>OX453290.1:1387594-2680094 GCA_949710015.1 Crataerina pallida | reverse complement strand
TTTGTGTACTTTCAATGCATGTTGTTGTTGTGTTCTATGAAACCCATTCATTTAATTATATGTAAGTATTTTGTTGTTATTGTTTTTATACATCTGCCACATACGAGGGGGTGTTTACTAAGTTTGTTACTCTTTTTAAAATATTTAAAGGGAGGCCTTAGAAAATTTTAATCATTCTACGTCCACGTCCATCCATCTTTTTACGATCGCAAGATTTAGAGTTTAGTTTAGAGTTCTGACGGACAGTTTAATTTTCTATACGAAATAGATAAAATCGGTAAATTTTTAAATATTTGCAATTAAACCATTTAATGGGCGTGGTCATATAGGCAAACATGCCTATAATTTATGTTTAATTAAAAATTCTGTCAAGTCAATCTATTGGTTTGGATTATTAATTATAAAATTATTAATCTTGTGCACCCCACCACGCCCCCTATGGCCACAGACTGTTGTTGTAAATATGGAAAGTATTTAAGATTTGACTTAAGCGCCAACTCTTAATATATTGTTGTTGGAATTTTCATTTACTATTTTATATATATATATTTTTTATTCATTGTTGTTGTTGTTGTTGTTTTTGATTAAATATTTGACATTAAATGTTTTGTATTTCATTGTATTTACACAAGAATTATATTTTGGTTTGGTTTTGACCTTTTCGTATATCTAGTGATTAGATTAGATATTAACATTTTCATTAATTATATTTAAAAGCTTAAAAGGACACATTTATAAAATATGTATTTATTTTTGTTGTTGTTAATTTTTATTATATTGCTATTATTAACATTTGTTTGTAAGCGTCTAACTACGAGTAAAACTTTATGTGGAAGATGGTTTTTTCCACAAATTTCCCAAAAACTACCGTTTGTTGTTATTGTTATTATTTCCATTTATGTTCTAATTATACAATTGGCTTTCATACAGTTACTGATGCACATATATATTTTTTCACTTGCAATTGAGTCGTAGCCCATGGACGGTAGTTAATTTATTTATTTATTTTTATTCATTTATATTATTTTATTATATCCATCATCACTTGCATAGAGGATGTACAAAATAATATGAACACTTGACATAAAGGATCTGGCATTGGCAGCCCTTCCATGAATGTTACCTTTGTGGAGCTACCACCCGTCGCAGAACAAAGCGTATAATGCACTGATGTATAATCTACAAGACTTGGCACGTAAACTGTGCGTAACCATATACTTGCCACGCCCACTATTGTAGATGGGGGAAGTATTTAAGATTTAAGTGAATTTACTTATAAAATGCAGAAGATTTATTAACTCCTCGGAACGCTTTGTTGCAGTAATGATGGGTATTCAAAAATTAGCCTCCACCAAATAAATTTTTTTTACTTTTTTTTATTCCTTTTTTATTTTTTTTTAAGTTCATTTTACTTTATCAAATGTACACAAATTAATAAAAAAAACTTTTATATAAAAAAAAGTAGAAAATTAAGTAATTATTTAACTCCTAACTTATCTACAATCACCCTGAACTGTATAATTATCTGAAACAATTTCAAATTACTTTATTGCAATCTAGCATTTAGACTTAAATATGTACTCCAGGTGTGAAGGGGAGTTTTTATAAATTATATGCAAAAAAAAATTAATTTTTGAAACTGATGAAATAATTAACTAATCAGAACGATTAGAACTTAATTTTGAATATTCCAAATATTAGGAAATGTTTATTTCCATTTAATTGGTTTAAGTACTTTAAATATTTCGTTCATTTAATGACGAACTCAATTCTATACAATTAAAAAAAAAAATAAAGTTGTACAAAATTTGTGCAATTTTTTTAAAATTCAGATCTTGTTTGTGTATAATATTTAAATGTACGTTTATATAATGTTCACATAGCGATTAATTATATACAAGTAACAAGTTAAAGGTTTAAAGTTGGAAATTGAATATAAACGCGATTAAGTTTTTGTTTTTGCTTCAGTTTAAATCTAGCGACATTTCATTTTGTATTTGCACTTGATTTAAATATTTTCATATATTTTATTGTATGGTTTTTTAATTTTGTTGCAATTTTATTTAAATATCTAAGTGGTTAATGGTGTTAATTAGAATTTCAATTATTTTTTTAGTTTTGTATTTGTTTGTTTTTAATTAACTTATTATTGGAAAAGTATGTAATTGTTAATTTTATATAATTAGTAGCCCCACACCTGTGAGTAAGAAAAATAAAAAAGAAAAAATGAATAAAACTTTTTTTAGTCACAATAAATTTTTTTGGTTATTATTTGTAATATAATTTTTAGTAGTAATTGTTGTTAAAAATAAAAAAAAAAGCGAATATTAAAAAAGAAGAAAATATTTAAAATACTTACCGGTATACCAGCTTTACCGGATGGTCCTGCTGGTCCAGAATCACCGCGCATACCCATAGGACCCTATTTTAATTAATAAATATTATAAAAAATCTTAAAGCTGTTATAGGAACGTGATTTGTACCGGTAGTCCCATAGGTCCTTGATCGCCTTTGTGACCTTTTTCACCCGGATCACCTTTGCGGCCATCTAAACCTCTTTCACCGGCTAAACCGGGATGTCCTGGCGGTCCCATTGGTCCAGGTGGGCCAGGTGGTCCATAAAACTTTATTAATTATTTACAAATCAAATTTAATTTTTATATCATCAATTCAGAAAGAGAACGTACGTATTCAATTGTGGGCATATGTGGTGCATCGGCCATACCATCATCTTGTCGTCTGCGCATTTTTCTGTACTTCTAGTGAAAGGGCTAATCAGAAATGGTTCTTTCTTCTCAAAGCAGCAAATTATTGTAATACAATTTACAAAATACTCACAGAATCTCCGCGATCGCCCTTATCACCTTTAGCACCGGGGTAGCCGGGTGGTCCGGGCAAACCGGGTGGACCCATAAGACCTGGTGGTCCTATATCACCACGATCACCTTTTTCTCCTGGCGGTCCTTGATAGCCGGGCAAACCGGGTGGTCCTTCGATGCCCGGTTCACCCGGTAAGCCATCTAAACCGCGTGGACCCAAAGAACCCGGCTCACCTGGCTCGCCTGGTTCACCTTTTAGGCCATCCCTACCATCACGACCATCTTTGCCTGGCATGCCTGGTGGTCCTGGTGGTCCTCTTAATAGTGTCACTGGTGGATCATCATAGTCTTCATCTTTTACACCACCACCAGATCCATAAATCTATAGTTTTTGTGGTGAGTACGGTCAGGATTGAAAAATAAATATAAAGCCACCATCACATCATAAGAGGGGGAGACACATTTTTATAAATATTTATTAATGAAAATAAAAAACTTTCATAGAAGAAAGTCATTGCAGATGTCCATAAAAGATCCTTCTCCTAAAAACAACAACAACTATGTAAATATATTGTACTGTTGAAAATAATTATAGACTGAACGGTTTTTTGTATTTTTACAAATCTCAGTGTTTGAAAAAAAATCTTTCAAAATTCAATTATAAGAAAATCCTAAATCTTGAACCAAGGTAGCAGCACTTCTTGTTCAAAGCAGGGAATTTTCTAATATTTATAAACGAATAAATAAAAAACAAAATGAAATTTGTGTAAAGTCAAATGTAAACAGCCCTACACATCAATATGAAAGCAATAGACGCGGCATGTACCTGGTTACTGAATGGTTAATATGCTTATTCCGAATTTCATATTTAAAGCTTAATTTTTGACTGTGAAAGATTTTTTCGAATTTGGGCGAGGCCCTTGATCGATTTCGTTCGATATAAATAGCAACCACTAAGCACAAATGGAAATTTTTTTTAGAAAATTTCAAGTCAATAAGTGAATTTTTAAGTAGAATAGAATAGAATAGATATATGCTTGAACTTAATAGGTCAATTTTTGTGGCAGGTAAATAGATTTTTGTCGATTATGGGCGTGGCTCTTGACCGATATTGCCCACTTCAAGCGATCTGCGTGCAAAAACTAATTATTGAGTTTCTGCTCAATATTTTAAATTTTACGACCGTGAGAATACCAACAACAGACAAATACAGGGACATACGGACATGTATATCTAGATCGGCATAGTTTTTGATGCTGATCAAAAATATATATATATTTACATTGTAACCCAAGCTTCCTTCTGGATGTTGCAAACGAAACGACAAACTTAATGTAGCCTCATCCTATGTGTGTGTGGAGAGTATAAAAAACTTTTAAAATTTAAACTTAAGTACTCATGTATGTTTGCTTTACTCTTGTTTATCCATGTGTTTGTATTGGTTTGTTATGTATTCAACATTGAGTGCGTGTAGGTGTGTATATGTGTTGTTTGTTGTTACCTGTAAAAGTACAATCAACTAGGTATGAACAGTATGGTGAGCATGTGTGCGCAAGGAATTTATAAAGAAGTAATCTCAATTTTCGTTGTTCTCTATTTGTTTTGACATGAGAGAAGCTATTTACCTAAACTGCCAGTAAATGCGATTTACAATGTTGTGTAGTGAACATATAGTGCATAGGCACACATGTGTAAACGACTGTCTGTAGGCATAACTAGCTTGTGTTTAAAGAGTTTTTCTTTACGGTTGTTGTTGTTGTTGTTATTGTATGTGGTATGCATAGTTCAGATAAACTACATATTCATTAAAAAGTTAATTAGAGTTTTGTAAACATGTTCATAATTATATAATAATTCATAGAAGTAATTAAGAATTATTTAGAGACCCTCTTCAATCTTAAATCGATAGCTTTGCAAATCAGCAAATTTATTCTATTGAAAAAAAACCAAAAAAAAGGAACAGAAAAATAAATTTGATTTAAATTTAAAGAAATAATGGAGATGAGAGCACGAGAAAACTTTTCTTTTCATAAAAGTTAAGCAAATTTTTCTGCACCGAATTTTGTTAAACATTCTTACTTAAAACTTTTGCAATTAAGTCTTCTGAACTATTTGTGCAACAATTATTATTTATTGTGGTCTTTGAAAGCAATAAAATCGTTCTTTTGTTTATCAACGATTTCTTTTAAAGCACTAAACTTTAACTAAGTTATGAAGTGAAAGGGTTTGCAGAGTTGACTATTCCGTTTACCACATTTAGAAGGAGGAGGCGTCCGAGTCCCTCATACATTCTTGATTCTTGATTAAGTTAAGGAAGCGCAATCATGTATTTACCACCTAGGGGACCTATTTTAATATACATGTGGAGGGTATTTAGGATTTGGTCTAAGCCAAAAATAAATAAATTCAGATTTGGATTCAGATTTAATCGGTGGGTGCGGTTTAAGTGTTAAAAACATTCACACAGACTTAATAAACTCTTGGCCCCAAGTGGTCCTGTGGTATAAAAATGCAACAATTTAACAAATTTCCCCAAAAAAGAAATTCACAAATAACTAACTAACTAACTAACGAAACTGAAACTGAAACAAAAGCTGCATATATTCATAAAAAAAGACCTTAATTCTCAATGAGAGGGAAGCGCTAAAAAAAGTGGTTTACTGAATAGACGTGTTATGTTGCACTACGTGGTTTCCAGTTAAAGTAAAAAAAAATGTTAGTCTCATCAAATATTGTTGAAAAAAAAACCCACTTGAATATATTTCACCATTGTATAGGTATAGTAGCATCATATTGTCTACAAGCGTTAAAGGAAATTGCATAATAGCTGTGTGATAAAAAAAGTATTTCACAAAATGTAAATAAAAAAGAGTCATCAACACGGTAAGCGATCGTGAGAAACTTGTTTTGAAATACAGTTATTTTTACAACCAAATTCAGTTCTACGCTCTATCAAAACAACACTGTAAACAGAATGTAAAAAGGGAAATGGGAAAACTTTCAAACAAAGCATAAAAAGAGATTGATTTGTATCAATATCAAGAACAATATGTGAGCTTAACATTTTATATTTTTCTCAATAGAACATGCACGCACACACGCACATTCATTCTACAGTTGAATATGATGTTAGCTGTTTTTACAAAACAAGACTTTTGAAAGTTAACTTCAGATATTTATTTTCTGGTATTTTCTGACTTTGTTGCAAGCTGTTAAAACCTTTGGTTACAGTTGCTGTTTTGTGGTTTTAATTTTTTTTTTTTTTTTACCGCTAGTATTATTGTAAACCACAACTGTTTGCGCAGTACAAGTATTTGTTGTATTCATTGTATAAAAATTCAGAAGTTAAAGAAATATTTGGGATTTTTGAGAAAAGAATTTTAGGGTCTGTACTTGAAAAATTCACCCATACGTGGCAAATGGTATACAAATCAAGTTGAAGGATTCCAATGCGGTTGAGCTTAAACCTTAAATATGCAAATTAAGGGCGTGGCAAATATACTGTTTCACCCCCTACTAGAGTATCCACATAGGCGGTGGCAATAATAACTACATTACAATGACTTGCAACATTGCAGTTTTACTTTGAGAGATATTTTTCTATTATAGGCGCGTCTCTTGACCCATACGGCCATAAAATTAAGTTAAATATATCGTTGTGTGTACCATCAATGGAATAGCACACAAACGGACTATATAGAGGTTGAATATTATAATTTTCAGACTTCGTTCAGATGCTGTAGACACGAAAGCAAGCTGCATCTACATCCAGCATTTAAAGAAACAATATACTCGTTCCTTTAAAAAATTCACCTTAAAAAATATGCTTGTCAGGTTGTGTAAATTATGATTTTTATATATATTTCTATACATATTCTATGTGAATATTGTTCCATATAGATTTGCATGTGAGCACACGTGCCTTTCAAACGTTGCGAAACTTCGTTAACCACTTTACTCTACATTTTATGATCTCTCAAATATTTACGCATATCTCTATACATAATAACACACATAACCATATAAAACTCCCTTAGTCTCCCATAAGTACAAAAATGTCTGGAAGCTTTTTATGTATTTTAATAAGTTTAAAGAAAATTGCTTTCTAATAATTGTGTATAAGAAAAAATGAGAAAAAATGTTATAGTCGACCATTTAAACTACTTAGATCCACAAATTTTGATATAATTAGTTTAGGTGTATCAGTAAAATTGAAATATTGCTACACGGAAGGGGTTTACATTTACAAAAGTCAACTACTAAGCCCACTCTTGTCAAAAATGTTAAGGATTGCGAATTTTAGCCATATAAAGACATATCGTCCGATTCCACCTATTTTCAGTAAGATTCTTCTTCTTTACACTAATACGTGAAATATCTTAAAAAATGCGCACAAATTTATATGGACAGATGGACATGATTAGGTTAATTCAGATATTTATTTTGAATCGATCGGAATAATTGAAAGTTTGTTTGCGAGTTATAAAAATCTACACAACTTAATGTAGCTACCTTTTGCCACAAGGAGTACAGGGTTTAATCATAATCCTTTCTACAAGAATACATGTAAAGTTCACTTATAAATTTAAAATAAATTTAACAAGATTTATAAATATGTAGCAGAATATTTTAAAATTGCTCTAAAGAAGTTACGCTGAAAGAAGATTAATGGGAAATTGTCAGTTGGTTATGAAAATTTCACGCATGACGTAGTGATGCTAATTAAAATTAGCTCCACTAGCTAACATTTATAAAGTGTCTAAAGTAATTTTTCTAATGTTTATCTATCTGTAAGAGGAACTTTATAATGCATTATTTGTCCCTACGTCCGCACGTTCGCTAATTGAAAATTAGGACTAGAAACCAACATATGGATTCGATCCTTTTAAGACATGGTAATAAATAAATACATAAATTTAATCGGACCAAAGACGCGTTCACAATTAATTTAAAATTAAAATGGAAAATTCCGCCCAAAGGAATTTATCAGAACGTGGTGAACCACTTGGTCTATTTTGTAGATGTACATATAAAGGGCGTGACAAATTTGAAAAAAATACTTTCCATTAAACTTTGTTCCATAAGATCTAATCATAATAATTTTTTGGATCAAAAGTTTTTAAACTTGATAAATCACAATAACGATTACAATTTTCTTGAAAATTTTTTTTTTAATCATTTCCGATCTCCGCTTGAAATTCTGCTATTTGAATTTTGTTGAACAGTGCTATTCTAGCAGGCAGACTTTTCATGTTTTGTACAGTTTTTCTTTTTGTTTGTTTGTTTAATTCCTATTAAATTTATTGTACTCACTGCCGTTGAAGTGCTGTGTTGAGGAAATCTATATAAAATACCAAAAGTCAAAGTTTTTTCATGTGAGTGTCGGGTAAAGTTTTTCGCTCGTAAGAAACATTATTTAACTACTAACAGTTGAATTGTTGTTTTATTGTGGTGCTAACCGAAAAATTAACCAAAAACTTTGCCAGACGCATATTGTTGGGAAAAGTTGTTCTTTTCGAACAAAATGAAATGAAAGTGCCAGACTTTTTAGTTTCCTCGCCTTTGTCTTTTAGCACTATGAATTTCCTGCTAAGGTTTTTTCGCTCCCTTTTATTAGGCTTCATTCTTTAATATTTTAATGCCATCAAGGCAAGGTAATCATAAGCAGCTAAAGTATAGTGTTATCCGTTCGGTGTTGATGGTCACGCTTCGCAGTGTCTATTAAACTCTGAACGTGTTCATATTAGAAGGATTAAGTATTTTTTTTTACCCTCTCTGCTACCCTCTATCCATCCATCTTATTATTATGAAGCTTTCTTTAGTTTAGTGTAGAGGGGGACTCATTAAGAATTCATATAAGAAAGTTTTTAGAAAATTTTATTCTTATCTTTTAAGATGTTTAGCTTCCTTTTTAAAATCCCTGAAGGATGATTTGAAGATCCTACAAAAGGTGTTATAATAATTGAGATAAAAAAGAAAAGTTTTTTACGTTTCTTGGAAATGGAAACGAAAGGTAAGTCAAGAAGTTTAACTCTTCAACGTTTGAGATTTATTCGTTAAGGTAAAAAGTTATTGTAATGTTATAAATCTAACATAGTTGTTATCATAATTTCCCTTTCAATTATTTTTTTATATATTCCATAGATGAGGGTAAACTAAGTTTGTCGCTTCGTTTGCAACACCAAAAATGAAGAGTCAGAGACTATACTCTTGATCAGCGTCTAAAACTGAACCTGATCTAAACATGTCGGATAACATACACGTCCATAATAGATAAAAATTGACCTATGAACTTGCAGAACTATAACTATCCCTTCCAACGATGTGCCAAAGTGTACAAAAAACCATATCCGTCCTAAAACTCGACATGCAAGCTGATACGTAGTAGATACACTATTACAGGGCGCAATTATATACCTGCCACGCCCACAAATGTAGTTGTGGAGTGTATTTATTGTAAAATTTTGAGGTTTTTACTACGCTCTTTTTTTCATTCTTTTATAAAAGAATTGTCCTTAAGCGAAAAGCAAATCTTTACTCGATTTTATCGCATTTTCTATCATTAAAAGATAAGAAACGAAGATAAACATATTCCAAGAAAATGGTGCAATTATTCTAAAATAAAATTTCAATTTCTCTGCGGTAATGTTCTATTAAAAGCATTTCAAATACACCAAAGAGAGCAATGAGCTGATGAAGTAAACAAAATATTTAAGTCATCATGATTCGTTTCTTTGTTGCTTCTTTTTTTGCTGCAACTCAAAAGGGATTTAAGCACGTCTTCTTTCAATAAAAACAACAACAATAACAACAACACTGCATTAAAAATAACTCAAGCATCAGGATTACAACTGAAGTAAGAAATGCAGCAAAGGTTATGTACTTTAACGAAAGAGCAAAATACACATTTTCGTGGCATACTATCATTAGTAGCTTCATTTGAGCTCTTAATTTAATTTACAAGGGGCGGCTAAAAAAAAAGTTTTGATTTGGTTCAGGCCACATAGGAGTTCAATAAAGTAACCTGGACATGGATAAGGATACTTATAAAGTATGATCGTGGTTTTAAAGTGATTCCTGATTATATTTCTTACATTCTCTGCTGTTTATCTTGTTTACTAATGACGTTATTTTATTACAATGCGTTATTTCAGGGTCAAATGAAAAATGTCTCAGCTGTCAATGTTTCCTTGAAACAATCTTAAGCTTTAATATGGAAAACCTAACAAAGAAATCTCTTCCTTTAAATTCTTCTTGATTTTGTAAAGCGCTGATCAAAGGAATTCGTTGACCCACACGGATTTTAGCTTCTTAAAATTTATAAATTCGTCTTTTCTAGACGCACTCACTTAGCAGCAAGTTTTTTTTTATAGAATCGCTGCTCGGTGTACGAATGCAGCCAAACATACACACAGAACATATTTCTGAATCCATCGATAGTTAAAAGTACAAAACTTGAATTGTTTGTATAAAGTAGAAAAATAGAAACCATTAGGTTTTGTATATATAATAAAATCCTTAAAAATGCTTAGTTTCATAAATTTTGTTTTGTTTTTTTTTTTACTAATAAAATAAAATATTAAAAATAACTTTCTACACCTGAATGTGATAACATGCCGCGATGAAATACTCATAAATTTTGTTGGAGGAGAACATGAAAAAATTCAAATGAATATATTTCCAATTACATTTTAATGACCGTCCGATAGCTGTCAAACACTTGTATTTGGCACATTTTTGTGTCTCTCTTCTCACATTTCGCTGTTGTAAATATGATACAAGTTCCACCATTGTTGCCACAGTTGCCATTGTTAGCGTTTCAACATTAATTCATTCATTTATTTATACATTTATTGAAAGAGCATCCATTCATCGTTCAGTTGCCGACCGTTACAACAATTGTTTTCTTTTTTTATGTTGCTGCCATATCCGTGAATCATGCTTCTAAGAGGTGTACATACTAACACACATATATTTCATACAAAAATGTTGTTGATATGCGTTTAAAGGAATTACATTTTATTTTGTTGTATTTTGTTCCACATTTTTTTATTTTCCAACGTTGCTATAAAGCTCGAAATATTGCAAAGTGTAAACATTTTGTGACGTGTCATGCACTTTTCAATTTAAATGGTAATTTTTTTTCTCCTCCCCACCCCCTGTTTTCATATATATATGTATTCCTGTATATTCTCTTGCACATACGAGTACATGCATGTTATATTAATGCATATGTATGCACGATGATGGAATTTTAGTTAATAATGTTGAAAATATTGTAATGACGAGAGCAGTACGATTGGAGGGGAGGCAAAGTTAGATAGTTTAATTTCAATTTTTGTTCACCAATTCATAGAATTTTAAATGAACGAAAATGTAAATAAATTTTACAATATATTCATAAATATATTATATTTAAATATTCATGAGTTTATATATATAGATTGTATAAATAAATTAATTTACAAATATTAAAGTTTTTAAACACATTTGTTGGTCTATTAACCATAGAGTTGATAGAAAGTTCATAAATTTTACCCTTTTTAGAAACTTTAACTTGTTTAGTTTTGTTATACTCCCAACCTTGATGAAGAGTATTAAGTTTGCTCTTCTATTTGCAGGTCTCAGAGACCCTCTCTCTCTCTCTCTCTCTATCACTTTTAAAGTCAAAGTCGACCTAGACATGTTTTTCCACATGTCTGTACGTTCGTCTTCTGTAGGCTAGACATTTGTAGTTTCTAGATGTGGGTGGCCAAGAGTCACGTCCACAGTTGACAAAAATCCACAAAAACCAAACATTCAGTTGAAATTTAGTGCATATTTACAATAAAACGTATCAGGCGTAAAAATTTATATGCAACTTTTATACGTATATTATTAAAAAGCGTAATCATGTACCAGTCACGCCCACTGATCGTATATACAAGGGATTGAACAAAATAATATAAACATCTGACATATACATAACATATATTTAATAATAAGGTGTTGGACTATCATTTACTTTCAGAACAGCTGCAATTCTTCACGGAATAGATTCGTAAAGTGTATGAATTCGTAAAATGTCTGCTGTCACTTTGTCGTGATAGTTTTTTGTTGATAGTTTTTTTAATGTTCATCGGTCTCTGTCAGATAAATTTGAGTTTCATCAATACTCTTTTTCGCCGACGATATTTTACCATGTTGCTCGTTTCGAAGTCTGATAGATCGCACATTTCACCGATCGCTTGTTTTAATTGTCGCAGAAGAAAGCGTATAATACACATACGTGCCAAGTCCTGTAGACTTGTCAACATATTGTATGTGTGCGTTTTTATTATTTTGTTCATTCCCTGTACATGTGGAGGGCATTTACGAGTTGCTCTAAGCCAAATTTAGTACCTTTTATTTATTTTTCTGTTGCTTTTCATTGTCTTCTCCTTTTACAGTGTGAGTAGATGTGTAGATTTTATAACTTATTTTACAAGTCATGAAACAGGGAGCAAAAGAAAACAGTTTTATGCCATATATTAGCTTTTATTGAACCGCATTGGCCTAAATTCTTAAATTTATCCGATTTATCAGCGTATATGTATTGTTTGGGGCATAAAGTATCATGACATTTTTTCCTTTCTTTTTTTGTAACACCATTCAATATTATCTAGAGCAACTTTACTATACGCATGTGGTTTGTAAACTTGTTTTTATATTCTGCAAAAAATTCATGGTATCGCGCTTACATAATTTATGGCTTCTCTACTATTATTAATCTTTTTACATAAATTTGGTCAAAAGTTCACTTGCACATACGGGCAACTGATTCAATATATATTGAATTGAATTTTTTATAAGAATTTCAAAATAAATACAAAATAAAATAATCATGTTTTATAAATTTTATCAATTATTCGTCACTTTAACATTATATGATACTCATACGCACCGTAATCCACATATTGAATTGATTATGAAAGAATTGAAAAAAAAAAATCAAAAACGGAATAAATTTAGTCATAACTGTTCGTGATTGAAATTAATGTTTAAAATGGAAGTATTTGTATAAGTACCGCGCCTACATTTCAGTTAAAATTTTTCAACTACATAAAAATAAATCTACGAGGTGGACATTTTGTTTTAAAAACTTATGATTAAAACATGTAAGAAAACTGCAATTGGCTTTACATTTAAAATAATGGGCGTGGCAGGTATATTATTACGCCCTCTTATACATATGATATCACATATTATGTATGAACTTGCAAGTTGAGTTTTGCGAATTTAGTATTGTTTTTCTAATCGTGAGCGGGTCTGTTATGAGATTACGCCCATTTTTAACACAACGATACTAAATTTCAAGTTCATGGGTCAATTTTTTATAGCAGATAAATAGATGTTTGTCAACTTCTGATTCAGACAATAAATTGATTCTTACCCTATTTTAGGGAATAAATTGTTTATGTGCCACGCCCACACTTGGTATATAGCAAAGCGATTTTAGTTATTGCCTAAGCCAAATAAAGCTTTTTCCCATACACATGAGGAAAGCACTACAACGAGGTAAAGTGAGAACAGCACCCACCACGTATACTGCATTGATAATAGCATTAAAACTCTATAAAAGCTATTATTATTGTTTTACAAAATCGTTACGCGTCATGTAAACGTGCTCCGTTTTGCATACACTACTCTATCATGTTCTATTGCTTGTTATGTATGGTAAGCATATGTAACCTTTAAAGTGTGAATGGGTGTAGAAATACCATTTACTTATATCTACATCTATATCTATGTCATATATGTATGTGTGCATGTATGTACATACAAGTTTAAACAGACAAGTATTGTAAAAGCATATGCAGCCAAACTGAACAATGAAAGTAAACGTTGGATTCATTGACATACTTTCAAAACATAAGAGCCACTTAGCTATCAACGCGGGTGGGGGAGGAAACGGTGGTACATGCGTGTCTAAAAGTGCCAGAAAGGAGCGATATTGAAAGTGAGTATTTTAAGTTTTTCTCTTTTTTTTTTTTTTTCTACATCTACAGTCTGAATGAATGGGTTTAATAAGGGAGTGAATGTTTAATTTTTTGGAAATGCTTTGGGATTAAATTGCAGACTAATCAAATTTAAGATTCGTTAAATGGCTTTAGTAATAACTATATCGATATACAATCTAATTATTAAGAAAGCATTGTTAAGCAAGTTTTCTTAATTCAAGCCATTTAAATTCTTAAGCTTCATGTTTGTAAATAAATACATTAAAATTTCTAACCCAGCGCCCACCTCTTCTTTTGTTAATGTTAGTCATAAAAACTGTGGATATTTATTATAAGCAATTACTCCTTAGAAGAATATTAAAACTATTTTGTTTCCCATATGTGGCACTTAAAAAAAATGCCTCCCAACCTCATTTATTTTAAAGCTATTGAGCTGAAATTTGTTAATGACATCTTTAAAAAGAAAATTCTCCAACTTTATACCAAAAATAATTTATGACCCCTTTGCTGGTCATTATCCATTCTAAAAATTATTCATTATTTATAAACTATCTATATAGTTGGTGTGTGTGTGTGTGGGAGAAACAGTTTTCCATAATATAATATATTTAATGTTCAGTATAGCTGCATAATATTGAAGCTACCGATGAACTTTAGAAAAACCATTGGAAGTTCCATTGTAACACACATGTTACTCTTTGATTTTTTGTTTTTATATCCACAATGTTTTCGCCATTTATCTTAAATACTAACAACTAAAATATTAAAGTAGAGTGAATATGTCTTTATACCCTGCATCTCCTAAAGGGCAAATGCCACACCCGCCTTCGATTCAGAATCAATATATGAATCGATTTAACTGTGTCCGTCTGTCCATGTAAATTTGTGTGTAAGCTGCAGGACGCATATTTTAAGATATTTCGATGAAATTTGATACAAGGACACGTACCGGTCCAAAAAGAAACCTTTTTTAGAACCTCAACGTAACGTATTGGCTTAAGGTATAAATAATTTTTTCTTTGTCCAAAGTATAATATATCATTTGACACATAGTATGTTTCCAGTAATTTATTTACTTAAATACTCAGCAGGGTTTTTAAAACAGTTTTTGAATCTATCATGTTGCTCATAGGAATAAAGAGCTGTGTGATTATTGTTTATAATTTATTGAATTAAAAGTTTATTTATACGCAAAATAAAATGCAAAAATACACACACATACATACACAAATCCACACTAAATTATAAAACAATTTAAGTTTGTTTTTGTGCTGTAATGCAATAGAATGGCACACGATTTTTATGTAGGTTTATACATTTTTATTTCATCCATTGAATTGGTTCGCTTGGATTTAATTACCCAACAGAAGCCATACCAATTGTTTTAAGTAAACATTTTCAAATGAATATACAATTGAAGCGGCAATAATGAAATAGAAAATAAATAAAATGATAAATGGAGGCATCTGTGAAGTTCGATGCGTACATGTGTTTTTTGTCAGTGAAATGGTTTTTTTGTTGGTTGCCTTTTTGTACCCTGCAGCTCTTGTGAGAATGGGTATATTAAGTTTGTGCGTATCTTTGATTTTGTAAATAGTAAATGCTACAAAATCCCTTTTGGAATAGATTTAGCCATGTCTCTATGTCCATCTGTCTGTCCATGTAAATTTGTGCGCAAGCTACGGGACGCATATTTTGAGATATTTCAATGTAATTTAATACAATGACTTGTATTAGACCAAAAAGGAACCGTACTAAATATGGACCAAATCGAACTATTTTTAGAACCCCTCTCCATATAAGATTCTATTTAAACCCTTTTCCGTATCATTATATTTCACGCAGTAGTCTATGTGTCGGTGTATGTGTATAATCAAATTTGTGGAACTAAGTGATGTAGGGTATTAAATAATCGGACTTGAACGACTATAACATTTTCATTTATTTTAAAACGGCAATAATTTATTATATGATGCCACCATTTTCTACTCGATATAAATATTGTTGGCACTATTAATATTATTGCCCATGATGGTAATGACAATTGCAACAATATTAATAGTGATGATGGTTTTGTTGATGGTGATGATAGTGGTAATAAAAATGTTGATGACAATGAACAGCTACACTTAGTTGTTTTCTGTAGCTATCTCTCTGTCTGTCTGTCTGTCTGTCTGTCTGTCTGTTCACACTTCTATTTGTCACATATCTGTCTACTTTAAGTCAAACGTATAATTTATGTTAACACTTAATCATATTGCAACTTTAGCTATCATTTCTATGCTGTGCGTTGTATTGTTCAGTCCATTTGGGTGATGTGTGTCGTCTTCTATACATCTTTAAACATACGATTCGATATCAACGATATGATTATTATTTTGGATTGCACTCAAATAAACATATATATGTGTGAGTAAAAACTTTCTTCTTGTTGTTGTTGTTGTTGTTGTTTATATAGTTATTATTGTTGTTATTGCTAGCTTATAAGCACACACATACACATGCCCGCTGTGTGGAGCTGCTTAACTTTTCTTATTGGCACTTGTCATACTTGTGCAATGTTTAAGACTCTTTCTACACACGCTAAAAAGGATAACGAGAAACTTAAAGGATAACAAAAGATTGTTAGTGACAGAGGTATAGAGCAGAGAATAGAATGGAACAGAATATATTGCCTAACACAGACTCAAGTGACTTTAATATGTGTAAAATGCTATTTTGACAAGTATATCCTTCAAAATATTTTGTGCAATAATTATGTTGATAAGATTTACAATATGTAGTATATGAATATGAAGAACTGTGTGAATCACTAAAAGGTGATATTTTACGCATTTTAAGATTACATTTATATCATTTAAAGTTTGGAAACTAATTAGATGTCGAGAAATTCTTGTCTTACTTCACAGTACAATTGACATCGCTGTGATAGTTTAAGTCAACAAGTTGTGAAGAGGGCAGAAAGGTTCAAGGGGTAGAAGGCGGTATGCTAAGCACTATCCTTTCAAATCACAAATGAAAACCGTCTCTCTTTTAAATCATTTTCTCACAAATTATTTGTTATGGATATGAAATGAAAGCGCTGGATAAGCGGTTTGCGATCAGCTAAATGTTGCCATTCAAAATCGATTGTTTGCAATATACTTTTTGTGGACATCTTTCTATGATGCTTGGTGATGGCGAATGGATGCCAATTGAAACGGTATGACACACAAAATAGAATGAGTAAAATATTTGATTAAAAAAATATTTCACTTGTATTATCTCATAATTTATATCATATTCATAAATCTATTAACTTTTAGATGTTGTACGTAAATAATTTAGATATTTTTGCGACATTATTAAAGGGAAAATTTTCCTACTACCATCTTGACGAATTTAACGGTGACATAAAACTTAAGTTATAACATCAAATATAAAATTCAAGATTCGAATTTGTTTGCCAATAAATTTTTTATAACATTTTTAGTTTATTTCCAATTTTCTGTTCCGCACCATTTATACAACCGTACAAATGTACTATGAACGTGAAATAGGTGAACATGTTTCAAATATTGAAGTGTTTCTAGTATATTTATGAGATTTTCTCCAATTTCAGTTTATTATGTTTCGACAAGGCGCATACGCTATAAAATGAATTATGTAAAATTTTTACACCCTGCCCAACTTGTCGTACATTATTACAGTATATTAAGTTCGGAAGGATGTTTGTACTTCATAAATGGCAAATGTCACACCCATTTTCAATTATATCGATCAATTCAAAATAAAAAGCGGAACCCATTTAACCCATAAAGATCACATTTTGAAAGATATTTCGTTGAAATTTGCTGCAACGAAATATATTCGCCCTAAAAATGAACCGAATTAAACCATTTTTATAACCCTTACCATAACAAGGTCTCATTGTAATGAAAGTCTCTATATAGAAAATAATCGCAATTCTTAATATTTTTTTTACTAAATTCAATGAAGAATAGTTAATTAGTTTCATATTTAATTGCGCCAAATTTGAACCCGATGGGACCATTTTTAGAACCTCTTTCCATATAATGATATTTCATGAAGTAATCTTAATGGAATTGACGGACGGACGGATACAATCAAACTAATTGTGGCATAATTTAAGAAGCTAAGTGTTGTAGGATATTAAATGGTCGGGCTTGACCGGATAACACATTATATATTTTTTTAGTTTACTAACTACCATCGCTTCACAGATGTTGCTGGTGTTAGTAATGTTAATATTGTTCTTATACCGCCTCTATCGTTCTCTATTTATGATGGCAATATTTCTTATCGTAGAAATGTGCTTATTACAGTATGTCAAGTGAACACTTGTAATACTACTTGAAACATTCATAAAGACACACACACATACTGTTTTTATGTATATTGAACAGCAAGTGTGAACATACGTTTATATTCTGAGCTTGTCACGTATATTCCTGTAATATCCATTTCTTTTTAGACGCGCGGGACTAATGTTTGTATAAAAACAACAGCCACTGAAATTTATCGTCCACATGTATACATACATATATGGTATGCTGGGCATCGTGTGTATGTATGTATTTGAGGTAGATTTTTACTTTGTTAGGTCATACACGTGTTATGACGTTGTTAGTGTTTTTTAAAGGAATAGATAACATTGCACAGAGTTTTTACTTTTAGCAAAGAGCACTTTTTCTAACCACACAGGTAGATACTAGCTCTTGCCATCTCAACTCTCTTCTAACCGAACTCTGTAACAAGTAGTGGTTGGCTCAAGATTACATTTAATACAAGTTTCTTAAGGTAGTACTTTGTTTTTTACACAAAAAAATGAAATGAAATAAAAAAAAAATTTACAAATTTATTATTATGTAGTTACTGGCTATGTAAGATGACGCTTTGACTTCTTGCAAGAAGTAGATTTCATCTTGAGCAATATATGCAAAGAATGTATATGACAAAAATACCATAATTGGCTGTGGCAGTGTACAAAAACAAGCCGATTTTTGCATCTTACAAAAGATTCATTTCAAAAGTGTTTTTATATTAAATTGTTAAGATGAGCGGTATAATAAAAGAAAATGTTAGAATGTGTAAATGCCAACCTTTTGTTAAAGTTCTTTGTTAAGGCTTTACTATGAAACATTTTAAAGATTTTTAAGCGCATTGTTTAGCTATTTAGTTAGAGTGTTTACATGTCGTTGCGGCTCTCTGTTAACATGAAGTTTGAATTTCTTGTTGATTTTAAATGTGAATGGCATTGAATGATGCTATTCGTAAAACGTGATGTCAGGCACAGTCATCATATCAACGAAAATATATTTTAAAAAAATAGAAAAAAATTTTTCCTTTTTTCTAAAAACTAATAAAAGATTTAAAAAAAAATTTGTAGAAAAAACTTTTACCAAAAATAAATATAAGCTGTATAAGTAAAAAAGTTTTGGGATATGTATTAAAAAAAAAAAAAACTCAATTGCCGTTGGTTACACTCGTACACATACACATAACATCAAAACTCTTTAACATGTAGTTGTGCTCTTGCTTAATGGAGAGCTCTTTATGTGAATATACGGTAAAATAGCAAAAATAAAAAAAAAAAAATTTGTTTTCGTTCCTACTCCGTATACTCGTATATGTATAAATATTTTTCCAATAAAAATTCAAATTTCGTTATAATTTGAACAAATATTTTTATATCATTTAAAATTTTTTTGCAAAATAGATTTATTGTTCGATGGTTTTTTACATATTTGCCCAGTGCTGTATGTATGCTAACGGTATATTATGTGTGAAGAGAAAAGTTTCCAGAAGAATGCATCAGAAATCTTAATTTATTTAATAAAGTATAAAAATGAATTTTGCAAGGTGTGTAAAAACAATGGAAACTCTCTCGAGTAACATGATAGGATGAATTTTTTGAAAAAACTTTATTTACAAGAGAGTGAAGACCAAACCAAGATGATGGTCACCAACAAGTTCCCATTCTTTTAATCTGACAACTTTTGTAATTAAAATTTTTCGAAAAATTTCATCCAATAACGTTGTTCGAGAGTTTTTATATTTTTTCCTTGCAGTGTATATATTCCTTATCAACATTAAAAGCTATGTTTATCTGGTTATATTCGTACATTTTACGCTTTTTTATTATATATTAATTATATATACTTACCACGCCCATTGCTTTCATACTCAAATTTAGTTTCTTTATCTGCTCAATTGCAACTATTGTCTTGTCCATGTCAAAATGTATTCAAATTATTATGATGAAAAATTTTAGATTAAAATTCAACTTAAAAATTTTCATTTCAAGCAACTTGACGCCTTATTATAAATAATCCTCAAATCAAGTAATGTTATTAACTATCGTTGTTAGTGTTACTGTTATTGCTATTAAAGAGATAAGTATAAAATCTAAACTATTATCGTATTATGTGGGTAGTAAGATTCATCTATGGCGTATACCTAGGTGTACACATCAATTCAATGTTGATGTTGGTGTCGATGCTGATTTGTATTATTATTTGCTTTAGGTGAATGCTATTAAAGTGATTTGCTCAGTCATCTTAAATGCCACGTAATATGTGTTAAATGTTGGATTGAGGTGTGAATTGTAGGTATACCGCAGCAAATACAATTTTAACTGCTTGCCTCCAAAACCAATTGAAGGGAAATATACCCTTTCCCCCGTTTGGTGCAATTTGTGAATGACACTTCTTCTGCACACCAAAGCCCCAAGTGCATCGTATTAATACGTTGAAGTAAATTGTATCTAAATTATTCTATGTTGCAAAAGTTTACTTTTCTCGTTTTTTTGTTATTTGTGGAACATTTTATTATATTTCTAACTCTTTTTATGATAGGTGAGGCCACCATCACGCGACTGTACATACATATATACACACATTATACAATAACTTTATAGTGTAGAAGTGTTAAAGTCTTAACACTAGCTCTTGCTGTCTCTATCATGTGACTTGAGTTATTTTCTACATGCTCTTAATGCATGCATTTAGGTTAAAGGGAGTGAAAAAGTTGAAGTGAGGACTCAAGATTGTGTGCTGTTGTTGCATATCATTACCAGGTTTTGTTTTATAATTTTGTACAAATATTTACATAGTATTTACACCCTGTTGCTATTATTTTATACAGTATCTATGTATACAGCTGAATATACATTTATTTACATTTTAGCATATGACAGGCATGTTGTAAGTAGTTTAGAAATAGAACTTACCCGTTTGCCGCGTTTGCCACGGGGGCCTTTCTCGCCTGGTGGTCCCGGTGGTCCAGCGAGGCCCACTTCACCTTTTTCGCCGGGTTCGCCGGGAACGCCTTAAAGTATCATAAATTGAATAAAAATTTGAATTAAATTTTTATCATGAAGATTAATAATTTATTATGTGTTAAATTTATACTGTGTACAGAATTGTTATCCATTTTCACAAAATAATTTATATACTTTACAAAGTCTGTAGTATCCCCTTAAAATATATTCTTGATCAACAACACCATTTGTGTCGCTGTGGTAATGTCCGTCCGTCCATGTGTCTGTCTTTTGTTATTGCTGCTATTTAAAATCATTAAAATCACGCCCACCAACTACTAAATTTAAGCGTTGAACGCAATTTTTTAAATATTGAAGAATAGAAATTTGACAAGATTTGGCCCATAGCGAAACCCCATGGAAAATTGGATCGGTCCAAGGTGGGAGCATTTTAAAAACCTTTCTTCACGTAAAGTCCTATTGTAATGAAAGTCTTAAATAACAATTCTTAATATTTGTAGACAAAATTTGGTAAAAAATAGTTAAGAAATCTTCATATTTAACTGCGCCAAAATATAAATCATTTTTAGAACTCATTCCTATATAATGTTAGTTCACGAAGTAACTTTTATGGAGTTGTATACGGATACCATCAAACTAATTGTAGCATATCTTAAGGGGCTAAATAGTGTAAGATATTAAATAGTCGGCCTTGATCGACTGTCACATTTTCACTTGTTTATTATTATATAAGTAATGCAGGGTATTAAACGGTTGATTATAACCGACGACGAAAATTATATAAAATAAATAGTATAAGGTGTTACATAGTTGGGCATGACCGACTGAAATTCATATCATTTGTTCGCTTGGTATTTATTTTTCTATAAATATTAAATTTACAGCGAAAAAAAAAAAGTCTATATGATGCTTAAGCGCGAATGTGAACAATATTATTTAAATGTAGTTGCGTATGTGTGTATACGAAACTATAAAGTTACGTACGCAAGCATATGTGGTGTGTAGGATTGTGTATTTAAAAGCAGACAACTCTTAATTACCAACATAGCAAAAGCCATATTTAAGCAAACAAATCACGTTATTTGTTCTGTGGCTGTGCCAGCAACAACAACAACATCAACAACAACTTTTTATTTTTTTTAATTGCCATTAAAGTGAAATAAGTTTTCATTTATTATTATAACTGTATCTGTATCTACATTTGCATCTGCATTTAATGCTACAAAATAGTTTTTGTTGCAAACTCTCTTGCAACGTTGATCTGCTGATGCTGACTCTGATGCTGATGATGATGGTAATGATGATTATAATTGAAATGCAAGCGATATCGTTTGCATTACGTTTATTAATTGTAAAATATAATTGGAATACATATTTGGAAAGGGAAAATGTGAAACAGCAGAAACATATAAACTTTCAAACGTATACTCCGGCAGATGTGTGAAGTGTGCGAAACGACCGGCGAAACGAACACGCAAGGACGAATGCCAAGAGTAGACGGATTTAATTAAATAGAATATTGAATTTGATTACACGTTATCGTTATTTAATAAATAACTAAGAAGGACACTAACAAGTGCACGTAATTCATTGTAGCACGTTACCATGTGAAGTGAAAACGTGAAAGTTATCATTAATACGTATTTAAATTTAATTCAAACGATAAATGTTAAGTGTTTGTACGTTTTAATGATTTACGCTAAAACAAGTGGCCCATAATAATCATAATAAATAATATTTATAACAATAACCATTCAAATCAATATATGAGAGTGATTAATATTTTAAACATTTTTAAATGTATTCGATATGTTCAAAACTACATCATTTGATGTTGCTTTTAATCACTTTGAGTGGTTATTAGACTGTAACCGCATAATAGCTCACAGAGTCTTATGCAATAATTATCATTGTCATTATTCATCCATTTCAAGTTATTTAGGTCTTTGGTCTGGGTCTTCTCCAATTTTGGTTGCGTAACTTTTCTTCATCAAATTTTCTTCAAAAATTAATAAAAATTTCGATTTTTGCCATATAAAGACTTCCATTATAATGCGACCTTATATGGGTGGGGAATCTAAGAATGATTTGTTCCGATCCATTTTTCCTTTTTGAGAACATGTTTTAGATTCTTGTAATAAATTTTATTAAAATATATCAAAAAATGCAACCAGTTGCGTTTTTGGACATACAGACGGACATGATTAAAGCGATTAAAGTTCACAATTTAAAAGATTAACTTAAAAAATATCAGAATAAAATTTTCGAAATTGATGGGTATCAGACGTTTAAGTTGTTATTAAACCTCGGATTATATAGATAAAGTCTCTGAACCAAATTTATATTACTTTTTAAGATGAAGCTTGTTTTGTAGTAAAAGTTAATGTCTTGTAGATTACAATAAAACGGCTTTAAAAAAAATTTCGATTAAATCTATTCTTGTCAAAGTGAATATATTGGAAATTAAAAGTCATAAATTTTATATTTATAGCTTTGTTAAGAGAGTGTGAAATATAACACAACATACACAGCATTACGCTCTCACACCAACATTATGGAATGCAATGCTGCTTAAATTTTAAGTGGTCCACCGCACACAGATTAAGTCAATCTCCAAAAAACTTATACATGCATGTGATATATAATCTGCTACAGTATGCATTTGTATGTTGCTCTCATATAGTGCTTATATGTTGTAATAGTACTTTACGATCTCTCCTTGTAACATATTCGTTATGTGGATGACCCAAGTAAGCACTCACTTACACACACATGAATTTTTGTACAACTTTTTAAGGAGTTTCCAATAATGCTTAACAAATTTTTAACATGTAAATACAAATATTCTGCAAACACATAAATACATTTACACATAAATATATATATATATATATATATAAATACTCTTTCATTGGTATAATTTGATTTTGATTCAAATTTCATTTATTTGCTTATTTGCATAAACATAAATACATACGTAGTACGTGCTCTACCCTACTCTCTATTCAATTATATACATTTGATATTATACGTACACATTTTGTTTAAACATTTTATTCAATAGAAAACTACCTTTTTTGTTATGTTAACAAGTAGTTAATTAAAAATTTTATAAAAACAATATTGGAATGGAACGAAGATCCCCCACTTTTGCACTATTATACCTTTCACATAAAATATAGGTAAATTATTCTATTTATAATACATTGGAAAGGCATTAGAGACCCTTCAAAATAAATATATTCTTGTTCAGCTTTAAAAACTGAATCGATCGAGGCATGTATGTCCTTCTGTCCATGCGTCTGTCTATTGTTGGCATTCTCATGGGCGTCAATTTTAAGATATTGAGCTGAAATTTTGTACAGACATTTTTAGTTTTTGCATGCAGATCGTTATTAAAAGTGGCGAAAATTGCTTAAGAGCCGCGCGTGAAACTCGGCGTTTAAATTGATGAGCATTAGAAGGCGTAAGATTTGTCCTAAGTCAAATTTAGTTTTTTTCCTTGTAAATAAATTCAATACGTTCTCGCTCTTTAGTTTTTTATAAAAAATAAACTTCCCTTCTCTTTTACCCCGAAAAAGTGAAATATTTTAATAATATTTTTAATCATGTTTCATGATAAGCAATGACTTAATTAACTCTCGCTCTGTGTAGTCCTTAAATAAATAAATTTAAACGCTGTGGGACATTTTTTGAGTGTGTGACTTGGTTGGTAACACTATTGAGTAAATATTCTATAAAGTTAATAATGTTGTTGTTGTAACAGCAGCTGGTCCCTTTTGTATCTTATGTTATTTTATCTAAAAAGCCATAAATTATCAAAATACCAACAACAATAAATATCATTGAATAACTATTGCTTTTTGGGTGTGAATATGGAAGAAGGGTGTCGTCACACCAACTTACACATAATGGATAAAGTGTGTTGGTTTAGTGTTTCTTTTCTTTTTCTTTTTTCTATAATAAAAACATACCTGGTGGTCCTGGAGGACCGGGCGGTCCTTCAATAATGCCTGTGGGAAATTCGTCCCCTTTAATTGTTGTGGTAAGACCACGATCACCTCGGTCACCCTTATCACCCTGCATTAACACAAAATATCTCATTACTAACTAAGTATTTTTATTGTTTCTTAGAAAAATGGGAAAATATTGATAAAAGTGTACAAAGTATTACAATGAATACAAAATAATAGAATTTGCAAGAAAATATTTCTTTTGTAGAAGATTTTTTTAAATAAAAATAAGCAACTATTTAATATGTTATACAAAGTGGCTCTAATTATTAGGTGATCCAAAACAAGCTATATATAATCTAGGCCAACCCTTTTGTTATTGTAATATAAATAATTGTGAATTTTCATTCCTACGGTATGATCTATAAAATCTTTAATGCAAAGACATGCCTCCACGTCGTGGAGACAAAATGTAAGCTCATTAAGGAGACGACACTATTTGTAGGCAGAGTCAAAAGCTCGAATTAGAATTTACTTGAATTGAAATTTGTCACCAATAGCTAAAATGAACTCAAGGATAACTATTACACGATTTCGTTTCTAACAGTCGTTAGCAAAAATATTGAACAGTGCACAGTCACAATAATAAAGTTATCACATCAGATGACAAAAGACAAATTACATCAAATTCAAGCTAAAATTTATCTGCTTTCAGGTTAACTTGTTTGAAATTGAGAGAAGAAGAACTTAGAAAAGGGTTCTAAACTTGTTAAGACGAAACTATTTATTTGTTAAGATTACCTTAATGCCGAGAGGACCTGCTGGTCCTGGTGGTCCAACAGGTCCCGTTTCGCCATGTTGTCCGGGCGGTCCAGGTGGTCCAGTTTCTCCAGGTGGCCCACGCTCACCATTTAAACCCGGTGCACCTATTACACCAGGTGGACCAGGTGGTCCTGGAGGACCCGGCTCGCCAGGTTCTCCCTAAAATATTATTATTACAACATATGAATTCATTGGATTTTTGAAATATAATTTTTTTTTTATTATTAAGTAGGCATGCTTTTATTCTCTGATCACCATTAACAACAACAATAATAAAAACTTTTGAACTTACCTTAAGCTGTATAACAGTGGACGTGGATATATTAACGCCAGCTTCTTGTAAACCCTTTAATAATTGTTATTTTTATGTGAAAAATGCAACAGCAAATACATATACAACAATAAAAAAGAAAAGAAAATAATTACAAATAATAAAAAAAGGAAAACAAAACAAAAAACGAAAAATAAGTAAAAAACACTATATTTGGCTTAAGCCAATTTTTCATTACTCAGAATGGAAGAGAAGGTATTTAATAAGAACGTACGTGCGTGGCCCGTTTACGGATTTCCATATTATTACATTTTCTTTAAGAAAAAGAA
This sequence comes from Crataerina pallida, assembly GCA_949710015.1. NCBI lineage: Eukaryota > Metazoa > Arthropoda > Insecta > Diptera > Hippoboscidae > Crataerina > Crataerina pallida. Next base: position 2,653,639 of record OX453290.1, on the reverse strand, counting down.
AAACAAAATATTTTCTTCGTTCGAAACTTTAGAAGCTTTTCTAACATTCTTTGGTTTTCATGATTTTTCTTTAGGGTGGACGAGACTACTGAACATATACGTAATGTTCAAAAGTGCGACAAGGGTGCTAAACAGGTGATCATTCATCATTTGATTAAACCACCTGTTGTGGTGTCAGTTAATGCTTTTTCAGTTAGTTTTTTCAACTAATGTTGTTAATGATGAGAAGAAAGACAGACTGACAGACATGGTTCAACATATATCACGTTTGTCTCGCAACCAAATTCCAACGTTCCATACTATATAGGACTTTTATTTTTTTGCTAGTTGAAGAATTTTAATAAAATAAAGGTGCGATGTAAACGAAAAAACAAACAAAACTAATCCAAATCTAATCAAGAAACCAATAAAGTACCAGCACAGAATATGAAATGAAGAATATTAACGAAGAAATTGTATTAATAAAATTATCCAACTAACCACACAACCTTACCTGTTCAAAAAATGTACTTCTTTAAAATGGTATACAACAACAACAACAACAATATATCAACAAAACTACAAAACTGGTTTCAACACAATCATGCTGGAAGGCTTTAATAAAAATACTGACTACAATCAAAATCAACAGCACAGACCACCAACATTGATAGAAAGCATGTTTTTTTGTGTTTAGTTGAATATTTTTTTTTTTTGTTTGTACCTTAACAGCTACAATTTCAGCATAGCCTAAAGTGCCACCATGTAGAGTAGTCACCGATCTTTTCAAGCCCTACGTATACACATGAAACCACATTAAAATATTTTTCAATAATTCTTTTTTGTTTTTTTGTTTCAATTTATTTCATTTAAGTGGGAATGATTATACATAAAGCCAATTAGAGTAAATGTTTACCTTAACTGTTTGAAAGACATCTACGCCGGGATGACCTACATCGCCTTTGGAGCCTTTATCACCGGATGGTCCAGGAACACCCATTTCGCCATTTAAGCCATTAATACCCTTTTTATGTACAAAAATCAAACAAGAAGAAGAATAGAGTATACACATAAAATAAAAAAAAAATTAAAACTTAAGCTAAACCTATAATACCCTATCGTTCTGCAGGCAATTTGTAGCCAAACTGAAAGTTTGAAGAATGAGCCACAGATTTTTTATTCTCTGCACCGGTTGTGGCAAAGCGTATATTAAGTTTGTTCTGATGTTCGTAACTCTAACTAAGCAGCTAAATAGCGCACCCACCATCAATTCAAATTGATTCTGTCCATCTGTCTGTCCATCTAAATTTGTGCGCAAGCTACAGGTCGCATTTTTTGACATGTTTCGATGAAATTTGGTAAAAGGACATAAATTAATCCAAAGAAGAGAACTTTATTGAAAATGAACCAGATGGAACCATTTTCAAAACCCTTCCCCATATAAGGCATTTTAATGGAAGTGTTTTTATACGGATCCAATCTAAGCTAAGAGCTAAGTGGTATGGGGTATGAAATGGTCGGACTCGAATGGTTTCCTCATAAATAACTAGGACAACGAACAACTATTTACTTTTTACTTTTAGTAAGAAATTCTTTTTTGATATTTCAACTTTTTAAAGAGATTCACGGATATACGGACATTTTCATGTTGATTAAGCATCTTCCCTTAACGTAAGCCCACCTAGACTGTGGATCGTAATAAAACATTTGCATTAATTGTAACATAAACCCTTTTTTTTTTTTTGTTTTGCTTAAATACGTATTTATGTACAATATTTATTACATGAACAGAATTAATTAATTTAATTACCGCATCTCCTTTATCACCGGGATCTCCCTTTTTGCCGCGTTTCCCTCGTTTGCCGGGTGGTCCAGGAGGGCCGGGCGGACCGGGAGGACCTGCAAAAAACAACCACACAACATAGTAAATATTAATCTCTTTTTTTTTCTGTTTTTCGTTTTTATTTTTATTGTAATACGCGTAATTATTTTGTCTCTATAGCAACTGAATAGCATTGAAAACTTATTGAACTAAAGGCAACTGAAAAGTTTTGCTGCGATGTGACTTTTATTTCCGCTAATAATGAACCACCCCCACAACCCCACCTATAGAAAGTAAGAAAGCGTGCTGCTCTCTACACATTTTATTCATTTATTCATTAGAATCGTCAAAGCGCCCCAGAACAAACCGAACCTTTGGTCTCAACGCTACTTTTTATGGATTTTAAAGTCAACGCATAACAAGTGTCATGTTTTTGTTGTGTTGTGTTGTGCTTTTTCGTTTTTTTCTGCAGGTTACAGTTTTTTCTCTATGCTCAATGCACTAACACTTTCAAATACACCACAATTCGGATTACGGGACTTGTGTTGCTGTCTGTTTCGTCCTTTTTCAGGTTTTCCGGATTTTTTATTGCTCAAGAGGCAGAAAGGAAAGCTTTTTAAATATTTTTTTTTCTTTAAATTTATATCTATTGCACACACATACCTATTTGTATATATAAACTATAAAATATTTCTAACAATGAGTAAATTAAATGACAGGACAGCCAAACAAAAACTTAGAGTCAGACATGCAAACAAACTTTAAAATGAAAGGAATGGAATTTTTATGGTCTCTTCATTTATTTATGGGGTTGTCGCAACCTCCCATATTTTCTTGTTGTCTTTTTTCGCTCTTAATGGAGATAACAATTAATGTTGAAAAACTTATGCTTAAGAACTCTTAATTAAAATATTTTTTGCCTCAGATTTTAGTTCATTTTTGTAAGAAATTTTTTTGGTTTTTTTTTTTGAAATTTACTTTTTATACAAATTTGTAAGCATTTGCAAATATGCACAAAGCGGTCGGACTGAGTTTTGGATTATCGTAAAGTAAAGTAAAGTAAAGTAAAACATAACACTTAATAAATTCTATTTTTATATATATGTACATATGCTTGAAGAAGCAGCAACTTTGCCAAAAAATTTTGGTTAACCTTAGCCGCATAAGTTTTAATTTTTCATTGTTATATTTTGCATCACTTGTGGCAAAGGGTACTTTAAGATTGTGTGGATGTTTGTAACTCCTAAACTCATCTTCAAGTATACCGATCGATTCAGAATCACAATCTGAAACATTTTAAACATGTCTGTCTGCTCGTGTGGATATTCATGTAAATTTGTGCACATTTTTTGACACATCTTTATGAAATTTGATAAAAAAAAATAGTTTCTTTGGCCGAAGGAAATAAATTATCAAAAATGGGTCAAATTGGACTAAATTTAGAATCCCTTCCCATGTAAGATTACATTGTAAAAGCAAAAATTTCCAATTTTTAATTAATTTTATTAAAAGTTAGTAAAGAATAATTAATTGTTTTAATAATTTGAACCCGATCGGACCATTTTTAGAACCACTTTTCATATAATAATATATCACAAAGACGCTTATATGACAACATTTACTGATCTAACTTAATTGCAGTATAATTTGTTCAACTAAGTGCAGAGTAATGGCAAATGATTCTAGATAGACTCACATTTTCAAACTCATTTATTTTATAAAAATTATTAATAATTTTTAACAAAGTTAACTTAGAACCTTATTTTTTCTATAAATACTTTTCACAAAGTCACTTTTCTAAGGTTGAAAGATTTGATGGAAAGTCTTAAGCACATTAATTGTGAATGTAAACGGATATCTACCTAAATAGATGGTTGAAATTATTTGGGATTATTTCTCATTAAAACAAATTATAATGAAGAAGCAACTGCAATAAGAAATGATCTCATATTATCGTCCAATTTTTCCAATCCATTTATATTTTCCATCATCAATTACTTTATAGTTTCCATAACCTTCTTAATGTACTATTCGTCCTTTTAATACAAAGAAGAATATTTAATGGCGCAAAATTATGGCAAAAATTGGTTTTAACAGAAAATGCTGTATTAAAGTATTATAGAAAATGCAGCAACATCCTCAATGTAATCTTATTCCTTTCTTATTCTTATTCTTATTTTTCTTTTTTTGATTTGGTTTAATGATGTGAAACGAATACATTCGAAAGATGTAAACAGGGTAAAGTATTATAGTACATATTGCTAAATGTAAGGACATGATAATGAATAAATTATTTACAAAGATTATTCAATTCAATTCGTAAAAGACTTAATCTGTAGAGCATATGCTTAGATTTTGTATTTAAGTGATGGAATTAAGTTCAAATGCACAGAACAATATTCGAATGTCATAATATGTACACTCAAACCTGTTTTTGTGCGATTTTTGATTTATGCGGTATCTAAAAATTTCAATTAATTTCAAAAAAAAATTAGTATCTAATGGACAGAGTTATCACATAAATGATCAGGGCAAAATCTTAGCTACGTGAAGTTAACTTTTAGATAGATTTTGAAAAAATTTGAAAACAATGCAATAACTTGACTAAAGTTTGGAAAAAAATTTCAATATTCTGTGAACTAGATAAATGGCGCTGCTGCAGCAATTACTGAAATAAAACAACAAATATTAAATGGGATTTTTTTATTCAGGTTTGAGTCTATTGTCTCGTTCCATCTCTAACTGTTATTGCTAGTTCAATACAACATGGGATGTATATGATATAAATTGTACATACAGAGTCGCTTGCATTCTTTGTGTTCTGCAAACCGAAAATGTTCTTTTCTCCTTTTCTAACCTGTTTTCTTCTTTTCTGTGCGCTTCTTAATTTCCGTGTGCCACTGTAATCATTTCTTTGTGATTTCAATTGTTAAGTAAACTTCCTGTTATTGTCATAAAATTTGACTGCACTGTGCACAAGAAAAATGCTTTTACCGATGTAATAAAATTGTTAAGTGAAGCGCATGTAGTTAGCTAAAAATTTTATGCATCCTCTTTGCGATTTCTTCTCTGTTTTTTGGGGGGGGAGGGGCATTCTGCCATAAGGTTGTATAACGCATTGATTACAGTAACAACATAATATACAAGTGGCTTGGTTGTTATGATTTAAACGGTTATAATGTTTATATTTGAACCAAACCTAAAACGCTTCAAGGTATGCACGTAAGTATGTATACATATGTTGGGGTATGTACTCGTATATAACCAATAAACAAACATAATTCGCGCCTCTTTACTAAGAACTTAATTCACAGTTTTTATTGGTTATCGGCTAAAACAAAAAGGATGCCTAACAGAAGAGTTTTTTTCTTTAGCTAAAACCAAATATTAAACAAGTAAGAAAATTAAATTGAGATCAAGCCAAATCATAAATATCCTTCACATAGTGGGCCTTTTAATAGTCACAGCCAATAAGCAGAATTATTATTTTGGCCTTAAATGTAATACTAAGACTAGCTCGTTTATTTTGCGTTATGACAACGTTGTACAACAAATTCTTAAAACCTGCTCTCATAAAGATTTTTACATTTTTCGGTTTTTAAGGCCTTTCTCTGTGCCTCATAAACACATTGAGAAGTCAAACATACTCGTTTAAGATAGTGGATATAATGCAATAACAAAACTGAAATTACCGTTTAACATACATACGTTTACATACGTACATATATCTGCGTAAATATATTTTAGGTACAAGTAGCTTAAAGCAGACATGCTGCTTCATATAATCGCATATGTCTTACTTATAAATAAATGTGTGTGTGTGTGTGTGTGATATGACAGCATATAATCGCTTAATTCCACTTTAAGCACCGAAACGGAGCTAAGCGAGACAACTTTTACAAGTATAGACGTCTGCTACCCAAACTTGTTGGCAAGTGCTATACGGACATTGTTGAACTCTTAAAGCGTACAGCAACCATTGCCAGCTCAGGTATGCACTTAATATCAATATTTTATTGGTTATTTCATTATACTACTAGATGCTATGCATGGATGGAATAGGAAATTATTTTTACCCTAAACCGAGCTTTGGGCCATTAGTGAAGCATGCAAGCGGCTTATTGCTACATGTCGTGGACTTTTAGCCGATTTGTAAGATATTATAAAGTTTCATAAACTATTTTCCAATATATACCTTAAGGGCTTTACAATAATATTGGTGAAATCATCATAATACTATTTTGTAACCAAAAACTACAAAAGCCCTCTGTTGTTGTTGTTGCTGGAACATATCTTCACAAAAGATATTATAGAAGTTTCGACCAACTTTTCCCCACATTTCACTTCTCTCTCTCTCTCTCTCTCTCTCTCTATCTATCTCCCTCTGTGTATTTTTTGCAAGAAGACAGCAGACATGGTGTGTAGGTTTGTTGTGCGCACATTGAGGAAGTTTAATTTACTTTTACTTCAGAAGTGTCACTCCACACAAATTTGACTTTTTTGATGTTACAAACACGTCAGTAACTGTCTGAGCTGGTACTCACATAACTTCATATAACTTCTTTCGGTTTTACTACAATATACACCATCACACACACAAATGAACAAATATGCGAGGACAAATCAATAAGTAGCAGTGAATGGTAAGAAAAGTTGCAGTGAAGAAGAAATATATATTTTCTAAAGCACTCTTTACATTTCTGTAAATCTATGGAAAGCTGTTCCAATTGGTACAAAATTTATAACTAATTTGTGTGATATTCCTATTTTCCTTTAAATTGTTTAAACTATGTCCGTAAGTCCATATGAATTAATGTTTAATATAATTTTTCTTCTAAACTTGATTTTAATAATATTGTAATAATAATAACAATGTTTGGCTTTTGGCAAGCTTAAATGTCTGACGAACCAACCTTGACTTTCATGGAAACATTTTTAACTGTCGGTGGGTTAGCAATCCTATGCGACACTTGGATTCACATTCCAGCTAAAAAACTGCTTCACTTTTTTCCTCAGCTACACTTAAACCCGATACATTTATTCTTAACCTAAATTTTTTTTTTTGGACCCCTTCTGTCTGTCCATTTAGATTAGCTTTTTATTTGATGAAAATTGTACTTGTTGAGATTTTCCGATGAAATTCTGTATCGCACCAAAATTTGGATTTAAATCTAAAAATAAATTTCTAAAATTGAATCTTTGGATTTGGTGACTTTTATACGACAAGCACTAGTATTTACTTTTAATAATTAAAGTGTCGGACTTGACGTTTGAATCAGAATTTTGTGTCTACCCTCGTACATTAAAGTTTTATAATCATAGACACTTATTTAAGAATTATGTCAAATGTTATGGTTGTCGCTAGGAAGGCATCTTCATGCTGAACAATAAATATCTTAACTCACACACAGTCTGTGTCTTTTTGAGCGAACTTTTAGCTTACACCCAAATAAAATTTCATATTTAGTTTACTACTTATGCACAAGTATTACACCCGGGCTTCACTTTGGTTTATGCTTTAACACGTTTCTACTATATCACTTTATATGTATGCATGTATGTGTACAGTGTGTTACGAAAGCCAACGCCACAACAAGCTGTATAACATACGTCTTGTGGTTTTTTGTTCTTGTTGTGCTTGATTGCAGTTGTTTTAATTTTTTTTTTTTTTTCGGAACATATTTTAAGATTCCAGTTTAGATTGTTGTATGTAATATATTTTCTTGCATTAAGAGATATGCGTCAAAATTTTTGCGTAGGTTTAAAAAAAAAGAAAGAAAAACTTTGTCTGTAACCATTATGTCAGTGAAAAAGAATAAGCGGATAAACAAATTTATTTAAATATAGAAAAATAGTAACATGTTGCGAAAAGGCGAAAAGGCGAGATAACTTAAAACATTGACAAACATTCGTTTTGCTGTGAGTGTTTCTTTGTGTTATGTGTTAAGTTCCATTTAGGGCACATTGTATAAAGGACATTTCACATTTCCTATCAACATATGTGCCCGAATCGGGAGAGTCTCTCTCGTAGGTAGGGTATAAAAAGTAAGTAAGTACTCAAACATCTAAACCGAACGTCCTTGTGCTCTAGTAACTCTTCAATTCTTCAATTCTGTAAAATGCACAAGTATGCGAACACACACAACAAACGCCGCAAATCAGCCGTAACTTCTCCATGAACAGAAGCGCACGTGCCTTATATACCTTGTATGTTACATGTTTCAAGATATAGGTACAAAAATAACATTGCACGTATGTACTCTTGCAATAATAGATCATTGTACGTACAAGTATGCTATTCATGCACATATGTTTCGTTTACTTCTATCACTGCAACTACCACTGTACGTACTTCCTGCATTAAGCTGGAGCGTACAAAATGTCGATATGTATACAAATGCAACAGAAAATAAAAAAAACAAAAAACAACAAAATTCTGGCATGATTTTGTAGCAATAACGATAACAAAACTTCTTAACCTGAACAAACCCACAAACAATTTATGTACAGAAGAGCATAAACTTTTTTACCGAATGCTCAACCCTGTGTGCATGTAAGTATGTATGCAATATACGTTACAATAAAGGAAGGAGAACGTATAGATTTTGAGTAACTACTCTCTGTCATACTTGCACACGAATTGCCAGTAACGGCAGTAACGCACCAATACATTCACTCGTAGGCTTATAACAGAAATGAATTTATTAATATTTATATTTATGCGTTTTTGTTTATTTTCATTTTTCTGTGTGAAACTTCAAATTTTTTTTATATAATTTTTTTTTTTTTTTTTGACAAAAATTCGAAAATATCGCTTAACTATGCTGATGTGACGAAATTTTTAAATTTGTTTCTCTGTTAACAGTTTGATGCGTTTAAATTATGTTTTTATGAAAATTTTATACGATTTGTCGGAGAAAAGTGGGTTAAATGAATATACACCATATGTTGATGGAATGAAAGTTTCTGCAACAGTTACTTTATACTGCTTTTTGATTGAAATTTTTTTTATTTAAAAAATTTAAGATTTTGTGAGTGGAAGAATGCTGTTGAATCAGGACTTTTTTTGAAACCGACTTTTACACTCTTTTAGTATTACTGGTGTGAATATTTTTAGGCCAAGTGACTGACTCTCCTGAGAAAAGAGAAAAAAAGGTTCTATTGGACCAATGTATAAATTTATGAAAAATTTCATTTCAATATTTCGAAAACTTTAGAAACCGCGTATTACACTTTCACGATGGGAGCGCCTTTGATATCTCGCTCTCGCTCGATTTAATGACAAAGTTAAAAATGTAAAAAAAAAAATGAATGAAATGAGAGAATTTTAGGTATATGAATAACAATTCATGAGTCGAAATAAAGCGATTTCTTGCACTAATATAAAACCTTTACTGAAGCTATCACAGTTCTCTGATCAAGTTCAAAAGTGTTCATATGACAAATTTGTATTAATTACTGCTATTACCTTTATTTTAAATACTCTTTCTCTTTGGCCACTGCTTGGGCCATGCCATGAACCTAATCACGTCTTAGATAGTTTATGAATTGTATTATGTATGAACTAATAGGTTGAATTCGGCGCTAAATAAGATATTTTGTAAATTGTGGGCATGCCTATTCGATCATACCTATTTTTGGCAACTTCATTGCATAATAATAATAACTTAGCCCAGTTTAAGCAGCGATCTTCCTACTGAAACTATAAAATGTCAGCTCAATATCTTAAAATTTATGAGCCTGAGTATTTAACAGAATAATAAAAGGATACACAGACGGACTTGTTTATATCGACTCAGATTTTGATGCTGATCAAGAATGTTTATACTTTATAAAGCCTCTTCTGGGAGCAACAAACTTTGTATGCTCTCATCACTAAGCTGAAAAACGCTCTTCTTTATTATCTTACTGCCTAATTTAAATGTGGCTTCCTATGCTCTTCCATATACCACAACTGACATACGGTATAAAAAGAATATTAGTCATGTCCGCAACATGAAAGTTTGCACTTTCACATTTACCCAAACACAACAAACTGTGCATACGAAGCCTTGAATTCATTCATTCACCTAATTAGTACGAAACAAAAGCAGCACTTGGTACACTTTTAAGTAATGTGGCACACAAGACGATATCATGCTGTGCACATGTACCTGCGAACTAACACTTTGGGATTCTGATTGCGTTCTAATTATACACTAGAATGGTAGGCAGCATGGGGGAGTACCCAAATTTTGTATATATGTAAATTAAAATTATTTTCAATGAGTTAAACCCGATTTTATATAATGTAATAGTAATCGTTTTTGTTTTTCACTAATACCTGCATTTCAGTAATTTATTTGGAAGATTGTTTTAAGTTTGTTTTTTTTTTTTTTTTTAAATTTCAGGCGAATCTCTCATTTGTTTGACACAAAAGTTGTTAAAATATACTGAAAAGCATACTTAATTAGTGTTATACGATTTTCTCTAGTTATACATTCTATTACTGTTTCAAAGTGTGCACAAACATCAACTAAAGCGTTTCTATTCCCCGAGTCCACTGCATGCATAATTAATATCGTTTTAATTAGTTATCAATTCTATTATTGTTATTCGAGTATTGTACGCGATTGTTATACATATGCATGCATATGTTATTGTGGAAACACACGCACAGTTACGATATGAATAATTATAATCTCAATGGGCTAATAACTGTCAATATCAGCTAATTGCACATTAACGCACAATACAATGAAGTACAATAATGAAACGGAAAAAGTTAAAAAGCGGAAATGCATGGATCGTCGCCTTAACACCATTACACACACGCATACATGGTATGGACTGCAAATAATTTTCTACACTATTTATTTTTGGTATTTTAAATCGTCATTTGCGCATAAATGTACAAAAATTAAATTGAAAAAATCAACAATTTATTTATTTTAGACTTGCACTGAACTAAACAAATGTACAAATGTACAAATGTACAATAAAATAACGGCATTCGATATTATTCTTCTCTTATTTTAATTAAATGCCAATTGTTGACAAAGGGACACCAGAATTGAATTAAAAAAAGAACAAATAAAAATATTACAATTATTACATGTTTACAACAATGGAGATATGCGGTCAAGTTAACTTCAGAATCAGTTTTTTTCTACAAAGTATAAGTAAAAAATCTAAATGTGTGTTAAGCTAAATCTTAAACTGATATCTATATACAAAATGTAGGCGTGGCAGATATATGATTCCGGCCTCTAATAATGTATGTATTATGTTACATATCAGCTTTCAAGTTGAGTTTTACTGAATGCTGAATATGATTTTTTGTCAATTGTAGATGTGTTCGATGTCAAGTTCATAGGTCAATTTTAGTCTGTTAGGCAACCACGCCCATTTTTGGCACCTCGAAATATAAGACAATTGTAAATAGGTGTACCAACTTAAAACTTCTCAAGCTCAATTTTTGTGCCAGCTAAATCGAATCAATTGTGGGCGTGGTTATTGATCGTTTTTATCTATTCGTTAAGTATTCATTCCTAACTGTGTAAATTTTCTAGTTGTGCCTTTAATAAAAGTTACTTAAAAGTTAGGCCTAACGGTAAAAATCGTTGAACATGATAATTTTTATCAAATGCTGCACATAGAATAAACGCATCCTTTACTCTTTCTCTCTCCCCCAACTAACTGTATCCACGTTTCAATTAATAAATGATGGTAATTAACATTAACATTTACATTCACATTACAGGCATACGAACATATTTTCGTGGTTGGAGAGTGCTTGATGTTGACACGATTTTAAACATGCATTCTAACATTTAATTAGCTGCCAAACTGTTAAGCTAATTGTGGTATAACAAATTTAAATGCATTGCGTAAAAATAAAAATAAAAAGCACATCATACCATAAAAAGCAAACATTCAGTCTGGCGTATATATCAATTTCCGGTTGCATTATTGTTGAAATGCAAATGATTTAACTCGTTTTTGTAACTAGACCCCTACAATCTGGACAAGTTAATGGAAGTTTATGGAAATTGTGATGTATGGAATGAATGTCCTTTTAAACACCAAGGTAGGAAATCTTGTACGGCAACTAATCTAATGTTGTGTTACCAAATATTTTTAGACCGAACCATCATACGATATCATAAAGTCGTCAAAGATCGCACAAAATTCTAAATCAGTATAAAATTAAACCAAGTTTGACTGTCCATCTGTCCATGTTTTTGTTCTGTAGTCGAGAAAGTTGATGTATCGATTCCAAACTTTGCAACTTGCTGAGAGTTGTCATGAAATAAAAAATATTCTTACAATGCAACAAAAATTGAAAAAAAGTAAAAGTTTTTTAAGTAAATTTTTCGTATTACAGAAGATATGTTGACATAAATACTCCCCGGGAAGCTTTGATGCCCTATGGCGGGGATACAAAATTTCACCTTAGCTGAAGATAGTCTTTTTTTACTTGTTTACTATGTCAACGTGTTTGTTTATCGACAAAGTATTTCATAAATTGATTGTCTTACACAAACTTTATGGTATCATTGATAAGTTATTTGACAAAGATAATCGAGAATATCTCGATATACAATTGTCGCTTACATCCATCTACAGTTATTGCTGTATTGGGTTCTTAATGTGAAAATCCCTGTAAAAGTTTTATTATAAGCTTTGCCGTCTTGTTTGCTAAATCCTCAAAATAAATGTTTATATAAATGAAGGTAAACAGCAACAAAGCGTTTTTCTATACAATTGAAGATGATCTGATGGAAAATGGAAATTCTACGGCAAATATTTCAATTTGAATTGTACTCGTTTTGCATATGACAACAGCCAACATTTTCAACGCATATACGATGTGTGAGCATAACTAAGAAAAGGAAAAAAAAAATTTACTAAAAAAATTACCATATTTTCGCCATCGCCATCGCGTTTAACATACGTAACATACGTAAAATAGAAACAAATAAATGTTGAAAAAAGGAAGCAATGGAGAAATAGGAAAGTGACGCATGTCACATTGAAAATCAATCAATTTTTATATGGTTGACAAATCACAACATGTACTTCAGTCCCAGTCGATCTAGACAAGTTCGTCCATGTGCCTGTATTTTGTTAGCAGGCTCAATGTCATAAATTTTGAGATTCATCTCTTGTATCTATGTTTGGATTTCTATTTAAATTGGGAAAGATCCGTTAATAGCCACGCCCACAATCGAGAAATATCCAGCACACAAATTCAGCTAGACAGTTAAAATTTAGTACACATACGTATTTATAATTAGTTCATCCATTGAAATACCAAAAATAGAGGTAATAAGAAACCTGCCACACTCATGGATTTTTATAATAATTCTAAAATTCTAAAATTATTTTCTTTTTTTACATTTTATAGACTTTCTCTTCGTACTCTTTAAAAAACTTATTTGAAGGTACAAAATGTCCATACAGGGTGAAGAAAAAAGATGGTAACATCATAAGATGAAACTTTTCAAAAAAAAACTAGCAAAAATTGTCAGGTAATGAAAATGAAGATCACGTTATGTTATTAGGAGATGGACGGTTATGTTATTAGGAGATGTTATGTTATTAGGAGATGGACGTACAGACTGTATCATTATTTTTATATCATAATTTCAAGTTCACTTGGAAAAGCAGGCGAATATAATTTAAGTCATTGTCCCAATCAACAGCAAGTTTACTGGAATACAAAGTTTTTAGGTTTTCTTTTATACATGAACACATAACAGCAATAAAAAAAAGGACTAGAATCAATTTTCCATATTTCAGATAATTCCCTCTTTCAAAAAATATACACAACAAACCTGCAAGGTACGTAATAAGAACGAAAGCATCTTTAACGTGCTTGTAATTGATGCTTATGTTGCACCTTCATAAAAAGTTCAGATCTTTGCTATTAAAAAACTAAATCAAGTGTGTCATTAAAACTATTACCATTTAAGCCGTTCTGCATGGAACGAAATAAATAGTACTCTGAGTTCATTGATATTCAATAAGTATCAGTTTTAGTGGAAAATACTTCATAACTTACTTTTCTAGGAAGTAAATCAAAAACATTAACATTGTAAGTTGAAGATAAATTTGAATGGACGTACGGACATGTGTAAATTGATTTAGAAAATTAGTTAAAATTCTTAGGACACCTTTGTAGGGTACATTTATGTGTAGAAAAAACTGAAAAACTAAATAAAACATTAGCGCTTACACACCGGAAAACCTACTACAGACTTATTACATTTTTTGACATTTTCCGGTTTTATGAAATATGAAAAAAACCTCACTAAAGAGTTATGATGGTTTTTAAAGTTGAAAACGGAAATGGAAAAGAGAAGGGTTTCTAATAACTTCAGCACACTTGGAATACGCCAAAAACCACTAAAACCCAACAACAATAAAGTGTGATGTAGTGAAAAAGGCAACATAAACATACGTACAAATGCACAAGAGTAGGGTTGTTGCTGCCACAACTTCTGCCAATGGCGGCAAAATAAAACAAAGTAAAATAAAATATACGTTAAATCTTATTTTGTAGTATCTATACATACGTGTATGTGTATGTGCATGTGTGTCATGTATTAGTATCCGTTTTAGAAAAAAATATTTTCTCTCTCTCTCTCTCTCTTTTTAATTCTCTTAATATGTAAATGGAACAATTTACTTTGGAACCTTCATTACTATCCAACAACATCACAACACATCCTACCATCACTTCACATCCTTGGCAAAGTACATAAGTGGGTGCTAAACAAGTGTACTCGCAAACAAAAAAAAAAAAAAAAACCAAACTAGTAAGAAAATTAAATTTGGCTCAGATCAAATCTTAAATACCCTTCACGGCCACAATAATGGGCGTGACAGGTATGTGACTACGCACTCTAATCGTTGAAAGTCGGCTTGAAAGTCGATTTTTACGCGTATATACTTTGCACGTCCGTGATTCGGCCACGCCCATTTTTGGCACATTGTTATTTGTACCCCTGTATACCAAGTTTCAAGGTTATCGGTTAATTTTTGTAGCAGATATATAGATTTTTGTCGACGCCCACGCGTGGCTCTTGACCGATTATGTCTGTGCGATCTCTATTAAAAAACTAAAGATATCTATACAAAATATATAATTTAGCTCCATATCTTAAAATTTAGGACCGTGAAAATGCCAACAATACACAAACACACGGACATACATGTTGAGGTCGACTCAGTTTTTGATTCCGATGATGTATAAATATATGTTTTATAGGATCTTTAACGCCTCCCTCTGGATGTTGTAAATGGAAAAACAAACTTAGCATATCCTCCCTCTTATGTGAAAGATAAACTAGAAAAACTCAACACAATAACTAACCCCCGCATACGTGAACATATAGTCATGCTTGGGTGTCTTATAACTCCTCGAACAATCTCAGGCAGCAACACCCTACCACTCTTTTTGCGCAGAAAGAAAAAAAAAAGCTAAAGAGAAAATAAAACAATACAAAAAAGCATAAAAAAAAACGAGAGAAACGGAAAGGAAATCTAATGAAACGTGACAAGTTATTTGCTTAATGCTGGATGATGACCTTGTGAACTAAATAAAAAAAAAAAATATGTGACATGAGAGAGACCATCTAAGAAAATAAATAGACACGTGAGCAGCTGTTCCATTAAAGCACTTCACACAACATTTTTAATTTGTATTCTGAATGTGTACACGTATGTCGCATCTGGAATGGACAAATGCCAGATATAAAAATCAGCGATTGATGAACTATAAAAGCATAAAAATTCCATTCTGGTTATCATGCAAAAATCTTTATGTGAAAAATGTCTACATTTCTTGAAATTTTTTCATACAATTAAGCACATACGTTACACTTCATTTATTATAAGAAAAAAAAGTGCACAGTTTGAGTAAAACAGTTGGTTGGTTTTTACTTTTCATGATTTTTTCAAAAGCATAGCTTTATGAGCTATTTTTGACAAAAATTTTATATCAAAATTTTGCATAAAAATTCGAGTTTAATGAGACCACAATGACAACTTCGGTCATGATTTTAAAGTACCACGAAAAGGGTCTTTTTTAAACTGATTCATTTCGACTCAATATGAATAACACATCAAAAATTCTATATTGATAGAATTTTAGAGTTTTCGCCTATGTTTTCGGAACCTTACAACAGTTCAAAACTTTACATTGTAGCGAAAAACATCTGCTAGCGCACTAACAAAAGATCACTAGATGATCCAAGATGAACTACTGAACTAAATCTGATGATCCAATCGAACTACTACACAACTAGGCTTATGAATTTCTATTATTATATATAAATGACCGTAATGTCAACTTTTGATAAAAAAAAAAAAATTTTTTTTTTTTTGATGAGACTCAAAATTGATCAATTTTCTGAATATTTCTTTATATCAAAATTTTGATATCAGTTGATAATTATTAGTTAAATAAATTCAACAGTACATGTTTGAGATTGAACTGATCACTATGATAGCTGCTATGAGGTTGTCAACCGATCGCCCCAACAGTGAATTTATTAAAAATTCATCTTCATTTAAAAGCTGAAAGATTGTACCAATGCGGGCATAGTTGTTATTGTCATGTTTTCCTCCAAAGATAATCAATTTATCCAGTGAAAATGTAAGAAAGAGTGGTGGTGCTGACTGTGCTGAATATAATTATATACTATGGTATAGGCATCAGCTCATATATGCAAGTGCATAAATGTATAATTAAAACATAATCAACTTTTTTTTATACCCTACATATAGGATAGCGGTATATTAAGTTTGTCAGTTCGTTTGCAAATGGTAAATAATGAAAGTATATACATTCTTGATCAAAAACAAAAAATGTTTTCGTGTGTCCGTCTGTTGATGGCACTCTTATGATTGTAAATTTGAAGATATTGAGCTAAAATTTTTCTGTAAATATTTTTAGTATATGTGTGTTCTTATAAAAATTGGACATAAACGCCCACAATTTTCAAAAAATCGTAGTCAATGTAAAACTCAAGTTCATCGACAATACGTAGAGATTTTAATCAAGCATTTGTTACGGCCAAATTTTGTTTTCTTACATGTTATTTTCTACAATTATTAAAGCCACGCCTACATTCAGTAAAAATGTTTCTACAAATCCGAACAATTTAGCGATAAAGTTGAAATTTAGTGCAGACATGCCCCCAATTTACAACAAGAACTTTTTCACAAATATTATTAAAGAATATTATCAGATACCTGTCTCCTGTGTGTGTATATAGGTGCGTAAGGTATTTTCAATTTTGACCAAATTCAATCTGTTTATTTTGAATTGTTTAACATTCTTCATTAATGCACTCGTACATGTGACAAAGCATATAAACACTAGTATGCAACTTGAAATACACAAAAAAAAAAAAGAAAATCCCCATGATACGTATAATTACTTTCCTCTTACTATATAATACAATTCCTTCTTATCTACGATACCTACCCTGCGGGGGTTTAACAACAGATTCAATGCATACGCGCTCACATTTTAACGGTGAAAATAAAACAGAAAAATTTGTACAAAAAGAGAGCGAGAAAGAAAGAGAGAGCGAGAGAGAGAGTAAAAACAAAAACGTAATAAAAGCTAAAAAGGGGCGGTAGATAAATGCTAGATGTGCGAAACATAAAAGAACAGGAAATGATAAACATGAGAAGTGAACAAATTTTTATTCAACGTGAACACGTGAGTTAAGCTGGGGTTAATGCATTACAAACGTTTAATTTAATTTTCATGTATTGACAATGTGAATGCAGACGAACTCACACACACACATACATTCATGATAAAGCACACCAAAATTGCTAGCACGATACACACATACGTATATAAAAATGTTTGCTTTCGTTTGTAGAGCCAGGCAAACAATGCTTGAAAACATTATAAGTATTTATTATCTGGCTGACTGGCTCTCGTTCTATTCTTGTTGTAACTTTCTGTTGTTGTTGTTGTTAATACGCCAACGGCTAATCATGTTAATGTTATTTGATACACATTCGAGGGGTCTATGCAAGTAACCGTGCATGTGTGTGTGTGTGTGTGTGTGTGGTAGGAAGACAGAGATTATCTAAGTATATATGTATGTAAAAGCTTGTTTCCCTAACCTTTGGATTTTCTCTGCTCGCTCATTTTCATACATTCTGTTATAAATTACAAACATTTTTCACCTTTTTATTGCTTTTGTTCTATTTGCTGTATAGACGGTACATACCTAGCATTTAGTGCAATGCAATCGTATTGTTACAAACGTGACAAAATAATGCTTCAAAAATGAAATAGTCCAATGAAGGTTAATTTATGGATTCCTTCAGAGATCAAAAATAACGGTTTACTGATTGACAGATGTTGTTAAAGTGTTTTTAAAATGGTGAAAAGCGGTGTTGGAAACTGTGGGTGAATGTCAAAGAAATTTTAGTCGCTTGCGTCTCAATGTGAAGAATGTTTAGTAGGAAAATTTATTTAACCATTAATAGATGCGATGTGGACTATGAATAAGGAACTTTAAACTTATGATAAAGATCCAAATCTACTGCAACATATCTCTTAAGATATGAGGTGATGTGCGAAATATTTGAAATATTTTCTGTTTCTTTGCGCAGGTCTGCATATAAAAATTGGTTACAAATACACGGAATCACTGGTTATGGTTTTGTGTCGCATCATCTGACAATCCATGTGTAAAATGACTGAAGGCATTAAAGCGGGCGTTATATTATAATTGAATTGAATTTGTGTGTAAGGGGAGTGAAAAGTAACAACAACAAAATGAATAACAGTTGCATTATTTAATATCCTCGGCGGTTAGGCTGTTGCAACCGCAACTCATTTAATTTTTTATTGTAGTGCAAGTCATCAAGTCGTTTTTTACTCGGTTTCTCACTTCACTCTACCATTATATAGATCACATTACACACATTTATATATGTCCCAGGCAAACATTTCCAACCGCACACGCACACACATATGGCGCAGTTCGCAGTAATAAACAGAAGACAGAATAAGTTTCAATTATTTACATTAAGGACGGTCATGAAAGAATTAAATTTAAATGTGTAACATTCATTCATTTGCTTACCTACACACACATGTACACACACAGGGTAAATCATGCATTAAGTCATTAATATAAAAGGCAGGCTTGTGATGGCAAGTTCGTGTCTGAATGAAATGAAATTTTTGTAAAATTTTTTAAAAAACACTTGTTCTGGCTAAAATAGTTACAGATGGAGGGGCAAGCACTGCAAAATGTGAAATTTTTCTTTATACGAATGGCTTTTCATTTTAAAAAAAATATATAAAATTTTTTTTTTTTTTTTAGTTTCAAGCAACAATTTCCAAATCCTTTCCAAAGCGGCTTTTTTGATTGGGAAATTTTAGCTGTAGTTTCTCTCAGATTTTCAAATGTGTCATGCTCTGACTAACTACCTAGTCAACATTTGAAAGTATTAAAATCTTTCAATACATCTGTATGTCCGTACGTCCATATCTCTGGCAACATATCTTGACGCCAAAGTTAAATTGTTTGCGGTTTTCATTTATCATTTATCATGCAATGTATTTTTATTACTTTTATACAATATTGTGCTGTGGCATTAACTGCACGCAAGGATGCGGGAAAAAGACATTTAAAGTTGTTTCATGGGCGACCTTTAATGAAAAGCCGTAAGCATTCAAAACCTATCGCAATAAATTATTGCATTTATAGGTTTCTGCCATAAAGTATACAAACGCGTATACATGAATTTTTCGTTTACAAAAACAGCGTTTTAAAGTTCGTTGGGAAGTTTGAAAAGTTGTTAAAATACAATACAAATCGATTTCATGTTAACGTGCTTACAATATGTAAGTAACGTTACCGATTGTAATTGTTTTATATATTTTTTTTACTTCATTGTAACAATTTTGTACCCGTGTTATGTTTTATTTCAGTTCCTTTTTTAATAAAGAAACATTAAATGAGATATAGTTAGATGGAGAGAGAGAGAGAGAGAGCGAGGGAGAGACTATTTTCCATTTATATGCAGCATTTTTTAAGCTCTGATTTGTTGTTTGTTGTTGTAACAAAAAAACAATAACAACAACAAGAATGCAATAAAAATGATTTAAATTAAGCCGCGAGTAATTTTCCCCAACAACAGACCACAATGATGGTACTCTCGGTTTATATTATATAGTTTTTTCTGTATATTCTCTCCTCCAAAAACAAAAACAAACACAAAATACACTTCAACACAATGCATAAAAATGCAAGTTTATGAAAGTGTAAAAAGAAAATTAGGATGGCTTAGATTAAATCTTTTACACCCTACATCTCTCTGTCCCACTTGTAAGCGTGACAGGTGCATGTATTTCGTATTAACCTATAAGTCGCTTTGTAAAGAAGCCTATTTTTAGCCCATTGATGGACAAACTTAATATAGATACGTGGACCTACCTCATATCCTACCCCGCCCATATTTCGACCTTATGCTTGGCATAATTTCCATACAAGCACTAAATTTCCATTAGGTAACATTTTTAGTGAATAAATAGATTTTTGACAATTGTGGGCGTGGTTTTCAATCGATTTTGCTTAATTTAAATGGCGATCTGCAGATTTATATATAAAAGTTTAGTTCATTATTTTAAATTTACAATCGTGAGAGTGCAAAAACAGACCGACACAGAAGGACGGATACATCTAGATCGATTTAGTTGTTAATGCTGATCAAGAATATATATCTTAGGTGAAGGGTATAAAAATCTTATATTCCGACGAGCTCGATTATAAGAATGCCTTTTAAACTCTTTAGTATAAATGCACATAATGGGGACTTATCTTCTACTTAATTCCGAATCTAATACAAGATTACTTTGAAATTAGTAAAATTCGCCGGAAACCTTGCAGCAATAACTCTGAATGTGCTCAAAAATTAGATCAACTCTTCCCAATTATTTCCAAGATCACTACAAATTTAGTCCGAAGTTGCTACGAAGATAACGAAGGCCTAAAATACTACATAATTAGTGGATTTTGTTTAATCCGAATATACTCCGAAATTCAATGAAACGCTAAAATTATCCGAAATTAGTTCATTTACTCTTTATTTCGAATTATTCGGTTATGGTACTAATTTCCAAATCACTATAATTAAATGACTTATTAGAAAAATTTAGAATGCAGCAAAGAAAGGCTGGAGATAATAGAAAAAACCAAAAAAAAAAAAAAACCCAAATATTCTTACTGCCGTTGCACTCAGTCGTTAAATTAGAAAGTTTGAGTTGGAAACATTCTTACATTTGGAATATATTCTACATGAAATAAGGGTGTGTGGTGTATAAATAGTATTATGCAAGCATAAAAAAGTACAACAATAAAAAAAGTGAAGGAAAACAAGGAGAAAAATCATTTGAAAAGACCAGCAAAACCATAAATACCACATACGAGCGAACGTACATGTATGGGAACAGGGCCAGCATTGGAAATGCACTCACAAATCTCACATACATAATGTATTGTATAACATGAAGATGATAAAGAAGATGAAGGAAGAAAACGAAGAAAATGAAGGAAGAAGATTTTTACAATTTACACCCCCCAGAGAGTCTAAAAAGTGATTCAACTTTACAGGCTAACCAAAGTTGTTTCATATAAAATATTATATATAAATAAAAATGTGTGCATGTTTGTGTGTATATGCAATGTACAATAAAAGCGCAGCAATGGTAACAATAGCAACAATAACAACAACAAAAAACAAACAATTACGACAAGACCAATAAAGTAACCAGAGTAATGTTTGTAATAAAATCTAGTAACAAAATTATGTGAAAATCATATCCAGCCAGCATTTATTAGAGTAGAAGAGAACTGTGCCAGAGCACAAGCAACAGTTTGGCTTTTCAGTTATAATTAAGGGCAGAACGAACACTGAAGTGTGCAAGATGGGAGTTACGGGAATAAAGCCAAACACACACACACACACGCACATAAATGGTACAGTTTTGATTTTTGTTATTGTTTTTGTATTCGTTTTTGTTTATTTGCTAAGGCAAACGGCTACCAGTTACACTAATGCAGCATCTGCTGTTGTGGCTAAACATTAAGAGAATGCAGGCTGTGTTAGTAAAGTTGCTGAGTTGTGAGCGCATTTATTTGTATTTTATACATAAACATATCTAGGTATGTGTATATGCTGTAAGATTTATTATTTATTATTATTATGACACAAGAGAAAGAGAGAGTCCCGCTACGGTACCATTCATACATAATAAATATTATAGTATAGTCACCAGTAACCACCACCACCACCATTACCAAATAAACAAATATAACCAGAAGAGAGAGGGATGCAGAGAGTAATATAAAAAGTATGATGACTTTTATGTGGCCTCTCAAGACGTTAAGTGGCTGCAACCCAAAGTAATTTGGCTGAAGTGGCAATTCATTAATTATACACGACACTCTACGTGACATGTGTGATTATGTGGTAGTTGATCCCAGTTAACTAGGCATTTGCACGTGTGCCTTGTTTACTAACTGCCTAAACTAACTTACCAAGTCACCAAGCTTATGACATAAGTTACTGTTCGAACGGTGTGTCAGCTGGCCCGTTATAAAGCAAGATGCAAGATGCTGAGGGATTAAGCACTTATGCACTTAAGCATATTTTACAAATATCTCACATTTTTATAATCTGCATACAATTTTGAATAAATCAATTATGAAAGACTTGCTCAACTTTGAGTTCACTACACAAGCACCCACTAGTGACGCAGTTTAAATTGGCGCAAATTGAACTGTAAAGCTTACACTTTATACTCTCCTTATTTTTGCTTATTTTCTCTTTCTGTGTTGTTAAGCAGATTCCCAACGAAGCTGCTGTTACTTGGGCGTAAACTTTAACTGCACACTGACTTTAATACTTACAGTGAGTGTTGTATAAAATGGCCTATTAAAGTAAATTAATTTTAGCTGTAAAGAAGAAGCTTACAACTAAAATGTTCACGAAAAGAAGTATTTGAGAGTGCCAGCTTTAAAATTTATTCTTCCAAGTACAATTTTTCACTGTTGTATCAGTAAACGTGAGGCATTGTCATATAAGTCACTTGTCCATGAAGTACCGTGGAAGGGTTTCTAAAAATGGTCTGATCAAGTCCACACTTGTCACAGTTAATTATGTATTAGTCCAATTTATTATTTCCCATCAAATTTTATCAAAAATTATTAATAAATGCCAATTTTCACCTTATAAAGACTAGCCTTATATGGACCTTAAATGTGGACACTTTTAAAATTGGTCCATTACGATCTATTTTCAAAAGAGTTTGTGTTTAAGTGAAAATATATCCGAATTATCGTGAAATATCCTTATATGGAAGGGGATTGTAAAAATAGTTCAATTGGGTCCACATTTTGCACAATCATTTATTAAGCTAATTAAATATTATAAAAATTTTGTCAAAAAAATATTAATAAATGTAATTTTTTGCCATAATAATGGAGTCTACTATGTAGTGGAGTTGCAAAAATGAACCAATCTGGTCCATTTTTCAAAGCTGGTCCACTTTGGCCTTGTATCAAATTTCATCCTTTGGTTTCCACACAAATTTACCAGGACAGCCAGACGGTCATGATTAAAGCGATTCAAAAAGGGTTATAATTGAACATAATTTTGACATATAAAAATGTATTGAATCGAATAAAAATTTTTTATTTTGAGTCAATAAATCGCAAAAGCGATCGCACTGTTTTGACAAGAGTTGACAATATTTTCACCAGAGTCTGCCACTGTACGTGCAACTGTAGTGCAGGCATACAATCTACCTATGAAATTAGATAAAGTGAAGTTAATTCTAAAAATTACTTGGCAGCGAACAATATTGTCTTAAACTTTTCCTTTATATGCGTTCGTTCGTCGCTTTATGCTTTCATTCATTTATCCCCAGAGTGCAACTGAAAATGTAAAGTAATTGTTAGTGGCTGTCTGCTGCGAGTGAATTGTGCGTAAGTATAGTGTTGTGTATGTGTTGCTGTGTGTGTGTGTATAAAGCTAAAAATATCTGCAGCTTAGTTTTCATTTAACACAAATACATGCAGCAAAGTATATCCAGCACCTAAATCTTAATGTGTATCTACATCTCTATACTGGCACACACACACACAAGAGACTCATTCTCTTATGTTTGTTTAGTTTAATAGGGTTCAGTTTTGAATTGGTTTTATTTTTAGTAAAAGTTTGCTTTTGTTCCTGTGATGTGCTAGTGTGTGCAAGTGTGTGTGTTCACGTTCTTATCTTATTCGCATCTCTAACTGTTTTAGCAGTAATTTCCTTAAACTTCTCCGTTTCAACTTCCTGACCCATTTCCTGCATTTTGTTGTTCTTTACACTGTATTCTGTATGTACGTCTGTAAGAAAGTTTATATATTTTTCATGTTCTGCCTGCTAATTCTTCTTCTTTTACACATTTTCCTATTCCCCCTCCGTATATAATTCCTTTATTACCAATTTTGTCCCACCTATGGCATTTTCTTTGTATATACCTATGTGTGCCAAGGTAACTGCAATAATTCTGCTATCTTCTTCTTCTTCTTCTTCTTCTTCTTCTTCTTATATAACTTTCATTTAGCTCACCTTCAACTTTTCCGTTCAACTTTTCAGTTTCGTAATAAAATAAAGCAAAAGAAAGTCTAGTCAAATTTAGATCAAATTTAGCCAAATAGGGCGTAATACTCAACTAAGTAAAGTATAGGCGTGACATGTATCTATATAGTATGTAGCCCTCTTTAAAAGTCTTCTTTTAATCTCAATGATGCAATGTTTCCTCAAAGAAAGTTTTTATATATATAATGTGGGTGTGGCTACTAAATAATTTGAGTGCCTTTCAAATAGAAAATAAAAGCTAAACATATGTAAACATATAACAGCTTTTAATTGAATATCTTGTGAGATCTCTGTACCACTGAGATGTATGGACATGCGTACGAACATGGATCAAGAATATTACACATGACGTGAAGCCTTATTTTATATAATACAAATAAAATAATGAACTTACTTAATGCCCTCTGTCATGTAAGCCAAGTGGAGCTTATTAATTAAGGCGTTTTTTTTTTTTTTTTTCAAATATTCGAATATTGTGTGTGCGCACTAATTCCACCGAACACGAGAAATTTATCGTTTTACATTATTGCATTTCATTTTCTTAAATACGTATGTGTATGTATGTACTGAAGTAGTTGGAATTGATAAGAAAAAAAATTATATTATTTAATCCCGTCTACTTTAGTACTTCAAAGTACAAACAAATAAAAAGGCTAGAGAGCAAGCACACTTACTGGCGATGAGTAAACGAAATGAATTTTTTTAAATTTTACGGCTGAACAAATGCTTACCTTACAGACGGACGGAAGGACTTAAATTTTCATAACTTGAAATTTTTCCTCTTCGAGTAATGTTCACAACCAAAGAATTTAAAAAAAAAAAATCACAAAATTTTCAACAATAACAAAAATGTAAACAAATGGAAATTCTGTGTTCGCATATTCATCCATCCCATCATAATAAGGATAAACAGCGACACGTTTGCAAATTTTCGGCGAAAATACTTTTCAGTGATTTAACATTCTCCGCATTTCGCATTTCGCACCTTTCGCAAACAAGCCACACATGTACAACTGAATGCACTTTTTATTATTGTAATAAAATACATTTTTTTTTATCATGATAAAAAATAAGCTTTAGTTTATTTTTAATTAAAAGAAGAAACAAAGAAGCGGAAGCGGAAGAAAATGTTAGAGACCCTTATTGATGATGCCTCCGTGTACTTGCAGTTGCAGGTACAGGTTTAATTTACTATATGAAGCTGAGTTTTTTTACAAATATTGAATACTGAACAGACTGAAAGTATTTCAATGTATTTCAATACTTTTTCTTCTCAAAATCATTCAAAATTGCAAATGACAGCATATGAGGTGTTGTTGTTGTTGCTTTATAAACGTACCTGAAATGTTAACAAACAAAATGGAGAATGCTTTACTACGCATACGGATGCACATCCATGATGTATTTGCTTAATAAATAATAAATAATAAATAATAAGAATGTTACAAGAATGCTTTGTGACTGAACGAGATCATATATTTACAACTTCAAGTCAAAACTAAATACAGAGACAGACAAAGGTAAACAAGTCGAAAAAATCTTGTATGTGTTTGTTTTGGATTTATATTAAAATGATATTGAAGTTGTGTTGCTAACGCGTTTGCTTGCCTGACGCAAACATTTTAAAACGACGACCTGGTGATCGAAAATGTTGTGATTGCACAGAAAATATTTAATAATAAAATCCTTTACTTTTGTTCAACACTATCTGTGCTTATGCATAATATGATTCTTGTACAACAATTTAGTTATGATTGTAATCTTTTATTACGTTTCGTTTGGTGTTGTTCTGTTTTACTTTCTAATTAATTACAATTACAATTAAAGTGCCTGTTGAACATGCTTTAGTGCTTACCGGCCCCCGTGTGGATTGCTGCTCATAAATTAAAGCATAGAAATACAATCACAAACACTAAAGCGTACCCAAAACTCCCATCCGACCGAGCAAAACTGCTAGCAAAGGAAAAAGGGATGGAATAAAAGTAAACAAGAATTCCCGTAGGGCACATAGTTAGTTTTGTATAACAAATTAAATGTTGGAAAAAACTTTCTCTCCCTGTGTGTGTGTGTATACAAGAGACTGTAGCACACCCACACGCCAACATACATACAAGGAAATTTAACACCTTATTAAAATAGTTTCGTTACAATTTTTCCCGGGCTTCAAGTGTTTTTAAATGTGCTTTGGTTGTTCTTGTTATTTTTTTTTTATAAGTCAACTCATAACAACCTGACCTTGTTGTGTTGTTTAAACAAAAGAGTAGATGTTGTTACCAACAAACACTAGACAAGTACTTGCTTAATAGAAATTGCTTTACTTTTAGTTAGTTGCACTGAAAGAATGTAATTAACACAGAGGCGATAAGCAACAACACTTTTAAAATGTACTGAAAACTTTCGTATGAAAATCTTCACTTTACTTAATTTTTTTACATATTCATATCTAAAGAGAGAAAAGCTTCAACAATCAACAAAGAAGCAGATGATGGAAATTAAATTTGCAGTGATCCTACCTTAAATACTCTACACATTTATATACAATAAGTGGGCGTGATGGGTACCTGATTTTCTCTTTAAAGGTTGCTTGGTAACGTCATCAAATTGTTAGTAGAATTTTGTGTCAAAAAAGTTTTCTCGTAACAACTTATAAGTCATGGTAAGGAATCGTTTTATATGATTTTGATTAAAATTATTTCACAAATTCATGGTAATGTGCTCCCCACTCAAGGAGCGCAATCTTTTGAAAATTATCTTATGCCTTAAGATTAGAAAAAACTTCCCAAACCCAAACGTAATCGTCAACGTCAATGGATCGAAAAAGCCTGCTGTAAGTTGTATTATAAGGATTTACGGAATTTTTTCCTTTTTCCTAATTTCTTTATTGTTTATTTCACATACTTTAAATTCTTAATTGAGTGTTTGCATTGTATTTACATAATAAGTGCTACTGCCGCCTTTACTGTGAAAAACTTTTCATTTTTCCTCTTCGTTTCTTAAAACAACTTCAAGAAGTTATAAGGTTGCAATGGAAATTCTTTTTCTGAACATCATGCATTTTATTTCTCAATTTGTATGTAATGCCCGAGGTGATGCAATCTACTGTCCTTTCCACTTACTAAGGGATGGATTACCAACAACAAACCAACATTGGATATTTGATCCATTGTTTGCTGTTGTACGCTTTCATTTTTAATTGAATATTCATTCTTTTGAGAACTTCTGTGGCCAAAGTTATCGTGTGTGTGTGTGTGTGTGAAAAAGAAACTTTATTCATATCTTCTATTTTATGCTTGTTGCTGATATATAAGAGTATGGAGATATTATAAAATATAATTAAAAGAAAAGGATTTTTTTCACAGCTTTGCGTATGTGAGACCCAATACCCTACAAATATATTGCGTTTGGCCAAAAAGAGAATATTTTATTTTATTTTATTCATCGTTTTGGAATTGTTTTATGAATTAAATCAAACATGTCCGATTCTGTGTTTAGCTTTACTGTTGCAAAATAAAGCCTTTTAATCGATGTACAACTTAAGATCATCACTCTTAAAAGTTGATACATGTTAAGAAATTTTCATAGAACATAATCTGCCACGCCCACTCTTACGTTTACATTTATGTAGCAGCGTTAAATTTCATTAATAATAATTCGACTTTTTTTTTGTATAAACACACACGAACGCTTACATGAACGCATGCATACAAGTTCATTTATAACCTCCGTCTTCGTGCTGACAGTATATTAGGTTTTTATTCCACTTGCAACACCCAGAGAAAAGGCTTCAAGATCTTACTTGAAACACATGTTCTTGATCAGTAACAAAATGTACGTTTATCTAGACATGTCTGTACGTCCGTGTGCCAGTATACCCGTGCGTTCTTTATTGGAAAGTTAATAGTCAAAAATTTTGAGATTTTTTACAAATATTTCTAACATCTGGCCTAGATTTCCATTCTGAAATTTGACAAAATCGGCCACAGAAACGTTAAAATTGGACCGATTGACGGACATGCCCACAAATTTTAAAAATTCTTAGTTGAGGCAGAATTCCCTTGAAAGTTAATACTTAACTATAAAGGGCGTATTCAAGGGCATGCCACGCCCTTTGCTTGTCTGCAGGAACAAAGGTTATTTAGGATTTATCCAAAGTCAAATTTACTGCATTTACTTGTCTTAAAAGATTTTCCAATTATTTACTAAAGCAAGAAATTTTGAAAGATATTATAATTGTCCAGGAAGCTCTACATGTGTGAAAGAGTGTACTTATATGTTTGTATTTCTATTTCATTGTTGTTTTTAAAATCATTAGTTTAGAAATTCATTCATTGTTTGTTTTAAAGTAATTAACACTCACCTGACGCAGCAGGAGTTGTAGTCTTGAGACAATAAATATTGTTTGTACAACCTTTGTATTGCTTTAACTTTTAACAACAACAATACACTCTATATATTTTTCAAGCACTATCTTCTCTCTTTTTCTCACTCTCTATTCCATTTTATTACGTTTACAGTTATTGTATAATTGTGTATAAATGTGTGCCGGTGTACCTCATAAAACATTTGTTTTATGTCATTTGCCACTCACACACATACACAGAGAGTATATGTTGATGTGTAAATTGTGTATTAAATTAGAGTCGTTTATATTTTATATACATACGCACACACACATAATCACATAATATGGCTGCCGTGCTGCTTTTGTTGTACTTAGTTCTACGCTACTTGAGCGTTCAATGATCATACGGGTGCAATTATTTTTTTTAATATCTTGAAAGAAAATTTATAACATATGTGTACAATACTTTCCATAATAGCTTCGCGTACACTTGTATACATAAGTAATCATGAATAGAAACAGAAAATTGATTTTTAATTTCATCACTCGTGCTTATCAACATCAACGCCACAGTTAGTTAGTTAGTCAATAATCGCAAATTTTGCTTAATTGAATGAAGTTGGTGTACGTGGTGTTTACCATTCTGATAAATTATAATACCATACCGAGCAAGTCAATTACTTTTTATTGTCCATTATATTGGAGTACATAAAAACTGTAGAAGGAAACTTAAATGTTTGGCGTTTGGATTATCGATTTAACTGCATTAAACAATACAATGGAAAAAAAAATTTCTTTTAAGGCCAAATGAACAAGCTGCACATCTATATACTAAAAGTAGGCGTGTCAGATATCTGGTATTGTATACTTTAGGTGGTGGGGTCTAATTCAATGACCTCACTTGCCTTGTGTCTTCGCTTCCATTACATTTTCTTTTATTCTACATTTTTCGTTCAGTTGATTTTATAAACTTTCAATATTTAAGTTTTTGTGATGTATGGACAGACAGACGGACATGATTGGATCAAATTTAATGCACGATTATAAACACTTTATAGGGTCTTAGGGATTATAAATACTTACTGTAAGATTCTTCATAAATGTTTTCACAAAAAGTGTTTATTTTCTCCTATCAGGGGGAGTGATTACAAATACACCCGAAAATCGAACATATCAGAATACAACACTCAACACGTTCCAATCAATTGAATTTATGATCAGAAAAGAAACAGTATCGTTACACGATTTATTTTATTTATACAGCTTCCCATATATGTAAAAAAAATGTTGGCAACTTTTTCGTTAATCTTGCCAGGGACAACAAGGAGTGACGACGCCGGCACACAGAGAGCAAATGTGCGGTGTAATGATTGTTTACTTAAATGAATAAATACCTACATGTGTACAACGTAGAAGCTTTGCGTGCGTGGAGTATATTTGATGAATGTGCATATGAGTCGCGCCCATATATATATATATACACACACTCAATCATTGGACAATTGTGTATTTAATGGAAAAACGGACAATATTGTGATAAATTACGTTATTTACTCTGGCTGCCCAGTTTCATTGACACTGATTGTACAATATTTATTTATTTATTTATTTATTGTGTTCAGCCTCTCCCAGTAACGAAGCAAATTACACGATTTCAATTATTTGAAAACACTCATAAGTGTTGATTGATTCAACATTCGATACAAGTTTTAGGGCACATCTCGAAACTGTTGTGCTTGCTTAGTACTCATTACAGAAAGTCGTTGACGCTTCCATATTGATTTCAACACTTGTAGCAAAGCAACTGTACTACTGTTATTCTCTGTACAACAATTTTTTTAAAAAGCTATCGAATTACGTTTCGGAACAGTCAGCACAAATCTACAATTTTGGTTTTCATTCCTTGTGTGTAAACAAAAGCTGGCTGATACAATAGTTAAGTACAAATTTAAAAAGTAACCTGCATTCGTACAAAAGTCATATAAAGTCAAACTACTTTAGCAGACGGTTAACTGTAGACAGATTGTTGTGGTGCAGCAATTAGTTTAACGTGCCTGTTCAACGCATGATTTTTATTTGTTTTAATTCCTTAACGAATTTATTTGTGCTTCATTCGATTCGTATGTTTTCATAGTCCTTATGCTACATTCACTATTGGCAAATCGGGTGCAGTATATTGTTAATAACATAAAATATTCGTAGCTTCCTATCAAAAACAACGACAAAGAAAATATATTTTCACGTTTATTAAAAAGAATCGCGCTTGTTAAAAGTCTATTAATGAAGGGGGGAGACGAAGTTTTCAATGCTTTAAAATTTAAAAAAAAAATTATAAAAAAGTATTTTTACACAACTTCAATAATAATAAAAAGAGGTCGAAAACAAATATTAACTGAACTGGTTACAGAAAAATATTCTTTATATGGAAATAAATATATAATAAAATTTTTCTTAAAACAATATATGATGAATGGTTTTTCTTAAAAAATATTATATAAATAAAAATATAATTTTTTTTAAATTTTTTATGAAGTATTATTTTTTATAATAAATAAAATAAAAAACAATAAAAAATATTTAAAATCCGTTATAATAAAATATCATTTTTTATAAAAAAAAAAACTATATTTTTATATTAAATTGTTAAAAATTCTAAAGTAATAAAAATAAAAAATCATTTTCATGGATTAATAGAGAAAAATATTTGTATTTGTGTGAAAAAAAAATATTTATGAAATACTTTTACACAAAAATATTTTTTATTTTTATACACAATATGAAAAAAATTTTTGATTTTGTAAATTAAAAAAAAAACTTTTTTTTTAAATATTTTTATGGCAATAAAAAAATTTCAATAAATATATTAATATTAATAATAAAAAATAATATTAATAGTAATTTTTATAAAAATTTTGTTCTCTTCAAAAACATATTTTTTATATTAAAAATGGTTTTTATTATATTTTTTTATAATATTTTTTTAACATTATGAAACAAAGTTTTTGTTTTATTTAATTTTTTTTTATGTTGTATAATATTTTTAATTTTATTTATTTATTTATTTATTTTTTTCAACTAAAAGTAAAATAATTTTTATTTATGGTAAAATGGAATAATTTGTAGTTCGTTTGCCGCCTATAGGGCACACTACGAATGAACCTTTTTATACTTGTTTATTATTCTGCAGAAATTGTTTCTTTTTGTGTTTATTTTTCCTTTTTTCGTATACGTTGCGTAAATATTGTGGCAAACGTTACATTTCATGCGGCAAATTTCATGACTTTACACATTGTTAATATTTTATTGTATTGTTAAAATGCGTTGTTTTTCCCCAATGTTTTCAATGTTTTTTTTTTTTTGTATTGATATATATATATTGTTGTTGTTGTTGTTGTTTTCTTTGTCTATAGAAAAGATTTATCGACTGTTTTATTGAAATTCTGATTGTTGAAATTCTAAAGTAATAAAAATTAAGCAAGTTTTTCAAATAACACATTAATTAAATGAAACATATTTCAGTGGAAATAGAAAGTATGGGGGAAGAGTTGTCAGCCCAATGCAACGAACAGATGCGATATTTTAAATGAAAGGACTTTTCTGCAATGTCCACCAGCCCGACTGTTTAAGTAGTTTATATTTCATCACTTATTATTAAATAATATCTAAG
The DNA here is from genome assembly GCA_949710015.1 of Crataerina pallida. Lineage (NCBI taxonomy): Eukaryota > Metazoa > Arthropoda > Insecta > Diptera > Hippoboscidae > Crataerina > Crataerina pallida. The sequence goes on along the minus strand of OX453290.1, from coordinate 2,621,152 downwards.
AAACTGCGGAAAAAAACACTTAAAATGGTATCCAAAATATTAAATTGTAAACATTGCAAATGTTTGAACTGTTTCCATCTCTTTGGACCACTTTTATAACAAATGGCACTACAACCCTCTTCTTAAGCTTTACAGTTACGAATATAAGAAATTGAATATCGTCCTAATACGAATACACAATCATGGCTAAACCAATTGGTCCTAAATGTTGGGGACAAATTCTGCATGTTGCATATATCTCAACAGCACTAAAATAACTTACAGTTATTTAAAAGCAAAGTGGAACAAAATGAAAGAAAATAAGCAGGAGAAATATATTTAGTTGACCCTCAACTGTTAACTGTTGTACACAATGTCAACAATTTTGACAATTTACAGGAAAGTTTTCACTCTTGTCTCGCATTCCCGTATCATTGTTACTTTATACAAAGCACAGCTGTCGCAAACTGAACTGGGTTGGGTTGGGTTGTGTGCTGAGTTTCTTGAAATTATAAAAAAAAAGAAAAAAAAAAAACAGACAAACAGAAAGTAAACAAGTGGCAGCAACATGATGTGTTGAAAATTTCTTTTCTTTCACTTTTTACTTACTTCAGGGTCTCCTCCTTCTTCTTGGGCAAGTTTCTACAAGAAACGGCCAAGCACCAACAACGACTTTGCTAAATGATTTTTAGCTACTGGTCTTACATACCCAGTCGGTTTTTTTTTCCTACTTTTTTTTTTTTTTTTTGTATGTGTTACGTTGTTACTACTGGAAGTTGTTGTTTTTTTTAATGATTCTTGACCATTTGCAGTTACATGGTTGTAGTTGTTGTTGTTATTGTTGTTGTAAATAACAACTAAATATATGTACAAAGTCATATATTCTTAGTTTCTTATAAGTGATATGGGTATATATGTGTGTGTGTGTGTGTGTGTGTGTGAGTGCATACTTTTCAGTTTGTTGTAATTTGTTTTCTTTTTGCTTTTATGTGTGTTTGTGATAATTAATTTAAAAAGTGTTAGTTTGTTAAACATTTGAACAAAATTTGTTGTAAAATATTGCTACGTGTGACTTTTATCAACATTCCTCACTCACACATATGCACAAAAGTGTTCATGTGGCTGCTGGGAAGTATTAAATTGAAAAATGGGGGGGAATTGAAAGGCAAGCAAAAGCCAAATACCGACCGAACGTATGCCTGTGAAGCACTTGTGTTAAAGAGTGAATGCCAATTACTGTGACCACATTTGGCCGTGTTTACTGAAAACCTACACAAAACCTGTAAAGGGTTGTACAAGTACACAGACATTTTCAGCCGCAGTTGTTTGTGCATTTTGAATTTATCAAATAGAAAAATTTAAAGAAATTCATTTTAAATCATTTTAAATTCTAATCAACGGCACAATATTTGAAAATAATGAAAAAAAAAGACACCCTACGTATATGATTTACTTTTAAGCTTCAAACGATACAACCAGATGTGAGCCACTGGCATTTACAGTACTTGTACTAGACTCTAACGTACGCATCATGATGCCATTTTAAAACACACAATGATTCACTTAAAGGGCTCCTTGGAAAAATTTGTTAAGAATACAATATAAAATAAAACATAAAAGAACGAAAATGTGGTTCAAAGAAACGTGCTTTAAATTAAGTTGCATTCAATTCGATTGACACGAAATGTTGAACAGAGAGAAAGAGAGAAGGAACTACAGAAGTGAAAGGGTTTGTAACCCAGCGGCTAAAAAATGTCACAACTGTTATTTAATGAATGGAAAAACCTTAAACATATAATTGGAGGTTTTCCAAATGTGATGACTAAATGGCGGTAGTCAGTAAAGCTTTACATTTTTTATTTATGCGGTTCCAAATGTCGCACATTGCCCTTTAATTATACCGATCATCTCAAAATCAAAAGAATATAGTTTTTTTTTTTTTACTATTTTCCTTCAATTTCCACAAACGCTAATTATTGGTGTGTTTTCATTTAATTTCGGTTTTCTTTGACAGTAAAAGTTGCACAAAGCACCTTTAAAATCCTGCTAAAAATCTGCTGAGAATTGCAGCTAAATACACACACATTCAATCAACCCGAATTATTTAAGCAACCCAACGTTAATTGACCTTCGGCTGGGTTTTGTGATGATGTGGCGGTTTTGGGCAAACATAGAATATCAAGTAAATCCTCTGCATTTTATGTAAATTGTTAGCAGATTGGACATAAATTGTGCGTACACATGCGGCCACCACAATTGCTACCTCTCGAAACGGTTTAACGCTTTAATTTGATTTATGACAAATATTCCAATTTTTGGCATGCTGATAATTTGGCTGAGTCTGTACGTTCGTGTATGTGTTTGTTTATGTGGTGCTTCACACATAAACAATAATTTATATATTTAGACGTATATAAATATATTTTCGCCATTTCTCATATGTGGTAATTTTTAACATTTTCCTGTTGTTTGTTTTTAATTAAAAAAAAAGAAAAATTTATAGATTCGTTAACATAATTTGTGTCCGTGGCCGTTATTCACCGCAAAAGCCACATCAAAAGCCAGCAAAAATTACACATTGATCACGAAATTGGTGAAGAATGGTGGAAGAATGATGAACTTTGATGAACTTAATGTAAAAAAATTTAAGAATAAAAAATGTTGCTATTAACATAAATCAAGCACCTGGATGAGATTCGCATGCTTTGGCTATCAGCCCCAAATATTATTCATCAATGGAAGACGCACAGAAAACAAGTAAAAGATCAAACCTTGAATACCCTCCATATGTGCATACAAAAGGTGGACGTGGATTATAGTCTCAAGTAGTGTATTACGTATCAACTTGAAACTTCATCAACTTCACGCTGAGTTTGATTTTTTGTAAATAGTGGTCATATCTGTTATCCGACCACGCCTTTCAATACAACTTTATATTTAAAAATTTATGCACCAAATTTCAGCATAATATGTGCCCACAACAGACGAATATACGGACGCATATGACGTCTAGATCGACTGAGATTTGTTTGTATCTTGGTCTCTAAAGAATCCTTTCATTAGGGTGAAGAGTATAATAATTGTGCCCAACTCCGTAGATAGTTGTTTAATGCATATCTAACTCTTTAAACGTTTATATTGCATAAACTATTTAAGATGATAATCATCAAGTCATTCTATATTTAGTATGATTTCAAAGGTTTAACTTTAAATTTATTCGAAACATATTTTCAAAACCATCAAAAGTACACTCCACTCTTGATTTACACGAATTCAACTTTTTTTTTAAATATTTCAACCTCATGATCTTTGCTTTATAATCATTTTTATAAGGTTTCCTTGTTGCACGAATATTTAATAATTCCTTTATGTAACTGGAGAGTTGCGTGTAGGCCTCATAGGTTAAACTAATGTATATACAGATTTTTTTTACTTTTGTAATCATCAGCTTATAGTTAATAGAGCCACTAATAGGATGTACGCGAAAGAAAAATCAACAAAAGCAAAAATTGTTAACTTCAATTAAAGAGAAATGTGTTTGATAGTAGACAACACAACAGTCAAATAAAATTTGGCTTAAAGCAAATGTTGCATACCCATCTTTTCAGGGCATTAAACTGTAATATATATAGCAGATGAGGAGGGTTATTAAATGTGGACGTTGCCTTAAGTCAACGTTCGTTTTCCTTTAACAAGTGTAGATTTATAATTCAGCTAGGGGCGTGGCTTAAATTTTTTTAAATTTCTTTTCTAGTATTTATGTTCTTTTTGGTTCATTTTCCCTTAACTCAAGGTAGAATAAAGTTAACATAACATACTTATAAACTGTGGAGAGCAAAAGTAAGCGTATGCGACGCCCACTGCAGTTTCACCATTTGGCTAAATTTCATTTTTCTACTTGTTTATTTAATTTTCCGTTTTTAGTTTTAGTTAAAATCGATATTGCAAATCGTATCTCTTCCTCTTCCACATGTTACAAATGTTTTTATTGAGCGAGTATGCGATGTGATGGGTAGTGCGCTATAAAAAAAAAACAGGAATCCGACAGGAATCCGACAGGAAGCCTTATTGTAATCATCACGGGCTTTATACTCTGTATATTTGATACAACAACAACAACAATAATAACAACAACAACAAAATTATTCACATATCGTGTTTGATAAATGCGAATCATGCTGGAGATGGTGATGGAGATGGAAAAGGAGAAGAACAGATAAAACGACCGACAGTTTATTTTACCCAGCGCTCACATATATCCCATATCCAAACGGTACGTCTGTTTGCCATTGATGTTGTAACAGTTACATACAATTGTTGTTGTTGTTTTTGTTGTTATTATTACAATATTTTGGCGTATTGAGGTATAGCTGGCACTCAATCATTTGCATCCATTAATCAATTCAATTGAATTCAAAGCACACACCCAAAAAAGCAGAAAAAAAAACAAAAACCAAATTGTAGTAGACTCTCAGATTAACTCAAGGGCTGGCTGATGGTGTATGAAAAGATTGTCTAGCGTGTGAGATGTGATGCAATAGCACTGAGACGAAAAACGTCACGCACTGAGGTGCATTGAACTAGAGGCCAATCGGGATGTAACATTTTATATTCTGCAGTATTTGTGAAGGCACACATATTCAATCAATGGATTCGTTGTCAAGTTGTACTTAGTTAAACATTTTCCACTTTCAATATGAATTTAAAGAAATGAATTTTACACGTTTTAGGGCAAATTGTATTTTTAGAAGTAGTTTTAGGGCCACTCTCGTTTGTTTTGTTTAAAATGATCGTACATACATACACACAATGTTAATTTGTTTTTCTTTATTTGAAAAGTTGCTTGAAATCGTAACAATCGTGCCTTGTAAAATGTGTGTCAAGAAGGAGAATGTATTTACAATATGATTGTAACCAAATTCAATTTATTCACAAGCTCTCTTTGAATATATTTCACATGAACGCATTTCGATGAAATTGTGCGAAGAATTCCCTTCTTCATATAACTGCAAATAAGCACCGACTTGCATGATATTTAGTAGAAGCACAGAAAAGTTTTCTGTGCTTCTTCTTCTTAGGTATCGAATAATTGTAAAGAATTAGTCAACAAACCATTTACACTTATATTTAGTTTATCGAGGTTCCTATGTCTCAAGTGCAACAAATTGATTCCAGTAGTAAGTTGTAGTAATTGTAACAATAGTGTCCCTTCACTGCAACGCCGCTAACCCTCTTATAACTTGACTTAAACATCAATTTTATCATCATCATCATCTACATCGAAATTATTGTTCATATTTTTTTTTTATTTTTTTTTTTTTTTTTTTTTTTAATGTTATAAAAAGTAAAGTACTTGAGTGCTGAAATGGCAATGGAAAGCAAAGTAAAACTTTAACATTAACTTTAAACTTTTTTAAGTGTATTTAAACTTTTCTTTTTGTCTCCATCTCTTTCGATCTCTTTCTCTCTCTCTCTCTAACTCTAAGGGTAATTTTTTACATAGTTTTTTATTACTATCATTGCTATTAGTGTTGCTGCTGCTGCTGCTGTTGTTGTTGTTGTTGTTGTTGTTGTTGCTATTATTCGTAATTATATTTGTTGTTTTTGTTTTTATTATTACTGTTACTACATAGCTATTAGTTTTAACTTGTTGTTGTTGTTGTTGTTGTTGTTGTTGTTAATGATAATGTTTTTTCTGAACGGTCTTTCTTTTTATTTTTTGGGGAAAAAAAATTTCCTGTGAACAACATTTGAAAATTATGTTTTTTACGATTATATTATAGTTGGAGAACGTTACTTTTTTTTTTTCTTCATTCTGTAGTATTATTCACTAAAAGACTCAAAAAACCAAATAAAAATAAAACTCCGCCATAAAAACCACATTTTCTATTAAATTGAAATCAATAAATAGTTTCCCTTCAATAAACTTTTTCTTTTCTCTTATTACGTGTATTTCGCTTTTATTGATTTTATTGATATAGATTTAATGGAGGAGACATTTGCCTCTCACATATACTGAACATTGTACAATACTACACCAGCGTGCAACATCAAAGTAATGACTTGATGACCCAGACCATTTGTATCAATATTATAATAATTTTTTTTAATGAGTATCAATTGCGCTTTAATTGATTTTGTATTTGAAGTGGTCCATTGTGGAGGTAGTGTAATTAAACTTTTTTTTTTTTTAAAGATAAATAATTTGGATTGCAAAAAACTACAATACATCTGTTTAATGAAGAACATACCTAGAGCTTTAATTGAATTTCTAAAATATCAAAAGAGGAAGTTTAAAGTAGTCGGAGACTAGGGTAGCCATTGCATTGTAAAATTTAATTTTCGAGTACGACTCATTCTCATTTTGCTTAATCTCTCTTATTAAGTATAAGCTTAAAAAAGTTCTCGCATTCCGCACCATTGCTCACTTAATATTCTTCGCATATTACTTCTCTACCACTTTAATAGAAAATCTTCATTAAAAAGCCTGACTGATGTTAATGAGTCGTTATTAGATATTGTCGTTCTGATTAAATTTCTACCCCATTCCCCATTTATACCAGAGTTATATGTTTAACATTACGCAAGGATTTGAAAGAGCTGTAAAACATAAAACAACAACAAAAAATACTTTAATCATTATCCCATCATCACAATGTCTAAGAATTTCTTTAAATATTCATTCAATTTGTTAGAAAAGAAGCGCGTAATATAACAGAAAATATTAAATTCCGCGCGCGTTATAAAATGTAGGAAAACATTAAAGTGAACGATGCATTATTGTAAATTATAGTTACAAACATTTGGGAAATGATATGAAAATTCCCGGCAACGAGAGAGCCGAGTGCTTAGCAAATGGAGGACCCCGTTGCGGCATGATCGATATATAACCATTCCGTAGTGTAACATACATTTTAGGAACAAGTAAAACAATTCATTATTGGGGAAACTTCAAGGGCCAACGGCAAGCCAAAAGATTTAAACAATCTTCCAGAATATCATTAAATGTCTGCCCTTACAATGAAATAGATTGAAACTGCTGACTGTCATCTTTAAAAGGTTGGCATCTTTGTCACTTGCAAGTTATGTAAGTCGCCGGCACACCATTATCTGAGAGACCGGCCGCCGCATAATTAACGATTGCGTGCTAACATCACAGAAAATCTGCAGCTCAGAATCAAGGAAAGTCTTGGCCTACTTTAAAAGTTTAAGATTTCTGAGTTAAAGACTCGGATTCACACATTAGATCTAGTGGTCGCGGTGCAACATAGAGTCGTTCTCAGAGAAAGAATTTATTGAATAAAGATTATATTTGAGCTAGATCAACAACTAATCAAATATAATAAAAGTTATGATTAATGGTAACATTTCTGTATTGCGGTTGGTCACTATTTGAGTGAAAATCTTTAAAAATTTAACCTTTTGCAGATTTTGAATAATTGTGCACTTGTTGACACTTCTGCAAAGGTCAAGAATGAAGAATTGTAGATGCTTTCATTAAACGAACAATTTTGTATCCGGGATCAGAAGGTGGTGGTTTAAAAAGGTATGTTTAGCTTAGACTAACCCAGGAACTTACGAACAAACTTCTAAACTACCAGCGCCTTTCTAAGACAACTTTTATACACCTTGTTTGGGGAATAGTCAGTCGACCTTAGCTTTATATGTAGTTACATACGTTCAGTTAAAATATTTCCAGTCTTTATACCCTCCATATAAGATGGCAGTATACTAAGTTTGTGATTGCATTTGCAACCCACAGAACTCCAAATAAAACTGGCAAGCTTATAGGTTATATATACACTATTGGAGGATTTAATCATATAACTGCCACACCCACTTTTGTAGATGTGGAGTGTATTTAAGATTTGAACTGACCCGAAATAAAGTTTCCTTACTAGTTGTACCTACTTTGCCTATTTTGCCTCAACCAACCAGCTTATCTGAACAACTTTCACATACACACAAATTTATCTACGATTTGAATAATTCATTTCTAGAATTTTGCATATTTTGCCATAATTAATTATCACGTTTTGTTGTCTGCATTTCATTATAAACATAAAATGTGTTTTTCTTTCAACAGCAACTCTTAGCGGAACATTTTTAAGTGTACATTTTTGTGGCATGCAAACCAAAGCTATGAAGCTCTATGTCTGGCTATTTGTTGTTGTTATTTTATTTTTTTTTTTGTCTCGTTACGAACATTTGTTTTGCTTTGCATTTCAAATGTTCAATAATATAAAATCTGACTTTGAAGCGGTCACGTTCATAAGATTTGCAATACTGTTCCAATGTTCGTTCCAATGATTCGTAAAAGTCAAGCAGAGAGCTAACAAATAGAATAGAATGAAAGGATTCAAAGAAATTGTGTTTTTCTAACGAAACATTGAGAGTTGTTTACAGATTATTTGCTTTCAAATGTTTTGCTCATGACGCTGATGCTGATGGTAATGATGATAATGCTGCTGCAGCATACAGACAATTTAAAGTTTTTTTTATACATTTTATAGGTACGCGTACATATATATTCTATAAGTATAACAAAACTTTTGTGTGTCATAAAAGAATTTTCCTTTTCCAACAACTTAATATAAATAAATTCAAAAATTTAAAGCATAACATAAATAAGGTTGCCCAGCGCTGCTTTAGAAGAGAATCTTTGGACTTGGCTTTGCAAACATTTAAATTCCAAACAGTTAGTTGATGGAGAGTTTATGACAAAGGCAACAGTAAAAAACTAGGTCATTCAAATCGTTGTGTCTTCAAAGTGTACAAATTTCATTCAACGTCTGTTCAGTGGTCACATGGTCTGGACATATTTATAGAGTACACTGTGCTTGGCCTGATCGATGGGCATTATGAGGCATGATGTTTATGATGATGGTGGTGTACCATGTAAAGTGCTTGCTTCAATGCATTCTATGCATTTATAGTTGACTTGAATCGAGTCTATATTTGGTTTATTGTTGAAGAGCATATTATTATATAACAAGATGATTACGCCTGCAACAGCAATAGCCACAGCAACAGGGATTACATGCAATTTACACAGAATAAGTATAAAATACAAAACGAGTCAATGCAGCAACAACGTGCAACAATTTAACAATGTACAATATTTCCATAATGATAACTTTTCACAAAACATATTGTACAGCAAATTGTGTGCGTAAGCTTACTTGCAAACACACACACACATCCACACACATGTATGCAAATTCATATGGAGCCAAATTCAAAAGTAAAGTGCACCGAAATTATTATTAAAAGCATACTCTTATGTGTGTACATGTGTGTGTATTTCTGTATAAGAGTGGCTGTTATTTGGGTACCCAATTCAGTGTCTGTTTGAATCAAATGCTTTTAGTGCTGCTGCTGCTGCTGCTGAAGTATTCGGCTTTAAATTGTGTTTGTTTTGTGTCTTCGTTTTGCACATGAAGTATTATTGTGTTTCGCGTTGTTTTGTAATCTGATGGGTTGTATTGTAATAGCACTGTGAATGCATGTGTGCGTGTGTGAGTAAAACTCATTACTTCATTATCATTGCTCTCATATTCATACATACCTACTCTACACTTGCATAGCTCGTCACTCTGTTCAACTCAACTCAGCACAACTCATATATGTAGTTCTCTCATATCTGACTAAATACATTGACAGACTGAACGTCAACATCAACAACTAACGAGTGAGTATATGGGATATACTGCCCGCCTGTCCATTTAACACAAAATGTCAATATAACATGAAGCGTTTATCTATGACCGACACATGTGCTCTCCATACAACACACGCACACACACACACACACACACACAAACGAACATATTTAACATATTTATGTATGCTTGGGAATGTGTATGAAGTGAAAATATTTTACTATGCCCTTGGTTAGAGTTGTTCATGCAATTTATATAAGTATGTGGGTACGTTAAAGAGTCCCCTACTTGGTGTTCATTGTTATGTTTCTAGGTTGTAGCTGTGGCTTGCAGCAGTTCATGTACATGCATACGAGTGTGTGTATGTTTAACAAATTAACTGAATTAATGTGTGAACAACCACAACTATTGATGTCTCAACACCTACACATACATTAAATACATACATGTGTGCATACGTGTATACACATCTTTTACTCAATTTAAATCCACACCCTTAATATTAATGTCTCTTGAAGTGTTTTGTACTCTAATACTTTTCCCTCTTCAGTTAACGGTATGCTTATTGTTTTCATAAACAATGGTGAAGACTAATAAAAACATACTTGTATGCGTAGATATTTATCCATACATACATATTTACATAAAATCTAGCACTTATACAGCAGTGGTAGACAAACTTTATTGAAACTTTTCTAACATTCTGAACAAGTATAGAATGATTAGTTTACCGTGTCTGTCCTTTATATATAAATATTGTAAATATTCTATCAATTTTTTCAAACTTGACAAAAGTATTGATTGTTATTCTGTTTTGTTTAGTTTTAATATTGAGAAAAATCGGCCTTAAGTTTAACAAAAACTTTAAAATTAGAAATTCTTCAAATATTGTACCAATGAAATAGAAACTTCACATAAACTTGGTATTTCAGCTCAGCCAAATATCATTTTTTTTTTACCTGAAAATGTTTGTTGTAACTCAATATCTTGCTTATTGTTGTAAATTGATTTTTCATATTCTTGTTAAGTAAACGCATAAGCAGCTGTGTGTATTTAATTTTTAACAGTCTTTCCAAATAATATTCCATTTCCATTGTTTTGTGAAAAGCAAAAAACTGCATTTTGTGTTCTGGGTTCTATTTTGTGTATAAATATACAAAAACATAGATTCATACATAAGAAAATCTTTTGTTTTTCACTTTTAATAATAATAATGTAGTATAATGGGCTTGTTATTGTTATATTTTTTAAATGAAAAGGATTTTAGGAGCTGGTTACAGATAACAACATATATTGGTATTATAATAATAGAGGTCAGCGTTTTTCAATACAATTTTTTCCTTCTATCGACGTTATCTTAATATAAAAATTTTAAAATATTTTTTATATATTAAAAAATTTGGTCAGGCCTACAAAATGTTGGCAACCGCTGATACCGCTCAAGTGAATACAATTCAATCTATAACCTGTACCTTCCAACATGGTACTAACAAAATTTTCCAAAAAACATTCTTTAGTGAAAATTCGATCATCTACTTCAATCAATGCCACACCTACCATTTATATACAATTATATTCTTTGTCTTGTTTCAAGTAATTTTTGTCATGGTTTTAATTGGGCATAAAATCACATTTTATACGTAATCATTGTGAAAGTAACCTAAGTTGAATTTTTCAAAATCAATAAAATTTAAACGAATACGAAAAAATATGAATATTAAAGTCCCTAAATTCCATATTCAGAGCAACTTTTATAAAAAACCATTCATACACTGACTGCCACAATTAATCGAACACATATAAGTTGATTGAGTTTTTTCGTTATGCATATTTAATTCCTGTATGATTCCTTTTTACAATATTGTAATTGAAAAAACCAACAAAAAAATGAATATTTCGAAAAAATTATTAACGTGTTGCCTTAGTTTTGGCGGGCAGCGTATGCATCAATAATATGTTGAGTTTATATATTTTATATATATTTGACAGCTGCCGGTAATTTGTTGTAACCAACGAGTGTAAAATTTATTTCATCATTGTAACGTTTATTTATCTCCCGTAGGAGCAGAACCACCTCCACAAATACCAAACCCAGCATCATATTCCGTCTGTATAAGTATAATGTATAAGTTTTTGTTGATACGATATGATTTATGAGTACGCGTTGCTACTTTCCGTTTCAAATGTGACATTTACCAACGAGTTATGCGATGGCGCTGTTGATTGCAACGCGCACAGCATGAACTATGCAGTAAGCCACAAAGTAACCCATTCCAAGAAAACTATAAATATGATTTGTAAACAAACATAAGAAAAACAAATACAAGTTAAAAGTTGTGACCTCAACTAACACTAGCACCGGGCACCGGGCACCGGGCTCATGTATGGTAGTAAAAACAATCAGCAGCACATCCTATCTATGAAGCAAAATGATCAGCCATCAGAGTATTTGTCATTCTGTATGAATGAGTTGACAATGTACCAGAAAAAATATAAAAGAAAAAAAATTGTACGTTGTTACATACCTACGCAAAGTTGTTGGTTTTGATACATATTTTTACTGTTGTTGTTCCATTTTGTGTTCAACCAATATCATGAAGTAGAAATCTATGAAACGTGGCGTACATCTCATCATTATTCCGGATAATACAGCATTGCTTGTATTAGCTCTGTCTCTCTATCTTTTTTGTATTTATTTTCTTTTTTTTTTTTTTTTTGAGTTGTTATTGTTTTATTTTCCACTACACACACACACACAAGATTTCAGCAATAAATGCACGTTTCATGATGCATAATAAATGGCTTCATTCTTGGTGACAAATAGTCCGGTTTGTTTTGTTTTGCTTTGTTGTCATATCTCTCCGCCATCTCACTGTCTCACACCATCATCTATGTTTATAAATATAAATCTTTTTTTTTTTTTTTTTTTACATTATTGTCGGTTATGATTGTTTTCTGCTGCTATTTATAAACGTACTTTGGAGCGGGCCTTTGTTGTATACTGACGTGTACGTACGTGCACTACCGTACACACACATATTCCGTATGCCTACACTACATACATATCTGTCTACGTATGTGTGTGTATACTTGTATGCATTGCCAATATTTATGAGACTTTTTATGTATACGTTTACATGTTATTAGTTGTGTATATGATAACAAAGTGAATTTATGGTTTTTTTCGCACCATTTTTTTTTTTTCTTTTCGTTTTCTTTCGTTAGGGCAGCCGTTATGCACGCCTAGGTGTTCTGTGCAGTTCAGTGTCTTTTAAAGGATGAATTTAACAAAATAAATCTACTTGTTCATGATATTGAAAGTGGGCCGCAACACAACTGACACTCAGGTGTCAGATGGCTTTTTAATAAACGCTCATTTAAACCTATAGCCAGACTATGTTTTTTATACCTATCGCTTTAGTTAAAAAGGTATACTAAGTTTGTTGTTTTGTTTGCAAAACCGAACCTTAATCAGTAGACAAAAACTGAATTGTGTCCGTACGTCCATCTCTTGAAGACCCGCTCATGATCGTATACATTTAGATATTGAGTTGAAATTTCATACAAATGTGGGCCACGCCCACAATCAACAAAAATTTCATATATTCACGAAAATATACGATGAATGAAAGAGATGTAGATACCGCAGAGTACCTTTTTTAATTGGATACGTGACACAAAAACCATAGAGACCGCAATCAGGTACATTCGACGCTTACTCTTTGTATATAATGTTGAAGGGTATTTAAGATTTGGCGTAAACCAAATATAGTTTTTTTTACATGTTTTTTAGCAAGATCAGCTTATATACATAAACTCTTCAATTAATTTACAAAAAGAAAAACACCTTACAGGCCGTTTCTTAAAAATGCCCTAAAACGTTATGATATAGATTCTGCGCCAGGTTTTTAGTGTCACGTAAAAGTTGATAAATAAAACGTAAAATAGCCTAAATTTCATGTATGAACAATAATGCTTTAGACGTTTTATCACTATTCATAGACAAACTTTACTTTAGAATAATTTCAAGGGAAACACATTTAAAAAAAAAAAAAAACATCTCTCTGTCATCTGCTTAAAAAACTTTCTCCATTAAGTTCATCATAGATCATCATCTTTATAATATAATAGTTTTACCATATGCACTACATACACATATGAATCACCTTTATTTGGACTCTGTTCGGACTGTTAATAAATTAAATTAAGTTTTTTTATTGTCACATTAAAACAATATGCTAAATATCGTAAAGGAACGCCTGACCCGTAATTATTATGAATGAACTCAGCTTTTTTAATATGAACCTTTGTCAGAGACATTTATAAAAATCATGTTAAATCCGAGAACTTTGCTTCAAATGAACACAAAAGTATCGAATGCGATCTGTTTTATATAAATTTTCTTTCTTATCTGCCTATTCTACTTCCTTATCCTATCCAACCCAACTGCCGCCTAAGCGCTAATTTGGCTGGATGCAAAAGTAAGTTTCGAAGCTTTTTCAATAAACTCGTAAATGACTTTTTTCCAGATGCTTTTATACCTTTTCACCATTTTCGAATTCCAAATCACGTGCCAAAATATTTCAGCTAATATTCCGATTACCCTGTATTTATCATTTACCCTTTCTTTATAAGTTATTCGGGAAAAATTCTTTAAAAATTGTTACTTTTTTAATTTTTTCCTTTTTTTTTTTTTCATTTTGAATGTATCGCTGGACCGATTTTGCCCAATTTTAATAGCAACCTGCATCCGAATAAACCCCCCAAATACATACGATGATGGTTATAATAACAACACATTATCATTGACATCAACGTCCACATCAATGTGATGGTATTAGTGAAATTTGAAAAAAAAAAAAAACTCGCCATCTTTTTTTCTTTGCCCTTACGCTTAAATTTCTTCAACATTTCTCTTCATTTTCTTATTGTAAGCAATAATGTTTGAGTTGAATGAAATATTTTCGTATCACACTTGCACACAATGTCTATAATTTCTTTTTTTTCGTCTTGAACCCCTTTCAAGTCATCGATCAATGTCATGCTAGATAGCATAACATAGGAAAAAAATTAAATTGATTCATTAATTTAAATTTCATAAGATTGTGAGGCAATGAGAGGCAAACGTTTATCAACAACAACATTCCAGCGAGTAGCTGTTGAAAGAGGTATGTTGTCGAAAGTTTTTGCAAAATATTTAACAATTTGATTCATTTCTCACTTTTATTCAGTTTTTTTTTTTTCTTTCTTTTCTGTATGTTTTGAAGTTTTATTCAAGTTAACTGTTAAGCCATATGTAAGTATATGTGTGTGTTTGTCATTCTTTACCTTGCTCAACATTTGAAACTAAGTATGTGGGCTTTGCTTATACAGACTGTTGTGCAATTGCTTTGGTATGCTCTGAGTATTTATTTATGTAAGACTCTCGCTTTGGTTGACGTTAAAGAAAATCCCGTTTTCTTGCATAGTGTGCACAAATTGTTTTATGTTGTTATGCCAAACACATAAATTTTTTGATTTATGATGAATTTATTATACAATGTGATTAAATTAAAACATATCGTAAATTAATGCACTTGGGCTTATGTAGCGCTCCCATTATTTTAAAGGTCATTAATTAATTTTATACCAATTTTTTTGCGCAAGAAATGCCTTATTTTCATATTCGGGGGTAATAAAAAATTTGGAAAAGTGATGACGAATTAAAATTCAGCTTCTGTTACACAACATGTGAAATAATTGTTTGTAAAACTGTAAAAAAAAATTGAAAACCTTGTAAATTTGCAAAATATATTTCATGTAGTTTGTTGTGTCTTTTGTTTTGGGTATTGAAAGTTTGTTTGTTTGTTTTTTACAGATGTATAAGTAGATAATGGATGAGGTGCTTAGTTTGTCATTCCGTTTACAGCGCCCCGTAGGAGCAGACAAAAACTTTTTATATAATTATTTCATTTAGCGATTTACCAAAGAAAGGGGTCTTAATCGGATGACAGACACGCCCACATATTTAAAAAAATTTAGGAAAATCAAATTTCAAAACGATTTAATCACATTTGTGGGAATTGAAAATCAGTCATCTTACCACAAAATGCAATCATTTGCAGTATTTGCATCTATTGTGCACACCCACAGCTACATTTAATGTATACTTTACGTGCTACATTTTAATGTTACTACATTCCCTAATAAATGATTAATAATTCATAAAATATATTATAAGATGTGGTCTTCCCTCAGTACGGCAACATTACAGCTTTTTATACAAATCTTTTCTTACACACAGAAAATTTATGTATTTCAACTTTTCCACTCCAAAAAATTTTGCATCAAGTTTTTGCTTGCTTACCAAAATGTGTTTTGATATATTTTCATTTTTTTATTTTAGGTTTTCCTTTTAACATTCGTAAAATTCATTTCACTTTTTACAATTCATATAAATTTCATGAATTTCAGCACTGCATTGTCAGTGCAAAGGTAAGGAAAATTTTGTTGATGCCGTGAACAGTAGAGATAAAAAACTTTAGATAAGATGTTTAGAATATGTTGACTGCATTAAAAATAGTTGCACTTGAAGGGACAGCCGTTCTTTTCCTTTGAATTATTATTTATATTTTAGTGTAGCCCGCATCAAGCATTGCTTTCATTTGTGTTTTTAAATGTCGTTTATCGTTATGTTTTGGTTGACGCAGGGAGCGCAAAACAATCAAATAAGGAGCCCTTCGTAAGACCTCTAACTGGCTGCGGTTGTTTTGTGTTTTGTTCCTACATTTTTGGTTACTGTCCGATAGATTGCGATTAAAATTGGATAAATGTATCCAATTGCCCACACAACAAAAAATATCACTTAGTCAAAAAAACTTATATTCTTTAAAAGGTGAACTGAGTTTATGCCATAAAAAAGTTGCACAAATGGGCGGAATTGTATATCAGAGTTGAGTTTCTTGCCACGCCCACCACTTTTTGAATTTGCATAAATATTCATACGAATCCCCTACAAGAGCTAACAATGTACAATTGTACAATTTCTCAAGGACACAATCTGTTCTTTAGTCTCATTAGCGTTCATCTGTTTCTTACACAATTTTACATATAAGAGTTTGTACAAATGTTCACTATAACAAATCGTGCATCACTTGCACTTAAAATTCGTAAACGATATGGAAAATGGAAATGGAAATGAAAATGGTACAAGTATATATGAGGTGTGTGATGTCAATTATTCAGTCACATACTTTTCAACACAATTTCACAAATTTCTCTCTGTCTTCTATTTCTGTCTTCTTACTTGCTTGTTATAAGCAACCACTCTCATTATAATGAAAGCATTGTAAGAAAAGTTATGGATTTGTGTCATTCATCAGAGGGCCACCATATAGCCTTCATCGGCTTCTTGTGTATAGCATACAACTGCATACGTGCATTAATGTATGCAGATGAGTACAAGCCGTGCTGTAATGCCATCCAACACACCGAAACATATGCCATACGCTTAAGCATTTATAACAACAGCTATGCCTCTGAATATATGAATCACAAAGCGTACAATTTATGTACATACTTGCACACAATCATGTGTAAAACTTGGCGAGATGCTCTAGCATAAATTCACCGTCATTCATATCTCTCTCCATATACCTCAACCACATGCATTATTACATTTATTATTATGTAAGCATGCATGCATGTATGGGTTTGTGAAGAGATAGAGTTATGGATTGACCGATGAACATATCTCTTCGTACCACTACATATATATATTATATGCTCAGTTTTGCATAGCGGCAACTGTTGCGCTTATATGCACGTACACGTCTGTATGCCTGCAATGCATGTGTGTGTGTGTGTGTGTGTTGTATTCAAAAGAAACATGTGCTATAGTGTGTTGCGGTTTGTTGCTCTGCTACCAACTTCAATGTAAGACAATCATGAAAGCAATGCCACAACAACTGTAATAACAATGGAAAAACCAACTACGAGAAACACCCCAGAAACAACAACATTGTCAGGTTAGAGTAACGTTTAACATCATCGCACAAGCGGCTGGTTTTTTATCAAAATGTTACAAGTGCACGCAGTCTTATGTCTGATGCATAATAATAATAATAATAATAATGGCAATAATAATAAAAATAACAAAGAAAATCAGTTTCTTTGGCTTTAGCCAAATTTTAAATACCCTTCACATTTTTAAATACTCATAAATAGTGGGTGTGGCATTTAAACAATTACGTTGTCTTTTGCGACCTCATGACTTTTTACCTCAACAGTGAGATTTAGAACTAAGTAAAGATGTGGGCGTGTCCGTTATTCTTTTATGCCCAATTTTAACAAACAAACTAAATTTCAACACATTTAATGAGTGGATTTTTATCGATTGCAGGTATGGCTCCGAATCATTGGAACCGTCATAATACTTTAGACAGACACCGCTAGATCGATTCCGATTCTTAGAATATAATTTGTAACATCTTTAGTGTTTTCAACTTTTGTTGAATTTAAAAAAATATATATAAAAACTTCTTTAAAAATAAAAAAAAAATGCAATTCAATACATTGTTTAATAAAGTTGCCCCGGATTTAAGTTGTCAAACTTAACTTTGTACCAAATGTCATTGAAAGGACTCAACAAGTGCGCCCTACAAGTTGAGCACAAATTTATAAAAACTCGATGATAAGAACAGCGTTCAAATAAACGGGTTACAGTCAAGGATTACAAACATTTCGACAAACTTAATATAACTTCTACGTCTTAGTTGATATTGAAAAGTACGTTTAAATGCGCGTAAGTTTTTATTTATGCAGCAAGCAACATCATACGAACAAACTATATACATATTTATAGATATCTTTATATATACAAGTACTTGTAAAACGTATGGAACAAAACACATAATAAAAGTTTATGAAGCACAATAATAACAAGAACCGTGAACGTAGACACATAAAAAACAATGAGAATGAACCGAACAATAATAACAACGAGCACATTGGCTACTGTTTGGATTAGAAGAACTCATAAAAATACCACAACTCACAAAAGAAACGAGAATAGAAACAAAACAAAAAAAAATGAAAAGAAAACCATAAAAACCAATTACTCCCATGTAGCCGCAATAGTCAAGCAAAGTAAAGGTTCCATTTAATTACAATATCATCTACACAGCTGGTTAGGGCCGGAAAATGCAGCAGCACAATAAACAAAATTATTATGCTCAAATATATTGACAATGTCGCGATCGAGTCATTGTACGCTGGTTTACTCAGTTGAGATAAAATAAGTGAAAAAAGTAAAAATGTTACAAACGGTCAAGCTTAACTTTTTAATACCCTACACCACTTAGCTGCACAAAATATGCTACAATCAGTTTAGTTGTGTCAGTAAACGCAAAATATTGCCAAATAAGTCAGTTTGTGAAATATTATTATAGGGAAAGGGGTTCTAAAAATGATCTGAACAGGTCCGTTTTCGTCAAAGCCAATTTATATTCAAAATGTTGTCAAAATATTTTGAGAATTGCAATTTTTTGCCACATATAGACTTTCATTATAATGGGATCTTATGTGAAAAGAGGTTCGAAAAATGGTCCAATCCAGTCCATTTTCAAAAGGGTTTATTTTTGGGCCAATACATTTCCTTGTATCAAATTTCATCGAAATATCCTAAAAAATAATAGGATCTGGGGAGAGGTTCTAAAAATGGTCCAATCCAGTCCATTTTCAACAAATTCCTTACAGAGTCAAGACATGTTTTTGTACCGAATTTCATTGAAATATGTGTGGTACAGTGTGGTAACATTTACTGCCCTAGAAGTTCCATATATCCCCACAAACTTAATGTACTTTTTGCCACAAGTGTTGCATGGTAGCATGCAAGTCAAAAAATGAAAATGTCCGATTTATACTCA
This sequence comes from Crataerina pallida, assembly GCA_949710015.1. Lineage (NCBI taxonomy): Eukaryota > Metazoa > Arthropoda > Insecta > Diptera > Hippoboscidae > Crataerina > Crataerina pallida. The sequence goes on along the minus strand of OX453290.1, from coordinate 2,601,606 downwards.
TGCAGATACCCCTTCAGTAAAATGTCTTGTTTATCTTTAAACTATATTTTATCCACTTTTATTTATCTTCTCATTTTAACCATAAAATCTTATATTTTATAGTACGTCTATGCTAGCTCGATCCCACCCACCAACAAAGAAGCTGTTTTTACATTACTATTGTATAACTATGAATTTTATTGTACGATTGTGTTCAGGTGACACTTTTTATTACACCATTGACGTTAACAACACACCAATAAGATAAAACATATTTTAATAGTGATATATATCAAGGTTTTTAAGACTTTACATGTGCATGTGTGATCGTAGGAGTTATAAAATAGAACAAGTAAGAAAGTAATTTGGTTTAGACGAAAACTTAAACTTAAGTATCAGCCACATGTGGGCATGACAGATTACGCCCTCAATCGTATTCTTTTGTCAGATTTCTGTCTGTCTGTCTGTTTTTCTAATCGAATTTTTCTTACAAGGCTAGACATTAGACACTTTTGTACAAAACTAAACAACTTTACAATTAAACTTATACGTCATCCAGTTTTCTGGAACACAATGACATCATTCTTAGAATACTACTTCGAAAGTTACAACAATTTTGTTACGCATAATAATTTTTTATACAACTTCTTCAAATTGTTTCATACTCTGAGAAGAGTCCACATGGCAAGTATAAGAATTTCTTGGTACAATTTTTAAGGTGTCTTCGATTTAAATTGTATCCGTGTTAGACAATCTTCTAGTCCCATTTTTGAAACATTCATAAATACTAAAGTTCAACATCGCGAAACACTCTTTGCAAATGAAAGATGGATTTTGTCGATTGTGGGCGTGGCTCTTTACCGATTTCTTTCAATTTAAAAGCGTAGTAATGTAACAGACACGCCCACAATTTACAAAAAAAACTCTATACGTAATATTTGTTTTGTAAGTTGGTATGTAAAACGCACTCTTTAGAAGAACATGGAACGTAGTTATATAACTGTCACGCCTCTGCTTAGAAATTATTTTAGATTTAGTCCATCTTAAATTAATTTTTTAGACTCTTTTTAATATATTTTTCCAAATCAAAATTATAAATATATTCAAAAACACACATACACACACACACACACACACACACTTACACATAAATTATACGATTCAAACATATTCAAATATTTTAACAGACTGATACCTAACGGAAAAGAAAAACCAACCAAACCTAACAGTTATAGCAACAACAAACAACAAATTTGTGAAACCCGTTTTGATGTGAGCCAGCCTACCATACTCCCACAAAAACCCTTTAATATCAACATACCATTCGCATTGATATACACAAAGCTGACAAATAAAATGGAAAAAAAATAAAAATTCAAATATCATGTGACGTTGGCCTATTGTATGCCACACACACACGCCGATGGTGGCCACCATAAGCAAATACCGACAAAGATTTTGCAGTAAATATAAATTATTTGGCAAAAATTGGTATTGTTCATTATACGAATACTAACCCAACACACCCACCCACCCACACACAATTCCACAATAGAACTAACCAAACAAACCAACGGCAACATAGCAATATTGGATGGTACATGTACAATACAAAAAAGAAGAAAAAAACAATCCGAGTGTCAGAGTTTAAAATGTAATGAAGGTGACAGGCAGCCTGAGCAGTGTTTGCAGCAACAGTACAAAACCAAACCACCATGCCACCAGTGGAGTGATATTGGGCAGCAGTGTAGAAAATATACTATTTTTGCGTACAAAACGACTGCCAACACATTTACTAGTCCAATCGTAAATGGGTTTGTGTTTCCGCGTTTGTTTATATACTCCTCTGCACACAATACATCAACGCTACCCATACACAATTACTTATAATGAATATGGGTTTTATTTTGAAATAAAAAGACAAAACAATAGAAACACAAATGCACCGTAATGTGAGCCGGCTGAAGTGTGTAAAGCGTTCATTTGCCAAAATGAAATGAATTAGAATTCATATTATGAAAGTAGCAGAGATCTGCTTACGTGTGTTTGTGTATAAATAGTGAGAAAAATATTGTGGAGAATATGTGTGAGTATGTGTGGTTTGCATTCTCTATCGCTTGCTTATACAAATCAAACACAAAGCATTTCTGCATATTTATGTTGTGCAATATGTGCGTGTGTTCGTTTCCTATATAATTTCAATGCTATACTCACAGCTAATTTCTCTTAAGTCTATACAATACATTTGACAAAATTCGTGCCTGCTTGTATATGCCAGTGTGTGTGCACAAATGGTGTTTTAATGAAACAACAAAACATATATGGATTGTTCGATTGTGTCCATAGAGCTGTGCTGCTCTAAATGCTATAAAAATTTGTTTGTATTTCTTTAGAAATTCTCAAATGAAATTTTATGTACATTCACTAAACACGTACAAACAAACACATTCCTCTTCAATGGTTTGTTATGTTGGCTGTTTGGAGTCTCATAAATTTTCCTCAATTTTTTTTTTTTTTTTTTGTTTTATTGTTTTTGGTTTCTTATCCTCTTATTATATTCCCATATCATCTATTTCGGTCCCCAAACAATTCTATGATTTTTTTTTTTTGTTATTATTATTATTTTACATACATTCGTTTACATATCTTTTGTTTGGATTTTTAAGCACTCTAAAGCCGTACAGCAAGAACAACAAATTCACACTTGAATACGTGTCGGCTGGTACGTGGCAGCATATTCAACGACAAGTAGTCAGGCATGCATAAATGTATCACGGCATTCTTCTTTAACACACACACACTTGTACTTTTACATTATATTCATATTGATGTTTACGTGTATATATCAACTACGTGGAGAATAATATAATTTCATACGCACTCTTCATTACGTGATAATGAACGACCATGAATGTTGTGCAGCATCGTTCTTAAGGCACTTTTCCTTAATCTTATACACGAAAAGATGGGTAGAATTATCTTAAGATTAAGAGTGTTCGTGAAAAAGCATGACAAGATCAAATACATCAAATATTTACATACTATATAAATCGTTAATATTTATATCCATGACATTGAAATTGGGCCAAATCATTTAAAACTCGCCCATATTTAGAGCAACAATACTGAAAATAAAATAAAAAACAAAAAAGTGCAAATTTTTTATGAAATTTTCATTACCAACCAATGGTACCGGAACTTTTTATCCGCTGTATTTATAACGTCGTCATGTGAATATGTCTTCATTCTACACTTTGTTTTTCCCCAGATATTTATTCGTTGAGGCTAAGCGTGGCAAATAAATTTGTCATCAATGTCTGGCTATTTGTATGTTTCAAAGGGATTTAATGTGAGTGTGAAAAATTGTGGCATCCATTGGGCCACTGGTGTTTGTGTTGACAGTTTTCTGTAAAAATTGGTTTTTAAATTATAGTCACATGTCTTCTTCTTTTTCTCTTTTTGTTTGGCAACTAACAATAACATTTACTTTGTATGAGAGTGTGCGTGTGAGTGTGTGTGATTTTTTTTTTTTTTTTAAACAATACTATGTAAAGAAATTAAGAAATAAGCTTTAATTATACCCTACACCACTTGTGCCACTTGCAGCACTTAACTTTGTACAAATGCTCATAACTCCCCTATAACGGCAAATATTATACCTACTTCGATTATACTCCCAATAACTTAATTAAACGTTTTTGTCCGTCTATTTGTCCATGTAAATTTTTTGCGAATTTTTTGAGATATCTCGATGAAATGAAAATACAGGGGCAAGTATTCTCGTAAAGAGAAACTCTATTACAAATGAATCGATTTGGATCATTTTTAGAATCCCTTTCCATATAAAGAGATTTCACGAAGTGCCTTGGATGACCGCTTAATAATACAATTCAGCTAATCGTAGCATAATTTGTGGAGTAGAGTATTAAATTTTCGGATATAACTGATTTTAACATTTTTCACTTCTTTTAAACCACATAATGTGTCATAAATGTTACAAGTTATTAAGGCCAATGAAGACCTGTATCAATTGAAAATGGTCACACTCAAGTTTCTATTTAAAGTGCACAAAATCGGCGACTTCTATTAGTTGACAGAAATTCCTCACAACTATAAAAATAAAGCACATTTATAATTAATGTAGACGCAGCCGCAATAATTACATAGAAAAATTGATGAAGTCATCATTATATTGAATGGTTGGAAAAAATTGCTAAAAGTGGGGGCAATTGTATACAAAAAATGTTTACAGTTAACACAGATATGTTGTGGAGGATATCAAAGGCAAAAAATAACATTTTTACTTATCTCAATTAGTCCCAGAAAGTCTATATATCCATACATCCATTGATTTGTTCAATCTATGGGCGCTTTTTTTGATACATGTTAAGGAAAAATATTTTAGTTTAAAAAATTCTATAGAATGAATTATTTTAAAACTTCGCCAAAGTTTGGAAGCAATAATTTTTAATAATTTTTACGAAAGAGAAGGATCAAAAATACATAGTTTCAATAATTGATGCTGCTACAGAATACATATACTTTGTATACTTTGCATATATATTCTACTTTATTTCTAAATGTTGAAAATATTTTAACAAGAGACCTTTAGCCCAGATTACAGAAATCATAATGATAGATGCCATTTATTCACTATAAAACTTAAGTGTTTCGTGGTTTCATTTATAAGTCACATGACACTATTTTTAAAGGGTCTCTCAATTCGTTTTTCACTATAATTCAACTGCCAAAATCTAATATACTCCTATGGCACAGTTTCGTTACATTTTGGATAACCATCTCCATTGTTATAATTAGAACTAAATCGTGAAGAAGTCGTCCTTTTTCGATTATATACATATATGCTTCATTCACGTCTCTTTTACCTATTCAAAGTGACCGTTATGATTTATAAATGAGAAAACGTTATTCTCTCTAAAATATATATTATCAACACAATTGAACATTTATTGTGAGCATCAAATTAATAATTAACGCTAATTGACGATAATTTGTTAAAAGTTCTCTTTTCTTCTCAAAATGTATTATTTCTGCTCATTGGATGGGTTGAGTTTGAGTCTGCCAAATATTTTATTATTTTACCTCAGCAATTTGTTGTTGCTGTTGTTGCTGTTGTGCGTTTCATTTTAATGGAAAATGTTTTATTATTATATTAAAAGCGAGGGCGTGCTACAGCTAATAACAAAATTAAACGACAAAATGTTGAATAGCACGCAATTATTGTCGGAACGGAGCACCATAGTCGCATAACACGCGAGATAAAGGTGCCGAAACAAATACAAAAGAATGAATGTACAAAATGTATACGTAGGGAAATGGCACACATCCACTTTTTACCATAAACGGCAACGTATAGAAAGAAAATCTGTTTCAGTTTCAGTTACTGTTTCTGCTTCTGCACCCTATTAATGTGCCAATCACTGCAACGCAAAGCATATTGGAATTGAAAATTGACAAACAAGAGAAAGCCAGAACAACATTTTGGCTGATTTGCACTTTCAATTGAAAAGAAAATTCCAATGCGTCAAAGTGTTTTTTCTTTTTTAGAACGGTTAGTAAGTAAGTAATACCTTAAGGTGTAAAATAAATGAAATTCTTCCATTTTTTTTTTAATATGTAATAAACAGAAAAGGGAGTGAAAATGTTGTAGTAAGCAAGAGTCGAACATTTGATACCTTAAACCACTTAGCTCCTTAAATTATGCTACAATTAGTTTATCCAAAGCATTGCCATATGGCATAAGACTGATTTATAGGATATGGCCAAAAGGTACAGTGCTCCGTATAATGATTTCTGTAGAAGTTGCAGGAATGGCGAAGAGACTGAAACTGTGAAGCATCTGCCCGACACAAAGCTCTTAGAGTCAGAATCCCGGAGAATCTACGATCACTAGCAGATGCTAAAATCTTTAACCTCAAACCATATATAGGCTACTCGGAATGACTTTCCTAATGCGTTAAGTTTCACAATAAGTCTACTGAGACTCAAGCGCCATTTTCTTTGTCGCACAGCCGATCAACTTAACCTAACCTACTTCGTGACATATAATTATATGGAAATGTTTATGTTTTTATACCAAATTTCATCGAAATATATCAAACCAAGTGACTTACATAGCTTACGTTAAATCGATTCGGGATTTTGATTCTAAATCAATCGGTATAACAGAAGGTGGATGTAGAATATAATTTTATACCCTCCTACCACATCTGATGCAATTTAAAAAATGTGTTTTTGAGTGAGGCCAACGTATTAAATATATGTCAATATAATCGATCTGTTATTTATTCCGAAAATTTATTTGAAAAATTGCTCTTTTGTCAGTTTTATTGGAATGTGAAGTGTGTTGCTTGACCGAGGTTTTCCAATTTCAATACCCACCCATGAACTCTACCAATACTTTTGCCAAATTTGTCATAGATTTCTCAATTTTTGCGCTCAGAAAAGTAATTACCACAGAACACACACACACCAGACAGACGGATAGACTCAGTTTTCAATGCTGATACTGATTATGGAGTCTTCCACACCTCCGATATAAACATTCTCTTATTCAACTTCATTTTTATCCCATAACCGTTTACATTGCAGATCAACTCAATTCTGTTAAAATTATGATTTCGTCTAGTCGAATATTTACACTTGCATTTATTATTTACACACAAAAATGTTTACTTATTACTTAACGTTCAAGCACATTAAAACATTCGTACACACGCACATTCCGCACACAAGCCCTTGTCTAGCGTAGCCGTGCATTATTGAATTAAAGCAGCTTTGTTGACGATAAAGTTAAACGGGAAACGGAAATAGCTAATTTACACCTGATCGCATGTTTAACTGTGATATTACTGACAGCATATAACATATGTTCGCTTGATAGCATGTGTATAGTACATACTTCCCCTAAACACACACACACACATTATAATAGAGAATACAATACAAGGAAGGAAGGAATGAATTATTAGGGTTTATTTTATATATAATATTTTACACAATTCTTTGTTGTTGCACTTGTAATCTACACATTGTGTCATAGTACTGTAATATGTAAAATGAAAAAATCAACTATTGTGAACAAGTAATTAGTAATAATTAAATTGAATTATTATTATTTTAAAAAATCGAAAAAAAAGAGACTTTAGAGTACACCTTAAAATAGAGTATAATGTAAAATGCCACGCCCACCATTAACGAAAATCTTTCTTAACCCTCTAAAATGCTCAAAATGAAGAAATTTTTTTACTTTTTATTAAAGTTCAGAAAATAAACAAGATTAGATAGCAGACACGCCCACATTTTACAAAACAAAAAAAATTTCTCTCTGGAGAATCAGACGCGGAATTTCATACGTATTAAAGGCTTTATTTAAAGAGAGCAAACAGCTACCTGCCGCGCCCACATTTTTTATATACATAAATAATGATAGTATTTAAAATTTGGTCTAAGCAAAGTGGAACTATTCTACACAATGCAAGTTCATTGATTTCATTTATCCGCAAGCACATAATTGAATCCATTCACAGAAAACTATATATTTGAATAATACAATATACACTCTCGCATATATGCCGTACATGTGTTTAGCAGCGGTTGCTGTAGATGAAAATCCCATTATATTGTTGAACTCAACAAACTTTTATTGAGTTAAAACTGTAAACTGATGTGAAAAACATACTCATACTCATGGAAAGTTTTCGTAGATTTTTTTTTTCAAAACAATGAAACTCGTATTTATGGAAAATATTTAATAAACTATTACCATGTTTTGGCAACTATTTATAATAAAGTTGTTCAAGTTAAAATTATTGAAACAAAAACAAAGGTAAACGGTTTACTACCAGATGGAAATTAATTGAGAAGCATTACAATGTTTTTACTTTCATTACATTATTGAAGTAGATTTCATTTAATTTTTTGCATTCCCTTACGGGCAATAAGTGAGTAAGTTAGTCATTCTTTCACATATTTCAGTTGCGGTGAAATCATTTGCATGCTAACGCCTGTATACTATACACGCATACATGCAATCAAATCGCATCTGGCTTGCATGTGAAACTGAAAAACAGGTCAATTTTTACAATCCATAGTGAAACTGTCAACTTATAACTGTGTGTTTATGGGTTCATAATTTAGAAAGTAATCCAAGTCTCATTTTTCAAAAACATATCTCATTAAGAAATATTACAAATTGTGACTTTTTACCATAACAAGGCTCTTATTATAATAGAAACCATTTTGAAAAATGTTCCTTTTCCGATCAACACAAATTTCTTAAAAATATCTCTAAAAGTGCGACTTGTAGCTTGCGCACAAATTTACATTGACAGACAGACGGACATGGTTAAATGGATTCAGTTTTTAATTCTAAATCGATCGGTATAATAATGAAGGTAAATGTGATATTTTGCTGTTTAAGAGTTACCAACATCCGTACAAACTCAATCATTCCAAAATTCTTAAAAGAAAAAGAAAAGAAAACTGAAGAAAAGATGAAGCAGGATTTTTATGATTTTCAAAAGCATTTTATATGACTTTATCAACATTTTTTGCTTACAGTATCACATGCAACATACATAGGAACGATGGAATAGGTTGGACTAAGAAAATGTAATTTAATAAGCTTAAGAGTGTATCAAGTGGATTTGGTTTAACCTGTCATATGTTATATCCTCTACATGCTCCATTTACTACTGCAGTAGCAGACTGTTCTATAATTTAATAATGAGATGCCTTCATGCACACATACGTATATATGTGTATGATATATATGGGTTGAATGATGCAACCGGGGTACAACCACAGTACCAAATATGACAAATTCAGCTTGAGGGGAAATTTAAGTACAAGTATGTATGTATGCACACATGCATGTATGAAAAAAACAAAATCTCTAAATATACGACACACACACACGTGCAAGTTTATTTATATACCGACCCTGGCCAAAAGTGAAAAGTGTCATTTGCACCCAAAACAACAAACTTTCCATCAAATCCAAATGAGAGGCAATAATGGCATACGCAAACGAACACTTAGCCAATTGTATTATCTGTTGAAGAGGACTATAAATAATTCTGAAATAGAAAACAATTTGTCATGTTACACAAACTACCTCTTAAACCGACCATTAGGCATTCTAGATTATAGAAAAACCGGTATGAGAAACACATGGCCCGCTATCTCACTTGTGCGTTTTTATTTGCTATAACTGACATATATATAAACGACATGCTTGCGGGCCTGACCCGCATATAATTGCACCTTTTGTTAATAACTCTTAATATAAATTCAACTCGGTGCAATTCTGCACTAATTGAGATTTTTGTTTTTTAGTGGTGGGCATGTCTGTTTTGGGACTTTGGGATCCTTAGTGACTGTAAAACCTTTTGTCGCTTGTGGGCGTGGCATTTGCTCGATTTTACTTAATTCAATTAAATAACTATGTAAGAAATTTTGAAATCTCTACAATAAATTTAGATCTCTAAATGGTCCCACAACAGACATATATGGATATTTCTAGAATAATTTAGATCCTATGTGGAGGGTATCAAAAAGAATTTGAATGGCTACTTTTACTGAGTAAAAAGTCACAGTTTGGCGAAGGCTGAATATTAAAAACCTTCCTTTTATAAATGAAAATTGTGGGCGTGGCATGTAAGCTAAAGGCGCCCTCTACAATGTACATACCAAAGTTTATCTTACAAACCTACACACAAACTTTATATATAGACTGAATCCAAAGACTATTGAACCGACTTTTATTATCATATCGCTGAATTTGTTTCATAATAATTTGAATTTCAATATCGATTAATAAATTGAAAATTGATAATATCAATGGTTTTAAAATTGTTTCAATATCTCATCATACACGCCTTGCGTTGGGGGAAGGTAACGTATGTCAATAATTAAACATTCAGACTAATACGTCCTGTTATGCTAGTATCGATTTTTTCTCTATTTATTGAACCCTTTTAAATGTTATTTATTGGAAATTCATTTGAAGCAAATGCCAACGCTGATGTGTGTGCGTATTTGTGTGTTTTAGTATTTAGTTATGCTTCATTCAATTCGTGCTGTTCCACAGCTGCTGGTCTACGTTCATTAAAGTTTATACAGCATAATAAATTGCATAATGCAAGCCTGCATTTGCGATAATGGATTCAGACTAGCCTGCATAAATTTTTCACATTTCATTGTGTGCATGTTTTGTATCTTGTATCGCCGGTGGTCATACTTCTATTTATATGAGTTTCATGGCAATATGATTTATTTAATGACGTTCACAATGTCTCCATTATCTAAATATTATCTGGTTGCCTTCTTCAAACGTTTGTTTGGTTGTCGTCTATTAGCTGTGCCTGGGAAGACAGGGGTAGGCCACTTTTCATTTTGATTTTAATATTGTTGTATATTATTTACACAGGTTGTCTGCCTGTATCCGTTTTTGCCTTCACAACTCTATTTATTTATTTATTTATTTATTTATTTTTGTCCATCCATAAATATTTGACAATATATGAAGTTTCTAATTACTCTATTTGTCATTGCCTCTGCAATTGTCAGTCCATATATAATGATCTCTCTCAGTAGTGTTTTGTCTCTTGTACTCATGTCGCATATAATATATTTGTTCTTATGCATTCGATCACACAAACATACGCATACAGAGCACAAATATGTGTTTTTCTTAAAATTGTTCAAATATTTATAGAATTTACTGTTACATGTTGCCCTGTGCCTTTTGCTCTCATACAATAAATCGATGCAATAAATTTGCATTTAATTAAAATATTTTTTGTTTTTTACTTTCTCTTCGTGTACAATTGGTTGCAAAATGTAATTAGAATTTATATGCACACGATAAATTATATATTTTTAGTACAACAAAGATATCTTTAGATAAATACCATATAAATAAACAACATTTTCAATTTCCTTAAGCTAGAACAATAAATTCCATTTTTAAGATAAACAAAAAAATTTAATTTGGCCAAAGTCAAAACGCATTGCAAGCATTAATAAATAAAAAAAAACTAAATTCAGCTTAAACCAAATCGTAAATACCCTCCATATTTACATGCAAGTAGTGGGCATGGCACTGAATACATAATGTATGCATCATCACGTACACTTATGAGATAAAAATTTCAAATTCAAATTCTAAAGGATTCTCTTTAACTATTAACAAATTTTTCCCAACTTATATGACAATCTGAGAGCTTCTCTTCGATAAAATGTACATAGAAAATGTTAGCTCAATGGCAACAATGGACAGACACCCTGCCATACGTATGGATATGTCTACATCGCTCAATCTTTAATGCTTTTTTGTGGGTGCTGCAAACGGGATAACAAACTTAGTATACCCTCATCTTATATGAAAGTTATAAAACATTATAATCACTTGACACCCCTCCCTTGGCTTATTCGTTCCTATCAATTTAAGGGTGTCACATATATAATAAATTTTTAATATTCATCTCACATTGAATTTACATATATTGAGTATTATTGGTTTTTGGGCAGCGGAAAAAATGCATTTTATCACCCTTAAACTTGATCTGAATACTGTTGTAATATTATATCAACCACCATATCAATGGAACAATCCAACCCTTAAAAATATTTTTGCTAATTTTAGCTTGAAATTTTTGTAGCTCTTTAGCTAATTGCTGTTTGATGCCTAACATAAAACAAAAGTTATAAGGTATACGAGAATTTCACCAGTTTGGAAAATAATTTAATATTAATGCAATTAACACGTTTTTTCGATTACAACAACAATGAAATTGCATAAAAGGGTTGAACCTCCAGAAGAAGGCCTTATGATATATATTACATTTTTGATCAACATAGAAATCTAACTGTTGTGTAATTGTTTGAAAATTATAAAAACATTTATATACACGCGTTGCATTATTTATTTACCCATAAAGTTACACGAAAAAGTACTCAACGTAAAGCAAGGTTTGCAAGCTATTAGAGTCTGCCACGCCCAATGTTTACAGATATGAAGGGTATTCAAGATTTGGCCTAAGCCAAATTAAGTTTTCTTACTTGCTTTATTATATTAATACGTTTTTTTTAACCCTTAGAAAACCTCAATATATAAAATAAATGGATTGTAGTACATTTCCAATAAAATAACAAATGACTATTCATTACGGTTTAAGTACCTAAATGTGTGAATGGTATATCCAATTAATGATTTTATGAAACTTTTTGCTTGTGTTCAAATGCTTGCTTGAGTGATTAATGACCCCTTTTGCCAGCGAACATATTGATGAAAATTTACGATTATAGCGCAGGTAAAACGAATGTCACATGTGTCAAACCACTATTTGCAAAGCATCCCTACTAAATTTTTATATTGAGTTTGAATATTTAAAGTTCGCATCATAAAGTAGAAGCTGATAAATAAAAACGAAATTACTTTCTGTGTTTTATTTGCTCTACACTTGAATCGATTGATTTTAATTTATTAAGCATTTCTCTACGATGCTTTATATGCAACGGAAAACTTTAATGAATGCTACACGTAAACAAATAATACTTAAATAAAACCATTACTTATGTTTTCCCATTTGTATACACTTGACGGTAACGATAAGGTGCCACAGCACGATTATATGTATGTTTTATTATGAAAAGTGAATCAAAATTTATTGCTATATGCAGCTAAAGATATATTTTTATTATTGCACTTTAAATTTTCTGCCTTTAATTTACTTGTTTTATTTTTTTAATGTAATGAACAACTAACTTAACTTTTATGTACGTTGGTACGTAGATGTCTTTTTCGCTTCATTGTTAGCCCTTTCTTATGATTGGCAAATATGAGTTATGTTAAGGCTGAGCACATGCACAAGAGGACCTCTCTTATAATGGAAGTCTTTATATGGCAAAAAGTCGCAATTTTTATTTAATATATTTTAACAAAATTTCGTAAAGATTAATTAATTCACTTCGGGTGTACCGAATTTGAACCCGATCAGACTATTTTTAGAATCCCTATAATTAGTGACTTTTATGGCAGTGCTTTGCATTTACTGTTCCAACTAAACTGTATTAATTATAGCATCATTTGTAGGGTGTTACATTTTTAATATTGTTTAAAAAAATTTTTGTTGCGTACATCTCTGGTTTTTTTTTTTTTTTTTTTGAGAGTCAGTGTTGAACACTCTTAGCATTGATAGCATGAATCACGTGAATAGAATTGAACAAGTTTTACCGTTTGTTTCATTTGTGAATGCTGGATACCGTACATGTGCGTACATTTGAGTTTATTAAACTACACACACATATGCGCACACGTACATAGAACATTTTCTAAATGGATTTTCATTAAGCAAATGTATTTGTCTTGTTATTTGTTTGTTACAGTTGTTATTGTTATTATTGTACATTGCTACAAATGTGCTGTCGTGTTGTCGTTGTCGTTGTTCATTTGAGACCAAACTTTACTATATTTACAAAAGATTTCTTTATTATTTATTTTTCACAAAATATTTTCATAAAATGAAATTAAAAGTTACAACAATAAAAATATGCAGGGTAGCAGAAATACTTGAATATAATGAAAAGGCAAGTAGCAAGGCAAGAAAAACAAGTAACAAGTAAGAAAAGTAAATCTGACTTAGCACAAATCTTAAATACTCTTTATATCTGCAATAGTGGGCGTGGCAGATATATATTTTTGCCTCTAAAAGTGTATGTAAAACGTATCAGCTTGCAAGTGGAATTTTTTTTTTGCTGAAAACGGATTTTTGTAAAATGGGAGCTTGTCCGTTACCTGACCACGCCCATTTTTGACACATCGATGTATGGGATAATTGTAAGCATAACGAATTTCAACTCCGTAGCTCAATTTTTATAGCAGATACATAGACTTGTTTCTGTGGGCGTGGCTCTTAAGCGATTTCATTCACTTTAAATAGCAATCTGGATGCAGAAACGAACAATATCTTAAAATTAACGACCGTGAAAATGCCAAGAAGGGACAGACGCACGGTCATACATGTCTAAATCAACTTTGTTGTTGAGGCTGATCAAAAATAAATATACTTTGTAGGATCTCTGACGTCTTTTTCTGGGTGTTACAAATGGAATGACGAATCCAGCTTATGTGCTCCTTATAAAGCGGATTTTAACACATCAATAATTCACAATTTTGAAAAATGATCGCAAAAATATTCACAAGTTTCTTTAATTTTAAGGCTTAAGTTTGATTTCTCTTGATTTATAAAGTTCGAGTTCATACCAGACTGGTTAAGTTTTTTTCCAAATGCAAGAAAGAATATAAAATGTTATTATTTTTACTTGCTTATAATGTACATTCGATGTAAGTGTGTGGGTATTAAGTGGAAAGTTTTTTTAGAAGCACATAAATAATAAAACATAATCATCCTTTACAGTGTTAATAAAAGATGAGAAAAATTATTTGCCAATTAGTTAAAGTACATGGACTAATAAACACAATATTTATGGCATAAATATTTACAACAACCAAGATTTTAACTAAAGAATAAAATATTAAAAATATTAAAAATCATTTCTGCATAAACATAAACTGGTTTAATGGTGCGCGGCCTTCTCTATGACACAACGTTATACATCTGCATGTATAACATGTTGCTCATAATGATGTGTTGAAAAATAATTTATAACAACTTGTATGAAACGCTCTGGATTATGTCATAAATGTCTAGCAATCTGCTGGTTAAGCTGTTATACGTAAGGAAACGTTTAGAGGACTCTGCCAGAGATGTATATACACTATAATAACCTTTGGAAATAGATTAAATAGCTCACTATGACCATTTCATACGCTACACAAACTGAATGACCCACGATCCCGCGTGGCTTTTGACAAGCAACTAAAAGTGTCTAAAAATTTACAAAGAATTCGATGCTAATCAAGAATTTATATACCTTGTAAGGTCCCTGAGGCACTACACACATTTCAAGAGTAACAAGATGTGTTGCCATTTAATTAAATAGATTAAATATACGCTTGAAAAGAATGCACAGATTTCATATAAATTATTTCATTCTTTCCTACTTGAATAAATGACCACCCGAAGGTAAATGAAAGTCGTGCCTGCTGAGGAACAGACAGTATGGAAATTACAACTCACCTGCCTGACAACCGCACTCATGAAAGGGAACCGTATTAGATACAGAAAGTTCCGCGGATGAGACGCCAGTCAGTGCTTGACGTCTTTGCTGACGCCTAGCGTATAGTGCCTGTTGTGACACATCACGTCTCAGACGATGTAATTCGTTCACTTGTTGTGTTAGCAAGCGAACAGCTTGTGAGACATCTTTGGCATCCTTGAAATGTAAAATATGTAAATTCTGATGATCAGTATCAAAAATAGTGTCTTTATCGTTGAGGTTATTTTCCATGACATCAACTTGACTACGTTCAACCATATCTCGGTTAACATCACCATCATCATCCTCCTCGCCATCATTATCATTTGTGTCAGTTTCAGCATCATCGATGTCTGACACTTGCCGCAATTGTTGTGTGTGCTCTTGCAGTTGCAATTCAATATCAGTGATGCGTTCGTCCAGCAATCGCAAATGCCTTAAATGATTCTCGCTATGTCGCGTTTGTCGTACGTGGCAGTATAACGAGAAAGCCACAGAACTGACACACAATGCATAGAAGAATAAATTTAATACAGACAGTGTCGTTGATTTACTAACCGAACTAACATGACTACCGCCATCACCTTTACATTGGCCATCTCTAGCTGGCAATCTATTATGACCCGTATCGAACGCGGACACAGATGACGTTAAAGATTTTATATGAAACAAAGGTATCAGTGTCCGTGATAAATTTTTACTTTTACTATTGCTGTTGCTGCTGTTATTGATGGCGGTTTGTGTGGTAGATGTTTGCTGTTGCTGTTGCTGTTGAGGAAGGTTATCTGTTTGTTGGGTTTTTTCATTATTTAATAAAATTTGTGTGGGACTGCTACGATTATTGAGTTCTTCAAGGCGACTAGTTGTTGTTATTGTTGTTGTTGCTGTTGCTAATGATGTTGTTGATGATAATGATGGTAACAAAGATGTGTTTAGTTCGGTTGCTACCAAAGCAACCGGTGATGATAGTGTCGTCGCCGTCGTTGTTGTTGTACTTGTAGTTGTAGCTGCTGCTGATAACAATGATACGATTTGTTGTTGTTGTTGTTGTTGTTGTTGTTGTTGTTGTTGTTGTTGTTGTTGTTGTTGTTGTTGTACTACATCCGTACTGCTGCATCTAGTATTATTTGCAGCGTTTGGTAGCACAGCCACCATCACATTGGATAGTCTGCTCAATTGCTGCTGTTGCTCTAATGGCCGCATTATACTATGCACGGCCTCATCATTATTATGTTCATGTTGCAGATTGTTGTTGTTGTTATAGTTCATTTTGTTGTTCTGATATGTTGTCCTTAACACTTTGTTGCGTTTGTAGGGATATTTGTACTCAATATAATTTATAATACAAACTAACCCTGTCTGGAGGGGAGTGTAGAATTCTCACCGATTGTTTACTTTCATGACAAGTCATTTACCGGCTTCCATGACATGGAGGCCTTTTGTTGTTGTATTGTGTTGGAATAAGAAGCAGTATCGCGCAATATATTTACGTTTTTGAGACTTTTATGTGAAGTACGTTTTCCTTCTTATTTATTTCTTGCTTACGCGTTGCGACTGTTCCTTAGGCAAAATCGTACCCTTTTGTTGTCACATCAAGCCAAAGTCAACTAAGCTGAAACTATATTAATGTGTTTTTGTTGTTGTTTTTATATGTGGTACAGCTGTGCCTGATATTGCCTTTGTTGTTATTGTTGACTGTATAGACATTGAATACTCCTGGCGGCCATAACATGCAGTCATGGATACTGTGTTTATATTTATTTTGCTAATAGCGCTGCCTGTGCGGGAGTGTGTGACTGATTGCTCTCCTAGCTGGCGACTGCTTTTGCTGTTACCATTGTTCTTTAACTTACTGTTGATAAGCAGTTGTCCTTTTTTTTTCGATTATACTTTCCGACTAAAGACAAAATGTTATCCCTCACATTTAAGGTTTTTGGTTTGTTGAACTATTAAAAATCCTTGTCTTGTCTTGTCTTGCCTTGTCTTATATTGTCCGTAAAGATTTCAGTGGGTATTGTAGGGAGAAAGCAGAGAGTTCATTTGGTAAATGTCACACACATAAAACATTATCATAATATATGTGTCTGTCTGTCCTTATACGATATCCAACTACTTCATGCTCGCCTTACTCTGTTTGCCTAATATTAGAAAGGCTTTCTAGAGTAGTTTTACAAGTTTGTGACAGGTCTCTGTTGACAAAATGACATGAATATATGCCGCTTTTATCTGGTTGTCATATAATCCCATACTTTGTTAATACTTTTGTTGCCTCCTCTTCATTACTTCTTTTGTTATCTTTATCTTTTTCTTCTAAATATTTATTGTGTCGATGCTTGATTCTATACATACATATTTGTTATACTTGGATTTTGCTGAAAGAGAAGCAAAACAAGAGAGAATCTAAATTTAAATTACGGAGTAAATATGATAAAATGTATAAAAATATTTTTTCTGCCGATTGTCATGCATTTTGGTTCGCATGTCACCTCAATGGCCAAAAATTATTTTAGTGGGTGTGCGTTATTTTTAAACGATGCCCTTCATTTTCAGAATATTTAATTTTGTAACCATAAAAAGTATTTATCAATGTGGGGCATGGTTGTTAATCTGATATTAAGAACCCAGCAACAACCACTGCACACGTAGTATTGCTACAACTAGTTATAGCATAATTTGTGGGCCCAAGTGATGTAGGGTATTAAACTTTTTAAAATATTTTCTTTTGTTATTTTCTGTGATTTTTCTGTAATAAAAACCTATTTATAAACCTAAAGAATTTTAATAGAAAATCTTAACAACAAAGTAATTTCATAGAGCTCTACTAAAATATGCTCCGAGAGAGATATAAAAAACAAGAAGTTCAAATGTGTTTGCAATAAAAATAAAGAAAAAAATGTAAAATCCTTTAATCAAAATCATGCTTTACACTAGAGGTTAAAGTTACGCATACGCACATATTTTGATACACACACGTTAACGTGCATATGTGTGTGTGTAATTGTGTACGTAATAAGTTAACTTTTAATTTTTTTACACCCTGCAGTAACATGCAATGCGGATAGCGAGACAGGCGATACATATAGCGGCAGAAGGGAGAATGGAAAACGAGGTAGAAAACAATATAAAGTTAGAACAAGAAGCCTTTAGTTTATTTCATTAAATAAGATTTCAGTCTCGTCTAGTGTATTTAGTCTCGTCTCGTCTGTTCAATGTTAAAAAGTTTTCAAGTCTCGTCGTCTGCGTCTACATATATAATATATATACACATGTATATATGTTACTTTTACTAGAGTAGTTGTAGTTTATTATTTATTAAAAAAGAGAGAGAAAAAGAACGCTGTAAAACACTGTACAAATATGTTGTTGTTGTTGTCATTACTATATATATTTGCCCTTTTACCGTTTATATAACTAAACTGTAACAACGCATTCACGCACACTTACACACCACCATCACCACTACCGTTATATTTCAGTCGTATGGGAGAGTACATACAACTCTGTGTTTATACAAGTTGTATAATTTATTTCTACATGAGTTTTGCAATTTTTTATTTATTTATTTAACACCCAACACATACATACCACACACAATTACAGCACACACACACGTATAAGCGGGGGTAAAAAAAAAGAATTATTTGAATTGGCTTGTAAGGATAAAAATAACCAAATGTCTATGCGCGTGTGTACATCAATAAAGTGGTGAAGAAGTGAAGAAAATGAGAGGGAGGGAAAGACTGAGAGAAAAATGGAAAAGTTTGTTTGGAATGTTGATTATTTTCAAACATTTTTTTTACGTTTTATTTATACTTTATACACCCAAGAGGTGCATTAGGCTGTGTGGGTATGTGTGTCTGTCTTTATTTGTTTATTGTGTTGTTTCTATTGGTTGATACAATCAGTTAAACATGGGCTAGTGTATGTTAAATAGCTCCTTTTATTGCTTTCATTTGTATTTCTTTCTTCTTTCGCTCTCTGACTCTCCTTTTATTTATTCTTTTGTTCAATATTCGTTGTTTATTAAAAACACCTATCAAGGGCAACCTTGTTTACAATTTCTCTTTCTCTCTAAGAACTATTTAATACGAGTACGTGTTAAATATAAATTTCAGGAATCCTATGGTTAAAAAAATCCTGAGTACATTAAACAATTCTAGGAATTTTTTTTTTTTTTTCTTTTTCTTTTAGCTGCAATGATGTGAAGGAAGTATTTGAATAGCTTTATTGAAGAAAACAATTTGTAAATGTACTACAATCAAGGAAAACGTGCCGAATGAGTTTTTGTTCTTCTACATAGTATTTTATTATTACAAGTCGTGCTCACATTAGAAGCTTAGAAGATTAGCACATTATTACATATTGGCTAAGTGAAGAAACTAAATTTGACTTGGGCCAAATCTTAAATACCCTCCCTTATCTAAATACAAAAAATGGGCGTGTCTAGTATCTTATTAAACTTTTGAATAGTTTACAGAGTCTATAACTAACTAAACATATTTTGCTTAAGCGCTAGTTGAGGTTTTTGTAAATTGTGGGCGTCTCTCTTATCTAAGCTCACCCCTTTTCAACACATCCATACACCAAATTTCCTATTTAGTGATTGATAGATAGATTTTTATTGAACAAGATATGTATAAGTGTATTCTTCATTGTGGGCGTGCCTATCGACCAATTTTTCCCACTTTTAACATCACAGCACATTCCAAATGTTCATAATGGAACCACGTTAGTCAAGTGTGCTTTTATTTATATATAAACTATTGGAAATCATGTTTAAATTGAAATCAAATTTTTCAAATATTTTAAAATTTTATACAATTTGATACAATCACACTAAACACTGCGATATTTGCATGCTTACTTAAATCTTTATAATGATTTATGATCATCATCAACATTTCAGGAAAAAAAAAAAATATGTATTCAAAAACTAGAAGTAAAAAACACAAGAAAATAATGCCAATATACATATGCTGTCAATGCTTTCCATATTCGACACTTCAAATGAAAAACAAAAATATCCGCAGTCATAAAAAAATGGAATAAAAATATAAATCGATACGCAAAAAAAAAAAAAGAAAAAGAAAAACCAAAGATCTTCAAAAAACTTTTAACGAAACCAATCATCATCTTATTGCCGGAGGATTATCAATATCATCATGAGCATGAATAGATGAGTGAGAACAAGTGACTGAATGAACGGATTGACAGACTGACTGACTGGAATAATGTTCATGTTCCAACACACACAATGAAATATTTATAATCTATGCACAGACAATGTATGCATTTTGTCAATCGCCACCCAAAAAAAAAAAAAAAACACAGACAGAGACATTGTGTTTTGGCAATAAGTCAATCTAATCAGGTTTATTATTACCGCCCAGCCCTAACACAAAAAAGAATAAAACAAAATATACAAGAAGTAAGAAAACGAAATGCAGCTAAGGCGAATCTTAAGTATCCTCTACATCTATATTAAAAGTAGGTGTGGCAGCTACCTATTTACGCCCTTTAAAAGTGTACATAATACGCATCAACTTACAAGTCAAGTTTCACGCTGGGTGGACTCAGCGTTGTAAATTGTAAGCATGTCTATTATCCAACCACGCCCATTTTTTGGCACATTATTGATAACTTTCAACTTTAAAGCTCAATTTTTGTAGAAAATACTTATATATTTTTGTCCATTATGGGCGTGACTCTTGACTGCTTTAGCCCATTTCAAATACTGCTCGGTGTGTAAAACCTAAAAGTGTCTTTACAATGAAAATGTTCGACTGCAAGAACGTCAACAACATATATATGCCTAGATCGACTCAGATTTTGATGTTGATCACGAATATATATACTTTGTAGGTTATGTTAGACCTTCTACCGGGTGCTGCCAATGAAACGGCAAGCATGCAATTCTTTCCATCTTCTGTGAAAGGTACTCTAATTGCCTTAGAGCCACTATCAAATTTGATGAAAATTTATAACTTAAGTGATTTTTATACCAAACACGCCCACAAATTACAACCAAACGTTTTGGCACAAAATTCTACTTTAAAAATTATTTTAAAAAAACACATTTTTTTTTATTAAAAGATCTAAATATAAGTATACCACGCCCACTATTCAACCAACTTTTAGGCCGAAACCAACCATAACAATAACAAAAGTTAAAGCTTTTATATCAAGTGTTGCAGAAACAGCGACGGACATTTACAAATTAACTGAAAAGTAAGTATTTCAAGGATGGCAGACGCAAAAGTTGTGGCAAAATGAAATGCGTTCAATATACTCTCGATACACCTCAAGGCGCTGTTTATACCATTAAAATGCATATTCTAGCCAAATGTACAAGTTGTATGAACCATATACGGGCAAGAAGCAGTTGTGTTGTATTTCGATAATAAGCGTATAATGTATGCGGCTGGGTATGATATTTATGTGCATGTAGAACATATACGCATAAATATATTTATTCTCATATATGTGCAACGAACGTGTTGTGGCTTCTCTGTTGTAAAGTAGGTTTGTATGTACGAATGTGATGGATATCTGAACGTACGTACTTGTCATTTATCCTAAAACATAAATATTATACATTTATACCATCTATACACATCGCAACGATTACCGGAATGTTTGCACTTTGTATGTTTGTCTGTATGTGGTTATTTCAAAATCAAAAACAAATCAAGTTTCAAAGTTAAGATAGAATATCGATGCAAAACAGACAATGCTAAAAATGTTCGTTTAGAAAGTTAGTTGTGCAGTATGTGTGTGGTCAGTAAGCTTTTAAGTTTTGGGGCGTTTCAATAAATACATCAGTTTGCATCTGTTGGCACTGGGATAACTTACAACTCCAGACACAAGCACACATCTACACACACATGTATGCATGCCATACATTTATTTGAATGTTATACGTTGCCGGGTGTTTCGTCAATAGATTGTGAATATCTTGTTTAATAAAAACTCAATTCGCATTGTATTGCAAAAAAAATAGAAAAAAAGATAAATTGTTACATTCAGATGTAACCAAATTTGAGATACTCCCTACATACAATCTACAAAGATATATTTATGTGTACGTCAATTGTGGGCTTGACACGGTTGAACATTTTTTTTAAGTTAAGCCCTATTTAAGTAGGTGTCACGCATTAAATCTAAGGTTGAAGTGGAGATTCGATTAGATTTGTTTCAGCTGTGGGCGTGGCTATTATAGCTAGCTTTTCAAAAATTAACCTCTAATAAAATGTGGGTGTGGCATTTAAACAATTGAGCTTTTATCTTCCTACTACTATTCAAGTCTATGCCCTGCTTTCCCTACTAGTTTGATAACAAATTCTCCTAAAGGCGTATTTTGGTCATTATGGACTAAGTTTTAATTATTTTATTATGTACTGAGCATTTCATATAAAGCGAACATACACAAGAACAAGATATCCCTAAATGGTTTTGAACTTTGCTAATGATAAAATTTATAGGGCTGTAAAGCTTAAGCTTCTAATATTTGCAAATGGGATGAAAAACTTAGTATATCTTATAAAAGGTATTAAAAAATGATGTGAATACATACAAGAGCCAATAAAATGACGATGAAATGATCCGGTTCACAGCACATGCTAAAAGCAACAGCAACAAAAAATATTAAGAAGCCATACACGCAAACCCAAATACCCATATATACACATCCACACTTTCCTTATATTAAGTTGAAGATATTCAGTTTCTTTGGGATAATTTTTTTTTTCCGTTTGCTTCTTCTACCAAATCATCATTTCAATCACACTAACCTATACCATATATCTACTACCTACATAAAAAACTGTATCTATCTGCTTCTTCTATACACGAGTATATGTGGCATATAATAAACACACTACTACACCATTGACTTTAGATTGGTTCAAATGGTTGCTATTGATTGTAGTGGTTTTGTTTTGTTTGCACGTTGTATGTGAAATGTGTGTGTGTGTGTGTGTGTGTGTGCGAGTGGGTATATGTAGTTTGTTATACCTGATATGCAAACAGTGAAGAAACACTTTGGAACATGTTTAGATATTGAAAAGGATTACTCGTAGTTATTTATTTGCTAAATTTATTCTTCTTCCGCACAAGTGAACAATCTACCATAGGTATTAAATTGAAACGAAAAAAAAAAAGCACCCTCCTACTCTCCCAAAAACACATGAATGACTAAACATATACAAACCTTGGTGTCTACGTATGAATTCCTTTAAAAGATTCCTCGAGCGCGTATCGCAAACTTTGAAAAATTGTAATAAATTTTTTGTTGACATAAGAATGAGAATGAGAATGAGAATGAGAATGAATAGATGAAATTATTGACCATGCCAGAGTACGAAAAATTCAATAACATTTCAATCTATTTACAATTATAATTTGAATCGTAATATAAAGGAATTTGATTCACTTTTTGTATCAGCTAGGGTGCAGTTATTCCATCAGCAATGATTACCCTCATCATTGTCGAAATGCTTACCTTCATTATGTGTATAATTGTGTGTGTGTGTGTGTGTGTGTGGTGTGTGAGAATACTTTCCATAGCAACTGAATACAATTCTCAATTAGCTGCATTAACGAATTTCAAGTGCGTGAGCTTACATTCAATGCACAAACGTACCTTATATGCACGATTTTGAATTTGAATTGATTTTCTATTATTTTGATTTTCATTCTTATTCGATTTGATTTCATTCTTGTACTCTTTTCAGTTCTTTGCTGCCAAGGCAACGATAAAGGAATTCCAAACATTTTAAATCGATTCCTTCTTCTCCTTCTCCTTCTACTGATACTGCTTCTGCATCACTAATCATTTGCGTAATCGCAATGTTGCTGTTTGTTAGTGTTTGTATCGTTGGTTTATTGGCAGTGTTTTGTCTGATAACACTTTACTTCTATTGGCTTCTGGCTACAACCCCCTCCCCCCCTCTTCTACTATCCAGCAAAACTATTTATTGTGGCTTTTTGCAAAAACTTTCAAATTAATTTAAATGAAATCCCTTTTCGTTTATGAACAAATGTTATTTATAAAAATATATAAATTTTGATAACACTTTACTTCTTGTGATTTCTCTTTACCCGTTTAAACATCAACCACCAACCAGCAAGCTGCAGGAAAAGTAAAAGCTTGATGAATATCTTTAGGAAAAGTATTTAGTAAAGGGATGAAAATTTATGCCGATCGATTTCAGGTTAGTTAAATAAAATTGAGCTATGCCAACAAAAGAGAAACAATGAAGAAATTGGGTTAGGTTCACAATGACGAAGTTATACTCAAGAACGAGAAGAACTTTTAGAATCTTCGCATTAGCCGAAGGCATAACACTCACGTTTACAGATCGTATTGATCTGTAAAACAAGCATCGTTTCTACGAGGGACGGTTTAAAATTTTTAATAGGGATTAAATTTCAATCAAAAGCAATCGATATTTCTATTAAATCAATCAAATTACTGAGATTATGAAAAATTTAAATAAAATTTAGTTTTCTCAATTAAAACTGAACGATTAAGGGCCACGATCTGTATTATTAAAGACAAACGATAAATTCAAATAATTTCTTTAACAATAAATTCTATAAATCTTATAAAATCTGCATTTATTATGCTACAGGAAAATATTTTCATTGTATATAAAAACTTAAATTTGTCACAACACGCTAAAGAATACCGCATTTTTATAATTCTCTTTTACAATGAAAAACAAAAAAAAAAGGCTGTTGTATAAAAAGGAAGTAGAGGAGAATAAAATAAAAACAAAGGCAAAGAAACCAGCAAGTCGCACAAGTCACTAAAGAGGCCACTAGCATGACTATTATACCAACAATACCACCACTACCACCATCCAAGCACTTGAAAACTTACAGTCCAATGCATAAGTTTAATGTATGTGTAATATCAAAGTAAAACAGTTACACTGGGTTTAAACAAAATCAAGGAAAATCTTCTTCTTATAAAGAGAGATTTAAACAAAGAACACATTGAATGGATTATGAGTGAGGCAACTCTGCTTGAAATCTTTAGAAAAACTGGCCAAAACTGAAAAATCAGTTTTCTCTTATTTAAGGGCGTGGCATGGCACCTATTTCAAGCGGAATAATACAGAAAATATTTTATCAAAATTTTATTGTAATAATTACCGTCCGGCTTTCTCGGTGGACATACGGACAACAGGAAATTTTACATTTTATCATTTACAGTATAAAGCGTTCTGATAATTATGAACGTTTAAGAATGGTAGGTACAAAATGCCGTATATAATGTTGCAAATATGTGTACCTATACAAATGCGTTTGAATGCGTAGGCAATTGTTCATATGTGTGAGATAAACTTAAATATGTTTTGTTTGAGCATTTAACTGTAATTTGCTCATTTGTCGCTCGTTACTTATTAAACAGCCGCCTCGATGAGAACAGATATGTTCGCATTACTCAAAATGTTTGTTTACAAGAGAAATAAATTCTTCGCTACAGCAAAGCAGTGCATGATCAATTCTTAGTTCATACATTTCATTTACACATAAGTACTTAGTTATGAGTATGTTAACGTTGCAAAGAAAAGAATATCAATTTCTAACAAGGGAATAATGTTAAAATTGGAAAAATGGGTCAAACGAAACTTTGCAACAGTGCTCATAAGTTATACAAGTTAATGCGGTATGAACGTGTTCTATTTTTAACTAGTTTTGTGAATTTCTGTCCAAACCAAACACATCTTTTACTGCCCTCTGCAAGTGATGTTGTGATGTATACGTAAAATGACTCTCGGTCTCTTTGGTTGTTCACCAGTTCATAATAAGTTGGTCTCACCAATGCGCCTTTTATTCTGTTGCCACAACATCTTTCAAGCGGTTTCCTTAATGTATTCAACTAAATGTGCTTCATGGCTATACACATATTTTAGTATGTGCAGCTAAAACCATAACATTAAAATATTTTTACTCTACTAACGATGGCAAAGAATATGTTGAAAAAAAAAACCGACCAAGAAACCGAACAAACATTAAAGGCAAAGGTTGACATTTTAACACGGCGACACTAATACCTGACAAAGTATCAGTTATAATGTGGACGTCAGCTTGCTGCAAACAGGATGTTTGTATATTTAACTCACTATTGCAATTAAACTTATGAGTCACTCAAGTCATTTGTATAAATTTTACATAAACACCAGGCAACACACGCACTTTATTTGCTTTGTGCCACCAGCAAATGCCACTTAAGGCACAGTGCACAAGGGGCACAAAACGAAGAAAGACGAGAAACACAAATAAGCCGCAAAAACTGCATCAGAAATTCCATTTTATTACTTTAACATGATTTGTAGTTTCTCGTGGCGGGGTGATTTAGTATTTTTCGTACACTATAGGTTGCGCCTGAAGAGAATGCATTTTGTATATATATGTAAGTGCCTACTTAGGTATACTTTTTGTATGAACGACCACAATTTAAAACACAATTATGTATTATAGTAATACTACGGTAGTCTAATGTCTCTCTTCAATGTGTGTGTGTATGTTTGTATGTAATTACACACAAGCAATTAATTTTTAACAATGTACTACAACAACACAATAACATCAATCGCTACTGTATGTTTATATGAGAATGTTCTACAACAGTGATCCTTAACACAACTGATATTGTGACCCCCCTACATTTATAAGTTTTTGCTACACTGACCACAACATCAGTGGTGCCGTATTTTGTCTGAATTTATATTAACATCATTTTTCAAATATTTCTCTAGTCTAAACATTGGTTATTGAGCATGGGTCTCACACTCTTTAATAAAAACTCATAAAACATTGAAATTTACCTTTTATTCACTAATGGCCCACCTAATACCGTTTGAGAAACAGGTGTTCTAGAGTATGTAGCATTTTATGCTCTACCTAAGCAGAATCGAGATAGATAGTGCCAGACACCTACAAGTGGTTAAGTTAAGTAAGATAATAAAACCTACTAGCAGGCTTACGCAGTTGCTTTGCATTTGGTTTTATTATATAATTGCAAAACTATTTTTACTATTTAATGGTTTACTAAGTCTCATATTTCGTTAAGAAATGTCACATCTCAAACATCTTACGTAATATTTTGAACTCAATAATAAAGAGTTTGGGCGAAAACTTGAACTTGCAGACATTTTTAGTTAAAACAGTTAGTTTCCCATTCAAAAAATTAGCAAAAATCATAAACAGCCACGCCCACAATTCTGATAAAAATCTGCATCAGCTGTTGTAATGTAGCAAAAAAATTAAAATTTCTTACTATTGTTTATTAAAAATCTAAAAATGGGCGGGGTTATATAAAGGACACGCCTACATTTCGCTAAATACTCTAACCGAAGCAGAATTCAATTTGCACGTTAACACTTCATACATTTTCCTTTAAGGAATTAAAAAAAGTTATATGAAACAAGAGACACGCCCACAATTTATAAAATACACTTATTGGGAAAAAATTCAATTTAGAACTTAAAGGCAAATTTGACCATGAATGAACCAAAAAACATCATTTTACAAAAGAATCATAATTAATGCAGCATTAGATCTTTGATGTAAATCTTAAAACATTATTAAGAGTAACTAAAAGAGGGCGCAATAATATAATTATGCCACGCCTTTTATTAAAAAGATTACAATATACAGCAACAATTATTCGCATCTCATTTTCATGGCAACACAATTTAAGAAATTATTTCTTATAAATAACAACAACAACTTTCACAAAAACATTTCATGTTAAATTATTCGCCAAAAAGAAATAAAAGAGAGACAGCATCGTGTATACATAATATATCACGTAAACACTATACCATGAACACATACGACAAACTTGCAAAACTATTAGTTGCCTTGATTGCATTTCCAGATAATTGCTTAATTTTCACCTTCCGCCAAAGGCATTATATGCGAATAGCGAAACTACTGCCAAAAACGAAGAGCACACCTATAAACTAAATGCATCAGCAACACAAGCGACACCATGATAATCATCATCATCATCGTCACCATCATCATTGCGATAAACGGTAACTGTTAAACCATTATTACCTTTTTTGCTGAATGAGCAATAACATTTAAATATGATACGAGTTTATAAGCGGGTGGTAAAAAAGAAAAGAGAGAGAGAGAAATACATTGCATTTCATATATATTGCTTGAATTAAATGAGGTGCTCTAGGTTTAATAGTTATAATTATAAAGTAAGTTGAAACGTACATTTATTGTGTGCTTTTACAACAAAAGGACATGTGACCCAAATTTAAAACATGATATAATACAAGCTTATTTATTAAACATGTTTGTAATGGTCTGTAATTTAAACGATTGTCGATTGTAAATATTTCAAATGAAAATGCATGCCCCAACGAATTTTATAGATCCTGTAACAGGAGACATGAATAAACTAATAGGACAACTATTCATTCTGTGATACACACTCGCAACTTTAAAAATCCATTAAACACTAATAAATATTTCTTAATAATTTTACCTTAAGTTGCATTCTTACTTGGCGTAACATTTCATGCTACATTAATGTTTGTTGTATGCACACGATGTATATGCATGCTCAAGTATATACGTACACTGTATCTATATAACAATAATAACAACAACAACAATAACAATAACAAAAATTACAACAGGCAGACTTCACAATTTACAGCACAAAACTTACTCAAAAACAAATGAAAATGTTACACTCGTAAAAGCCCGACCATTGAACACCCTACCTTACCACTTAGTCACACAAATTAGCCACAAATTATGCTTTTAGTTGTTTTAATAAACCGCAGGTATTAATATAAAAGTCACTTTATAAAATATCATTAAATGAAAATTAGCCGAAGAAAGAGTTTAAATCAATCGCATATCAAGGGTTTCTCTTTAAACATTGAATTGTGAGAAACATTGGAACTACTTCTACTCTACCGTAGCATAGATTACAAGAATAAGAAACGAAAAAATCTTCCCCATATTATCATTATAACCATCAACATATCCCATAAAAGGTTTTTCTCCTAGACAGCCTAAACGTATCCGCTATTGTTGTAACATGAGAATGTTAAGCTTCACATTTACAAAAGTATTGTTACGTTTAGTAGTAACCCTATGTACTATTGTGCGTGTTGCTATCGTGTCTGTGTGTATCCATCCTTACGCTTGTGTGTGCTGCAAAATTACATGAAATTATTTCCGTATTTTCTATTATTATTATGATTATGATTATGATGATAATTCTTATGATTGTTATTTGAAGTTAAATGGCGTGCCAGTAAATGTAAAAACTTCGTTTTAAATGGGGCGTTACAACAATATGCACACAATAGTTCAACTGTTGAGTTGAGTGGACGACAATTATAGCAGTCTATCATCATCGTCACACACATTATCATTATTCCCATTACCATTCTCTGGCAGTTTATCTGGTTGACTGGTTGTTTTGTTGGCTGTTAGCAGACAACTTGAATCGTGTTCATACTATAATCTCTGTGATACACAAAATCCATTTCCCTCACCTTGAGATATTTTTAGTCTACATTCTCATCAGAGGGCCGCCTGGCCTCTCTTCACAAATGCCATGTCATAATTTTATAGTCGGTTGCAATCGATTTTGTAGCCTTTGGTAGTTTCAAAGCATGCTCGTCGTCTGGTAGACTCCTTTCGGACAACTTTTACAAATGTTACAATTTTATTACTATGTTGTGCTAACAAAACTAAAACTTTCATGATGATTATGTTAATGATTGTGTCGTCATAATCGTTCAGTGTTTGTTGGCCTGTGTGTGTGCGTGTATTATTTCTTTCTCTCATTCAATTATCCAGTCATTCGTGCATGCGTTACATTGCCCGATTATTTGCCTTTTTATAGTTGTTCAATGTAGTATGCAAGTGCCTGAATGTTCTGTTTATCATTTATTTGCTTTATATTGAGATTCTTCTTTAATGCCTACAGCTTCAATTTATACACGTTCCATTTTCGTTCAATTTAAAATTTTAGCAGCTAACGTAAGGTCATAATCGAAAAGACCCCTTTTTTTCTATTTCCATTTTGGAATCGTCCTTTCTCCCCTTTCCGGTATTGTAATCTTTTTCTCTCGCTTTATAACATACGTTCAATTTACTTTAGATAATTGTATCCAAACCAATTTTTAAACCAGATACTGTCCAAAAACTCCCCAATGCTTGTCATTGCCTGTTTCCTTTTATGTATTTCAAAGGGGAAACTCTTCTTTCTTCAATACTTTTCGTACTTTTCTCAATGATCACTTAAAATCTCAACAATGTTTCTAAATAAATTATTAAAAAGCATCAACTTCCCTTTCAACATCGTATAGATTTTTGAAACAGTTAAAAGAATGAAGAACCGTTAAAATTAAAGTCCGCCGATTGCTGGAGAAACAGAAATTATTCGCTGTAAAGATTGGCTGGGCATTTTATTGCAGATTCGTTCAGAAGTGCAGCAGATTAGTTAAAAGTAACACCTGTTGGAGCTCTTAAAAAAGTGACAGGTCCTGAGCCATTCTGCAGAGTAGAAAAGAGCCTCAACAAAGGCTTGGTCTCACGTTGGGCACAGGAAAAATCAGCTAACCATCGGACATCAAAACGATGTATAAAATCTTCCAGCTTAGTGCCTAAACTAATGGAACAACAAAGAAGCGACCTCAAGTTAATCGCGAGCTTCTACACGAGGCACAACTCTCTAGGGTATCACCTGAAAAACATTAACATTTCTGATACTTATACATTTGCTGATTCCGCGAGGAGGCGATTGAAACGTTCCATCAGAGTTTATGTGAAGACGACAGATGTCGGGTGTTCAAGAGCCTGGGAGGGTGATAAAGGTCCAAACCTTAAGGCTAAGGGTTTGGACTATTGGACAATGCGGTTGCCCATCCCCTCTCTTTACTTTATTTTAACACCTGTTGGCAATTTATTATTCCCTCTTAATGTCCACGCTATTTATTAAAGCTGTCGGGAAAAGAGGTCGGGAAAGCCCCATCTCTCATAAACTTTGTTTTTAACATGCAGGTCATGAAGATATGTTTCAAAGGAGTGAGGTTTTAATTCAATTCACTTGGTAATGCCCAGTTTTCACTAATAAATAAAATAAAAAATCACTAAATAATGATATTTTTATAAAACTCATAATTCATCGCACGTAATGTTAGGAATTAAGTTTGCATTGAAAAGATGGATGGAAAAGTCTTATTTATTTTTGTTATTTTCCTTTTCATCATTTAACAATGAATGCTGCAGTTATTGAAGATAGAACACGACCATCCTTTACACTCTACCCTTCGCTTTTGTGTTTAGTTTGTCAAGCATCATTAGGAGAGGGATCTTAATGAAGTATTTCAATGACTCAAGTAATTAGTTTCTTTCCTACTAATAACATACCTTTGAAAAAAATATATGATTATCATCGTGTTCGGATTGTAAAGGCTCTGCTATCACAGTGACTTAATTTCAAAAGTCAATTACAACATGTAAATTAATTCACTCGTTTTACGTCTCTTCCTTTTTGCTTCTTTTGTACATTAAGGAAGATAGAAGAAGAAGTAATATTGCAAGAAGGTAAATATAGATAAACCACACAATCTAAGCACATACGAGGGTGGTGGGAAAAGAAACTTAAGGTAGCAAATGAGTTTTATTTATCAAATTAGCAAACTGGTGGTGTATTGGAAGCGGCACGCCTACATAATTTGTCTATAATTGTAGAGAACAGAGATTAAAATCTGGTTTCAGGTTTTCTCTCAACATCTTATTATTTCTGTTGCTGATCCTTCCATCCACACCCACCACCCAATATTTAAAGGGTCAACTTTATCAGTTCCCACACCCAACCAACCATATTGAAAACATTGAAAGGGAAACTTGCAGGAATAAAAAAAAACTACAATTTTATTAAAACTTGCTAAAACACATTTATGCAACGTCTGCTGTAACGACTTTGGCTAACAACAAACATTGAGAAATTCATTCATTGAGCAAGAAAAGTCATTGTCAGCCCCTTGAAAAACTGCCGATGCTGACGTTGAAGTTGTTTATAGTGCGGCCATGTTATGACTGACTGTTAATCTTGTATTATAACCAGTTGTGTTAAAACTGCTGTTGCTGCTGCTACTGTTGTTATTACTGTTGATGTGCAAGTGCTTTAGTAAGTGTCGACTGCCGCCAATGCTGGTATAGATGTATGCATATAAACCATCGCAGCCACCACTGCCACCCCAATTTCAAATATATTGACATTTGTCAGTACATCAGTTTGTATAGATTTCGTAAATTTCGTTCAAGTGTTTTTCAAGTACGATTACGGCGAAGAGTGTTCTTTGGAAAAAAGGGTGGGCAGTAGAAATGCGTTCCCAACAGCTTTAAGTTCTTATTAAAGAATATTAAAGCACGCAGTGTAACCAGCGCAAATTGTGTGTCAAGTAGAAAGTGGCAAGGGAAGCCTGTTTAGCACTTTATAATAGATTTGCAGCAACGACAGTTGTTCAACGTTATACTGAGCGCATGAACAAGTGATAATTACAAGTTGAGAAGAAAAGTTCGATTGCTTGATTTTATGGTGAAAAGAAGGCGGCAAAGGTCAACATAACTAAGAATAAAGGGAACAAATGCTTGACTTAACAATTTATCAAATATTGTAAAAAAAAAAAAATCATTCAATCTTATTGGAATTAAGTGAATGTAGGTTTGTATGTAATTCGTTGTAGTATTCCCGTTTTATAATGGTTTCTCTCTCAAACAAGCAAGCCCAATATGTCTTGTTTGGTGTACACATACGCACACACATTCATATCTTTCTACAGAATTTGATTCACATTGAATGGAAACAATGGAGAAAGAAAAATATTTAGCTCACTGCCCTCACTTCATCAGCATCTGCATTTGCATCTGCCTTTTGTCAAGGCGATGCCATTGTCGTTTTTTTATATGTTGCTGTTGTTGTTGTATGAAAGCTTATGTTATGATTCTCTACACTTATTGTTGTTGTTATCCACCCTATATTCTTCTATTTATTTTGTTTTTGTTATTTTGATAACAAATACCAAAATTTACGTTGATGTACAAACACACAAACACACCTCTTGGCATTTTACTTTTCTTCTCAAGGATGTATGAATTAATTCTTTCGAAATTGATTTTTACCTTTTGTTATAGACAACTTTCTTAATTCCCTTTTTATGATATACTCCAGATATACCACTTGGTATAATATTTTTGTTAATTTTCACATACACACAAACTCTCATATAAAAATGTAAATAGATTTTCCATTAAAACACATGCACGTCGCACCGTTAAGGGGGATGATAAAATACCGTACAAGACAACCGTTCTTAAAGCAAGTCACCGCGCAACTAAATTCGGCAGAACCCGTTATCGTCACTATTACCTCCAATTCTGTTATTCTACTATTGTATACCATTCACATAGTAAAAAAATGGAGTCGCTCTCTTCTTTTCAAAGATTCAATACAACTGGTGGTGATTATAATTTGTGATGGAGCCAATATATGAGAGAGACATGTTGCTCTCTTTTATGTTATACACCGGAATACACCTCCATGCACAACATTTGCTGTGTGTGCATTCTGTATTAACTTGTATCATGTTTATATGCTTGAATAAGAAATATCAAACTCCGTATGGTACACTTACAATTTCGTTACATGCGTTAATTTTTAAATACGTTCTAATACATTGACGTACGCGCAACAACTGTTTACTATAAAGCAATAGTATTGTGATTTGTGAATGTTAGTTTACCTCTGCTGCACAACATAAACAATGTGCGTGCAGTGACTTTTTACAACATAGTTGATCCTTTTAGCCTTGCCAGATGCAAAAATCTGACATTCATAATATATTTATTTGTAAAACTTTAGAATTTGATATTTTGAATACATTTATTCCACAGATATTAAGTAGATTGTTTTACGTCTATACCGATCGTGGAGACCTAAATAGACGATTTTAAGGGAATTGCGCGTCCCTACGCCCCCCCCCCCCCGAAGGAGGTCCCAACTTTAGAACTTACATATTAAGTTCACCCCTTAGTGGCAGGGTTTTCATTCGTGCGCTACCAGCGATTTTACAGCCTCCGCGAAGCTCCCACAAGGGGCCTATCCAAGAGTATATACTGGCAAGAACCTTAGTTCTTGGGGCTCCAGTACCCCGCAGTACCAAACTTAGTCTTTGGTAGGACTGTCGATCACTTGATCTCCCAACTTCGGACAGCCTATTGCCCTTGGGTTGGTATCTCATTTATGTTATGTTTGCTAAAAAGTAGTTAGTGATCTCTGGAATTATCCAGGGGATCTTTATATAAATTGCTTTTTGCATATTATTTTTGCCCCGTCATCTTTGGACGAAGCATCTATGCCGGTACTCCGTTTTAGGGCGGGGCCCATTCCACAGATGTACCAAAAATGGGCGTGGTCGATTAATATGTATACATGTCCACAATTAACAAAAAGCTGAACTCAGCGTAAAATCCCACTTGCAAGCTGTTACATAATATATAAACTATTAGAAAGGGAAAGATTCAGAGACGTACATATATAAGTTATACACCGAAAACTTACTAAAAAGGAAAATGTAGTTTTTTCACTTCTTCTTATAAAATCTTTAACAAGTTTCTTTTTTTTTAAACATCTTACAAGATAAAAGTCACATTGAATAGATTGAAGACTAACAATACTTTTGCCAAGTTTGGTAACTTATTTTTTGCATGCAATACATACAATGGTTTTCATAAACGGACGGACAGACATATAAAATATACTG
Organism: Crataerina pallida; assembly: GCA_949710015.1. Lineage (NCBI taxonomy): Eukaryota > Metazoa > Arthropoda > Insecta > Diptera > Hippoboscidae > Crataerina > Crataerina pallida. The sequence continues at coordinate 2,566,618 of OX453290.1, read as the reverse complement.
GTTAGTGGGAGTTTTGTGGACAAAAAATGTGGCAACTTTCACTCCTCCTTCACTTGTGTTTCATTCAATGCACAACAATTAAAAATGTTCTCTTCACAAACACAACAAATTGTTGCTTTAAATATACGCAAATATACATTACGCAAAAGAACTCTTCCCAATCACAGTTACAAATTTTTTACACACCCGTTCTCTCTCTCATGATTTGGTTTACTGTACAACTCTCTCCATCAATGGTAATAATGTCAATTCCTGTTTTTATTTACGCAAACACACATACAGACATTTCACATGCAGAACATTAAACATTTGCTCAATGTTTTCATTCATTTTATTGTATTGTTCTGGTTAATGGTTAAACAATTTTCGATTTTTGTGCTCCGATATATATGTAAAAAGCATCCGCACTCATATCCGGTTTCCATTTAATATGAAGACAACATTATTTATATTCATATCGGTCGCAGGATCAAATGAAAAATCACAATATTACTAAATGCATAACATATGCTTTATTGCTAATGTACGTGTACATATTTGTCTAGTGTTTGATATCAAGCGTTCATAATCGCACAGCACAAAATGAAATTTAAAGGCAAAATATATATCAATGAATCAGAGTAAATCCTAAATTGATTTAAAAACCTATATCTGTCTGTCTCTTCTCACATAATAGTATATTAAGTATTATACAATAACTGAATGACGGCCAAAGCTTTAAAACATAATTCAAAATTGAAATGAAATATTATGAAAAATAGTGAATATGTCATGATGAGTAAAATCATGGCTACATAATAAAAATGGTCACGAAAAGATTAAGAAATTCTAAATCATATCTTCGTTCATTTTCCCTTGCTTTAATATACAATACATTGACCAAAATGGACTTAGTGGTATAACAGAAACGCCCACAATTAACAAAAATCCACTTTCAGACTTCAAGCCACTCCTAACATTTGTAAACAAAATTGGAAGGTATCTAAGAATTTAATCTTTTTACTCGTTTTTTTTTTTATTTGTTTACTAAATATTAAATATTATGTTTAGCATTGGAAAAGGAAACTTAAACACTTGTTTAACTTTACATTTTACCCGAATTTTCGTTTCCTTCCATCAATTCACTCATCACCAACAGATTTTTAAAATAAATCAGATTTCTATCAATCATTTCAACTTCCGCATAAGTTGGCTAATCAGCGTTTTTACCGCCTGCTAAACCAAATTGCTATTGGGGTTGCGAAAAACTCGAAAAACTCATCATCATTTGTCATTTCCTCACTAAGTTCAGTTAAGTTAATTCCGTTTGTTTTTAAGAATTTGTTGTTGTTTCTTTTAAACATTGAAATATTTTCCTCACTAAAAATGGGCTGAATTAGAAAACAAAACAAAAAAACCTATTTAGCATACACTCTGATACATAATATACTGGTGGCCACGCCCAGTTACCTACTTTAAAGCAGTACTTAACGCCTGACCGATTTTCCAATTTACTTGTTGTACTTGTTTAAACCCATCTTTCTCGATTTATAACATTCTTTAAAACAAACCGTTTATCTTGCCTTCTGTGTCCATATCTCCTCTAAATTTTGTTTATGGCTTTCATTTCTCCTTGAGAAAAGAACCCAACGTTTACAATTTTGAAGAAGTACTCTGTGTTGGCCATCTGTACTGTTTTCTTTAATTCCATTTTTTGTTTTTATTATTTTTTTTTTAACCGTTTATATATTTACGCCATTTTGCTGAACACTCTCGTCTATCTAAGGGTGAACGTAAATAACAAAAGCGAGAGACAAAATCCCATAAAATATGCAACAAGTTAAACTTGATAAATTATCTATTTAGAGATGTTGTAGAATCTAAAAATGAAAATAAAAACAAAATAAGAATACGGCAAGAGGAGATATAAAGCACAAAAGTTTTTCATCCTATTTACAAATTCTCTTTGCATGCGAGTTTTTATGATGTTTTTTTTTTCCTTGAAAGTTGCTATTTTCCATACCATTTACTTAGTAATACTTTGCAGAAGAAAAAAACAGGGTAAAAGTCCATATTTGGCTTAGACCAAATCTTAAATACCGTCTAATGATAAACTAGAGCTGTGTATGTGTCAACCTATCTTATATATCTTATGACAAATGTAAAAGAATAGTTTAAAAAATTACCTTGTTTTTATTGAATGTCGCTTGACCGATTTTGCCAAATTTCAATGCCAACCATTGTACTAGGTTTAGAATCGAAATCGAAATTTTTGCAAATAGAAGACATACGTACATACAGACGACTCAGTATTCTTTGCTAGAGTTTGCAGAGTTTATATCAATTTTTGGAGTCTTCGATGTGCCAATATTTCTGGGCTTTTTAAATTGAATGACAAACTTGGTATATAGCCCATCATAAATATTTAGGTATGCACAACAACATATGAATGCATAACAGGCAACAAAACATTCTATTGGCATAAAATAGATCAGTTACTGAATTTATAACAGCAATGCAAACATACATATATACATATGTAAAAGTGAAGTATGATAGTCACCATTACAAAAACAATAAAGTCATACAAATGAAAATGATACTCACACAACTTAGCCTCTTAAAGTATACTACAATTAGTTTAGTTGTGTCAGTAAACGAGTGGTGTTGCCATATAAGTCTCTTGGTGATATATAATTATATGAGAAAAGGTTCAAAAAATGGTACGATCGGGTAACACTTTGGCACAACCATATATAAAGTTAATTAACGGTTCTTCGCTAAATTTTGTTCAAAAATCTTAAGAATTGCGACTTTTTGACGTATAAATACTTGTATTACTACGGGACCTTATATGGGGAGGAGTTCTTAAATTGGTTCAATCCGGTCCATTTTTAATAGGTTTACTCTTTGGGTCAACACATGTCTTTGTACCAAATTTGAACTAAATATCACAAAAAATGCGACACAAAAATTACCTGCGCAGACAGATGGACAGACGGACGTTTTTAAATCGATTTAGATTTTAATTCTAAATCAATCGTTATAATTGAAAATGGGTCCGGAATTCACTCTTTAAATGTTACAAACATCACTGACATATGTATAATTTGAAATTATGGGCATGGCACTACGTTCTCTATTAACGGAGTCGTTGTATATGTATTTCTTCAAAGATGTTGTTCAGCGACAATTACAATTTTTTTTTTTGCTAAATTAAAGGCATTAATGTTGTTGAACCCCCCCCCCCCCCCCCCCCCCTACACTTAGCATATCTATTAAAAGTTCATATTACTTAACTACGACCATTTCCGACATGTCTCTGAATAATTATAAAACTTTTTAGTATAATTTTAGATTTATCTAAATGCCATGGTCTCGCTTAAGCTTTATTACAAATTTACCAAAATTTTTTTGACAACTTGAAAAGATTGGCTAGCTCCACTCTACTCCTTCTATATTAGATAAAGTTCATGTGTGTTTTATATCAACAACGTTGTTGCGAAAGACAAAGTTGTTTTCGCATCTCATAAATAAAGACTCGTTATACGGTCATGCGTCCATTTAAATACTTTCAATAATTAATCACACACAATCACACATTGAGAAGCAACCATATGCAGACAACAGGATCATATTAAAAGTTTGTTAAAAATGAAGAAAATAAAAAGCAACAACGAACAAAATGAAATTTACAAACATAAATAAAAACACATTCAACCAAAAAGGACGAAGGACATACAGACGCGATTAAAGCTGACAAATCCTACATTCTCATTTTTTTTTTTGTTATGCAAGACACATATGTTGTGTTTGTTTGGGCTTTCACACATTCCCAAGCGCTCGCATATTAACACATGTAAGTAATCAGTGTTGTGAGTGTAGGTCGCATCAACTAACAAAAATAACTCTCTTTGTGTATTAAAAAAACAAAACAAAACAAAAACAAAATAAAATCTCTACCAGAGCTACGTTACATTTTTACATTTTGTTGTTGTTGTCATATATGTGATGATTCGCTTAAATTGTTTTATATTTTTGGCGCCATACGTCGGCGACCATGTTACTGCACCATAGGGCTAAACTAAATGAACAATAGACGATAAAGTGTAAGCGTTGGTAATGACGGCACTGGTGCTAATGGTGACGATGAAGACTACGTTTATATGTTTGCCCACACATAGTACGGTTTCCTTCAAACGTTTTATAACATCATTCACAATTTTTTTTTCATTTCCATCATTATGTACGTGTATGAGTGCACCACTATGTGCGCCAACAAGGTCACTGACAATCTGACAATAGATTATCGCCTTATCTTCACTGATTGCAGATGCTTACAAGTACTTTGCTAATATTGTTTACATCACACATCTAAACGTGCACGCATCTGGTGACATAGAAACAAAACTTGTAAAATAAATATTTAAACAGATTGTCGAAACGTTCTGAAATGATTGCAATAAATGGAAGATAAAATCGTTTACAGAAATTATTGATATATTCGTACCATCTGCTGTCTCCATTCCTCATATGTTAAAATCAAGCAATACTCATTCATACACGAATTGTATTTCATATGAAATAATTTTCTTAAACAAAATCATTCTTACTATACGTTAAAAATTATCTTACGCTTGCAACGTATTTTATTGTGACTGTGTGCAATAAATTTTTACAACTTCTACTTTCTCTCTGTCTCTCTGTCTCTCTGTTTTCCTTTGTGTTACGTCATCTCCGCCATTAAGTATTATATTACCAATCAACATTTATCTTTGCCTTAAGTACTGCTCTGTTATTACATTTTTCCCTGTTACAGATTTATTATTATTATTATGTATGCGAGTGTATATGGAGAACTTTTTATAGTTCAATTATGTTGTTGCTGTAGTGAATTGGAATATATTTGTAAATAATTTGTAATTATTTTACACACGTTGTATAAAATTTTTATTCGAAAATATTTACAATTAACTAACAGAGTAATTGTTGCGATCTAAATGTATGATATACTTAAAAACATGGAGGAAACAAGTGACACAAGTTGGTCAAATACCCTACACCACTTGATGTATAAAGATCTCCTGTTATAATAGAATCCTATATGGGAAGGGGTTCTAAAAATGAATCAATCTGGTACGTATCAGCATGAAACGTCAACCCACCACACCCAATTATTCTTAAACATTTTTTACTGAAAAAATATCAAGAAATCCGAATTTTCGCTCTATAAATAATAATCCCTTATATGGAAAGATCATCTAAATATCATCCAATTCAGACCATTTTCACTTAAGTTATCTTTGAGTCGAAACATATCTTTGATCTTTAGTTTGCGCAGAAATTTACGTGGATGGACAGACGTACGGACCAACAGAGTTAAATCGATTGAGAGAGTGATACTGCAGTAAAGATGATTGTCGCGCTAGCTGTTTAAGAGTAACAAACATCTGTAAAAACTTAGTATACTTCATGCCACATAGCATGCAGGATATTAAAAGGTTCATTATATCTGGGGGCGAGTCTTAACATGGATAGACTATTTATTTATCTAAATTATCAAGTATGAATTAAAATATTATATGTGTATGAACTTTTCTTTTGTGTTTGAAATGTTTGTTCTTCGTTTGGTAAGTGTCTTTACTTTTAATCTACAGCGTCATCTATCGGCCAGTGGGGTTGGTATAAATAAACTTAATGTTATCTGTAGTTTATCTATATAGCCGCTTAGCAGTAAATAATTATAAATGGAAATACAAGTAAATGAAAAAAATTCTTTGAAATGGTCACTTACATAACATGCACAAACATTACATATCGATCAATGCACGTTAGTAGTATTATAATTATGCCGGTGTATTGCACAAATGGTAGGCATTATTTAAATAATGCAATAAAAATATATGTAGAAAAGTAAATAAACAATTAATGTTGTAGAGCGTAATTGATTAGAGCATATGTTGGCCTAAGTGTGAGAACCGTATAAAAACCTTAATAATTATGAAAAGATAATAAATGAAAACCCAACACAATAAGATCTCACGTAATTTTATAATGGTATGTATGTTCCATACATAAATGCTATAAATTGTTAGCAATTTCCCCCCGGCAAGCTGTCGAGCTGTTGCAATATTATAACTAAACGCACAACATTGTATGAGAAGCATAAAATTAATATTGAAACTTAATTGTTTAATACATAAATTAAACACACACAATAATAAATAATTATCAGTATGTATATACATGCATACATACTCAAATACATTTTTATTCAAATGGTGTTTTTGACTTCTGGTAAATGTAAACATAAGTGATGTAAACGTAAACATATATTGATGACAACATAAATATATACGAACCGTTTGATTTGTATATAAATAACATATGTGTGACAAGTGTATACATAGATAAGTGCTTAATAGTAGACACGAGTATACAGTTAAAATTGAAAACTAAAACACTTGAACTTGAAATTGCTCAAAAGAGAGAAAATGTAAAAGCAATATGATTGTATACTTACACACATGCATATAAACACATATGCCTGTACAAACTACATGTTTGTTAAAAAAATCCAATGTACTCTGAATGTATGCTGTTCCATCAAACAGTAAAGTTGAACATGAAATGTTAACAATTTGAAATTATCACCATTTCAACTGTCACACAGTGTTTTTCTGTAACATATAATTTTTTGATAATCATACTTATTGTGATGATATTTACTAATTCGTGAAGAAATTTTCGAAATTTAGAACAGGTAATGTAGGTGATTATATTGTACTCTTTCGATTAGTTTCTTTATTGAAAAAATTTATAGAGCACAGGCTTCCATATTACATTTATATATTATATATAGGTGCTGTGCTAAATCTGTATGGTCAACAACCTGTATACATAAAAATATACTTTCTTATTGTATATGTTTTCTTGCAAGCCTAGTTTGTTTTTTACTTCTTGTATAGATAACATGAAAATGCCACAAAGTTATTCATAACATGTTTTTTTTTATACTGTTCATGTGAAAAGGAGGTTATATTATATTTATCAATTTGTTTGCCCTACACTATATATATATTCTTCATCACTATCAAATTTTGTGTGAAATATTTTCAATCAATTTGCAGAAAGTAGACGTGGCAAAGGCCAAAAATAACTGTTTTTTCCATTAATAAATGAACTCCTTCCATAATTATAATCAAGTAAAAATATTAACTATATACCTTAAATACGATGGGCGTGGCATGTAGACGATTACACCTCATAATAGTGTAAGTAGCACCTGACAGCTTCGAGCAAATCGAGTTTTACACTAAGTGTGATTTTTTGTAAATTGTAGAGACATCTGTTATCCTATCACGCCCATTTTTGGTATATAAACGGACTTTTAAATATTAATATTAAAATTCAAAATTCGACCACGCCCATTTTCAGTACAATAATGTACGGAGTATTAATGTATATGCAAATTTTTGTGGCACATAAATAGATTTTTAATCGATTGTGGGTGTAGTTCTAGACCAATTTTACCCATTTTAAATAGCAATACACGTAATAAAATTAAAAGTGTCTGTATTCAGTTCAATATCTCAAAGTTAACAAAGTCAAGTTCGCAGGAATGTTAGTAAATATCACTTAGGTGCTTGGGTGGAATTGTTTTTAATTTAATTGAAACTATAAGGTATTAAATAGTCGCTTTTGAACTACTAAACCATTTTCAATTGTTTTTAGTACAAATTTATTCATTTTCTGACTCTCTTCTTGTTTTATAATGCTTTTCTTTTTTTGAAATCATAATTGTGGAGTAATTGAATGGAAACAAAAGAAGTAGAACATAGATGGGTATGTTTAGTTCATTGTGTTCTAAAATAATCCACAAATCATATACATCATGTTCCTAGAATACCAAGAGGAACACATCTTTTTTAAATATTATTAACCAAGTGTGAGTTAGTTGTGCCCATTTGAAGTATTATTAAGAATTTAAGTGACTCGGCAAAATTTCCTCCAATCGTTACGTCAAAGTGTACACTTGGCTTTAATGCGAGCTTTACTGTTGGTTTCTTTTGCGTTCTTACTATATTACGAAATGATTACCTAGTTATGAACTATTATCGTGTTTTTTTATATGTTTTTCTCTCTATTCTATACTTGAATGCTTCTTCTTTACCTTCTATCCACACTGCACTGAATTTGAAATTGAAATGTTGACTCTCTGTTTATATTATTATTGTGGAATCATGGAAACTCATACATATAGAATAATAAAAACGCATTGCATTCAACTAGAACAATGTATCTTTTTAAATATCTGTTAAATAATTTATAATGAATGCTCGCTACATGAACCGTTCCAAGTCATTATTCTTCATTATGCACAAGTTAAATATGTGAAGAGTTTTTCTTAAATATTTCTACATTTTCCATGTTCAATAGCACAACAAGCAAAGTGTCAAAATAAATACACTTTTATCGTTAAGATAACCCTCTACTCTGGAAAGAGAATTTATTTACGTTCCATTTAGAATACAGGATTTCAGAAGCGTCCTACTTAACATTTCATAACACAAACGCACAATTTTCATGAATGCATAACTTGCACATAACTTTCTAAACTGGAAATTCCTTTTAAAGCGCCTCTAGGCCAAAATCTTGGGAAGAATGTTTTTCTGATGCAATGAACATTAAACAAACATTAAATGAAAGAGACCTAGCACAGCTGCGGACACATTTTAAAACACTAGAAAATGAACAAAAGAAATGTAAACATGGTCGTGGCTCGTATTCACCATGGGCGTCCTTAGGTCAAATAATTTTTATAAGTATACAAAGTATGTTTCCGGTTCCATTCAAAAATGAATAAAATCGAGTTAGTGCCACGCCTACAATAATTGAAATCAGTTCAAGTGCAAACAATAAAGCTGAACAGTGCAAATTTGGTGCATCCTTAGGTCACTTGTTTAAAAGTATTACAACACCCAGAATAAGGGGTGAGCGATCTGGGGCGATCTAACAAAAGTGTATCTGAATCAACTCACATCAAATAGTTTCGAGTGATGAAAATGACATCGTACAACTCAGTTTATCAGAAACATCTTCTGTGAAGGACATAATAAGAAATCCTTGATCTCTGCAATGTACAGGATTTTTTGCAAAACACAATTTTACCTTTTTCAGCCAACAATTAATGTGATTTCATGGAAGTTGATCGAAACATTGATGTGATATGATTGTGGTGGTGATGGTAGTAATCGTAGTGGTTTCTAATTGATTACTTCCCGCTTATAATGCATTTAGGCAAGGGCGCAAACAGAAACACTTTTATTTTATTCATTTCTTTCTTTATTTTCTATACGTGAACACACGATTTTATGTGGAGAAATAATAACAATATAATCAGAAAAATCATAACGACAACTCACTTACACATAAATGTTATAATAAATAGTACTTTGTGTAGATGTGTGCGTTCGTGTGTTTGTTTACTTGCTCTATGGTTTGTGTGGAACTGCTTTTATTGCCACATCCAAGTCTGGCTTTGAATCTTGACATATTCTGCGGCACAACTTGAAACATCTTTGCAACGTTAGCAGCTAAACAGTTGCTGTTTGACTGCGAACGGTGTTGCAAGTGTGTTAACGGATTAAAATAATACGGGAGTTTCAAGTTGTGCGCCTTTGAAATATGAATGTATATGGATTTTAAAGGCAAAAGAAAAAAAAGAAAAATATTAAAAATTTCTCTGCTTCATTTACTATACAATTGAATTGAAATGAAGAACTCAACGTTATGTTTACAATGCTGGTGTTAAGAAGGAAATACAAAAAATTAAATAAAAAGTAAAGTTCAGTTGAACGGTGGGTTGGACGGTCATCTATTGCAAGTTCTTTGATGCTATTCGTTTTTGTGTTTATGTGTTTTGTGTAGGTCAAGTTTAATAACGTGTGCGGTTGTATAAAAGTGTACTAGTTAAAGGATTAAATGAGCAGAACAAGTTCAACGACCTTAAAACAAAATTTTACAACCGCATCGCATCGTTGACTTACTGGTGTGACAATCACCACCACCACCACCACCACAACAACAACGGCGGGTGAAACGTTTGATTAATGATTAAAAAAATGTATAAACACCGCAAGCCACAGGATATTAATTATTGGAAAATATTTTCGGTTTCTAACGTGTTGTTGCTGCTGCTGATTTTATGTAAAAATTGTCAAGGCAAGTTCCAGTAATAGTTTTACGTATCGATTCAACCAAAACTCACCCATTCACTTGCTTACACTTCAACTTGTTTGTGTGTTTGTGGTTTTCTATTTAATTTAATTGAATTAAAAACGTATGTACATGTATAGGCGTCTGTGTAATATGTTTAACTTTATAGTTGCCATTGTTGGCTAATGCTTTATAAAAAACTGGACATAATTTTTTTCTTCAAGTCTGCACACTGTGCACTGGTTCAACAAACACGTTTGTCGCTTAAATTGTTTGTTTTCAATGATCCGTTAAGTAACCTCGTTTCCTTGTATGCGCGCCTGCATGCTTTGCCATTGGTAAACAAACAAACACGCACTACACATGTACGAACCTATTACATTTGCATTAATATTTATTTATTGTGTTTATTTGAGCAAATATATTACGGTTAATGTTGTGTGTGTGTGTGTACGATTTGTATACAAACATAAAATAGCATTTTAATGATTTTCTAAGCAATTCGTGCAATTTTTAAATAATGAAACATTTGATTTATATCTTTTAAATGATAATTTTAAAGTTTTTAATTTTTATATCTACGACTACGTGCATACATTAAAATAGGATTTGGATTTGGCACAATTTATAAAATAATAATAAAATTAATTTTAAAAATCTACATTTATTTGAGTTCAATGAAAAATTTGGATGCCCTTCACATTTATACGTTAACTGCGCATGTGATCTGTCCACTTTTACACCTTCTTTTAATATACTTTGCAGTATATGTTATATTCAATTTCAGACGAAAATTCTACATGCCTTGGTTGTTCGATTCCACCCATTTTTAGCACAAGGATGTAAATATTACATAAATTACATCCTCTTAGTTTCATGTTTGGTGTCTTATCTATCTATGGCTTGATTGTGGGCGTAAAGTCTAACTTATTTTACAATTTTTTACGCTTAACATTAGATGGAGAATATACTAATTTTAGCAGGCAGGGGCGTCAGAGAACAAAGTATGAAAATTTGTCCTTTCTTGTTTTTCATGCAAGAAACTATTTAAATTTTAGAAAAATCATTTAAATTGAACTCCAAAATTGACATTTGTCGCATACATATTTATAATTACGCCTATTATTCGGAAGTAGATGTGATTTGGCCAAAGCCAAAATTAGTTTTTACCTGTTTTTTAATAGGAAAGCACCTGCGTGGATTTATAACTCACTTCGCTTCTGTTTATCAAGCTTAACCGTTTATATAAGAGATATCAGCTATCGCTTTCCTCTATCCTTTGAAATGTTTTACTCATTTTGGATATGAATTTGACATCATTTTCTCTCAACCGACTAACTCTTAAATCGTTAGACGAGCTGTCTGACGTAGATACGTGGGTTCAGAATTCATCTAGAATATATAATATTTATAAATTAAATGCTTTAAAGGTGTCTAGCTTTGTTTCACTATTTGCACTAATCTTATCTATCTTATCAATCTTATTGATCGCACTCTTCTCCTAGTCAAAATATTTAGATATTATAAATTGTAGATTGTAGTAGATTGTGTAAAGCCTACAGCATAGTTTAGCTCAAGGCTACTTGTTTACAAAATACTGGATTTTTTCGACATTCACCTGTAGCTCAACAACTTTTTTGACTTTTAGTGGACATTAAAAAACAGTACACCTAAGTCTCCTTTTGCACGAATTTGTTTTTAAACGCATTTGATTTAACACGAGTTAAAACGAAAAAGAAATCTCTTTTTCACGAATCGTTTTGTTTTAACACGATTTTCAAACTTTTTTTTTAAATGTGGAACCAATCTACCATTCTTCCATTTAGCCAATATCTCTTTTTATACGACTTTTTTTTGGGGGAACGCGTCTATCGTGTAAAAAGAGAATTAGGTGTACACTAGACTGTGCAAAAATATTTAAATAAGTTTATAAACTACTTTTAAGGAAATTTTGTATTAAAAAAAATCCCTGTAGTAATAAGAAAAAGCCTAAGAAATTTATTTTAATTATTAACGCTGTTGGCACGTGAAATCTCTCTACTTTTTAACCCTAATTACACAACTATACACACACTCACACACGCGCAAACAAAATAATAAAGAAAAACCTAAAGTGCATAAATTTTCGCCACAACTTTGAGTGGTGTGGAAAGTTGTGTGCATCGTAGCAATCGACAATTTCATTCTGACTGCAGTCGCATAAATAAAAATATTACAATTTTTTATTGTAATATAAGGGAAAATTATAAAAACGCATTACATTTCACCACGGATACATATCTCTAAGCAACTGATGTGTAAAACTTCTAAAAAATCCAAACTCACTGTCACAGATTTGATTATACTCTACATCTTCTGAAGTGCGTTAAGTTAAGCACAGTATGTGACTTGAAAGTAGCACCGAGTTTGTGTGATTTGTTAATACTTCATACCGTTCAGAATTAAAGCAAAGTTTTCTTTTATAGTTGTTAAGGACTGTCCTTGCTCTTGTTCAAATATATACAACATTTCCACCAATTGTATATAACTAAACTACCTATACCATTATATGCTGCCTACCAACATATGTATACATACCATAAATTATTACAATAACAATAACGCCAAAATTATTTAAAAACAAATAAGAAAAATGTATTTGGCTTAAGCCAAATCTCTAATACCCTTCACATTTTTAAACAAACGATAAGCGTGGCAAGTATATGATGACGCTCTTTTATTGTGTATGTCCTACGTCTCAGCTTGTAAGTCTAGTTGTATGATGAATATGGTTTTTTGTAAATTGTGGGTGTACCTGTTATCTGGCCACGCCCATTTTCGGTACATCAATAAAATATGTGCACCAAATTTCAAGTTCATGGGTCAACTTTTGTGGTAGATAAATAAATTTTTGTCGATTGTGGGCACGTATGTTATTCGACCATGCCCATTTTTGGTACATCAGTTGATGGAATAACTATGTTCTACACATATCAAACTGCAAGTTCCTAAGTCAACTTTTGTGGCAGATATATAGATTTTAATTGATTGTGGGCGGGGCTCTTGACCGATTTTGCCCACTTTAAATAGCGTTCTGCGTGCAAAAACTATAAGTGAAAAATTGTACAAAATTTTAACTTAATACCTCTAAATTTACGACCGTGAGAATACCAACAACAGACAGACATCCGGACATACGGACACACATATATAGATCAATTCAGTTTTTGATGCTGATCATATATATACTTTGTAGGATATGCTTCTAAGTGTTGCAAACGGAATGGCCAACTTAGTATACCAGCCATCTTATATGGAGAATATAAAAATGCATATGGATTCGTTTGTCTACCACTTCATAAAAGTGTAAGAATAAATAATACGAAAAATAACTAAATTATTTTATCGTACACAATACGTATACAATATGAGCGATGTATGATTACAAATGCCGTGCTGTCTAAACTGCGAATATGAATGATAAACAAGTAATAAAAGCGAGCTAATTATGTCATGAGGGTGGGAAAAATACAACAAATATAACAAACTAGTAAACATCAACAAATATTTAACATATACAGATAAATATTCGTGAATGTATATGTGTGTATCATAAAATCTTTGCACCTTGATTTAAATGACGAAATTTTTGTATTGCTGACACAAAAATATATTAAATCGTTCTGTCGCATCGTAGCGGCACTCCATTCATAATCGTGGACACAATTATGAAGACAATATCTTGCGCAAAAAGGGAGTTAAACGAATGCTTCATGGATGTTATGGATATATGATATTACCATTTGTAATGGTGTAAAATTTGTGGAATATACCAAGATTGCCTCTGTAAAGTCTTAGAGGCTCAGGTGGCACATCATAAGATTGTAATATTTGAATAACTCCAAAGTAAAACCATTAATTATCCATGTTTGTTTATATGCCATGCCCACCTTTAAAATACTCATTTATTGCACATTCTTCGGCCCAGCAAAGACTTCCTCTAAGAATCGAACCTAAGGCTTACCGCTTTAGAAACTGGAGCGTTTTGTCTTCAGCTAATGCGAACAACATATTTTGTTTCTAGTTGCTGATTAAAAGTCTAGTACTTTGACCGTAAATTTCGCAGTTAATTAATTAGTTTGATGGGTGAACCTTTGTAGAGTAAAATGCTTTCATTCTAAAGCAACATGTTTCATTTGAAAAGCTCTCCTATAATTATAGCCACTGCTGTACCCTAAAAATAAAAGAAACACTTGTGTATCATTTTGTACTGTTGAAAATGATACTACTACCCCACTTCAGAGTTACAATAAAGAAAGTTAATTTCACGTTTGTCGTCTGACTGCTGCTCTGTTTTTAATGCGTTGACTAGAGCTGTTGATTCCGAAATGTTAACAAGAAGTTGTACAAAGGAAAAAAATCAACACTGTTATTTTTGTTGTTTTTACGCTATGTTTGGCGAAATACCATCAGATTATTGCGATATTATCATATCGCAATATTTTCGCACGATCCTAGAAAATTTTTTATTAGCATAATACGGTCTGGCATGTCTATTTGGTTGTCTGTCTATCTGTCTTTTCGTTTCATTGTTTTCACTCACGTAGTACAAAAAGGGCTGATTTGAGAATATGTTTCGCTTTTTCTATTATACTTTATTGTATGTTTTTTATATTGTATATAAATTTTTTGTTTCTTCACGTAAACAACATGTTTAATTAATTGCTATAACAAACAGAAATGCTGAAAAAATGTAATTGAATTAACTGATGGTGAGGTTAAAATATCGGAACATATAATGTCGTTTTAACGACAACTTGGTATCTATATCTATGTCACTTATAGACTTTAGGAAGACCCAACTTTTTGTTCCTCAAAGGTCCTCATATTTGCGGAATACTACTTCGCCTACCAAAAAAGTATTTTAATCTCTTTACACATATGTTTTAGGTCATCAAGGTTGTGTATTTCATGACGGCTTATCGACTGTGAATGAGGGAGTGCGCTTTATACGTTTGCGAGAGGATGCACCGCTTGGAAGAGAAATTATTAGTTTTAGAGCATATCCAAGATCGAAAATTTCACTACAGAGTTCAGAGAATAATGGCGATCACAAGTATTTTGGCATCAGTGAAATCAATTCCACGTCTATTGTAATTGCATTGACGCGATCTCTAGAAGATTTAGTGGATCGCGATATACCTAAAAACCTATTAAAATTTCGCGTACTGTGCAGTGCCAAGAATGAGAAATTGGAAGAGGTAATTACTTGAAGGACTTATTAGATATGAGTTAAGTACTTACCATTCTTTTAGGCCAGTTATCTCTCGGTTACTGTTTATATTGAAGATGTGAACGATAATAAACCAGAATTTCTAAATACACCCTATATTGTGGATGTAGTAGAAAGTACACCGATTGGTTCTACAATTTTCGACGGTATTCAAGCTTTTGATCGTGATAAGCCAAACACTCCGAATTCTGAGGTGCATTTCAGTATGTCTACGGTACCTGAACAATTATCTGCAGATGGTAGCCCCTACTTCTCTTTGAAGAGTCCCCATAAACCACTGTTGATACTGAAAAAAGAACTCGACTTTGATAATGGCATGCGTCTTTTTAAACTGCCTCTATTTGCCTGGGATCGTGGAACTCCAGCAAATCAAGTTAATACAACAATTACCATAAATGTAATCGATATAGATGACTTGCCACCGAAATTTATAGAAGGTGTCTATCGTACCAAAATCAATGAATTTTACCCTATTAAGGTGAGTTTTTTCAGGTGTATTATAAGACATAATGCCTGCAGCATAATAATTTTATTCAGGGTATTCCAATACGTATTCCTCTATATTTTGATCCACCCATTATGGCATTTGATCAAGATTCTCTAAACGCTTCTTTGACCTATGACATCATATCAGGAAATGAACGAAAACTCTTTCGCGTTAATCCGCAAAACAGCATTATGTATTTGCAAAAGGAAATTGATTTAGAGGAGGAAAGTTTACCTGGTAATACATTTGTTTTACAAATTGAAGCCCGCCAGAAAGACAATCCTTTTAGAAAAGCTCTAGCTAGGTAAGTACTTTGAAGAAAATGCCATTTATATCAATGGTCTGTGGTATTACATTCTCGATTATAGAATTGAAGTTGAAATTTTGGATATCAATGATAATATACCTGAATTCGAGGCAGACTTTTATAACATATCTATAGTGGAAAACTTACCCACCAGCTTCAGTGTACTGCAAGTGAATGCCATTGATCGTGATCAAGGGGAAAATGCTGAATTTTTATATAATCTCAAGGAAGACCCTGAAGCGCCAGGAGCATTTAACATTGACTCCCGTAGCGGCTGGGTAACTGTCAGAGATGATCGTCTATTAGACCGTGAGAAGCGTAAAGCTATCCATTTACAAGTGGAAGCCTTAGAGCGCACTGCTTCCCACTTGGATGCTAAAAGTTTGCAAAAGTCTAGTCCCAATGCGGTAAAAGTTGAAATAACTTTACTCGATACCAATGACAATACACCGAAATTCGAACATGGTAATCTGTATGAATTTAAAGTACCGTTAACTGCTACAATGGGCTATAGAATCGGTCAAGTGAAAGCTTTAGATCCCGACGAAGGTCCGAATGGCTTAATAAGATATGAAATGCAGAAGCCTAAGAAGAGCGGGTATATACCCTTCCGTTTGGATAATAAAAATGGTACAATTTATGTAGCCGGTCCCTTAAGACGGGGACGAATAGCTGTATTTATAGAGGCCAGTGATCAGGTAAATGGCGCGATGACAAATATTCCATATATTTAATTTAGGATAATAATAATTACATGTAAACTTTATAGCCTTTAAATCCCTCTGAGCGTCGATTCTCTTTGGCAGTCATCACTGTAAAAGTTTTTGCTACAATTGATGATCAAGCTATCGATTTTGTGGGAGCACCCTATGAATTTTGGGTAGGTTCCAATGCAGCACTGGGCAGTTCCGTCGGACAAGTGCGCACTACCTTAATACATGACGAGGAGGACGAATTAATGTATGATCTGTTGCACACCTATTCCGAAGGTGTACCGTTTGCCATTGAAGAGAGATCAGGTATTATTACTGTTATCCGAGAATTATCAGAATTTCGACGAAAAATTTATCACTTTGAGGCTGTGGCCAATTATGTAAGTTTCAAATTATAATTATTGACAATACAACTAATTATTGACAAATGATAATCTTTTGATTAGATGTTTGCAAATCGCTCAAAAACTTTGGGTATGTCGCGTAAAAATACGCAACCAAGTGCGACTTCCGAAACGGAATTAACAGATGAAGGCGTTTTGATCACTAACGTAACTATACATATAGTAACACCTACAGATAGTAAAATTCCTCTACGGCCAATTATAGAGTAGGTTTTTAACATTTCTCGTTATCATCATAATAACATAATTTTCTACAACTTTTCTAGAGAGATTAACATGAACGTCATCAAGTTTCATGTGGAAGAAAATGCACCTGGAGCCATTATTGGTCAATTGTTATATAAAAATGGTATAAACATAATTGATCATGGCATAACTATGCCTCGAACTATAACTGGAAAGACCAACAATACAGCAATAAGTGCCAAATTGGGTAGTCGCATGCAGAGGCAAGGTTTAAAAAAGAGAGTGTCGCGGCGTTTACCTGGTGAAGGTAGTATCAAATTACGTTATATTATAGCCAATCAACAGGAGGTGGTCAATAAAATTACAATCACCGAAGACGGAACCTTATTGACCTTAACCGGCTTGGATCGAGAGCAGAAAGACAAGTATGATTTGACAGTGATTGTTGAATATAGTAGCGGTCTGGTAAGCGGTGCTGGCATTTATCAAGTAGAAATCATTGTGGACGATGTTAACGATAATGCTCCTCAGTTCAATGATCAACATTACATAGGCTTAATTAAAGAAAACTCCCAAAGGGGCGTCCAAGTGAGCCTTAATAAACCCATAATAATCAGTGATTTAGATTTGGGTAGAAATGCTGAATTTAAAGTGACTCTTAATGGTGATTATAGCGAACCATTTAGAGTTGATTTAGTTAATAAGGATAATGCGACAGTGTTAAGTGCTTTACCACCAAGGCCAGATTTGTTTAATGTCCAAAATTTGACGGAGCAATGGAACGAAGAATTGAAATTTATGGAACAACAGTACGAGTTGAAGCCCATGAAGTTGAAAATGTACAATCAACCATTTTACAAAATCTCCTACACTGCTTTAAAGGCTTTAGACCGTGAAAAAGATCAGATGTACAATTTCGAACTAATGGCCATGGATACGGGTGGTTTGAAAAGTCACGCCACATTGACCATCTTGGTGGCTGATGTCAATGACAACCCGCCAATATTTGAGAGAATCTCCGTATTTAAAAATTCACGTATAGCAATTCGGGAATACACCACCGATATGGAAATATATTTTGTAGAGAGCCCGACACAACTAATGCATGCTTTTAATCCTATGTCTACAGTTGCAGCACCTCCTTATCTTTTACCCGGTACGCCCCGCTTAAATGATGACATCACCTTCAATAGTAGTTACATTTCTCAAGCAAGAGCTCGTTCGTCAGATCGTGTGAAGCTCTCCCGCTCTATTAAAGCTATGCCTTCAATGAGAATGACCAAATGTCCCTTATTTGCCATTTACGAGGACACACCATTATATACCAAATTATTGCAAGTGGCTGCCTCAGATGACGATTATGGTCGTAATGCTCAGGTGCAATATGAAATTATAGGCGAACAAATAGAAAGGCCGGGGGGGCCTATGCTTCCCAAACAAATGAGTATTAAATACTTTACAATCGATAAACTATCCGGTGAAATAATAGTTAATCACCCTCTGCCAGCCAACATTGAAGTTTGGCTGAATCTGACAGCATCCGATATAGATAATTTGCGGGACTTTACATGTTTGCGTTTTACTGTTATCGATGTCAATAATCATGCGCCCACTTTTAAAAAGTCATGGTACAGTTTCGACATTGCCGAAGGTGATTACAGTGATAGTGTTTTGGGTCAAGTGGTGGCTGTCGATTTGGACTTTGGTGCAAACGCTAATATATCCTACTCCCTAACTGAAGCCGATTTACCTTTTCAAATCAAACCTGTCTCTGGTGTTATAAAAATTGTGTCAAATTTGGATCGAGAACTTACAGACAAATACACATTTCATGTGATAGCTAGTGACAATGCAGACTCTTTGCACCGCATGTCCTCATCTGTTGATGTCGAAGTAAATGTTCTCGATATTAACGATAATCGACCGCAATTTATTGGATATGACGACATGACTAAAGCAGACTTGTACATAAATGATGTATCAGATCGAATTTGGCAAATACCATTATTTAAAGCGTACCTGGATCGTAATACAAAGCCAAGAACGTTTGTTAAACAAGTCACTGCCATAGACAAGGATTACATTGGCAATGGCAATGGTTTGGTTTTATATTCACTTCTACACATAGATCATGCGGCGCCCACCTTTCAAATCGATTCACGTGACGGAACTATTACCACCGCTACCCATTTTCATAGCTATAATACCTACGAACATCTTAATGTTACCGTAATAGCCGCGGATTTAGGTAGTCCATCTTTTTCATCAACCGCGGTCGTTCTGGTGAATCTTCAGGGGGAGGCTATAGGAGAAACTGACGACCAATTGGAGAAAATTGATTTGCAAAACAAAACATTATTCCAACATCAGTATTATGAAGTGCAAATTATGGAAAATAACGAAGCGCCCTCTGAACTATTAAAGTTAAATTTCTCTATTCCACTAAACACGGAATCGTTGCGTTGGTCTTTATGGTTGGAAGATGGTATCGAGGAGGATATTCGCCCCCCCTTCGAATTTGATTCTAAACTCTCCGTCATTTATGCCATGAAGTCTTTTGATCGAGAGCTCAATGCGCGTTACAAATTACGTTTACGGGGTGATAAACCGAATCGAGAAGGACGCACTTATACTCGCCTGCAATATCCGGTAAATGATGAACGTTTACAGGGTTTAGAAAACAATGAATGTCGAATTGTGGTCAACATTTTGGATGAAAACGATAATTTACCAAAATTTAAGGACGGCACTCAACCTATAATTGCTGTAATACCGCGTGGTGCCACCTTTAGTTACCCAGTAACCAAAGTAGAAGCAACAGATGCCGATGATAAATTAAATGGAGAAATCCGCTATAGATTATTAAATGATCAATCGCGTTTATTTTCTATAGATGAATTTTCTGGCAAAATACGATTGATTACGAGCGTAGAGCCATCATTAGACACCCGCGTATATGGCTTTGATGTTAAAGCAACAGATCGTGCTGGAGCCGATGATGGACAAAGTAGTATTATTAATGTGTTTGTGTACCTAATAGATGAAGAGAAACAAGTACGTTTGGTATTGTCTGGACGTCCCATAGAAGTGGAGCGTAAAATAGATGCTTTAGTTGATGCTCTTAGTGAAGCTATTGGTATGGAAGTCAGAGTGCGTCTACTAGAACCACACACGGATAACACTATAGAGCCGGCGTAAGTATTGTGACTTCAATTGAGCCATTAATTAATCCTTCTTCTAGGGTTTACAAATTTTTCAACAGAGTACACCTAATTCTCTTTTTACACGATAGATACGTTCCCAAAATATTCGTGTAAAAAAGATATTGGCTAAATGGAAGAATCTATTGATTGAAGATCTAAAAAAAAATTGAAAATCGTGTTAAAACAACACAATTTGTGTAAAACTCGTGTTAAATCAAAATCGTGTAAAAAGAAATCGCGCAAAAAGAGAATTAGGTGCACTATGTAGCCCTAAAGAAGGTGGTTAGTAAATTGCATATAAAACTTTCACTTTTGTATAAACTGTAGTCTTACGCTTCTTTCCCTTTTTCTCTTGTTTGAATCTAATCTATAATAAAATTTATATTAAATATCTTTACTTTCATAGCACCGATGCCTACATATATGCGGTCGATTTTCGAACAAACTCCATTGTGGATATGCAGCAATTGCAAAAGTATATTAAACCACTTCAATGGCATTCGCCTATTAATCCTAAAATACTGCTACTTTTTTCAATTTCTTTACTCTAGTTCTTTGGCTCTTCTACAAGTGGATGCTTTACACCTAAGGCAACAACAATTATTGCAAGAAAAATATCCTCACGGAAAGTGGAGTGCCGATAAAATGATGCCGCGCATTATTGAACTAGCAGAATATGGCCAATTGCCGCACAAGTCAGCACGCAACACAACGTTCTGGAGCAGTCTACAAATTATAACAATAATAATTTTTGCCTTTTGCGGAGTGGGGGCAATACTGTTGGGCCTATGTTTTTTATGCTTCAAACAGAAACGGTAATTTCTTTTTAATGATTTAAAGATCACCAACCGCGTACACATTTCTCACAAAAGAAGACTGATTTTTTTTTTAAACAAACACTCAATATATCTTTAGACACTTCATTATTTTCCCATTTGTGAATAAAACGCACTTGAAGAAGACTTTGCTAAATTAGTAAAACTGGTTGTTTTAATTGTCTGTTCATTAGAATTTATTCTATAAGAAAAGCTCAAAAGAAATCAAGTGGAAAATTTGAAAAGAAAAGAAAGACTTGTCTGCACCCATCTATAAAATAACGGTACTTTAAATAATAATGACCTATATATCTCTCTTTGATGAAATGTTTTCGCGTTACACTCCAGCGGTTTAGCTATCAGTAATAAAAAGCTTTTTCACACATGCTTAGCGTATATGTATATGGTGTACAAATCATTTAAAGAATTTCAACTACACACACACACACACACACAAATATGTTTTAATTATTTGCCTTATTATCTATTATCAAGTTATTTGCAATGTTTGTCTCTTTCTTACTTACACTGACATAATGCTGCGCTTCTCATCATAATGAATGAAATTGAATGATTGCAAAAATAAAAACAACAACACAAAATTATAATCATCACAACTGACAACAAAAAATGAAACGTCATCAACTATCAACAGAAGTTTATGGGCGCAACAAGAATTTCCATCATCAGAGAGTGGTCTTACTTATGCCAAAGCACGGGTTGGCTTAGAAAATTGTCGCCGCAGACGACACCGTCAACGACAACCACAACCAGTCGCTACGAAATTGGCCCAGCGTCAAAGTCAACGTAAGTATATTGTACTGCAAGTGTATACCATTCACTCTAGAGTTCTTCACTAACAAATAATTGGGTGAATGGTGTTCTTTCAGAATCGTTGTCATCGGCTAAAACGCAATCAACAACAGTAGCTACACAAAAATTAGAACAAGATTGGTCCCATAAGCAACAGCAGCATATACAACAACAACAACAGCATAAACAACAATTATTACATTCCAACCATCATCATCATCATCATTACCAACAACAACAACAACAACAACAGCATCAACACCAACCTACACCGCAGCAAACACAAATCTTATATGTGCCACAACTTCAGCATCAACATCATCATCATCAACAGCAGCAACAGCAGCAGCAGCAGAATTTAAACAATGAGTAAGTATGAAAGCGATTAATAGCAAGAAAACTACATAGTAATAATGGCCAATGGATAGGAATTTATAGAAACTCCCGTGTTGATCAAAACAGGTTTCCATTAATAAAATTCTACGGCATTGAATTCTTTTTGCATTTATTGTGTAGGTTAAATATTAAAACACTTATCATACACACCGCTATACAGACTTTTTAAAAAAGTGACTCAGCAACTTGGTCAAAAATTAATGTTACCCACTTAACATAGAGTTTAGTATACTTGTAGTTTTTATGTTTTTATGTAGGTTTTTGTAATTTACAACAGTTGGAGACAAACCCACCCCTTTAATGCCCCAAGCGGTTCAGAAACATTTTATTATATAATATAACTAAGCTTGTCTGTCAGTCCGTCTATGGGATGCATTTGATATATTTCCCATAATTCTGTTTTTCTTATATCATCAATTTTTTGCATTTTAGCGTTTTTTTTGGCATAACACTTAACCGATTTAATGATACTCTACGCGCTAACTAAAAGTGTCTGAGCAAAGCGCAATAAATTTATTTTTGAGGACATGGACAAGTCCGACCTAATTCTGTTTTTACACGAATTTAATATATGGAAATTAAAAGGGTGCCCGGTTGTTGATTTTGGTATTGACGACTAATAATATTTTCACATTTTATGCCTATAATATATATAAGTACATTTTATGTAGTAGAAAAAATAATTTCAATCAAAGGCCAAGAGAATACATAGATGTCCCCTTGCCGAAATCTGTAACGGCACTACGTTCGTCGTTAGAGCAAGAGAGCAAAATGTCGCCATTTGTACTAAAATATAATGCTTGCCAGCCTGTCAATAATATGTAAGTAAAACCCCAAACGCCCATCACGGAAATTCATTAAACCTTTAATAATGAATTGAAAAAAAAATACAGCAGGTCAAGCCACAATTATGAAACATCCATGTTCTCATTAAATTCCAATGGTCAAGATTCGGGAGTGGATTTTCTTAGCAGTCGTGAACTATATGAAACGTCACCTGAATCATTTGATTCACAGCAGCGTACAGCATCACTGCACCAGCCCTTATGCCCCAGACATGCCAAAGAACATATGAAAATCAAATCCAACAACAACAATACAGATTCCAGGTTCGGTATCAAGCCGTGAAGCATCAGAAGAGTCATTTTTAAAATTTACTTTTACACATTTTAGTGATAATTACGAGGACTCTTTACAAAATGAAGACTCTTTAGTTGTTACAAATTGTCGTTCTGTGTGCGAACATCATATGCCGCCGCAGCCGTCCTCCACACAACCGCTACCACCACCAACCTGCTCACAGGATTTGTATATGAATTCTCGTTTCGAAAAACGTTCTTGTGTAAGGCATTCCTTTTCCGGCTTCAAGGATGATTTAATGCAGAATTCACCACGTGTATCACTACGACCGCGTGGTCATACGTTGCGTAATTCGATGAACGATTTGGAAGAACGCCTGCACAATTTAGAACAGTCATTTCGTAGGCCAATAACATTTAAATGATTAGATAATAAGCGTCAGGTTAAAGGTAATTTGTGTGCAATATTTTTTTTTTTTGTTCAGTTCCCTCTATGTACGAGTATATACATAAATAGATAAGTTCTTTAGTAGATTATTTCGTAATGTAGTACAATGTATTTGTAGTGTTTATTGTACCTGCCACAAAAAAATTTCAAGTATTGTTTTATACTTTAAGATGTGTTTTGTTTTTATACCCTATACACCCGAATAAAATAGAAAAAATATACCGAGTTTGATATTTCTAGTGTGTGCATTTTTTACAAGAGAAATCTTCTTCACAAAAGTTTGAGAAATCATTATCTAAATCGTAGTTAATATAGCCATGTCTGTACGTCCTTTATTCTAACGTTCTCGATCTGAAAACTAAACGCATACTACTATTATATTGATCGATCTACAATTATTGTACATAGTTTTCTGTTTAGATGGGCCCTTAGTTGACCCAGTGCCCTTAATAGACAAAAAACTATCAATCAGGTACGAAAATTAAACTTGAACAGATGTGTTACACAAAAAATGCTCCTAAAATAGGCAGAGTTAGACAAAAACCTCGCCCACAATTTAGAAAATACTTCTTTAGAGCAAAATCTAACATTATTTCTTCAATTAATTTTACGTATAATACATGAGAGGTGTAACTATAAACCAGTCATAGGCAAGACTTGCATAAATTTAATTTTAGAAAGCACTTGAACTTGATCTTTCTTAGGCACCTTTTCCTGCATAAGTCATATCATGTTTCTACATAATAATTTACTAAGCGTAACATTGGAGTATTCCATATTTTAAGCCGAATTGATTCTTAAGGAGTGAATTTTACATGGCAAGTAACATTTAGTACACCTTGTGAAAGATTATAGTACTGATGGAGGGTTGTATAGTATTAAAGTGTCAACCTTAACCATTTATAACACTTGTTTGTTCTTCAATAGAGACATAACAATTTTGTATTGTAATACGAAAGCTGCCTTGAAAGTTTTTTATGATCCGTCAACGTCAAATTTTCTAATTTTCTAATAAATTCAAATCAAATTACATATTCCATGCTACTGTGCCAATGAGACAATGCAACGGTCGAAGTACCGAAAATATTGCAATTGTAAGAACTTCAATTCGAAATGAGTCAAATCAGTCGATTGCACGCCATTCACAGGAATTGAGAATCTTTCAAAGCACATTGTGGTAAATTTTGCAAAAAGATCTTGGCTCACACCTTAGTTTACCCGCCTTTGATTATTGAAAAGTTACAAGTTATTCACAAGATGTTAAGCAAATACGTTATGTGAACTTTTTATAATAAAAATTCTCTTCCTTTGCCCGCTTCCTGTTTTGTATTGTTCCGTGTATGTACTTCCTGCTTTACTTTATGCATGAACTTTTTCAAAATCGCTTCTTTTTTTTTAATTAATTATAAATGAATTTTCAAGATTTATTTCATAATTTTAAATGCCAACCAAAAAATACTGTGCCTCGCATAAACACAACACGTTATTACAAAAAATAATACAACTTGAATTAATTACTGGCCCCAAGCAATGGGCACACCTTATTTTAAAAATTTCTTAAATTCCAAGCAACCTTGCCAATTCTCATCGAAGCCAGGTGCCACGGTTTTGGCATTGGCATACCACTTCTCCACATTCGGGAATTTACTGAAATCGAAACCAGCCACCTCGAAGGTGCTAACGGTTGCCAATAAAGCTAAATCGGCCAAGGTGAGTGAATCACCGGCAGCATACTGATGACCTTGTAAGAATGTATTCAGAAAATCAAAAGCAGTTTCGATCTTTTTATACAAATCCGGATTGGCGGGCGTCTTCTCGAATATTTGCGGATAATAATAATCGGCAAAACTCTTGTAGAGAGTGCCCATATCAAAATACAAACGTTGATTAATGATAGCACGCTTCTTGGGGCACTTGGGATACAAGGAATCCGTTTTACCATATTTCTCCGCCAAATAAACCATAATGGCACGCGACTCCCACAAAGGAAAATCCCCATCCACTAGTGTAGGTATGGTGTGCTGAGGATTAATTTTTATAAATTCCGGTTTCAAATGTTCTCCAGTTTGTAGATTTAATAGCTTTTTGTTCAAATCAAGGCCCAAAGCTTTGGCTGTCATTAGAACCGAACGGCAGGGTGCTGAACCGGGTAAATAATAGAAATCCATTATGAAATCTATAAATTAGAAGCAGACAAAAAAGTCAATTAATTAGTTAACAATAGAAATATTTTTGTATTAAACAACATTTTCCAATAAATTGAACTTAAAGTCTAGTGGATTAATAGCAACTGGTTAATTAATGTCGATGACTCTCATTTACTTAGTTTGCTAAAAACTTTTCGCTACTAAAGCTGATGTACATAAAAATCGTACAAATCATACATTGGTTGCGGTCAGTAATTCTCTAATTAGTTTATTTCACAATATTCAAATTTATTAATATTGCAAAAAAAAAGGCCAAAATCAAAAATCCAACTTGTTAAGCATGACATGACGTCATCTTAGGTCCCTTTGAAAACAAACAAACACTGTACTCTCAATCATTTTTTACACTTCATTTTGCATTTATGAGGATTATTACACTGAAACTTACTTAGCTTTATACAAAAACCGCTTTGTTGTGAATACTACGAGAATTGATGAATGACTGCTTGTACTATAGAAAATGCCGAACTATTTAAAGCATCGCCATCGCTATCGCCTATATGTTACTCAGATCCCTTGCACCCTCGAAAAGCTCTGCAGTTTTGGTTTGCATTCAAGTGAGCGGACAAATATTATTATATAGCAGTTATAACTAAACATACACAGATTGGCAAAAAAACATAGTTTGTGTTAAATATTTTGCTGGCATGTAGGTATGTATGTAAACCGGATAACGGTATCAATGGTAAAAAAATTAAAAAATATTGCATATATAGTTAATGTAGTTTTTGGAATGAACTGAAAGGTAAAGTCAAACAAGTAGAAGCTTTACAATCTGGGCGGTTCTTTAATACCCTACATTACCGGTTCAAATTTAGAACACAAAAATTTTGCCCAAAAAACATTTACTAAATATCTAAAAATTTTTATTAAAAGCAAAATCAAATTTTTACCGTATAATGGATCAATTTGGAAAGAGGATTAGAAAGGATGACCCAAAGGAATCTAAAGCAGATCACACTCCTTTATTAAAATTACTCAAAAGAACTAAATATCGTAAATATTTACCTTAGAAAGATGTGATCACATTAAGGTATTACAGGGGAAGGATTTCTAATTATAATATTTCAAAAGTTCCAGAGAGACAGGCGGACATTGTTAAGAAAAAGTCAGTTTAATTTAAAAAAAAAACACGGTACATTAAAATAGGGCGCTTGTTATGATAAAATACTAAAAATGATCCAAAGTCACTCTGTGGTATTTATAATATCTGAAAATAATACTACACACGCCTCTTTCGCTACTCATGTTTTTCTCATCTTTGTGCCAAAAATTTGTTCACTTTTAAAAATCTAAGAATACAACACATTTGTTCATATGAAATTATTATACAAAGAAACAGTTGCGTATATATAAGTATGACTACATACACGGATTTATAAGAGATAAAGTTTGTGAGATGATATTGTGAGAGTTTCGCAAATATTATATATTGCTCTCTTATAGAGCAAAGTTACTGGTATTGGTATTTCCAAGCTTTTATAATCAAAGATACGAAATTTCAGTTATTTCATGTACTATCTGGTACATAAAACATTACACGCTTCGTAAAAATATATAATTATATATGAAATATTTGTTATGTCGCGTTCCAGCTAATGCACGAAATATCACAAGTTTCGTTTATAAACTTAATCTAAAAAAAAAAAAACTCAAGTTTAAACAAATGATCAAACAACGATCAAGAAGTGTACTAGAAAAATTTCATTTCAGAATTGCAAGTCATATATGCAAAGCGATAAAGATAATTTTTTTTATATGTAATAATATATATTTATAATAGAGACTCTACGAAATGAATTTATTCAAAAGAATTTCTATGTTTAATAAACAATTGCTTCTGAAACATAATAATGACACTTGAAGCATTTGAACAATCAATTTCATTCCCTTAAAGATATTGTCAGTTTAAAAGAATTCCAGTTATACAATATATGCGGTTTTTAATTAATTGTAAGTCTTGTTAACTTAATTAAAACTTTTGTAATAAGCGGAGACAGGTTTTAAACATTCCATTTCGATTGTAGTCTGAGTTTGTTACTGATCCAAATAAAAATTGTGATTAAAACCTGATAAGAAACCCAGGATAATATGTTGGCAGGACTACGTATTACTACTTCTTTTCTGTACCGCAACAAAATACATGCTTAAAAATTAATGACATCCCTTCAGGTAAAACGAAAGGTAACTAAAATCTGCTAATTATCTAACAACTTTTTATTTCATTTAATATATATGCAAATTTTCATATGCATATATTTATGTACATTAGGAAATAAGCAGCGTAGGGTTATTAAAAATAAACAAAAACCAACTTTTAATATATATTGCGAAAGAATAAACAAAAAATACTTAATAATTGCATGACAGTACATAACTTATTCGTGTTTATATCAAATATTTATATGTTTGTATCATATTTATAGTAAATGAATGGCCAGTACACACGTATGTTTATAAAGTAATTAAGAGATTGTGGATTACTTTCCTATTGGTTTTTGTGGCCATTTTTTATATGCATTTATATAAATATTTGTCATTACGGTTGAGCAATTGTCTTTAATAATAAAGCATAAAAGGTATTAAATCTTGAGGGTGATTAATTCAAATTAATGTGAACAACAAAAATACGGCTTTATGTAATAAAATACATACATGTTTGACAGCTGCCGTAATCTAACTATAAGAGTGGAAAAGTCCGTTAATGAAAAATTGGTAGCAATAATTAGAGAGTAAGAAATTTTTTTACTGCATTTTTTACACTAAATTGTTAAATTGTTAAATTGCTTCTTTGAAAAGGTTTGATACCAACTGAAAACATTGTTGGTTCATTGCCACGTATACTGGCAGCCGACTCCAATAGGAATTTTATCTTCTACTGTTATTGAAGCATTCTTGCTCTTCTTCATTTTTCACTAATTTAAATGTATCGTAAAAAATAATATTAATCGTAACTCTTTTATCAGGTCATTGCTCAATTCAATAAATTTAATACATTTGTTCTCACTTCTATCACTATCTCTTTTAATTATTATGTATTTAGAAATATTTGAAAATTATAATTTTCCGAAATTGAATTGAAATTTCGTGTTGCATTTGCACTAAATGCTTCTTCATTATAGCATTCATTCATATTGATATAATATTACATAGGGTCTAGTCTGGCAACTCAAATATCTAGCACTGTACTTCTCTTTTTCTTATCTAATGCTCACTTCACAAACAGTAATTACACGGCTATTAACATTAATTATTTTCAAATAAAAACTATCTTATAAATTGAAATATAGTAAAATTTTGTATTATTATAAAAATATTTTATCAATATATTCGTAAAATTGCTTAGTTTCAGTATAAACTAGTGAAAAACAATAAAAAAAGAACTACGCAATTGAAAGAGAAAATTTATTGTTGGAAAAGAAAGCTCGGTGAGAAAAATGTTATTTGTTTGACAAAATTACAAGTGAAACAAATTTTAAATATATAGTATTTGAATTTCAAATATTTTTTACGCATTGTAAGTAAACAATTTGGCTATTTATGTGAGAAACGAAATTCTTGCGTATATATATTTTGCACATATGCATTGTTTACCTTTATTTTATTGTGTAACTGGCTTTGTAAAATGTTAACTTATGGCGTACGTTAAAATGATCCAAAAATGGTCATAATCACAAACGAGTTAAAAATTATAAAAGAAAACATTACACATGTACACATATGGGATATATAACTACAACAATATGGATAATGTAAATAAACGTATATAACAAAGATTTGGTGAAATAAACAAAAGTGCAAAATATGTGGAAAGAATTTATAAATAAATTTATCTAACATTTTTTAAGTAATTCTTCCCCTTTACACTCTGCCAACACCAACACTTGGTTAAATTGATAACAAAGGCTTGTATATAAATACCGTATATATGAATGATTGATTATTTTGTATTGCCATACTTACTTGCATTTACACACAAATCATATATATATATATGTATATATATACAAAGTACTCTCTGCTACCGTTACTCAAAACATGGAAGTGACTGCCATTTGTGCTTAGTGCAGAGTGCAAAATAGTAAATGCAAAAACAAAATTGTAATGGGAGAGTGATTAATTGAAAATTAATAAAAATAGAACCTTTGTTAATAATTTTAGCTGACACATATCGGAATACAGAGTGTACACCAATACGACACTGTTATAAAATACTTCCTCTGTAGGTTTAGAAAACCACTACAAAAATTAATAACTTCCTCATGAAAATATATGTTTTTTAAACTGTTAGAATATTTAATTTTTAATAACAGTAAATTTTTACTTGTCGACTTTTTAACCGTTTCAAAGCAAAAAGTTAATGCAAGTTTAATGAGATTTAAAGCCGGGCTCGTCGGGGTGCCGGCGCTTATATTAAATATAGATAAACAATAATATGTGTGAATTAAATGCAATGCCGGTAAAGTGTATACGTATTTGAATAATTAAACATTGCCTCAATGCAAAAAAAAAAAGTTAAGATTGTGTTGGGCTTTAAATAAACAAAGAACGTAATCCACTTTTTTACCTTTTCTTTTTTAGACATTTTTAGACGCGCAAAAAAACAAAATATTGAATTAAATTTCTTTGATAGAGTGCTGGCGGTAAAGTTCCAAAATCCAGTATTGCTTCTCGTTTGTTAAAAGCCTCTTCGACATTGTGTAAATGTGCAGAACATAACCGAACCGAAACCAATTAATCCTCTGAAACAATTGTGATATATTTTTAATAATAATACAATATAATTGAGATTAAGAAGACACCATGAATGTAACCAGTGCATTTTTCGATGAGCATCTCACCACCATTTATAATCATATTGTGGCTGAATACGTGCCAGAATATTTTAAAAGTTTCGAATACACGCCATGGATATTTTCACTGTTGGGCTCTATGATTATAGGGCTGAGTGGAATTCTACCGCTTGCCATTATCCCCACAGATGACAAACTAGAGAATGATGGCTACAAAGATCGTAAATATTCTATACGTACATTTATTGTTCATAGATATTTAAGTGAAATATCTAAATTTTATACACAGCTGGCGAATCGAAATTTTTAAGAGTGTTATTAAGTTTTGCTGTTGGCGGCTTACTGGGTGATGTGTTTTTGCATTTATTACCAGAAGCTTGGGAAGGCGATCAACAGTGCGGTGAGTTTTTGTTTTGTTGTTTGTTGTTGTTTAAAGGTTTATCAAATCTCCGTTTAGGTAGTGATGGTCATCCTTCCTTACATTCTGGTCTGTGGGTGCTAGCAGGTATTTTAATATTTACCATTATTGAGAAAATCTTCTCCGGTTATACAAATGCGGACGAAGAGAATCCACAACCCAAGTGTGTAGAAATAGCCAATTGTTTGCTACGTAAAACAGGTGGCAAGTTGGTAGAAGGCCAAACCTCTCAAAGTTGTACTGGCAAAGAATCCTGTGATATTGAAGATGTACCGAACGGGTGCTACTTACGCGAAAGAGAACAAAAACTTAAAGAACAGCCAAAAAAAGTAGCAGGCTATCTAAACTTGATGGCCAACTCTATCGATAATTTCACGCATGGCCTTGCGGTAGCTGGTTCCTTTTTAGTTTCATTTCGTCACGGCATACTAGCAACGTTTGCCATATTACGTGAGGGGAATTTATTTTTAAATATCTTTATTATACATTTTGTTTAAGTAAATAAATCAACTTTTTATAGTCCATGAGATTCCCCACGAAGTGGGAGACTTTGCTATACTTTTGCGTTCGGGCTTTAGCCGATGGGATGCTGCCAAAGCACAGTTTTTAACCGCAGCAGCCGGGCTCTTGGGAGCTTTGGTGGCCATCGGAGGTTCTGGCGTCACATCGGCAATGGGTAAATTAACAACATAATGCACATTATTGGTTAGCTCTTACAATTGATCATCTTTTTGCAGAGGCTCGCACTTCATGGATAATGCCATTCACAGCTGGTGGATTTTTGCATATATCTCTTGTCACAGTATTACCTGACTTGTTAAAAGAAGAAAGTCGTATAGAATCCATAAAACAATTACTTGCTCTTTTGGCCGGCATCACATTAATGGCCATAATGACGGTTTTATTTGAACATTAATTGTCTCTTTTCGTGTATACGTTTCTGCCACATTTTATATATGTTTAGTAGATACTATTACTCAATGGAACTATCTTAAAGGACACAGTAACGCCTACAAAATTGTTTTGTTAATATTCTTAATGTATAGATTACATGAAAATTTGTACAAATGTTGAGATATTTTGTAAATTGTAAATTCCCAAAACGGATCAGACTTTATACTCATAAAATGAAATATTTTCTAATTTAATTTTATATATATTCTGTTATCGAAAATTTATAATTAAATGCAACTATAAAGCCTGACATGATGTTTTTTTATTCTTTCTCGAAGAGCGGGCAACAATGCTAACTGAAGAATTTTATTTACATGTAAAGTCAACAATATTTAAAATATATATATATATGTATATAGATATTAAATTTACAATTATTTTACAATTCACTTAAATGAATAAAAATTTATATTAAAAAATATAATTTGTTTGGTTTTAATTAAACCCTCTCGCGCTCTCTTTCATTTTTATTCATTACGAACTTTTTAACTTCTCGCAGCTCATTTGTAATGTTATCAAAAACACGTACATAGCGAACCAAATTACCATTTTAAAAATAACAAAACGTAAAAATTCAGCCATTTGGTCTGGGATTTGGATGTTATACAAATAAATAAAATTAATAGTCCAATTCCATGGGTCGCCGTGCTAATAATAAAGTATGGGAATACTTTGATTACATTTCAGATGAACTATCGAAATGTCGCGTATGCAGTGCAAATATATCCGTATCAAAAGGGTCAAGGGGCAATATGGTGCGACACCTTTTCAAACTCCACGGCGTTAATATGTATAATAAAGGGCCAAAGGTTTTAAAAACAAATGCTACCGATAAAGAGATTGAAAAAACGCAATACTTAAGAGGAAGTTCATCAAGACGTTCAGATGCCGAAGAGGATGATGTGCCATTGCAAAAATTTAAGCAAGAATTTTTAGTTGACCGAAATACTACGAATGCCAGTCCGGACAGTATCCGCTTTTGTCGAAAAAACGAATACAAACATATTCGCACAGTAAATAAAATAGATGCAAATGGCCACCTAACTGATGTATCAAGTGGGAATCAAGTAAGATAATTTTGTGTACATTAATTAAAATGTTTGCGTTACTTTTAATCTTAAAGTCTGCAGACGATCCTTTACTGGAATGCCATTTAGATACTATGGAGTCACTTCCTCAGGTATAATAAGCAATATACACACAAATATAATTTAGGCAAACATCTCATTATAGATGCCTGCTAATATTCACTCCAGTGATCTCAAAATCATTAAAAAAGTAAACACCGATGCCTTAGCAGAAAAACTTAAAGCTGAGACCCGTTATTTCAATGAGTTAAGTGATTTGGTGCATTCGAAACGCATTTACATGGATCTGCAATGTCAGAAACTACGCCTAGAGCTAAATGCTATAAATAAAACGCCTACTTAAGAGTAATTCGTTTTATTTTCAAAAATAATTTCAGTATTTACACACATCAATAAAATTGAGTAAAAATTGCTAAACTTGGCTTAGTTTAAATCTAATAGCCAGCCTTCTATTGCATAGAAAGGTGATCAACATCTACCGCATATGATCCATTTACAGTTGCCGAAGTAACTGGGGTATCTTCCCTTTGATTAAGGCGCTCTATTTCAATGCGAACTTTTTTGGCTTGTAAAGCTGTTAAATATTTTTGCATACGATAATATTCAGCCTTCTCGCGGAAATACTCTGTTTCCATACGTAGACGGTTCTCCTGCAGTTTCAACAAATTATTTGAATCCAAATCGTGAAGCGAAGGTAACATGGACGTCGATGTTAAAGTTTCTTTTTGTTGATACGTGTCGTGCGCGGTATTACTGGGTGATGAGTTACCAGAAAGAGCATTATCTTGGAGCCGATCTTCCTGAAATATCTAAAAAAAAACAATCTACATTTTCAACAAGTGCTGTCAAACCAGTTAATAAACATACATTATTATCAAACACTTCTTCTTCGTAATTAAGCTCATCTTGATCTTCTTCAATAATATCATCGTAAATGGAATCGTCTTTCTTTATAGTATTTTCACTTAAATTGAACATTTGCTTGTCCATGTGTCCAGCCCACTTATAATTATTGCACTCCTCTTCGGCAACACCATCATCACTACTTACCTTCAAATAAAATTCCAAGTACGCACATACAGTACATAAAAGAAAGGACGAATAGAAAACCAAAAAAACTCACAGAAGTTGTACTGCGATTGCTTTTCTTTATCTTGTCAATACAACATTTTTCATCGATCCCATTGCTATGGCTCAAATTCACTGAATGGTCCATTGTCAAGTGTTTAGCAACTGGTTCGATGTCTTTGCCTTCAAACATAACTCCACACAAATTGCATTTTATTTTGATACCATCTTCACTCAAGGTGGAGAACTGCCATATAAAGTCCACATTTTCTTCTCTCATTTGAAGGAAATCGTTTGATGCTGTGGGTGGTAGTTTGATACGTCCATGGGTAACTACACCGTGCATACGATGCAAATGACGTTGCAAATTACTGGTACCTTGATATGACAAGTTTTTATTGCAAAAACAACAACGCACTTGATCCTGACTGATACGCGTGCAATACTTCCAAACGACACTGACCGGAGTATTAATTGTTTTAATACATTTAGCGATTGTGGGGTCGTCGCTTTCGAATAGATCCCGCCCATCCACAGAATTGGAGGTGTCTAAATGATTTTGCATAGTTTGACCTGGAGCATCACCTATGACATTGTGGCGCCTTTGCAAGTGGGTTATCACGTTGGCCGTTCCATGAAAGGACATGATCTTTTTGCACAACTTACAACGTATAGTGTGACGTGACAACTTTTCGCAATAATTCCACACGTAACTAGCCCCACGCCGCTCCTTACGTTCCAACACATTATTATTAATCTGTTCGTTGCAAGCTTGCTCTTCAGTCGCATTTTGAATTAGTGTGGTAGCCTGTATGGTTTCATCATCCATATCTATGGAATCCTGTAATATCTTTCATGATTAATCAATTAATGCGGTTTAGCAATTCATTACTCGTTGTTCCTTAATGACACCACCGTGCATTCGTTTCAGATGTTTGGTTATATTTGCAGTATTTCCACCACCGAAATACAAATCTTTGTGGCATAAATGACAGCGTACGTGTTTTTGACTCTGCTTGGTGCAATATTTCCAAATAAAACTGCGACTTGAACGAGACCGTCCCAAAATAGTGTCCTTACCACACTGCCTCACAAAAAAATGTGGTTTTAATAGAAATTAGAACAACAGCAAATGTTAACATATTATTACCTACACTTTGTCTGGTAATGTCATGTGAAGCGGTTAAATGGCGGGCCAAATTACTAATTTTATTTCCCACACAGGCTTGGCAGACCAAACACCGACACTGTGCCTTATTGCCGTCAAGAGCCTGAAAATAGTCCCACACAAAACTAATTTTACGTTTAGAAGATGAATGTCTGCTAGCAGTTATCGCAAAGTTTGATTTTTTAGTATCTAAGCTGCTCTCTTTAGTTGCAATTTGTACAGCAAAATTATTCTGTGGGTTTCCAGTGACTTCAACTATTGCTTGCTCATCCAGAATATGAAATTCCATTTGTTATTATTTAAAAAAAAAAAACACTTGTTTGATTTTCTTTAGCAGTTAGATTTTATATAATAATCGGTATTTTTGTACAAACTTTTAAAGAAGTAATCATTAATCACGAATAAACGCTACAAACTCTAGATTTAAAAATGCGAAGAATAGCGTGAACGAACATAGTTACGCATTGAAAGCTTGTTACACATAACTTAATAACATAACAAAAAATCTAAAAAATGTTCCTAACTATATATTCCGAACATCTTTGGCTTAATTAATATTTTTAATAACGGAAATGTTGTTAATTAATATTAAAAATATTTGATATCAATCACTTTATAGCATCATTGCATATAACTTTTTGAAAAAAAAATTAATATTTTCATAAAACCAAAGCCATTTTCTATGCATTAAAAAAATATTAAATCTGTTTTATGTTATATAAAATACGATTTCGCAAAATTTTTTTCTAGTGTATATTTTGCAACACTAAAACATACCTGACTTTAATACCATATCGTTTATAAATAAAAGAAAGTTGCAGCGTATAAAATATTATCTATAGTAAATAATATGGAGAAATCACAAAATAATGAAGAATCGGAAAAAATAGTTAAACCAAAAAGAGCATATGAAAGAAAACAGAAAAGTTTGGCGTGGGATTATTTCGAAAAATTAAGCAGTACACGGGTGCGATGTCGATTATGTGCTCTTGAACAAAGTTATCAAGGCAATACATGGAACATTCTAAGACACCTCAAATCCATACATAAAATTGATGCAACTAAACGAGGACAAACCCAAACGGCTAATGCTGACCAAACACTTAATGTGAAGAATACCAAAAGACAAAATTCAGAGGAGGACGATCAGGGAATGCGGTCAATTTCTTCTAGTGATGAATATAAGCCCTATACCTTGCAAGATAATGAAGTAAGTGTGTCGTGCCATCATTTTTATTAATAATATATCAATACTAACATTTTAATTATAGCCTTTGATGGAGTTTCCAACGGAAAATATATTATATAGTGATGCAGTTGACAGTCTCACACGGAAACGTTGTTTGCCCAAGCGTAAAAATTCCTTGGAAGATGATCGTATTATTGCCGAGACTGAATACTTTCGTGAGAAAGCTGCCTTTTTTCGAATACAAAAACATTTAGCCGCTTTGCAAGCAAAAAAAATCAAATTCGAATTAGATCAACTTTATTTGATGCACAATAGAAACACCCAGTGATTGTACACGTTATGAAGCGAATAATTATATGATATATTCTGCTATTAATTTATATTTAATTTAAACACAATTTAAGTAGTAAGTGTATCCCAAATTTTGAAATGTTTGTGAACAAAGAACCCAAACGAATACTATGCGGTATTATGTTTCATGAAATATATATTTTGATTATATCAATATAGTGAGCTACCTCTACGTTTTTTGTTATTGTAATAATATGTAATCTGTTTAATCGATAATTTTTAATTTTTTATAATAATGTTGCCGGAATTTGTATATATGTCTATAAGGAACAACTCTTCAACACGCGCAACTTCTCTGGGCGCGTCAACCACAGAAAATGCGCTGCGTCAAAAGACATAAAGGTGCATCACGCACGCGAAGTACTTTTCATGCACTTTAATAAAGTGATGCATTCCTTTGAACTTCCCACCCCTGCCACCATACGCGCAACTTCGATTCGAACGCACAGATTTCAGCAAAACCAAGGTAGCATGGTGTTCCATGCAAAACGTTTAATTAGCCGCAAGTTTGACCGCTAAATTGTTGACAAATTCCAAAACCCGTGTGGAAAAATTAATTCATTTACTCTTCAAAAGAAAAAAAAAGTTATCAACAATTATCGAAAATTTTTGATATATTTGGAAACTTTATCATCTTTAGCACATCTTTATTTACATAATCATATATAACACATTTGCATACAAATATTTTTTTGATATTTTATTAATTGTTAGGTAAAAATAATGTCAAAAGTTGCCACCAAATTGAGAACCATGAAAAAACCTATGGATAAAGTTATTCATACATCAAAACTGAAAACAAATATACCAGCTGGAATGGCCGCAGCTGGCCCTCCTCTAGGTCCCATGTTGGGACAGGTAATGTACAAGAAAAGTACCGCATTAATGTCAAATAAAATACGCTTATCTTTTAGCGAAATATTAACATTGCAACATTTTGCAAAGATTTTAATGCGCGAACTGCTGAAATGAAAGAAGGCGTGCCTTTGCCATGCCGCATTAGTGTTAATAGTGATCGCAGCTACAATTTAACAATTCATTCACCACCTGCTACATATTTTTTCAAGCAAGCGGCCGGCATACCCAAAGGAGCCATGTATCCGAAACGTGAAATTGCTGGAAAAATCACATTAAAGCATTTATATGAAATAGCAGCCATAAAAATACAAGATCCTCCTAATTCTTTATTGACCATGAAGGTAATGGCCATAGTAATAAAATAATTGTAAATCATTACAAATACATTAATATTGTAGCAAATGTGTGAAATGCTGGTCGGTGTTGCACGTTCATGTGGCATTCAAATTGTGCGTGAACTGAACGCAGAGGAGTATGCAGAATTTCTGGCAGAACGACGCGTTGTTGTAGAGGAACAAAAACGAGAATTGCAAGAGAAACGAGAAGCTAAAATGTTACGTACAGGTTAAATAAGTCTTATTTGTATACAAATTTTAAACTATTAAATGTTGTTTTAAACATCAAGAAAAACCAATTTTCTTCCTGTCTTTGGCAGCATTCTTCTTTCGACGCTTTTCCAAATGTTTCGATAATCGGCCCTTTTTCTTTAATTCCTCAAACTGAGCCACCAACTCTTTGACACGACGTTCCCCTGAAATTTATTATTTTTATTGTAATAGAATAGTAGAGAAAAGTATGGAAATATTTTTCTCTTACGTTTTGTTGTGTAGTGCGGCCGTTGACCTTCAGCTTTGATTTTTTGAATTGAGACCCTTTCCTCCTTCAGCATTTGCTGTTTCTTATGCCAACTGGTTTCTTCCACATTTTTATTTATCAAACTTAACATTTGTTTTTTTAAACGCTGCCTCTCCTCTTGATCAGTACAACCATTTAATTGTCCTTTCAGTTCTTTAATTTCTTGTTCACGTAACTCACTAATAAATTTATAATTTTCCCTAAATTTGTTTACATTATAGTTGCCCGTTCTTTCATCAAAGCGGGGATCTCTTAATTCTATAGCAGTTTTATGTTTGCTTCGTTTTTCCGTACCCAAAAATGGTACTGGTTTCTTTGCACTTTCTTCCCGCGGTCGATTTTTGTTTAATCTCTTGAATTTGTCAGGTTTTTCATTTACAATTCCTTTGGTAGTCGCCACACCCAACACGGCTTCCTTATACACTTTTGCTCCCAACTGATCTTTAAGCTTCATAATCTCCTCAAAACTCATTGTGCTAAGGTCGTCCCGTATTTGTTGCTATAATAAATAATAAAAGGTACAGGGTACTTTTCTTTGTGGGTAATTACCACTTACTTGGAGAGCTTCATCAGGGGCTTCTTTAAAAGAAGACATCGCTTTAATAAAAAATATGACTTTAGTTGATTTTAGGAAAGAATTAAAGAAAAAGTGTACCTAGCTGTGCTGTTTATCTTGAAATAAAATAATAAATGTAACAAAATAATCGGAAACACCCTGTTCCCACGTGTAGAGATTTCAACTTTCTTTTGTGGCATTCTCTTTACAAAAACAAAAAATAGCTTAAGGCAGAGACCACAACCAGAGACCTCAAAATATATTTTGTGGTCTCTGCTATTGTGTTTGAGCACTAAATGTGAAAATTAGTAAATGTAAACTCATGCATGAAATGTGTCCTATGCTTTAAAATTTTCATTCAACACTCCAGTCATGATCTGTTTTGGCCTTAAAAGTTTTTATTAAAGTTGATAGTTTATAAATATACTTCAATTAAAAGGATCGAGAAATTAATTTTAAAACAATTTAATTGTTGTAAATATGATTACGATTTATCTTAATAAAGAAAAATATATTCAAATAAAAGCTAATAATGATTATGCGCAAATTGTAAAGGATATAGCAAAAGAAACGGTAAATGCGTAAAATGTTTAAAGAGCAATGTAAATATTTATTTATTACTCGCTAAATTTCTTGTACCACTTAATAGGGCTTCAACACAAAGGAATTTTATTTGGAACAAAATGGAAAACTTTTACAAGATTTTGTGCAGGGCGATGCACCCGTATACTGTCGTCAGCGTGTGCTTGGTGGCAAAGGAGGATTTGGTTCCATGTTGAGAGCAATTGGTGCGCAAATAGAAAAAACTACGAATAGGGAAGCATGTCGAGATTTAAGTGGCCGCAGATTAAGGGATATTAATGAAGAAAAACGCCTGAAAGCATGGTTGGATAAACAAGCAGAACGCGAGCGAGAAGCTGAGGAAAAAAAGAAACGTAAAATTGAGAAATTACTAGCGGTGCCTAAACATGAATTCAAAGATGAGGAATACGAGGCGGCCAGATCAAGATTAACAGAGAAGGTTAATGATGCTGTAGAAAAAGGTCTAGAAAAGTCTACGCAACTTAGTAATAAATTAAAACGAAAAGCCGAATCTACGGTGGCTGACCCAGCTAAAATCAAAAAGAGTAGACCAACTTTATGGATAGACGATATATCAGATGATTCTAATGGAAGCGATACATCTGATGCATCGAATGAGCAAGGGACAGAAACCACTGTCATTAATACAAAAGCCTTAATTACAAGTAATTAAGCAATGGCAAATTTATTCTTTGTTTTGTTCAGCTTCAAATTGAGATGATACCCAAGCCAAGCCCCATTTAAGATTTGTTAGCATGTACTTTAAAGCTTTGGTCCATTGCTCCTCAGAATTAAATTGTATCCTGCAAATAGAAATTCATAACCGAAATATGTTTTATTTGCTTTTCTGTTATTTAAATGGGTAAACTCACTTTATAGAATAGGAAATATTCATGGAGGAATCAATAATTTTACCCTTTTCCATTTTATAGGGCAGTATAAAACTCGGATCTCTTTTCTCGACCACTTGTTTAAACTGCATCAAGCAATCTAAGAAGGCTACCATAGCCGCATCAAACTTGGTGTCCCAAAAAAATTTAAATCCTCCAGTACCGTATAAGGGTAACTCTTTGTTGTCGCTTAGTACCAACACATACGAATGATTTCCGAAGGGTACAATTTTATAACGTTCAAAAGTCAAACCAATCTTTCTGGATAAGGCGGATAAGAGTAAGACCGTTTGTCCCCATGCAGCATTAATTTCCGACCAGTCAACCGAAGCTGATGGCAAACGACCCAAACGAAAATTGTTTATGGTACCAAAGTGACCCTCGTGCCATATATGAAACGTCACATTAAATATGTTGGCCTTCTTTAAGCGTTCCAGTTGCGATTCCGCATAATCCATTTGGCACTGTAAACTGCGTTTTTCATCTTCAGTCATCATTAAGTCTCGTCGGTGCTTGGTATATTCGCGCCAATAACTGGCTTCTTGTTCTTGTAATTTGAGCTTTTCCTCTTCTTCTTTTTCGATAGCTTCACTTAGCGATTTTTCTTCATCTTTCAGTGACGTCAATTGAGCCAATAACTTTTTCTCATTGGCCTTCAGTTCAGCCAACTCTTTTTCTAATTCATCCAGATCTGGACAATCTGGATCCTTTTCCAACTGTGTTAACAAATTTTTATAGTCTTTCCATTCTTCTTCAACTATTTTCAACTCTTTATCCATAATCTCCAACATTGAATCGGAACATTCTTCACACAGAGGATGATCAATCTCCGAGTTGGATGATAAACAATCAAAAAGTTCAGCTTTCAGTTTGAATTCCTCATTTCGTTTTTTCTTGTCTCTACCATCCGACACCAGCGTAAAGCCTATGCCATTTAGCGAATCCGTTAGACGGTAAGGAGGTACAAAGTGGTCAAAACCTCCGGCATCTTGGGTGTTTATACTGTTGGCATTGGTATTATATATGGGCACTATAAGCAGGGTGTATATATGAAATATTACTTCGCATTAGATTGTTGCACTTACATGACAATTCTGCCTTTTCATGTACATTTATATTATATAGGTCTTCGTCTAATATTATTGGTTGTAAACATCTTTGGCAGGCAAAGGACACAGGCACCTTATTCATACTGTGTGTTTCGTTTTTTATCACTTGTTCAAAAATATGATCAACCCAATGTTTTGTAATGTTTTGATAGTTGTACGAAAACAAAAACAAAACTATGCACTCTTGAATGTATGTAAGTATGACCAGTTAGTTTTATATATGATGCTGCAAAATGTTGGAAAGCTTCATAAAACGAATATTTAGAGTAAAACTAAAAGGAATTAAAAAAGCAAATATGCAAATAGCATATAATTGTTGTTTTTCCCCTTAATTTTCGATACAAATTTTCAC
The DNA here is from genome assembly GCA_949710015.1 of Crataerina pallida. Classification (NCBI taxonomy): domain Eukaryota; kingdom Metazoa; phylum Arthropoda; class Insecta; order Diptera; family Hippoboscidae; genus Crataerina; species Crataerina pallida. The sequence goes on along the minus strand of OX453290.1, from coordinate 2,523,860 downwards.
ATCACAGCTTAAAAATATGCTTATCAATCCCTAAGCATATGTTCTTCAAAAGTTGAAAAACTACACATGCATCGTAAAGCACTTCATGCACTTTTATCTGCTGTCGCCTTAACAAATACAAAAATACGTTCCTCTCGCTTTATTAAGAAGAATATATTTGAGTTCTTTGCATTTGACAGAGAGAGCTAGCGTCAAGTTATTTTCATAAGAAATAACGTCACTTTGAAAAATTGAAAAAAAAAAGTTCTTGGATATTCTAACTTTTATCATTTAATTCAACCTGATTAGCAATTGTTCGAATTTGTGAATTTATTGAATTTTCTTACGTTTAAATTTGTTCCTTTCTTTCGTTGATATTTGCAATGGAAGAGGACGAAAATACGTCTCAAAAGAGTGCTATATACACTACTACTGTTGAAAACTTTGAACAATCTTTTGCAGACAAGCTACTGATTTCAATTGGTCCTCCACCCCAAAAAAAAAATTTGGCAATTTGAAACTTTTAAAGGGAAAAATTCCGCTACGTCAGCAAAAATGAAAAGAAAAAACTTTACACTTTTTCGGGTAAGTCTGTCTCTGAAAATACCATGTCATGCGATGAACCAATGGACACTTCAAAATCGAATTTTGAATTATAAACGAACTTCTACAAAAAAACAGAGGTCTAAAAGTAATGCTCTGCACCACTGATATCAATATTTCGAATCTTGTAAATATTCTCTCTAATCTTCTTCTTTCCCCTTACTTTATTAACTGGTTAATCAACTACCCTTCAGAGAGAACCCTATGTGTAGGCAACAATTCGATTAGAATCTGTAATGGGTTGTCGCAATGGTGCTGTCTAAGCCCGGTTCTTTTTAACCTATAGATTGTATTCTCTTCTTTAGTATGCAGTTGCTTATATTATGCTTTTCTTTTACAATTCTTTCAGATTCACATGCGTAGTAATAAAACAAAATCGATTTAAAGGAAGGAAGAAACACTTGATCTCATTTTTCATTGGACAAATATACGTCAAGTAAATGCCTTTCATTTTTTGCGCAGGACAATAACCAACTCGCTGACCGTTCAAGAGCACTAAACAAAAATTACTCAAGAAAAACGTACCGTAAGTTCCCCACCTAGATGTTTCGAAACGAATAAAAGAAGAATGGGAACAAATGGAATAGAGAAAGTCGTCGAGAAAGTTTCATTGAAAGTGTATATCGCAGGACATAGTTTCTTGATTCTAATTTGGACCCCATCGGAAATTAAATTAATGAACCCACTTATAACGGGTCACACACATGGTCAACCATATCTTAAACGAATTCGAGTACACTTATGTAATGTCTCTGAGGACTACCAACACTTAATTTTTGACTGCGCAGAACTTCTTGCTGTACGAAATATGTATCAAACATTTCACACCTGAAAAGATCTGTTCATATATTTTAAATAGACTTATTTCGAGAACTTATATCTCTTCTAAAAGAATCAACATTTTTCATGATATTTAAAAAAAAAAAAATAAAAATATTTATTATTAAATGAATTTAAATTAGAAATATATGCTTTTTGCAAATAATTATTTAACTGTGATGCTCGCTAAACTCGTCGAAGTAGGCACTTTTCAATGCCCAGTGTTTCCTGCTGAAGTTGTTAACCTCTCACAACTTCCACGCTTTCCTGACATATCAGCTGAGAATACCACCGTTCTACAGCGCCAAACAGCAAAGAAAAAAGATAAATAAATGGATTGGCACATAAAATATTTTTTTAAATAATTTGTAAAAGTTTAACAGCGTATTTAAATATTTTAAGAAATAAAGTTCCTTTGATTACAAAAATTTAATTCTAAGTATAATTTATAAGAATCAAAAAATGGATGATAGTATGCGTGTTACGCTTGATGCGAATATATCTTGTAAGGTGTGTGGTGAAAGGAATTTTAGCGAACGCGATGGCTTTTACTACTGCGAAGAGTGTTGCACCAAACAAGATCAAGTGCGTCAGGTTGAGGTGGAACACGACGATGATTTTCAAAATAATGTGAAGCATACAAAGAAACAAAAAATACAAGCAGTTAAAGCGGAAAAACGTGATAAAAAATTAAAAATTTTTTTTTTTCATTTAATAAAATGTAATGTGTTATACAATTTTAGCTTTATTAACATCTTGGGAATGTTATAATTATATTCTAAGAGGTTTGGTGGAAGAACTCCTAGGTTATGGAGCTAAAGAGGAAATCAAGTTAGTGGCATTGCAAGTGTGGGCTGCTTATTTGCGAAAATCGGAAGTGGCCTTCTTTAACAAAACACACTCTGATTTACCTAAATTGGGTGTGCGTTATTTAAAAGTGTATGATTTAACGTGAAAACAATTCTCTCGGCGAGCTTTATTAAATGAAGTGTTTTTATTTACAGAGATGCTGAGGCAATATACAATTATAAACCTAAAGTGAAAAAAAAGCGTGTGCGGAAGAAGGCAAATGACAGTAATCCCAATAGCACTGATGAACAAACTAAAAATCGAGATTTTCGCAAAACTGTGGTAAATTTTGGTGCTTGCTACTTGACAAGAGCAGCAGTATATGTGAATTGAATTGTAGCTAGCATTGTATTGAAACGTATTAAACTTGGTTTGCATTTGGGGGAGCCGGTTGTACATTTGGCTGAGCCGGGGGTACATTTGGGGGAGCCGGTTGTACATTTGGCTGAGCCGGGGGTGCATTTGGGGGAACCGCGGGTGCATTTGGGGGAGTCGTCGGTGCATTTGCAGTCGCATTAGGGTTCCGATTTGCCATAAGATGAGCTAATAAACATTTAAAAAACAACAGAAGGCCTAATGTCCGAGGTTTGCGCTCTACTGTGTCCAATTCTGTTGATTGAGCGGTCGCATCGTCATCTGCATCTTCTAAAATTTGTAACATGTGTGTATAAAAAGGAAATGATAAATATTTTGAAAATACCCTCAAGTTCGGTTGATTGTGTATCATCAACAATTTCCGCATTTGTGTTATTGAAAAGGAAAAGTTCCTTTAAAAGGGGCGACACATCCACTTCTTGCAAGAAACTCTCCAATCTTTTACCCAGTTCGGGAAATTCTTCTGTAGAATATGTGAAGATAATATTTTTTAACCTTTTTTTTAACTTCATGGAGTATACTTGCCATTATCGGGAGCAATAGTAGCTGCACTTGTAAACTCTGCGCAAAAGCATATCAATACTATGAACGCTAAAAATAAACTGTTTATACGCATTTTAAGAGGAGTTCAAACGTGATGTTCGAAATTATTAAAAAATACTTGCTTCGAAGTGCTACAGACAAGGTTTTTATAGATAATGATGAGCGTGTCATTATCTCACCAAATTTACATTTTTAATCATTTTCCCATTAATAAATAATTTACTAATTAATGCTTTGGATGAAAGAAAGAATAATTACGAAATATATTTGATTAGGCCTTGTTTAGGTTAAACAACTGTCTAAATAATCACAAGGTTACCAACACTTGTTATAATATTTATTTTAGCGTAAATTGGACGAATCCATGTATTCTGCAATCTCGTCTGCTGGTTCGCAAAGTTTCTCTTCATCCGCTACGAATACTGTACGCGCCATGCGTTTACGTTATAATAGTAAATCGCGTCACTTTTTGAAGAAGACTATGTCATCTACACATTTGGATAAACATGAAAATGATGTTGAAAATATACTAATGTGCCATAAACCACCCCGATGCGTGGATTTGCCAAGATATGATCACTATGTCAGTCTACTGAATATGAAGCAAATTTACAGCATTTTAGGTATAGCCCTGAATCTAGTTGAGGACGACTTCCAGCTGAGTGATTTGGCAAGATTCATACAATTTGGACATATAGGTGTTAAAAACGTTTTACACTATTTCCCATCCAATATAGCCAGGAACGGTATAAAAATGTTGAAAAATATCGATTTCTACAAATATGGGGACAAATACTCTGATAAGGTAAGTTGTGTGTTGTGAACAGAAAGGCTGGCAGGGTGTAAAAAGAGCACATTTATTGAGGTAATGTTTCACATATATAAACATATTTACAAGCAGAGTCTAAGACATCATATTACTGCGCTGTGCAGATACATTGGTATCAAGGAAATGAAAACGCCCAACATGATTAAGCTGGTTAAACGTTACGTGGAAGAGTTGTGTTTACCTCCAGCCGTAGCCGTGTTTGTGGAACGTTTAATAAATTTGCTACCACCACGTTTTCCGCAAAGACGCATATACTCCTATCCCCAATATGAGGCGCGAGCCATGGCTTATATTATATTCGTTATGAAACTATTATTTGGTTTGGACGGACACAAGGAGCAACAGATTTCAAAGCACGCCCAAAAGGTTAACCGTAAAATTAGGCATTTCAATAAGAAATACAACGAATCGGAAGCTCTTTTGTTTGTGTGGAGTGACTGGGTCCAATATATTGAAATGCGAAAGGTTGTCGTCTCACAGTACAATATAGACTTTTGCAAGCAGTACGGACAAAAGCCAAGTACCGACCAGTTCCTGGAAGAAATGACTGAATCGGTACGGCATTGCAATGAAGAGGCAGAGAATTTTGCGGATGAAGTGGATAATAGTGCAAACAAACAGCGCATAAATGATATAAAGGAAATATTTAAAAAACTTGTACCGGATAAACAAAGCGGTTTAAATCAAGTGGAATTTAAGCTAACACTGACGCCAGCCCTTACCTACTTTAATAACATTTTAACCTACTTGAACAGCCAGGACCCGAATACAAACAATGATCAAACAATCGAAATACCATCCTTTATGAAAATCGATTACGCGCAACGCAACATTATGCCGTTTGTGGAATTTAAGCCATTCTTAGACTATTGCGGAAAAAAAGGCTACAAATTAAAATTGATCGAAATTCCGGTCACAACCAATCGTCATTTTGTGGGTATTTTTCGTCCCCCAATTGTGGTTAGCAGGGGATTTGAGGCTATTTATTTACGAGTGCAAAAGGCAGACTTTGATGTAACACAAGAGGCGTGGTCCGAGCGCATAGCTAAAGAAGTACCGTTAGGTATTGATTGTTTAGAATTTAAAAATAAATTGGAAGCGTACAACCAAAAATATATGCAAAATAAAGTGAGGGCAAGAAAAAAGGCTCAATTCAATGAATTGCTTGCAGGAAAATTAGCATCTGAAAATAGCTCAAAGGTAAGTAAAAAGAAGAATTATTACGAACATTATATATATCCTCTCTGCTTTCTATCCGTTGCAGCTATGCTTGGCCAACTTTATTCTACCTCCGTCGGAATTTGCCGAAAATTTCTTAAAGGAAAAACAACCCTATACTAATTCGCTGTGCTCATTTGAGGTGTTCAGTGAATGCAATATGGACCCGTTACCCAATTTAGATAAACCGCGAAGTAACTTAGATACCGATGATTTATTAGCAGATCTAAGTGATGACGAAACCGAAACCAATGAAATAAAAAATAATTCAACACTTCTGGAAAGCAGCGATGCTGACACTTCAAAGGGGAGCTTGAAGCAGAAGAGCTTAAGTCTTTACGTTTCAAATATGGATTATTGGCTACTATTCGGCTATCTAATCACTTTGAAAAATCCGCAAAAGAAACAATTACAGGAAAAATTCCCGCATTCCTTCAACTGGTTGCTGGAAACCTGCTCCCAAACATTGGGCATGGAATGGACAGTCGTTTATGAACAATTAATGATTATTGAATTAATGTTTGGCGTGGGTATTAAAAATTTGGATGACTTTAAGAATTGCCTCTATTTTAAATATAATATTCCCATAAAAGATTTTAATATTTTGATGAACAATTATCGTGAGATGTGGTAGATTATTATCATTGTCCACACCCAGTCATTTAATTATCAAAAAGACTTTTTTTAAAGGTAACTTTTTCAATAAAAAAACTTTTTCAAAAATATCTAAACTCTGCTGTTTTCTTGTCGGTATGCATTATAGGAAAGGTGCGTTCCAAAGTATATCTAATTCTCTTTTTACACGAATTTGATTTAACTAGTTAAAACGAAAAAATTCTCTTTTTGCACGAATTGTTTTGTTTTAACACGATTTTCAATTTTTTTTTTTTTAGGTATGGAATCAATCTCTTCCACTTAGCCAATATCTTTTTTACACGATTTTTTTGGGAACGTATCTAGTTGTTATGAATCAACTTTTCTGTGTCGGCAGCTATCCTCACAATTACTACATAATTCTTACACATTAAGAAAAATTTTCCAATTGGGTTTTATGAATACTCTCAAGCAGAGCCACATAGCTATATAGCCGACTATAAGCAACACGTATTATTGCTTGTATTCAGCACTTTTTTCAATTTAGTTTAAGTCAATAAGCGAAACGAAGAACATCGTCGTGATGGTGACCAAAATACTCGTATATATATAAAGAGTGTAAATAATTTCTTTTTTTACCCTAAAAAAAAAAAAACAAAAACAACGTGAACATTATGAGTGCATAGGTATGCACAAAAGAAGCGAATGTGAAAAAAAAGAAATTTTTTTACGCTAAATATAATGTATTGTGTGTGTGTGTATCCAATGTTGATGACACCGCATAGAAATTTATGTAGAGCACTCTAGAGCAATGCACAACTGCGTTGACAATAATAATAATAACATAATAGCAACAACACAAGTGCAAAATATAAACAACATGTCGCGCTCGCATGTATGTATGGTGAAATCTTAATGAAAATCATAAGAAAATAAGAATATTTGTTAAAAATTTTCATTCACGCTCTGTGGAAATAAATAAAATGCACAAGAAGGGGAAAAAGTATTTCCTTCTGTGCACTGTTATATGCATACAAACAACACACAGCACTCGATAATCTGTGAACAGCAACGTCGAACTGTAAAAAAAACCGTTTGGCGGTCATATAACCCAAAAAGAAGAGAGAACGAAGAAAAAACAAGACCTCTTTTTATCGTATACAAAAATTGTAAAAAAAAATCCCGAAAACAATTTATAATTTATGTACTTAACTACTGCACACACGTGAAAATAACTGCAAAAATAACAATTTTTTATATACTGCAGCCAAGAGTACATACTAAATTACCTATAACAACGTATGTGTGTGTTTATAATTAAGGCCTAAAACAAACACCGTTAATCATACGCCCAAGAGTGCCTTCAAGTAAAGATTTATTAAAAAAAGAAAAAAATATTGAAATATTTGTAATAAAAAGACATAATAAGTAGCAAGAACAAAACATATGTGATGAAATAATTTTTGGCTTTTTTGTTATTAGGTAAAAGTCAAGTGATTACAAACAATAAAAGTAAATGTATGGGTATAAAAAGCAACGCTAACAATTGATATCAATTAATACATTGAATATTTCTTATTGTTGTAACAGTTATACGGTTATAGACCACATATATATATAAATCACTTAAACGTAAATAAATAGCTTTTCTCTATGACCTACACCTGCAACAAACTGATAATTTAGTAAAATATAAGGGCATCTAACAACCAACAACAGTAAATGAACAATATTTATATGTAATAAATGTTTAATTGTATATATATGTATATATAAATAGTAATACAATAAGTTGCATCATAAATATATCGCTAATTGTTTACACTTGCGTAGGTATGTATCTGTTTTATTAAATGACACATTTATTGCAACAGGTTTAAATATTTGATGGAAAGTTTCACTTGTATTAAACTGGAAAAAATTTGCTACTGTTATGACAAATATAAATTGTTCCAAGCTGAGAAGCTCTAAAAATAATCCGAATTTTACATTTTACAACAATTAAGGGATCATAACGTACGAAAACGCTATATAGGGCAGATTTCAAATTGGATTTTATCAAAGACACTTGAATGAATTTTAAAGTATAAACGCGTGAGCGTGACACTTTTATTCAAAACTTTGTATATCCATTTATGATTGGCATTCTAAGGAAGCCCCTTTAATATCGCACCGTTTCTATTCTCATTTATATAGTTGGCATTCTAATCTAATTAATCTATATTTAGCTATAATTTACTTTAATAATAGAAAAAGATAATTTAAGAGAAGACTTTGACCCTCTTTGTGTGTTTGTTATTATATGTGACAAACATAATTACGTTTCAACTTAATTCCCAGAATTATGTCATAAAATAACGGCATAAATGTTCCAATTAGATAATTTGTTTACTTATTATTATAAAACATTTCCAGAATAATACATCATTGGGCTTTTTTTTTAATGTACATAAAACAACAACTTCAATGCAATGTACCTTACGTTTGAATGCGCGTGTGTATATGTCCTAATTTTTTTGTGCACACAGGTGTTTACATATTCATACGTAGTTTTTGACGGAATATACCTAAATAATTAATAAATAGCTGCTAATTAATCATTTGTTTCATATTAGTGTGAAGACGTTTGTAAATGCGTTTCATTTGCTTCAAATTATAGAAGTTTACTATATATTTTAGTTCCAACAAAGGATTGCGGTGTGTGTATGTGTGTGTGTGTGTATGTGTGATATTCAAATTGAGTTTTCTAATAAAATGGGTCGCTGGGGTCGGCAAAGTCCTGTAATGGAGTCATCTGATAATTTGCCACCATCCTCGCCACAACGACAAAACATATTTATGCGGCAATCGAGTTTTACAAAAATTGGCAATATGCTGAATACTGCCATTAATATAAATGGTAACAAAAAAACACACAGTAAGTATTATATGAAGTATACATATACTCCAACAAAGAGAATCATTTTACTTAATTTTTTATTACAAGTTTAAATGTCATATTTAGATAATTTTTGCGTAACACTGAAAAACGTCCTGTGCTTACATTGTTTTATTTTAAATCTCTGTTAATACTGTATTAGCAGAGACTTGTAAATTGCTTTCTAAGGTTACAGGTCTCTGGTATTAGTAATCTATTTCTCTCTTTCTAACTCATTTCTTACCTATTAAAGTGCACATATATGGCAATGCTGTATTACAGCGAATTGATGGCGAAGAATTCCGATGAGGCGCTGCAAACGCCTCAAAAATTTATTTTTAATCAGAATATTTTAATTACTGCTTTATATTATTATCATGCTGTAAATTTTGTCTTTTCTTTGCTTTCAATTCAATAAAATTAAATATAATAGAACGGAAATATTTGATGCCAAGAAGTACTGAACTTCTTGGTTGATAAAAGATGTATCAAATTAGAATTTGCAAAATTCTTTAATACTGATTTCATTCCTGTAAAAAATGAAAACGCAAAGTTTGCAAAAAGTTTAATTGATTCTAAAAAACTTTAATTTTATAATTTGTTTTAATGTTTAAATGCGTAAATTACGCAAAAAATCCATGTACAACACAGTAGATATATATAGTATGTGTTAATGCATTGCATAATAAATATTATATTGAGATAAAGTCAAACATTGTTAAGCAGAAATATTTCGGCATAAATGAATACAAAATTTAATGGTGTTTTAGTAAGGTTTTGATAACAAAATTCATGTGTTATTGATAGTAAATATGACAAAAGTAAAAGTTAAAATTTATTAATGCGGTCATTTTCGTAATTTACTGGGGGAATAGTTGATATTTTTTTGTGTGCTTTGTTATGTATCAAATGAATTCGCCCATTATTTTTTTTCTTGACAGTGTGAATTGCCAGTTTTTAAGAACGAAAGAAATATAGATGAGAGACATAAGTCGTCATTGCAACAACGTAGTGTTAAAAGTGCAAAACAGAAATCCATAAATATAAAAAGGCATTAAAAGTTAATGCAATCTATTAAAAATATGTACTTTCGGAGTTTTGTAAAATGATTTTTAAAATAATTAAAACCAATGAAGTACTATAGGAATGAAGTTTCTTATATTATTCTCCATGAAATGCAATAAATAGAGCAACCATTTTTGAAGGTTAGGTACCGCTTTTTGGTTGTTAAAAAAAAATTACAAAAATACGGTACGGCACGACAGCTTGATAAATTTACGAACGTGTTGGCAAACGGAATAATAGCAAAGAATCAACTATATTGAAAGTGTTAATAAAAATGTGATTACAAAGTTTCTGGCATTATTGAATTCATAAAATTACAAAAAGCGTTGCTAAAAAATGTGCAAGCTATGAAATGAAAAAAGGTTTTTTTATACACTCAAGCGTTTATTGCAACCACCAGAACAAATTTGCCCCAATAAATTGTCATAAAATAAGTCGAAGAAGAAGCGACACAATTTGATTTTATATGAAATATAATTCGCTCTTGTTTATAAAGAACAAGCTTATTTTCCCCTCATTTTTGTTCTCGTTTTATACCATACTATAAAAACTCTTCACTTGGAGAATGTTTATTTTCCAAAGAGTGTTTCATATTCATGTATGTTAAGATAAATAATTTATAATAATAATAATATAAACAAAAAAGAGTGTTTAAATGATAAAAGAAAAACGCCAAATTCGTTTGGCTTGCACATCCCCCTTCAGATTAAAGATTATTTGGCGCTGTCATTTGAATCCGTTCTCAATTTCTTTCTCCACATCTATATTCTATATATCAACATTTTTACTCTGGAATTCACTTAAAAATACTCTTAATTAACTTCGTTTTGCCCAATAAATTTGTTAAACAGTCATGGCCGGTAAGTTTTTTTTTCATTAGTTTGTTGAATGTTTTTTTTTTTTTTTTGTTATTATTTGTAACATTTTTGCCGTATACCTAGTAAACTTTTTATGGGAAAATATGTTTTGCGCACCGGGTTGTGATGCCTATATGAAGTACACTTATGTGCACATGTACATGTATGTGAAACATTGGAACATATTCGTGATTGCATGAATTTGATCAATTATATGTATATATAAGATTATCTTTTTAAAGTTGAGTTAGATCTTATTTATGCCAATACAACAGAGCTTTTTATCAATGATTATTAATGATTTATTGTGTTGGATTCTTGAGGTGCCTCGTGCTGGAGTCAATTTCGCCTTAAGTTAAAATAGTCGAATAGCTGTAGTGTGCAAAATAGTTTCACAAATATTTACTTTTACTTTTCACATTGCCATGCGATTGATTTCAATGTGTTTTTATTAAACTACAACTAAAGAAATTTGGGGACAATTACAGTGTTGCCTCGTTAGAAGTTATGATCATATCAGTAAAATAATTCAAAATGCTTACGAAACACGTACATGCTTAAAAGCTATCTCTAACTTGGATTAATAGTTGGTTGAATATTCTGTCCTTAGTCTTTCTTCTTACAGCAGTAAGATTTTTATCAAAAGTTTAAAACTTTTTGTGAAAAGTTCGTTAGAGGCAGGAAGATTATACATGATAAATATGCATTGTATGGGGAACTCCTAAAAAAATATTAAAATGTAATCGAAAAAACAGATGTTTGTATAAAGTGTGTTGTGTATTTTGAAATTCTCAGGTAACGGTGAAGCTAATTGGTGCTTCTCACAAATAAAGGGGGCCTTAGATGATGATGTCACAGATGCGGATATTATATCCTGCGTAGAATTTAATCACGATGGCGAATTACTGGCAACTGGTGATAAGGGTGGGCGTGTGGTCATTTTTCAGGTATTTTCAGAGTAATGTTTTTAGTGAGTGTTTTGTTTTAAAATATTTAAAAAATTTTGTTTTTCTTTTAATTTGTAGCGTGATCCTGCTTCGAAAACGTCCAATCCGCGACGGGGTGAATATAATGTCTATTCGACATTCCAATCGCATGAACCTGAATTTGATTATTTGAAATCATTGGAGATTGAGGAGAAAATTAATAAGATACGATGGCTGCGTAGAAAAAATCCTGCACACTTCCTGCTCTCAACCAACGACAAAACCGTGAAATTGTGGAAAGTTAGCGAACGTGACAAATCGTTCGAGGGCTATAACACTAGAGAGGAGAATGGCCTAACAAAAGACCCACAAAATGTAACCGCCTTACGAGTTCCATCAATAAAACAAATCCCGTTAATGGTCGAGGCATCGCCACGACGCATTTTTGCCAATGCACACACCTATCACATCAACTCGATTAGTGTTAATTCAGATCAAGAGACCTACCTTTCGGCAGACGACTTGCGAATCAATTTATGGCACTTGGAGGTAACCGATCAGAGTTTTAATATAGTCGACATAAAGCCAACAAATATGGAAGAATTGACCGAAGTGATAACAGCTGCCGAATTCCATCCAACCGAGTGCAATGTGTTCGTTTATTCCAGTTCAAAAGGCACAATACGGTTATGTGATATGCGCTCGTCGGCGTTATGCGATCGTCACAGTAAACAATTCGAAGAACCAGAGAATCCAACCAATCGCAGTTTCTTCAGTGAGATAATTAGTTCGATTAGTGATGTGAAATTAAGCAATTCAGGTCGTTATATGATCTCCAGGGATTATTTGTGTGTAAAAGTCTGGGATTTACACATGGAAACGAAACCTATAGAAACTTATCCGGTAAGTGGTGTTTAGTACTATTCTATAATGTGTAATTATTTTTTATTTTTATTTTTAACAGGTGCATGAATATTTAAGAGCCAAGTTGTGTTCTTTGTATGAGAATGATTGTATATTCGATAAATTCGAGTGCTGTTGGAATGGAAAGGATACCTCAATAATGACTGGTAGCTATAATAATTTTTTTCGGGTATTTGATCGAAATGCCAAAAAAGATGTTACCTTGGAGGCGTCACGCGATATAATAAAACCTAAAACGGTGCTGAAGCCGCGTAAAGTTTGCACGGGTGGCAAACGGAAGAAAGACGAAATCAGTGTAGATTGTTTAGATTTCAATAAGAAGATCCTTCATACCGCTTGGCATCCGCAAGAAAACATAATCGCTGTGGCGGCCACCAACAATTTGTTCATATTTCAGGATAAATTTTAGCTAACATTTACTATATCGTTAACACGATCACTACCCAAATATTGTTTAGTCCCCTTTCTTCACCATCAACTGTTTTAAATTACAATATATATTTAATTGCAGTATGTAGAGAAACACATCATTACGTTGCATTTCATTTCATCCGTTTACTCGCTACCATCATATTCATTTTTTTCAGTTCTTTCTAACCCCGTTTATGATGTCCGCTTATCCGAGTTATTCCATTTACCGGAAATTTAGATGGTTTTTATTTCTATTGTATTTACGATTTGATAGATTAAACATGAAACTAATTAGGGACCGTTAAAACTAACTGTATGTTGGCGCAAAATGTTTCTCCTTATTCTATTTTATCCCGTATAACTGAGTATTATTGCTATCAATGAAATGAAAAAGAAGAGATGCCATATTTTTATTTAAACACTGTATTATTTATTAATCGGAGGTTCTAAAGCAGTCCTTTCCCAGTGCTCTCTGATAGCGAAAGTAAATATACCCTCTAATTATTATAAATCAATCACCTCAACAATAAAAACATTTATTTAAAATATTAATTGAAAGCTGAACAATTTAATAACAACATTCACAAATATGAATGGATTCCAAAAACAAATTTATGTAAGCTAAATATGCAATGCTTCGTTGACATTTGCTTACAGTTAGGAAGAGATGATGTATTATGTAAAAATATAAAAAATTGTGAGAGTAATAATAGGAGTACGGGAGAACAGCAAGTTCAAACCAATAATATGTTTAGTCATGAAAAAGAGTACAAATCTTTTGTCAACAATCGCAATGTTGTTTATAATCCTTAAAAACTTACAATAAAATAGAGAGTTACTCCCAATGCTTTGGCATGACATAAATTAATTTTCGTATTTTTTAAACTGTTTTTTAAGCAAAGCATTGTTTCATTTTCTTTCCATTCATTTTCTCATAATATTTCTTCAAATGTGGTCACATCACTATTCACTCACAACATTAGGAAGCAAAACACATAAAAAAGTCCAAAAACTTGTGTAAGGGCAGAAAAAAGTTGGAAAAATTCTTGTATGTCAATGAGTTCACTTGATCAGAACGAAAGAAAAGCAAAAGCCATTTTATTAATAAGGACAATATTTGTTAAGTTTATGCTTTTAAGGACTTGGACTTTATATCATATTAAAATACTTTATTTGAGAGCTATTTTTTTTTTTAGAATTTTCAATCCGAGTAACATATAATACACTGTTTATCGTTTTTATCAACACCATGAAAGTTTCTGCTCTTTTTTGTTATTCTTTGTCCTTTTTAGATTAAAGAAATATTAAGTCAATAAATCGTTTATATACACATACACATATAATTTATAGAAATATATTTTATAATTTTATGATCACACTTATTATTTAAGTCGGCGTCACCTTCCCTACATAAACATTGAACTTCGATATTACATAATAGCGACCGTTAGACAACACATTTGACGACTGTAAAACCGACGGCTTTGACAACTTGCCTAATAAGGCTGACTATGCGTTCACACAAAAAGAATATTATTGATTTATATTCCTTACAAACATATATGCATACGTGTGTGCGTGCGTGCATAAACATACAATCTATACAAAACACTTTGAAATCAACTGCAGTGCTTCTTATTAGACAACAGAGTAATGAAACGATATTAAAAATAATAAAAAACAAAAATGATATAAAAGCAACAAATAAAATATTGCAAACACAAGTTTATATAAATATAAAATAATAAGTATACTTTATTTATTAATAAAAAAAAAAAAAAACCAACTTGGATACTAAACAACAAATGAATAAAATTATGTATAATTTCTTTATACATATACGTATATATATAATTATGTACAAATATATATACAATATGTATAAATATATATACATATATGTATGCATATGTATAAATAGAGCAACAATAAAATGGATAATAAAAATACAAAGAAACCACAAAACATTAGCTTTTTTCTTGTTAATCATGATTACTTTGAAGAGTTCTGGGCGAACAACGTGTTTTACATGCTTCTCTCTCTCTTAAAGTTATTCTTATAGTATTGACGTTCTGCAGAGGTTAACTGTTCTTATGCTTTAAAAGCGTGCTATACGCATCCACTCATTAAAATAAACATTGCTTTGATATTTCGGAAAAAATCGAAAAATTTATCATATTATTCCGAATTATGTTGACTTTCACTGCTACCATACAAAGGGTCCCTATGGCCGAAACAATAATTTACTACAACTAGTGTGAGTCAAGGCATGTGTTACATGTTAATACTGTTCTTAATTATATATTTTTTTCACTTAAAACGAACAAAATAAGTAAAAAAGGATCCTATTTTTTATATATTTTATTATATTTGTCACCATCATTATTTTACATGGGTAAACGAAACCAATATACCTTTTCATAATCCTTATGGTCGCGAGTATAATTGTTACAAGTAAAAGCACGCTTATGCGAATTAAATCATAGCGCAATTAAAGACGTCTGTCGACCCATTAAATTTTACACTTCATGTGGCATTAAAACCTCAACCTACTTTTAAAAATTATTCATTTGTTGAATATTTAGCCTGGAAGCAAAATTTCGAGAAATTTTCTAGTTTAAAAAACGTTTTTTCTTTGACGTCATCCCACCAACAGTGCGTGAGTGGGGGATACTTACACATAAAAATTTTGTTCGAAATAAAACATTTCTCTTTTTTTTTAATTGAAAATGAATTTTATTGTTTTTTTTTCAAAAAGGAAACAACGATGCATTTAAAATTAATAAAATGTTGATTTTTAAACATAGACTAATATTTATATTATAAAATAAATTTTCTTTACTTCTACTTTAAAAAGAGTTTAAAGCAATAAATCTTGCTCCACTCAACTAAATCCTTCTCTTTCTTTTGAAAACACAACAACGCTTAATAGATAAATCGAATTGAATTCAAAATTTTACGTTCTAGTACATGGATCACCTCATTGAATTGTACATAGCGCGCAAAATATTTGATAATTCATTACTTACCGACAGTGGATAGAGATACACTCATATAACGGCCAATTGGACTAACAATAACAATGTCCTTGATTCTCAGTAACAGTAATACTCTCTCATTAGGTTGTTTAGGTTCAAAAACCAGCTTACGCTGTTTCGCTGTTTTGTCAAGTTTGGTTGGCTTGAAAGAAATATTGAAATATTGAAGAATTTTTAATTCGTATTGAATGCCTTTTGAAAAACAAAATACAAAACTAAACAAATTATATAGAAATTTGCAATTCTAGCGAAGAGTAGCAGTAGCTTATTTATATATTAAACATTATTACATTTGCGAACATGGAAATATATCTTAATGAAAGTAACGTTAGCTGTAGTTTATTTTACATAAAAAAAATTTAAAAAAAATAGTGAATTTTCTTCCTTAAAAAGGACTAATATATATGTATATGTGTAAATATAGGATATATGTACGAATAATATACAAATTTAAATTTAATTGACTCTACGTTAAGTAGACGTATATATGTAATATATATGAATGTTTTTCAAGAAGCAGATACAACTACATATACACTATATAGATAGATGTGTATGTACACATATTTACAAATTACTCATATGTAAGCAAATATGTATAGAAGTAAGATACGAACCAAAAAAGCTCTTATTTCAATATTTCATACGATTTATAAAAGTTGTATATATTAAATGTATATATAGATGTGTATATAAAAGAAAAAAAAAAGAAAGAAAAAAGAAAAAAAAAAAGAAAAAAAAAAAACAGAACCTTCTTTTCATATATTATAGAACAACAAATTAATACCATACTTACATAAATATACAGCTATTTAAATTTCAAATAATATCCATAGTACAAATATTTGTTGTATACGCTCAGTAAATATTAAGTAATCATATCGATATGAATAAATTTTTTATTAATTATTATATATCAGAATATGAATACAAAAAATGTTTTTTGGTCGAAAATGTTCATATGTGTAGTTGTAGTAATAGTACATTTTATACGAGTGGATCCGTTCTCCATATGAATATTTCTAACATTATTACATAAAAATTTGCATTCAATACGCTTTCTCTAGTATGCGTGCATCTACAAAAGGACATTACGGTTGCTTACGTTTATGTGAGAGTGGTTGTGTTCAAATTCGTTTCATTGGTTAAATGCGCGATTCGTTAATGATACTTATTCCAATATAACATTGTAATGAATGCATACATCGCATAAGTCGTTGTCTGTTGATTATAGTAATCAACAATCTACTGGGCTACACCTAAAGATTAATTAATTAATAATTGTTGTATTTAAAAAACAAAAAATCACTCTCTCCCACTCTTTCTTTCAATGGAGTACAATTTCGGTGGTTTTTGAAAAACTTTTGCTTGAACTTTTAAGCGATCAAAGTTGTCACACTTTCAACATTAGTCTCTTATTATATAGGATTTTGAATAATTTTAGAAAAGCAAACTTAATTTAAGGCATTTATACCCTACCGTCATACTTGTAAAAGCAGCAAAAATTTATGTAAAAGAAAAAAGAAAAACAAAAACTAAAACCAAACACATTAAGTATAAAAATCATAAAGCAATATATTCTATAGAATTCGTTTACTTATAATTCATTAGAAGACGCTTACAGTTTCAGAAGACACTTACTTAGAGAGTCAAAATATAGTGTATATATATACATATATATGCGGATACGAAATAAATGTGTTATTTATACATATTGAAGATGTACATAAATGTAAAATAATTTGCGTCTTGGATTGATTTGAAAAAGCTGTTTTACTTTTTTGTTAATTTCAGTGGATGATTATTATATAATTTTTTTTTTTGTTCATTGAATTAATGCTTACCATAATTGGGTGCCGATGAAACATTATATGGATTCATACGATTAGTTTGCAAGTTGCCGGCCTTTTGGGGGCCACCGTTGTATGTTTGTTGATAAGTACCGAAATTTTGCGTGGTACCATTAGTTGGTGTGGGTGCAGCTGAGGGAGCATTATTCCAACCATTAATTGCCGAGTTGGCCGCTGGCATTGGAGCTGGGGGGCCAGATACCTGTGGCTGGGCCGTTGGTATATAACTATTTTGAGGCCAGTTCGTATTAGGAGCACCGTATGGAGATGGATTCCAGCTGGTTTGTGGAGCATTTATTGGTGGCGTTACATAGGCACCATAAGGTGGCTGTTGTTGTGGATAGGCTGCTGGGTAGCCATTATTCCATCCATTATAGTTGGCAGGTGGTGCAGATGGATAACCATAAACGGGACCTTGTGGATTATAAGCATTTGTTTGTTGTGGATAACCGCCGGCCACACCAGCATTTCCAGTGTTGGCACCTGACATCGGATCAACAACGCCACTTTGCTGTTGCGCAGCTAATTTTCTAGCCAACTCTTGTTTATAATTGGACTTTTTAACATCCACCATTACATACTTGATTGAATGATCCTTATGCACTTGAAAATTCCATATAAATTAAGTAAGTAATTAATTCATATTGATATAGTAGGAAACACTTACAAACAGCTTTATCGACTGAATCGTAATCATCGAATTCGACAAAGGCAAAACCCCGTTTACGACCAGTAGTCTTATCGACTAATATCTTAACACTAACAACGTTGCCGAACTGTTCAAAATGTTCTCTTAACGATTCTTCATCGTGGCAATCTTTTAGTCCGCCCACAAACACTTTCTTTACCGTCGAATCGCTAGTTCCCTCGGGACGTGGTAATGCCCGTTTCGAATCTACCGTTCTGTAGTGATAAAATATTACACAAACATAGAGATCCACCATGTTGTGTTATAAAATTCCTTTAAAGAAACTTACTTTCCATCAATTACGTGTGGTCGAGCCGCTTGAGCTTTATCTACCATTGAAGAATCTTTGTACGTAATAAAACCAAAACCTCTAGAACGTTTAGTGACAGGATCACGCATTACGATTACATCAATTACTTCACCAAACTGACCATAAAAACCTCGCAAAGAATCCTCTGTAGAGTTCATCGATAATCCGCCCAAAAATAATTTGCGCAAAAAATCGTTCCCTCCAACTCTATTATATTGCTTTCAAATAAAAATTGTGCAAACCACAGTTATTTTTCTTATTATTGTATATCAAATAAAAGGCAAAATTTCGGTATTAAAGCGACGCCATTTTCTTCTACCGTGGCTCTTAATGTATATGAAGAAAAAATATTGCAATTTGTCTTACCACTTCATTGTTCTCCATCGGATATTTGGATAATTCTTGTTTCATCATATTATATGCAAAAAAAACTAAAACAATATTCTTATTAACGATGTAAAAGTTGTTAATATATTACAACTTATATTTTCGCGTCACTTTATGTATAAAAATGGCGAATACATACACTTACATGATATATTTAGTGCACCAAATGCCGAAGTTTGTGTTGTGAACACGTCATCATCGTTACTAGCGATGCTAATTTTCTTACATAAAAATTACAGTTGTATTATATGAGTATAAAAAAAACTAAACTTAACGATTCAGCCAAGAAATAATTTTTAATTATTTGTTTAAAAAAATGCATAATACGACATAGCGTTACATAAGAGTAAATATAATTTCCATGTTAGTACCAGAGACCTCTAATTGAGCTCATATTTCTAATTTGTAAACTTTTTAAGGCTTTTCACTTCTACATATCTGAAGGGCACATTTTTTGTTTACTAGACATGTAAGAAATGCATGCTTATGTTATGTATTTTGTCTACCATATGTGGATGTGTGTTCTTTTTTATATATAAATTGATTTATTTAATTACATTTATTCATTATTTACATTCTAACTTCGGTTTAGAGTAGGGCATAAAGCGGCTGCCTTCGTATGTGCTGCTATTATTATATCCAATAACAATGTATTAAGTAAAATCTTAAGATCCCTATATAATTGTTACGAGAACTTTGCTCGTATATATTAAATACACGATATTCATGAATACGATATGGGTCTGCAATTGAAATTTGTGATTGAGAGGTCTTTAATGTAATTCTCTGATTTAAGTTTAATTAAAGTAATTGAGTTATCTAAAGAAATAAAACTTCTTCATGATTATATAGCGCAATACAAACGCTGAGTATTTGCGCTATTTTATTTTTCATAAAACTCTTAACCACTGAAAAACTCAGAAATTTGGCTGCATCTTTTATATTGTCTACCAAATTTTTCAACCATTGAATGGTGTGCAACGCTGTACGAAGTTTCCGCTCTGTGCCAGTTGCCGAAAAATTTTCATTCCATTTTTATTGACGCGTGCTGAAGGTGTGTTTTAAGTTGCTACGAAGAGTACAGTGCACTCAAGTGAATTTTTAATAAAAATATTTTTAACATATATATTATATTGTGAAAAATGACTAATCAAAACGACGATAACAGTCAAAATGGAAATGATTCCCAAAATAGTGACGATGTAAGTAAAATATTGAAATGAATAAAATTTTCTAAAAATTACGTACGTAGCACTCAGAGCCGCCATTTTGTAAAATTCATGATGTGAAAAATCAATAATTATGGAAATATGTATGTATCTAATGGCACATTTTGATTTTTTTTCCATGCGTTTCTTTGTTGAAGGATGTTATTACCGAGCCAGAGCATATGCGAAAATTATTTATTGGAGGCTTGGATTACCGCACCACAGATGATGGATTAAAATCTCATTTTGAGAAGTGGGGCAAAATAGTAGATGTTGTAGTTATGAAAGATCCCCGTACGAAAAGGTCACGCGGTTTCGGATTTATTACTTATTCCAAGTCCTGCATGATCGATGACGCACAAAATGCCCGTCCACACAAAATTGATGGTCGAGTTGTTGAACCCAAACGTGCAGTGCCGCGTCAAGATATCGACAATCCACATGCTGGTGCGACAGTAAAGAAATTATTTGTGGGTGGTCTTAAAGATGAGCACGACGATTCGTGCTTGCGTGACTACTTCGGCAGGTATGGCAATATTGTAGATGTTAATATTGTCATTGACAAGGAGACTAGTAAGAAACGTGGTTTCGCTTTCGTCGAATACGATGATTATGATCCCGTTGACAAAATTGTGTGTAAGTATAATATAGTGTTTATAGGAGTTGTATTGTACAGTCCCAGCTCCGCAATAATCTTAATAATGGTTGATGCGGCGTTTCATTGACTGTTAGAGTAATTTAGCTTAAATAAATTTATTGTTGATTATTCCTGCTCAATGGATAATTGATGAAAATGTTCTTGCTACATAATAATCTTGGTCAAATTGCCAATGTTTCTACCCACCATCATAAGTCCTAAGTATACTACGCAATAAGTATTACAACGCTCAGAAAGAGGCATCGGAAATCCCACAAAACATATATATTCTAAACCAGCGGGGTCTTATCCCTGTCGTTGTGCGTATGTGTGTTTGATGGTTGGTGTGGATTTGGCCTTAGCCAAATGTTACGATACACGTCTAACAATAATACTAATAATAATTAGAGTTGGATTTTATATAAAAATAAATCTTTGTATATTTCTAGTACAAAAAACTCACACAATTAAAGGGAAAACTCTGGATGTAAAGAAAGCCTTACCTAAAAATGAAATGGGCCGTCAAGGTGGTGGCGGCGGCGGTGGTGGTGGTGGTGGCCGTGGCAGTAACATGGGCCGCGGAGGCAACATGGGTGGCGGAAGTATGGGTAATCAGGGTGGCATGGGAGGTGGTTGGAGTAGTCGCAACAATGACAGTTGGGGAGGCAACTTCAATAGCGGTGGCTATGGTGGTGGCGGCGGAGGTGGTGGTGGCGGTTGGGGTGGTAACAATGTCGGACCCTGGGACAATGGCAACGGCGGAGGCAGTTGGAATAGTGGCAGTAGTTTTGGGGGTCCCAGTAGTGGCCCGGGAAATAGCGGTAATTGGGGCAATAGCGATTTCGGAAGTGGCTACCAACAAAGCTACGGTGGCGGGCCCCAGCGGGGTGGTGGCAATTTTGGTAGTAATCGTATGCAACCGTACAATAGCGGCAACTTTGGTAGCAAAATGGGCGGTAAGTTTCAATTGAAGGCATTTAGTGTGATTTGCCATGAATCGGGCAGCACAGTTTCTCTGACACAATTGCCTTGTATTGTTGTAATATAAGTGCAATTTTTATTAAAAACTGTGAGATTAAAGCGTCTGCTTTTGCTATGTTATGCAAATTTTTCAACAAATTTCCATATTTGTCATAACACGCGGCGTCGCTACAATGTTTACGTTTACGTTAACTGATGCAATTCATAGTCTGCGTTGTGTTCATAGTTTACACGTAGGCAGTCCCAGCTCCGAAGATGTTACCTTAATGATATCTTTGGCGTTTCAAGACTGCCAGAGTAAATTTTGCGAATATTATATTATCTGTTAATTTGTGCAGCTCTCTTACATCACAAATTGATGAAAAAGTAATGGCAACATATTGTTTATGGGTAAGAGTCGTATTGAGTATTGATCTGATTAAAATTCCGTATTAGGCAACAAAGTATACGAATGAACGTAATTTAGTGATTATTACTTGCGCAATAAATCTGCTTGAATGAACGTGTTTGGTTGGTGATTCTTATTGATATATGATTTTGTTGTTTTGTAGGAAACCAAGGAAACTTTGGCAATAGCGGCGGAACTGGTTTCAATAGTAGTGGTCCGATGGGTGGTGGTGGAGGCGGTAGTGGTGGTGGTGGCAGCAGCGGAGGAGGTGGTGGTGGCGGTGCCAGTACCAACCGCCGTTACTAAAAGGTAAAGACTTTAATTTTTATTATTAATGAAAAATTTTGTTCGCTTCATTTTCGTGCTCTTAAAAACGATCCTTAATATGTTGTACGTACTCTGTTAGCTTTAAATTAGATGCAAATCTGAGATTTTTTTTTCGTTTGGCTATAAAGAGTTACAGTGTACCATTGTTATTAAGGCCATGTTAGGGTTTGTTTGATACATTCGTTCCTTTTGTAATGTTGATAATTTTTCCCGTTTTTCATGCGTTCTCTTTATTAGCTATAGTTGTTATAATGTTTTAAGTCTATAATGCAGTTAAAACATTTTGAAAAATATTTATAAAAAAAATTTCATTTTTATAGGTGGGGTATCACACTTAAAAAATTATATAAAAAATGTCCATAAAAAAAAACGATCAATCTATCACTCTGCAAAGCAAGCAAATGTTGTATGTGTAAGGCCCTCCCTTCAATTGTAAATCAATCAAACAATCAGTCGGTACTTCTTCAATATTAAAACAAAAAAAGAACAGAACAGAATTTAAACGATCACAGATCAGTGCAGCGACAGTCAGTAATAATATAATACAGGAAAGGAAAGGAAAGGAAATGAAAGGAAACTACTGCAATCAGTTATATATATATATATAGTTAACATTTCGAAAAAGGTAAAAGTATGAAGAAAGAAACAGAACAGTTTTTCTCTATAATGTGTCAAGAGCGAAAGAAATATGATGAGATGTTACTTACGATGAGTGTGAAAATGTATTCAGGCCAAATGAGAAGAACATAACAGAAGAGGAAGCGTACATAATAAATTGATGAGATGATGAATTTTGAAAAATTAAGGAAACACGCAAATGAAGAGCAGGGTGTATTCTTGCACAGAGTCGGAGTATACAGTTTCTCCATATATAGAAATATATCCCAAAGAAAACATGAGGATTTTCGTTATAAATTTAGTGTCAGTTCTAAGCTTATCTAAAAACAAACAAACAAAAACTATTCATTGTCACCCCTTCATAATATCAAAAGAATTAAAATTACTAAGCAGAAGAAGAAGAAGAAGAAAAAGAAGAAGAAGCAAGAAAGAGAAAACGATTATACCACCATATATATACAAATATGTGTAGATTGATATATTATAAAACTTTTTAGTGTATACAATTAGAGCAGTAACAGATAATATTTGAAAAAAGAAAACTTCAAGAGAAGTCCAATTGAACGTAATTTCATAAATATTATTACAATTTGTAGCAGTAGTTTTCCCAGATATAATAAAAAAATGTCACGTAGTTGATACGTGATTTGTGTGTTGCGTGCCTTTGCAAAGAAGAAACACAAATACAAACAAAACAATTAAGAAATTTTGTGTCTAGTTTATAAGCATTCTCTCTTTTTAACATTTTTCACCAATTAGATGCTAAGATTAATTTAAAAATACGTTTTAATTTCTATTTGTATGAATATGATCAGGAATAATTCTCTCCACCTTTTCCTACTACTTACTACTACTACTACTACTACTATTACTACTACTACCATTGCTCCCACAATTACCACACTACCGCAGCTTAACTGCTTTTCCAGCAGTTTCTGTCTGACAAGCATACCCGATTTATGCGTATTACTAGTGCTAGATTGAAGAATCAATTCACTTAATATTTATAAAAAATTGTAAATTAGTTTTAAAAAAACTTTTTTTCCATTTCCATGGGAATCCAACTCATACACAATATATAATATTTTTCTTATTAATGAAAATTACCGCTGTTTTTAGTTTTTGGTTGTTGTTGTACCTTCTTTCATAATTACTTTCTAACTTTCATTGGTTCAATAAAAACCGAGTAGAAAAGTTTAAGAAAAGAAAAGAAAATAAAAACAGGGAAACCACAGAACAAAGAAAACAAATGTAACAACAAAATGAAAAAATTTATACAAAAGCTGAATTGTAAAAAGAAGAAGATCGATACATGACCGAAGTATATAAATATAGAAATGTTATGTTTTTATATATTGAGTATTAGATCTAAGGCCTTGCAGATCACCTGCTAGCGACAGATTGTGAGAGAGAATGAGAAATTAGCGGGAAGGCAGAGAGAGAGAAGCATTTTCTATATCTAAATAAAATAAGCCAATGTGTAAGTTTAGTTGTTTTAGTTTAAGGTTTTTATACAAACATTTTATGAGTTCATCACATCTCTCTGTACATGATTTTTACCCGTTTGTATAACCGATCTATATAATGCAGATCGCCCCAAAAAAGTTATTCGCTTTTAATTTCTCCTTCTGTGTTGTTTACCCCATTTTATATTATTTTCAAATATTTTTAATCATAAAATTTTTGTTACAAGTTGGCTGGCTGCTCGTCTCTGTTAAATACTAGCGACTGCCACCGGTTAACCGTTGGATGCAGTTGGCTTTAATGTAACTATGGCCGGCCAGTCTCGTCCCATTTCATATATATACAGACCATGAACGGTCCTATTGAAATGGTGGGGTGGTGGCGAGGTAAGTGAGGTAAGTTTCGAAATCTTTAATTATTTTTTGTAATATTAAGTTGTACATAAATATTTGTATGATGTATTGCTAAAAATAAGTTAAAATGGATTTCTCTTAATGTATTAATCCCACTCGGCATGCAATGTTTTTGTATTTGTTATTCATATATTCAATATAACATTAAATATAGTTCAAAAGAATTAAACAAAAAAATAAAACCGTGAGTTTTATTTATATAAACAAAGGCCGTGAAATCTTTTGGCAGAAAAAGCCTGCCTAGTGCCAACTAATCTATGCTGTACTTTATCGTTTGTATGTAGTAAATTACTGCGAAATCCAATAAGTGGCTCGGGGGAAATACCTTTCTTGAAATATGTATGAAATATAGTTTCTATAATAGTTGCAAAGGCTTCGTCTATTTTGTTGTAATGTCAATGTTTTTATATAGATCAAGAACGGGCCTAAAATTAAAAAAATTAAAATTGTAAGTGAATGAGTGAAGATGCGACTGCCTATTAGTTGGCATGTATCGAGAGAGAGAGATTCTAAAACGAGTTCGCCTGCGTCTGCGCTAAACAATTATTAAGCTTCATGGGTTTCTTGAGGTGCATATTTTTAATGCACATTTGAAAACAGGCAATTAAGGAATGTATAAAATAAAGATTGAATTATTTTTGTTCCTAGCATGACTTGTTTCGACAATGTGCTCTAAAGGTTGTGAAAAAATTTCTTTAACGTGAAAGTCTGAATTGCCTAAATTAACATAAAGCGGCCTCTAGTAAGCATTAACAACACTGTTGTGTTAATCTATTACAGGGTTGCATTTTATGTATTTAATCCAGTCAAAACTTATTAGCGTAGCATTACAAATATCAGGGTTTCCGGTTTAAAAGTTAAAATACAATAGTTCGTTATGATTTAATATATATACCGTTACGATATTTTTGCTAAGCTAGTTCGTTTTACTGATTGTAACTGCTGTTAATTATATAAAATTTGTAAGAAACTGCGAAAGAAAATTGAAAACGAAAGGATTGGAAAAAGAATTAATATATAAAAAAAATACATAAATATAATAAATGAAAACACAAAAAACAAAACTGATGAAGGCTGTAATTATAAAAATATAAATTTTATTAGAGCTCACAAAAAATATCATGATTATGCGGGGAACGTTTGTCGCACCGTAGATTGCCCGCTACTTACGAATAATCAAATTGTAATAAAAAAAAAATGCATAAATTCTCGTTTTATGCGCTTGATTTTGCGCATTTTCATTTCATTCATATTTATTAGTCATGTTTTGTATAGATAGACAAAGAAAAAAAAAAATACTCCACAAAATATGTACATCGCATAAAGCACAAGATTGATATCTGCTGGTATACTTAATAATTTCGTTTGACTTGTCCAGTGCGGTAGAGTATATCTAGAATATTCAAAAATTCGCGATAATTGAATTCCAAATCGATGCCACGTTGTACACCGAAACACTTAAAGATCGCATCAAACTCTCTGCTACTAATCATGTAATGCATATCCCGTACAGTTAATGCACGCATTAATTGATTTCTACGTATGGTGCCACAATTCTCACGATCAAAATCTTTAAAGACTGAACTCAAATTAGAAATCTCGTCTGGTTTGCGGGCCAACTTCATGAGGGCTTGCGAACAAATGGTGCGTTCCTCAAAACTCAAGAAGCATTCGACACAATCTAAATTGGCCAAATGCATAAGTGGGACGGCTATAACGTCATGGTCAGCTGTGGCCGTTTCCACTTGTATAAATATTTCATCGAGAGCTTTACAAAAGTCACGATATAGAACACAGCAAGCACGTTTCGGGGAACGGAATCTATTAAAAAGAGAAAAATTTAAACAAAAAAAAGAAAATACAAAACAACAAACACACGTACATTTTACAAATGGTATTCATTTCTTCGGGTGTCAGCTTAACGTTGGCATTATCTACGCCACGGCGGAAATCAACTTCTAAAATTTCACCTTCACGATGACGATCAAAGTCTTGCAAAAAGTCTATTATCGGAATACTCTTGGTGGTGGCCTGCCGTTTGGCTTTGGTCAATATTTGTATAACATATTCTTCATTTTCTCTATCCTCAGCTTCCCCCTTAAAGTTGGGGCACGTAGCTTGTAAATCAGCGGGTGCTGTCAATTTTGGTACCGCATATTCAGCCGGATCAGCATCTTCCAAAAAGCGTGTATAGTGAAAGCCCATCTCGTTGCCATACCGATCGATTAAAGCATTCATTTCATCATTGGACAATAAAATGCCATTTGTAACGAAAATCTGATTAGCTTGTTTGCACCGGACATGACCGCTATTCAGTCTGAATTAAAATATTATGATAAATGATAACAAAACAGTTAAAATGCTGTAGAGTTGGAACAAAGGGCTCTACTGCTCCATTTTGCTTTGTAGAATTTATTGCAATAAAATATATTTTCCACATGTACTTACTTGTCAAAGTTTTTAAAGAACGGATGCATATGTAATCTACGATTGCGAATACGCATTTGAATCTTGCGTAAAGCTTCTTCGCATAAATCGCGTATATTCTCATCGACCTCTTGCCAATTTAAAGCACCATCGCGTAACATATTTTTTATATACTTTGGAGGGGATTTTACCTGAAGTAAAGGCATCTTCTCCAAATTCTTAACGGTAAACACTATAAGAGCGATTAGGGGCTATTAATGGAGCACATTTTAGAATATGTCTCTCAGATCTAACTCACCCCGATCAATTTCATCTTCAAACACTCTCCACATGATACGATTCGTATCAATTGGATCAATATAGCGTTGGCACAGCAAGCCGAACTCTCGTGGTGTTATGAATTTACCCACGCCCATATTGTGCAGAGCACGCTCGAATTGATTTATGGTAACGGTACCGGTATGCAACAGGTCAAAACCTTCCAGAAATTCACGTACACGTACCCGATTTTTATGAATGTGCTTTTGTATGCAAAAGACAACATCACAGTCGCTTGTATTCTCTTTGGGATGATTGCACAAATCTTTGAATATGCGGGCAGCCAAATTTGTACCCTCCACCGGCGGTAATTCGGGTAATTCCAAATCTACCAGTCTCCCCGGAAAGTCTTTCACGATTTGCTAAAGTTAACAAAGATTTACCAGTTGGTTAAACGGTTGATAATGAAGTTAATATTCCTGTTACTTGAGCATTATCCGTCAGATTTCTTTGCTTTAGATAATCAATGATGCATTCTATGTGATTGATGAATGCCACATAGTTGACCATATAAGAATCTTTCATGTAACGTTTCAGTAATAGAAGAAAATCATTATCTGATATGGGAATCTTCATAAAGTGTAAAACCCTGGAGAAGTGGGCCACCGTCACTGTGCCCACGTTTTTTGATATCTGTTGAATGCAAATAAAATGTAAAAAAATAAAAATTTGGATTTTAAAAATACGCGTCTTACGAGTTCATAATCTTGAAAGTAAGGCCTCAGAGGCAAATGGCTGACCAGAGCTATTTTAATTAACGTCAAGCACAGTTGTCGCCTGTCTTCCGGCCGTGGAATAACATTAACATGCATAGGATCATTCCATTCCAAACCGCTAGCCAAGTCCCTTTTCTGATGCTTGGCATGATCTTTTAAATTTATAAAAATACTTTAGAGAGAATGTCTGTAACTAAAAAAATGTTTTATAACTCACTCTCTCCGCACACCACCTTGCAAAATTGCTTATACACCACCCGGCCATCTCGGAGGCGAAAATAGTCAACCACTTCTCTAAGCTCAAAGTCCGATAAACTAATAATGCGTTTGTATTTACCCAGTATGGTGCTGAATAGAGACTCTGGTGGAAAAAAATTATAAATTTATCAAAACCTTTCCCCTATTCTCTCCCACTTACCTGATATTAGGCCTTTTCCTTGGGGATCATGGACACAAAACTCAGCACATATATCAAAACCATAACGAAATATTGCATCTTGGATTTTGCGACAGGCTTTCCAAATTTCGTTTAAATTCACATTTAGCTGAAAGGTACATAAATACTACGAGATTGCCCTAAATTTTGACAACACTTACTCTTTCATCATCTTCCATGGCAGTGGATTTGAATTATACGCTTTTCTATTTAATTTAATTTAATAACTTAAAATATAAATTTTTTTTTCTTTAATAAAATTTTTTCAATATGAAATTTTAAAAATGATCTTTGATAACGAATGAAATTGTCAAATATTTATGATGGGTCTAGACAGTTTTTAGAAATAATGAAGCAAGAGAAGAGAACTATATATAAAAATTTTAAATCGATTATCATGATGATTAAATCATTGGGGGATTGTAGAAATTGATTAAATCTAAAACAAATGAATTTTAAATTTATTTATTTTTCACACTCATTCTACAGAGTAAATCATTTATAACGATAATGTAATGTAAAGTCATTTTCACTATAATGAAATTGCTCTAAATAACTGTTTGAGTGAGTGAGGAAGAAAGATGTAATCTCACGAGTAATGTTTTAGTAAGAAATTCTTCGAAGAAAGTTCGGGTTAGAAGAGGAAAGCTTAAGATCAGGGCCATCTTTTAACTCAACTTTTGTTTTTTTTGTTTGAATTTCTTTCAAAGATTGCTTCTCACTGTACTCGCTTTTACGGCACAACATCATTATTGTTTAAATCTTATAAAAACCGATTCTCTCACTGCAGTTTAAGATTTAACGTTAAGTTGAATGCCAGTAAAAATATTATAAACGGAAAATCTTGTGACGGAAAATTGTTGAGAATAAAATTAATAAATAATTAAATAAATTGAAATCAATTAAAATGCGTTCAGTTTTGCCTTTGTTATTGTTGTTGTTTTGTGTTTTAATTTTAGCATCTTTTTCACAAGCTGTGCAAGTGATTAAGGATGTTAAACGGGCTGACTTAACAAAAGATGCTCATGTACGTACACGTCGCACAATTTATGGCGGCGGTTTGTATGGACGCCGTTATTATGGCGGCTATCATAAATATGGCGGATATTATCGTCCTTATGGTTATTATCATCGTCCTTATTACGGAGGCTTTGGCGCATTCGGTGTTGTTGGTGGTTTTGGTGGTGTTTGGGGTTAATTTGGATATAATTTGTGTCGAAAAACGAGGAAAAAATAATTTTCTCAATTTAAAAACAATAAGAAATCTGTTTAGTCTTAAAATTAATGGTCTTTGATATTAAAAAAAAAAAAAGCCTCGTTAAGTTTAATTATCAAGTAGGTTTTAGAGTAGATGTTAATTATTTAAGTAAACAACGATTGTTGTGTTGTTAAGGTGACTAAGTTGAATATATTGTAATATCATGTAAGTATCTTGTTACCTCATGAATATTTATACATGTATAAACAATAAGTACATGTTAAATGCATTTACGTATGAGTAGATCGGGATTCGTTATACCCATAAATTTTCTATACCTTCTCTAATATATTTTCATTAAATTAACACAAAATTATTTAGTACAACTAACTTTATAAAGTAATTAATTGTGAAAATAATGAACATATGACAACTGTACTCCAGTTTGGTTAAGTTTACGTGAGCTGATTGACCTTTGACTTCTTTATTAAATTGGCAAGTCTTCAGGGTTTTTTTATTACAAATTTATAGCTGTCTAAATTTGCAACCATCGCTTAAAAAAAAAAAATCTCGCATGGGAGAAAATACTACACGTTCAGAAAATGAATTGATTGGTATAATAAACAAATACATTTTTTTCCTAGCTATTCTTTCCCACTTAACTTTTAGTACTTTTTTCACAAATAAAAAAGGGCTACATTAGGCATACACCAAATCTAGGGTACCTACCATTATTACTCTCTTCCAAAATAGAATTTTTCTTTATTTTCCAAATATGTGGAAAATGTGGAAAAAATACCTAAAATTTATTTAAATGAACATACTTTTTTGGGAGTGGCAATATTAATATTTTCACCTTTTTTTTCATATGATTAAGTACGTGAAAAGGGCAAGGTGCTCCTTATATAATGAAAAATATTAAATTCGCTAATGTGGACTCGTATTTTATACGAAAATACATCTAATTCCCTTTTTGCACGATAGATACGTTTCCAAAAAATACGCGTCTAGAAATCGATGCTGAGCGAAAATATATATTTATTGTTGGGGCGTGAAGTGCCTCCTTCCGGATATTACAAACGTTTGCACAAAACCCATTCCACAAAATGTATTAACCAGAAAAGACTTTTTAAAACAGTGTACACTAGATGATAAAAGCACACATATATTTAAATGCATGTTATTTTTACATCAATTTCAGTGCCACTTATCATTTTATTAGTACGTGTGTTCTATTTTACTATTGTTATGATGTGAAAGGACTTTGCAAGTTAAAATTATGAGAAAAGTTATAGTCGGTCAACCTCAACCATATAATATCCTACATCATTTAGTTCCACAAAATTATGTTAGTTTCATTATATTAGTAAATGCGAGGTATTGTTATTTAAGTCTGATTGACATGGACCGACAGACATGGTTAAATGAACTAAAATTTTTGATGGTGAATGCATCGGTGTACTTGAAGGTAGGTGTGGCATTTGCTGTGTAGGCTTTACAAACATCCGGACAAATGTACTATACCCTTAATATACCTTATTTGCCATAAGTGATGCAGGATATAACAACTTTCAACGCATCACTAACATTACGATTTCATTTTAATATAAGAGTATAATGTGTTAATTTTTATATTATACATGAATATTTTTAATTAGTGCAAGGTCTTATAAATTGGAAAAAAAAAAAATTTAAGAGTTGCCTTTCATATCCATATCATATCTACATACGTAATTGTGGCAGTTAAAGTGAAATTGAAAAATTTTCATAAATTTTATTTTCTGTAAGAAAAAAAGTGTGCAAAGCTGTAGTGGATCATCTACTCTAAAATGCAAACAGAACAGAAAGAGGGGAATTACGTAAATTACGTAAGTATTTACGCCTATGATAGTTAGATGAGCTTAATTAAATTAAACAAGTATTTATATGATAAATAAAAACAAGTCAGAAAACTAAATTTGGCCAAGACCAAATCTTAAATACGCTCCACATATAGGGGTGGGCGTGGCAAATATATATATATATATATTGCGCCCTCTCATAGTGTATATATTACGTATCAGCTTACAAATTGAATTTTACTCGGATTATGGTTTTTTGTAAATTTTAGGCGTATGTGTTATCCGACCACGCCTAATTTCGAAATATTGATAGATAGGATAATTATAGATATGCATACCATATTTCAAGTTCATAGGTCAACATTTGTGGCCAATGTTAAAGACCTTCGTCGATAGTGGGCGTGTACTTTAACTGACCATGCCCATTTTTGGCACATCTATAAATTATTGACATAACTATAAATAGGCATACCAAATTTAAAAGTTTGTAGGTCAACATTTGTGACAGATATATCTTTTTGCTGATTGTGGGCGTGGCTATTGACCGATTTTGGCAATTTACAATAGCGATCTGTATGCAGGTACTAAAAGTGTACAAAATTTCGGCTCAATATCTGAAAGTTTACGTTCGTGAGAATGCCAATAACAGACGGACACACGGACAAATGGACATACGAGTACATATCTAAATTGATTCGAGTTTTTGATGCTGATCAAGAATATATATACTTTATAGGATCTCTGACGCCTTCTTCTGGAAAAACAAACTTAGTATACCCCTAGAAAGTTACAAAACTAAATTTGGCTTAAGCCACTATATACTTATAAAAAATAATTTTATAAATTTTTATATATACAAAGTAAGAGCAACACCGTGTTTGTGTTGTAAATACAATATTGCGAAAATTCCTTTAAAATGCGTTTCAAATGCATATATATTTAACTTTTGAATATTGAATTGAGAAGATTTCTTCTTCTTTCTTCTACCCTCTGGTAATATATATAATTTTATATTTACATGAATCTTAAATTTCTTCAATCACGTGCATCAGCAATATGTGTAAATATTTAGAGAAAAACTATTACAAAAGTGTTGCTGCTGCTTCTGCATCTTCTCAGAAATGTTTAGTATGTAAATATTTATGAAGACAGCAACTACTTGGACTTGTGTATTATATACTACTATATAATATATGTATATATATATGTATGCATTAGAAAATAGATAAATATAATTTGTTGCTTTTTTTATATAAACAAGTTGATTGGATTTTTTTAGGGGAAAATTTCATAATAAAAAATGTGAAAAATAGATTTATAGAAAAAAGTGGAGAATAATATTTTAAGATTGTAAAAAAAAAATTAAAGTAAAAGAACTGAATTTGAATTTCAACAAATCTTAAATGCCCCCCACCACCACCACCATCTCTTCAATACTAAAACAGAGAGTAAAAAAGAAAATCTTCCAAATTTCAGTTTTTTATCTTATACAGTTTTTAAGTGATACGAAAAAACGCCTCTTAAAAAACCTCACTCTAATTAGTTTTTGTTTAATTGGGGCGTGTCCTTCGACGATTTTACCCAATTTCAATACCAACCTGAATTCAAGAACTGACAATATTTTTGCCACATTTGGAGCCGAGAGAATGTTCACCACTGTTAGACAGACAGTCATTGTTAAATCGTTTCAGATGATTGATGCTGATTACGAATATGAATACTTTTTGTTAGAATCACGGACGCTTCCTTCTTGGTGATGGGTATAATAATATAAAAAGATATAAAATAAAACAATGAAACATTTCTTTCTCACTTATTTTCTCTACTTTCTTTTCATTTCCTTTTCATTTCTTAAATTAATAAAGCGTTTAATGAAAAATATAATTCAGGAAGAGACTTCAAGTTATTCATAAACATGTGCTGAGGAAACCAGTAAAAACATCTGTTGACACAAACTGTACACAGGAATAATAAGTAGAAAAAGGAAAACTTTCGGAAAACTTTTTTCTTTTGTTATAAACATACATATTTACACATTACATATGTATGTACATATATGTATTAGTGAAAATACATAAATCTATGGTAAGGAATAAAGTTCATAACTTTTAGAAGAATTTTGGCAATGTGATAAATTTTTAATTCAAGTTTCTTGATAAATTATCTAAATTTATTATTTTGTAATCATATTAAAATTAAGCTTAATTCCACCCTACAACATTTCAAAGTATGCTGATATTATTTAAACTCTTTAATGACGTAGTGTGTAAGTTAAAAACAAGTGAACATGTTATAGTCGCTACAATTAGTTTAGTTGTATATGTATTTGCGACGTATTGCCCTTCGTGATATGGGAGGGGGTTCTAAAAATGATCCGAATTATGAAGTTCTTTAATCATATTTCACCGAATTTAAAAAAAAAATTAAGAATTGCAATTTTTAACTAAATGGAAAGTGTTTTTAAAAATAGATCCATCGGATCCATTTTTAATACTAACTACTCTTGGCTCCAAAAAGCATTCATGTGGCAAATTTCACTAATAAATATCAAAAATTGCGATGCATAAAAAGAAAAGAAACATGGGGACGGACACGGTTAAATGAATTCAGATTCTCAGCGGAACTACATGAGAGTACAGCATGTGCCGTTTGAGAGTTGCAAACATCTGCCCAAGCATAGTATAACTTTATTATTTACCGACATGGGTTTGATGCATTATATTGTTTAAAAATACTTTTATTAAAATCGTTAGCGTATCCATGTGATTTGCATATTAATAAAAATTGATCAAATTTTACGATTTTTTTTATAACAATATTATCAGCAGTTCAGTGATGTACGAATGATGAATAGCTTTCCTGGTTTTTTTTAGACTTCAAAGGAGTATAATTGTACAAAATGTGAATTGTATGGAAATTTTTAACTGAAATAAATGTCCATTCGGCTGTTATGTCACACATGATATATGAAATTCTGTTAATGTTTTTTTATTATAGTACAATAATATACGGTTTAAAATTATCGTATAGCTGAGAGAGAAAGAAAGAGAGGGAGAGAGAGGGGAATATAGAAAGTAAAAGTATGATGATTTATTTCATTTATACTGCACGTGTCGGATTGGTAAATATAACAGTAAGGCAGTACCGCATTTATGCTACATAAGTTATGCCATTTTACCGACCTTAGTTCCACATATTATGTTATAATTAGTTTGTTTACATTAGTAAGCGCGCCACACATTTTCATACAAATCACATTCTGAAATATTGTTATATGGAAAGGGATTCTAAAAATTGATCGATCAGGCTCAAATCTAGCACAACTTATTATTAAACCAATTAATTCTTCGTCACTGAATTACCTTTTTTTTTAAATTATTGAGAATTGCGAATTTTCGCCATATAAAAACTTTTCTTTTAATAGAACTTTGTATGGGAGAGAATACATACATGTTTTTATTCCAAATATTGTAAAAAATATCTCAAAAAATGCGACCAACAGCTTGTACACAGGCAGATATTGTAAAATTGATTCATATTTCTATTCTGAATCTAATCGTAAATTAAGAGGGTGGAGTCAAACATTCACGCAAATTTAATATATTTTTTCAACACTTCTCCTAATACTTGTGGATGTGATTTTGACAAATTAATTTTAATTTTGATGCATGATACCCAAGCTTTATGTTTATGCATACTGTCCAACTTCATTATGTAGTTGTTACAATAAATCGCGTTAAGGACATTTTTAAAAAGTTCTTCAAAATAACCGACAATTCGTCTTCGTATAATGTAATCTATTTATTTGATTAAAATCGATAATTAAAGATATTGCACTGATTTTTTGTCCACAATAATTACTATTTTATGTGTGGATTTAAAATGCAAGATTTTTTGTCCGTACGTCCAACAAAACAATAATACTTGATATAACAAAATCCTTTGGCCATGGTTGTTCCTTCTAAACTAAAATGCATATAAATATTTATATTGTATTGTTGATGATTGTTTTATCGATTTTTTGAAATATTATTAATAATGAGTTTCTTTTGAAAAATATTTCATATACTAGACACGTGTTTCACGTATTTCATATACTAGACAAAGTGTAGTAATGGTGCGTGTGAACGATAAATGTATGTACATCTAAAAGGTAATGAGCGTTTGTGGTCGTTAGCAATGTATATATGGAAACATGTACAATTTCTATCACCTACATCATATTCCTCATCTACATATAATCTAACTGTGTAGTGGTTTTCTATGCATTGTATAGAGTTATCGTAACAGCCACCAAGCGTAGTAGCATGTGTGGACTACAAAACAATTTCATTTTAAATGTTTGTACGCTAAATATTATGATAACCGATCAGTAAACCGGAATATGCATACAAATGGAAATAGTTAGGCAGCATTGTATGTATGTATGTGGGTTGGGGGAATAGGTTTTCGCACATATTACACACACAACTATGTATTGTCGTATATTTTATTGTTAACAGAGTCACCTGAATACATTTGCTTAAACAAGATACCAAAACTGTTACACTAAACAGCAAAAAACAACTTTAAAGGAAATCTGAAGAATTGAAAATGTATTTTTTTATAATTTATAAATTCTCATAAACATGTAAGCTTATTTTGTACTTGTATGGCGCACAAGTTAAGCTGACAGGAAGAGCAGTTGTTGTAAGCTGAAGGAAGTTAAAGAAAACGGTTTTTGGCAAACTAAATTTGAAATTGGTTTAAGCCGCATAGTTCTTCTCTCTAATGGAATATGTGTCGAGTTTGCAAGTCGAGTTGTCTACTATATAAGGATTATTTACTAATTGTGGGCGTGAGTGTTACCGACTCATGCCCATCTTTGGCAAAAGGTAATTAAAAATGTATTGTTGCGTTATTTAT
This sequence comes from Crataerina pallida, assembly GCA_949710015.1. Lineage (NCBI taxonomy): Eukaryota > Metazoa > Arthropoda > Insecta > Diptera > Hippoboscidae > Crataerina > Crataerina pallida. The sequence continues at coordinate 2,486,801 of OX453290.1, read as the reverse complement.
GAATAAATATACCAAATTCCAGCTTCACACCTTAGCTTTTGTGATAGACAAATACACGCAATTGACAAAAAGTTTCTATTACCTAGGACGTTGAAGTTCAATGCAATTTTTTGACGCAGAATTCGTCTTGTTAGTTGATACGTAATATGTAATCGGGTACATGCCACGTCCACTGCTTGTATATAGAGATGGAGAGTAATTAAAAATTGACCCTAGGTAAATTTTTACTCATTTTAGCTTAATTTTCGTGCATGATTAATTGTTTTTATATCCTATTGCTTGAAGACGGTATAAAACCATAATTTATAAACAATGTGTATTGTTATGATATTTGAATTTAAGGATATAACGTGAGAGAGATATTTGTATTATATAAACTTAAGCACATGCAATACTATTGTATAAAGCAACATATTTTTTTTTTGATAAAATTTCCATAGAAATGAATGCAACAACCAACTACTCTCTGAAACTATTGTTGTATTTTCTTTTGTATTCTTTGGAAAATAGCAGGTGTGGAAGGAGAAAGAGAAAAGGAGAGAGAAAAAGAGAGGGAGAGAGAAAGATAGTGAGCTTGTTAATATGGAAATTTTCACTAAAAAGACTGTCTTTCATATCAACCTAAACGAATATACAAAGAAGGGGAAAATGTATAAAAATTAAATGAAATACAATTTGGATCGTGTTGCCATAGAAGCAAAAAAGAATACGTACATAGTACAATAAATTAAGAGAGATATTGCACTTGTGCGATTGTGTGTACGAGTATATGTATTACGAAATGAATTTGGTAACGAAATATTCTCTAAACTTAAATTAAGTTTTTATACCCTGCACCACTTGTGGCAAAGAGTATATAAAGTTTGTGTAGATGTTTGCAACGCCCCCCTCTAATTTTACCGATTGAATAAGAATCAAAATTTGAATCGATTTAACCATATCCGTCTGTCCGTCTCTCTGTCCATGTATACTTTTGCGTAAGCTATAGGTCGTAATTTTTGAGATATTACGATAAAATTTGGTACAAAGGTATGTATTAGATCAAAAATAAACCCTATTGAAAATGGACCGGATTGGACCAGTTATAGAACCTCTTCCCTTATAATGATATTTCATGAAGTAACTTCTATCCAGGTGTGGGGTATTAGAAGATCGGGCTTGACCGACTTTATAACATTTTTACTTGTTTATTTCTTAAATATGTAGTCCTATTACCTGTATAACTATATACTTGTAAATATATCTTGATAATATATTGCATTTAAAGAAAGTTAAATTTTTGTGTCCATTATGTACATAACGCAGTGCAGTGTTTAGAGTTATGTTTCATTTTAACCCACAAATGCATTATTATTAATAGACGTGTGCAGCAAAGTATTGAATAAATTGTTATGAAATAAGTACTTTTTTTTGGGAAAATATAAGATTAAAAACCTTCATAAATCATTTAATCAATTATTCATTTTGTATTTGTGCATTTTTATTCACTTACGCTGCTCATTCTGTTAATAATGTAAAGACTGGAAAATTAACTTGTGACTTTTCTCTCACTACACACAATACATTAAAAAAAGTTTTCTCTGTCAGATTTACAGATTACATCAAATCATTCCCACCAACTTTATTTCTATTCCATTTTTTTATTTACTTATGTATTATTATTATCGTGTGGTACTAAGCATTTCTTTTTATGGTACTTTAAGTAAAACTTTTCTGCTCTGCTTAAGAGATTGCATAATGAAAATAAAATAAGAAAAACAAATAAAACAACCAAGAATTGTACTATTTACACACACACACACACACACTTCAATGCTATCTACGTAGAAAGTAGAAGGAAGTAGAAGAAAGTGCATGAAAAGTTTTAGGAACTGCATCCACTGTTTTTTTTATGGTCTAGTTGCTATAGATATCAAAGTTGACTTACTATCTCACAAGCAATACTTCTAGTAGTAGTATTTGTGTCAAATGAAGTTAAAACAAAAAAGTTTTTCATCAAAGATGTTTTTCGAATACCCGAAGTTTTCATAAAAACACACAAGTACATTTTTATTGCTACTGATGATAGGCAATATATTTGGTTTGAGCCTAGTTTCGTCACTTGAATATGATTAAAGGCAAACTCTTCTTTTAATATACCGCCTTTAATAATTCGGTGGTTATCACATTTGATTTGTTAATCATCTGAGAGCACTCTATGTATATTTTAAAATATTTCATATGATACTCAAAAAATAGGCAATGTAGTATTTTAGATCAGTCGACAATGACGGCGATTAGCTTTTTTTTATACTATCATCCGGAGCCATTTTGAATACACTGTGTGGATGTTTGTAACTCCTAAATGCCTATTACCACAACCATTTTCAATTGTAGCGATCGATACAGAGTCAAAATGTTAATCGATTTAACCATGTCCATTCTTCTGTCTGTCCATGTAAAATTGTGCACAAGTTACAGGTTACATTTTTTTAGATATTTCGATGAAATTTGAAATTGAAAAGAGGAATCCTGTTGAAAATGAACTGAAATTTTAATATTTTTGAACAAAATTTGGCAAAGTATAGTTAATTAGCTTCATATATGTCTGTGCCAAATTTGGATCCAATCGGACCATCGTTAGAACCCAGACACAATTAAACTAATTGTAGCATAATTTAAGCAGCTAAGTTATATGAAGTATTAAATAGTCGGGCTTGACCGACTATAATATTTTCACTCAAGTAAAAGAAAAAGTTTATAATGATATATAATGCAATTAAGGCATACAGGGCGTATGCGTGACATAATATCTATGTAATAATATTTCAAACATCTATTGCACAACAACTTGACTTTATTATAATTGTTTTAAAAAATATTGCAATTTTCCAAATAATTTATGTGATTATACATGCGGCTCATTATTAATTTATTTAATTTGAAACACATTTCATGAGAGATTAGACAAAACAATTACGATACAGTTGACATTAGTGATAGGATTTCAATGATATCTTAATTAATTACATTAAGATTTTGCTCCATTATCGCGCTGTGTTAATGATGTTAAATTACATCTTTTGTCAGTTGACCACATAGATAAAGTCAGGTTGTAATTAATGGGCTTGTAGCTATAATGAATCATTATGTACTTGTATAATTTCTTGATTTATGAATGTAAACATTGTTTGTTTTTTCACTCATTGATTAGTGAATTTATTGGGGAATGCTATAATTGACTACTCAATGGGAAAATTTGCATATGCATTATAAATAACATTTAATAATAGATTTATAAAATTGTATAAAAATTTAGTTATTATATCTGATTAACGACTATGTACTCACATCCATATGTAGTTAGTACTTGTTGTTAAAAATAGAATAAAATTTAAAACGAATGAAAACAAATGAAAAAAAAAAAACACATGATTATGAAAAAGTTTATACATTATATAGTCTTTTCTGTGGTTACTGAAAGAAATGCTTAAATATTTATTTTATCAACATATACATATACACACGTATAGGTGGTGTTGTAATCATTTATTGTAGAGAACTGGAAACTGGAAGCTTCTAATTCAGGTTTTAACAAACACAGCTGGTAGGACATACGGACGTTTATACTGTAGTCAAAGTTAATTTAATTAAAATTATTGCAAAACTATCTTAATTATTTAAAAAAAGACTTTTTATTATATCCTAATGTGTTATAAAAACTATATCCTTTCATATGAAACAACTTGTACAACTTTTTCAAATTGAAATTATTCTCTTTAAACGTGATTCTTTCTTCTTATTCATACCTAGGAATTGTTTTTAATTTTTATGAAAACTATGACCATGATATCATGAATTGAATTGGGACAGACAGATAAAATAGACTTGAAATATATACATTTAGCTTAAGGCAGCACTAAGTTCTGTATAATTAAAATATATAATAGGTATGTAAGTAGAAGGCGTCAAATAGGAAAATAGCGTCAACTGGGAACGAGTACTTTAATATGTGTTGAATTTTGCTGGTACTTCTCTGAATAACAAATAGATTATGTGATAGGTATAATAATTCTTTTAAAATATTTAGGAATCGTTATAGAAATCTAAGACATGTTTAGAACATGTTTGAAATGTTGATGATAAAAAATTACTTACGTTACTCTATATATACTTTATACTATATTCCATATTATTAAAAGGAAGCAGGATAATGTAAAAAATAAATCTTAAATACCTTTCACATACACATACAGACAGTGAGGATGGCAGGTGCCTAAGTTTGTGTGCCCTGTGAAGCCTCCTTCTGGGAGTTGCAAATAGAGTGACAAACTTTGTATATTCCCGATCTTGTGTGGACGGTATAACACATGTTTAGAGAACTTCCTCTATGCTAACAATGCGAGCAAACTTTTTAATAAAAGTAAAAGCCATTTGTTCGATTTGAAATTGGCAGTTTTTCCAAGAGAGAGTCAAATGGTTTGCCTTGAATGCGTAAATGCACGCCATAAATTCTAATATAATGTGAAGCAAAAGAAAGCAAAAACGATTGCAACAACTGTATTTGCCATAAGCCAAATATTACATATTCCATACCACACGCGCTCTACTCTAGATAACACAGCATTTAGAAAAAGAAATTGATTTTGTATTTAGGTCATTAGCTTTCTTACGTGTTCTATGTCAAGTTCTTCATAGATTGTAAACTTTACTCAATGCTCAGTGTGTGAGATAAGTTTTAATTTAATTCTATGAATTTTTACTTTTCCTCAAATGATGGTTTTTTTCTTAAACATCAAGTGTTTCTGAAGCCTATTGTATAAAATTGTTCAGTTGAAATTGGAAATTGGAAAATATTTTGTCAAAACGTCTAAAACAAAATTTGATAGACTTAATAAATTAAGAAAAATTTCGGCTACAGACGATATTTTTGCACCCTACACTACATGTATAGGATGTTTGCCTCATTCATGGAAGTTGCCTTAACTATATTCCGTGTCCATTATTTACATAATTTGCGGCTCTGCACAAAAACATATCATAAGTTTTAACTGTCGCGTCCAATAAGTTTTTTATAACTATTTTCAATTTGTTACTTTTTCTTATTAAAGAATAAATTAAAAATAGCGGAAAATCAATTGTTGCTCGCTACAAAAGTCCGTTCATAAATTTTTTATGTGTAAAGTATAAAGCATATAAAAAAATGCATTATTATAGTAAACGATATTTTTTACAATTTTTTTTTTATTGTATGTGAGGTTTTGTTGATATTTTGTGAGAAAAGTTTTCTTATTAAAAACTAACAATTAAGCTTGTCATTGCAAAGTTTTACTTAAAGTAGAAGAGGCGACTGGGAGTGTTTTTATATTAACTTTAATTAATTAATAGTTTTAAATTCAATTTGAAAAGAACTAAAGATAAAACAAAAGTGTCTTTTGAAAACCATTTAAAAAAGTTGAAAAACTTTGCTCTCTATACGGCTTGATTGGGTAATAAATTATTTTATGCAACACCTTAAAAGGTCCACAATGAGCAATAGACTCTTATTATTTACTTTTTTGCATAAAATCAGATCTCTATTTAGATGTTCTTCCATTTCTGAATATTTTGGCCCCAAAGTTGCTAAAAATGCTTTTTTTAGGGAATTTTTTCAGCTTTAATTTCAGGCAAAAGAATACGCCTACAAAAAATATTATTAATAACAGAGAGAGCTGGTGCTTTAATTTGCTTATTTTGCATAGAAATGTCTTTTTGTTTGCTAATATCTTTAAAAAAATTTCATAACACAAAGTAGCACGAAGCAGCTATCCCGCTTACTTGTGAAGAAACAGCACCATTGGCCACAAATAGACTTTTTTTTTTTTTTTTTTAAATAGAAGATTCGAAAGTATGTGTGTTAAATTTTATGTTTATATCTGCACCTTTTGAGAAGAAAAGCTCCTCTAAAAAATACATTTTTTTTTTTAACAGTTTAATGAAGAAAAATTGATATTTTGGTCAAAAAAACCAATTGTTATCCAAATAAACTCTACTCATATCTAATTTATTTTCTTTTTTCTTTCTAAAAGTGTTGCGGTATGCAGTTCGCGCAGCTGAAAAATCTGCTTGTGGTGCTTGTGGTGGTCACTAAACATTAATTCCATATTTATGGTTTATTTTATATTTGTACAACTTAATTGTTAATCGTAAATCTATTATTTTTGGCTTTGTAGCTCGTGTTAATACCATAAATATTATTTGATATTCTTGCTCTTTGAAATTTTCGTCCAAAGTATTTTATATTTATTATACTGAATTTTATTGTGTTAAGCCTGCGCAGGTCGACTTTTATATTGGTACATATGAACTTATATTTTGCAATTCACTCAGAAAATTTAATTTTGAGAAATTTATAAATCAGTTAAAATTATAATATTCACAAGTAAGAAGACATTGGATTAGACCAACTTTTAAATACCAATTCAAATAAAACTTAAGGAGTCTGTACAACATTTCAACTCAATATCGCAACATTTACATCCATGAGAACGCCTACAACGGACAGACAGACAGACACGGATGTACATTTCCAGATCGATTCAGTTTTTAATGTTGATGTTGAGCAGAGTCTCCGAGGTTTTTTTCGTGGTTTTGCAAACGAAATGGCAAAGTTGGTGAAGTGGACATTGGATATTATGGATACTTATAGATGACCACTTATTGTAAGAAAGATCAGTTCAATTCATTTCACAGATAACTTTTAAACACTAAAGCACTTTAAGCAACATTTACGTAGATGACTGCAAGAGTTTACGCAACAAAAATTGGGAAAATATTATTCACGCCTGAGTGGACAATATTCCCATAATATTTAAATAATCTTTTAAGCAAATTCAACAATATTCTCAGCACAAACTGCTGCCATTTGTAAATTCTCCAACTTTGTTGTTTATTTTTCATGCACTATATGTGGACCTCACATCGCTGCTTGAGTTTGAGATTCTCAACCCGCAAATCTAATACAAAACATAAATATGCCAGTTGGATATAAAAGATCGCACATACACACACAAACACCACAAACTATTTGCAGTGTTCTCCCCGTTTTATTATTATATTTGAATATCTCATATTTATGTGCCAACACACACATGCTGACTAAAAACATTTGAACGCAAAATTTATGAATTTGTTCATATTTGTAAGCGAGAATGTATTTTTGTTGCTTAAATGGTAATACAGCAACAATAAATCCCGAAGAATTCGTTGTGTAGCCATGTAGTCATAACTCAGCTAAAATTACATTTAAATATAAATGTTGCGCGTTACACAAAATAAAACTTTTATTAGAAAACTTGTTATAGAATTTCCTTTTGTATTAAAAATATATTGAATTTTTTATATGTGAAAAATTTTTAAATTTTTAATTGATCGTATGTCTGCTTATCTGTATTCCTCAAAAGTATTCTTTTCTTTTAAATTTATGTATGGTGAGTATCTAATATTTGCCCTACTATCTTATATAAAAAAAAAGTGGGATCAAAAGCTTTCATTGATTTATGGCGTCTTGTTGATTTTATGCTTCACAATACTTGTAGAAGAATCATGTCACACCCCCTTTACTTGTAATGCCTCTATAAACACACACGCACACACACCCATGTATGTATACGCAAATAATCAAACAATACATAAATAGTTCTGCTGCCATCTTCACGTTTATTTATCGTTATTATGAAGGATTACACCAAAGTGTTTATAATTTAACCCAGTGACCTAAATAAATCATATATAAGTCCATATTGTTATATACACATACAAACTTTAAACTGTTTTTAGTAAAATGAAACGCTAAAGCTACAATTTTTCCTTCTGTTTCGTTTCCTACCCTCCACATAAGAGATTAGGTAAGATTAGGGTAAGTTTGCTATTATATATAGATGTAGATGATATTTAAAATTTGACTTAAGCCAAATTTCGCCTTTAATAAATTCAAGCGAATTATTTGTTAAAACAAAGCACGTGCTCTTCTACTATATGTTCATATATGGAACAAGTTTGTGTGCTAACTCAACTATTCGTAATATTTATTTGATTTTTATAGCATCACATTAATAAATTTAAAAGCGATAGTGCTGTGCTAAATTTTGTCAAAGGAAAAAAAAAAAATAATAAAAATGAGACGATTTATGTGAACTTTATGTTTTTAGAGGACGAGTGAAATATACAATTAGAATACAACGAATCTTAAACACTTACATTTAAATTTATTATTGATTTTTAAAATTATTTTATTTTTATACTTTATTTAAATTCAATTGTGACAACCAACAATCATTATAAACGGTTTAGTATAACTTTAAATTCATAGCGTGTAATAAAAAATATATATTGTATCTACATACAATAAGAGATAAAATGTATATATGTGCGCGCATATCATATACGACTGCCATAGTTCTAGACTTAATCCATATATATATATATAAAATTGACTTTCCTTTGAATCATTTATGTAAAACTTTTTTTGCTATAAGGCTTTAAATTTATTACAATTCATGCACATTTACATATGTATAGATAGAGAGGATGGACAAAATAATATGAACACCGTTTACTTTTCCGTCTAAACAAGCGCAGCTGTTCTAAAAGTAAATGGTGGCCCAACATCTTACTAATAAATAAATATTATTATTATGTATATATCAGATGTTCATATTATTTTGTTCATTCCCTGCATAAGAACCCCTTTAAAGTAGACCCCAAGGTGGATTATATCCTTATAAAAATATCCCTGAGTGCTTGATTAAACATGTCACTGTTATGCTTCCTTTCTTCTACTTGTAGAGCATGCTTGAAAGCAATTCATCAAATGAAAGTATGTATAATGGTAGTACTAAGCAATGTTTAAGCATAATTTGTACAAGTGCCACAAAACTCTAATTTTCAATAAAACTTGTAATTGCGTAGAACATGCGATTTCTACTACAAATAATTAGTTTATTGACCGTTCGGTATCAAAAGGAGGTATTTATGAAAATTAATAAATTTTTCGTTAAGAACTAAGTCTGAAACGAATTGCAATTACTTTTATTTCAACACATCGAAGTTGTTTTTATAGTGAAGCTTTTTGAGAATGATTGGTTACTCCTATCAACGTTTTCAGCTTATAAGTAATCGAGGTGTGTTTCTTCTTAATATCAAATGTGTTGGCAGTGGTATAAACGTTTCTTTCTTTCTAATTGTAATTGTTTGCCACAAAGCCTTGTGATTTGGCGCTTAGCTTGCCATAAATGTCGACGATAAATTAAAACTTACATATCCGATACGCCCGTCTTTTGTATGACAAGTAAACTGGCTAACCAGCACTAATTTGTGGGTGTTGTGTTACCCAAAACATGCGGTGTGGTGCTGCTATGTCAGCACAACAGTTGGGGCAAATGATTGTGTTGCTCATTTGTATTATTGCCGTTGCTATGTGTTCTAATTCGTGTATGAAAACATATTGAACAATATTTGGCGTTAGTTATTACATTAAACAAATGGTGCTGTTAATTAGCATTTATATCTAATTGAGAAACATTTTGTTGTAATTAATATTAATAAACGCAAACGTGGTCAATATGTTTATAAATGATGTAAATTTCAATTGATTTAACACCCTTTCGTATTGTAAAACCTTTCCAAATAAACTTTTACTCTAATTCATTGTTAAATAAAATTTTATAATCATTATTTATTATTAGGGCACTAACAACATGGAGTTGCCACCAAAAGCTAATTAAAAAAGAATAAAGAAAAAATTATTATCATCAGGTTTTTAGTTACGCCCTTAAGGTTAATTGCCATTTGAGGTAGATACACAGTTAAGTTAACCTTTCCATTGAAATTTATTGGTATAAAAATCATTACACAGAGAGAAAGCAAAAAAGCATTTTTGCTAATAATTAAAATGTTCATATACTCTGAACTACCCCAACCGTGTTATGTATAAAAAACCTAAATTTAGTTTAGAAAGTTATTCTCCAGAGTTTTACATGTAAACTATGGGCGTGGCATGTATGAAATTTCGTCTCCTAATGCATTATGCTTATTAATTATTGAAGCATATTCTATTTTTGATTGTATGTTGTATGAAAGAGGTTTTTTTGGAAATTGTGGGCGGGTCTAATATTCATTGGCAGTGCAAGGGGTAAATATGAATTTTAAAACTAAAAATAACTTTATAGTTTAGGAGTGATGTGGATAGACATATCCGTGCAAGATCGTACTTTCAGTTCAATAGCTCAAGATATTCCAAGGCATCTCCACATTATATCTCATATTATCGCATATATGTTGTATGTGAGGTACCTGCTTTAAGGTTCCATATAGATGCCAATTAAAAATCAAATGCCGTTTTTCAGCACTTCCAGAAACTTGAGGTTTTGCTGGAAAATTGATTAAATATTTTCACTTTAGAGTTCGTCTAGTCGTTGATCACCTTATTATGAGTTTTTTGTCTTTCTATTTCAGTGATGTATTCTTTCGATATACTACAGAATGGTTCTGGATTGATCATATAACGACAGGCTTTCCCAGCCACCTTTTTTATTGCTACAAACAAGAAGAAGAAGAAGAACTCATACCTAATTATAGACACTATTTAATTAGCTATGTGAAGTAATTAGCCCATGGTTTAACTTTTGAGTAAAAGTAAATATGAGGAGTTTTCTGTTAAAAAGTAACTTTTCGTTCTTTCTCTCATGTTAGTGATGAAATTATACAACATATAAACCCGTTTTATTAAAGAGATTTAATGTGAAAAAGAGACATATAGGAGAGTTGTATGTAATTTGTGTGGACGTTTATTACAACATTTTTACACAGAACTAATGCATGTAATGTATAATAATAACATTTCAATAACATTTTCTCTCATTTTGAAGAGAACTTATGCACAGAACATGCATAGGTTTTAAAAAGAATGTTTCCATTAGAGAACCAAAAACATTATATGGTATATAAAAACTAACTGTGTACACAATACACTCAAGCCAAGCATATATATATATATAAATAACACAAGAATTTAATAAGGTGCTTGTGATAAGTGGCAGAAAGTTAATATATAATAAATGAAAGAATATTCACATGTCCAATAGGGTGATTGCCTTCGCAACCGATGACCAAGAGTAGCATGCAGCACGTAAAAATAAGAATAACAAGATTTTGCAAAGAATTTCAATTACAAGTTATTTTCTTTTATACCCTTTGCATATACCAAGTTTGTCATTCCGTTTGCACTATTCAGAAAGAGGGTTCCAGAGTTCCTACAAAATATATACATAAGTAGACATATGTGTCCGTATGTCCTTCTGTTGTTGGCATTCTCACGGCCGTAAATTTTTGAGATATTGAAATGAAACTTTGTCCAGACATTTTTAATTTCTGCATAACGTTCGCTTTTTAAAATGGGCAAAATCTGTCAAAGGCACACCCACAGCCGACAAAATGTTTATATCTGCCACAAAAATTAAGCTATTAAGTTAAAATTTATATTTATGCGCTCACAATCGAGAAAAATATATCTGCTGAAAATATACATAACTTTGAAATACGGTATGCATAACTATAAATCATCCATCATCCATCAATGTGTTAAGAATGGTCGTGGTCGTTTAATATAAACACCCATAACTTTGTGCACTATTGTAGCGCGTAATCATATAGCTGACGTGTCCACCGTGTATATGTGGAGGGTAATTAACATTTGACCTAAGCCAAATTAGTATTCTGACTTGTTAATTTATTAATGTCTTGAATTGTCGACGCGGTCCCAATCCAACCGAATGCATAATCCACCTGAAAAGATCTCTTGATTTTGTGTTGTAAAGTTTACTTAAAAAAATGCTTCAACCACCTCGACTTCAAATATTTTAAGAATAATGTTAAAGAAACAGCGGCCAGCAATGGAAAAAACTTTTAATATTCATTTTTGTAAATATTTTATTGAATAAAATAACACAAAATAACCAGCATAAATATAAATACGATTTAACAAAAAATACAAGATGATATATTTTTAACACAGCCTTTCCTATGTACTTAGTCATACGAAGCAAATAAAATTGTGCATTTTATGTGACAGCTACATAGATGCACAAACACTACAATAATTTATGACAAAAAAAAAAAACTTGAATATACACATACACATACCACCTCATATATGCACACCCCTTATATAAATCTTAGTTGATGCAAACATAATTTTTGGTGAAAACACGAAAGCATGTTGGCCTCATTATTTTATATAAATGTGAATATCTTCTTCATCCATAAGGTCTCAAAAGCTTTATTGGCAATATTTTATTTAATTAAGTAAGTGGTACGAGTCCGCTTAATTGTTAACAATAAATTGCTGTCAACTATGAACAATATGTGGAATAACAACACTTGTCAAAGACAATTCGTCAATGTATATAAAACAAGTTATACAAGCCGTCCCTTTTGTTGGAGATATGTCACTTATAGCAAATATATGTTGATGCCTGTTATTTAAATATCGCAACTGTGTGTAAGAGAATGGGGCGAAACTCTTTTTATTTTATCAAAGTAATACCATGGAAAAGTTACGAATTGAATTCAGGCTATATCTTCTGCTGGCGCTAAACCGTTTAAGTTGGAAAAATTGTTGAAAATAAGAGCTTTTCGCAAATATAAGTATTTTTTAAATAAGGTTGAAGGCGTAATAAGGAGTCATTACAGATCATAAAAAGTTTATTTTCTTGATTATTATCAAATTTGGAGTTTTTTCAAACGATATGTAATTTCTTCCGTCTGTACGTCCAAATTTCTCATTTTAAACCACTCACGGCTACAGCAAATACAATATGTAATATTTACCCGTTTGCCGTTTAACGAAATTTCACATCTATTCGTTTTTTTTTTTTGTTGGACTTTTTTTTATTTATTGAATATAAATGTGTTGTATATGCATGCGACATAAATCTTATTGGATGACACATTATGGGAGTAATAATTATCCATTTTGATTTATTTAATATATGCGCTTCTAATTAAAAAATAAGCATTTTCCTCTTCCTCGGTTACATTGAAATGTAGTTATATTGTGAAATATGTGGGTGTAATAACCACAAAATTCTGTCTAAAAAATAAATATTTATGCGTCTACTATGTAAATTATTTGTTGTTGTTGTTGTTGTTGTTGTTGTTGTTAAACAACAAGTGTTAACTAGAATATTATTTTACACGCTCAATCCCTAAGAGAAGCAGTCTGAAACCAAACACATCACAATCCGCTACAGTAACTATAAAATGTAAATAAATTTGATGGACACAAACGACTGCAAATGCAATGCACAAAAGTGAATTCATTATAATTATAATTTATTAGTTATTTACAAATGCCATTCATTTTATTTAACAGTTTGTATATTTAGATCACATTACAAATTTAGATCCATACTTGAGTTGATATTTCATTAAAAAACAGTCTGATTTTTATTTACAAATACAAATAAGTATTTTTCAGTCTATTTGTTAGCAGTACAACAAATAACATTTTATATAATGATTGATATAGAAAAAGTTTCTTAATCGTAATGAATTTCCTCTTATTTGTATACAAGTATATGTTTACTCTACCGTGACAACGGTTAAGTAGAGATTTGTGGCAAATGCCCTATTTAATATAATAATAAAGTCTACTTTACTCTTATTTGCTTTTTCAACTTTACCTTAACATCCGCTTCTTATGTACAATTATGTACAAATAACGCTACGAAGGTATAGATAGAATACTGGCCGTGATTGTGGTGATGTATCAGCTTGAAAGTCAAGTTTTACGTTGAGTGTGGTTCGTTGCAAATTGAGGATGCGTTTGTTATTCTACCACGCCTCTTATTGGCACATCGAGCGATGGGATAATCATAAATATGTGCACTAAATTTTAAGTTCATAGATTTGGCAGATGTAAAGGTTTTTGTCATGACTTTTGACCTACTTTATCCATTGTAAATAGCGATCTGCATGCAGAAATTAAAAATGCTGAAAATGAAAATGTGAGAATTGCAGTAACAGACGGACACACATGTTTAGGTCGACTCAGTTTATAATGCTGATTAAGATTAGATATATTTTGTAGGATCTGTGATGCCTTCTTAAAGTTGTTACAAACGAAATGCCAAACTTAGTATACCATTCATCTTTTGTGAAGGGTATAAAATTAACGTTGCAGACTTTTGAAGGGATTTTATAATAAATTATACCGCACTTCAAACTACAAACTCATTCATTCGCTTGTAAACACAAATCTACTATAAAATGTGCTGACGGTGGGTCGAAATATTGGATGTATTAGTCTACAATAACAGCTTTTCCTAGTTGCGGTATTATCTGCGAGGAAACGGATATAAAAGCATGTTTTTAGTTGAATAAGTACAGTTATGTGTATGTATTTATTTAGGAAATGTCTGTTGTTCTCTTTTCTTTTCTATCTGTTATCTCTCGAAGCGTTTAAAGAGAATATATCATATAATTCCATTTAAGAAAGTCTGAAAATTTAATTACAACTATAATATTCATTATTTGAAGATAATGATTTAAGTTGTTTACTTAATCACAGGTTGAAGTTGGAGAATATAATGTAAAAAACAAGTCAGTAAACTATGTCAGTTCGTGTTATTGAAAAAGTAACTATTATAAAGGCCTGTACACTGTAAATAATGAAAGGAGAAACAAATAAGAAAACGAAAAGAAAAAATGTAAGCGTGGCAAGTATCCGATTACGCTTTTTAACAATGTATGTAATGCGTATAAATTCCTGTACAAATAAGGTTTTTTTTATAAGATAAATGTAGATGGAATAAATTTCAATTTTAAATATGAATTTTTTTCGATTGTGGGCGTATCTGTTATTTAATTTTAAATGCCATCTTGCATACAAAATGTATGTGTAACACAATTCAGTCCAATATATTAGAATTTAGGACTGAAAGGCGATAAAATTAGGCGGACATACGGACATACATGTCTAAATCGATTCATAATACGTTCCAGATCAAAAGAGTAGAGTTTAGAAGGCGTCTTTACTCCATTCCATATTTTATGTGGAATAAAAATAATTTAGAAAGCGATAACATAACCAGAAATTTCAGTTTTGAAAGCATTTTGCACGTTTAATTGGGCAAAGTATTAAAAACAAATTGACATAATAACAGCGAGAACACGCACACACCATACAAACAATAAACAACTTTGAAAATGGCAGAGAAACGTGCATGTAAGCAAATGTTGCCCGAATATTGTGATTCTCTGCAACCCCAACAGCAAACAATATAATTGTGAAACAATACACACGTACGTACTATTATGTAATTTTGCTACCTATACGGGAGGGCATATGTGTGCATGCCATGAAGAGACAATGCTGCGTAAGCGTATTGGTAACCGTATGCAATTTAAAAAAAAGTTTCATTGCAAAGTCATCGTCATTTTCTCGTAGACGAAAAAGTTACAATTGTATTTTGCGTTCGTGGTTTGTATAGCAATTTATGTTACAATAATTTAACGTACACATCTGTGTGTATATATATGAATACCGATGCATTTGCATATAAATGGGGTAATATGCGTGAACCTTACTTAACCAGGTTTGTGGCAAAGACATGTACCATGCATATGCAATTGTTCAATGGAGGACGTGTGTCATGCATGATATTATAAAAGTCACCTATAAGGCTTTTCTCTGTTCCATTTTACAAAGGTCGGTTTTATGAGAGAGTAGTAGAACTAAATAATCATTAAATGAACAATTAAATGTGTGTGTATTTATATAGCTAACTCCAATTGTTGGTAGACTAAAGGGAGACACGGGTTCCTACAATATATTAACTACAAATAAGTTCTTTTCGTTTCTCTTCCGGCCAGCTGCAGTTCTATTCTAATTATTACTACAGTTTACTGAGACTATCTGGTATGTATTGCTAAGTTTATGTCCAAGTATGTAAAGGTTACAAAAATTTAAATAAAAACTGTTGATCGAGAGTTGAAGTCTTCCCTATGTGTAGATGTTGCTCATATGTCATGTGTACTGAATTGAATTGTTAACTTTTATGCTCTTGTTTTGCCATGGTGCCTCATATGCTGTACTCTACTTTTTATGTGTCTCTATGACACATATACTTTTGTAAATGTCAACAAGATGCACTGGATCAAATTTGAGACACTTTCTAGATTTTTGTATTTTATTTTAAAGATGAAACAAATGGACAGATCGATTTACTACGTTCATATGTACTTCCGTCTGATGGTTGCAAAACGATATGACCAACTTAGAATAACCTTAATTTTTTTGAGAACCCTTTTATTGCCATTTTTTTTTTCATTTTCATTCCATTATTTATAAAAGCTGTCCATTCAAAAATATATAAAAACATTATTGTCACATGTGGTTCGTCAGTTAGTAGAGTTGAACAATCAAAGTGTGACACGTGTACGCATACATATACGTTTCCAGGGAATATAGAAATACTCGTATTGTCAACAGTTAAATGAAATGACATGTAATGACATGTATGTTAACTGAAAGTTTTTAGAAAAACACGTTAACGGTTAATTTTGTGAATTCGACGAATGATTTTGGTTAAATGCGAGAGTAAAATGCTACAGCTGGGAGAAAGTATTTCAGCAGTATTTTCTATAATCGATAACGTAGTGAAGATGGTAAGCTATGTATCTTAAGTACCTTCAACATCTACACGTAAAAGGTGAGCATGTCGGGTATATGTTTATGCTCTCTAAAAGTCCTTGTGTTCCTTCCCGTCAATTTGCAAGTCGAGTTTGACGCTAAGTATGGTTTTTTTGTAAATTGTGAGGGTACTTGTTGTTCAACCACACCCATTTTTAGCACATTGAAAGATAATTATAAGTTTGTAAATCAAATTTTAACGTAGTACCTCAATTTTTGTGGCAGTTGACTATAATTTTGTCTATTGTGGGCGTGGCTATAGGCCGATTTTGTCCATGCGTGCAACAACAAAAAGATTCTATATAAAATTTCAACTCAAAATTTCATAATTTACGCTCCTAAGAATGCCGACTTCAGACAGACAGATCGACTCAGTTTTTTATGCTGATCAAGAATATAAATACCAAGTAGGATCTCTGTCGCCTCCTTCCAGGTGGTGCAAACATTCATAAATTATTTACTGTTTTATATTTTCAAATTTTGTCTAAAACAAATATACTTAATATATAACCGTGCTAACCGATATACACATACACATATGCACAAGTACATTCATGCTTATATTTCATTGTTGCTGTTGCGGAATTATTGGTACGCGACACACGACCACCATAATGTATTATTTGGCTAATGCCATGATTGATGAAATTGGGAATTTGGATATTGTACGGAACACACACAACTATTAAACTCCTATCATATCTGCTTATAAAGTGTGCGGTTGAATGTGAGATGAGTTGTAGTAACATCACATCAAATCCACCAAAAAGCTGTTATTGTTGTGGCATACCCACTAGTTGAGGCAGCACAAGTGCACACAAACATGCTCAATTAATTCATCAATATTTGTACTTGTAGTTAGCAAATATGTCGATATTGATTATAAGTGAAATTGAAGCTTAATACTACAAAAAAAAAAAAAATATAATATATAATAATAAAAAAATAATAGTAAAAATGCTTTGTAATTATTCAATTATTGTATAAGTGTTGAAATATAGAAAAAGTTATATTAATTATCACAAATATTAAGAAATTATAAAACATTCAAGCAATAATTAAAAATCAGGTAAAAACGTTTAATGTAATAAAACGACGGATGATGTACATACAATATATCAAGTGCGCTTCATTTCAATCTTTTTAAAAATAAATTAAACTTTAGACCACAAAAACTGTGCGAGTATTATTTTATCATCATGTTAAACAATCCTACAAAATATCAGCGTATAGTATAAAATATTAGTATGTGTGTGTGTGTGTGTGTTGCACGAGCAGGGTAATATAATATTTTCCATGTACATATGTGGTCTGATTGGCTGTGGTTTACACATTTGTTTGGATGACGATTTAAAAAGCTAATTCTCTTGGAATGGTTATCCTTACGTTGGGCGGATTACATGTTGTATGATGCCAAATAAGTTTTGTTTTTGTTTATTTATTTATTTTTTTTGGTCACCACAAAATCAGGCAACCGTACACACAATCAGGTCACACAAACACTAAAATATAATTATTTCCATTCACATTTATGTTTATGCATGAAAATTTAGCTGCATAGGTTTTATTTTCATAATTCGTTGACCAAAACGAAAATAAATATTGTATGGTGCTAATTACCGTTACACTTTACACATATGCTTCATAAGTACTAATGATAAATTGATAACAATGTTTCAAATTTATTTGTAACAAGTAAGGTGGCCTAAGCCAAAGTTTAAATACTCTCCATATAAACATTATAGGGGTCGTGGCAGGTATATGTATTACGTACGAGTATGAGCTTGCAAGTCGAGTTTTTCCCTGGGTATGGTTTTTTGTAAATTGTGGGCGTGTCTGTTATTCGACCATGCCCATTTTTGCCATATTAGTAGTTGGGATAACTGTAGCTATGCATTTCAAGTTTATAGATCAATTTTTGATCTCTGAAAATGTAGATTTTGTATCGATGGTAGGCGTGTTTAGTAACTGATCCTGCCTATTTTCAGCACATCGATAAATATGTGTACAAAATTTCAAGTTTATATTTTAATTATTGTGACAGATTTAAAGGTTTTTGTTTATTGCAGGCCATGCCCATTTTTGACACATCGATAAATAAGTTAATTTTTAATATGCATACCAAACTTTAGCTTAATATTTGTGGCACATATACAGATTTTTGACGATCAAGGGCGAGTTTATCGATCGATTTTGTCCATTTTGAATATATTTTACGGTGCAAACTCATTACTTTTGTATTGTTATAGTTTTCCATGAGTTTATCGCATTTTCAATAAGCGCTCACAATTCTCTACTTTAGAAAAAATTAAATTTTTTTTTTAAGTTTTTCATTACTCCTTGTTAAAATATATTCCAATTACACCTTTTTTCCATATACGGAAAAATATTTTACTGGGTCTTCTTTTGCTCTTATTTTGTGTTTTTTAAACCAAAAAACATTTGTGCTACCTAATAGTAAGTGAGAGTAACTCGTTTCTCTGCGATAGTAAATTCATTTAAGGGATTTATTGACTTAAGCAAATAATAAAGAGGTAGATAACCATTCATTTGTAATCTCTGTAGTACAGTTTCCTTATCGGTACGCATACACAATGCAACTTATGTATATTTTTTGGTCGATTTTCAACTTATTGGCTTATCTGAGAAGACCGACTGGAATATATTAATGGTTATTTTAAAAGTATTACAACTGTATAAAGAGGAGTGAAAGACAAGGAAAGAGGTACAAAATTAGCTTAAAGTATCTGCGGAATCGTTTATAATGCCTGGAATTGTATGACTTTTATCTTGTGTCGGATTTTAAGATTAAATGTGGCAGCAATCTCCCCTCAGTTCCAATTAAACAAAACGCCATCATATCATATCAGTAAACTTAAAAGTCTTCCTATGAATGAACTATAAAGGATACAAAAAATTACAAGAACGATTAATGTGATGAACCATAAAACACAGTATTTCCTTCAGTTCCTCTTGATTGATTCACAAATGAACGCATATTTTCTGTTATTTCTTTGTTGCATAAAGTTTTTTTGCTTTGTACAGTTGTTCTCCTTTATAGGGACAATAATATTCTTAAAGTAAAGATTAATTAATTAAGATATTAATCTAAAGTTTAGTGAACCACAGGACAATGTTTATTACATAGTTGGCTAAACGAAAAAGGTCATTGCGGAGGTATTACATAGCACAGGTTATCTGAAAAGTTCGCGATTCAAGCCTTTTCCACAGTTATAAAACAATGCACAAAATCTATTTCATTCTTCTTAAAATGATCCAGAGGGTGCTTTTGTAGGATTTTTTATTGTTTCTGGCACTTCTTTAAATTGGTAATTCTTTGTTCAGAATATGCCGCACCCTCTTATTTGAGATACCTTTGGTGTGAGGAAATTTTCAATATAAAAAGATGAATTCGTAAGTCATACTTAAACAGTTTGTTGAAAAACCAAGAATTTCACATTAATACCAACATTTTTTCTGGGTCTTCCACGCTTGTAATGTTGGACTAAGTGGAAAAAAATTTATATACCCAAACAATGAGGAGGAAATGGCTGCTTTGTATCGCTTTTTTGCTTGTACTCTATCCTGTTGGTGTTTCCTCCCCAAAAAACCTTTTTGTCTTATATTTCGCAATGGCTGCGTGTTTTGTGGCATTGTTCAAAATGAATAATTGCTTTCACTCTTCTCCAGTGTCTTTCGTTTGCTTAATGCCTTTCTCAGTGTTGTTTATTGTTGTATTGCTGCCATTGTTTTACGTATTTATTTATTTTCCTTTTTTTTTGTTGTGGTGTTTATGCATTTCTCAAGGATTTTCCACTCACAACCTCACGCAATGACCAATATTGCTAAAGCAAGTAGAACAGAATAATAAGTAAAAAATTAAGAATGTTCGGTATCAGACACATGTTGAGTACACTTGACATGTTTGTGTGTGTGTGGATGAAAAAATAATCGGTTTGTTCAAGAGTAATGGCATTTTATTTTGATATACTTTTTTATCAAAATTTTCCGTTGACTTTTACAATTGTTCTCTCTCGCTTAAGATCTTCTTTCTTTAAGCACTAGAAAGATTTAAGCAAACTGCATAAATTCTCCTATTTAAAAAATGAAACTTTACAGGAAAAAAGAAAAAAAATGGTGAAATCATTATAAAACAATGGCGCCAACAAAACACTTTATTTTGAAAGTGTTGAATCTTCGCGTAATAATATTCACCTTATATAGTCTCTAAAGTCAATTTTTCCAAACGAAAAAAAAAAAAAAAACAAAAAAAAAATTTAAAAATAAAGTAAATAAAACAAATTTATATATAAATTAATTTTCACTCATATGTATGATGATTGAATAAGCTGATAATCAATTGGAAATTAAGTGCATTTCTACATTCTCGGTTGCAATTGAATTGCTCCCGATTGTGGCCATTTTCCTTTTCTAAATAAACTTTTATTGGTTTGAAAAAGTTTATCTCTATGCTGAAAATTAAGTGCTTAAAATAAGTTGGGTTTATATCAATTCATATTTAGGTGTAAGTAGTATAAATCCGACTATTTAATAATCTACAAATTTTTTATAAATAACAATTTATGTCTTGAATACTTTTAAAAATAAAACGGATTTCTAAGATCAGCCATTTCTAAAAGAATTGTTTGGTAAATTTTATTCTTCAGTTATTCTAGTTTACTGTCAAAAATTATATATTTTTTTAAATTTCAGATGGCCCATGCTCTATTTCAAATGTAGCTATTTCTACTTCAATTTTAATTTAGCAAAAGTCAAACTTCAATTAACATCAATTCGTAAAATTGACTTGACTACTGAAGTACAGATGACAGCTTTTTAAGCATTTTTTAACTATACATGAAATCAAAATGACCAACTTTAAAATGAACTTTAATATTGTTGCAATAACAGTAGAAATGATGGAATAAATGAAATTATTTATTTCAATTATGGGCGTGGCAAAAACATTATGATGTCCTCTAATACAGAAAATATCATATAAAAAGTCACAAGTCAAATATTAATTCTACAGAGGGTTTTTGTTTAAATTGTGGGCGTGTTTGTTATTGTGTGTTTGCCCATTTTTGGTATATATTATTGAACGAGGTAATAATGCATATGTATATATAGTAGATTTCGATTTGTTAATAAGGGGCGTGACCCTAGTAACACCTGCTCAAACTATACAGAAAATCAATATTATTAAATAAAGCGAATTATTTCTATGGTGGTGCCATACACAATAAGAAAATCCCATAAACCTCAATTGAAATTGAAATTAAATCAATTGATTTCAATAAAAGTGAAATTAGTATTTCATACATACATACATCCACAATTTCGCAAACAAAAAAAAAAAAAAAAACATAAGGAAATTGTATTTAATACTCACACTTCTACATAAATACTAAGCCATTCGCTTTTGGAAAATTTGTGTAAATATTTGTATACCTAATTAAATGCTCAATGGTACGCAAACATATATATATTCATTCTATCAAATATGCGGGCAACGTCTGATGTGAATGTATGGCATGTATAAATGTTTTATATATAAGAATGTTTTTTAATTACTGAAACGTACTACAAGGGC
This sequence comes from Crataerina pallida, assembly GCA_949710015.1. Classification (NCBI taxonomy): domain Eukaryota; kingdom Metazoa; phylum Arthropoda; class Insecta; order Diptera; family Hippoboscidae; genus Crataerina; species Crataerina pallida. The sequence continues at coordinate 2,464,497 of OX453290.1, read as the reverse complement.
ATACATACTTAAAAGAACTGAGACACATCTTATGCGGTGGGTGGGTTGTTTTACGTGTAGGTACGTTTTTTAATGAGCCTTGGAAACAAGATGTAAAGAAAATACGAGAAAAAAAAAACCAAACCAAACAAAACAAGATATAAATGGAAAGAATAATTAGTAGAAAATGTCACGTTTTATATATATTCAGCGATGGCATGTTATCCAACTAATAAGCTCATTGTTAAAACAGACTTGACAACGGGTAAATATACATAAAGCTATTTAAGAGCAAGCATTTCTATTCATTATTTTTACTTAAAAAGATGACTCAACTCTTGCTGGACATTTCATCCATTAAAAAGTAAATTAAAAATTTGTAAAAAGCTAAAGAGAGACTCAAGGAGTACAGAATCATTTGACGACTTCGATTCTACCCCTTGGATTCTATCAAGAGAGATCTTTGTGTACCAACACACGCTTTGCTATAAATTCATGCATTGCAATACACATTTAAACTGTTTGTTTAATAATCAAATTTTTTATAAAAACTATTCTACGTAAGCCTGGCAAGTTGTTGCTGTGGAGTCATAAATCAATCAATTCATTTATTTACGTGAGGATGGACAAGCAATGTTCGTTGAACAAATTGTACATAAGTGGGTGTTTCTACTTATGCTATCATCGCACATGCTTAGATATTGAAAATCTTCAGGCAATTTTATTATAGTGATTGCATGTATGATTTGTAGCGTTTGTCATGATGTATTACGTTCCCACAGCTGAGATATTACTAAAAGTTATTTCATGTCATGTTGGATGTTGTTATGGAAGCAAACTAAAGGGGAAGACGGTGTGAAGCAAAGATAGGAAACTTGCATGTACGACAAATATAGAAGACGCTGAGTGGTATCGGCTAAAGTTTATCTATTGTAAGAGGGTTGCGAAGAATAGTTGACCACGTAATATGAATGAATGAAACTCCGCGAATAGTGGAAACGCTCCTTCTGTGACAAAAGTTTATTTTTTACAGTTAAAAAAAAGTCTGTCGAATTATCTTGTAAAATTGATCAAAAAACTATATGGGAGGATTATCTAGTGTACGGAAATATTCTCTTTTAAAGTTGAATAATCCAAACAAGTGTAAGAGCTTCGTATTCTCTAAATGCTATCAAGCATCGGATCCCAAATTAATTTGTTAATATTTTTTGCAAAGATATTATAATTCCATGAAAATTTTACACGTCCTTAATTTGTTTATTGCAATTCATTAATTCTGACATGATCATCTTTATGATTATTTTCATATGAACCAACTGAGAATTATGTACGCGCCATGAAAATATCGCAAAGCGATTGAGAATTGTAAATAATTGAAGTGCTTTCATTGAAAGTGTTTACCAAAGGTGCGTGTTAACTACACTTGTGCTAGATTCCTCTATGTTACTATACATTTATTAAGAGAGATGCATCAACACAAGAACCTTCAAATTTAGATTAATTTTTAACCACTGCCATGATAAGTTAAATACAACTAAGAGTCAAATATTGTAATTTCTTATACTTCGTTTTATAAATCTTGTCTCTAAATTGATTTTAAGTGAAATGAGAATACAAGTCAATCATGAAACACTTTGGATATTAAGAAACTTTCCCTGGCTAAATAAAGTTTTCAATTAAATATTACACAACTGCAGTACCAGTTGTTGTTAGCTACAGACAGGAAGAAGGTAAAACCGAAGAAAGAAAGAAAAAAATGTTGATGTTCAATTAATATTGAAGCTATTTAAATAACAAATAAAGTTTAATACTAGATAATGATTTTAATTATTTTATAAGTTGGCAATTGCTATGTAATAAATTGAACCAAATCAGAATAGAAAGCTTTACTTGATTATTCATAACGTAATAGAAGAACATTAACTAAATAAATATAACAGGTAGGGTGATAATTATTACATGATAATAATAAAAAAATTTGTTTATTTTCATCTGAAATTTATAATAATTAAAGTAAATTAAGCGATAAATCGATGTGATAAAAATGGGAGACGTTTCTTAGCAGGGACGTTTTTTTAGAATCCGTCTTGATAATGGAAGGCATAATATATGCACTCTTTGGTAGCGTAATTAATTCCTTGCCTCGCCCATAATTTGTATGTATACAGAGGAGGAATAAAATAATATGAAAACTATAAAATGTAGTACACCTTGTTGCATGTTGGCAACACTGCTTCCGTCTAAATAATAATGGCTCAACACCTTACTAATAAATAAATATTGTGTAAATGTCAAATTATTTTGTCCATCCTCTGTATGTGGAGTCGGCCTACTTAAGAGTTCGTCCAAGTCAATTTTTTTCAAGTTTTTTACCTGTTCCTTGGAAATAATATGCTAATCTATAGGCCAACACCTCCTCTCCACGAAATCGTCAACAGAACATAATAAAGATTGGAAGGAGTATTATGTAAGTGGATATATATGTAAGTATAATTAATTATACTATAAATTAAGTCAAGTGGAGTTAAAAAGTAGATAAACCATGCATAGTGATTGCCTTTTATGGCTCCATTAACAAATCAAACACTTTAGTAGAAATAAGATAATGCAATAAATGCATCACCAATGGAATGCGTGTTACATTGATTGCTGCTGTGTCATTGAAGAACTTAATTTTAATTTATGTTTTAACTTTATTTTAGTATAAAGAAAGTTCTGTGCACTTCGTGGCAAATTTTCCAAATACTTTAAACAGATCACTGATAAAATACTTTTTCACCAATCCTGTGTTTATTTTCTTCATTTCATTGCTTGCACTATAACCAACCAGCTGCGCACAAAAGGCTTCAGAAACACATATTCAAGAAATTCAAAAGAAAGACCAACCTTTTCATTTATGGTAGGAAGAAGGAAAAAAGTAAAAGTTCACACATTAAATACACGTTTCAAACACTTTGCTGAAGTTTACAATATGTTGGCTAATACTGAAAAAATCAAAAAACAAAAAACTAACTAAAGAATGCATAAGAAAACCGCAGGCACCGAAAACTAAAAACCACAAAATCAAAACCATCCTGAGCATATGCTTTAAATTGAATTTCAATTTCCAAGTCTTAACCCAGTTGTGTTCAAAGCAAATTGTTTTTGTGTAATTCATATTTTTGTCCTCTTCTCATCCATTACTAACCTAGATAGAATAAGAGACAGTTGGGTCTATTGTTCGAATCAATACAGTTTTAAGTTTATATTAAAATTTATTGTTATAAGGCTTACAATACAACTGATACTCACTGCACAATGTGGCAAAACTTTCATTTCGAAATCGAATAAATGGCTCTTATTGTCCTGAAAAAGTCATTCGATTTATGTAAATGGTGCAAAAAAACAAAACAAAAGAAATATTCCAAATATTCATACTTTGTGATTTCGTTCGTTTTGTTTTTAATACTTTCCTCCTTAACGGACATTTTATGAACTTTAGTTATACAGATATTTTGCCACAAGTGATGCAGGGTATAAAAATATTTTTATCGCCATTTACTTAGGTCGTAGATAATATTTATGATAACAAGGAAAAAATGTTTAAAGTAAATAAATTGTAACTTGATTTTGAAGCATAAAAACCTGAAAAATTTCATTATATATATATATATATATATATACTGTATATTGTTTTTGTTGTTTTACATCACTCCAACAATATCAAGGATAAAATTGAAGAATTTTTAATTAAGAGGGTTACGCCTAAAACACTGTCTGCATTATAATATGGTGCAGCGCACAAAACCAGCCAATACTTAATTAAGCTGGATGTGGGCCAAACACAAGATGTAGACCATAATGAAATGAGTTGTTGTTGTAGTACTACTTGTTAATAGCCGTCAACCACTTGTAACGTATACTTCGAATTTGAGACGTTGTGTTGATATAAAATACAACCAGCAACGGAAAAAAATTCGCAAAAGTGTTACATGATGACACTTTAAAGGCAACACCACCAAACACCACTTGTCACAAGTTGTCTCCTAGCTGTCATATAAATTTTTATACGCACCTTGTGGTCTCTCGTCTGTAATGTAGGACCATAACGACAGTGTCGTTATAATTTTAAGTAAACAAAACAAACAAAAAAATTTTTAACACAAACAACAACTATGTATAACAAACTATTTAAGTATCTCATCTGGAGTCTCATGTGCAACCAGGTATACCTGTTTGTCCTAACTAACCTACACGTTAATTAAATATTAAAATACTTAATTATTTATTGTATTATGTGTTGCCCCGAAGGAAAGCAAATAAACAAGCAAAAAAGCAAAACGATCATTTCCTTTATCACAAAAATCGTTAGCGATGCAAGACTTGTTTTTGTTTTTTTTTTTTTTGAACGTAATTGTTGCCAATTTTTATTCATATCAATTGGTTGTAACGCAAACATGAATAATGTGATGCTAAGTGCATTTTCTTTCCCTTTTCGTTCGTTGTTGGCATTCCCACGGGTGTAAATTTTGGGACATTTAGTTGAAATTTTGTTTTTGTACGTAGATCCCTTTTTAAAATAAATAGAATCGCCCAAGAGCCACACCCACAATAAGAAAAATATATATCTGCCACAAAAATTGAGTTATTTAGTTTAATTTTGGTACATATACGTATAATGATCTATCTAAAAATGTGCCAAAAATGGGCGTGGTTGGATAATAGAAATGCCCACAATCAACAAAAATCTATATATTTGCCTAAAAAATCTTGAAATTCATTTCGTATTTCTATAGTTAATTTATCCATCCATTTAGCGCATTCAGAGATGCATCAAAAAGGCATGGTTTGCGCCGAATCTGACGTATTGAATGCAATGAGCTATCTGCCTCGCATACTTTCTGTCTATGGAGGTAGTGGTGACTTGTTCCATTTCTAATATCTAATGAAATATCCTCTGTGCAATATATCCTCAATAGAAACAGAAGAAAGTAAATGAAACAGAGTCCTTTACAATGTGATGCTTAAATAAATACCACCGACCCTTAGCCATTGAAAATAACCTGAAGCCAGGATTCATGTGAATAAAGCTTTATACTGTTCGACTGTTTACATAACAAATATTCTTCCGAAAAGAAACAAGGATAGTGAGCCAGAGAAGCTTTGCAATTTCATATAATGCAAAATAAGTTGTAAATGTTTACTTAGCAATGTGTTTGTGGGCCATGTTTTATATACACTTTGTCAACGATAATCAGATAAGTTTGCTTTATAATTAAAATGTAAGAAAACAAACACCCATCATAGAGACATACATTCAAGTAAATATTTACTAAAACAATAATTACGTTTCAAGAAAGTTTTTTAAATGATTTTTTACAGCAAAACATATATACTACCGAGTAAAATTTAATATTTTCTTATGCTAAGTAAAAATGAAATATTTTCACAGATGAGTTTATTTCATGTTCATAAAAACTGAAACTGTCAGTCATTCCAATTTTTAATTATAACATTTAACTGTTTAATGCCTCTTTTTGTACTTTGAGTGATAAAGTTCTTGTTGTTCTATACACCGCTTGAAGTTATATTTTCTATGCAAAGCCTTGAATATTGATTATTATGTTGTGTTGGTTGCATGTTAAATGTTTACGCCGATGTCAGCCGCATTTCCTAAACTTCTATTCTTGAAGTTTTTTTTTTTCATTTGTTATTATATAATATAATAAACAAGGGCAACAGGTTCACAAACAAAGCCAAACAAAATTTCCATTTACACAACAACCTTTGGACAGTTTCTATACAATATAAATCAATTGCATTCGTAAAGTTTATTTTTGAGATTTCCGTGATATATCATAAAAATTAATATTTTCTTGTATAATGTGTTATGACAGGTTGGTGGTGTTAAATAATTGTTTTCTTAAAATGCTGATAAACACAAAACGATATAAAATAAGGTGTGTTGTCTGTAAAGGCAAAAAAATTGTTTAAATACCTTCCACTAGGTTTCCGAGAAGAAGGCTTCTTATATGTAATATATAGTCTTGATCAGCATCAAAAACTAAGTGTGTTATGTGTGGTATAATTTTCTACAGATCCTTCTAGTTGGTACACAGAGTGTTTCAGAAATGGGGCAGAATCGTTCAAGAGCCAATCGAAAAAATCTATTTAATTTGTATGCCATGAAAATTGAGCGATATTTGCAATAACTTCTTCCATTGATGTGTCAAAAATGGGCATAGGTGGATAACAGGCAGTTTCAGTTTGTACTTTGCTTGTAATCATAAAAGTTCAGATATTTAAGTTAGAATTTAGAATGTGCATCCTTAGTGTCTTAATAAATTAAGCTAAAATTGTTTTATAGCGACGCCCACAATTCGAAAAGCTCCGCATATACATAAAATTTAATCTTTAAAGATGAAATTTATAATTAGCTTAAGCACTGATAAGCTAAAAGTGGGCGGGGGGGTGAATAACAAAATATCTTCTTTGGTTTGGAATTCAAAAACTTTATAAGAAAGCATAATTTTGTAATTGCCATGCCCCCGTATTTGTATGTAAATATGAAACATATTTCAAATTTGTATGATATCAGAGACACATTTATTGTTCATTGTTATTTTCTTTCTAGTTATATTTCCAATTGCTTTACAATGGAATACAATACACTTGACAAATTCCCTCAATTGTCAACAACATTTGTCAGCGTGAACAAATCGACAATGATGCATAAATATGTAATAGAAAAAAAAAAAAAACATATACTCTTAGCAATGACAATTTATCACTTGTATCACACATTCAATACAGAAATCGAATAATATTTATAGTACATTGTAAACTGGGGAAATTGTGACATGTGATGTGTAACAGATGCATGCTGATGTTGACTTACATTTGACCATACATTCAATCACTCGTTCGTTTGAACACATATTCACATTATAATTCATCAATCAACATACAAAAATATAACAATCTTGATAAAATTTATTCGAGTTTTCGTATTTGCTCAACAAACATAGCATAAGTGTGCAAAGTGGATCTTTTTGTGGCATACAATAAGGATGACATTTATGAAAACGCAAGAATGAAGAGACAATTATAATGAGATTTAGATAGGTTATTATAATGCGAATATGCACCAAAACAGCTGTTAAATGTGAAATAAAGCAAATCTTGGGTACTTACAATTGAGTATCTCACAGCACATTTCTTAAAATTCTTCGTAAACTTTAAATTGCAATTGTGATTAGCATGTTTATAGATATTGAAAAAAAGAAAAAATATTTAAATATTTTTATAAACATAATTGCATAAATCGCTTTGCACTTGGAGTTCTTTCACATTGTCTGTACGTCCATTGCAAAAATGTTTTGTTTGTTATAATTAATTATATATAATTAGCGATTGAGTTGAAATTTTGTGCGTGTACTTTTAGTTTTTGTAAGTAGATCGCTATTTAAAAGGGGGAAAAATCAACAAAGAGCCACACCCATAATCGATAAAAATTCTATACATCTGCCACAAAAATTGAGCTATCAAGTTGAAATTTAATATGCACATATTTAAAATTAACTTATTCTTCGATGCGGAAAGAATGGGCATGGTCGGATAAGAAATACGCCCACAATCAAGAAAAATCTACATATCTGCCACAAAAGTTGACCTATGAACTTGAAATTTGGTGAACCTGCTTATGGTTATGGTGGCTGACAATTTACGAAAAACAATACTTTGACTTTCAAGCTGATATGTAATATATACACTGTTAAAAAGCGTAATAACATTCCTGTCGCGCCCACTTTTGTAGATGTGGAGGGTATTTAAGATTTCGCCTAAGTCTTACTTAATTTGATTTATTAAAAAAAGATCGACCTTTATAAGAGAGCACATTGAAAGTGCATGTAAAGGAAATTTTCCCATGATCGTTTTTGTTAAGATAAGCACCCATAAAATATTATAATTTCATAGAGTGTGCCCATTAACATATATTTGTAAAGCATTTAAAACATTAACTTTATCAATATGGACCACATTCAATAACACCGTTACCATCATCATCAACAGAAGCAGTAAGTAACAAACACGACAACAACACATAATCACAAGTTTACACAGATTTACATAAATGACCGCATTGTGGTAAAAGTTATGTCCAACTTGTGGCAGGCAGGCAGTAAGTAAGTAAACGCTTTATTGTATATCCGCATACATACATAATAGATACTGCAGGCCACATGCAAACGCGTTATATACGGTTTAATATGCTTGAATTTAAGTGAGTCCTTACTACATACAAACAAATGTGTTGTTTAAAGTCCTGGGAGATGTAAATATTGCATAAAATTTATATATACCACATAGGTGTGCTTCTGTATATTTTTAATTATACTGATTAGAGTTAAGTAGTATTTTTTCATTTGTAACAGCACATTATTAAAAGAATTATTGCAATGTGGGGCATCTGGTATCCTATACCCTAGAACAGGTGGGAAAAAAATTACTCAAAAAGGTGATAAAGGGTGCGCGATGTGTAAAGTCACACGCCTCCATAGCAATGAAAATTGAAAAATAAACTTATGAGAATCGCAAGCAAGAGTTGTAATAAGATTAAGTTTCTTAAAAACATCATCAACCATCATCAACCAATCAAAAAACCAAGTGGGCATCTAAGTAAAAACTGTGGCCATTCCAACAAAGAAGTGTAACGTCCTCACACTTATAGTTTCCTTATGTAAACGAAAGCACTTCAACCGGAAGTGGTAACTTTAAGATCTTCTTAAGCGAATGGTCACAGACTGTAATATTTATGTATTTATTAATAAAAAATCATGTCACCGCCTTTAAATGTTAACGATCTTTTTCTATATTAGCGTATACATCAACAGATTTTCTCCACACTTTTTATTATAATAGCTTCAATTTTTTTTTTATTATGGTGGAGATGAACATAATAACGATAGTGTGATGATGGCTTTATCGCAAAATAAAAATTAATGATTAAAAAATGTGCACAATATTTTTTTTACCTGATATTTTTATTAAATGTTTGATAAAATGATAAAAAATGGAGCGGTACTTTAAAAAAAAAAAAATATATTATGGATTAAAATATAGTCAGATGAACTATTACTCCAGGGTGCGGCAAAGTACAGGCATGATTAATGTTCTTCAAAGAAACAAAAACATAATAGAAAGTTTTTGGGCGGGTTTTATAAATAAAATGTATTTGAAAATTCACATTTCAATTTCATTAATTTTGATATATTTTTAATATGAAGCGATAGGGAACGCCATTTAAGTACATTAACTCAGCGTCAATTATATTTCCTTGTCCTTTACTATAATTACGTACAGAAGGAGGGAATGTAGCTGAAATCATACTGGGGATGGAGGATTAAATAAAGTCAGCGGGCCGCATATTGGTCATGCCTGTACCATGCAATGTGTCAAAACACACATACAGAACAATCAACAGATAACAATGTATATTATAATGGCAGTGGAACAGCACTCATATGTAAAGATAAATCGTGCAATTACTTCCGCCATAAGCCATTAAAGCGGAATGTTTATGATATACATTGTTCTTAGATTGGTTAGTGGCTGAGAGCAACGATAATCCTTAAAGGGGAGTGTAATGTATGTGACCATTCATCGGTATATGAATTTATGAAAAAATCACAGACAACAGTTTCACGACAAAACAAAAGTCCATTTGTCGATATATGTAATGTTCTGAATCAAAAATGGTTACTTATCCTCACCGCTCTTTCGAAAGCATTACAATGGTTGTACATTTAGCAGAAAACAGTTTACACCTAAAACGTTTTCTTAGTGTTTAGTAGAAATCATTCATTTTGTAGTATTTAGTGGACGATAATACAATTTGTTAGAAAAGCAAATAAATTCATGTCCATTTGATTACAATTGTGTGTGTTTACATACCCGAACCAAACTGATGTCACATTTGGTTTGTCACAATTAATATTTCCAACATTACAACAAATTAGCGTGAAATGAATTGTGAATAATAAGCATACATTAATTTAGGTTACCTTTCGCTGATGTGTATATTTATGCAGACAAATGCCCCCAATTTATATATCATGTAACACCACTAACGTGGGAGATGAATAGGTTGCTTTAAAATTGGTCGCTATTCGATGATAACTTGGAGGTAGTTTTTAGTAAAATATTCTCAAGGCTAACATACAAGAAGAAACACATGTGTGTCATCGTTTAATGTTCAATCAAAGTAAATATTTAAACTGTTTGTTAAATTTCTCACCACTAAACATAAACTAAAATTATCTTCAGATTGGTTAAAAAAAAAAAAAAATTGACAGAAAAAATAATTTTTAACGCATTTCCAAGTGGTTGTGTATGCATAAGTATGCATACCTCCGGTGCATTAAAACGTTATCCCACAACGCAAACCTCAAACTAATTAACAACTTGTACACTCTTATCCAGTCATGTGTATATGCGTTCAAAAAGTAAAAATATACTGACAAGTGGTTTTTTATAACGTTCCACTGCGCTCTGCAGGTTATAAAAACATTGAAAAGCAAACTTTTACGTGCGTACGTAATACAATACATGTGTAAGGTATGCACAAACTATTTGTGCGAACAATTTTTTTTAATTTTTTTTTGCAAAAAATAATACACAGCACCGCGTTAACATGTCGTTCAAATATTTGATCCCCTGCACGTTGTTCCCAATAACTGTTGCTAGTATTATAATATAAAACTAGAAGCAAATATCAGTGTGAGAGAGAGAGGGAGGGAGCTTATAACTACACACGCACTATTGACTTTTTCCCTAGTACGGTGGGAATGCAAATATGAATGAACAGACATTAATAGTGAAATTTTTGATACCTTGTCCTACTTTGTAGGTAGGGCCTTGTGTTTTGACCCAGAAATTGCAATTTTTAAAAGAAATTTAATATAAGAAAATTTAAAATAAGAACATAAAATTGCACACTTTATAATAATGAAAAAAATGACTTGATAATCTCGAGTTTAATTATCAATAAGTTGAGGGCTTCCTTTTTAAATTGTTATGGTTTTGATGGGAGTTCTTAAATTTGGACTGAGTCATACTACTTTTACATTTTAATATTTCTTAGGAAATTATTGATAAATATTCCATTTTACTTGAGAGCTTTTGCTTTGCAAAAGTTGTTGAACCAATGTACTGTATTTAGTGGTCGATCTTCGCTAACTCCATGATGTTTATAATAACAATACCGGTTGTACGAAAAAATTTCGTTCCATTTTTGCAACAAGGATTTATTCTAAGCTAAAGCAGTGTTATGATATTTTTTCTACCTGCACTTTTTGCAATCAACAATCAACACAGCGTTGTAGAAAATTTGTGCAAAGTTAGTGCAACATGGTGTTATATTCCCGACCTTGTAGTCAGAGGTGTATTTCCTTGGTCAAATCCGTTAGAAATTTTATAAAGAAACGGGCCCTTTTGGATAGGCATCAGAAATTTTCAAGTTCGAGAATACATTCTCGCTCCACCTATTAAAAAATCTAGACCCAGAATTGAAATTGCAGCCAGAAAAATAGTAAGTAAGAAAAAAGTAAGTACTTTAAAAGGATTTACGTTCTATTTTGAAAAAGTGACCATGCCTACCAAAAAAAGTAGGAGTATTTTATGTTTTATGATTTTCTTAATGATCACGCTTGCAAAAAAGAGGGCCATATATTATTTTCCATTATTTATTATTAAATTATAAAACTAAGCATAGCACTCCATTTATTATGCCTACAATCTGTAACCATCTTAGCCACTCATAAATTCTTATTCTAATAAACAAAAGCTGGCTTCAAAATTTAACTTAAGGCCAAACAAAGTGCTTTACTTGGCATTTTATTAATTTTTTGTTGCGATATGTTACTCAGCCTTAAAGTGATGCAGGAGTGTAGACTTATATTTCAGTTAATCCCATTTATTAAAGCCACATGTTAGATTTTATATGTGTCCATTTATTTGTATGTTTAACTATTAGTTGTTAATGTGTCATGTTTTTGTTATGTTACAACTCTGTGGTTCAGTGACAAGTTGTTAGTTTTCTGTGAAGCGTTAAAGTTAAAAATTCACTTAGGACTGTTGTGAAAATTACTATGACAACAAGTAAAGTAAAGCAGAAGACTTAAGATTAAGTAGATGATCAGTAATTTGAATACATGATAGGGGAAGTTGTTTACTAATCTAATATTCAGCAAATTAGAATAAGAAATTTCTTTTTGTAGCTTCTTTTATGTGGTAAATAAGTAATACATTGGCTTCTCTTTTACTTTCTTTAATAGCATATAATTATCCCACAAACAATTATAATATCTGAGTATGATAAAGATAAATATTTGTATAATTCTGTTAATGTACCGAAATATTTGAAGAAAAGGTGATAATAAATCATTGCATCTGTTTCATTCCAGAGTAAAACAACTAAACTTGACTTGACATACAAATGGTGGGAGTGGTAGATATATGATAACGCTCAATATTTATTACATATCAGCTTCTAAGTTGAATTCTACGTTGAGTATGGTTTTTTCTAAATTGTAGGCGTCTCTGTTACTTGACCACACCCATTCTCGGCATATCGATGGATGGGATAGTTATAAATATTTGTACCAAATTTCAAATTCATAGGAAAATTTTCGTGGCAGATGAGTAGATTTTTGTTGATTGTGGGCATGGTTCTTGACCGATTTTCCAATTAATTTGAACTAGAAGTATGTGGAAATGGAACAACAAACAGAATACATTCCTCATTTATGTGGTTGGCATAATAATGAAAAATGTTTGTGACTCTGCCCAAAAATCTTTAAATTACTCTTACGTTGCTGGATGGATAGCTAATGGACATATTTATCCCAAATCATAAATAATACCAAGCAATTAAATATCTAATGACAAGCTGCTATCAATAGCAATATTTTGTTTAAAAAGGTCAATGTCTGTCACGTATCACATAAGCGGGTAAAATTATTAGAATAAAGTAATTTTTCAACCCATCATTAGTTAGATGACAAAGTGTCGAAATCTTGATAGAAAGATAATAAACTCTCACAATCACCGAAACGATGAAAACTGTAATTGAAATGAAAAATTGAAATTTTAGAGAATAGCCAGAGACACTCTTCTGCTTACAAAATTAAACCGATGCACATAAATTTTGGTGAATAGAAATTTAAAAATCAAATACATGCAGTATAACAGGCCACGAGTTTCCACAGAAAATTAAATGAACTCTCACCCAAACATTGATATTCGGCTAAGATAACATTTACAAAACTAACCGCAGCAGCAGCAGCAGCAGCAACAGAAGCATGCAAATGTACACGAGACAGATGTAAAATTTTTTGTTGTGTGGTGGCGGTATAGTCTCATGATATATGAACCCACAACAAGTCATTAATAGCTTAAAAAAAACTAACAACAACAACAACAACAACAACAACAACAACAACAACAACAACAACAACAACACTTATATGTGATAAACCAGAAATGATCATGATAAATAGGAAACGTATGGACAGTAAATGTCTAATGTTGTCTAGCATTTCAACGGTTTTTGTTCAATTATTGAATGAAAAATGTTTTGGGGGAAATGTTCATAAAAGGCTAGAATTTTTTCACATTTTTTTTTTTTAATAAATATTTAAGGGGAAAATCATTAATAATCATTTATGTAAAAAAAAAAACGAGCAAAAATGTGACGTGTTATGGCCGATTTACGAATTATTTTAAAAGAAAATGTTAAAAGATAGGAGAAGAAAAAGAAGAGGGCGTCTGAGAACCCACAAACTATATATATATGCTTGACTAGTACGAAAAGTTTAGATTTAAAGTAGACAAAATCGGTCAACGTTGGTCGCCACAAAAGTAAAGCTACAAAGTTTAATAAATAAAAGTAAAGCTACAAATAATAAAAAACAAAAACCTTGTTTTGGTAAAGAATTGAAAAATATAGCACATACAGAGTAAGGACGTGTCAAATGCAATAAACGAGAAGGTTATTCAACATTTGGTTTAAGCTAAATATAGGTTCTCTCTCTTGTTCTATAATACATTAAGCATTATTAGTGTCACTACGCCACACAATAACATTTTACAAATGTTAAATAAAAGTTTCACACTCACATTCACACGCATTTCCACACATTAATACAAACATATCACTCAAAATCTAATGCTGTGTGTGTGTTCTTTTAAATATTCCTTCTCTCATGAAATGTCACCCGATTTAGACACATTTTCTATGTACATTGTTATTGTTGCTGTTAATGTTGTAAGGATTGTTGTTATATGTTATAATGCAACTAAAATATTTGTCTTATACTTAGTTTGTTAAACATTTTTAAAATGTGAAAAAGTGTTAAAAGGCTTCCTATGACATTAACAACAACAGCAACAATCACATTCGATTTTAAGTTGGAAAACCAAACACATACACATTACATAACACAACCGCAACAACAAACAACACTTTAGCTAACAACTGCTCAGAAAAGGCGTACAAGGAATTCAAATGTGCAGATGTATGTATGTATAAATGTGCAGATGTATGTATGTATAAATGTTTGATGTAGTATTTATTTAAGCATATTTATGTTGTCAGTTCTTTGGTTCTTACCACCATCAGGCATACATCTAACAGACTCTGTAACTTTTCAAAAGCCACATTGAGAGTCCAACTCCTCATAGGTTGTGTAGAATGAATATTTGTCAGCAAATCTTACATGCTCTATGGCATATGAAGCACAAAAGAGGCAATCTTACTAAACAGCATCTCAGTAAGAGGACAAATGTAATACTTGACAGTTTAAAATGACATATAACAGGACGATTTATGGACAAGTGCACACAACTTAAGTATACATCTTCGTGTTTTTAGAATTTATATATTTTCTTTTTAAATGCTCTAAATACTTAACTTTTAATCATTAGTGTGGCGGGTAAGTATGCTGACCGAGAGTGTGGCAAGATCGATTCATGTTATTTTTAAGAAAACCATTTTTTATACTAAAAGTTCAAGTTTATAACCATCACATAAAAAAATTAAAATATTGATTGGCCTAAGTCAAATTTAGTTTTCGTACTTATTTTATTTCAAGTTTTTTCATTGATGGACGTACGGACAATAATACTGTACTAAGCGTGAAAATGCACTCACATGATTTTGAATACTTAAAAGAGCCACGCTCTTAATATACTAAAGCCAATAACAACAGAACTTTTAAAACATTAAAACTCTTAAACCTAAACCTTAAGATATAATTCCTTTTATGAATGTAATTAATTTTTAATAAATGCTAAATATGTACCGCACATTCAACGTCATGACGTGCGAATAAGAAAAGTTTAACTTTCATAACATTTATACGTTAATATATATATATATATGTATAAAAAGGAGTAAGAAAGAATAACGTTTGAATATACAATATAATTTATGTGAAACTTTGTAAAAGTTGAAATAATTATTTCATTAACGTTTCTTTAATGGCTTAAGAAACAACGTAAGTATCATAAAAGACATTTATAATGAAAACTTTACAATCCTAAGTGTTATGATAATGATGCAATAAAACTAATAGTTGTAGTTGGTGTAAAAATTTTCATTTTTTTTTCCGTCAAGACATAGATATCCGCCCAACCAAAAAAGCAATTCATTATTGTTAAACGTTTGTTGAATAAATTTGAATAAGTGATGTAAAGGGGAAGAGATTTAAAACATCATCTTTAGGTAGCGGATAAATTGTTAATTATTGAAAGGTTTAAAAACATCTCAGAAAAGTTCTCTTAAAACCTGAATTTATTATTTAGACATCTATGTCCGTGTGTCCGCGGGCCTTTCTGATAAACGTAAACTTTGAGTTATTAAGCTCAAATTTTGTACACATACGCAGATCGCTATGTAAAATGGATAAAATAGGTCAAGAACCACGCCCACAATCGATAAAAATCTATTTATCTGCCACAAAAATTGACCAATGAACTTAAAATTTGATACAAATATTTATAGTTATTCCATTAATCGATGTGCTGATAAAAGGCGTGATCGAATAAAAAATACGACCTCAATTTACAAAAAAATTATATTCAACGTAAAAATTTACTTTCAAGCTGATACTAAGCGTAATCATATACCCGCCACGCCCACCGTTTTTATAAAGATATGAAGAGTATTTAAATAAGACAAACTTAGAATTTGTACTTGTTATGTGCTTATGTTCATATCTTTATTTAGATAACTTTTCTTTTCAGAGTGACCGCAAAAATAAATTTAATTTGGTTAGTGCTTATATGTAAATAGTTTAGTGTATTTAACTGCAACAATATTTTCTTTATATTCTTAACTCTTCTTATAGTCTTAACAGTTTAATGTTTCTTTTATCACAGCAAGATTTTCTGTTGTTTACGCTATAATAGAAAGGATCTCTATTAATCGTTTTATTATGTGCATATCGTTATACTTGTAACTTTTACTATATATGCATGAGACAAGCAACATAATACAACACAACACACCTTGTAACAATCACTTGTGATGTTGGGTGTAAAGTGTCGCCATACAACACTCTACTTGTAATTGCCATGTTGAGGGAGCTTTACCTAACTTTATCAGCAATACTATTACTTGTTACTAATAGTTGGGTCTTGGCGACAAGTTGTTTATTCAGACTGTATTAAGTATATATAATAAAACATATCACTCGACATACTAGTAGAGACACATTACGATGAAAAATTTTAAATATTGTTTCGCCGCCATGAAGGCTTTCCCAATGTATTATAAATAAATCTGGTTGTCTGGATTTTTTCTTTACTTGAAATATAATGTATAAATAGTTCAAGGAACTTGAAAAGGCTTCGAAACCTAATAAAGATATAAAAGAAAAAAGAAAAAAAAAAAACATTAAATTTCTATTCTTTACAAGATGATACTTAAACTTAACTCAATTTATTACATCATAGATTATATACACGCTTATAAACACTTGTATATTAAATGAATTTTAATCTTTTTTCACACTTTCATGATGAATTCGTGACGAGGTGGTGTCGGTGCTATGATTAGAATACTAATAAATGATGTACTTTGACGCTGACTTTCTTTGTAGATAATACCACAGGGGTGTGAACATTTTATGATAAAAGAGAGGTTGTACCACAGATTAGTTTATGTGCACGATTTAATATTATTTTTTACTTTGTTATGGATACAGTCAGTGAGAATGTTTTAAATTGTGTTAAATATTGTGAAATGTTTATGAATGAATGAAAGCTAGCGTGATATATATTTATCATGGAATTTGTTTAATTGCGATCAACTAATGATTTGAAAAATTATAAGTAACAAGGAAGAAGACTAAATTTGGCTTAGGCCGAAACTTAAATATCCTTCTCTTGGCCCTACAAATAGTGGATTATAGTGTTAGTAATGCGTAGAAACTTATGTGTCAAATTCTGCCAAAAAAAAAAAAGGGTTTTTGAAAATTGCGGGCAGGTCCGTTTTCCAAACTTGCCCATTTTTGACGCCATCGAATTTCAACTTTACAGTTAAATTTTTGTGATTATTGGCGAGGCACCAGGCCAACTTTATCTAATTTAAATAGAATTCTGCGTTTCAGTTCGTTATCTAAAAACTTTATGATCTAAGGGGGTTTCAATAACGCACACACTATTACATGGACGGACATGTCTGGATAGACTCAGTTTTTGATTCTAATTAACAATATATTATATGTCAATCAAAAGCGTGATTACAATTAAACGCACAAAACATACAGAGCTGGTTAAAGGAGCTCAGTACTGGATGCTGATTTAAAATATATATACTTTGTGGGGTCTCAAATGCCTCTATTTGGGCGTTTTAAACGTTTTTACAAAATGATGTGTACCCCCATATATATGATGGGTATTAGTCGATACGTACACCTTGTAAAACTCATAAAATAGAAAGTTGCTGGTTGTTAATTTAAAACAAATTATCTAATAGATATTATCTGCTTTACTCCACCATTTAAACGTTTAACTATTTTTAATGTGAAAACATGACTGGACAGTCTGGTCTTCAACATGTACACAATATATCATGGCAACACTACAAATCATGTATAAAATCACTTTAATAATTATGCCTTAAGAGATTTTCGATGTCTAAACATGTGCGATGATAGCGCAACAGCAACACCCCCTTGTATGCAATTTGCAATGAGGAAACCATGCAATTGCCCCATTACGAAGAGATGATTGATTTATTGTATACCTTACAACCGGCAACACTCTAAGCGAATGAATAGATAAACAATGTTTCTAATAATAATCGCGTTACGTTGTTAAGAAGAATTAATGGATTTGCGGAATGAAGCCGGTTCTAAAACAAATTTTAAGTATTGAAAATTTAGACGAAGAAAATGATAATATTGAGAACTAGTTTAGCCGCAGCAGCCTCGAACATATATTTTTTCTAGATGGTTTATATTAAGTTTAAAGTCATTTTGTACTTTAATTACTTTTACCACGCCTGCTCATTCAACATAGCGCATCCCGCTTTATAACCACGAAAGCATACAAAATTTTCTGTCTTCTAAGACAAATTATTTTTTATGTTAGTGATGAATAGAAAACATAAAATATACAAAGCGGGGCGAAATACTAGAAGCAAAATTTATAAATATTTATTTGTTACCTACACTCTAGCTAATCATTTTAAAATTCAAGCGAAACGAACATATAAACAAATATTAATTTTTGTTAAAGACGGCTCGCTGCTGTATTGTGTGTTCTTCTACATCCGTTCATTTACATAACTTAACGCTGCAAGCTAAAATGTTTGCGTTAATTATAAAAAATTATTTACATATTTATCAATGTATTACTTAAAGAATTTTTATGATTTTGTTTACCCTCAGATGTTGTGTAAAAATATTTTTTAAATAAGTGTTTAGCACAGTGTACCCAAGGTAAGACTTAACTTTGCTTTTTGATTAGTTGTAACTGGTTGAATAAAACAAATTCAAATGTTATGGTCGGTTATGTCCTTTAATACCCTACATCACTTAGCTCCACAAATTGTGGGTATGTTGTAATTTAGTTAAGAGTTGTATCAGTAAAAGCAAGGCATTCATTTGGTGAAATGTTGCTATAATGAAAGGAGTTTTAAAAATGATCCAATCAGGATCAAATGTTGTACAAAAATATTAAAAATTCCAAATTTTCGCCATTTAAAAAAAATTTTTTTTCATAAAGGGATCTTAAATGGAGAGGGGTTCTCAAAATGATCTAATTCAGTCCATTGTCAATAGTGCTTCTCTTTGTGACACAATAACATTTTGTAGCAAATTTCATCGAAATATCTTGCGCACAAATTTACATAGACAGACAGACATAATGAAATCAATTCAGAGTGTGTTTTAGAATCGATTGGTATAATGGAAGGTGGGTGTGGCAATTGCTGTTTACAAACATTCGCACAAACTTAATATACCCAGGCTATAAAAATATAAATGAGTCTGTTCGTTAAGGTTTAAAAATGTTTTATTTTGTTTTTTATTGTTTGTTATCAATAATATATAGATGGCGCCATTTGGCCTGGCAGTTACAATAGCAACTGTTTAGCCATCACTACGACCTACAAATATTCTTTAATGATTTTTTTTTGCTATATGTGTGCATGTTTGTATTTGTGGATGTATAAAACTTTTTATATAAAAATATATCTTGCAGCCCATTGTCTGTTGCCTTCTCGCCAAAGCTGGCTTAACAGTTGCAACTTACACCTGGACCAGTAGGTAAAAACACATAACGACTCGTCTTCATATTAAATGTAATCGATAGTCACGGTAGGCGTATCTCTCTTGCTCACCATTACATGCCACACAGTACAGCTTTTCAACATCTAACCAAAGCATCGTGATTTTTTTTGTTGACCGAATGGAACCCAAAACAATGTTCAGGCGATATTAATTTATGTGCACAGTGGTGTGTGTATGTGGGTCTGCAAGGTTAACAAATATTTTATTTATGGATTGTATTGATACTTTCGACAATATTTTGCTGTTTTTGTTTTTCTCAACATACAAAACGCAGATAAATTAAACACAAATTTTCTGCCATAAATAAAGGATTTCTGTAAAAAAGTACTCGAATGATTCCTTTGAAAGTGTAGTCTTTCGCTCTGGCACATAAACAACTAATCCATCATCTCGGTAAATAGTGTTTATTGTTAGATCTTTGAATAGATTTTAAAAATATAAATAAAATATAAAGAAATCCTGTTGAATTAAAATAATAACGCACTTATAATCAAGTCATATGTGACAATTGCGTCTCTACCTCCCAACTACAACAATAGCTGTAGTTAATGCATATGGTCAGTTTATAGGTCATACAAATATCATAAGGATGAAGATTTTAGCTTATTTATTGTGATTTAACGCAAGTCAGTTTTAGAGTTTTTATGGAGTTAGTCCATTACCCAAGTATGTATCATGATGGCACAGATTTGTGCGTGTAAATATTGCAAATTAAGAATGACATGCTTGCAGTTTGGCGGGTAAATAATCGTTGGTTATATCGTGCAATCATAAAATCAGCATGGAACAATAAACTAACAAAAGCTTACAGTGCCTTGAAGCCTCTTGCCTCTTGCCTTTTGCAGCCAATTCCAATCACAAAACCATATATATTGTAAATACGTTCCAGTCATGCTCTCTCTATTGTATAGTTTTGTAGGTTTTCGGGCAAGTATTGTAAATAAATTTATGAGTTTATTGGCGATTATGAACGCGCCATTGGTTGCTGGCAGTCTTTACAATATTCATAATTGTAGAGATTATTTAAAAATTGTTACAAATAATAAAAGGCTGAAAGAAAAGCATTTTTATGGTTTTTAGATTGAACAATTATACCTTGAAACAGTTTATTATAAATATACGTTATATATAATTTTGGGCAAGAATAAAAAAAACCAATCGGAGAAATGACAAGTGGTTGTGCTCACATTCTAAAGAGAGTGTCCAGGTTATGCACGCAAAGTTTCTAACAATTGTTAGGGTTTTAGGAATTGAAAAAACAACAAAAGAACCTTTTATGCTATAACAACAACAATGATCAAAATAAACATAAAGCATTTGATTCGGGCATGCAATCATTTCCTCTACCCGAGTGAGGGGTTTTGTTATATATAATTTTTTAAAAATGTAATAAATACTTAATTCTAAAATTTTTAAGCTTTTATATCATAACACATATTTGCTAAAATTTTAATTACAAAATCTTAAGATTTTGTATTTATAAACATCAGCAATAAATTATTCCCTACATGTCTGCATCCGATGTGATTTTTATAGGAAAGCATAGTGAGAGGTAATAAGTTAAGTTACATATAAACCAAGCTATCGTTTGTTCGCTTATTTAATTAGTGGGTGTTGCGTGATGTTTTTGCGTGCATCAGCACAATTTTTATAATAATCTCCTAAAGCAAATAATTTTTGCGCTGATTTTTGTATTACTGCCGTGTTACTCTATAATATTTATGTGATATGATCCATAGGTTTTATTTATTACTCTATAAATGATAGACGGAAAGCATATTTTAGTGCAATTTACTGAATTATTAACACAGATATTCCTCTTTCAGGGGCAATTAACTCGTAATTGATTAACATTATATTTGAAATATTGCGAACATGTGTGCGGCTAACACAAGGTGGTTATTAAAGGCGACAAAATAATTGTTTCTAATTTTTATAGCATTTAATGTATATTTATAAATTTTTTACATAGAATTTTGAAAGTAATCTAGAACAATTTTTGGTTTAAATTGATTTAGCTATTTTAATAGTCATTATACTCTTAACATAAGATGAGGCGATTTTTGTTTTGTGGGCATGGAACCCGTGAGGACTTCAATAATATATGTCGCTTAGTATATATTTGGTAATGACTAACTTTGTGATTTAATTATACATGATGTAGGGCATACAAAATACGAAAGCTTATAAAAAATTATGATGAATGATGGTAGCATGACCTACATTGGTAAATTTTTAAATAATATTTTAGTATTTATTTTATTCGTACTCTACTTTCTCACTCTCTTTCTCTAAGTGAAGTAAAAATAAGAAAAAAATAAAAATAAACTAAATTTGGTTTAAGTCATATTTTTATATAAAGGGTGGGCGTGGTAGGTACATAATAAATTAACGATTGTAAGAGTGCCAATAACAGACAGACATACGGACAAAGTCACATTTCTATGCTGATTACAAATGTATATACTTTGTGAAGTTTCTGCGTGTTGCAAGGGAAATGACAAAGTTGTTATACCCCCATCTTATGTAGGGGGTATAAGAATATGATAAGTACAGTTACAAGTTACTGAGTTCTTCAGATTTTACATAATGGTGATGACGACATTTAGTATATTTGAAAAACAACTAGCAGGTTTTTTTTTTTTCGCCTTGGTTTTTTTTTTTTTCGATCGAGAGGGTTGAAATGTGTAATGCATGAGTGCATACTATATAAAATATTTATAAGTCTTCCTCTCTATTTCCCGTTAGCATATTACGCTGTCAGATAAACATAGTCGTGCGGAACTGTTCCTTTTGCGAAGCAGTGAAATAATGAAATTATTATTATTATTATTATTACTTTACTGCCACTTTCAAGGATTGTCATTGGTTTTTCACATACACACGTATGCATTTTATTTATCACCGTAATATATATTTTTCATCACAGTTGATGATGATGTTTATTTTTTTTCAAACGTACATAATTGCATATATTCATATATAAATAAATAAATAAATAAAGAGTATGGTATAATATAACTTAGTACACATACCATGTATGAGCAATTTAAACAAACAGCCGAGGAATTCCTTATAACGTTGATTTCTCTTCTCTACTGCTACCGTTACCGTTACTATGTTGTTAGCATTTATCATTACGTTGCCCCTGTTTTCAATGAATGGGTGAGCATAACACACATAGTCGGAATGTTCTTTACACATTTCATACAAATTCGTATTTAACATATATTGTATTTTACCATATTTTATGTACATGTTTGTTTATATTGAGAAAGACAATATATAAAAACAAACTCGAAATTTATTATATTATTATTGTTGTTGTTGTTACTGAAGTATTTTTCATGCATAAACAAAATGAATGGTGGAGCACAACAGAAGTGTGTGATATGAAAATCTAATATTTTAACACTCAACCTTACAGTTAACTACGTATATATGTACTCGTATATATATTATGCGCGTATAAAGGTGTAATTATAATAAATTATATAAACAAGTGAAAATGTTACAGTCGACTATTTAATACTCTAGAATTCAGTAGCTGGGTGTAATTAGGAAAGGAGTCATAAAAATGATCCGATTGAATTCAAATTTCTTACAGCCAATTATTAAACCATAAAATCTTGTAGTTGTAGTTCGATTCATTTTCAGTAAGGTTCCTCTTTGGGTTAAAATATGTCTTTGCATCAAGTTTGATTAAAATTTCTCAATTAAACGATATAGGTCGCTTTTTTTACATATTTGCATGGACAAACAAAAGATAGACGGACATGATCAAATCGATTCAGGAAGTAATTGATGGTGGTTGCCGTGCGGGGGTACAAACATCTGCACAAACTTAATATTACAAAACTGATGCAGGGTATAATAAATCAAGACCTACTGGATGTAAATGGTAAGCGCCACACCTTAATAATTTAGACCCTTCCTTCGTCTAAGGAAACAAGAGTTATTGTCATATAACACAAGTTATTTCGTGTAGAAGGGCTAGGGGTTATAAAAATTGATCGATCGTTTAAAAGTTAGCACAGTTAATAATTAAGATGATTACTTAAATATTCTTTACAAAATATTACAAAAAAATTGAAAAAGTGGGAATCTGTTTTAAAAGTGAGTTAGACAAGAAGGACAAATGTACCGAGCGGATCCAATGAGACTGGTCTTATAGTTTTTATATATGAAAAAATTTTGGTGAACAAAGCGAGTTTTTTGTTTGTTATTGATACGTTAAATGTAAGCATTGAATCTAAAATGTAGATAATGTGATGCGAGTTTTTGTTTTGTTAAAACAATGAGTAGGCTTCCACTTCAGTACCTTGATGTACTCGTGGTGTCTATATAAACATATTTGTATACGTATTGGGTATAAACACACAAGGTGTTAACACCATTTTTCATGGGCAATAATTTTGTAATGCACAAAATAAATATTATTGGATTAAAGGGAACAAGTAGAAGATAAACAAAGAGAGCAAGTGAAATAATGAACGTATCGTACGCAAGTGGATGGTATACAAAATAACAAAGCATATGTATGTACATACAAACACATACTTATATGTTTATATATATATATAAAGTTGAACTATAAACATTCTTTTCGGATCATTGTCTTGCAGTGAAGTGAGCAAAACTTATGATTTCAATATAATTTCCAGTTGATTTCCATGTGTGAAGGTTTGTTTGTATTTCTTTTTCACAAATTTTGTACAAAAAAGGTGTAAAAGTGTAAGAGACTGCATGCAAGTGAACAAGTGGGCGGTATTGTTGAAGCATTTCCTCCTGCTGGTTGCTTGGTAGTCCACTTTCACACGTGTTATGTTATGTTGGCTTTCATTGTTTCTTCAATATTTATAGTCGTTGATTGGTTGGGCGTGACTATAGCATTTGTTGATTTAATTTTCGGTGCATTTGTTCACTTGAAATAAATTAATATTGTATAAAGAGTTGTATGAAGTTCTAACGAAAGCATTTGTCTCTAAACTCATTGTAGAGAAAGTTTACCTTTGCATTACGAAATAATGAAAAGCAAGTAGTATTAATAATACTCTCCATTCTTATATATAAAGAAAGGGCGTAACGGGAATCTAATTACGCCCTACATAACTCATGTATTACGTATCAACTAACAAAGCGGATTCTGCGCCAAATTAAGTTTTTTGTATCTTGTGGACGTTTTTGTTAACTGATCCAGTATGTGTTTGGCAACGCCACGGATATTTAATTCTAATTATAAATTGAATATCATAGCTTAACCATTTGTGGATGTAAATTTTGGCATTTGAATTTACTCAATTGATTTAGGACTTTTCATACAGAAGCTACATAATATTCCAGCTCAATATTTTAAAATTTTAAACCATGAAAATGCCAGTAACTGAGACCTGGACGGATGGACATATCTAGAAGTGTGTCATTTATTGAAATATCAATAACATGAACTGAACATTGTTTTGTAATATGTTATGTATTAAAACTGTTAACATTTCTGTTAACATTTACATTTAAACAAAAAAAACTCTTATGAAATTGTTTCTCTTTAAAAATCATCTTTTTACTGACGAGACTTAATGGAAGAGAAAATATTTGTATTTGCAGAATAAGAAGTTTTTTTTTAACATGGAGCAGAAAATCATGGTTAATACCTAGGGACTATATATAAATGTTACGAATACAAACACAAGGCGAACTGCACTATATTCTATATTTTATTTAAACTCTAAATGAAATCCGATATTTAGTAGATGCACGAGCTCAATACAGTGAACATGTGCGTAGCGGACATTCTGTTATGCACGTAAGTGGAGGAGAGCAAAAAGGATTAAATTGCAACTAATAAAAGAAAAAGTAAAAGTTACCCCTACCCTCGTGTCCTTATATTCACGGTAATAATATGAATGAAACGATAATTTTGAAAGTGACCCAAGTCTTATTTTAAAACACATTAACATTTGAATAATTTTGCTTTTTTCAAAAAAAGTGTAAACCAAAAATGTCGCTTAACAAAGCCTAACAAACGTTAAGTTATAGAATAAGTCATTACTAGCCTGCCACAGTGAGTATATTACCAAACACTAAGTAAGATGGAAGATACATATGTTATGTCGTAGGCTCTTGTTCTTCTTAAATATACTTTATGTGGTATTTTCTTTCAATATTAAAAACCAGTCGTAGGTTTAGATAAACCTTTTTAAACCAATTAATGAATTATAATTTTAAACAGCACACATGTTATACGAAAAGTATTTTTAATAACATTATTTCATTAACAACTAATTTAACATTTACGACCCTAACAAAACGATATTAATAAAATTTACAAAATTTTCTACATACATTATAAACCAATAAAGTTTCTGTAAACCGGTCAACACTGTTTCATATAGAAAATAAACTTAAAGTTTAAAGATATTTATGAACAATTTCAGTTACATATTATAAGCGTGCTTATGTCGTTTATGTCATGTTTTAACATATGCTGATGAAAATCTTTATTATTGAATACATAAATAATTTAATATAACACTCGGGGCATGATTTAAGTCAACTTTCCTAAATTAGTAAATATTTTATACCATTTTGTTCCATTTTTATGGAGCTTTTTAAGTAATAAAACCATGTTTATACAAAAAACAAATCATATAAGTGTTTAACTTTATTTGGGTTTGTAAACAATTTTTTTTTTTATCTCGATTGTACATATAAACGCTTGCTTGTAGCATCGTACAACTATTAATAAACTAAATTACATTTGTAATGTTATGATTTGATCAAGCCAGTTATCTCAACCGTTCTTGCAGCACATACACCACCCCACCCTCGTCAAACACAATTCTAAAGATACAAGACTGAAATTTTGTATGAACATGTTTTACTTTTACTTTTTGAGTGGAGTTGCCCAAGTGAATAAGGTAAAATCTGTAGAGTGCCATGTTCGCAATGTTCCTCTATAAGCCGCACAAATGAAGCCAAAGAACTGATATTTGAGAAATGCATTTCAAAGCATTACTTTCTATCTATGGGCTTGGCTTTTTCTTTTTGCTTTATTTATTTATATTTGCCGTATTCAGATATTATAATTTCAATCAGTTCAAAGCACATACAATTGTATGAACAATATTATGCTTGTGTGTGAGATTCACCCATAAGTGTTTTAACAGTTTATGCTAAAAACATTTTTATATTATAAATGTATGTACAGTTTTTATACCCTGCGCCATTTGTGGTAAAGAGAATTCCTGAGTTAGACCATTTTTAGAAAACGTTCTCTTTATGAGATCCTATTATAAAAAGAGGCGTCAGCTGGAGAAGATGCGCAATTCTTCATATCTTCTCATAAAATTTAATAAAGAGTGATCAATAATTTAAATAATTGGCTCTGCCCAATTTGGATCCGATCGGATCGGATTGGATAGTCTTCTGTAAGACTTAATATCTTTCAAACTCCAGCCTTTCTTATTAGTATGTATCCCAAGTTGATTATAATTTTACATGAAATAAAAATCCAAACACATTTTGCAATTCTGTGAAATTCTCCACAACCATTATTTGCATCTTTAAAATTAATTTTTAGCTTGTATTTTTAAAATTTATTAAAGTTCACATTCAAAAAAATTAAACGAGTTAATTAATACTAAACGCGTTGGAATAAATAAAGGAGCCAGTTAGCAGCTCAACGATAATTTCGTGCATAGCGGAAATCTCATGGCTTTTTGGTTTCTATGGATGCACCGATAGTCCTAAAAAAAAATGCGTAGTAGGCGTACAGAATGTTTATATCCAAAGAAAAAATAGAAAATAATACCCCTGCGAGTAGAAGGTGAGAGCTTGTGCGAGCATGATGATGGCACATTGATGCATCGCTCCAGGCCGCGCAGAAGTGGTAGCAAAAAATCGCCGCCGTCGCTTACGGTTTGGTCGTTGTCTCCAATAGAAATTGTAATTCTGCTGTCGACAAATTTGAAGTATTTAAAAAAAAAATTCTTTTTTTTTTAATTCCAAAATTTCCTTTATTTTTAATTTTAAAAAAAATCACTTTTTTTCTTTTAATTTAGCCGAACACGTGCTTCTTATTCCGTTCCCAAATGTAAAATGACTATAAACGCTTCGTAGACACAAGAAGTTCTGTTCTCCAAAAATATTATGCTTGCTGCGATGAACTCGAATTTTATGTTTTTTCAATAATTTTACTTGTAATTGAAGCAAAACAAAGCAATCGCAGTAGTCGGTTCACACATATTTATGGTCACATATGTATGTGTGATAGAGAATCGGGTGACTCCGGTTGTTATTGTGTTTACATGTATTTCTGTATGTAAAACTATGCAATCAAGCCGCGAAGCAATGAAACATTTTATATTTTAATATAAAATTTTATATTTCAATACAAAACGTCAAGCCTGACCATTATCTTACAATTAATAAATTTTAAAAATACAAGCTAAAAATTAACTTTAAATATACAAATAATGGTTGTGGAGAAAATATTTCACAGAATTGCAAAATGTGTTTGGATTTTTATTTCATGTAAAATTATAATCAACTTGGGATACATACTAATAAGAAAGGCAGGAGTTTGAAAGAAATTAAATTATACAGGATTATCCAATCCGATCCAATCGAGTCTCAATGGGGCACAGCCAATTATTTAGCTACTAAACTATTCTGTATTAAATTTTACGAGTAGATATGAAGAATTTCGGATTTACGCCAGACAAAGTCTGTTCATAACAATATACCCTATATTGGGAGAGGTTCTAAAAATGGTCCAATTCAGTTCAATTTCAACAGAATTCCTGTTTGGAATCTCAAAGTTTCATCAAGATATCTCAAATGCATACGCACAAATTTACATGGACAGATAGACAGACAGATGGCCATGGTTAAATCGATTTAGATTTTGCTTCTGAATGAAAATGAGATATATTTTCACAAAAATGCTGTGATGGATTCCATTTACCTAGCCCGAAATATTTATGTCTCACACATAACATAAAAAAACCTTGACCCGATTAATTGTAACAAATTTATCGAAAATCTACTTTTCTGCTTTGCTGTCGAAAACATTTTAGTAATCTTATTATTAAAATTCCCTAACGGGAAATGTAATCTTTGAAATATACGTTCTAATAGGCACCATCATTTTATTTTGTATACACATACGCATACATTTACTGCATGTAAGAATGCGGAAAGGATTATGATTATGTGAAAGCTCTTTTATACGAGTACACAAATCCGAGTAAAAACCGAGCATACAAGTTGTACTAAACAGACCGGCATTATGTCCGCTTAACTTATAACATGTAAATACCATGATCTATAAATTGCTTAAGTATAGTATTGCACAAGTTGCTACAAACATCAACCAACATAATAATGTTGTTATTGCTTGACTGCTTTTTGGCTTACGGTCATTAAATTTGTTTATTTGGTATATAAGGAATTAAATTTGAGCCACAACTTTTGCACGCACACAAGTTAAAAGTTAATAAATGATACATAATAAAATTAAATGCCAAGTCTTTTGAGAACATGCAAGCAATTTATATAAAATATATGAAGATTTATTATTATAATTTATCGATTTGGCGTACAGGACACTGTACAAGTCTGGATGCTTACGAATAACAAGCAAAACTAAATTTGGCTAAAGATAAAGATTTTATATAGTTTCTCCAAATATGTATATAAGGGCGGGCCAACTTCAATGCCGAATTCGATACTAAAAATATATTTTTAAAAATTGTGTGGATATCTGTTATGCGGCCACGCGGGGCACATCAAGGTGCTGTAGACCGCCATCTCCAGAATGTTACAAGCGTTACTTAGTATGCCTCTAAACTTATGTCGAAGGTATAATATTTGCTGTTATCAATTCTTTTTTTTTTTTTTTTAGTTTAATTAACATAAAAAAAAAAAGAAAAACTTTAGCAGAAAAAGCTGTTGTGAATATTATTTGAATTTTTCTGTTATCTTGTTTTTATTTGCAGCCGCCTAAAAACCAACGAAACAAAACAAAAGAAAACAAAACAAAAACTCATAATAGCTTAATAATTATATCAAAAAATAAAAGAGAAACCAACGGTTATCGCTTCCTATTCCGGCTCTGTTGAACAATTGTACTAAAAACAATCAACAGTTGAATACAAAAATAATGCAAAAACAACAACGACATCATTATTAGCCCCAGATATGATTATCATGATGATAAGTACCGACATCCATATCAACAGCAAATTTATACGAATGGTCAGTTATTAAGAGTTCAGAGTGGTAGGATATAAATCGTTACACACAACACCATAAAAAGGCAGTTGTAGAGGTATTTGGTGCGTTTGATATTCTAGGGGAGTGATAAGCATTCGTTCGCCTATTTAAGAAGTGGTGACATGAAAAGACAACAACAATGTCACATTTTTATAGCAAATGAAGTGGATTATCTTGGTAAGTTGAAAATCCCTCATTTTCATCCGATGATTTATATCAACAAAGTAAAGTTTATAATTCGTTCTGATTCAGGACTCATGGAGAATGCGTACATGATCAAAAGTCTTTTCTTTCCCTCGCTTAGCGCTCTTGTCTATTTTTCAGCGCTATAAATAAATATTAAGATGAGACGGGTCTTAGGGGTAAACATTGTCAAAGGCTTTGCTGTTGAATTACTTACTTAGCCTATAATAGAGTGGGAACAACTCTAGGGTAAAATTTATAAGTATTTTTGACTGTGTTATATTAAGAATACCTCCTAAGAGAGAGAGAGAGAGAGAGGTGTATTATGATTTAATTAGAAAAAATGTCTGTCTGTCTGTTTGTCTGCCTGTGTGTTATTTACGTGATTAACTTTTATTTAGTTTTACTTTAAAAAGCACGTTTACTACCCAAGTTTCTTTTCAATTTTTAAAATAAAAATTTACATATTAATAATTTACATGTAAATAAAACAATGTTACAATAAATAAATAGGTTTCGACTTTATATACTCAACTGAACTCTTGCATAAACATTTTTCATTAGTTTTCTATACATTTAGTTTTAGTTTGAAAAAATTTACTTAGTCAAGACAAAACCAACAGGAAGAAAACTTTATGGAAAAATTTTGTTTCAAGAGTTTATTTTTTAGTAAATACGTACGTATGTGCAAAATAAAACTTTATAAACGTCGATTCACTGCAAGAAAAATTTACAGAAATCTGTTCTATTTGTATTAAATAGGAATAAATTGTTACCGCAGGCTCCGTTTATGCTAAAAATTTAAGAAAATTTTATTATTTGCCGCAATGCCAAATTGTATATGGATACGACAAAGGTAACAACTTACACACACAATTAATTTTGTGAATGATAAAATCATTGTTTCTTATACCATCAACTAAGTGCAGACATTGTCATTTAGTATTGGCGTAGGAGTGTAATGTACATATTATCGTGCCACCCAATGTACATCAATTTGTTAAAGCTTGAATAATCACCAACCTTCCATTCATTCCAATGCATTCAAATTTAAACGGACTGTACTAATGAAAAATCTATAATTATTTTGTCATTTGACTCATGCGTATAACAACAGAGGACAAGATTCTTCCTTTGTATGGAAATGTGTACATGAGGCCATTATGAATTAATAATGAACGTTGAGTGAAAGCGACTACAATAGTCTTCAGTTTTGCGGGGCGGATATGTTCAAGTGCAGCAGCTTTCTGGTAGTTATTCAAGAGCAGCAACAAAGGAAGTGATATAATGCGTTATATGGATACGTGAATACGGTTGCAGAATTGTTCTTGTTGTTGCAACCTTAATGACTTTTTTTCCTTTTTTTTTTTTTTGATTTGGTTTATATGCCATTGTTTATGAGCACATATGCGACATACGCACAGCGGGTATATTTGTTTAACTTTCTAATGGAAATGATTTTGGGGATGGGGTTGAAATAGAAAATGTTTTAAGCTAAGGATTGAAAAAAGAGTATAAATTGGAATGACTGTGATAAACCTAATTTTTGTTACTGTGTCGCTTCTACATATATTTTCATATTTTCATCCACTAATTACAGAAATTTACTAAATTTTTATACCCTCCACATAAGACGGTGGTATACTAAGTTTGTCTATTCAGAATGAGGCACGAGAGACCATATAAAGTTTATCTGAGTTAATCTAGACATGTATGTCCGTGTGTCCGTCTGTACTTGTCGTTCTCACGGTTTTAAAATTGGAAGATATTGTACAAACACTCATTATGAGAATTGATTTTCAATATTTTTTTTTTTTTACAGATCACGCGTGCCTCCTCTCAAACTATAATGGCATAGACTGTTCTTTCAACACACAATAAAATTTTTACAAAAGAATTCAACTTTATGTCTTTTATTTGAGATGAAAAATCAAACCTCATAATGAATCACTTTTTATATGCGAGAGTTGGTTGCAAATGGAACAACAATATTACAGTATTACTCGCCAAGGTAAGTGGAGAGTATAAAAGTATTCAACAACTATTTGTTACATTCAAGCATAAAGTTTCCATTTACTTGTAAAAATTACCAAACACAGACAACATCCATTCGATTGGCATTCGTCCGCCTGTTGACAAGATCTAATGACAGAACTTGATTAATTTCAAACTAATGAAGTAGTAGTGTCAACGCTGATAAAGTTCTCGTAGAAGTATAGAAATTTATTATTCCTCTGGCACATCAAGCACAGCAACATTAAGAACTTTTTTCTTCTCTATCTTTCTCTCTCTCTATAAAGAGAGAGGGGTAGTATGCTAATAAGAATGGAAAAGTTTACTTGATATCCTTTTTTGGTTGTTTATCGTATTATTGCCTATTACATAGGGCGGCTCTTCTTTCGCTTCAGCTTGGCTCAATAATTTATTTTTTAATTGGCAATAATTGTGCATTTCTCTTTGTAGTTGCTGCGTAAAAGAGTCATGTTGATGTTGCACTTCATTAAATCTTTTCCATAAATTAGGTAAAAAACTAATTTTCCAAAGCTCATTTAATAGATTGCTGATCAAATCAATGGCTGTAGTATGTAATGCAAAAATAAGAAGAAATGAAGACTATTTATGTAAATACATGGTATATGTGAGTGATTGTATTCTGTTAATTAAGAACGAAGCGTAGCATAGCTTACACACCCACATGCACGCGTAGGTAGTACTCTCTGTAACGTCTGTTTGCATTATTTATTAGTAGCAAGATAAAATGTCTTAGCAGTGTACTAGCCGGGTTTCGATTTTGGCAGATAACTTGTTCAAGGGTTTGGTTGAAGCACCTGTAATCCAGTTACATAACATTACCGCAGCCATCAGGCACACAGTATGCATATCCATGCACGTTTAAGCACAAGTCTGGGCATGTTATGTGTCGGACTGTAGAAAATCACTTTGACTACATTTAACAAAGAAGTGAGAATAACTACTTTATGGCCTCTAGACTACGTAATAAATGAAAATCGACTTTAGGAGCATTTTCATCATCATCAACTCTTGGCTATACGTTATCTTTAATTTCATTATGATCTCATACAACAAATGCCGATTGAGTCAATGGTCTGGACTGTGTATGTGGAAGAAAAATGAAAAGAATCAGAAGACTGAGACAAAGAAGAATGAATTTTTGCATATCAAAATTTATGTGCCAAAAGATAATGGTCTGCAACCATGTGTACGTAGTACGTAGCACAGCCACACACATGCTTTCTTTCTTCCGTGCGAATGCTGAAAGTTTAACAGTAACTTTGGCTACAACTGATGGCCCATAAACTATTTTACTTTAAGACCTGCAGTATAAAAAGCAAAACATGCACGGCATCTGCACCATTGCCACAGTGGAAGCAGGAGTTGTAGTAATTTAAATTTTTTCACTTTTTTCTCTTCTTTTTTTTTTTTGCGGAACTAGTCTTAAAGGCATTTCATTAGAATGTTAGTTAAGTAGTTAGTTGGTTGGTTGAGTTCTCTTTCAAAAGTTTTACATCATTATGGTCAGTAAAACATGATAATATGTATACACCTTGTCTTTTGTTTTCTTGTGCTTTTCCAATTTCTTACTTTGTTGTAAAAGTTTTTTGCATCCTATAGAACAGAACTTAAGGCAAACGGTATGTTGTAGGGCTGTAAGGATGTTTTGCTATTCATGAAATATTCATAAAATGCTAATTGATGGTTAATGATAAGAGAAAGATATTCTAAATTTATCATTCCATTTGCAACTACCAACGTCAGAGGCTTAACAAAATATATATATTCAGCAAAATCTGTGTGCACGGCTTTCAACCGCATTATTGAGCTAAAATTTGGTAGAAATGCTAAATTTACGCAAACAGTTTCTTGCTTGTAAATGAGTAAAATGGGACCGTCATGATTGTTATGGACGATAATCTTTTACAGCCATAAAATTAAGATCCAAACTTATATTTAGGATGCATATTGAAAAGGTGGACGTGGTTGAATTGCGCATGCATTCAAAATTTACAGAAATGTACTGAATGAACCCTTGAGGTAAAATGCTTATTATAGTCATTATATGTACGAGGGCGTCACGTACACGAGTTACTTTAATGTTATTTGTAGGACAGATCCAACATTTGATATTTTATTATACCATGAAGCACTAGTGGCAGAAGGTATATTAAGTTTGTAAATCCTAAAAGGGAAATGCCACTTCGATCGATCGATTTAGAATCAAAACCTATACCGATTGAACCATGTACGTCTAACCGTCTGTCTGGCCATATAAATTTTTTGGCAAAATACAGGTTGCATTGTTTAAGATATTTCAGTGAAATTTGGAAAAAGGCGTTTGTTGGACCTTAAGGGAACCCTATAGAAAATAGAATCTAATCTAACGAATTTTGGAACCCCTTCTCATATAAAGTTAATGCAAATCTTTATATAGTAAAAATTGCAATTTTCAATATTTTTAGACAATATTCAGTGATGTCAAAATTGGACCGGATTGAGTTATTTTCAAACTAATTATAGCACAATTTAAGAAGCTCAGTTGTGTGGGGTATTAAATGGACGGGCTGGAGCGACTATAACATTTTTACTCGATTTATTTTAATATCAAACATTTTTGTACCCACAATCTTATGTATTTAGGGGAATATATTACTTTGTGATATGATTTGAGGTCCAAAACTAGATGTCGGAGATATATTGAATTTTCAATCTAAATCGATCTAACCATGTCCGGTGTGTATATTTCGTGATAATCAACCTCCTATTCCCAAAAATTGAAATATCGATTCTAACTTGGCATGATGGCATTCAAGTTCGATCAAATTTCTGCAGCCATACGTCTACAATGCAACAAAAAGTATTATTAAGTATTATTTGTAAAGTGTAGGAGATGTATTGACATATATAATCCCCGCGAAACTTATGTGCCGACATGGTCTGTGATCAAGATTTGGTCTCAGCTAAATAAATGTAATATTTTTTACTTGTTGAAATTCGTTTAATTAACTTTTCTCCCATGAACGTAAATCAAGAGGAGTGATTCTTTTACGTTACGCTAAATTACATTTGTTAATTAATGACGTGGAATTGAGAAAATTAAGCAATTTTTTAAAGTCGTGACCTGTTTATAGACAAACTATTGAGCAGAGAGATGGCTTCTGAACGACTTGCACTTGCAACAATAAACATTGACTCCGTGTATATGTACTTTAAAACACATTCAGTCTTTGTTAAGCACAATTTATCAATAATTACACTTTCCTTTCATTGCAGATGTGCTTATAGTGTATGCATAGTGCGACACGATGAATTGTTAAGTGCTTTGAAGCATGAAACTTTAGCGTTAAAATGTGAAGTAAGCCTGCGGTTACATTTCATTGGACATTCAGTTCTTTCGGCGAACAAACTGAACTGACAAGCACGTGAGTGTAAACCCAAGTGCTGTAAAGTGTCTCAAGATAGTGCTTAAGCGAAATGTTCATATATATACTATATATACTTGAGAGAATGTTTAAAACAGTCAAAATATTATTAAAATTAAATATTTCTTATTAAATTTTGTCGAAAAATATTTAGAATTGCGTTTTTTTGCTATACAAAGGCCTTCATCATCATAGGACCTTATATGGGAAGGGATTCTAAACAAAATCCAATTCGATCCATTTTCAATAGAGATTTTCTCTGGACCAATACATATTCTTGTACCAAATGTCATTGAAATATTTCAAAAAATGCAACCTGTAGCTCGCGCACAAATTTACATGGACCGACAGATGAACGATTAAATCCTCACAAACTCAATACACCCTTTCACCATATAGAGCATAAAAAGATTAAAATTTCAATTATAAGATTGAATAAAAACTTGAAAGTTTTATTTATGTACTCGTATGCAGTTGAATTGGTAACTGCAACCAACTTTTCATAAAACATATTAATTAAATGCTAATAAATGCACACTTATGAATAACATTTGTTTATTGTTGTGTTTTTATTTCAATTTCTATCGCTATACATTTGTGCCATAGAGAAAAGTTTCCATTTCCACTTGTGCCATAAAAGCCACCAAGTTAGTATTAGTTTATTATAGAAATTATGTCAACAGCAGTTTTACAAATTTAGCTACAAAATTATTTATATATTATTAATATTTTTCATTGTACACACATTGTATATAATGTAGTACACAGTTGTTGTGAATGGAAAAAAAGGTCGAGAGATGCCCTTTATATATTATTATACACACTCTTGTTTGTGGAAAAGTTGATAAATTGCGATAAAGGTGAAATCTTATGTCAATGCTGGAGAAGAAGTGCTTAAAGTTTTATGTATTAAGCCACTCAATCGTACACTTGAACAAAGAAATAAAACAGAAATATCACGAAAGTATTTTCATAGAATTTTCAGGACCATTCAATCGTCAGATGTATTAAAGTATTTAGGTTATGAAAGTGAAATTTTATCAATTTCATTTCTCTGTCGTACAGAGAAATGAATCATCAATATTTTTTTCACAAGTTTTTCAATGGCAATCGATGTCTCTTAATTTAACAAAATCCAACCTTAAGTGAGATTTTTTGTACCTTTTTTTTTCCCTTTCATTCATTATGCATTCCCTGTATTGCCATATATCCTTGTTATATATTTTGTACATACATAGATGCTGTCTTTGGACATGTTTAAGAATATGTGTATGTGTGTGTGCAAAGCTTATTCCAGCGTATTTGGTTTTTACTTAACATTTCTTTGCAATATGTTTTTACAGGATTACTTGTTGAAAAAGCACACACTCACAAGAAGCCACTTGACTCTCTTACTTTTTTCTTATGTTTAACTAAAAGTTAGTTGGCTTTTATTGTCATTTTGTACTCAATTGGTTGCATTAGTAATAATTTTTTATTATTATTATTGTACATATATGCACCAATAATTGGGAATATTTCTTTACATGAAGAAATTTCAAATCAAATTTCATTTGATTCGTTAAAATATGCGAAAATGTTTAAGACGATAATGTTTTTTGTAAACGTACTTCATTGTCGTTTAAAATTCAGGAAAAATAATTATTCTAACAAGTAAGAAATGTAAGTTTGGTTTGTGGTTTAGGCCACATCTTAAATAATTTCTAGAACTTTAGTGGGATGTCAGATTCTTTCTTTCTTTTTCCAAGTGTTATAAGTGAAAACAATGGAAATTAACCAACCGTGTTATCTGTGTACATACGAGTACATATACATTACATAGCAATTTTTATACGCTGCACCAGCTGAGTTTATTAAGTTTGTACGGATGTAATTTAATTTCTTTCAAACTCCTGCCTTTCTTATTAGTATGTATCCCAAGTTGATTATAATTTTACATGAAATAAAAATCCAAACACATTTTGCAATTCTGTGAAATATTTTCCCCACAACCATTATTTGCATCTTTAAAATTAATTTTTAGCTTGTATTTTTAAAATTTATTAAAGTTCACATTCAAAAAAATTAAACGAGTTAATTAATACTAAACGCGTTGGAATAAATAAAGGAGCCAGTTAGCAGCTCAACGATAATTTCGTGCATAGCGGAAATCTCATGGCTTTTTGGTTTCTATGGATGCACCGATAGTCCTAAAAAAAAATGCGTAGTAGGCGTACAGAATGTTTATATCCAAAGAAAAAATAGAAAATAATACCCCTGCGAGTTGAAGGTGAGAGCTTGTGCGAGCATGATGATGGCACATTGATGCATCGTTCCAGGCCGCGCAGAAGTGGTAGCAAAAAATCGCCGCCGTCGCTTACGGTTTGGTCGTTGTCTCCAATAGAAATTGTAATTCTGCTGTCGACAAATTTGAAGTATTTAAAAAAAAAATTCTTTTTTTTTAATTCCAAAATTTCCTTTATTTTTAATTTAAAAAAAAATCACTTTTTTTCTTTTAATTTAGCCGAACACGTGCTTCTTATTTCGTTCCCAAATGTAAAATGACTATAAACGCTTCGTAGACACAAGAAGTTCTGTTCTCCAAAAATATTATGCTTGCTGCGATGAACTCGAATTTTATGTTTTTTCAATAACTTTACTTGAGCAACAAAGTAGTGATTAAAGTAAAACAAAGCAATCGCAGTAGAGAATCGAAGAGAATAGAGAATCGGGTGACTCCGGTTGTTTTTGTGTTTACATATATTTCTGTATGTAAAACTATGCAATCAAGCCGCGAAGCAATGAAACATTTTATATTTTAATATAAAATTTTCTATTTCAATACAAAACGTCAAGCCTGACTATTATCTTACAATTAATTTGATTACATCTGTAAGCACTGCCATGTAAGTTTCTTTGTGAAATATATTTATATGGTCCGGTCCCGTTAATTTTTAATAGGGTTCCTCTTTGTACCAAATTTCATCGAAATATTTTCACAGTTTCTTTCTGAATCGATTTAATCGTGTCCGTCTGTCCTTCGTTTGTCCATGTAAATATGTAAAGGTAGGGGTCGTATATTTTGAGATATTTCGATGATATTTGGTTCAAGGACCTGTAATAGATAAAAAAAAACTGTATTGAATATGAACTGGATCGAATCATTTTTAGAACCTCTCCCCATAATTTTCTCTTATAATGAAAGTCTTTATGTGGAAAAAAGTCCCAATTCTTAATATTTTTTGGCACAATTTGGTGAAGAATAGTTGATGAGCTTTATATATGTATGTGCCAAATGTGTATTTGATTGGACTATTTTTAAAACTTCTTTCCATATAATTGTATTTCACGAATCGACTTTTGTGGCAGTGCCTACATATACAATCAAACTAATTGTAGCATAATTTAAGGACCTATGTTCTGTGCGGTCAGGCTTGACAGACTGTAACATTTTTACTTGTTTCAATAGGATTTAAAGAAAGGGTGAAATATCGTCATTCCTTGTGTGCGTTTGAATATGTGTAATTTGAAGTGACACATTTACACGAGCAATCTGGTAAAATTAAACAAATCTCTTAAAGTAAAAAAGTGCATTATGGCGTACATTGTACTTATGTATGTAAATGTGTGCGCTGTCTTCACCACTTACCCATATGCTGGCATTTATATATGTGTTTATTTGTATGTAGAGCAAGCACATGTGATGTGAGAACTTAACGTCATTTGTGATATTTGAACACATCAGTGTCATGCATAACTAAAGGGTGTCTGTTGTCATTTATATGTTGTTGTTGTTGTTGTTGTTGTTGTTGTTCGCTTATGGTGTCATTGTCATCATAAGACTCTCAACAAACAAAATATACAAAGTAAATAAATGCATTAAACGTAAATGTAAACGTTTTAGCAGCAAGACCGACCAATGTTTGGCTGTTTGTAATATGTGTCCACAGATAAACTGCACACATTACAAAATGAATGTTCTCATTTAGAAATCTTGTTGTTGTTGTTGTTGTTGTTGTTGTTGTTGTTTTTTTTTTTTCATTAAAATATTCCCTTCCAAGGCTGGAATTATTTTTGCATTTACAGTGAGGAACAGTTACAAAGTGTGAGTATGTTGCTGTGTTAACACATTTATTAACATAATTAACACGTATACACGTTTTTGCAATTGCTTGATAATGTATTTCTCAATCAGATACAAAAATATTACCGAATGTGTAAAATAAACATAGATGTGTTTCATATGTAAAAACATTAATTAGACAATATGTCACACATATGATAAAATGAACAACAACAATGTATACAATTACAGGAAAAACAAGTCGGTTATGTTCGACCATTTAATACAATAAAATTATGCTGCAATCAGTTTAGTTTTCTATTAACTATTCTCCATAAAAACTTGTTAAAAAATACTTAGAATTAAATGTAAATTTTCGCCTCATAAATACCTCCTCTACTTGTGGGAAGAGGTTTCATGGTCCAAAATGATCCAAATTGGTCTAATTTCAAATATAAATTTTGTTGAAATATATAAAAAAAGATACGATCTGTAGTTTGAGTATAATTTTACATGGTCAGATATCAGACTGACAGACGGACATGGTTAACTTGTTTTAGAAAGTCACCTTTTCATATAATTATAATTCGGAAAGTAACTTATATGCAGTCCTAGGCTAAGGCTAAGGCTTTGTCTTGAAAAACTCTGCGCGCTGTAGGAAATGAGTTTCAATCCAGCTGAGCTGAAAAAAGTGAAGAAAAATTTTCAGCTGGAATTTAAACTCAAGTATCGAGTCGGACGAGCTTGTTCAACTAGATATTTTTTTTTTTTAAATTAATTTTGTGTCCGTACGTCCATGAAAAACCCGCCTAAAAAAAATTGTAATATACATAGTATCCGCCACACTACACCCAATAATAAGATAAGTTTAAAATCGCACCGATTGTGACACGTTTCATCAAAGATTTTGCTTTTTAAATGCAACATTTTCACAGTAACTTCTTGCAACAGATTTTACCATAAAAGTGCGCGTAAATGCTGCCTTTGCGGCAGTAGTTTACATGTTAACAGTTTGCCTTGACTCAATTTGCTTGCTTCTGAAACGCCAACAGTCTGCCATTCCCTTTGCACGTATCCTTCTGTGTAATGGTGGTGGTTGGTTTAATGTAATAAACTCTGAATAAAAATATGTGAGGCTGCAAAGTCTCTTCTTTGTTTCTTATGTTTCCTTTCGAATGCGTTTCCGCCTTAGTTTTACCAAATGAATAACAGCGTTCACTCTTTACTAATGCTTTTTATTTTACTTAATGTCTTGTTCAGTTTTGTTTATTTGCCATTCTTCAGTCGGTAAGCTTTACTCTATTATCATTTTCGGAGCAAAGGAGCACAAGAAGAAAAAATAAAAAAGTTGTAATCATTTTAAACCGAATTTTGGATTATTCACTACATCGCTAAGTACAGTTTTAAATGTGAGAATTGTTATTTCTTTGACACATATTGCATTTTCAATCTACTTCTAACTCCAACTAACCCATTGAATGCCATTATTATCGATTCCTCTACGAATGAAACAAAACAAATACAAAAAAAACTAAATTTGAATTAGACACACGGTCATACGGATCAACTCAGTTTTGAGACTATATAAATATTATATAGGACCAACTGGTTAATGCTTATGATAATGATTATTCTTCGTAGAAAATGTTTCATTTGCCTTCTTTGGATTTTTACAGAAAATTCGAATTTAATATATTTTCTCACACATCTCTCAATAACTCTTCCGACAGTTCGCACAATTTCGCACAATCCAACGTTCTATGTCTCTCAACATTATTAATGATGTTTTGCAGCATATGGGTTATACAAATTCTTTGCCAGTGCTTTCATCCATTCTTTTTTAGAAAATCTCTTTTTCATCTCTCATTCCATTTGCTTTACATTTGCATACCCAATAGGTATCCACCTTTTATTAAAGATTACAACTTGTCAATCACTTTTTTAATTGCTGTATAAGATTTATGGTAAAGACAGAATGTATTGACATATTGGCGTATTGAAAGGAAGGGTTATATTGTAATATACAAGGTATCTTGGGTAATCAAAGGTACATGTAATCTTTCAACGTAAGCGGTGAACATCAGAAGGATGAAATTGTGATTACTTTGAAAAGAGTTAAAGCATAATTAATGTTAAGGCATTAATATGTAATTAATTTCTCTTTATGTTAACCAAGTTCGTTTTTATTACAGAAATATTTACATAAACTTATTAGAAATATGTTTTAGTGAATTTTAATACTAAAATAATCAAATATAGGCGGACATACGGACATAAATGGTGGTATTGGAATATAAATCTATTCCAATTATATTTGTGGACTATAACCACCTTTTCAGTTCTTTGGCCTGTTGCATTGTAAACCTTGAATTCTGTTGACTTCTTCTATAAATCATCATCATCATCACTTGGCGTTTAATGTCTTCTTCTGCACCACAATTGAGCACGGAGATGAAGAGGATGATTTGTGGAATGTACGCTGTATCCATCGAGACACAGTTTTACTCTTAAAATGCTTGGCCCTTAGTAGTACTTGTTAGAAATCATAATTCTCCGCTTCATTTCCCTGCTAGGATTATAGGTGATATTAATGGTTCGAACGACAAATTCTTTTTGTACTAACTTCAAGTTATATCGGTCACAATTAAAAGTGTTGAAATATACTTTGGTATATATTACTTTGCAACGTGTATGTTATAAAATTTAGTTATCATATCACAATATCTTTGATTTTATTGTCAATAATTTTACATTCTAGAAACTTTTTCGTTTTGAAGCAAACGTTTGTATTTCTAGTTTAAAGAAAATAAAAATATTTTTTTTACATATTAAATGTTAGACATCGTTTTTATGAAAAAGAAATATTTCATATTGCCATAAAGATGTCAAAACAATAATTATACAAAATGAAAGGCTATGAATATTATAGGGATATGAAATGATATAAAAACGTTCCCGCTTTCAAATAAGTTACGTTCCACATTATAAATTTGCTTCTGTAGCTCTTCTTTTTCTCTCCTTTCTCTGCATCCATGTGATTTTCATAAATTTCTTTAATGATAATTAAATATTGAGTGAAGACTGCTGTTCTACAGCAGAGAAGAATTCGAAAACAATTTTAGAAATACAAAATAATTTTGATTCAATTCAAAACTAAAAGTAAATATATGTATTAAAGATCTAAATTATTGTTGGACTTACGGACAACAAATTTTTTACCCATTAAACGTTTCAGTGTCCAAATAGAAGGTCGCGATGTAGTCCATCCCTTTGCATATTATTTAGATATGTGATTTATATAGAGGTAGATCTTAATTGATCTTCACAAATAAATGATTTAATTTTAATTTAATCTTTTTCAGTCTGTGCTTTAAACGAGATCAATTTTTTTTAAATATTTAATCATGTATGTTTCAATATAAAGCATTTAATTTATTGCCATTCCATTGAGTATTAAGTGTTCAGCTTTTGTTTGCAGTAAAAGATAACAAGAAAATATTTACAATTGGTATTTAATTAGAAACTCATTTCACATTAAATTACACTGTTTCTGGGTGGCTGTCGTTTGAGTAAAAACATGTGGAAATTTTATATTTTATATTATTTACAAAATACAAATTTTGGGCATGACACGCCCTCTATTAGTGTCTGTATGTGTCGATTTTCTGGAAGCGATTATGAAAAATATTTCATTTCTCTGATCTACAGATTTTAGATAAATTTTTGCGCATTGCTTCCGAACAAGTTTCTACGTAATAAAAGAAGAGAAAAATTTTCAAAATTTTAGTTTAAATTATTAATATTTTCAACGTACAGACGGACACACGAACATTTCTAAAATAATTCACATTTGTTATGCTGATATAGATATTCTCAGAGACCTCTCTGGAGCTTCCTTCTGGGTGTTGTAAAGCATATGACAACTTTATTATCTTTCGCAGTGACGAGTATCAAACAGACCAAGCATCAACTCACATAAACATGTGCACAAGAAAGTTATATAATCGCCATATATATAGATGTTTCATCACTTTCTGTAGCTATATCATAATGTGCATATGGTAAAACATTTGTATGATTATTTGATTTTCGCTGGGGCAAGGTGTTCATGAACAAAAGTTCTGCTAACAATTGAACGTGCTGGTGGCGGTGATGCATGCCTTAAGTATAACAATAATGTTTTATCATATTTTATTACACCCAACTGCGGTGTTTGGCATTTGCATATTTTTAAACCAACATTTTATATCTATTTTAAATACGTTCTTAAACGCATATCTTGCATCGTTCCGATATATTGCGAAAAAAATTGATTATTATATTTAATTTATAATTTATTTGTGAAAATTTATACTAACCAACCATTGCCTCCATTAGGAAGGCATTGTTTTTATGAAAATGTGACACAACAGCTTGTTTCAACACCAGCA
Source organism: Crataerina pallida (assembly GCA_949710015.1). Lineage (NCBI taxonomy): Eukaryota > Metazoa > Arthropoda > Insecta > Diptera > Hippoboscidae > Crataerina > Crataerina pallida. The sequence continues at coordinate 2,420,312 of OX453290.1, read as the reverse complement.
CAGATACTCCTTTTTTTTTATAATCTATTTACAACAACAATTTGAACAATTGTAGGGAGGAAAAAGTTAAACATAAATTGAATCATTTATTATTTCGGTTGAATTTTGTTTACATTTAGACATCATGAGTGTGGTCGCCTTTTATCCGATCTTCTTTCACGTATTTTCAGTTTTCATATATTCGAATAAACATAGAGAAGAATTCTGCGAAGGAAAAGCTTTTCAACCACACTTGACATGGATAGAAGTCATGTATTTAGAAAAAGGCGTAAGTGAGCTGGAAGACTACTTTTTCATACATGCATACACATACACACATATTCAGGAATTACATTTGATTGCACATTTATATTAAAACTTATCATTCGTAACCATCCTTCTTATAGTTTAAATTTAACAAAATGTGATTATTTTTCGTTGTCTTTAAAAATATTTACTTGTTATGTTGTAATGTTGCAAACGTTGCAAAGCATTGATCCTTTTTAATAAATTTGCTGCCTTGCGAAAATGGAAAAAATCAAAAGAGAAATCAACACAAAATTTCTTAGTGGTTGTTAAAACTTGTACAATGCGTGTAAATACTGATACTAACCCGCATACATTAAAAGATATGCAACGAAATAAACCACAGAGAATGGTATTCCAATACGTACAAATACAAATAGTGTAACAATTGAAGCATTACATGCCAACAACAACAACAAAAAGTAATTTGGGGTTGCTTGGGTTTTAAACTGTTCTTTAACATACGTATTTAATTGCCGGGGATTATATTTATACAGCATAAAATTTTATTGTGAGTCAATCTTTAAATCATTGCTTATCGCAATTTTTGTTATACTCACAATGAAATGGGCGCATATTGTTTATGTTAAATTTTTGGTAAGTACCAGAAAGGGCGAGTCATACCCACAAAAGTGAAAGTTTATTATATCTCAGCATCGAATTGAATTAGACAACTTTACTGCCTGTCCGTGTGTCTGTGTACCCAGATTAACTTACATTTTGATGCTGATTAAGAATAAATACATATTCTAGGGTTTGCGAAACTTTCTTCTGGGTATAAAAATGAAACATTACCAACAATTACTGATGAATGAAAATGTAATTATGTATATAATGAGAAGTTCTAAAAATTTATCTGATCTGGTACATTTTTAATAGGGTTTCTCTCTGGGCCAATATATGTCCAGGTAACAAATTTTATTATAATATCTCACAAAAACAATCCCTACCCTTATATGGACAGACGGAAACGACTAAATAGATCCAGGAAGTAACTGTGAATATATTTCGATGAAATTTGGTACAAAGAGGAACCATATTAAAGTGCTTACAGATGTAATCAAATTAATTGTAAGATAATGGTCAGGCTTGACGTTTTGTATTGAAATAGAAAATTTTATATTAAAATATAAAATGTTTCATTGCTTCGCGGCTTGATTGCATAGTTTTACATACAGAAATATATGTAAACACAAAAACAACCGGAGTCACCCGATTCTCTATTCTCTTCGATTCTCTACTGCGATTGCTTTGTTTTACTTTAATCACTACTTTGTTGCTCAAGTAAAGTTATTGAAAAAACATAAAATTCGAGTTCATCGCAGCAACCATAATATTTTTGGAGAACAGAACTTATTGCGTCTACGAGGCGTTTACAGTCATTTTACATTTGGGAACGAAATAAGAAGCACGTGTTCGGCTAAATTAAAAGAAAAAAAGTGATTTTTTTTTAAATTAAAAATAAAGGAAATTTTGGAATTAAAAAAAAAAGAATTTTTTTTCAAAATACTTCAAATTTGTCGACAGCAGAATTACAATTTCTATTGGAGACAACGACCAAACCGTAAGCGACGGCGGCGATTGTTTGCTACCACTTCTGCGCGGCCTGGAACGATGCATCAATGTGCCATCATCATGCTCGCACAAGCTCTCGCAGGTATGGATATTATTTTCTACTTTTTCTTTGGATATAAGCATTCTGTACGCCTACTACGCATTTTTTTTTAGGACTATCGGTGCATCCATAGATACCAAAAAGCCATGAGATTTCCGCTATGCACGAAACTATCGTTGAGCTGCTAACTGGCTCCTTTATTTATTCCAACGCGTTTAGTATTAATTAACTCGTTTAATTTTTTTGAATGTGAACTTTAATAAATTTTAAAAATACAAGCTAAAAATTAATTTTAAAGATGCAAATAATGGTTGTGGGGAAAATATTTCACAGAATTGCAAAATGTGTTTGGATTTTTATTTCATGTAAAATTATAATCAACTTGGGATACATGCTAATAAGAAAGGCAGGAGTTTGAAAGAAATTAAATTATACAGGATTATCCCATCCGATCCGATCGAGTCTCAATGGGGCGCAGCCAATTATTTAGCTACTAAACTATTCTGTATTAAATTTTACGAGTAGATATGAAGAATTCCGGATTTTCGCCAGACAAAGTCTCTTCATAATAATACCCTATATTGGGAGAGGTTCAAAAAATGGTCCAATTCAGTTAATTTTCAGAATTCTTCTTTGGAATTTCAAAATTTCATTAAGATATATCGAAAAATTCGTGCGCATAAATTTACATGACGAACGGACGGACAAAAGGATATAGTCACATCGATTCAGACTTTGATTCTGAATCAATCGGTATAATTGAATGTGTAGCATATGCCGTTTAAGTGTAACAAACATACGCACAAACTCAATATACTTTTTGCCACAAGTGTTGCAGGGTATAAATAGCCTTTAATCAAATCCATACAACTTGTACACAAGTTCAGCTAACATGAAAAGGACTTGTTGCAAATAAGGGAAATGGCAAGGAAGTAGAGAGACAAACAGATGTAAACTGAGTTGAAAATTTTGGTGAAATATCTCGTCGCCTGCTGCTATTTATGAATTATTAGTTAGAGAACACTTTGTATATAAAAACTAAGAATAAAATAGGAAGACTACAAAGGAAATACTAAACAGTTTGTCATATGAAATTGTGCGATATGTAGTTTGATTGTAGTCTTGTTCGTGACACTTTTGGTGCAATTATTGGGATTCTCTCTTCATACTGATATAAAATCTTTTGGCGTTTCTAGATACATACTTTGTATAACCTTATAAATGTTATGCTAGAGTATTTTTTCAAAGAGAATAAAGTTACAATCTAATAATTGGTTTATTTATGGTATAAGTGTGACTCCTTGATATTCACAAAACGATGCACTAGGTGGGTACGTCTTATTTGTGTTGCATACTACGATCCTTGTCAGATAAAGCTAACACTAAATACACAAGTTTAGAAGTTGCAAAGAAGCACAAAAGTGTGGAACTGCAAGAAGTGAACATGGAAATATTTCCCAATGAGACTTTCCCTTCCCATCACACTAACCGTATACACAAGTAAATAGAAAATGGAAAATGAATAAATGGAAATGAAATAGAATTTGTATGGCGTTGTCATACAAGCAAAAGGAGTCAATTTTGCAATAAATTAAATTAAAAATGTTATTGCAATTGTACGCTTACGGAACTCATTTGCTGTCGAAGAGTTTTCTAAACGTAAATAGAAATTTTCTCGCAATATATAGCATTTGCACAATAGTTTTGTATGTGAGATCTATTCTACTTAAAATTTTATTGAATTTAAATGAGTGAGAGTTCAACCATTGTGTATAAATGTAGTGCAGTGCTTTACCTTGACCTGTAAAGACCAATTATTTATACAAGTATGCTTGACAGTGGAAAATGAATTGCAAAACTTCCGAAACCTTTTATGTAATATAAATAAATGGATGGAAAGACTTCCGGTTTTCTTTTCTTACAATTACATTATGTCTCACCCCCAACTTCTTCAACGACCCCTCTTCATATTGCATGAATATTGAGAAGAAAGTCTGGCCTGACATTAATTTAAAGAAAATTGGCGAATTTAATACAGTTGCATGAGTTTGTTTCTTTAAACCACTGCATATATCTCTAGCTCAACAAAAACTTAACCAAACATTGACCTTTGTTTTACAAAATTTTCCTGCTGCCACTGCACTTCTCTACATTACTCAGAAGTTTCTAAACAAAGAACATTTAATTGCAACATTATTAAGCAAGCATAATAGACAATGGACTAATGTAACATATATTTAGTAACAGATGGAAACGGAAGCAAACACATGTAATAGCCTTGTAATGCACTATTATGCTCAAGTGTGTATGTTGATGGTGAGAGGAAATGCATTTAGCATGCAATTGAATGATTAAAAAAAAAAAATATATATTAGAAAATAACAACAAAAGTAAATTTTACAAAACAATAAAATTCCAATTATTCATAAACACTGTATGCTGAACAATCCTACTCTTGCACTTGAAATGAAAATAAGCCTACTAGGCATAAATACTCGTACAAGTATTCTATATTCTCTATATTGTACGTATATGCATGTGAGGATGTGAATGTGTAAGCATGTGTACAATAAGGATTTCGTTAGTAAGCAGTTCAAGTTTTGGAAACGTAACGTAGAGCCTTGACGTACTACGCTCCTGACCATGTTCTGTTTTTTGGACAAAGTTCTTCTCAATCCAGATGAATTGTAAACTTTACTAAATTATTTGTTATTTTAGTTTTTTTTTTTGCTATTGTTGAAATGCAATTCCAATAATTACGGACTAATGCAGTAGAAAAGATTGCATTCGTATGAATAAAGGCTGCCAAAGCATATGAGTACAAAACTTATTCTAAGTGTATATACGTTAAGTGGCTGTGTGGAGTAAGGAGAAAATCATGTACGTAGATTATTTTAAATATTTTCTGTTAAAAATTAACTTTACACACAATCGAATATTTCTTATACATAATGACCCATTAATTGAGCATTTTGTAATGAATTCCGTAGGATATTGAGGCAGAAGTAATTGGTGGTTCAATTAATTGCATTAAGATTTCGGTCTATTATGTTGTTGTGTTAATGATGATAATTTAAATGTTTTGTTCACTTGAAGAAGGTCATGTGTAATTAATGTTGTGCTTGTATTTTGGTGCTGGCCGTATTATCAGTTATAAGAGAATTTAAAGACACCCAGAGAAGTAAATTTGGCTTAGGCCAAATCCTAAATATGCTCCTCATTTAAAATGGTGGGCGTGGCAGGTAAATAATTACGTTCTCTAATAGTAAACATATTACTTAGCAGCTTGCAAGTCGAGTTTTACGTGGAGTATGTTTTTTTTTTTTGTAAACTGTGGGCGTGTATGAAATTAGACCACGCCCACTTTTGATATATCGATGTTTGGGACAACTATAGACTGAATTTCAAATTCATAAGTAAATTTTTATACCAGATATATAAATTTGTTATCGATTGTGAGCGTATCTGTTATCGCACGACGCCCCTTCTTGGGGAACATTAACAATTTGTCAACTTAATGGTTTAATGTTTGTGCCTGGTTTATATATATTTGTCGATGTGGCTTCTGATCGATTTTAACCCATTTAAACTAGCATTTAAATTTACTGTGTCCATCGATTTGGTAAAAATGGGCGGGTTGCGATAATGTACCGCCGAACAAGTTATAACTTTTTTGGTGCTAAATTTCAGTTTGTTGCCTTGTGATTATATTTTAAACCCACTTCAAATGTAGAAGATTTCCACTGGAACCAATACAAGTCGTCAAAATACAATTCTATGCAAAACTTTTTTAAGTTGAAAATTTTATCAACTCAACCTTCACACTATAAAACATCAATTAGAGTACGTTTCTGTTTCTCCTGTTGCTTTTCAACATTTCACTATTATAATAGTGATAAAAATGTATTGATTAATATATTCATTCCACTGGCAATTCCCATTTTGGGGAGGATTTACGCGAACAACAAAATAGAAGCATAGAGAAAAAAAATTCAAAGCAAAGCGTAACTAGTTTTTGACAAAATATGTTTCATTGTGTTAGTACTTAAATTTGTTGTTGTTGTTGCTTCTATAAACAACATGTGTGTTAGTGGTCGTTTTATATACTATAGTGATAGTGATAGTGAGAGAGGAGACAGAAGGACGAAACTTATTCCGTTGATTGCATTAGAAGTGAAATTGTAAATAGTTTAGATTTTCACAAGCACAGCTGGATGGACAAACGCATTTTGGTGAGATTGTTAATTTAATTAAAAATACTATCTGGGAAACTATTTTAATATCCAATAGAGAAGAACGTATACGAGACAAATGTTGTTCAGCCGTGAGTATACGAGTATAATGGTACAAAAATTTATGCAGTTTTCTATTATTCGCTTCATGTCCGTTTTATTTAAGTACCTTAACTTATTACGTATGTGCGTATGTATGGAAAAATATACATTTAATTTGGGAAAATGAAATTGTGGGTGTTATATTTATACACGCATGGCAACGAATTTCAATAAAGCTACCTTTCATCACATACCACAAGGATCTTGTTCTCAAAGATGTTTTATACCATTTATACAAAATACATGATATGATACATTTTATACTCGGACTTGTAACAAATACATATATAATGCTGTTGTATTTACTGCACTCTGGGTACTGTGGTGGTGCGCTTCAGCAACTTTTACAGGTGCCACTATAAACACCACACTTTCAAAGTAATTTGTTTGTTATACAGATATAATCAAATTAGCATAATGGTCGGGCTTGACGTTATGTATTGAAATATCAAATTTTATATTAAAATATAAAATGTTTCATTGCTTCGCGACTTGATTGCATAGTTTTACATACAGAAATACGAATAAGAAAGGCTGGAGTTTGAAAGAAATTAAATTATACAGGATTATCCAATCCGATCCGATCGAGTCTCAATGGGGCGCAGCCAATTATTTAGCTAATCAACTATTCTGTATTAAGTTTTACGAGTAGATATGAAGAATTGCGCATTTTCGTCAGACAAAGTGACTTTTTGTTGGAGTTTAGTTCAGTGCTTAGGAAAATGAATCTTGTTCAGTACAAAAGTGTAATACATTGAGTGATACATCTTTTGCAATAGTTTCACTTTCATAATATTTAAAAGCAATTTGCTAATGCAGTTTGATTAAAATATTTTTTATCCAGGTTTGCTGACTTTTCAAAAATATTCAAAAATGAACTTTTCTTTTCACTTCATTGGAAGAATATGTGTGTGTAACACAAGGCTGTATGTGGTGCATGAAATTTACTATATTTGTGTTCTTTTCCAACATTCTGCCATGTAATCGCAGCAAAATCAACATAAAATTGCCATTTTTATTGCCGGCAAACTTTTGTTAAGACTTTTATAATGCAAGCAACAGCAACATGTTTTTATGCAAGCAGGAAGCTACATATATTATCTGAGTAGATGTGCCATGCAAAGCGTTGTAATATATTGTTGTGGCTACAGGTTCTGTTAAAATTCAAAATGATTAATATTTTATTATATCCTACACCTTAGCGATGAGGGTATACTAAAATTTTTGTTTTGTTTGCAACATACAAAACAAACTGAATACACCAGCACCAAACACAGGTTACACAACATTTTCTTAGACACAATGTTTTCACCAATAAGATGCTTAATTATTGAATTGGGTGACACTGACACTGTATAATATATATGAAACATGTACATATTGAGTTTTAGTTTTTGAACAACAAATTTATGGAGAGTAAACATTTCAAATTCATTTAAAAACTTTTCCAATTTCTTTTACGGTCACTTATTCAAGTCTCTATACTCCTTTTCAAACTTTATGTATAATATGTAAGGATGTAAGATTGATTTTACCAAAGTATATGAAAACAGTTTCAAATTGTAGATTGAGTGGAATAATAGAGCAATTAAGTTGAAGGTTGCAAAGAAAAAGTTTCATTCACACTATTTGGGTTAATTAAAGCTAGAAATATACGATTGTAAATATGCACATATGCACATATGTATGTGTGTACTATAAATATGCAGAAAGCTTTAGGGTATTGCATAGAGAGAAAATGATTTAATAACTTTACACATGTTGTTTATGTTGGTAGTTGTTATATAAACATATCATAATAGCTGCGGGATATAAATTGTTTTTATTTTTACATTTCAATAATATTTTCAACAGAACAATGCAATGACATTTGGTTGGTAAGTATGTGATATAATTTAACTAAATTTGCCTTAAGCTGTATTTTACCGCAAACGGAAAGCATGACAGTAGCCATTCTGAGGGTAATGTTTTGTTCAAAGTACTCTGCTTGGATACTACTCTATTATTTAGACAACATTTTAAACAAATTTTAATAATATTTCTAAAATATTCTCTACACAAATCTGCTCCAATTGTAAATAATCTGACTTTGTTGTTTATTTTGCGCGTTCTGCATCGTTGCTTGGGTTTTGGTTGCAGCCCTCAATTATAATACAAAACATAAATACACCAGTTGGATGTAAAAATGGATACAATTCACCACAAAAACAAACCATTTGCAAATCTCTTTATTTGACTTTTTGGATATCTCATATTTATGTACCAACACACATGCTAACTGGAAGAGTTTGAAGCAAAGTTCTTGAATTCTGTGAATTGTGAAATTGTATGTTTGTTTCAAAGCAATGGGGGGAGGGGTGTGTGTGTAATAATTACTTACACAACTTTTATTTATACAATATATATATATCTTACTCCCTTTATAGGCTAAGTCTTTGCCTTATATAAGAAACTTGTTAAGGAAGGAGCTTAGGGAAAAAATTTCAAGATATATTCAAAGTAACTAAGAGAAGATGATGATTTTTTTTTGAAAAAGTAACACCGTTATAAACCCGATAAAAATCTCAAATTTGTAGCAAAATCCATCCATACTCTCTACATTACATTTAACTCTTCGACTTAACATATGTTCTTCTTCTTCAAGTTGTATATAAAATGATCAAGTAATCGATTAAATTATCTTTAACGATTGTACGTTTTTAAATGACTTTTGATGATAATTCTCATAAATTTGTTTACTTCCCTTAGCGCCCGCTAAACCAAACAATCATAAGCGTAACATAACTACAATGCCTGACTGTACAAGGCTGCGCATTGAGTAAGTGCAAGCTTTTATTAGTTTATGGCTTCATGCTGATTTTATGATTCACAACAATTACTTTCCAATGAAGCATCGGACATGTCATCTCTTTATCTATCATACCTTTACATTTACAGAGAGAGACAAAGAGAGAAAGAGAGATGCGTTATGTGGAGTAATGCTTTTCGCCTGCCGTATTCCTAGTCATTTCAGTTGAATTTATTGTTATTGCAAAAGGTTACGCCAAGGTGATTATGAGTTTGTCGTATGACCCCAAATAAATCATGTACAAGGTAGTGTTGTCTTGCATTTGTGTATGTGTGTGTGTTACGTTCTTGGTGTATTTACCTATTCTTTATTTTGATAAGAGTGGGCAGATAAGTAGAAATGATGCCATGTGGTAGCTTTGACCAGCCAGCAAAACTTAACTCCGAAAAAAACGAAAATCACCTGAATTCAAAAGAAAAATTATTTCATCTATATTCTCACAAATATTGTGCTTTTGCCTGCTATAGACCATTTTAACTGCAAAGAAGTTTTTTTTTGCAAAATATTTGCAAAAAATTTGAAAGAATTCAAATAAAATTTAACTTTGTCTGTTTTCAACTGTACCTCTTTTGGATGAATTTGTATACTCACCACATAAGACGGGGGGAATACAAACTTAGTATGCCCCCTATCTTCTAAAAGCAACACCTGGAAGAAGGTGTCAGAGAGAAAAATATATGTAGTCTTGATCAGTATCAAAAATATGTGTTTGTGTATATGCCTGTTGTTGACAATCAAACGGTCGTAACTTTTAACAGATTCTTCTACTTTTTGCCCGAAAATCTTTATTTAAATTGAGCAAAATAGGTCAAGAGCGGCGCCCATAATCGACAAAATTCTACTTACTTAAAATGAGCATAAGACCAATATTGAGCAACTCAAGGTTTGGCCTGATTCATGAGACCATTTTTACACAACAAAACATTAAAAGTCTACTTATCTGCTACAGAACTTGAGTTTTGAAGTTGAAATTTACATTTATACGCTTCATAGATATGCTAAAAATGGAGGTGATCGGATGACATGCACGCCCACAATGTACAAAACCCAGCGTAAAAATCGACTAAATGCGTGTGGAGCGTGTTTACGATTTCGCTCAAGCCAAATGTAGTTTCTTTTTTACTTGTTTACTCTAACATTGTATGCACCAAATACATTTACTTTGTCTCTCTAATCGAAAGAAAGAAAGAGAGTGAGGGAGAGAGGGAACTTATACAGAACTGAAGAACATTAATTAAAATAAATGAACTTCAAATTTGAACGTTGCCTAAGGTGAGACGAATTGCGTGTCTGGCTGTGTGACTACTTCTAACACAACACACACACACACACACACACACACACAAAACTTGCTTTCACAAAGGATTCTGTTAAAGTAGCACGTAGTCTGCGTAAATTGTGACTGTTTTTACAAATAGCTGGCAAATTTACTTCTACTAATAATATTTCAGCTTATAACTTATGAACAGTGAGTAAATGTGTGCTATGCTCACAATGGGTACCTTTTTAAAACGCATACTGAGCCAGTGGTATGAATCTTTCTGGCTAGTTACGTTGTTTGCTGCAAAGTCTTGCGATTTTAAGCTTAACTTGCTTTAAATGTCGGCAATAAATTAATACTTACATGTCTGATATGCTTGTCTTTTCTATACGAAGGAAAGAATACCAGCTTACTTGCACTAATTGGTGGGTGTTGTATTGCCAACAATATAGTATATTATGCTGTGTTGCTGCTTTGCTGCGTTAGTGCTTCTGGGTCGCGTCGGCAAGCCTCAGTTAAAGGAAATAATTGCGGCCTGATTTGTATTATTCCACGATTTATGCGTTATAATTTGTGCACCTACTACGAAATTATTTAATGCAATATTTTTTGGTTTATTTGCCACATTTCACCACATCATCAAAGACTACAACATATGCCTACTATTTCGACATCGATGGCATCTTTAATTGCCAATTACATCTAATTGAATAATATTTTGCATATAAAGACGGCGTTGTGGTCAAACATTGGTGCTTGTACAATAATTGTGAGTTTTAAGTATGATTGCAATTTATGAGACTTTTTCTTAAGTATCTGCAATAAAGGTTGAATATCACAAAGTGTCTAGTTTATGTAAATGCGAATAAAGTTATATAAACGATGTAATAAATATCACGTTGATTACGAAAATTTACAAGAAATTATGTTCTAGGGAACGATGTTTACGCTGTAAAGTAATTGTGACACAATTATGACATGTATTATGTACCGTTGCCAAGTGAAAAAAATTTTATAATCAAAACGATATATTTTCCTGAGAATATCAATTGAGTTTAATGTTGGTTTCTTTTGAAAATTTAAAGCCACCCCTCGTAGTTTATGAAATAGTGTGGACAGTATCAAAGACTTGCACTTTTTTTACATACTAATTAATTATTACATTAAAAAAATATGTTTTATAACCGCAACAAAAACATGTCATCACAGATGTTAAATACTCAAAAAAATAAAACAAATGTTAAATGTCTGGTGTGGTTATAACCTAAAGTTCACCGTTTAATTAATCGCTTAAGTTGTTGGTATAGAAGTGAAAGCATTGAAGAATAAGGCAGCAAAGAGCAAATTATTGCAGTGGGGAGCTGTTGTCTTCTTTTACAAGTAAGCTTAGGCGAAATCTTAAATTCAAGTCATTTTGTATCAACTTGTACATCGAATCTTTGCCAAAGAGCGTTTTTGTAAAACGTAAGCAGGTTCACGTGTACCTTAACAATTTTTAGATATATTTCTCGAAAATTATGCAACAAATTTCATTTTAATAGTTTCCTTTTTGTGATGGATAGATATTTGTTTATTGTATCTTAGTCGATTGTCTTTCTCTGACAAACATAACACAGCCCCAAGTTTTATAGAGCGTACATTAAAATGTTTTATAAGAAAGTAACCTAAGAATGGACTCATTTGGTTTCCAAAATGTTTCAATTTCGTTCCAAAATATCAGCAAAACATATTGCGAATGGCCAACATGGCTAAGCAAACACATAGAGGGCTCTATTAAAAATTTTTTGAACAAAATTCTTTTTTTTTTATATCTATCGCTATAATTGAAGACGAATACAAGCATAAACATTAATACTGTATAAAATGTACCAAGAATTAGAAAATAAGTGTAGGGTACAATAATTAAGTTCCACTTAAATGTTTAAATTGCACGATTTGCACTTTTCTACAAATTATATTTAAAGTATTTATGTGAACGAGTAATATTTTCTCTATCAATCTCACGAATCATCATCATAACGGTATAATAATTTTACACTAAATTTCCAACAAATTACTGGTTATCTGTCAGCATGAAACCTGAAATATTTCCATGCTTCTACTCAACTCAATTGAATGCTTCCGAAGCTTATTATTATGCAGCATGCAGAAAGAGAAGTAGTCTTTTTTTTTTTTCTTACATTTTTTTTTTAACAGAATCATCAACTATGTTATGCTCTCCCCGGAGATGGCATAAATAATTAGAATTGAGTCTAGTTTTATCTTTCTTCTGTAATAATCGTTTACCACTTGATTGCATTCAATAAAAATATACATATTATTATATAAAGATAGCGATGATAGGCGGTAGTTTTAAGGTGCAACCTTTAAGATTGCAGACGAGTAGCAATAATATTTATGTAAAATACAGATTGGCAACATTTATGCAAAAGAAAAGATTTCAATTTCCATAAGAAATCTATAAGAAAAATTTTACTATATAAGATTTGATTAAACTCTAAAGTTTTCAAGAAAAGTGAACTGTAAGTGTTATTTCTATCGCATCTTTGCTGGATCCAGACGTTGCGTGTTGCCCAGTTGTACACACTACAAGGTCATCCAGACTTTTTAAACATTTATTCCATTCATTACAATTCATTAAAAAGTGTATTTCACACCACATAAGCCTTACAGTTACAAGGGGTGCCTACGTTAATATATAAATGAAGTGGAGGTTTTCTTTTATTTATCGTAGAAAATTACTGCTTATATATAAAACTTTATTAACACTTTGTGAGTTCATTTCAAAAGTACATTGAATCAAGTTACCCAATTAATGAGTTGCTGGCAAACACTCAGCCTTCTATGTCATAGCATGCTTTTCATAACATTTTATTTTTATTATATTCTTTTCCTAAGATGGGCATTATACGAAATTTGTTGTTTTAGTTGCTCACAATCAGGAAAGATTTCACAACATAACAAACATACGCCGACTTATACAAATTCGTCTCTTATGCTTATGAAATGTCCATCTGTTGGACTTTTGAAAAAGATCAAAAACCATGCCCACAATAAAAAAAAAAAAAAATTATAGTCACGAAAATAGAAAAATTAATTGAAAATTTGCTACATAAGTCGATAATTGGCATGGTTGCATAAAAGTAAAGTAAAAGTTTGATACGTAACATATAATCTCTTACGGCATAATTACATATCTGCCACGCCTATAAGAAAGATATTTCATATATTATTTAAGCCAGAATATGTTATTGTTGTTGCTTTTCTCTATCTTCTTCTTGTCATTCTGTTAACAACCTAATGGTGGGGCATGAAGTTTGCAAACGCTCATATGTTTGTTGTGTAAAACAAACTCTTTAGCAAAAAATTAGATTTACAAGTTGATACAAAATGACTTGTATTTAAGATTTGGCCTAAGCTAAATTTAGTTTTCTTACATGTTTTCAAAGGAGCAGATATTTCCGCAAAGGATTCAAGACTCTAAAGAGAATATAAGAATATTCGAAATCAGTAACAAAATTCTGAATTACGCTTATAGAGAGAATTCTTTTTGAAACTTGATCAAAACGTTACTAGGCTAAGTAAGCTTGGCACTGATACTATAAAAAAAAAAACAATTTTGATTTTTTTTCTTAAACAATGCGCTACAAAATGTCTCTCTAAAGTTATAAAATAAAGAGTTTTTATTACAGTAAGAGAAAGAGAAATTTAATACGATAGATTAGAGAGTTGCTTTTAATTTCTGCGAATGAGAAGAGCATGGTAAACCTTCTTTGTTGTTTCAAAGGTTGCAGAATTTGACCTAATCCAATAAATTTAATAAAAAATGTGCACAATGTTACACATTTTAATACAATTTTCTCTCTTTACAGCATTGAGCCAGAAATAAAGAATTTGAAAGAGAACTGTATGCCTTCCTTGTCTACAAATAGTTCAATTTTTATTTAAAATAGGACACATGAAGTTACGAGACAACTTATTTTTAATAGTAAGCTTATGAAATCTTTATGCATTTATAAGCACAGCATACCAAAATGTGTGTTTGTGTCAGTGTAAACAAATTGAAATAAGTGGTCATATAATAAAGTGGAATTAAAAGGAACCTAACCCTTTGGGTGGTAGCAAGTAAAGACGTACTAATGCAACGAATTCGAGTATTTTAGTAAATACGCGAGCTCAGCAGGACGACTACCGGTCAACCGTATAACGTTTTAGTTAAAGAAACTCCATGTGAAGGAAGATATGATATTTTTTATTAAATAATTTTATCTATATCCTCTGCGGCATCGTTTAACTTACTAGAAGAGATTATTTTAATCAAAAATATTTCGTTACCCATTAACCATCTAAAGTGTAACAAGTTAGTGGGAAATTTTTATTTACAAACTTTAAATGAACTAAAACTTTAACCACTTTATATAATGCCACTGAATAAACGCAAACACACAAATGCATACGTACAAAATCCGAAACAAAAACATGTTTTAGTTTAGCTTACGTATGCATTGGATGAGAAAGAAAGTTTGACTTTATATTTAACTTGGGGTACAAATTGTTCTCTTTGTTTCTCGGGGGGTAAACATGTGGTTTAGTTTAATGTTTGAGCTCTGTAATGGTAGTACGTACGAATGGAATGAGAAAATGTTGATAATGGAAATAAAAAGGTGACATGAATGCAAGTGCACATGTAGTTAAAAGTTAAATTTAATAATTTTCATATATTTCTTTCACACTTTGATGGAAATACTACTTTCCAGTATTTCTCTTTTTACAACATGAATTTCTAAAAGAAAACTTACCTTTGTTTATGTTATTTATTATGAAAAAATACTCGTATACTATGTTGAACGGAGCAAACATGTTTTAATAATAAACACAATTTACTGAGTAAAACTTTTTCGATAAATTGTTGCATTAAGTATTATTGTAATATTCATGCATTTGTATATAAAAAGTTCATGAATAATTAAATAAAATAAAATTATGAATGAATCAAGTTTTTATTTGAAATATTAATTGTTTTCATTTGGTTCATTTAAAAAGTTGTAAAAATTCATAACTTTAGTTTAGTTTACAGTCGAAATTGCGTACAGATTAGATGAAGACTCTATAGCTTTTGAATGTTGCAACAAAATAAGTGTGGCCTTAACTTGTGGGTTTATTATCCGATCACGCCCTTTTTGTGGTACATTCACGAATGGGATACTTATACATATGCGTCAGAAATTTTACGTTCACAGGTCAGATAAATGAATTTTTGTCAATTTCGGTTGTGGATCTTGACCGCTTTTGCCCATTTTAAGAAGCGATTTGACTGCAAAAATTAAGTGTTTGTACAAAATTTTAGGTAAATATCTCAATATTTACGCGAGTGAGAATGCCATCAACAGTCAGGCAGACGCACACAAGTCATACTTGAAATGGACAAAATCGCATGCACATAATTAACTAACACATCTCCCTCATGATACTTGGGACGGGCAAAGATTGAAACTGCCTGCGGACTGCTGCAGTACACGCCGTCAACTGCTATGTTCAAAGTGTCCACTGTTAAGAAAAGTTTCGCTTCACTATTAGAATGCTTTAATAGAATCTTATATACGTCAGCTTCGTCCAATTTGGAAAATATGAATTTATTTCCAAGTTATGTTTTTGGTCTGGATGAAACCGTATCGTTTTCCATCAATTAAAGTGACCATCGCGGTATCTTTAACAACTCGTGGCTACACATTAGCTGCTTAAGCTATATGCGCCACAACTTTCGAGCAGGTGGCCATCTTTCCATTTTGCTTCTAAGCCTTCATAGAGGGACCTTTGGATGCTCGAACCTGCCTCCGGGTAAATTATAAGACATGATAAGCCAAATGTAGTTTCCTTTCTCTTTCTAAAGCCATGGTGTCATCCTCAATGCCTTGTAAAGCTTTAAGAGTTGCTTGGCTATATAAGCGAATATAACTAAGTTTCTGGCAGCAAACTTTCATCCTCTATATCTATTCATTTAGTTGGATTTTTATATAAGAAAATCCTTAAACTCAACAATTATTTAAGTTACGTCATTATTTTATTATTTGCTTTTTCTTAAAAAAAAGAAAAAGTAAAAAAAATCTAACAATTCCATTTACAAGTACTTTTCAGTCTACTAGTAAGTGTGATATTTGTGCTCTCCCCCTTCTTTTCTAATGCAATTTTCACTAAAGGAAACGTGTCTTCTTTTTATATTTTTATTTATAAATATATTTCCTTTACTACGTTAACGAAAAAGTAAAGATTCCTGACAAATGTTTTATTTAATATTACAACAAAGTCCCCTTTAGTTATTTGCCCTCTAAACTCCACCCAACATCCGGTGTTATGCCAGCAAAGCACCTTGTATGAAATCTTTGCTTGTAATACTATGGCGTGCGCATTATGCCGGGGGTGATTGTGGTCATGTTTGGTGCAATATTCATGTTGTACATAATTGTGGTTAACTTAAGTGTTGTTATTTTTTAACTTTCTTACAGTTTGAAAGGGATTTTGTAATAAATTATGGCACACAATAAACACATACAATATAATTCATTTGGTTGTAGATTTTCAATGTGAAAAGTGCTGACGTTGAATCGCGAGATATTAGAGGTTTTTTTTTTTTTATTCTCCGACAGCGTAACAGCTTTTCCTATCGGCAATCGGCTATCCGTAAGGCACCGGATATAAGGGCATGTTAACTGTACAGTTATGAATGTATGATTGTTGTTTTTTTAACCGTTAGATAGGTTATGCTATGTCCAAGCAAGATTACCTGGATCTACACAAAAACACCGAAAAATATATTCTATACATAAAACAACGTACATTTTTACAAGAACATCGACTACTCGTTATTGTTGAAGAATACTTAACTTACATGAATTAAGTGTAAGTTGTTTATCATATTCCTCGTAGTGGGCATGTTCTCGAGCGTAAATTTTGCACGTGATGCACGTCCAGTGACAATTATTTAAGATTTGTGATCATGAAAGTCCCAACAACAGATGAATGCGGACAATATTGATGCCGCTTAAGAATATTTGCTGCTTCCTTCTGGATGTTGCGAACCCAGTATAGAATAGAACCCTGTAGAACCTTCAATATATTTTACAAGCATTCTTTTCTCTATATTTTTTATTATTTACTGTCCTTTATAAATACTGTAGCGATCCAATTTTTTAATAAATATTCATATAAATAATATCTTGAACTTGTTATCAAATCACTACAAACTGACAAATCTACTTAATACTTTGGTCAATTGAACACGATTTTGCTTTTAAATCAGAATTATTGTTATTTGTTTATATATATTTTATTATTTGCAAAATTTATCATAAATCGATCATCAAATGTGACAACTGTAAAAAAAAAAAGTAAATTTCTCTAATCTTTCCTCAATAATTCTGTCACTAAATAGAATGAAAACATTTTGCTTCCAACGAAATTATCAATTTATAAAAAAAAAAGAAGAGTTTTTAATATTTTATAATACGTACGATATGACCTCAACAAATAACATAATGGCGATATCACTAAAGGAAGATTATCTAGGCACACGTTAATAGGAAATTGGAAACAAAATTTTCCGTCATGAACGACCTGGATACAGAGACGTGTGACTGAAATTTAAACGATAAATAAATAAGAGAAGGGGAAAAAATGAACCACTGGAAACGTTTGGATTCCCCGTAGAAAACAAGAAAATTTTCTTAAAATCGATTCGTGTAATTGAAGGTGGGTGTGGCATTTGCACAAAGTGCTGCCGGGTGTTACAAGTCCGTCCATATATTTTTTTATGTGTTGGTATGTAATTGATGTGTTGTTCAAGTGTACGACTATCCGTCCAGTAGTGCATGAATATTTAAGTTTTCCATTAAAATTCTATCAAGATAATAAAAGTCTATGAATTTCACTCTGTACATGTGTAGGCAACACTCTCTGGTACCAACGGCTAATAAACAATCTTCAACATTATCAATAGACAGTTGGCAAATGATTGGCAACAAACAACTTGGAATGACAATCTGTTACGTTTTACTTACTACGTGTTTATTTTCTTTCTTTTTTTTACTATAATTTTCAGATTTTATCAGTCGCCAAATGATTACAAATTATTCCTGTAAATGGTAAATGGTTGTGAAGCGTGTCTACTGTATGTGCGTTGTATGTATGATATTTAGTAGTAGTTTGCATTTTTTTCTCTTTCATTTTAAAACAATTTCTATACATTTATATATAAAACATTTTCAAAGATAATATTGAATAAAGAATTGAAAGAATTTGAAATATTTCATTGAAATTTGGTACAAGAACATAGGTTAGCCTGAAGAGAAATTCTGTAAAATATGGACCGATTTGGATCATTTTTAGAACCACTTCCCATATAAGATCTTATTTTATTTTGCAAAGTCTTCCCTTCCCTTTCATTATTATTTCATCTTTGATAACTAACTTAGAGTTGTTTGTTGTTTCTGGGCAAATGTATCCTTTGTCACAATCAACAATACAAAGTTTTGATACTTCTATTGCGTCCAGGGAAGTGTGCGAAAGATTTAAAGAGTTGTTCTGTTGTCTCTTTATGGAATTTGATTGATTGTCATCACGGGATCGATAGGTCATTATTGATCATTTATCCATTCCATTTCTTTAGAATACCCCCCAACCCAACTTTTTCGCTTTGGAGCGTTGTTGGCATTTTTGGACATTTTTTGAAATTTAAATCAATCTATGAAAGCCCTACTAATGCAACTAAATTAATTATAGTTTAATTTGTAGAATTACCTACAATGTAGGGTAATCGGGTAAGTCAGCTTTAATGATTTTACAACTCTAACCTCTTCAACATAAGTGAATAAATTTAAAAATTCAATGCAACTACGATTATAATCAAATTTTACATAAAATTTTAAATTCAATCAAGTTGGCTCGCCACCCCACCGCAAAACAAAAACAAACAATAATTCCAGTTTATAATTACCATTGCTGTTGTTATTGGTATTTTTATTGTTGTTCTTTTTTATTACATGCGTGCAAAGTTTTAAGCAATAAACCATTATTCGTGGTAACCAAAAAATTATCTGCATTAATTTTGCACTTTAAGTGTTTTTGTTGTTTTTATTTTTATAAAA
Source organism: Crataerina pallida (assembly GCA_949710015.1). NCBI lineage: Eukaryota > Metazoa > Arthropoda > Insecta > Diptera > Hippoboscidae > Crataerina > Crataerina pallida. Next base: position 2,400,829 of record OX453290.1, on the reverse strand, counting down.
TGCTGCACTGGAATGCAGCGAGAATGTTTTGCTATTTCGTACTTGTACTCATTTGACTGTTCATTTTGTTGTTTTTTGTTTTGTTGTGTTAGTTAGTTATGTTGCTGGCTAAAAAGTTTTACTGGCCGGGTTTGTTTCCACCTGTGTGTACTGCAGTGATAAAAGTTGAAACTTGTACGGTTCGACGGCAATGGGTTCGCTATGCCATAATGTATGGTTGTGTGTGGTGGAGTTTTTCTTTTTCAACTTTTATCGAGAAGTTTAGTTTATTGTTTTGTTTGTTTGTGCGTTTTCACTACACGTTTTTTTTTTTTTTTGCCAAATCATCTACACGTGGACAATAAGATAATTATTTAGGGGCTATATCGAGTCATATATTCAGGTGCTTGAATTTACGTTAAAATGCTGTTATTTTATTAATAATTTGTACTCATACACACACACTCAATGTATGGTAGAGTAAACGTTAAGGTACTCCCATCTTTTACAACTGCCATATGTTCTATTCTATTATTAATATTCCAACCTATTGGAACCCTTCTCGACACCAACAACTGGTGTAATACATTAATTTGGCCTTTAGCCAAGTTTTGTAAAATGTTTTCATATATTTGGTTGTTTTATAAAATTAGTTGGGAAACTTGAAAACAATTTAATAACGGGTAAGAAAACTAAAATTGGCTTAGGTCGAATCTTAAATACCGTACACATTTATACACAAATTGTGGGCGTGACAGGTAACTAATTACATCCTTTTGCAGCTAACATATTGGGTTCGTCCGAAATTGATGGATAAATAGACTTTTGTTGCTTGTGGGAGTGGCTTTAAATCGATTTTATATATTTTGATTAGCGATCTGATTGCAAAAACTAAAAGTGTATGTAAAAAATGTTAGTTCAACATCTCAAAATGTAAGAACGTAAGGGTAGCAAAAACAAACCCAAACAGATGGACGGACTGGGATTTTGATCGAGATTATATACATTTTATACCGTTTCTAAAGCCTTATTGGGGTTGTACCAAAAGAATTGACAAAGTTTATATACTCTCGTTCATGAAGCGTATAAATATAATTAAGTTTTCATTTCTAAACATATACAAAAATTAGTCTAAAATGAAATTTTCTTTAGTGCTGGCAACCTATTCTTCTATCAAATATCAGTATTGTTTAGTATTTAGCGCAACCATGTTGGACGGATGTACGCACATAATAGTCATGTAAACTTACGATTCCACCTTAAGCATGATTATAAATATTTTATATAATTAGCAAAGTTTTCTTATGATTATTACCCCATTATGTAGATTTTTACAATTCTTTAAATTTTTTTAAACCATAAATTAAATCAAATGCATTAACTTTATGTCTTATTTCCAGTTTAACTTTAGTGAATTTTACATGTTATATACCCAACAACAATTTGACATAAACATTCTTTTTGTATGCGAAAATAACGTAACATCAATTCATTTAACTTGACGACATGAAACGCATGAATATTTTGCATACCATACACTGGAGAAACACCCGGAACTATGTTATTCTAAAAATACATTAAAAACCTCACAAATGTGGTGAAGAATGTTTCTTTTTTTTTTTAAATATACGAGGGTAGTTAAAGTAGCAAGAAGAAAGGCCTTAAAAACAAATGATTGTCAGTTAGCGATTACGCTCTCACGTCCATGAAAATCTTTTAAAACTATAAACATTGTGTTAGATGGCAACCTATGTTAGAGGTGTTGAAAATAAATGACAGGCGCTACAGACCACCCCCTACAATTTACAAAAAAGACTTTGCTTTGAAATGGTGGTAAATATATTTTGTATGCGAAAATCGGCTTATATAGTGTAAACTTTTAATTTTCATACCATAAATATTCTCTACAACAGCTCCTTCAATTACAACATTATCATTAGAATTTCAAAATTCAAGTAAGACGTGATCCCGCCTCGTAGTTTTCATATGTGGATATGAATAATGCGTTTTTATGTCATTTTCACTGCTGTTAGTGACTTTAGTTTTTATACCAGTTAAGCTGACAGTAGTATGTGTGCGCCAAACAAAATAGAGTGTGTAGAGCTAAACCTATATATTCCCAATCAGTAGTGAAAGAGAATAATCTCTGTGCCGGGATAAAAAAGTACAGTAACAGAAAGGTGTTGAATACACCAACATCATGAAATTGAAGATGAATTGTGCACAATCTGTATATATTTATAATACTGCAGATGCTGAGAAATATTTAGTAGAATATTGACACAAACATGACAAAGGTGTGTGAATTCAGGGAATAATGCAGTTGGTTTATATTCTCGACTTCTATAGTGAGTGGTTCAGAAGCCAATGCGTATAAGTTCACGTTCACATTACAATACATTGAGATCAAGAGAACTGTTATTTATGCTTACAAAATTTCCAATAATCAGAATATATTAAAAAAATGGTCTTATACGCTTTGGCTTCTGATCCCCTCACATTTAATATATAATTTATTTGATATAAAGGCACTTTAGGCGATCCATCGTACAATAATGACAAGTCGGCATTGCAGTGCCAACCACTGTGCGCACTGTGGAAAGATTGTTGTATGGAAATAATCCACAATTCTTAAAATTTTTCAATTAAAATTATTTTCGTTTTGATAAAAAGTTCAACTGAATAGACTTTGAGTGTGTTGGGACGATTTTTATAAAACCAAGCAAGTAAAAAATGGTAAATTTCCGAAAAAAATGTCTTTTCAAATATAAAGCGACAGTAAAGTGACCGGGACTACTCCGGCCACTGTGACAACTTTACAACAGGGACGTACTACTCATTTCATCTTAATATAAATAACGAACCTAAAGGTCCATAGCTTTAGCTCTAAATAATTTTGTACGCCTCAGTTTTAATTTATAAAAGAAAACCATAATAAACTTTTATTACAATAAAATTACTTGTTTATGACAAAATCTTTTTTTTTTTTTTTCATAATTCAAGTACAGTTTTGATTGTGTTGGCAAATTGCTATAAATTATATAAAAAGTTTTTTATATCCTCTATATAAAATGAAAGGTAAACTAAGTTTGTTATTCCGTTTGCAACATCCAAAAAAAAAAAAAAAAAAAAGCGTCAGTACCCGCAAAATATATGATCAGTATAAAAAATTAAGTCGATCTAGATATTTTTTTTAAAAAATTGTCGCAAGACTTTAAACTATTCCATTCATTGATTGGAGGGTATTTAAGATTTCGTTTTAAGCCAAATTTAGTTTTCTTACTTCTTTTAAACTTGAAACTTTTATTAGATGAGAAGTTTTCCTTCTCTTTTGATATGTAAGCGCAGAATAAAGATTTTTGGCAAAATATTTCCAAAAAAGTTTTTATTTCTTTACGTTGTGGTAGAATTGTATGATTTAGCGATATTTTTGGGTTGTTATTTTTTTTTTTTAAATAAAAATGAAAAGCGAAATTATATTAAAAACATTATTTTTGTCCGTACGTCCATCAATGAAAAAACTTGAAGTTTCAGAAGATATTAGGCTCTTGGAACAGAGTAAACACTTTGTGAACAAGAAATACAAATAATTTTACATGTTTAATCTTAGCGTTAATTGTAAGTGCGGTAAAATGATATGAATGCAACGATTTCCTTCAATTTCTTTTCTCCATCATTCACAATCAAATTTTATAACAAGATTTTTGAACAACTGCCATCTGTATTAATGCATTTCTTCACTTTTATCGATATATTAAGTTGGTGATTTAAAGGCTTAATGTATCTACTTGCTGTAAAATTGTACAAACTAGAAAAGAAAGAAAGTGCGGGTTGAGTTTTGAGATGGTATGACGATTGGTCTTAAGAAGTGATAAAAAAAAGTTTTCACAATTAATGCCCTGTTGGCAGTTATCATTAGTTTATTACCCGTATATGTCTTAAATTACAATTGTTGCCAAAAACCGTAAGTTGTGTGGCAGTAGAAAACAAATGAAAAAATTGAAAATTTTCTGAAACAATTTATCATTCATAGAATAGAACTGATGCATCTGAAAGGTAATGAAAAAGCTTTAAACTGCAGAAAAGTAAATGGATCTAAGCTACTGTTGGGCCATATAATTTATAAGTAACTACATGAGGAGTAAAGGCTTTATCTCAAAATACATCAAACCATTATGTAAATGCTTAATTAAGCATTTCTCTTATTTTATTCACTTGCAGTCATAACACTTACTTACTTGAGCAATATTTTAATCAAACAACATTTAATCAAGTAAGTAAAAAAAATAAAGAAACAAATTATTTTATCGTCACTCACTTAGAAGTATACAAACTGTTTAATGATCGCCAGCCATTCCGACAACTTAAGCAAGGACGGGCAAATGTTTTTTGTGTTTTTTATTATCTTTCTTTGCCAAATTTTCTTGAAATTCATTATCATCTTGCACATAATCTCACTTGATTAACAATGAAGAAAAAATATAAAAATATTTTTAATGCCAAACTTTTATATCTGAGTAAATTGGCAGCAACCTTGATTATAAAGAATGCAATATACAATATACGAGCATGTGACACATTTTAAAGAAGTTTCTGAAGTAAGAAACATAGCAGTTTTAGAAATCTTTTGTTATTTTATCTCTGCCTCGAAAACCATTTATACGACATTTATCTGCACGTACGAGGAAAGCGCTAAGAACAAATTGACAATATAATAAAGTAATAGTGTTGCTTATCAAACAATTTAAACAAAAAACAATAACAAGCAATAAAAAAAAACTGTCAAAAGGGCAGACATACGTGCCCGTGTCAGCGAATCTTCCTTAAATAACTTTTTAACAAGCTAACAAAGTACATGTACATATAAGGAGTGGGCGTGGCACTCTCCCTATCATGTGATGTGTGAACTTTCAAGTGGGGTTTTACGCTTTATTAAGCTTTTTGTAATCTATGGACTGGTTTACTAAACGACCACACCCATTTTTTAAACATTTCAATTCCATTTTCAACGTTTTCGATTGGAGGCGTGTTTCTTGACCGATCTTGCCCAACTTAAATAATATGCGTACAGAATCTGAACAAAAAATCCACCTCAATATCTTGAAATTTTAGATTCCGAGAATGCTAACAACTTACAGATCCCTTACACACACCCAAATCAATTCAGATTTTGATTTTTCCATAGAAATATAATTGTGTGGATGCATTCTATAAACAGACAAGGCTGTGGAAAAAAATTACATTAAATGGGTAAAAAGTGTAATATTTGAAAGTTTCGCTGCAACATCGCCCGTCATCGTTATCCTTGCAGCACAAAAGTATAACAATTGCAATTGTGTCCGCAGAGTTTGAGAAACAATTGATGGTAACAATAACAAAAGCATGATACTCTGCATGTGTTAAGGGTATAATATGCGAGTATCTTACCCAAGAATTGCTGCACAATTTTTTCATATGCAACCGTATTATTAATGGGAGAACGTGTGTACTGTGTTATGTAAAAGTTATTGATAAGTTCAGTTCCCTTTTACGTTCTTTTAAACAGTCGAACGGTATGTTTATCACAATATACAGAAATAAGCAGCAATCAGGCACATAATTCAAATTCAAAATCAAACTTCAAATGAACGTTTTAATTATAAAATTTATGTTAATTTATGAAAGATTATTGTGCATGTAACCAAGGTACAATTCAAGCACAGTGTAAAGGATACTCTAGAATAGGTAGAAACATTGCTTTTCATTGTAGTTCTTCTCATTCCATGTTTTTCTTCCTTTTTTTCTAATATTTTCATATGAAATTCAAATAGGTTTGTAACATGTGCACTACAAAATAGAAACTTTTTTGCAATGTGCGGCTTGTCAAGTAAAAGACTGCTGGCGATTCTGTCAAAGATTGGCTCGCATTGATATATTTTTTTATATAAATATATAAAAAGATTGTCAACAGTTTAATGTAGGCTTGAATTGTAAAAGATATTTTTTTTTTTATAGAATACAAATTGTTGCCCAGGTTTTGATGAAAATCTTTAGCTCAATAAGGCTTGCTAGCGCTATATAAATGTTAGCTATTAGAGCAGTACAGAGGTGATCGTGCTTGATAATGTTTCATTAATAAATTTTATAAATTTCTTGCTCATGGTCTAGTAGTCTATCACTGGAGTATGCATCCCCCTAAATATCTGGCTACTTATTTAGCTGATTATTTGTTTATTTATCTATTTATTCCTTCCACTGGCTACTTGGTTAAATACATGTTGCGTAATACGTCCGTCCGTCCGATTATATTTGCTTGAATAATTGTGAATAAATTTCTGTAATAACGTCCTTCTATTAAATAAAAAAAAGAAATTAATAAATTTGGCCTTCACAAGTAGGCAGCTAAGCCCTCACTAGTTTTTGCATTATGGATCACCTATAAAGCTGAATTCTACGTTTCGATTTATTCTAAATTTAAGGACGTGTCTGTTTCGAGACCACGCCTACTTTCGGTATATCTGTTTAGGACAAATTGTAACTTAATGGGTACAATTTTTGTGGCTGTAACAGATTTCTGCTCATCGCAAAGGTGGAAGATGTTATATATTTGGGTGAAGATATCAAAAGCGTTAATGCTTAAGCTCTTCACTTTATTTATCAAAATATTATTTTAGTCTTTAAGTTTCTGAAATGCGATTCGAATTTGTTACACACGTTTTCTCGCAAAACTTTATATAATGCCTAAAAGCAACACTACTTAAGAAATTTATCTAATTTTGTTAATATGTGAAGCAGCCAAAAGAAACGTATTAAGTTTGACACACTTGCCGTAAGACTTTTATGTCGTTGTGTCGTTGGAAAAGAAACTTTTTTTTCTTATCCTTATTACTTAATGTATAACATTGTACAACGGTTTCATTTCAACACCTTTTTTATATGGAAACTGTGAACAAGTTTTTTGTTTTGTTGTTACCAATCCAAGTATTATCTAGGCGCCATATTTCGTGTTAAGCCAAGTTTGCTTCTTATTTGGTTTCGTTTAAATATATACGAGTATATATATGTATGTGTGTGTGTGTGTGTGTGTGTGTGAAAATATAGAAACTAAGGAGAAAAATATTTCAAGTTTTTCATACTTGACGATTTGGTTCTTTTAAAAATCCGATTACATTTTTCAAAAAGTTTTCATGGGTCCTTTTTTGTTTTTGTAGTTGTCTTTGTTTGTTTAGTAAAAAGTTTTCGAGTAAGATGGAGCTGGTTATTATTGTCTTTTTGTTGGTTTAACTTCAATCCACTGAAAACGTGCCCACGTCATAGTTGTCTTTAGTGCCAAGTGACTGAAATGTTGCCGAACATAATAAACATTTTAAGGGGGGGGGCGTTACGCCTAGTAACTGCGAGAAGCCTTTTAAATTTCACTTAAATTTTTTAGGTCAAAATTGTGTTTAAAAGCATTTTTAAAAATTAAATCATTTCAACAACAAAGTTTAAAAAGATATGAAACACTCCAACACAATGCCATTTAAAATATTGCCATGTGTCGTATGTAAGTCAACAAAACTTTTAATGTTTTTGCATATATTTGGTCTGACTGTGGCGCTAGGCTCATTTGTTTGGGTGACTATTAAAAAAGCTAATTCTCTTTGAATGGTTATCCTTACGTTGGGCGGCCACATGTGTACAAACAGGATAGGTTAAAACATAAAGATAGCGACTAGAGTTTAACCATCTATAAAATTTTACCATTAACCCATGAACCTTTTTATTTGTATGAATCAAAAGAGTCCATTTCTAATATGGCCCGAATCGGTCCATTTTTAATATGTTTCCTCTTTGAATGAATTAATTCGATTTAGATTTTGATTTTTAATCGAATTATATATGGGTGTGATATTTGGAGGTTAGGGTTTAAAAACATTCGCACAAACTTAATGAACCCTTTGCCGCAAGTGCTGCAGGAGTTATAATAATGAGCGCCGTCTCATATGAATGAAGAGCTTTTTGGTGCAATATATGGAATTATTAAGTTTAAAATAAATTGTATAACAACAAATGAAACTGTTAATGAAAGTGTTATGTAAACGTTTATCACGCACTCTACTTAAGACATATCCTCGAACAATATATGTTGATACGATTAAGATGTGGTATGTGGTAGACTGCTTCATATATTTGCCGTTGTGAATGAAAATGATGCAAATCCATTTTTCCAAAATCATCAATAATTGAAAAATCATGAAGATGCAAAACGATTATAACCGTTAAACTGATGAGCTCCAAAAATAAACTTGCACCATTTTCGTTCGCAATGGCTTTTATGTGTATAGAATATATATATATATATAAGACTGTTAGGAAGTGTTATTAAGTATTTATTAAATGGTTATGAGTTCTTTGCTTAAGAGTCCTTACTACACAGCCATTTATGTGGTTAATATTATAATAAATGATGGGAAGAGCTTAAGCACTTCATTTACACTTCAATCTATGTTTCCTTTGGATAATTACTTGCAACTTATGGGTTTTATGGGTTTTATGGGTTTTAAGTCAATTTGATGCCTTAAGTTAAATGATGCAAATCATTCAGTTTCCAATACGTGAGAATGCCAACAACGCACAGACAAAATCGACTCAGTTTTCGACGCCGATCAAAAATATATATACTTTGTAGGGTCTCTGGCGTCTCCTTCTGGGTGTTGCAACATCACTAAGGTGAAGAGTATAAAAACAAAGCTTTGCAAATCCTTAACAAAACATAGAAAGAAAAGGATCTATTTTGCAGAAGAGCATATTTCACCTATTCTTCTAGGAACAAATACACGTAAAAATCTTTAATTCAGCACACATAGATTGTTTTCTTTGCTACGTTACGTAATTAATTGATTTCTCTTGTACCGTTTCATTCTTGAATGCCTTCGAGGGAAGAAAACTCAGCCTACCTAAATGTAAGTAAGAGTTAATCGTTGCTTATAGCAACAATAAATTCATTAAAGGGATTTATTGATTAAAGCCAAATTACAAAGAAGAAGATAACGATGGCTTGTAAGCTGCTGCAATAATGTTTTCTTTCTGGATGAGAGTATATGCAATATGTAGGCAAGTTCAGCATACAGTTTTTTCGGTTGTATTTAAATTTATAGCCTGGCTTATCCGAGAAAAGAAACTGAAATAAATAAATGATTATTTTAAATGTATTGCGTTTAATGTATGAGAGTGGTAATCAATGGTGAAAGGAAGTAAAAGTTTAAAGAGGAATACATGTGTAAAACAAAACGAAAGCATTCATCTGAGACAATACGGTTACTGCTCAATAGCTGTGTAGACGCATCTCCTTCAGCAGGAACAAAGTAATCCGTAGCACTCCACTGATGTGCTTCACATATTAGATGTTATTATATAAGAAAAGGCAACAATGAGTTACACATGTTAAATTATGCAAAACTATTTCTTAATGAGCTGCATTCTTTTCCAGAATTACAAGAATATATACACGGAATACTGCTTCAGTAAAGAAAACTATCAACGACATTATTCCAAAGGAAAAAAGGAAATAAAAAAAGATTAACGATGTGCTGTAAGGAATGTAATGAACATTCTAATATTCTGATGCTCGTTTGAAATACGCTCGCTCGTTCGCTCTCTACTGTATACCCAGCGAATGAATAAAATGGCGCATAATGCCATTCACACAATACCGTATTTTTTCTCGCTTCACTCAAAACGTTATTTTTGACTAGAGTTAAATGTACAGCAAGAACACAAACTGAGAAAGAGTTTTACAAAATTTATTTCTGTATTTTACTTGATTGGATGCACAAACGAGTGTATGCCTCGCTTCTACTTTCACCGCCTCTTCTGCTATTTACGTTCATCAAGTTATTGCTTAATGGAGTCACTCCCCTCACAGTTGTAGTAAAGATTAGGTTGTGAGTGAAAAATTAAAATTTATTTCAATATGAAGTTGTTGCAGTTCGTTGAGTACCAATTTTAATCTTTTCTCTTTGCGTTAGTACGCGTTTGGTAGCGAAATTACATCATTATCCTAATGAGTGATGGAATCTGATTTATTTTATTTTCTTTTCGTGTCCTTTGCTTTTTGTTAAAGGAATGAAAAAAGGTGTTTTTTCATAACGATGGTTTTTTTGTTCATCAAGTTGGCGAAAGACATTTTGGTGAAACTGGTATATGGAAAGTTCCGGGGTTACTTCCACTTAGAAAAAGGGTACAAATTTATATTTAAGGCATCCTTTACATTCCTTCATATACTGAGGGTGTGGTATGTGTTCAAGGGTGCTTTTTTCAACTACTGTAAATCACATTCCGATGCTCAATATTAAGCAATATTGAGGTTTAAATATTAAAATGTGGGCTCAGTAACACCTCACTAAGGTGAAGAGTATAAAAACATCCAATTTTAATTTATTCCTGGCTATATAGTTTTTGTATTTTAATAAAAAAATGTATTGTAGAGAGCACCGAACAGACACAGCAGAAAGGTAAATGTCCAAACAGTATGTAAGCAGATAAATGCGTTGCTTGGAGGCAAGCCAGACAGACTATTACTTTGTTGTAAATGTAATAGTGAGCATAATGTAATTAAGTTTTTGACCATTACGCCAACCATGCACACGCGTTGGTACCTTAGCAATGAATTACACATTTTAGGTACAACGCACTCTACTCTACTCGCATTATGTTTATTGTGCAGCCAACAGCTATGTTGCAGTGGTTTTGCAGTTGGCATACTTTTGGCATCCTTTATATTTAATTTTGTTTTTTTTTTGCAGGTGTTCACCTACAAAACTTTTATTAAATGAGAATGATAATACAATTACATATGAATTCGAAATAGAATAAAAAAACAACAATAACAAAAGTATTATTATTTGGAATAGTCGATGAATAAACAACAGTTTAAATATACGCACATGTATGTGTGTGTATGTATTGGATTATAAACACTCGGGTGTTTATTATTTTAATAAATAATTTCTAAAAGTATTAGTGGAAGATTATAAATTAATTTAACGCATTTATTTAATTGTGTAATAAACAAGTTAATTACTTTGAAAACAAGTAAGAAAACTAAATTTGGCTTAGGCCAAATCTTAAAGACCCTCCACACCTACAATAGTGGGCGTGGTAGATATATATATATATATAACGCCTTCTACTAGCTTGCAAATCTAGTTTTACGATGAGTAATTTTTCTTTTAACTTGTGTGTAAATAAATAATGCGACGTGTATGCATTGCACAGTTTACGGAGTTACGGTAACAAAGACCATTAAAAAGAATTGTGCCCAGACAGCATAAGTGACAGCAGAACTGTTCAGACACTTTACGAATCTATTCCGTGAAGAATTGCAGCAGTTTTAGAAACAAATGGTGGCCCAACATCTTATAATACTAATAAATAAATATTGTCTATATGTCAGGTGTTCATATTATTTTGTCTAACCCTTGTAATTAATAATTAAATTGATATAAATAAATTTGATGTGATATTATACACTTACCTTAACTTCTAACCTCTAAATACTTTATTGTTAATGCTTTAATGTATTTAGAGGGCTCTAGTTGTACTACATAAACACAAACACATTGATATGGATATGCATATCGTCTTTTTCCGAAAATACGACTGTCTTAATATTTTTTAAGTCCCAAACACGCGCTAGGGCTTACTTTCGGCGGTAGTCCAAAATAAATGTATTTTTATATTTATTAATTTAATATAAATTTTACACAGCCTACAGAATTTAAAATTTATTCAATTACAATCATTTCATCTTCTTCTAGAACATTGTCATAAAATAAATTCTGAATTATATTTTGATTTTTTAACAAATTTATTTCCTGTTGCATCACTGGTCCAAATCCCTCGTGTCTTTTTATCTAGGGCTTATTTTCGGAAAAAGACGGTAAGTGTGTTTGACTTTTACGAATGGAAACGAAGTTTTACGAGTTGGTGAAAAAATGTTCAAGGTACACAGAAAAATTTACATATTTAGGCACTTACATATATGTATGTACATAAATGCATTGATCGTTAATTAAATTTTATTAAACATTAAAGAATTGACTTTAAACATTAATTAATAACCTTTTTTTTATAAGGAAATGTTATTATTATAGATCACTGAAGAAACACACACATTTTTTCATAAACATTTCCTTGAATAAAATATTACGCACTTTCTTTTCCCTGTTCTTTGTGAATTTTCAGTTAATAAATATACTTTAAATTGTATTAAACACTTTTTTATTAGTTTAATTTTTATATAATTTAATTATTTTATATTTCTTTTTATAATATCATAAATATTCTTATATAAAACACATTTCTAAAGGACCGATTACTACGAACTGAAAAGAAAATGAATTCAGCGAACATAACAGATGGGTAAGAAATAAGATCATGCAACCTAATCTCTCTCTGTTAAAATAGAGCAAATGTATGTAAATGAAGTGTTCACAATGAAACATAAATTAATTGCCTAAAAGATGTCACTTATTTATACCATGAAATGTTACTGTTTGTTAATATAATTTAAATTTTCTGATGAGCTGCAAGCATTTAAATATATAATGTAAGCAAATATGTAACAATAGCAATTATCTAATGTATAAATTCATTATTTCCGTTTCATTTGACAAACTAGTTTGAATGATCTCTTATTACACTTCTTACACCTGTACCGCTGTTGCTATTAACTCGTTGTTTCTTTTCAGTTCTTGTTAATTAGTCGGGCCGGTTGAAATGTAGCAAAAATTTAATAATTTTTTAAAGTAATAGAAAAAGAAATTATTAAATAACTAAAATATATTCATTAGCACAAATGTAAAAGTGTTCAATATATTTCATTGAATATTTATTCAATTGTATTGCTGCTGCTTAGAGTAAGACTGTAAAGGAAATAAATATGTTGAAGGAAATGGTTATGAAAGTGGAAATTGTGCCGGTACGTTCGTTTTAACTAAATTCCTTAAAAAAAAGTAATAAATTATATTCATAATATAAAAACCGTGATCTCCGTAATATATAATGTTAAATAAACTAAAAAATTATGAAATAATTTGCTCCAAAAAAAAAAGTGAAAATTTTATGTATGCCGTGAAAAAATATTTATTAGTTCGTGAATGTTCGTTACATTTGTTACATATATATGAATAAGTATTGTACGCGAGTAAGCGAGTGTATTAAATAGCTAGGAACACTGCATTTAAAATGAAAACTTTAGTTCGGTTCCGGTTTCGGTTTATTGTATGTATGTAAATGTGATTTGGTGGTCTCTTAATTACTTGCAACTTACGTTATTAGATTAAAGGTAATTTTTATTTGTATGTTATTTTTATACACATTTTATTTTAATCACTTTCAAACAATTGAACGACAGCACCAATTGGGTGGTTTTTTTTATTTTTGACATTGAAAGTACAGTTTTTACTCAGAGCCGGATTTCTAATAAATTGTGAGCGTGTGTTTATGTATGGAGGGTATTTAAGATTTCGCCTCAGTCAAATTTAGTTTTCTCACTTGTTTTATTATATTTTTTTTTATTTACGTTATTTTTTTCTTTTATTCCTTTTTATTGTATTTTACTAAATAATTTATAGATCTGGGGAATGTGCCTATTAATGGGTTAGTTTAAGAAGTTTTCGCATCGACTAACAACAACTAATTCCCTCAGATAAATGTGTTTAGAGAAAGTTTTGTCCAGAAAATTCCTCTCTGTCGCTTTAAGTGCCACAATAATTGATTTGTAATTAAATTAAAACTTGCTTTCATCTCAAGAAGTATAACTTGGCACAAAGTTAACTCCAACAATAAAAGCAATAACAATGAAATCTAACTTTTACAACACTGCGTAGTATGTGTGTGTATGTGTTTGTATAAAATTTGTAAACACTTTACATTACTGAAGAATACCAACCAGAACAAACATTTGTTGACACAAACTATAAAACAACAACATAAACATTAATAAACATGTAAAAAAAGTTGCATGAATTAGAACCAAAAAACAAATATGAGTAAACTTTCTTATAGATAAGCACACGGTAGGGCGGACTTTTATGCATAAGTCGAGTTGCTGTCATTTCTAAGAAATGTACCATAAGCTTAGGAAACAATGTAATGAAATGCACAATAATTCCATGTACATGTATTTTGACCCTTATATAAAAAGATCAAATCAAGCTAATTATCCCATCCAACGATGGCCAAAAACGGGCGTGATCGCAAAATTATTTGAGAAAATCTACCATACTCAGCGTAAAACTCGACTTGCAAGCTAATGCGTAATACATACACTACTAACGAACGGAATCATGTCCTGTCGGGCCCACCGCAATACCGAGGAAGGTACTTAGTATTTAACAAAGCCAGTATAGGAATGAAAAAATCCCATCCGTCTAAGAAATATTTAAATTCAATTTTTAATTTATGAATGGTTTGTGAAGCTCTTAGTCTCCATTGCATGTCTGCGCTCAAGTCAACGTACAAAACATACAAAAGTTACGGACATAATGTTAAACATTTCACGTTTCGTTTTGGACAATTCTTTTTTGTTTTCAATTTTCCTTGAGTGTTGTTACCCCTTTTTTTTGCCTGCCACTTTGTGGCAACACATTTGGCGCCAGTGTCGCTTTGGTGACATTTCTTATACATTTCATATGCCATGGATTTTATTTTGGACAGTTTGCTTTAAAGCCGTTTAAAGGCCGAGAATTTTTGTGGTAATTCCGGCATTTCTTTGGCCATTATCATGGGTTTCAGCACTTGTGGCGGCGATCGTGGTGGTGATGGCCTAAATGTAAAAATTTATACAATTCAAAGAGTGCGATGGTAATGGCACATAGTTTTCTTTTTTGTTTTTTTTTGTTTTTTGGGGTTTTTGCTTTGTTTGTTTTGTACGCTGTCCTGTGTTGGTGTTTCCTCCCCCCCCAAAAAAATACATTTTTGTCTTATATTTCGTAATGACTGCGTGTTTTGTGGCATTGTTCATAATGAATAATTGCGTTCATTCTTTTCTAGTGTCTTTCGTTTGCTTAATGCCTTTTCCAGTTTTGTTTATTGTTGTATTGCTGCCATTGTTTTATGTATTTATTTATTTTCTTTTTACTCTTTGTGGTATGTTGTGTGCATTTTCTCAAGGATTTTCCATTCAAAACCATTCGCAGTGACCAACTTTGCTAAGCAAGCAAAACAGAATAATGATAAGGAAAAAATTAAAAATATCCAGCATCAGTAACATAATGGGTGCACAAGAAAAAAGTCCAACAAATTACCCTTTCAAGTCACAAGTTGTATCTAAAAAGTGAAAAAAAAAATAATAATAATATAAAAATAAAATAAAAAGTTTTATTTGTTTTTAAGAAAAAGTCCAAATATAAGATACGTTCCATAAATAAATATTTATGACTTAACAACACAATCTTATTTGCCGTAGAATCCTATCTGTGAGTAACGTCTAATAGGTGAGCGATACGTAATGTATAGAAAATAGACGACGTGATTGGTTACCTGCCACGCTCATTGTTTGTAAGTAGATGCAGTGCTTATTTAAGCTTTGGCTCAAGCTAAATTTAGTTTTTTTTTTACTATTATTAGGCAACCTCTTCTTTCTTCAAGAGAGAGAGAGAGAGAGAGAGAGAAAACTTAAACAATTTATTAATTTTTCTATGCCGCCAAAAATGAGCACAATCTTTAATCACAATCTTTAAGTCAATAAACTATAAGTAATGTAGGTTGAAGAATGTAAAGTAAAGTAAAATGTAAAGAAAGTAAATGTCTCATAAATGTATAATTAGAAGATGAAGGATACAAACAGCCCCCGTTTGTCACTTTTCAACATATAGCAATTTATAGCTTTTCTAACCCACTCATTATTCGACTTGAATAACCATTTAGGCGCCGTTTTGTTGTA
This sequence comes from Crataerina pallida, assembly GCA_949710015.1. Lineage (NCBI taxonomy): Eukaryota > Metazoa > Arthropoda > Insecta > Diptera > Hippoboscidae > Crataerina > Crataerina pallida. The sequence continues at coordinate 2,384,940 of OX453290.1, read as the reverse complement.
AAAACTGATATATTGCAACCATTTGCTAACAGATTTTTTTATAACTTCAATAACATAGAGAACTCTAACAAGTTGTCTTGAAAGAAAAGTACGACCATGTATAGCGAAAACATGACACATTAACAACTAACAGTTAAACAAATGACTAAATGGACAGATGAATTTTAACGTGTAGCTTTAGCAAACAGGATTAACTAACATAAATGCTATACTCTAAAACACTATTACGCTGAGCGATAGAACACATCACAAGGCAACGTACATAACATAATGTTATGCTATGAGAAAAGCAAAGCACGCCATGAACGGTATGTTAACCACTGACAAGAGGTAGAGAGAACAAAGGCAATATTTGTACTCTTCAATATATTTTATTGTAACGACAGTTATAACTAAGTATTAGAAGTTATCGTTGTAGGTGAATTATAGTTTCGAGGGAGATCGTTTTATTAAGAAAATGGTTTCTTGTGAAACTTCTTTTATATGAAAGTGCTCTCAAAATTCGTTTATAATCTAGTCTACGCTCTGTCAAAATCACGGTCATAAATATTTTCATTTAAAGTCTTTCAAAATCTCTCATGTTTGCAAAAATGTTTCAACTTTTATATGAAAAGGCTTTCAACAACTTCAGCAGACATGCTAACAATGTGTAGCGCCTGGTGTTTACAGCTTTGCACTTATTCGAAACGTCTGTTTGCATATATTACGTGTACAAACATGATGCATTATATAGATATGAATTATATATTCAATGTGTATTGGTCCGGTAATGTGGTGGACCGTACTAAGCCCCTTGTTTGTATGTTTATTTTATATAATTTTTGTTTGTTTTTTTGTTCTCTAACATGACCGGTTATGAGTAGCACGTAAACATCATAGTACGTAATGTGAATTCACCGGTGATATGCATACTTGTAAATGCAAAATCGTTTTAACCTTAGGTAAACTAGAATACGTAAAGTCTTATAAAAGGATAAATAAAAGATGTAAAAATTTGTTCAATGGTTTAATGGCATCATCATAGAAAGATCGTTATGAGGAATATATACACAAATCTTGATATTTTTCATTGGTACATAAACATGATTTAATAATAATCGGAATCGTGTTCAGTTTGAGTAAAATCGTTTGAGTTTTACTTTTTATGCAATACAAACATTAGGATAACTATTGAAATATATATTTTTTAATTCTGGTGCCATTCGATAATAATTAACTGTAGAAGTTCACTAAAGAAAGTTTTGACTCGCTTTAGTAGTTTCTGAGAGGCTTTTAGGTTAACGTTTAATACACGAAAAACACTCTTTGTTATTATTTCTTGGAATTAAGCGTCATTTCCGTTATTTATAAAACATACACATAAAATTCTCTTCTTCTTCTTTTTCTTCAAACAATTTAACAATTTCTCTTTAACCATTATTTTACGCAGAGTTATCGAACCAACATTAAGTGTAATCGGGAGATTTTTCATTTCAAGTTATATATTTTTGAAAATAATTGCGCTTGTGATGACATCTTTACAAAAATATCATTTTAATTGCTTCTGGTTGCTGTTGCTTTTATTATACTTGATGTAATAATTTTCTATTAAGATGAAATCAATTTGAATTAAACCATAATTTATATTAGAATTCTCAGCCATTATATCTCTATTAATGTGTGGTAATTAATGACATTAATTACCAAATTTAATTGAAATCAAGAGTTAATTAAAAATATTCTTCGTCGCTTAATTGATTTGCTAACACAGAATGTCACTTAAACATGCAAAGTTTATAGATTTGTATGTAAGGTACAATTAGTTACACATTTAAGTTCCATCTGAAGACTTATATGTATACTTAGGAAATATATTTTACATGGTGGATAAAGTACTGCAGGTTGTTTTCTTCATTGAAATTCGAATTTACATGGTTAATGGTTGATGGTTGATTGTGCTGTTAATTCCCTTAATCCCATTAGTTAAAGGTGGGGTGCCAATAACTCTATTGAATGATTTCTATTTATTTATAAATAAAAAAACAACACCTCTGATTTATTAGTATCCTTGTAGTTTAAAGAAAACATCACCCCGAAGTAAAGTTTTCCTTTTTTTTTTTATATAAATACAAAATATTACACGTTACGAACCTGCATATATCATAGTTTAAATAGCCACGTACAATGGCTTGTGTGGATGTATATATGCATATACCTACATATACGTGTAGACATTATGTATATATGTATTGGAAAAGAGACAAATTTTTCATTTACTGTGTGTTTTATAACGAATTCTAAGCAGGTTTGGATAGAGAATCTAACGGAAATATTTTAAATTTGGTTTCACTCTCTCCATTGTTTATTATTATTATGTGTTTTTTCATAACTACACTAACTTAATGTTGCAATTGAAATGAGCAGTTGTTCTTTGCATTATTGGTGTTCTTTTATTTATCGCTTACTTACAAATTAAGGGAGTTTTCTAAGAATTCGAGTAAAACGCACCTAAATAAATTTAATAATTTAATTACTATAATATATTAGCGCTTTTGTTGGAAATGTTGTGCATAAATTTCAACTAAAAGTTTCGCTTAAGAAACGGTTATCAATGATATTTTTAGAAGGTGTTTGTCTTTATCAAGACTAACCAGTACAAAGGGTAGCAATTAACCTTCTCTGCACTAATCTTCTTAATATTATATTTGCTATCTTTATAAATATGTTCTTGCATAATATATGCATAAAAGTATACTCTTCTGAGATAAATAAAAGGATAGCATTTTATGTGAAAACATTAATTCAACAAGTCCGAAAAGTTTTAAATTTAAAGGGACAAAAACTTACTTTCTACATGTTAAGTTGCACTCTTTATAAAGAAAATGGTAGATACGTATTTATTTCATTCTTCAAAGAGTGCATTGAAATGGAAATATTTTTCTCTTCAAGTGTATTTTATTATTTTCGAAAAGGTGGACTTGTACCACTTCTGAAATAAGTAAGTGTAGTATTGTTATGGATTGTGATATTAATAAAAGATAAGAGAAGAGAAGATTGATTTAAACATTGAGTGCTTAATACTTACTTGCATCGAAAGAAAATTCCAAATAAGTGTTTGATTCAAGCAACATATGCGAAATTCATTTATATTCTGGCTTAATGCATATGCTTAAGGTTCAATTTACCAGTACTCACATGAAAGAAATATTTGCTACGAAACGAAAAAGGGTGCAATACTATGCAATTCAAATATAAACAGAATTGATGGTACGGAGTATGGAAAACCCATGGCTACGTGCACATTCTTATTGCATTTCATCACCGGTATAATGGTGTTTATATGTGTGATTTTCATACATTCTCCTTGTCCATATATATACATTGAACATTTAACAAAAAGTAATGTGAGATAAAATATCATTGCTTCATCAATTTGGGATAAAACGTTACATCTTTGTTATAAAGATCAAAAAGAATGATAAATATAACTTGAAAAATTTATTAACTGTTGCATTTTATTATGTAGTTCTTTGAATGGAAAGAAAAACTTTAATTAATGTTCTTTCAAGCTCAAGTTAATAATGTTGTTTAGTGGCTCAGTTATAATTACATATTACACTCAGACAAGTACTTTTATCGACCTTATCTGGAGTTCATACACTCTCTATAACTGACAGTTAAAAACCATTACAGCACACCGCACACATTTATAGTTTTGCGCCATTTAATGCAGCGTTTGTCCGATGTAACATAGACATCTACACTGGCAACCACATTAGATTATTGGTATTTGCTAAATGGAATTTCTAAAATGTGTATAAATCTGTATGGTTGGAGCAAACAACCATAGCCTACGCTTGGGTTACTCGGTAATATGTTAATCGTTGAATCTACACGTTACCCTGAAAGCTTAAAATGGCATTTGTTTGCGTAAACTCGCTACACATGTATTCATTTCTAACTCTCCACCATACAAATACACCATGTGCGCATAAATGCTTCTTATTAGAATAGTACAGTTTATAATATCGATCGGTTGAAAGAAAATAACAAGAGAAAGAAAACTAAATTTTAAATAAATAATAAACATCTATTAAAACGTATCAGCTTTCAAATCGAGTTTTACATAAATTTATGGTTTTTTGTTAATTGAGGGCGAGTCCAGTATGCGACTATGCATTTTTATGAATAGTATAATTATAGATATGCGTACCAAATTTGAAGTGTTTAGGTCAATTTTTATGGCACATAAATCGATTTTTGTTAATTGTGGGCGTGATTTTTGACCAAGCACGCCAATTTTTGGCAAATCGATGAAGGGAATATCAATGCATATGCAATTTCAAGTTCATAGGTCACATTTTGTGGCAGATATATAGATTTTTGTCGATTGTGGGCGTGCCTTATGACCGATTTTGCCCATTTTAAATAGCGATCTGCGTGCAAAAACTATAAGTGTCTTTACAAAATTTCAACTCAATTTACGTCAGACATACACTTTAGATCGAATCAGTTATTGATGCTAATCAAGAATATATATACTTCGTGCAGTCTGTGACACCTCTTTCTGGGTTTCTATCCTATGCGAAGGGTATTTTAATATTTATTTTTACATAATATATTCCAACAATTCTATATATGCAATAAGTTGTTGTTTATATAAGAATTATTATTTTATATAAATTATGAGTAGTTTTAAGGTCATTGTTTGTATTGTGCTGGATTTTTGCTATTAATTTATCAAACGAAAAGTACCGTTCAGTCAAGAGAGCACTTTCAACGCGACGACATCATTCTATTCTATATCGTCACCCAACAAAACGTGGAAGCGGAAAACAACTATAAAACAAATAAACTGGTAACCCATCACATTATGAGCATTTGTTTCTGGTCTAAACCGCAGCTCACCACACACCACACACCACACAAACTTGTACAATGTACAAGCATGTCTGCATACCCATACAGTGCGTACCCTTTACAGTGCAGGATAGCACACTCAGCAGCTTCACTTTTAATAAGGCGTCCCATAAAACCGATTTATGAAGATAAATGAGAACAATCGTAAACAAGACGACCGTATATTGTATACCATGCACAATATGATGACGCTTGCTATTGTTATGTCGTTGTGGGTGTTAAAGCTTGAAGGCTTTATATGATATTTCGTGAAACATATTTGATTGGAATGTTTCATTAAGTTTTAATGGTTTTGGCTTTTCTGAATGGCACAATTTCGAAATTTGAATACATTTTTTATTTATTTGAAAGTTTTAGATGATGCATAAAACAAATGCAAAAAGTACAAAACTAAAAAAGGCTCTCAACAAATCTTAATTATCGTCTGTTGTTGTATATATTATGCGATAGCAAATAGAATTTTATGACAAGTACAGTTTTTTTGTAAATTATAAGCATTCGATCGTGTACCATCGCGCCTATTTTCGGGACATCTATGTAAGGCCTACATATGAAGATGTTATATAATAGACATATTTTTGTAGATTAAGTCTGCCGTCTTTAACCCAATTTACCTCATTCGTTCATTGATTCAGTATCTACCAAATTTTATCGAAATATCTCCAAAAATAATAAGACCTCATATGAGGAGGGGTACTAAAAATGGTCCAATCCGGTCCATTTTCAATAAGCTTCCCCTTGGGTCTAATACATGTCCTTGTACAAAATTTCATTGAAATATATGAAAAAATCAGATCTGTAGCTTGCGCACAAAATTGTATGGACAGACGGACGGACGGATGTTCATGGTTAAATTAATGCAGATTTTGATTCTAAAGCGATCGATTTAACTGTAGGTGGGTGTGGCTTTTGCTGTTAAGGTATTATAAACATCCGCACGCGTAGTTCAAAATATAAAAATCATTAATATTAACTTTAGTTTTTGTCGCCATTACTTAAATTATATTAAAAATTGTACCGTAAACAATATTAACGTTAAAAGTAAATTGAACAACATGAAAATAACTTATAAAACAAATAAAATCGCATTAAATAGTTTTTCAATTACGAGAAAAAAACTAAATGAATAAAAATGTTTTCATTAATGAAATGTTTATGTATAAGTTTAAATAAGAAGCGACAGGTTGATTTATTTTTACTCAGTGTTTTTTTTTTTTTTTTTTGTACCATAAATATTGAATTTCCGCTTTTAAGCTGTAATTTATAAACAATAATAAACAAATTAAAAGGCTATAAATTTTCATAATTAATATTTTTTTTTGTGTTTTTTTCCGCACAATATGCCACCAAAGAACTGGAAATTTAAAATCATTTCCGTTTGATAAAAACCTTTAGCGTGTGTAAAAAAAAAATGTTCACATGAAACTATTTTAAGACAAGAATGCAATTTATTAAATAATTTTTCAATTTCATTTTTATTTATATAAAATTTAAAGGAAAATCTTTAATGTGTACAAATCCTAGCACTGTTACATTTCAACCCAACAGCGTAATTTTAAATCAATATAATTGTGTTTTATTCGAGACGAGTGTGCCAGTCACAGTTATGGTTTTTTTTTTTGGTCCATTTACAAACATTGATATTACAAGGAAGTAGGTGGGGTGACGCCTTTGTATTTCAAAGAAGGATACTCTGAAATTTTGAGTTTTCCGTAGTATTCGCGATAGTTTCCTTAGTTTCACATCTTTAAAGATTTCAGGAACTTAACCTACATACAATTGTAAACCCGGCACCACTTGTGCCAAAGAGTATATTAAGTGTGTGTGGCAACTTCTGTACAATGCCACAAGGGCAACATTTGGATCTTTTTAACCATGTCAAGCAAACCATCTGTTCGTCTGTCTTTCTATATAAATTTTTACGCAAGCTACTGGTCGCATTTTTTCAGATATTTTTATGAAATTTTGACAAGAACATGCATTGGTCAAAAAAGGAATCCTGTTGAAAATGGATGGGATCGGATCATTTATAGAACCCCTCTTCATATAAGGTCGTATTATAATAGGCAAAAAATTCGCAATTTTTGATAACATTTAGTGAAGAATAGTTCATTAGCTTCATAATTAGTTGGGTTAATCAGATTATTTTTAGTACTTCTTCCCATATAATTATATGCCACGAAGAAACTTTTCTAGAATTGTACGAGTATACAAATACAACCAAATTATTTGTAGGAAGTTAAGTAGTGTAGGACTATTTAATAGTTAAGCTTGGGCGTCTACAACATTTTCACTTGTTATTTATTTCAATTTTTCAAAATATTTTCAAGAAATCATATGCCTTATATAATATATAATGGCTTCAATAATGTGTAATTTTTCTGAAATTATGCTAATTATTTTACAGTAATAAATGTTCCAATAATATTTTACATATTTGTCTATAAATAAAGATTTTCATATTATGATTAGTATTTCATTATTATTTGTTTATAAATTATACCAAATTAATGGAATGTTTTCACATATTTAACAAAGTGTTGATTCAATTTATATTTAATTTATATGCTAAGGGTTTTAATGCAATATTTGTGCACTTTTTTTTTTTTGTCCTGTGTTGTGTAATAATCATGTAAACTTTATCATTTAACAATAAATTATTATTTATTTTAACTTTTAATGAAAACAGTATTGAATGGTGGAATAATGTGTGAATAGCAAGCACAACACTCACCTTTAATTGTAGTCAGAATCAAAATCTGATTCGAATTAACTATGTCCATCTGTCCATCCATGCGTTTTTGTACAGGTCTACAGGTTTTTAAGAGTTTTTCTTTTGGGTCAAGGATATTTCACATAATGATATTTCCCTCGGTAACTTTTATATGACAATTATGCGTATCATTAATGTAAATAGTAAAACTCCGCAGGGTAGGGTAATAAATTATCGGGTAGACTCAACTATAACATGTCAACTTATTTACATTGTATAACGCATAAAATCAAAGTACTTGAATACAAGTGATTTAATTGTAGAACAAGTGAAAAAAGTGGGTGTGGCAAATGGCTGTTTACACTCTATATTAGTGCATAGTAATTATTTTTTGTTCATTGTGGGAATGTCCATTATCCCACCGTACTTCAATGAATGCTTCAATTATTAATATAAAAAAAAGGACATTTTTTGGTAGATATGAGAGATTTTTGCCGATTGTGTAAATCAAATCAACTCAAATTTTGATGCTGATCAAGAATTCTATGTGGGCTACCTTATGGATGTTGCAAACGAAATATCAAACGCTGAAGGGTATGAAGGCTATAAGACTTATGAATAGAGCAGTTGTTTATTGTTTTTGTTGTTGTTTGCATGATTCCCTAACAGGTATCACATGATATTATAAATTAATAAATATTTCATTTACGTGAACGGTTGAGACGCATATGTTCCCTACACGATGAAACAAAATATATATTGTTGCTGTTGTTACTGCTGTTATAGCCATGGCAATTTTTCTTGTTGTTTACTTAACATTATATCAAGCAACACTTTATTAATTTTCCCACAACAACGTACACATGATGTTTATAAACATTTATTTGTATGCGTTACGGTAAATAAGAGAGAATGGGTGTTGATGTATAGACGACACGTTGTGACAAGTGTGTGGCAACGTCATACAAAGTTTTTAAAGTGTGCTCAGACAACACTTTTGTGTATTTTATATCACACCGTACATAATAAGTATTTATTGCTAGAGCTGCCTCTTCGCTAACAGGTTCTTGCACTTGTTTTGTGTTGTTTGCGAAGCAAGCATATTTAATCTTTAATGTCAATATATTAAATTATCCCTTTATATACCTTTGCCTTTGAGATGCTTCCCATAACAATGGAAAGAAAAGTTTAAACTTAAGCACTCTCTCTGCCACAGAAATTAAATGAAACCATTTTCAAAAATTTAACAAATTATATAAAATTTTCGTTTCTCTTTTCTTAAATAATACACTTCAATATAATATATATGGTATATAAATAGATAAATATAAATGAAACAGAAAAAAATTTATTTTTAACATAATTTCATTGATATTGTAAACATAAGCTAAGATAACGCTTTTGTTTTAATGTAGGTACCCAAAGGAAAAACTGATGACAGAAACGATTTCTTTCATAAAAAAAATTTTCTATGTAATTTTACTCGATAATGCATAATAATATATACTCGTATACCTTAGGTATGATACCACGCTTCTACTTGAAGGCGAAGGGAAAGTTTTTATCCCTGCACAAAAAAATCTAAAACTAAAGTTCATGAATTGTTCAATAACTTTAAGGAAGACTATTACGAGTAACGTACAACTATGAATATTGGTATATTTTTCTTCATCTCTTCATCTTCTTTTTCTTCTTCTTCATTGTTTTTACACTATTTACAAAGCGAATGACTTTTTCATGACAATAAAAGCCATTCATTCGATTTCAAAATGGAATTTTCTTGTCTTTCATCGTTGCGTCGGTACTGCGGCGTACAGGGCACCATGAATGCGAGAGTGTGTGTGTGCAAAAATTATGCAATAACAATCAATTTTAATATAAAGTTATCACTGTATTGATTTGAACAATAGACTGGAACTGGAAGTTTTATACTATTGCATATGTGTTAGTAGTGGTAATGGTAGTAAAAGGGGCAATGATAAAATTGTGTTTTAGTGTTGCCCTGTGTTGCTGGGTTAAGACAAAAGAAATTGAATTTCAATTTGGGGCATGTGTACGGCTATGCAAAGAATAGTTTTGATTTTTTCTTTATACTGTTTATCCAGCATATGGTTGCTGTCGTAGTGTTCTTTGTTAGTTTTTACTTGGAGCCAAGATGTTGTAAAGTTTAGCCAAAAGTATTTGAAACGTGTGTTTAATGTGTAAACTTTTTTGGGTTTTTGGCTTTTTTTCTTTCTTTCTTTTTGTCTTGGGTTGAAAGTATTGTGAAGGCTTTTGTCTATTATATGTTAGTTAGGTAATTGCAAGGAAGAAAGGGAGAAAGTACTTTGAACTATTTATAGTTTAGATATAATAAATATTCGGGATTAGACTGCTGATATATTAGTAGTTGTAAGGTAGGAACAGAGTCTAAAAACCGAAACCATTATCCGGAGGTTACAAATACAAGTTCTTTCTTTATTTAACAACATTCCACCCTCTACATAAGATCGAGTTCCCTTTAGCGAATTGAAATTTTGTACCGCTGCCCCCCATATATTTTGTCACGCATTCGACAAAAAGAACTATTCTACTTTGAAATTTGGTGCAAATATTTATATTAAGTCCTCCGGCGATTTTGCAAAAAATGGGCGTGGTCTAAAAGTAAAACTTTAACTTCATTAGAAGGCGTAATAAGGCACCAGCCACGTTCAAATATTGCCCATACACGTAAAAGGAATCACATTTAGAGCGAATTATTTTTTCATTAGAGTCTAAGAAAGTCTCACTTTGGATTATAATTAGAAAAGTGACTTGAAAGAATTTCCAGGAATAAACTGAGATTAAGACCAACCGTGGCAAAGTGGTCATAAATTTATCATTTTCCACTTTTCACTTTTTGCAACAACAACAACAAAAACACAACAAAGGTACATTTTTATACAATATTATTAACAGTTGCTTCAATGTAGCGGCTACAAGGTTTATAAGCCAGAGATTATCGCTAGTTATACAAAAGTAGCAATTTACTGTTCTCTAATGGTAGATATGACTGAACATCTACCACTACATGTGAAGTGCTACTGTTTTTTCTGTGCTCATACACTTCGCTTTGGTAGGGAAGGTATACTAAGTTTGTTGGCTAGTACCAGTTACTAAACGTTGATGGATGCTGACTTGGAAGATTTTCAAGTGATACGCAATACTCTATGACTACCTTTCCAGTTTGTTTACGCTGATCCGATTAACATATATTATTGGGGTATAAGGTTTTCTGTGTTTGCCTTAAGCTTACGATTCTGTTTTACTTATATTTTAATACAAATTTGTAGCTGACTGCTAGGGTTATTATATATTTTACGTTTTATAACTTATTTTGCATTCGTCCAACTTGTGCTAATCTTATAATCCAGTGTTTACCATTAGATTTTCTGTGCCTTTCGTTTCTCTTGCATAAATCATTATATTTGATTTGGTTGCTTTGTTTCTCTTTTAGTTTTGTACTCGTGTTGGTTTGTTACCGTTAGCTCTACTTCCACTCGATTAAGAATTCAACCAAATAATTTAATGTTGCCAGCAACAATAAAACAAATATTGAGAATAACAGTAAAAAGAAGATGAACTTATTGTATAAACAAATATTTCTTCATTGTTTTGAATTCAACTGAATTGTTTAAATCTTGTATTGTTTGTATTTCCTTTAATATTTATAAATAATAATTTTCAATTTTAGAATTCACTAGAAGATCCTTTATGAAGAGAATGCGTAAACGGACGTACCGACGGTTTGGGGTCAACTCTTACTCAGTTAAATTTACTGCCAATGTAGCTTTAGTTTCCATTTTGTAATAAATCCCATTCGCTTGCACATTATAAATTATATAAAACAAATAATAAAAAAACCTTTTCATACTTAGCATGCCGTAATGCATGTGCAATAAGTAGACAATAATGTGCACAGCATAATTGATGAAATTGATGAAATCCCTTCATTATGCGAAATTTTACTCAATTGTAATTGAGTTTCGAAAGTTCCGCTTTAAGGCCATTGCGTTCAATTAGATTTATTTACTTCAGCAAATTGTAATCCTATTTATGAAACAACGCCGGGTTTTGTGCTAAATTAAATTTTCCTTTTTTTTGATTAACTTTTAGTGTAATAATATGTAAATATGTATAATTAGTAGGTGCAATAATAAAATTAAAAATTGTCCGTCTGGGTGTCCATGTAAATTTAGCCGCACTTTTTGAGATATCTTGATGAATTTGATACACGAAAAAATGAATATAAACCAGATCGGGCTATTTTTAGAACCTCTTCCCATATTATTACATATCACGAAGTAATTTATATGAATTTATTCAGATGCATATCAGCCCTCGAAAAGGCACTTATTTTGAAATTATTTTTACTTTCTTTTTTAATTTTCTTTCAAAAACCCTTATTTAAGAAAGGTTTCGCTTGCGTGAAATCTTTTTGAAGACAATTTTTTACTTTCGTGACGTTAAACACTTGTACAAACTTACTTCCTATTCTATCCTGTACATGTATAATCATCGGCGGTGTTTGAAGAATAAATCTTCAGTACCTTTGTATTTACATTATTACATATCCGAGTGTTATACATAAACAAATAAAAAAAAAATTATGGTTCAGTATTTATCTTTATGCAACAACGGACTTTGGCCAGTTGGTTTTCGTGTAATTGGTTGAACGAGTAACCTATAGCATGGGTTTATATATGAGATGAATCTTCAACATAGCGGAAAATTGTGTTAATAGTGTAAAACAATGAAAAAAAGAAATAATTATTGTCATGTTGTGTCTGTAGTCTGACTATTAAAAAAAGATGAACAAATTTTTCAATAGTGACATAACAATTTTGTATTTTAAAACTATTGTATCCTTGAACGGTTACCATAATCTGTTAATGTCAAAAGGTCTATCAAGGCTAACATTTTTACTGGGATGAAATTTATAAATAAGTGACGTTTGGAAATTATTAAAAAGTCCTATCGCACTGCATCAGTTGATTTCAGGCCATTCACAAAAATTGGAAATCTCTCAAACCACATTGTGGCGCATTTTGGCATAAGAATCTTAGTTTACACTCTTACACGATCATAATTAATTCAAGAATTAATGCCTTTTGATCATTTAAAGCGCTTTTTGTTATGTTAAGTCCTTATTGGAACGTCCTTTATAACAAGTTACTTACTCGCTTTGGATTACGACTTGTACAGCACAGATTCAATGTATCTGTCGCATTTTAAAAGGGCGTCTACTGTATGTATACGTTTCTCTATTTTGTGTTAATGTTAAGTACGTTTAAAATGAAAAAGCACTTCATCAGTATAGTTTCCTTTGCTATACAATTAAATAAAAATAACTTTTTCTGTTTTCTTTCAATTTTCTTTTCCTGCTCTAAAAATACTTCCTTTGGGATACTCTGCTATGCAACAGCTAAGCTAAATAAAGTAATATAAACATTATTTAAAATGTTGTTAAAAAAAGCATAAGGTGTGAAGTGATCTCTGTTAGTTTCTTTATACATTTCAAAGTTAATGGATTATAAAATGTTTTTTAAAAATTATGACATTTTAGCAGGAAAGATTAATACATTTGAGGGGAATAGACATAAAGATACAAAAAGGAGAGTTTTTAATGATACAATTATTTTTGGAAAAATGTTCGTTTTACTCGATTTTTTCGAACTAAACATCAGAAATTAAATAAACAAGAATATTATTATTATGGTAAAACGTGACTTAAATCTTTTTAATGAAAACCCTTAAAGAAAGACTTTTATTAAATGAAAAGTTCAAAAACACTCAATTATAGCTCTTGATTAAAGTATACTGCAGATGCTCTGCGTGATTTTCTAGCCACGCATGTCTTTAAAAAAAAAACACTTGGGGAAGTATGCTGTTTGGTCTTAGCTACAATGTTATATAAATAAATACACAAGGTAGGTAGGTATGTAAATACTTAAAAATATGTTGCTTACTGCCTAGGCAGGCAATTATCTTTTGGCACATAAATTTTGGCATGCAAAAATATCTTGCTTCTTCAAAGTTTCAATCAATGCAAGTCCGTTAGTATTGAGCTCCGGCTCGAACCGGCTTTATGTGTAGTGCGATCGTAATGAAATTAAAGATAACATTGGCAAAGAAAAATGATGAAAATATGTTGGTTGCCGTCATTTTTGTTATACTTGTACTAGAAATGCTGTCGATCTACATGCACCATCTACACTCAAGGGCATTAAGCAGCTTGGTAACTTTGCATTTTTTTTGTGAAACCGACCAGTCTCCTGCAATGTGATGGTGTACGATCTGACAAGTGAACGTGGGTCATCACAACTCTTTCAGTGATTTAAGCGTTATCTTCTATCTGTTGTCTTCTATTTTGACAATAACTCATGTACTTGGCATGGGGAATGAATGCTGTCTTGTAATAATGAACCCAAACAGTCAGTATTAGGATGAAAAAGTTTACACCAGCTGCTTTCTAAAACCGCAGGTGCTTAATATGTTTACAATATTTGACTTTTTAAAGGTTTCTATCCTTAAACAATTGTCTGCTGAAATTTGTAAAGAACATGTTGCAAATTATGAGCATAAATATATGCAATTTCAATACTTGTTGCGATAGGCAAAGGTAGCCTATTGTGGCACAAAATCTTTCTCTAAAAATAATACTCATTCGATTTATAAAATCGGTTTTTATTGTTTTTCTCCAAAGAGTATTGTTTTGTTAAAGTTTAGCTAATTCATTTAATTACTTACAACATGCTCTCTGGGGAATTTATCTGCATCCCAAGTAACCACTAATTGAAGATGATTTCTAAGCAAATCAATTTTATTTAGAAAAATGAAAAAATCTCGTATTGAAAACACAAGTTTCTTCGAAAGTATTGATTGAAAAAGTTTACAATAAACAATAAAATTCATTCCCACTCATCCTAATTGATTTATCCTTGATTAAACATTTTTAAATATCTCTTTTTTAATTGAGAAAATTATACAAGTTTAATAAATAAAATTGTCACCATTAGCCATCAAAAAAACTTTGTAACCAGAAAAGTGTAATTTTTAAACTCATTCTGTAAGTATTAAAAAATGTAATGCATTCGAAAAAGGAAGGAAATAAAAAAAAAATAATATGGAAGTTGATTACCATAAAATTGCATTCACTCTGCATTTAATTTAGTAGTCTTTAGTAGAAAAGTCCAACAAAAGAAAAACGACTTATGGATGTCGGACATAAAGCCAAAGGAGTAATAAAATTTTTACATTTCTGACTATGTAAAGCTTAACAAAAAAGACTTGCTGCAGCTAATTAACTATTCTTTACTAATTGTTGTCAAAAATTATTAAGAATTGCGATTTTTTTTCATATAAAGGCTTCCATTATTATAAGATCTTATATGGGGATAGGTTCTAAAAATGGTTTTATCCGGTCCACTATCAATAGAGTTCCCCTTTGGGTCAATTTATGTTCTTGTAGCATATTTCAGCGCATTATCTGAAAAAATAATAGAATATTATATGGGGAGGGGTTCTAAAAATGGTCCAATCCCATCCATTTTTAATAATCTTTCTTTTTGGACCCATGCAAGTCCTCGTGCTAAATTACATCAAAATGTTTCAAAAAATGCGACCTGTAGCACAAATTTACATCGACAAACAGACGGACATGATTAAACCGATTAAGATTTTGATGATTTGAGTGTGAAATTTTTCGTTTAAAAGTTACAACACTTAATACTCTTTAGAACAAATGGTGCAGGGTATAAAAGTCTATATAATTTAGTAGCTTTTTCTTATATAATGACCCACAACCAGAGGTAATAACCTTCATGGGAAACTTAAAACAGAAATAATTCAACTTTTACTTTTAATTTTTTTTTATTTTTGCTGGTGCTGCTGCCACTATTAATACGGCTACCAGCCTGTACTGAGTCTTTTTGTAAACTGTCGTAATTTAAGACATTTACGAGTAATAAATTGCCAACATGCATTAACACGGAGGAAAGTTTTTAATGCAATCCAAGGCGATTACTACCTTAAAATGTATTTGCCAAACATAAAGCTGACTATTTCTTTAACATTTTTATAATATTACAACAACAAATTATCACTTGAACTATGTGCCATTATAACCTTTAAAAAGAAACTTTTGGTTCTTGTTTATTCCAGTTCGAGGTATGATCGCGATATCTAAAGAAATGGGGTCGCATTAAAAAACAATAAAAATTCTTTAAAAGGAAAGTTTTTCAAAAAGAAAAACCGAGCAATATATTGCCGCTTTTTTTGTATACCATTAAGGGGTTAATTGATAATTCTTCTATTTATTTATGTAAAATTTTTTATTGTGTTTTGGAGTAATTACTAAATTTCCATATGAATGACATTACATGGCATTACATTAATGGCTAAACTAAACTGTTTTCATATTGATACTAAATTTTCATATAAAATAACATTTAAAATCGAGTTTAAGGCATAAAGTCATTGAAGTGAAGCCGAAGACTCAGGTGGGATACATCTGCTCAGATTTTGATGCTACTCAAGAATACATACATATACTTTGTGGTGTCTCTGGCACTTGCCTTTGGATGTTGCAAACGCTATACTAAACTTATCATAACTATATGAAGCTACTATCATAGATGCAGTATTAGGTTTATGATATAATTTTTTTCCAATTCACTTTGCGTTACTTGGTTTATAAAAATATTGTGGCCATAGGACACGCAAACGTAAAATGCAGTTTTCTACAAAAATATCTTGAGTGCCAGTGAAAAAAGAAACATCTTACAGTCATACAATTTTTCCAGTCTTATTCTATATTTCTTACATGAATAGGGAAGAAAGCCGTAAAGTTGGCTTTGAGCCAGAAATGATTTCTTTTTCATTGTTTTAAGAAAAATGTTAACAAAGAATAATTTAAGATAATGAATACAAAAACTTGCCAAACAAAGAAACAGATTTTGGTTTGTTACGTTAGGTTGCACAGGATAGTTCTAATATTTATTATATTTAAAAATCGATAACGTTTTAAATGATAAAATATATAAATATTATATGGAGGAGAGTGAAGATTAAGAACTTAAGATGGTTACACTAAAGCTTCAGGGAGGATATAAGGGGCTTTGTACGTTAGAGCTTTTAATAAGTGGTAGATTGTAGTTCCCATGGAAAGGAGTTCCTTATGTATTCATTTAAAAAGATGCTTAAAAAAATCTCTCTAAGTAATAAGGAGACCGATATATGCATAAAATAAAAAGTAAACTTGTTCGTTTGCCAACTATTGTAATATCTCCACTAAAGAAATGATTGATTGAAAGCAAACGGCACTTGGTTGCAGTTTCCTAGCGCTTGGCAGTGTAAACCATACCCAGTGTAATAATAAAGGAGGAGTTTTGTCTTTTTAAAGAAATGGTTTATGTCTGCTTGTAAAATTAATGACAATTTTCTTTCTTATTTGCTTGCGTTTAACTCTGCTGTCCTTAGTTTAACGTTTGAATGATGACTCAATGAATTCTGCTCAATTTCGTTGTAAAGAGGGTGTGAATCATTTGAGTATGGATATGAATGATATATGTCGCTGTTGTTGTTGTTTTTAGCGTTATATGTTATTTGTTTTCCTAAAGAATGCATAATGTACACTTAAACCTGTCTTTGTGCGGCCTTTTTTTGTGCGATTTACTTTTGTGCGGTGTATAAATCTTCAATCAATAACCTTGACTGAAGTTTGGTAAACGTTTTCGATACTAGACTGAAATACAACAACATACATTAAATGAGATTTTTTTATGGGTCCTCTTGTGTGAAGTTGTTTGCACCACCCAGCAACACTTCTATGCATGTAATAAATATTCCCATTGACAGTATATTTAATATTGTATGAATAGTTCGTGCTCTAAATAATTGGCCACTGGTTGTGTTGTTATGTTAAGGTGTTATGCTATTAGTCACTTGGATTATGCTACCAGGACAAACCTTTAAACTTGGGTGTATATTCGCGGTAATTGGCAATCATTGCCATAAAAAAATATTTTGAATCGTAATAAACATTTGTCAACCATTTTTGCTTGGTGCCAATGATTTGTTGTAGTTCTTTTCATTCATCTAACATACAACCTAATGATGTTATCAGAATGTTGCCTACACGTGTACTTGGAATTGTTGTCTCGATTGCATATTAATGAGATTCTTAAGCATGAGTATTAATTAACAAGTTTTACAAGACCATAGACCATGCCTGCATCTCATTAAATATTAATTAAACAATTTTGTTTGTTTATATAATTCTCCAGCAGTATATAAACGTTTGTATAAAAACATTTTGAGTCCTTCCCAAAAATTACAGTTCAATCATACTTACTTCCTATCACCACTAAAACAATTTATTGTTTTCTTTTCAGTTCAGTCACTGGTGGTCATAATTCTTCGCTATGCTTCCGCTAAATTTCAATTTTATTCTATAGGCGCGTGATATATGGTATGTATGGAATGATAAAAAATATTAACAATAAAAATGTAAATTTTATTGTTGTTTTTGATATTACACAGTATAATGTTGTTTACTTATATAATACAAACAATATAATATAATAAACAACAATAACAGCAATAGATCATGTATTTTTCTTCTTTTTTTTTTTGGGTCCATTATATAATGAATTTGAATATTTGAAAACAAAACAATAAACATAGAACGTGGTAGCGAAACGAAGCATAGTTTAAGCGACGCTAAACATTTTTCATTTATTATATAAAATAATCAATGAATGTAAATAATTTATGACTTGTTTGTAACCACTTGTACATACGTACATACATGCACCAAAATTGAAATTAATAATAAATGTAAAATGTATAATAGAGTAGAAGAGGCAAAAATACGGAAATAAAATTAAATAAAAAACAAGTGAGAAAGGCGTTTATTAGGCGTACGCTAAATTTAGGAGGCTCACCATCACTACTGAACATCATAACCAACTTTTGTTATAGTTTCTCAAAGTTTGGATGCATGTGTGAACTATTGTCTATTTTACACCGTGAGAGTATGTCAAAACTCTACACGGATGTACAGACAAATATAGAATAGCTAAATCGACTTGGCTATTGATACTTGGCTCCACTCCATATCATTTTCATGGTGGATCCCATTTTGGCATTTCTAATATTATATAACACAACCGCCTGCTAAACATATTATTCTATTAAAATAATCATTTTGCGATATGTCAAGGAAATCTCAATAAATAAACTTTATTTGATTTCCTTTGTAAAAAAAAAAAAAACTTTGGAAAAGGAGTGAAAAAGAAATTAAGAAAACAAATTTGTTGTGAACATGAAATTGTGATTTGTTTGTGAACCTGTTGCCCTTGTTTTTCATGTAACAATACAAAAAAAAAAAAAACAACTTAAATAAGAGCAGAAAACTTTAGCAAATGCGGCTGACATGAGTGCAAACATAATAGAGAACATGCAACTAAAACTATTCATAAAACAATACAACACAATAATCAATGGCAAGAGTGTAAATGTATGTAGAACAGAAACTATGCCAAAACGAAGGCAATGCCAATTATGTGTCATAATTAAAACAACAACTGATTGACAGTTTCATTTTTAGGAACATATAATAAAATCATCACATCAAGTATGTTATTAAATCATGTGCACTTCACACTGAGTTGCAAGTATTCGTTTATATATTATGAATAATTTGCTTCCTTCATGAATTTATGAACACAAATATTACACAATAAACCAATAGGAGAGTAAATACAATAAATTAAATGTATTACATGAGTATGTCTATTCAGTGTAAATGTAATCTGTGCTTGCTGGCCATAGACATGGTCAGGCATAGACAATATGAGTTAATTTCCCCTAGAGTTCAAGGCTTACGCAAGGAAACAACAAGTTGCTTTAGCATTATTAAGACATACTAACAGCAGGTGTTTGTATGCAAATGTTTTCACTGTTTGGACATCAAAAATTTTGTAGTATTTTCCTTATAGTTTAATAATGTAACCACAAATAGCACATCAACTGTTAGCCGGCCATCATTTGCATACACAATCATAATAAATGATGATTATTTTTTGCACAAAAGGCCAACTGCCTCTAGGAAACCCTTCATATCCATAAAATAAGACTATTAATCCTTGATTGTTTTCTTATTGCATAAAATTTCCCACTTTATGATAATCTTGATGTAATATTGCAAAAACCTACCTGTTTACCTAACCTAAGCCAAGATGTTGGCTTGCTCAGGTTGATTGTTTTTAATGATGTTATAAATAAAAGGTTTTTTAATTATTCTTTACAAGCAACGTTGAGCGGCGTTGTTTAGATTGTCGCATAAAACTGTTAAACTTTTTTAATCAAAGGATAAAGTAAATATTTATGCATGTATCATGTTTTTATTGATGGGTGATCTGAGAGAATTTCGATTGTAAGTCACCTACATGCACAATTTTTTACTACAGTTCTTTACCATCTTATGTGATTATATGATTTTGATTCTGAATCGCTTCCTATATTGATTGATTGCCACAAAAGGTAACACTGATATAAAATTCAATTTCAAGGTAAACTTTTATAAAGTGATGCCTTCGCCAAATCCAAAATATATTCTGACCAAACACTTTTTCGAGTGTCGAACTTTTTCTTTTCTTGAATTTCTGTTTTTATTTATTTATGTTTTTTGTTATCTTTAGTTTATCTTCAAAAGCTTTAGGAGCTGTTGAGTGCTTACCGCGATATTACTTGACATACTTGTACGCACTAAAGTCTCTTTTAGGTATGTTGGCATGAAGACATTGACGGCTGTTAGTTAAAAGGTGGTGTTGATGTCAATGTCAACAATGATGATGTGACGATGAGTTGCATTAATTAACACCTTACCAAAGTGTTTTTTCTTTTTCTTTTTCATTTTTAGTTTCTTTTGTTTGTAAAACGTATTCCAACAAAAAAAAAAAAAAAAAAATGAAATATTTTCTTTAAGTCAGAAATTTTATGATGTCATCTTATTCGAATGAATGTTTTACAGATAACACATGGAATTACATGGAATTGAAGTACAAAATGTTGTTGTCTCTGTTATTTTGACCCTTAACATGACGTTTCATTTCAATATTGTTAAAATGTTCTATCAAGTGCTTAGATTTTATGTAAACGCATAACTAAAGGATAAAAAGTTTCTATTGTTGTTTTTAGTTAATCCTGTTAACATTCCTTCCAAAGTACTTTTGAGGATTAATAAGTCATTTTTAATACCATTTGCGAAACCCACTTTGGCTTTTCTTTTATGGCAGCTATAAATGTAATAAAAAACCATTTCCACCCTCTTCATTAAACTTTACATTTTTTACTTACTTTTATATAATATATAAAAACATAAACTGCTCTGAAGGAAACTCTTATGATCTGTACACATAAACCATAAAAAAAAAAAAAATGAAATATTTGTACAATAAAAAATAAATAAATACATAAACGATTCCCGCCATGTACACCCTGTTCCAACATAAAGTACAATAATGATAAATGCAAACAACGTAGCGAATAAAAATGCAAAAAAAAAAAATGTTTGTGGTTTATGTAATAATTGAAAAAAGAAAGGCATTTTTTGTTTTGACATAATAACATGTAAAATACAATAATTATGCGAAAAAGGCAATCATGCTGAAAATACACCGAAAGCTTCATATCAACAACAAGCACTTATTTGTAATATACTAAATAAGTTTCCTATTAAAGCGAATTGAACAAGTTTAAAGAAGTGAAAGAGTCGGTTATGCCCGACTATTTGGTACTCTACATAACGTAACGGTGGCTGTTTAAAAGGAGAAGGATAGGAGGAGTAGTGTTAAATCGCTTCAAAAAGTGATTCTGAAAAAATCGATATATTTAAGAAAGTGTCTATTTTGCGTGTTAGGTTTTACAAACATCTAAACATATTTAATTTGCGCCAAATAGTCCAGAATATAAAACACGAAATTCCAAATCATACCAAATGTAACAGAAAAACAGATTAAAAATCCTCTAACATCAGGTATAGAGCACAATATATAAAATGAGAATTCATGCAAAGATTTGATTGATAATTAATATTATTTACGAAAATTAAAAACCGAGTACGAATTTGTAACGGATATTAAATATTGTTTAATAATAAAAACAATTTGAATAACAAACAAAACGTTTCATCAACACTCGCCTTCACATTGTTCTCAGTAAATTTTTTTACAAGTTTTTGTTGTTTCACATGTACATACATTTGCCATTATTTTTAATATCCGCCGTTTGTGATTTTTAGCTGTCTTCCCGTCCATCACTTTCGCGAGCGTGCTTTTTTCGCCTTTGATGTATGTTTACATTGTTCTTACATATGTAAATTTATTTATTTAAAAGCACAACGACTAATGTTACACTCTCTGCCATATAAACAAAATAAACATAGCGGCTGTTTTTTGCATCTATGCGAACATGAAAGAGTGTATGGAGACTGCTTCGGCCACTGACTTGTAAATTATTGTGAAAAAACATACTCGTAGGTATGTGTTAATGTATGAAAAATAAATATCAGCAGTTTATGGATTTATTGATTGTTTACATAAGTAAAATAAAAGAAACAATTTGTAAACGAGAATTAGCAGAATTTTTACTTAAAAAAAAATATATAAAAAAAAAAAAAATAATTAGCCGTTTATAATAGATTTCTCAACAATACAAGTCTTATTAAAGTGGTGCATTGGTATTACATTTTCAATGCCTCGATGGATATGCAATTCTCATCTAAAATGTACATTGGCCCAAGAAGGCAACAAAACTTTGCAAAATATTTTCTTCCTGCACAATATTCTCTGTTGGTTGGAAAATACAAATATGCGTACAGTGGCTTAAAAACAAAAAAAAAGAAAAAAAAACTTTTACAGCATAAAGTAGATTCAATAATATTCCAAATCTTTTCGTTTTTGTGCAATAAATGCCGTACTTCACTGGTTGATTTAACCCTCCTCCCCCCTTTCATACATTTGAAAAAAGAAAACAAACATAAACATCCCACTTATACAAAAAAGCAACAAAAATAAATGCGTATATTCTTCAGTTGTAAAAAACGTGCCAGCTCGAACACATGCTGACTTGAACCAATTGGTATTCTGTTCATGCACCAGGCGCATAACTAGCTAATGCGTACACATGTAAATGGTGGGAAACTTGAGCTTATATTTTTAACAGCTTCCATGGCGTTATAATTATTCAAACAACCAGCATACAAATTGACAAGAGACGAATATACAATAAACGATTTTTATTGCGATTTATTGAAGCTTGTTTGATTGTTAAGACGATTTCTGGGGGATCAACAAAAAAAAAAAAAAAAAGGAAAAATAACAGTATTTAGCGAAGCGCTTTAGTTTATGGGAGGTAATCCTCTCAGTATTTAGCCACATTTTTCAGCTGACTTTGATACCAAACGAACCAATAAAAGTTGCTAAAAATATTAGAATTTTGCAATTGCTAAGTATGAAGCGTCCAGCAACAAAGTATTAATCATTTCACGTGCAAATGCAATAACATTAAAAACTAATTGGAATCAGCATGTTAACAACTTTGTATTAAAAAGTTGAACATAACATGAAACCAACTTCTGTTGTGCGTTGTAATGAAACGTTAAAGCGTTAAATTGTAAGTATGACAACATTATTATTGTTGCTGTCATAAAACATACATCGGGTATAAAACGAGCGATAATCTATGAAATTTGTTTACTTTTCTAAAAAAAAAAATCCGCTTAAATTTACACAATAGGAAGCGTGACTACCGCGTTTATAACATCAAAGCCTTAGGGTGATAATAAAAGGCTTTTAAGTTTTTGTTGGTTTAACGTTTCATGCTGATTTAACGATCAGCAGACATACAATATAATATCAAATTTTAATCATTACAGATGCTAGTGAGAATAGTTTTTGCATTTTTTAAATGAAGGTAAAAATGTTCCTGGTGCGTAATTTAGCATAATTTTTCCTTCTTTATTCCATTTAATTAATACACATAGAAAAGTGTGGCTTACTTTACCACCAAACCAACTACATTTTAAATGCATAGGTTACCAAACGAGCTTTAAAGACTTATGGTTAGATTTTGGAAATATTGATTTATCAAATTTTTTTTATGAAAAGTATTATTTATTTATTGTTTATAACTCCTTAACGACAAATGCCACACCTATCTTCAGTTATACATATCGTTTCTAAATCGTTTCCTAAATTTATTTAATTGTGTTCGTCTGTGAAAATTGTTAATTAACTGAATTATCGACTATGCGAAATGTACACTCATTCACACAATTTGTAGAACTTCTTTCCATCATTACAATATAATTGTGGAACTCAGCGCTGTAGACTAATAAATAGTCGCGTACAACCCACAATAACATTTTCACTTGTTTTATTGTGTATGAATTGATGTTATGGGATTCAATCGGGCATGACCACACGTATCAGCAATACAGAGAGATACAGAAACATGCTCATTACTGTACACTAGAAGAACCATAAGTAACCAATACCAAATTATACGAGTATGTACTTGGAAGATGGAAAATTGACACATGTACTTTATGTAAGACTATGATGCATCCGCGGTATTCCAGATTTGACCTAAATCAAGTGCAGTTTTATTACTTGTTATGGGCCCTAAAAGGATTCTAATAAGTTGAAGATGGTTGTTGCATTAACAGATCGATAGGACAGAGAGACATAAGCTATAGAAAAGAGGACATTTACACACGAAATACTGACAAGAAAAGCAGAACACAAGAAAGATGTTATTTAGACAATCACACAGGCAATATAAACAGACACAGTAGGTAGGATATACAGATAAGAAATAGATGATAAACAAAAGAAAAAACAAATAGGACAGATGGACAACCTACAAAACATACAGGACAGCAGGCAAATAGACACAAACAAAGTAGATACAGAGCTTGCATTGAGTTACTAACACAACAGCGTTTATGTTAAATCCATCTGTTCTCTTGTGTTAATGACCATAATTATAAAAGTGCTCTACGGCAATTTTTCACTCACTTCCATTCAGCTACTTTAATAGTCACATTTATTATATATTTCGACAAAATATTTCATTACATGATTTATGTACATTCGAAAGGAAACATTTTTTTGGGAACCTTTTTTGATATAATTATGCTTGGTAGGTATTGGTACTAGCAATAATTTAATTGTTTTTATATATATTTATACATAAGTCATGACTAAAAACAATTAATCAAATCAAAACAAATCAAGAACACAAAGAATTTACACATGTTATGTGAATAAATTTCTATTGAATAAATTTTCATATGAAAAAAAAGAAAAGAAAAGAAAATTGTACAAAACACGCGATTTCTATCACCCATCAACAAACGAACAATTTCACATAATAAATAAGGGAAATCCTTTCGCCACCCCCACACAAGCACATTTCAACATATTGTTATATGCATACACACAAGCCAAACCTCAAACATTTAAATACTACAAGCAAATTATTTCAATCGTGCTTATTAAACCTTTGAACATTGTAAAACCTACTAAATACATATAAATTATTCAATAAAATGTTTAATCTACACATACACGTGCACATATATGTTATGTGTATAGAAAGGAATAATGTTTGAATAAGCTGACACTCGGGTGGAGAGCAAGTGTTTGCGCCAAAAAAAAAAAACACACACACACTTCTTTACACCCTTATGTATGCAATTAAATTGCTTTCAATTACAGTGGTCACACACACACATAAAAGCTTATCTCTCTGCTTAAATTGGATAAAATAGAGTGCATTAAATGGGCGAGTTTATTGCAATTGATAACTACTACAGAACTGAGGCTGAAAGAGGGAAAAAAAAACTGATATGTGATGAGTTGATAACGCATTTTGTATACTCTCCTATACTACATGAATTTTTATTATGTACACACTGTTGCCCAAACTCTGTCATGTACAGATTACCAGAACTATAGCCACAATGATGAACTAAACTATTGTATAGAAAAGTACAACAATGATTAAGCTACTCAGACTTTGTTTGTAGCAAACGAATAAAAAAAGTGTTAATACAAGCTTATAAAATATTTTCACTCAATATAACCAAAATGCTTCAATGCATGTCCGTTAAACACATTGTACTGAAATGTATTTAAAAGTATCCAACAAAACCAATTAAAACGATTGATTTCAATAAAAGTAAAATATGTAGGTAAGCAAACGTACACACGTACCTACATATTTTAAACAAATGAATTCACTTGTCCTTTTATAAAAGCTAAAAAAAAAAACAAAAAAAGAATCGATTTTATATTACCATCATACTAGGTGTATTTTTTTCAAAAAAAAAAAAAAAAAAAAAAAAAAAAAAAAAAAAAAAAAGATTTCAGTAACCCTACAAGACATAATTGGAACATATCATAACATATGGAAAATGTCCGTCCGAAAAATCTTCCTATAGAATTAATGCTTTTAAGATATTACTGCAAGATAACTGAATCGATTAAGGACACGCCTACAATTTTGAAATATATGTGCCGTTCATTAAATGAACATGAAATTTATTATTTTGATATGTAAATATTTATATTTACTATTCATCAATTTACAAAAAAATTGTATTCAATGCGGGAAAGAAAGCGTTAGTGTATGCAATCCACGCCCACAATTTACGAAACATTTTACTTGAGACAGAATTCATGTACAGCAGAATAGTATAAAACGCACTTAAGAGAGAGCATAACTGTAGACATGCCACACCCAAAATTTATATACATTGTAAATAAGAAAATATTCCAAATTTGTCCAGACATACAAACAACCATAGCTTTTTTGCTTCATAACATTTATAGTATACGAGTACGTTGTAATTCTTACACATTAATTCCATCAAATAAGCGGGTAACGTTTGATATAAATGAATATACACACACACATTTGTAGTTCTATTATATGAATGGCTTTTTAATTGCTGAAACGTGCCACAAGTGCTTACACACTTAAAAAAAAAAAAAACACAGAGACAACATATCTTATTTCAGCGAGAGGGTCGGATGCATTCGTTACATTTTACATGTATAGTACTTTTTTAATGAGCCCAATTGCCATGAAAATAAAACCCATCCATATTAATATAAAGCTAAGTAAGATATAAAGGGAATAATTAGAGGAAAAAGTCACGTTCTAATACATTTAGTGATGGTATGTTATTCAAGTAATCAGCTTATTGTTCACATCCCACCCGACGAAGACAACCCGCAGATGTACAGGAATTTAATAAAATACAGAAAACATTATCATTTGGTGTTGTATACAACAAGAGATAAATAAAATTCAGAATTATATATTAATACCCACCTGGTTTTAGTAAAGTTTATTAACTTTTTAAACTCACTTAAGACTCACATGTTAGTACATGCATGCATTAATTAATTTATCCGTTCTTTATCAAAAACATAAAACGTGAAAGATATGCATAAACTAAAAAAGTGTCAACGTTTTTTGACATTTTTTTCAAGAAAGGTCCGTCATACATATCTCTCTTTCTCTCTCTCTCTTCTTGTATTTATAGAGTAATGTGAAGAATGCAGATGAACAACATTTTTAGATTGCCAGAAATGCTAATGAAAGAAGTAGGCATAATAGAAGGATTAATTAGAACTTATGCAGGAGAAGAAGATCATCATGTATAAAGTGTTAATTTACTAAAGAAACTAAGAAAGCTTTGGTTTGGATGGACCAAAGTACATCTTATTTTTTTCAAATATTCACCACAGACAACATTTTTATATCCTTTACAAAGTTTGTTATTATAGAATTCTTACAAAATATATGTATTCTTAAGCTCAGTACATCATATCCGTCCAAGTATTCAAGTGTCCGTCTGTCTGTCCTAATAATCTAATGCTTCAAAGTGCTAAAAATGGTTGACATTTAAGGTAAAATGGAACAAAAACTACAATAAAGGTTAGCATTGCATCAGTACCATACAATGCCGTGAAAGAAGATTTTTATGATGTATCAATAAAAAGATATTTGATAAAATAAAATGTGACACTAGTTCTGAAGATAAACAGCTTCAAAGTTGCTGTGACCCAGCAAAATATCTGGAAATTGAATATATGTTTGGTTTATACCACTTGACAGTTGCTTTCTTTTCTTTATGCTTCTCGAAAAGGTTTGCGTGTGAACGCATTTGTTTTGTTAGGCATGAGGTGAATTTTTTACATTCTTAAGTTAAACATCCAACTCTCTCCACAAAATAAACAATCGTGTGCAATTTCTAATGTGTTATGTAAAAAAAAAAAAAAAAATTAATAATAAAAAAACTTTGTCTTCTAATTGATTTTGAGTGAAATGAGAACACAAGTCAATCATTTACACTTTGTATATTCGGAAACTTTCCGCTGAGAAAATAAAGTTTTCAATTACGAATGAACTTTGGTACAAGTTGTTGTCAGCTAAAGGCAAAAAACCAAGTGAAAGGAAAGAATAAAACTGGATATTAATTAATGTTGAAGTTACTTAAATACCAATTAAAGTTTTACACTTTGCTAACACTTTGAATCATATTATATAACTAATATTGATTTTGATTACATATTTCATGGGTTTTTATTGTGCTATATACTGTAAAGTAAGTCAGCGCAGAACAGTTTTCAATTTATATGTCTGTATAAACAATTGTTAAGAGAGCAAAATATATATAAATTAAAAGAAAAAATATATTTTCTAAAACCATCTTGTTTTTCACATTTCATTTTATTTACAATTAATTAGTTCCCCAGACTGGTAAGCTTTACTTTAATTCATAAATTCAAAGAGGCGCCACACTAATCAACTTTGAATGTTGACCACAAATCAATGTTCGTTTTATTAAAAACATATCATAAAGGATTTAATTTGGTTAGTTGATTATGCAGCTTTGATTCCTGTACAGCATGATTTAATTTACATATTTACCGTTGTAGTAACAAAACAATTTTTTTTTTCTGTTTATTCATTGTTGGTAATCCAGTGGTGTTTACGTTAGTGTCACTGTTTAGTTCCATTTGAAATTGATCTAATTGAAAACAATAACACAATTTTGATTTTTTTATAAACGAATTGTATAACAAATGAAGGACAAACTTTTGTACATTTAAGAATTTAATTCAAGCAAGCTTGATCATTTCATATGCGACACTACTTAGCTGCCCAGACGAACATGGCTAAATTGATTCAGATTTTGCTTCTGAATCTTTCTTTCAACTTCATTTCGGTTCAATTTTTGTGGTGTTTTGAGTGATTGTGGGTGTGGATCTTGACTGATTTTGCCCATCTTCGACAAAGTAAAAGTGTGTCTACAAAATTTCAGCTCAATATCTCAAAATTTACGAACTTAAGAATGACGCAACAGACGGAGACACGGACAAACATGTCCAGATCTATTCAGTTTTTAATGTTGATCAAGAATTTATTTACTTTGTGGGTTCTCTGACGCCTTTTCCTGGGTGTTGTAAACGGTATGATAAACTTAAACTCTAATGTGGAAGGTATAAAAATGAGTACATGAAGAATGGTAAGTAAAACAATTTGAGGTTTTAAAATTAAAATCCTATAAAGATTCGGTGGTGATTAAAAATTTTAATACATTTTAAGTTTAATTAAATCATTGAAGAGGGAGAGAGAGAAAGAGAGAGAGAGAGAGAGAGAGTATATATATATTTGAATATACCTCAACGCGATGACATAAATACTGTTTAAACTTTTGAATCATTAAAACATGATTGTGGGAAATTTTTTATTTCGAATAAATTTTCATTGAATTTTTTTTAGACGAAAACTATCATACCGGTAAGAATTAACACCTTGAACTCATTTTAACATTTTGCTGTAAAATCTCTATTACCTGTTACATAGATGTAATTGTGAAAAAAATATCATTGTTGTGAACTTTTTTCTATTATTGTGCACAATTAAATCGCTGCAACATATAATCAGGTATTATACTTGTAAAGGGAAAAGTGTCTAAACAATTTATGCTCATGTATGCTTCAAATGCAATACGTATGTACAATACAACGTGTATGCCTTCTACTACTTTTCCCGATTGTACCGAAAAGAACACATGTGCGTGTGTATGCATTGTTAAATGATTTATAAAGCTTAACGCACGTTGGTGTAAAATGTGTTTAGCTGCCAGTGTTACGGAAAGAAAGAATTTAACAAATTCTGGGGTACGTGTTAATAATGTGAGTTTCACGTGTACTTTTCCTTTTACACCTACAATGCTTACATGGTTTATCCACCATATGTATAAATATTAACTGAGATTTCAAGGTAAATCTGTACTCATTGTTTTAGCTAGGAGGTTGATTTTCTATTTTATATGTTATGTTGTGATTGTGCTGAGTGTTCGTACAAGTGGTCTTAATGCTACAGCACAACACTGCTTGTTCTTATTTGTTCTAACAATTGTTTTACATTTCTTTTCTCTTTCCTCTTCTGAATAATGTGTTTATAGAGTTTTTGATAGTTTATTGAAAAAGAGTTTATATGTGTTTGTAATACTTTACAAAAGTTTGTGATGATAATGAGTTTAATGTGCATTATGTCCGTACGTCTGTCCAACCTTAAACATATTACTTGTAATCAATATAAATTTGGAATTTTATTTACAAATATTTTCTAAAAAGGTGTCCAGGGACCAAGCAGAGTCATTATTAAAAGATAGAGTAAATCAGTATATTTTCAGTTTCATCATAAAAAGAGACTTTATCAGGCGGAAATTCCCAATTCTTCAAATCTTTTCATAAAAATTAATGAAAATTAATTAATTAGTTAAATAATGAGCTGTGCCACATATGTATCCAATTGGACCATTTTTAGAACCCCTTTCCATATAATGATACTTCACGAAGTGACTTAAGTGTCAATGTCTTGCATTTATTGATACAACTAAACTAATTATGACATAAGTTGTAACACCAAGTAGTGTAGGGTATTAAATATAAACGACTACATTATTTTCATTTATTTAAAACAAGTTTTTAAATGTATATTTTTCATATCTCTTAACAATCGATTCCCATTTGCATAATTGTCGCAACCGTTCGACCAAATGTCAATAATAAGATCTAAACTCATTAATAATTGTGCAACAAATACCAAAAGCATTTCAGTTTCATAGACAATACTGTGCGATAATCTATAAGAACGTTTGATGTATAAATATTGATGGAGACCGCAATTTAGATAAGTAAACAAATGCAAAACATAATAAATATTTAATTAACTTTACTATAATAAAAGCATGTGAATAAGCAAAATGCAGATAATAATCTTAGACGAAATATTAATTCGTTATTGTTGCTGAGAAACTCAATTTTATAGTTGAACACAAATGTATGCAAATAGAGGCGTAGACAATACAACATTAATAAAATTCTATATAAAATTAAAAAAAAAATATGTTAAGATGTAAAAATCTTCTTCTTATTATATAAATATTGATGAATATTTTTAGTATTTAACCAACAACTTTCTAAAATATAACTTTGAACGAATTTGAAATGAGTTCAAGGGTCAAGGCGTACAATTCATTAATTATACCCACATGAGTCCATCTCTTAAGTGTATAGAAATTATTTGTCATCACATTAATCTGGGTGACATTAGAAAGCATTCACAAACACATATGCACACAAGGCATACTGACATCGTAAACAATTTATATGGTATGTTGTTCAAGTGTTAAACACAATAGAAATTTTCTACTTTAAGAGTACTTTTAATATTGTTTTTAGCATTGCCATTTCATCGTTTACAAACAACGCATGTCATACCAATGCCTTAAGGGATGTATGTATGTTGCTTTAAGCTGGGATCTCTTGTCAACCAAGATGATAGGGTGATGATATATGTTACGTATGTGTTCGCCACTCAGTAAGAGTGTCATTTATTTTACTGGATGTCTTAATAAGATAAACAACAAAAACAAAAAGTAACAAGGGCTTATATTTTAGGCTATAGGATACAACTGTCTAATAGAGCAAAAAAATTTGTGTTATTATGT
Source organism: Crataerina pallida (assembly GCA_949710015.1). Lineage (NCBI taxonomy): Eukaryota > Metazoa > Arthropoda > Insecta > Diptera > Hippoboscidae > Crataerina > Crataerina pallida. The sequence goes on along the minus strand of OX453290.1, from coordinate 2,353,204 downwards.
TGTTATTAAAATCGATCGCGACCATAAAAATTAATCTTAAATTATTTAAATTATGCATTTTATAATGAGAGGTTTAATTGAAATGCTGAAAATGGGCGGGGTCGGATAACAAATCCGCCAACAATTTTAAAAAACCTCTTCACGTTGGTTACTAAGTACTGCAATAATTGCTAAAATAGGTAGATCTTGCCTATTTGTTACGCCCACTACTAATATATGAATGATTATGCTACCAAAGGGGCTGAACTCGATTTAGAAAGCGATCTAAATCGACCAAAGACATAAACGTTTGGGTCTATTTTTAGCCGTTTAGGTGTTACATACAAGTGATGCAGGGTATAACAACCGTGCCTTGTACTGTTTAAATATACATTCCATGCAAACGCCGTATATGATGGGTTACATCAACACATGTTGTCGATGGTTTATATAATAACAACGCCCCGTTCCTTTTATTTTCCTCATAATGGCGATGATGGCTTTACCGCGAAATAAAAATTAACAACAATTGAGAATAAAAAAGTAAAAAAGAGTCTATATTAGGCGTACGCAAAATCTAGGAGGGGTAATTCCAAATTTGATTTTCTTTTGGATAAAAAAAATTGATTTATTGGAATCGATATATAGAGTGTAGCTAGACACATGCCCAAGCTCAAGGAATTTGCCCATTTTCAATATATATATAAATGTACCCAACTTCCCTTCAATATCAAAAAATGTACGACAGCGAGAGTAGGAAAAGCTACGGATGCGGTTTTTAGAATCACTTTGTCATTGGACTCATTTCGATTCTACAATACCAAACTTTTATTGGCATAATTCAACTCGGCATCTCAATGCTTGGGGCCGTGAGACTGCGAGAGCAAAAATCAAAAATTCTCACATATCCAGGGAGAAAGCGACTAAAAATTTCATACTAAGCAAAAACATATATACACTTTGCCACAAAACCAATATACCCCCATATTATTACGATGGTGGGTATAAAAAATCGAGCAGGACTTGAACAAAGAAAGAAAAATTTATTATTGATTGAAATATATGAAAAAGAAAAGTTTAACAAAAGCACAGAACTTTACTGCAACTATTACATACTATCATACAATGTGTCAAGAAAAAAATTATTCATGTGACTGCAACATTTGTACGTGATGAGTTTTGTTCTCTTTACAAAAGACTTTTTTCACACATGTGATGCGTGCGTACAGAGCGAGCAATCAACAAATTGCAATATTATACAATAGCAAAGGCAACACAGGCACACATACACATACTTACTTCCGTGTTAAAGTATTACAGCGATATTTTTATGATAGTTATTGTTCGTGTGAATGGGTTAGTGTCTGTGGGATCTGTTCCTCTAAAAGCGGAACCATAACCATCACGTATGTATATAAACGAGTGTGGCCATCATTTATCATTAAATTAATTTGTCAAAATCACACACACACACACACACACACACAATTTTCAGACAGACTTAAAGAATAAACCCATTAATCTCTACCGTATATGATACTTTGTTTGCATACACAAAAGAATTTTGCAAATATTTTAATAAAGCGTGTATTATTTATCGTTTGTTATGGTAGATAAGGGTCGTATTTTATTTCCTTTTTCTGTTTTCTGTTCATAATTGACGATTAATGCTTGAGTTTATTTTATGTTATTGTTAGGGTGACGAAACACAGACACAGGGAGAACAGTTAAGAGACTCAACATGTTATATGTATACATGAGTTGATCTAAGAATCTCTGAAACTGGTTGTTTAGCAGTCCCAACTATGAGTCTATTATTAATACTCGTCGTCTTATTCAATTATCCGGATAAACAAAAAAAAAAAAAAAAATGTTCATTAAATTTTATAATGTTAACATAGAATGGCAACTCTGCTCCTAAAGCATTTAAAATATTTTCAAATATTTCTCTTTTACCCTCAACATTACATCAACATTTAGTAAATATCAGTCATCGCAGTGGCTAGGTGTTCCATAATGCAATTTGTCGTTGTAAAAGCGAAATAAATTCATATCCATTTGTAGGTGTCTGTGGATTGCATTGTGTGCTTACAGCCGAACAAATTTGATGCCATATTTTATGTATGTTGCGGTCTTAAAATTTGTGTCACAACTAATATATCCAACACAATAACAAATTAGCGCTCCATAGATGGAGATGAAAGTGGCCAACCTGGTGCTGATGTGTACCACACATTTACACAGACATGATGTGCATATAATTTATATTCCAGGCATAAATATGCCCATCATAACTAACTATAGAGATGAATAAGTGGTTTTAAAATGTAGACGTGACTTGAAAATAATTTCAATCTATGAAATAGTAAAAGTATGAAAACTTTGTAAATCGTTGTAAGAAACAGTTGAAACTAATTTTAATTTCCAATAATTCATTCTCTCAATAACGGGGAAACTGATTATCTTGTGCCTCCCAATACATTTCACTGCTGATGTGTCAACATTTTAAACTAATTTATTTATCAGTATTTCATGACAAACATGAAGCCCACACTGATTTAGAAAATTTAGTTTGCTAATCTTAATTATAACTGGCTAAAGTCCAGTTTATTTAGAAAGCAACACATTGCCTAAAATTCAATATGTTTCACCGGGTACCACCACCACCTCGTATATGTATGAAACTAGTTTCCGTAAAATCGAACTCAGCAGCAACTGATGGTGCATGCACCATTAGTAATAATTAAAAGCTAACAACACCTAAATCCAATGCTGTCAATATGATTACTTTTCACATGAAGTGTCCATTTCATTGGAGGAATATATGAAAAAAAAAAAAAAAAAATTAAATTTCGCAAAATAGTCAAATGTTTGTACATGTGTTTTAATAAAGGCTATAATACAAAAACAACAACAATATATAATAACCCCAAAACGAGGTATATGTTACCGCTGAACTGGGTATACAAAGCGCATACAACTATGCCCCAAAACAATTACAATAAAGCATGCAACACCTTTGCGTTTTTATTGCATAGTACGCATGTTCGTGTTACAAGTGCGTGCTAAAATTTATATGTATATACGAAACACATTTATCGCCCACCGCTCTTGGGTATCTCTGGTAGTAATTAATTAATATTTATGATAAGAAGCGCCGTCATTGCATTTAAACCAGCATTAAATTTACAAAAGCCTGAAAACGCCATTCGTTGTGGGTACATAAACAAACAAACAAAAAAAAAAAAATACATATATACAAACACTGTAAAATTGTATACTCTACAGAAACTTTTATTTAATGAAAAAATATTGACCATAAGTCTGGTGAAATTCTTTATTAATATTGGTTTGATTTCACTACCGCAACGAGCTGTAAGCCTCGTATAGGATGATGCTGTAACAGCAGCAAAAAATTTTATAATTTAATCAAAATTAAATTCTACGAGAAAAAAAAATCAAAAAGTAACTAATAGTTAATCTTTAATGCTTAACGAATGCCGATCAACTTTTTAAACTCTTCACATACGTTGGAGGGTGGAGGAGGACGAAGCAGAACTTTATCTATTTTTTTTGTTAACATGACAATCAAAATCGATTTAGCTGCGCCCTTCTATATGTTCGCCTGTCTCTACATTGTTGAAACGTGAGATATTGAATCGAAATTTCATATATATTGTTGCAGTTTTCATTTAAATATATTGGGCGCGATCGAATGAAAGCTACTCGCTCAAACAAAGTTAACATTTGTTCTATATTTGTGTTCACAATTATCCTACTCATCGATATGACACGACCAGTAGTCCACGGTACTTGGAGCAAAATTCAGAATAAAACAGAAGGTTATGCGTTTTAGAGACATTATTTGGGGTACCTGCCACGTCTATAGTTTATATAAATATTGATAAATCTTACTTGAACAATTCCTTTGAACAGAAGACATACACAGTTACCTGCTGCTCTCTTAGTTTGCGTAATTATGAATTCCATTACATGGAAAAAACTTTCGCATTGTTACAAAAGTTAATGTAAAGGATATAATATGATGATGTTTTAGGAATTTCAAGATTTTTTCAAAATCCGGCAATGCTCTCTAAATAATTTGAACAGTTAAGGTAGAAATTATGTTAAAAACTATCAGTGTTGTTCGAAATGTAAATGTATTGCATCTACATAGATGCAGATATTATTTTATTACATTATACAAGTATTGTCATTTTTTTTTAAAGTGTAACAGTTGAAAGCTCTTCGAATATACTCGCGCCTCTCTTTTGCTGTCAGGATACTCCCAAGTGTATTAAATTATATTGGGCGCATGTTCTACCTCTCTCAGAGCATTCAATGTTTTGTATTACAAATAAATTTTAGTAATAAAAGGGTTTGTATAATGGAATAAAAAAAAATTACATGTAGAAAGTAAGGCAGAGAGCACAGAAATTTAACTGAACTAAAAGTTATGCAATGACATTGATAGAGAGAACAATGATATCTTAATAACCATAGAGATTGAAGGTCGGAGTAAAGGGTTAACATTAAAAAGTATATATATGTATAAATGAATGGGAAGAGTAAAAGCATCAAGAATTTAAAATGAAAATCTACTCGCTTATGAGATAATCTCAAGCATACAACATAAATTAAACGAGGTCTGCACACTTCTGCTTCTGTTTGCCCATCTGGCCACGTTTTATTATGCTCAACCAATTACATATTTCATATTTTACCATCTATTCTTACTTCATCTTTTCGAATAATGCTTTTACAAGGTGTACCTTTTCTACGACAAATATGAATGTCACAGTTAAATGCCTTAAAATCATGTCATTACAATATTTACCATTTGCATGGATTTAGTGGAAGCCAAGCAGAATTTCCTAACTTTCCGAAATATATCATGACCAATCGACAACCAACACAACATTCCTTTTAAATCGTGTTATTTTATGTATTATTGTTATTGTTTTTTTTTTTTTTTTTTTTGGTGTGCAGTGTAGCAACTTTGTCATCCCGCAACAATGTATTTTTGTTATTTTGTTTCGTTGTTGTATAATTCAGTCTCTAGTGGTCATTTCAAGTGTTGTAGAATGTTTATGTTGGTTGAAGCCACATGTTAGAATACATACCTATTACAGTATATGGTATATGGCAGCTTGTTTAGAAAGTTTAACTGTTGATTGTTAATGTGTCATGTTTTTGTTATGCAACATGTAACGTATACTTTAGTGACAAGCGTTAAAGTTAAAAATTAAATTAACGTTACAATGAAAGTTTGTTAGGAAATTGTTGTTGCTATAATATATTATGTTGTTCTGACATATATTTTTCGACGTAAAGGCGCCTATTTGGTAATTGAAATAAATAAACAGTAATTCGGAAAAAAAAGAACCTCTTAAGGGTACAAGTAGTTATTTAAGTAAGTTATTACAGGCGTGCTTACACTAACTAACCGTCTAAAAACAAATAAGAAGATCAAACTCGACCACCTAATACTCTGCCTATTTAATAAGTAAACAATGTTTTCAATTCTATCAGGTAAAAAGAAAAAAAAAAAAAAGAAAGAAAAACCCATCGTGCTGACATACTTATGGAGCGAGATCAATGTGGGAACAGAAATCATTATTTGTCTTATTATTACAATAGTACCTCTTCCCGTTTAAAACCAAATTAAAATTAATTGTTTTCTTAAGCATTTGTCGGTACGTCCCATATGAGGTATAAACAATTAGAAATTGAATGACGAGCCATTTTATGTATAACAAAAAAAAAAGTAAAATACAATATAGGATCAGTTTGCATACATGCGGCTACAGAAATTTGAGTAGAAACATTTATCAAAACATAATGAATTATGTGAGGAAATGTTAAATGCTTGTGTTTTAAAGGTGTAAAGAAAAGCTGTGGACCGAAATAGGTATAAAATATAATAAAATAGGAAAAAGTAGTGAAAGAGTTCTTGCTACCTAAAGAAAAGATATTGCTACTGATGCTTATGTGGAATAAATTTTCCAAACCATCACTATTTTCTGTGCCTTGCAAACGATAAAATCGATGTGAAATGTATTATTTACATGAATTGAAATCTTTGATCAACCGCCACACGTGTCTTTAAAAGAAAATTAATGCGCATAATTTTTGTTGAATAAAAATATTCAAAAAATCAAATATAAGCAACAAAGGTACAACATGACATGAATTTTCTCAGAAAATTATATGAACTCTAGTGCACATACATTGATTTCTTGCTAAGATACACGAGAGACAGATGTAAATTGTTTTGTTGCTTAGTTAGAGTTATAGTCACATGATGAATAACCCAACAAGTCTTTAATAGTTTAGTTTAAACGTGAACAACAGCAACAATAACTAGAAATGATCTTGATAAATAGCTCATGTATGGACAGTAAATGTCTAATGTTGTCTGACATTTCAACAGTTTTCTTCAAATTTTTTTTTTTTGAATGAAAAATATTTCACCGAAAGCTCTAGTGTTGTTTCTTTTTTCTTTTAGTTCAACACTTTAGGAGGGATAAGTGTTAAACTACAACATGAAATATAGAAGTAGATAAAAAATTAGTGTCTACGCCAACTCAGAGCACTTCGTGCTTTGCCTAATACCTAACAATTCACAAAAACTTCGTAAAAACAAAACAAGGATCACAAAGTTTAGACGATCTCGTAACATATTGTAGTTTTGAATTGTAACTAACGAAGTGCTAAAGATGGCCACAATTTAGAAAAACTGTCTTTTCTGCATAATTCAATCGATGATGTTCACAAGGCCACGCACACATCTAGTTGAGTTATGTATAACTTTTCCATCTTTTCAGTTAAATTTTTTTGGATTTTTGATGAAAACTCTTAAAAACCAATTAATTAAAAGCCTAACGCAGTTACTTTTCCTGGCCCAAGCGTCATTCAAAATTATTGTATAACGTTTAACGTTTCAACTCTTCAACTTGTATATTTCAACACATACGAGTACATCAGTGTCATACCAAATATAATAGCAAATGTTTTGTATTGTATTCTGTGCATTCTTTTGCATGTTGTACATATTGTTGGTCTTGTCTCAATATGTTGCTCATTTGTTAATACTCGTTTTGTTAGTGCTGTTCTTGTTGCTGTCAGAATGCTTATAATTGTGATTGTATGACACAATATGTATCTTGTATTTAGTTTGTAAAACAATTTTTGGAAACGTAGAAATGTGTTAAGAGGACTATTATGACAACCTGACAACGACAATCATATTAGATTTACAGTCTGCAACATTCAAACGTTGCAATATTTAAATGTTAACATTTTATATGAATGGTGAGGCTTTACTTGACACACACCATAATAATTTAACATAAACCAACAACAACAATAATAATACATGAAATATTGTTATTACTTATGTACACTTTTGCTTTGGGTCCTTATGAGATATGCCCATTTTCGTTAAAGCTTTGTTAGACATACTTTGAGGTGGGCACACATATACACACACACGCATAATACATAAAACGGTCTCTGTTTACATGCAAATGTTGCATTAAAATTAAATCCATTCCATTATAGCACAAGAGAATCCTCTTGCCACAGACAGCATCTTACTACAAATGTAATGTAATGCTTGACAACCTACACTGGCACATAACAGGAAGATTCATAAACATATTTACATGCACTAACGATTCATACCAATGTACAATTTCCACATGAGGTTATCAACGTAAATGTTTAACTAAATTATGTTCATATGTACGATTTAGATAAAGTACGAAAATATATGTCTAGTAAAATATATTTAATAAATTGTTTTACGCTACTTTATATACATGAAGAGAGTATTGAATATTATAAAATGTAATAAGAAAGAAGTTAAACAGTGTATGTCTGTACGTCTGTCTGTTGGTTGTAAATTTATAATCTACGTACAGATTGTAGTTTTTGATATATTTTCATAAAATGAGATTTAACGACATAATTTGGTATACAAACCGAATATTTTGAAAATGAATAAGGTCGGATCATTTTTAAAGCTCATAATGTTTAATTTCGATATCAAGTCATATGAACAATAATGTTGGAACTGTCCTTTAGATTGAAAAACATTTGAAGACACTGATTGGAAGTTAGGTAGGTTATTAAATTGTTAATATAACCTACTTTTTTCACATACTTTACAATACAATCTTCTTGGTAATTTAACGGGCTTTCGTCTTAAATGAATGTGAAGAAAATAGCAATTATATGGTTTTTATAAAAGTCGCTGTGTATTGTATTAAATGCTTTATACCTTGTAATGGATTTCATATAAAATACATAAATCACACCGACAGTCATTTCAAAGGGTGAATTATTCACGCTATAATATACAATTGTAGCCAAGAGTTCGGTCAAGTGAAAGCGTGAACATTTTATCAACACAAGGAAATTAATGAAAACGCTGTAAAGTATATGTAAAGATAAGTATGTTTGTGTATAAATGAAATGAATAAAATATTTAATGCCATTGGAAGATAAGTGCAGATGTGTAATATTTATGTACGTGAAACATATTCGTTTAAGTTTTGCACTCATCAGTTTAAAGCAGATGTAAGAACATTTAATTTAATGTAAAATAAAAAAGTAAAAAAAAAAAATATATATATATGTCTGAAGCCAAATTTTGAATACCCCAAAGCTATCTTAAACCCTAAAGCTATATAAATATGTATAAATTTTATAATGTATCAATAATGCGGATAAATTTCTTAAAAAATTGCTCCTTTTTCAGTTTTTGTTGCATTGTTGGCCGATCTTGCTTAATTTCAATACTAATCTGCATACTAGCAACACTTCTGCAAAGTTTTTTACTCGCTGCGACCAGGAGAATGATTATCACTGACAGACAGGCATAGCTATTCGAAACTGATACAGTATATAAATACTTTGTGAGATATGTAACCCCTGCTTGTGGGCTTTTTAAACGTTTTGACAATGTAACAAATACTCCCATCTACATACATATGATGGTGGGTAAAGAAATACAAAAAATTGTCCACAAAAAGTAATAAAAAAAAACTTATTTCGTATATATTTGAATAACAGTAGAATGGAAATAAAATTTGATAATATACGAAATTATACACTAAAGCAGAAAGAAAGAAAAGAAAGTGAAAAAGTCCGAAAGGTCAATTTAACCTACAGTTTACCAACATAAACGACAATAACCAATAAATCTCTGTGGGTATGTTGAATATAACATCAAAGTGCATGAACGTATAGAACAAATTTACATACACACACGTTTAATGAAAGTATGTGTGAGGAAAAAAGTTCATTTTTTAACGCTCGGTAGTCCTTAAAGACATGCGTATTTACAATACTTACAAACATGCAATATATGTTATGTATGTATAGTTTGAACATAGGTGCATACAACAGTTGCTAGTTTGGTGCAATATAAAAAAGAAGAAAAACCGAAACAATAAACATACAATTGTTCAACAGCTTTTGTTTGTAAGGTTAAAAGAAGTTATTGCGGGTATCTGGGGTTCTATAAATTTTATATTGATTGGTTATCGTTCAAGCAATTGTTGTCGTTATTGTTCTTTCAGTTATTCTAGTGGTTATTGTTCACTTCATCAAGTAATCCTAGTGTAAGTACATAACTTTAAATGAGTTTTGCTGTTTAAGTGAGCATTTTGTTCTCCTCTGGTATTTAAGTATCAAAAATATTACTGCTTCAATATTTTAACAAACACACTATACCTACATGTATACATAATAAATAGCCAGTACTTTTAATAAGAATTACTGACTTGATGGATTGATGGATAAAGACGTATTTTCATTCATTTACTTCTCTCTCTCTCTCTCGTATGCAACATTTACTTAATAAAATACATCCTGAGTGCATTGTATAAAAAAAGGAAACAAAATACTTTTGAGAAATTGTTTAAAGTTCGCTTCTTGATTACACACACACATACACATTTAATTTATGTAACAAAACGAAGTAAGGAAAAATGAAAATAAATAAAAGTTCGTTTCATGTAAATAATATTAAACAAGTTTAAGGCGATCATTTCATACACTACAGTACTTGATTGCACAATTTATGCTATGATTAGTTGAGTTGGATCAGTAAATTCAACTTCAACCGAATCATAAATAAATCTTCTCCTCTTTGGCATGATTACAAAAATTTCAATTTTATGGCACAATTTTTATGGCAGATAAATAGATTTTTCTATATTATGGGCGTGGTATAGCGAACTTCATGCAGGAAGTAGAAATTTCTGCAACAAATTTCAATTCAATATTTTAAAATGGATGATCTTGAGAGTGCCAACAACACAGACGAACATGTTTAGATGGATTTTGTAAGGTTTTCGAGGTAAATGGAATAGTAAGCTTAGTATACCACATAAAAAAGCTTCATATGGAAATGTTGTAAAAAAAAAAAGATCTTGATTCGTCACAATCAAAACTTAGTTATTTTTCATGAAATTTTATTAAAAAATTGCAAAATATTTCCTCATATAAAGGTTTTGCAATAGTAAACATCTTTGGCTAAAAAAAAGCTACCTGTAGGTTGATGGACAGACAGACTAATATTGTTTCATCACTCTATAGCGTAGAATATAACAACCTAATGATTGAAAAATTTTCAAAATGAACTGTGTGCTGGATATGATATAAATTGCTTCAATTTTTGCATTGTTAGATTTTTAGTTTTATTTACATGAATTATTTAATCTCCTACTACCGTATAATTAACTTTCTACCCAAAAGCAATTTTCATGAATGAACGTTGAATTGAATTTTGTTCTACTGTATAAAATCATACTTGTTCCAGCACAAATATGATTTATGATATGCACAAAAAACATGTTGTTCCCTAAGTACATATGAATGCATATACGAGTACAATATATTGTTTGTTTTAGTTTTAGTTTTAGTTTTAGTTTTCTTTAAAAGTTTTCCAACGTTCTGGTATATCTTATTTTAGTGTTTTTAGTGTGTGCATAAAAAGATGTTAGTGTTGGTTAAAGTAAAATGTTCACTGGATTTCATTATCCAAATGAATTGTGTGTGTTATGTCCTTTGCATAAATATGCAACAGAAAAAGTTATTTTTATTATTATACTTTTGCTTTATTATGTTGCTACAAGCATGTTTAAGTCAACTCTTCTTCTTCAACTTTTTAAAAAGAAAACTTTTAATTCAATTAAAAGAGAATTATTTTGTGAAAGAAGGAAAAAAACAAAAAAAAAAACAAAACAAGTAAGAAAACGAAATTTAGCTTAAACCAAACTTCATATACCCTCAACGTTTGCAATAGTGGACGTGGCAGGTGTATGATTACGTCTCAGCTTGAAAGTTTTACGTGGGGTATGGTTTTTTGTAAATTGTGGACAAGTCTGTTATTCGACAATGCCTATTTTTGGCACATCGATGAATGAAAATAACTATTAATGTATGCAAAGTTCTTAGGAAAATTTTATTCTTGTAGATATTTAGGTTTTTGGCGATTGTGGGGGTGGCTCTTGACCAATTTTTCCCATTTATAATATCGATCTGTGTGCAGAAACTAAAAGTTTCAGCTCAAAATTTACGACGGTGAGAATGTTAACAACAGACAGACAGAGAGACATGTCCAGATCGATTCATTTCTATATGCACTTTGTAGGATTTCGGACGCCTCCTTCTAGGTGTTGTTTACAAAAAAACTTAGTATACTTTACGAGGAGGGTACAAAGAGTCTTATTATACCCTTACCATGCCGTCCCCTTTCATAATTAAAAATTTGGTGACATTTAATTTTTTAAAAGCAAAAACTCCATTTATATTTCCTCTAGCACCCAATTAATTTCTTTCCTTAATACCATTTAAATTTATTTATTAAGATATCAGTTGCATTTATAAGCAATTTGTTGATGCTTCAGTAATTTGCAAAATAAAATGGAATTGCAAACTTCTAATTTGGCAGTATTTTAAATGTGTGCTGCGGTCCTAGAATGTGTTTTTTTTTTTTTAAATATTTAGAAAATGTAAGTAAAAACCATTAATAACGAATTGAAGAAATTAATTTGTATATTGAAAAAAAAAAACCACAAAATACAAAATAAAACAATTATTAGCCGAAAAGGTTAAATTATATAAAAAATATATTCGTTGATTAAAAAAAAACTCCAGACCCGCTTATAAATAAACAGAAAAATTCATTCATGGCATTGTGAAATATTTTCTGTATCAAAAGGAAAGGAATTGTTGCCACAAAAGAGAAATGCGAAAAAAAATTATCCGACAAAAGCAATCAGCTCTCAGTTATTATGCTAATGAAGTCATTTCATGTAGCAATCCTTCCTTGCCTTGGCAAGGAAAGCTTAAACATGTAAAATGGGAAAGAAAGCAGAAAATAGGAAAACTTTTTATTAAATTAGATGAAAAATTTTATGTTTTTCACTCGTTCCTCGTACAAGTTCAAGGAAGTATAACTATATTAAGCAAAAATTATTTGATTAAAAATTGCCAAGAGGAAAAAAAGAGCACAGCAATAAAGGCATTCATCTAGCGTGAAATAGAAAAAAAAAAAAAAAAATTAATAAATTTTTTACAATATCAGCTGAGTTTGTTAGAGTAGGAGACCATTTATTCTAATTTTTGGCATCATTAAATGTATTTTGCGCGTTTTGTTGCACAGAAAAAAAAGTTTTCTTTAAAAAAACTGAATCGGTAACTATGGTTTTTGCTTTGTAATCGTGTTTTCTCACTGTTTTTTAGGTATTTTTTTAATATTGATTAACGAACATTTGTCTCCCTTTTCTTAAATTCAAAGCAAACAAATTTGATGTAATTTATTAAACAGTGTATATGTATCGAATGGAAAGCTTTATAAAAAAGAAACAGATCGAATATTAACTATGAAAACCATCATTTAATCCAAAAATGCTATAATCACTGACTTTGCTCGAGAGTTTCCATCTCTTTTCCTTACATTGTATAAGCAAGTGTTCTTAATTATGTATCTAATCCAACCCAACACAACTTAAGGACATCAATATATTCAAGCTGCTAATCCCTTAATTCCATTAATTGAATGTGTAAGATTTACACTTTATTAAATATTTATTTTGATGGTGTTTTATATCACATCCTCTATAACATTTGATTTTCTTCTTACTTGGTAGCAAATATACCAACATTCTATTTTATGCCTGAACATAAACTTGTTTAGTTTAGTTCTGTGTATAGTGCTTAACCTGGTATTAGAGCAACAATACTTTTGTTTGTTTTTTTTTCTCTCACAGCCAGTATGTGCTATGCATACTATTAGTTACAATCTGTTGATTAATATTCAGCATTTCTTTTGCATATATCAATCAAGAGGTAATACTTTAAGGTAAAGGTATACGATGCCTGCATATGCAAGAGTTGTTGATGATATCTTTTAAGTTAAATTTATATCAGCTTTTTACAAAATTGTAAAGATTTGAAATTTTTGGAAAAGTTCACCTTATTGTAGTTAGAGTTGTTTAAAGCACTCTTCTGTTTGTTGAGTTGGTAAAGTTTAAATATTAGTCAACTTTATAAATAATTCATGAGGAGTCTAGGAATCAGCATGAAATCTGTTTACCCATATTTTTACTTTTATTTTAGAGCTAACGGGTGCCAATTACTACCTTTTTATTATTAATGGACTTTTGTAATGAAATGTAAGATTGTACAATGAAAAAATTCATTACTTTCGTTTTATTATTTTTTTTTGTGGGTATGGGGATTTTAATCAGACATTTGTAAGTACCAGAAAATGAGCGAGCCACACCCCCAAAATCAAGAGAAAAGTTGATTTAGCCAATCTATCCGTCCGTGTGTCCCTGTACTTGTAAATATGGAGGCGATCAGTTAACGTATGTTTTACTTGATTTCAAAGAAATTTAAAATATTATTTCCTTATTATTACTATTTGGAAAAGGTATATGATGATGGGTATTTTAGATTTGGTACGCTCCTTTTTACTTGTTTGTTAACATCTTTTTCCACTTTACTACATAAAACCCTTAAATGTTAAAGTTAACATATGATGGCTTTCAAGAAGTATTCCATAAATTCTATCTTTGTTATAAATTATGCTTAAATGATTAATTAATTATTAAATAATAAATGATTCAAAGGAACTGTTATTATATTTGTTACTAACCAAAGACTTGGTTGTTTGGTTGTAAATGTTATTTCATTGAATTTTACAATTATTTATGTATGTTGCTATAAATATAAGGAGAGATTCATTCCATTAGTGTTAAAATAGCAGAATTATTGCATGTAAACGGATTCTTTAAACATTATGTAACAATTCAATTCAATTACATACATATGCAGACATCCGTTTCTGTCTGTATGATGAGAATGATCCAGCGTATGAAATTTTTATGTAAATTTACATTAAAAATGATTGGAAAATGTAAAAACGTTTTCTTTTACCCTAGAGACTTGAACTGTTTCCCCTCTTGTTACCTCTTGCTTCAATTCATTATATTCTCAACATAAGATGATGGAAGAAAACTTGCTTGAAATTAAACAAAACTTTATTTAAACTTGAATTTATTTTCGTAAGACATTTAATTGAATGCTCCACTTTCCGTGTCCAATTGAAAACTATAGAAGGTTTCTATGTAATGAGATACAAAAGTAAATGCAATTGTAAAGGAATCCTATTTAATTTTTCCAAAAAAAAAAATTGTGAATATTTATTGCTTTTAAAATTGCAATAATCTCTTAACACTAATTAAAGTAATATGTGCTTTGAGAGAAAACAAAAAGCCACATCAACAAATCATTTATTAGTATTATTTAGAAATTATCATTTAAGTATTAGGGAAACCAGTTTGTAATGTTTGATTTATTCTTATAAATGTTTGCAAAGTCATTACAATTTATTATTTATTATTATTCCTAAGGGATATATAAAATCGGAGAGCATTTACATTCTAATTCAATGGTTAATTCAATGACAATAAACATTTTAATGAAATTTTATTAATTATCCACATTGTGACGGAGAAAGTGAGCAAATAATTATAATCTTCTATCTAAGCATACAATATTATATAAAGCCTTGTATAATAATATTTAGTTCTACTTATTGTTAATTTACAAATGAATTCTCCTTTGTATGAATTGAAAGGAAAGATTTCTTAGAGCCAAACATATACATTTCTAATATTTTAGTAGTTGTGGATGTAAAGCATTGAACTAGATCAGTGTTTTTGGCATTATTTGGTTTAGTTGATCGAGGCCAACCGGCACTGAGTATCTTTAGCAGCACAGCAATATCAATTCTAAAAACTTCGCTACGTACTGGAGTTATCGTAAACAACAAATTCTAACCCTTTGAACAGTCAAGTCGTGCAGTTCATTTCTAAGCAAAATCTAAGCAAAATTACTACATAAGTGAAGTGAACCATCATTAGTCTAATCTAGGGAAAGTAACTCCAACAACCCAGTGAGAGCATTGATATTATTGAAACTAAGCAAGTGAATAAATCAAAGCAAAGCATCTTTAGTTAAAAAATAAATGAAGTAAAGTCAATGAATAATCTCAGCAACGTATCTCCACATTATAATAACACCTGGTAGAATCATCAGCATTATTCAGTTACAGAATCCATCGTTAGTAAGAACTATATGGTGTTTCCTACTTATATATATATATATATATATATATATATATAATAAGTCTCCCAGGAGAAACAATTTCGTTAGAACATAAAAAATTAAATTTTAATAAAAGTCTGCTTATTTGAAAAACGATTGTTGTTATTGTAAATAAAATTACACATAATTTGAAAATAAAAATTCAATTTTGTTTTTTATTTCATTAAAAAAGCTAAAGCATTACTTTTGAATTAAAATATTACCGGAGGGATGTGATTACCATTTACATAAATTTTAAACCAGACGTTTACATAGTTACACTAAATTATTAGATAAATGAAATTGCAATAAAATCCTTTTCTATTTATACAACACATGGTGCGCACCATATCTAAACTTAATGGAATGCAGTGAAAGGATTTTATATGCACACCTAATGTTGCATAAAAGAAACTTGAAAAAATATTAAATGGACTATATTTCTTACATGTACCACATTGAGAAAATGTACAATTTACTTTGGATTAAGTCAAAGAAGATCTATTTAATATCTTTGTGATATAAAATTTAAATATTATTGAATAAGTTTATGGAGCTAAACCCTAAACAACTTTTAATAATTTTCATACCCAAGATTTGTACTCCTCTACAATCTTATATCAATTCTTTTATATGTTTTGTAAATTGAGGTATATTTCAGTGCTTGATTAAACACTTGTTCCAGTTGAAAGTTTACTTGAACAATTTTTTTTTATAAAAAATTGAGAAAAAGGTTAAGAAAATGTATGCAATGTGCGTTTTGCTATTTTGTGTGTTTAAAACAAGCATTAAAACGATGAACATTCATTTGTTCTGAAATGATTGATGTTGAGTACATTTTGCATTCATTTGAATGTGACATCATTTGTGAACGACTTGTGATGAATGTCCTTTAAATTACGAATATTTTATTGTCTAATACTCAGATTTTATATGGATGTATATTCTTTTTCTTCTGCATTTCTTTGAAAGGTATAAGAAGAGGAGGCTATAAGTTATTTTTTCAATTCTCTTTTTTTTTTTTATTCCATTTAACACCTAAAAGTTGGAGAATTTCTTTACACAATTTTCTGGATTTCAGCTTCTACACATTAAAATGACTAATTTCTTAAGTGATTGTGAACCACTTCACTGTAATTATGTATAAAAAACTCTCAATACTGCTGTTGAGTAAAGGCTTCCAGTCATATATTTTCAAAAATTCTTTAGAAGAGGTTCTAGATTATAAACCATTTCCTCCCAAAGTACTCACTTATAGTTTTATAGACTAACCTATTGTTTTTAAAATATTCCTTAATGGCTACGGGGACTTTTCTCTACATAATTCCCTATAAATCTAGATTTGTATACAAGGGCACTTGCAAATAAAGAATATCATAAAACTAATACTATAGGTAAACAAGTGATGCAGCATTTGCTTTATTTTTTATAGAAAGGAAATAAAAACGAATTTGTGCAATAGAGTACTTAGAAGATGCGTCATGATATGCTTTTTGGGGGGTAAACAAAAATTATTAAAGCTACAGAAACTGACATTAAATCCATTTAAACAGAGTTTTAGACAAGTTTAGTTTTTTTTTATGAACACAATATGTTTCTATCGAACGGTTGTTTGTTTGTTGATTTCTGAAAATTAAAAATTTAAGAAAATTGGCGGAAATTGTCAAACTGTGGAACTAAGTGTCTGAACAAGTAGCCTGCAATAAAATGAACTATGAAGATCGATTGTTTAAATGAATACAATTCTGGTTTACTACTTTAGCTACTTAACATGGTTTATTCATAGATGAGAAGAGCACTGAAGGTGTGGCCTAATTGGAATTTTCTATCACTTTGCAATTTCAAAGCCTTTCCTCATAGAAACGATATGCGAGTGACCCTAAAAACTGTGCTTTTTATTTTTTATATAAGTTTAACTAACTTACGCATTGAATTTGCGTTGATATTTATTATTAACAATTTAATTAAACTTTACCCTTTAAATTGTTTAATAATATGCAACTTTTGATATTTTCTACTGTGATCCCATAAAAATGTTAACTTTTGTGTTTTGGTTGAAATGAATAAACTGCCGGGCTAAAGCATGAAATGAGCTTAAAACTAATTCATATTTTAATACTCATAGTATACGTAACAGCGTATATTCAAGTTTCCGGTCGTCCTTACCTCCTTCCTTCCGTATATTTCACATTGTATTTATCTTTCTTTCTTTCTTGAATATCATTAGTACACAAATTGCTGCAACAAACAAAAACTTTGTTATTGTTATTGTTTGTTGTGTTGTATTGTACGAGTATAAGACTTGTAGGATTATATTAAGAAACTTTTTCAACTGACAAGTATTGTTGCTACAGGATTGTTATTATTATTATTATTATTATTATTTTTGTAGCTTTTGGTCTTTGTTATCGTTAACACGTGTATTATTGGATTAGTTTGAACAGTTGAACAGTTGAGTTGGTATCATCATGACAAAGAAAACCAGTTCATTTTTAATTGAGCAAAGAAAATGTGTTGTTAGAGTTCTTTCCGATTATATTTAAATTAAAAAGGATTGGTGAGAATAAGAATTCTTGTTTTTTATTGAAATATTAAAAAATTTCTGATCTACGTTTAGAGAAATATAACGGCGAAATATAAAAATATATTTTAATCTTGTCAGAAAACAAATGAAGAAATTAAATTGGAATATGATTCTTTCTGTTATTCGAGACCACGCCCATTTTTAGCACATCGATGAAAGGAGCAGTTGTAAATATGTTCACCAAATATCAATTTAAGGTGAATAGATTTTTGTCAATGTGGGCGTGGCTCTATACCAATATTACCATACCACATTTCAGCCTAATATCTTAGAATATCTTAAAAAAAGATGCACAGATACACGGAATGACAAACTTAGCTTACGCCCCCATCTTATGTGAAGGGTGTAATGCTTCTGAATGAAACGATAACGATGCAATGTCCATATTAACTTTTCTTTCTCTTCATCATAAGTGTTAACGAGGACATCAAAGGACAAACAAAAATACTGTAAAACATTTACTTCAATAATATAATATTATGCTATAACATAATGCCCCATTTGAACATATACTCAAGCGTGCTGGTGGAGTAGTTTTCAGGAAATATAATCCACATGTAACTAAGTACTCGATCCACTAAAGTTTAATACAATTACAAAAACACAAGTTCGCAACAGACACTGTTTGGTTCAGAGCTGTACGTGCATTGATATTCCTTTCAAGATTTCAATGTATTGTAAAATTATTTGCTAAAAAGCAAATATTAACGAAAAACAATGAAAACAAGATTACAGAAAACCCTATTACATGAAGTTCTGACAAAGTGCTTATTAGTGGAAGCGTTACAAATATAATAGTCACAGTATACTGGGATGTGTTGTTGCAGAAAGAAAATTAATTGATTGCAATATTGAATATCTTAGATCTTTTTTCGATGTATACCACGCCCATACATCACAGGGTGCTCTCTTTTAATCAGTATTATGGTAGAAGTTATATTGTTGTTCTGTAAATTTTTGGTTTTTTATCTTTATTGAGTAAATGAGAATTAGGCTAGTGTGTTCGCGATGGTAAAAAGTAATTTTCATGAAAAGCTAGAAGAAACTCTTGTTTATTCACTGTGGAAATAGCACCGATAAGCTCTTGCGCGTGAAACCATGGATTTACATGCATACCTACAGCAATCAGGGCTGGTTAAAAGTGTGCTCCGTCTTGTGTAAATATATAATTAGACACTATTATCAGCTGGTATACTTCTTCGCTGAATATTAAATTTTCTCAACCGAGGTATAGTTTAAAAAGCTAAATATAATCATTTGACTTTTAACTGTGCTAACAAAAGTTTTTTCCGTTCACGGCTTCAAAGATGAAATTTTTTAATCAACAACTTTTTAAAACATTCTCGAAACCTATATAAAGTGAGTGTGAGAAGAAGCATTTCACAGTTTTTGATATGAAAGATTACTGACTCTGCAATTCTTCAGAAAATGAAAGTGGGAAAATATACAAAAGTTCACTCTAGTTGACACATATTCATATCTTGCATTATAAACACAGCAATAACTTGAAATTGCTTAAGTTTGCCGTTGCGCTAAACGTGTTCTATTCAAAGTGTTTGGGTGCGTATATCATCACGATTAAGTTAAACACTCTTGAGAATTTTTTCTTCATTTTTTTTTTTTTTAAATTTTACTTGATTACATTTTTAAGGTTTTTGGTTTGCACACAACAAGAAACAAAAAAGAAAGAAAATAAATTACTCGGTACAAGTTGGAAAAGCCAATGTAAATATATAGTATCTTGTAATTTAACATTTAACATAAATACAAAGAGTTTTTAATTAAAAATGTATTTGTAACATTTGCATTCGTTCAATTGTTCAAATCATTTAAATTATTTGATTGCATTTGTTCGCTCTGTAGTCATCAAGTCACAAGTGCCATTTAGCTAAAAGCACAGATATCACCACCATCATTATATTATATTAATTATTTTCATACACACACACCGGCAACAGCAGCAACAATGCTACAAGTACAACAAATAAAGTGTTTACTTATATTTGAGGTAAGCCACCATCTCATGAGTTATTATGAATGGTTGGCATCCGTTTGGAGTTTGGGGTTTTTCTGGTATTTTGGCTCACAGTATACCGGATACAAAAAATATGATTAAATACTTGTTCACGCATTCATGTATAGTACATATAAGGCGCTCCGAGTGCAAAATGGTAAAATGGTAAAATGGCAACAACAGTTCACTTTTAATAAGACATCAACATAGATACAATTTATGAAGATAAATGAATGGAATAGACAGGCAAACACCCTCACGCTTAACTTTTATGAAATATGTTTGTTGTTGTTGTTTTGTTGTTTTTGTGTTGCTACTGCATATAAATACGTTACGGCTTCCTGAACGAGCATAGTACAATATTTAAATGGTATACGAGTATACTCGTTTTTTGGTACTTTGTTCGTTGACTCGTTCACCATTTTGTTTAGCAGTGTTTATGATTTTTGAAGGTTTGATGCTTTGAACAGTGTGGTTATGTCAGAATGGTATTATTTTTCACAAAACTTTTGAATGCAATCATGCAAAATAATGTATGAATGAATGTATATAAGTACTTGAGATGTATTTTTCCTAAATTATTGTATTAGGGAAGGATTTACTATGTCGCGTTCTGAAATATGAGTTAGAGAAGATCAAGTGTGACACTCTACATCACTTGGCACTTTACAGCTCTACAAATAATAAAATCTATTGGATTATTTGTGAAGTATTGCACTATTAGTATTTGTTATATAAATATCTCTTCATGAAAAATTTTTATAGGTAGAGAACTTCTAAAAATATATATTGTGGTGCAAATTTGTGATGTGAAATTTTTAGACCAACAAAATAACATCTATTAATTTTTATTTAAAAATATTAAAAATTGTTTTCTTATATAATGAATCGTTATGGGAATGGGTTTATAAGGAAAAAAATATACCCACTAAGCCATACCCACTAAGCCTATTTCAGTATTTCAAACATTTCTGTTCTCGTTATTGCATTTTAAATAGGAAATATCTTTGTTTGAAATCTGTGTTTGTGAGTAGCATATATTGACTCGCTAAGTGCTTCGAAATTTGTGTGTAAATATTTGCAAGTCTAATTAAATGCTCGATTGTACCAACATGCACGCAAATATGTTAGAAGCGCATTTTGTAGTATTTTATATATATATATGTGTGTGTATGTGCGTGAGTTCTTAATGAGCTCAGAAATAAAAGCTGTTAAAACAACATACACTTAAGGGAGCAAAGAAAGAAAACAACAAGTAAGAGAACTATATTTGGCTTAGGCCAAATCTTGAATACTTCCCCATATGCAATATGGGCGTGACAGGTATATGATTACGTCCTCTAATCATTCATCTTGCAAGACGAATTTAACATGAATGATGATTTTTTAAGTTATGGGCGTGTCTGATATCCATCCAGGGATAACTATAGACATGCATACTAAATTTTAAGCTCATAGGTAAACCGCGCCCACTTTTTGCACATTGATGGTTGCGATAATTATAAGTTTGAACCAAATTTAAAGCAAATAGCTTAATTGTTGTGGCAGATAAATAGTTTTTTTGGGCGATTGTGGGCGTGGTTTTTGAATGATTTACATTTTGCCTATTTTAAATAGCGATTAACGTGCAGAAAAATCAGCTCAATATTTCAAACTTTACGGTAATGAGTGTGCAAAAAACAGACAGACATACGGACATACGGACATATATGTCTAGAACGATTCATTTTTTTGATGCTGATGCTGCTCCTTCTGGATGTTGCAAACGGACTGATAAACTTATAACTTATAACTTTTTATAAATAATACTCTATAACGGTTATTTTAAACGAAAAGAAGTCATCATTTTTATTTTCACCAGCAAACATTCTGAAAATGTTTCAATTCACTGAACCGCTTCATCTCCTGTAATTTTCAGTAATAAGATTATATACGAGTATTATGTTATTAAATAATTTGTTCATCTTCTTTTAGAAAATATATTTTTTTTCTAATTACTCAATTAAAAAATATATATAAAATAAAAAATATTATTTATTAAACACTTGTAGAAATTTATCCATAATTGTTATGTGTTATGCATGTTTGAGGTAAAAAGTAAAACAATGTCGAATAAATCAATACAATCCATAAATATTTGTTAACCTTCTGGACGTACATACACCAACAAACCCATAAATAAATATCGAATGAAAGAATGTTTCCTTCACTCTACACTTTACACTCTAACTATAACGCAAATCAGTAATAAATGGTAAGTGGTTAAATGTGCCATGACTTGGTTTGGTTTGGTTTGGTAATGGCGAGTTGTAGGAAACGCCCACTCCAAGTATCGATTACATTTAATGTTAAGAAGAATTATTTATATGTTTCCACGTACCAGACCAGCTGTTATGGCGAGAACGTAACGGAGATTTAAATGCATTGTATGTATCGTAAATGAACGTAAAGGATGATGATGATGATGATGATGGCTAAACAGTTGCCCTGCTAACTACCAGGCCAAACGATGCCATCTACATATATTTTTGGTACATAAACAAGAGCAACAAGATACAACCAGTTTAATACCATTTCAGCTGATTCGTTTTTATATGAAACGTGTGTGGAGCATTTAAAAACTAAACAAAAATTTAACATACGAGACCTTCAATTATTAAAAAAAAAAAAGAGAATAAGAAGAAGAAATAAAGCAGATAAAATTCATGTGTCAATTATTTCATTGATAAATGTATAAATATTTGCTTTAGCTTGAGGCTTTTTATGGAACAGAAACTTTTATAAAGCAGCGACATACTGGAGGCGTGTTTATGAAAACAGATTTTTTCGTTATTATTTGCCCGAACACTTAAACTTTGTATATTTTTAGTTGTTTCATATTTTCTTTTTCATATTTTACCAGCATCATGAAGTTGGATATATGCTACAAAATTTAAAAGAAGTTGTAGAGAACACATATGATGAGCATGCTAACTGTCGCCGTGTACTGTTTGTAACTCCTAAACTGCAAATGCCACACCCACCTTCAATTATGCCAATCGAATTAGAATCAAAATATGAATTAATTTAATCGTCAGTACGTGCATTGGCACAAAAAAGAACCCAAATGAAATCGGACCGAATCGGAACATTTTCAAAATCTTTTTTCCATAAATGATCCCATTACGATACTGATACATATTTCTACCCTTTACGCTGCAACAATACAGCATATTGAAGGTTTCGCCCCCAAATCAAGTTCAGTTTATTTAATTATTCATTCATTTATTTAATCATTTTAAGACACAATTTCAACCGACACAATTACACGCATATATTTCAAAAATGACCTCATATAATTATGTGGTTTATTAAACAAATTCAATGTTAAATTGATAGCACGTAGATTTGCATGTATTCAGCATTTATTTTATTTATTTAGTGCGGTTTAAAAACCACATTCGTATATATGTAAATAGAGCGGTTGTACACAATATTTGTTATGAAATAAATTGTATTTCATTGAGGATATCTTTAAAATGATTCCCAAAGTTATTCCCCTCTCTCCCCAGATTCATTATTTAAAACGTAAATTAAATTTCAATAATAAATCGCAATTCTGTGTGAAATTTACTTAAAAAAAATTATAATACAATAATAAAAAAAAAAATCTAAACTATCTCGCTTAGGCTTTTAAGCTGTCTATTGACACGTTTATCCCGCTATATGATTTTTAATTAGAAAAGTTAAGCATTAATGAGAAAATTTCTCACAAAAAAAAAAAAGACAAAAAATTGTTGAAAAAATAATTAACATAAGCCATGTACACATATGTGTATGTATATAAAAGATATTACGGCTCGTGTAATAAAATATTATTTTTCATCAACTGGTTTAGTTTTGCAAACTAAAAAAGTTTTGTTACAGATCAATTGGTGAATGTAGATATATACCCAACCACAATTAATACATAGCGGGAAAAAGTCATACATACCATACATGATACAAATTCACATCTTATTACAACAAGGTAAACTTGTTGGCCCACATCCTTATTACTTATTTAGTATTCTAACCATGCCGACGACACCTCCTTGTCAGGAATTCATCATGAAAGTGTGAAAAATATTAAAATAAACTTTATGCACACAAGTGCAAGTGGTTATATAAATATAATTTATGATATCATAAATTAAGTTTACTTTAACTATGAGTGATGATGAAAAATTTCCTTCAGCCGCATTTATAGCGCTTCTCTTCTAATAAAGAAAACTTGTAATTACATTTTATGACTTAATTATCTTTTTCACACCTAAAAAAAGTTATAAAATGTTGTGTTACAAATACAGGGCTAGATACAAGTAGAAAGAACTTCTTGCAGAGGAGGAGAATCTTTATAAAAATAATATGTTTTTCTTACAGCTGTAGCGTTGTTCTTGGAATATAAAGAACATTCAAAAGAGTAAAAACATACATTTACGATGCATAAGATGAAATTTTACGAAAGTTCAGTGTACTTGAAAGCTTTCAATTGGATGTTTTAGGGATGAAATGGATGATCACACCCTTTATAAGTAAGCGAAATTACGCCTATATACTATGTAGAGGGTCTGGCGCTTGCTTGCAAACGGAATGCCAAACTTAGTAAACTTGTAAAATATACTTTCAGCTTACTATCGGCTAAATGTCACAATCACTTGTAAGAACTAAGCAACTATAAAATACCCAAGAATACAGGGAAGGACTTAGAAAGGGAAAAAATCCAATTACTTTCATATGCACTGGATTGGAAGTCAACTTCTTAGTTTGTTTTTTTTTTTTAGTTATTGCATTAGAGGATTTGTTTTTTGTTGTTCCCTTTAAAATCCACTTCTTTTGTTCAAATTATTTGTGATGTTAAATTGAAATCATAAACTGGAGCAAACTCATCACGATATTTCTATTAAAAGCAATTTATGCAGCATGCTTTGCATATGGAGCATTACCACAATGTATAATTATTGTAAACACTTGAGCAGATTAGATTTCTGAGAAGGAAAGTTGGTTTGCCTTTTTTTATAAGAAAATCATAATTGCCTGAGCCCACAAAAACAGGAACCAATAGCCATGTTTGGAACATGACTTGATTCAGTTTACTTGTTAGACAAACAAAGTGGTTTGACAGCAGAGTTTCCTCTTACACCGCAAGAAAAGCACACTTGTTGTAATCTTCGGTGTTTAGTTAATAAGAAAAATCAAAGCAAAATATTTATATTATGTTGGCTGGGGTGTGCCGCAGCATAACATGGTGTTTGACTGATTTTAACCGTAAGATATAATAACTAGCACTAAAGGTAATTCAACTTGATATTTACTTAATGAATTCTAAATAAACACTACTCTTGTTGTTAGTACAACTTGTCACCAACATTTGATATAAAACTTAACAAGGAACGTTACTAAAGCTTCACAAGACAATAATACCAAAAGTGTCCAATGATGACGCTTGAAATAAAACACTGTAAAACACTTGTTAGAAGGTGTGTTGCCAGTTTCAAATCTACACCCATGACTCATAAACTTATAAACACAGCATGTTCATGTTAATAAAAATATAGTATAACGGAGAGTACAGAACAGGAAAACTTTCTGTGATAGCAAAACCATTAAACGCTTAGAGTATGAAGAAAATCTTGTTGCATTTAAATGGCTACACTTTGATTGTGCGTAGTTATCAAAATGACGAATGCGAGAGTTTTGAGCTGTTCAGTTAGCTAAAGTCGTGTGTATTTTATTATGAACTAACGCATATATGTGCTCGATTTTTTTAAAAATTTTCCTTCGGTATACTTTCCAAAAGGAATGCGCAAAGTAGAGAACTTTCCATCAACTTAACAATGTCCGTATGTCCTTCAGATGTTGAAGATATGGAAACAAATTGCCAACGGCTGCAATATTGGGTAAATTTTTAGTCAAAATACATATAGATTTTGGATACTTGATTTCGACTAAAGCGATTGTAATCTCTACCGGTTCCTGAACAAAAAGCTTGGCATCGTTTAATACAAACATATGATTTGTACTCATAATTTTTATACCCTCTACATAAGATGAAGGTATACCAAGTTTGTCACTCCATTTTCATTCTTCAAGAAGGCGTCAGAGACCCAACAAAGAATACAAATTCTTGATCAGCATCAAAAATTGGTTAATACGTAATACAAACACCATTAGAGGGCGTAATAATATATCTGTCACGCCCACTGTTATAGATGTGTAGAGTATATAACATTTGGCCTAAGCTTAACTTGTTTTCTTTTAAATAAAAGCTGGACATGGTATGGATATAAGTCTTTCATTGGTATGATTTTTGTATGGAGAGCTCTATATGGATCTAGATTTTAATGTTGTGAAATGTGTATTCTTCCAGCAGAAAAAAAGTCAATTTCCAATAAATTAATGTAAACCAAAAGTCAACGTATTACTAACCTGGAGTTTTTATATTGAATAATCGAACTGGTAATATTTAAATTCAGGCTATTAACATAATTAAATAATGTAGCGAGAGCTGAATACAATTAATTGAATCACTGTTTATGCTCAATTCAAATTATGGCCTAGCGATGCTAATCTTTTGAAACAAAAAAAAAAAAAAAGAAACTTTATTTAAAATGATCCCATTAATGGAAAGAAAGAAATACATTATAAATAATTATAAATTTATATAAATTATTACAAAATAACACTATTGAACGTATTTGTTTTAACCAAAAAAAATTGACCCAAAAACTTAAATAAAAACTCTTGTAAAATATTATATACATATAATCTAGATGTGGTGTCAGTGTAAAATTTAATTTTTACCAACAAACAGTAAATAAGATGATGATTTGGAAAAAAGCACACTTGCCGCAGACTTGGTCAAGTGATATATGCTTCTTATATAACTTTGTGCATAGAAATCTTAAGCAGTGTTTAAAACACCATGAAAACGCGATAAATATACTTGTGATCATAAGTGTCATATACAACAGACGAGCAACGGTTGTCTCGGTTGTCTCGGTTGTTCTTTTGTTAGTTATTGTGTGTGGTCTTATACACCAAGCTCATCTTATCCATAATAATGAATATGTTTATTAGTATGGGTACGTAACGGATTTTGAATACAAGTGGTTATGAGAAAACAACAACAAAAAACAAAAATGTCGACTTAAAAACGAAAGATAAATCGTTTCGTTAATTGTTAAGTCATAGGTTGTTGTGCAGAAATGATGATGAGCTCACTTGATTTATTTTAAATAATAAACTGTTGGCTAAGAAGTAAAATTATTTTAAAATCGTAATAAGGAACGTTTAATTATGAAACTTTATCAGCTACTTTTAAGAAGTGTTTCACGTAGCGTATGAGTTATGGTAGATGTTAAAATCCGAAATGATCAACCTTTTTTTTTTCTTAACGGAGACCCTAAATAGTCCCTTTTTATGCATTCATTTTTAGCATCATTGTTTTTTCAAAAAAGTCTTGAGGTTTGACGAAATATTTGAAATATTTTCAAATCCGAAATACATATTTGTATGCATAATATTATTATTGTAAGGACATATAATACAAATTGTGTGGTTAAGTGGTTTAGAGTATAAAATAATCCAACTCTGATCTTCTATACAATTTTCATTTGTTCTGATTTGTGGAAAATTTTCTTCTGCATTATTAGTAGGTGGCAAAAGTTTTTTTACTACCCTCTTAAAAACCCATCTATAACGATTTAGTATAAACAAATAATAAAGTTCTCCGTTTCGAAAAATTTCTGCAATTTTCTCTAATTAGACAATTGTTGCCACATGTGGTTTTGTGCATATATAAAAATATTTCTACTGCAAAATATATAAACCAGAGAGATATTTATAAAATAACAAAAGAAACAACTACGGAAAGATATTTTTAGGTTTAGAACGAATTTTGAAATCTTTCTCCATGTAAAGCGTATAGACAAACACCAAAAAAAAAAAAAAAAAAACTCTAGTATCCCGCTGGAAATTCTGCTCTGACTTCAGCAGATTATGAACATGATTATAACAAAATGTTATGTTGTGTTATCGTTAAGATGCATTTGTTGCAGTAATGTGTTTTTTATCCAACTGAGATGTTTATATTTTGCATTAGATTGGCTCCCACAACCAGCAGAGAAATGCGTTTATAAAAAAAAAAAAAAAAAAAAAAAAAAAAAAAAAATTGCAACAGCACGATACCAAGCATAACATTATATATACAACGTTTGAACTATTATTGAATTTTGTTTAAAATATTGTTGAAATATTATGTAATTGTTGTGCTTACCACCCAAGACGAAATAATGTATGTGAGAGAGATATTTTGTAAAGCAGTTGGAATAAAAAAAACAAAGGTGAAATTAATTTAATTTTGCAAGTGCAGAATGTACATATTTTGATATTTTAATGTGTATTGTTGTGCGTCATTTAAATCTCTTTTCAATTCATCATCATCATCATCAATAAAAATGCTTAGAATGCAATTTCATACCACAAATACAATTTAAATACAAAAGTTACTAAATCCAAAAATATTTATGAGCTTGATGTTGCTCTATAAGAACAATGGCAAACATACAACTGAAATGTATTCGAAAATCTGCAACGTTGTCAAATATTTTCCAATAAATTTTGTCAGTTGAGAATTTTGATAAATTCCTCCTAAAAGTTTTGTAGTTTGTTCGAGTATTTATTTTCTGATAATGTCATTTAGTTGGGTTTGTAATTAGGTTGTAAATTTACCCTAATTTTAATTGTAATGTCTTAGGTGTGATTTTATAAAAGCAGAGAATGTAAACAATTATATTTCTACAAAGATTGTTAAAAAATCATCGCCGATGAGTTAGAAGTGTACAACGTAACACCAGTAACAACAAGAATTTATTATTTTTATAGTAATATTCTTGAATAATGCATTTAATGGTATAAATATTATAAATTTCTCTCCAAGTTTAAGTACCTTTTGCTATTACCATAATGGCTTATTAGCCATTAGTGTTTTTATGTCGGTGGTATTGCCACCTTATACAGAAAAATGAAAAAAAAAAAAAAAAATAGTGGGCTATTAAAACACGTTACATCAACTTTACATGTTTGTGCAAACATGCTTTAATAATGCATTTATGTCAACGTTGTAAAGTTATAATTACAATAATAGTTTGAAATGCTTGCTAGAAAAATGCATGTTTGGGTGCAAGACAAATTTAAGACACAAAGAAAACATTTACTTGTTTATTACATAACATCTGACATATTTAATGACTTTTCTAAATCATAATTAACTAACGGTTTTTCTCTTCTTCACTCTGCCTCCATGAAGGCAACACAGCAGTAAACCCTTTATTATCATTAGTGAGCTGTTAGTATAGAAGAGGGCTTTTAACACGTCATACAAATTTACATAAAATGTAAAAAAAAAGAGAAAAACTTTTATAAATTTTTTAACAAAAACCAAAATAGAAAATAAAAAAACAACGTAGTAAAAATATGAAATAATAACAAGTCAGTATGTGAATAATTATGAAGGTGGTTACTACCACACGAAAGGAAGTCTAGTGCGTTCCACTTATTACAAGCGGTTAACCTTAAAATATATTTAAATTAGTAGAGGTCTTCATTATAGGGCAAGCACAAGGTCAGAGGTATACAACAATATTTTCATAGTCATCATGCATTTATGCACGTGTGGGTGGAAGTGTTTTTATACCAGCTAGGTAGCTGGAACATGAATTATGGAAACATTAGGGAAACATGACCTTTTTTCTTTATTATCATAATTAATCCTATTACACATTTGTTTTTTATTTCACTTTATAGAGATAAATGTGTTATATTTAAAAATTAATTGCTGTCAGATTAAAAAAAATTATTAAAAGGCCGTTTTATATGATTATCAACCTAGAAGTACGTAGATAAGTACCAAATGAATAATTTGTAGTGAATGTGAGTGGCATTCAAGTTCTCTGATAAGCTTATTGAACATTATATCATATAAACATTTATTTATTTATATATTATTATAAATATAATAATAGCACTTACTAATACTGTTGATAAATTTGCGGTAAGAGGGGAATTAATAAAACGTTGTTTTTATATTTACCATGAGAATGATGTGCGGTTATATTTTGTTCAGTAGTTTATAAGTACCAAAAAGGGGCGAGCCACACCCCCCAAAATTATATTATATATTTTTGATCGGTATTAATAGAAAAGTTGATTTAGCCAATCTGTCTGTCTGTGTGTCCGTGCAAATAATACCTTTTCATGTTAGAACTTTAACAGTCGTAAAAACTGAGTTGTCGCGTTGGCCTAGGTTGCCTCTTAACAAATAAAAAATGTACAAAGGCCCTTCCTCCTTTATGTCCAGAACAAATTTGTGAAAATGGACGTGATCGGTTACGTTTTAGTTGCTTTCAAAAATATTTAAAATAATATTTGAAAAAGGTTTATCATAATGAGTATCCTAGATTTGAAACCCGCCTAATATAGCCTTGCTTTGCTTGTTATTCGTTGCATCAAATGCTAAAGGATGAATTTTGTGAGATACTTGCCGGAAATTTGATACAAGGTCTTGTATTTGAACCCTATTGAAAATGGACTGAATTGGTCTTTATTAGAACCTCTCCCCAAATAAGTTTTTCTTTTAATATAAAGAAAGTCTTTAAATGACAAAAATGTATAAAATTTTTTAACAAAATTAGGTGAAAAATATATAATTAGCTGAATAATTGACGATGCCGAATGTGGATCCGATGGTACCATGTTTAGAACCTCTTTTTCTTATAATAATATTTTAATTTAATTTTTTTTTATTTTATATTTAATGATAGAACTAAACTAATTAGAGCAACTACATGATGTAGGGTGTTGAATGGTCGCACATAAACCAGATTTTCAGTTTTTTCTTCGACTTTTTGATGTGACTTTTTCGTCATTAATAAATAATTATCACTCGTTTCAAATTATTTAATAATTAGAATTATTCTAATCGGTTGAAAGCGATAATTTAATACCCTTTATTAAATATCATTTAGTTATAAGTTTATACTAGTAAACACTACAACGCAATGTCCATTTATTTACCTGCATTAATTAGTGGTCTCAGTTGCCATGTATTTGGTATTCTCATTCAGTACATTATTATAATCATCAGCTGCCGCAAATCATTTTGTGCTGACTTGCATAATGCACACACATATTTCAGAGCTGTAATCTGCGTTGTATTTATTACGAATGGAAACATATTTTTCTATAATATTTTGGTTTACTTCCCGCTTTACAGTAAAATGCAATATATTGGACTTTGTAGTGGCACTTACCTCTAATTGATTAACAATATAAATGAACATATGTGCTTGATAATCGATTGTTAAATTTTATAAATGATTATAATTTATGATATATCCGAGTGAGAGAGAGAATTCATGCCTATGGAGTGCAAAAGCGTGCACAAACTCTTGCTCAAGTTTGAGGAATAACGTTAGTTAACGTTAACGTCAACGTTAACGTTAACGCAAAAGAGTAGGACAACAAATGGGTTCATAAGGTTCCATATCTAAAATATTAAATGTTGGTTTGGGGGCTAAGATTTAAACTATTATTAAAACCGTTAAAGACCGTAAAATATTGCTCAATGATCAATTTCGTTGGTCATCTCTTCCACGACCACATAATACCTAAAAATTCGAAATTGTGCCTAGTTAGGGGTTATGCTATACAATATATTTTCTATTGTCATGATTGCTATTAAATCCATTTCTTTTATGTTGCATTAATTTTCACACTTTAAGCTGCCATTGGATGCTTTTTATAAAGACACTAATGGCCATCTGTTTAATATATATAGTTACACTTGTACAAGCTAGCCGCCAGACATCTATACCTTAAGAGTTTCTTTTATGCATTTCCCCTTCACATTGAAGTGCTGCAATAACAAAAGAAAAAGAATATTTTCAGTTGATATAAAAAAGAAGAAAACATTACAAAGCATAGACATTAGTGTTACTATTCGTTAACATACAAATGTACGTGTTTATGACATTGCTTTACACCATGGTGTGTAAACTGTACAGTTGCACACAATTCACTGCCAATGGCAACGCATGTCAATTGAAGCAGCACCAGCACCAGCATCAAGAAGTTTTCGTTGTAAAAAATGCTTTCTTCTCACATGCTGTAGAGAATAATAAAATAGCCACTGATGACTATAGCGTTCTTATTAATTTACAATGAAAGTGTGGGGGTTGCTTTACTTTGAACGAGGATATTTTTCAGTAAGCTGCTGAAATATAATAAATTTTCTTAGTACTGCACTTCACATGTTTACACAGTGTATTAAGTTTGAGTGGAGGATTGTAATAATAAACACAAGAGAAGATATGGGCCCACTTTGTGTTAAATCGAAAGGTTAAGAGTCACCTGTTGACTTATTTCCAGGTGAGATTATGTTTACTGTACCGTTAGAGGTTCTTAAAATACAGCGCTGTAGTTTAAAGCAAAACCTTGTCACAAAAACAAGCTTTAATGATAACACATGGATCGAGTAGGTCCATCTTCAGGAGTCCTTCTTACATATATTTCGAAAAAAGAGTGCTGTGCTGATCTTGCTTACTGTAGAGTTGTCTAGCAGAGGAACAGAGCAGGGTATTTCATAGTTCCGTCATGCTGTTTAATACTTTTTTACATGTTTTCTTTATAAATGTAATAATTTTTTATGTGTTTTAAAGAGGGGCCCTTTAACTTCGAGATCATCAATAAAAATTAAGGAAAATAGTCTTACGCAGAATAATTTTTATAGGCAGTTTTATTGGTTGAAAAGATTTCACATTCGTTTTTTGTATACATATAAAGTAAGGTGATCTCATGGGCATATAGTTTTCAAAGAAACTGGAAAAATGCAAATAAATCACTTAAATCCCAGAAAACGCCTCATGTTCGGTTGGGTTATGAAATGTGCCAGCATTTTTGTTGTAATCAGATGCACAATTTTGTTTGTATACCATACTATACCAAAAGAGCAATAAAACTTTTTAATCTTCTAAAAAAAAAAGAAACTGTAATAAAAATTGGTTCAATGTTCAAATTTTTGTTTATATTTTGTCTATAATAAATCTCACCACTTGCGTCGGGACATGGACCGAAAAGCTTATAATATTTAATTGTTTTAAATAAGAGTTTTATACTCGAGAGAATAAAACAAGTTTATGGAATATAATTATATTCAGTTAGAATGGTTTACGGCAAGGGTTTATTTATTAACGTAACTCTTCTTTACTCGTCTTTATAAAGGTAGTCCTTATATCAGAAAAAATTCTTAATTTTTATTATTTTTGCACAAAATTTGATGAATAAATATTATGCGACTTAATAATTGAGACAGGGTGCCACCATGTCTACGATATTTTTTCATATTATAATATTTCACGAAGTGCCTCACTAGTTACTGTTACAACTAAACCAAGTGATGTAGGGTATTATGTGGTCGAATTTACCCGAATATAACATTTTCACATATTATAAGAAATAATATAAATGTTTAATTTATATAAGTATGAGTAATAGAATCCTGTGGGATTGTTTTCTATAAAAACAATGATGAATGACAATCCTAAAATGTTTGGATACACATACAAATTACCAGAACTTTTGAGATTTGTTAAATAAATTCTCTCAAACAAAGCATTTTATTTGGGTTTAGTGCTGTGTTATAAATATTTTATTAAGCAATAGACGACTTTCGTTACAAAAATATTTATATGCACAAACACATATATGTAAACCTTACCTGTAAACAATGCAAAGCATACAGCTTACAATAAATATTGTCAGAGAAGGTATCATAACCCAGATTGTAAGTTTTGGTGTCATTGAAAATAATATTTTGCATTTGTTTCATTTTAGAATGCTATACGGTGTTTCACCTTAATCTTTCCCTCCGTCTCTGTCTCTAGGTGAAGTTGAAAATTGTTTAAATAGAAATTTAATGCATATGTAGCTTGAAATGTACGAGTATTTATTGTATGAATTTGAATTTGAATTTAAATACATTTTGTCCTCTCTCTGCATAGTTTGTACGTAGTGTTGATGACAACATGTTGTTTGTTTAAATAACAAGTAGCAGGTGCTTTATGTTTATTTTTGGCGGTGCGGCACTCTAGTAGCATAAGCGTTTATATGAGCATATATTTTGACATTTGTATAGTTTTCTATCTCTGTTTCTCTTTTATTAGCTGTTAGCTGTTATGGAATTTTCAGGTATGTAGTCATAGTTGAGCGGCATTGTTCCTTTTACAACAGTAATAAAATTATTATTATTGCTTTACTTTGCCACCATTTTCAAGGATTGTCATTAGTTTTCCTCACAAACACATATGAATTTTATTTATTACCTTAATGGATATGTTTGTTGGTGTTTTTATATTGTAGTAGATGATGATGTTGCATTATATTCAAATATAAATAAATAAATGTTATGCCTTGGGGTGTATGCATGTGCTTAATTTTTTTCTTTTGTGCAAACAGCACAATCTCTCCTCTTACTTAATATAAACGTTTTCCTCCACTGTTGCTACTAGTACTTTGTTTGCATTTATCATTACTTTAGCGCTGTTTCCAAAGAATGTGTAAACATACAAAACATACCGTAGCCGGAATTGTTTGCACATTTCACATGAATTCAAATTTACATTGTATTGTATTTTATGTAAAAAAATTTCATAACAATAATAAAAAAATAACAACAAGAATTATTATTTTATTTGTATATATTTGTTGGTAAAGTATTTTTCATGCATAACAAATGTACGTGTGGGGTGGACCACAAAGGGGGTGCTATATGAAAATCGAATTTTTTTTTTTTAATCTTGGTATAAACACATAAACAAGTAATAAAAAAACAAAACAAATAAGATTTCATAATTATCTTATGAAAGAAACAAATTACGTTTGGCTGACTTTGCACACCTTGTGGTGTTGCCCGGATATGTAGATGATGAAAGATATGCCAATATTTGTACAATTTATGAAGGTAATTAACGATACACATGCATAATTATCATGGGTGTATGTAAGTCATCATCAGCGTAAACTGTAAACTAAGAAGAAATCGGTATAAAGTCTAAAGTAAGACTAGGGCGAAAGGTTAGATTACCGTAATGCTTAATAGAACCCATTGGTGCCCGCATATCCGAACATAGCCCCTTGGAATAGTAAAAATAATAAGTAACACCAAAGCACACTAAAAACTAAACAAAGACACTCCAAGCTCAAGACTAAAATAAAGAATAAGATCGAGACTCCATTGGACAGATGGACACACACGATTTAATTTTCTTGGAATTTCATGTTGATTGACTAAGTTTAAGACCAAAACCTAAGGTCTCTATAGCCATTTTTTTGCTGTCAACAAACGTTTGGCTTTAAGATGCTGTTTATAAAAGTGCAGCCAGCGTGGCACTCAAAATATTCTCCGAATTTTTTGTTAAAACAAAAAAAAACCTGTTCTTTACCTCCTGCATACACGGCGTATTAATCATTACAAGCGCTCTAACAAGAGTGTGAACAAGCAAGAAACGCTAACGATGTTAAATAGTAATTGCCAAGGACAATAACAAGGTGAGTTGGTGCCCTACAATTTTCCATCGTGTAACAAATTGCACACATCCCTCCCGTATGCTGTTTGCCCAACACACTCATCATATATCTTCAGCCTTAATTACATGCACAAGCCCATTCGTTAAGCAATTCACACATTATACAACAATAACGATTTTAAAAAGTAAATTTCATGTTAATAGACCGCAAAGGGAAAATAATCAGTGCTGGCCAAGACTTTAACGGCAAACACTTTAAAGAGGAAATCTGAACAAAAGCAATCTTGATGTACTCGTTGCATTGTACTTGTTTGCCTACATGTTATAAGCATGCTTATATGCCTGAAATAAACATATAAGGTGTTAACACCATTTTTTATGGGCTATAATTTTATAGTACTTATTATTACGTATAAAAGGCTTTTGGCCGAATTCTGCTTATGCTACAGGCATGACTTCTTATCTGCCTTACTTCTGAGATTCTTCGTATTTGATGGACTAAGCTTTCTTGTGATCAATTTTTACAGATTTCATTACAGTGGAAAAAGGTTCTTTGCAGCGCTTTAAAAAGCCGCTCTAATGCAAGTTTCACTGGGTGCACTGCAAACGTATTAATGAAGTTTGCACATTCTTCCCTCATAAGTGAAGATATAAACCATAAACAACGTCAATAAATACGCATTACAGATTATACACATGTCCACACACGCACTTCAATGTCTCTATAGAGCTAAAGTATAAACATTCCTTCAACGATTGCCTTCTAGTGCAGCACTTACTCATGATTCCATTACAGTTTCGAGTTGTTTTTCTTTTGTACATAAACGGCCGCTTCATTATGTGACTAGGAATGTAGTGGATATGTGTGGGTTGCGCCCTTTTTTCACAACTTTATTCAAAAAGGTGTAACACTGTACGATACTACACAAGCGAAAATGGGCGTTTTTGTTTTTGCACCTTAGAGCGTTTTACCTGCTGTTGGTTTTAATCCACTTTCACACTTGTTAGTTTGGCTGGCATTGTTTCTCAAGTATTTATGGCCGTTGATTGTTTGGGCGTAACATGTTTTTGTTGATTTAATTTTCACTGCACCAGATCACAAGGTAATTTAATATCCTCTGGAGAGAGTAAACTGTAACGACAACGTGGCAGAAGTTCACGTTAAAACAGCAAAAAAATAATATTTTAAAAAAGTTAAGTGTTGATGGTTTGGAAAATGTATTATGTACTAAACAGTCCCTTAAATATTTGTGTTCAAATATTTTTATATCGTATTTAGAACGGCTTCTAGAGTTACTGCAAAATCAAGTTTATTAAAAACAGCATCCTTGTGTGGGATGATTGATGATTTCGAAAAATTCTAACGAAATTTTTAAACTTGAAGAAATGTATTTTAATAGCCCGGCTTGCACAAGTTTACTTATGGTAGCAAGACGACACCACCACCACCTGAGGCCGAAATCAACTTTTCCAAAGTGACTCAAGCAAAAACTGCCACCACAGTAAGGTGTTAATTAAGGCAACTCATCACAATCACCAGCATTGACACTGGCATCAACACCATTTTATACCAACATCAACAAACAGTTGTGTTTTTGTGCCAAGTTGCCGCCAAAAGAGCTTCAATTCATGCATAAAAATAAAAAATAAAAAAGCGCTTAATAGTGGCGTTCGTTTATATCAGGTAATATTCACGGCTACTCAAGACAACTTTTTCTGGAGATGTTCAGAAAATAAAGGAAGCAGCCAAAGGAGAGAAACCCCAGACACTTGAAACTACAGCATAAATATGCATTTAACTACTGACCCTTAAGTAATTTTAACACAATTCAAGACTGCATCTACCTTAAGATCCAACGTGAAAATTTGTATAAATATTTACTTTATTGTGATAAAGATTTATGGGTGCAATCAAGTGGTAAACATTATTTAAAAATTTAAATCAACTTCAATAATTTACACATTCTGGCATGTACGTACGTCCGTTTTTTTAAAAATATATTTTGTTGAAATAGAAACTATGAAAATATTTATATGGACGTTATTAAATTCACTTTAAAACGATGATGAAAAATATTTCGAAAAACAACTTTAAAAATATTATTGGTAACCAAGCTTAATTATATGGTTTTTAGATGAATTTTATCAGATCAAAAGAAAACTATTTTGGTTTATGCTATGATTTCGTGTTGTTCGTGTTATAAAATAATAAAAACCATTAAATCGTGTTTTGTAATGAAAAATGACTTAATTACGTTAGAGTTTATTTAATATCGAATCGATTATATGCTTAATTGAGGTTATTAAGTGGTGTGTAAAAAATATTTTCCTCTCGCCAAACAATAAACACAAGACAGACCGCATCTTAAGCACAAGACTCTTTACACGGTTTTCTTTAAAAATAATACCAAAAACCATTGGAACGTGATTGTTGTGGTCGCTTCATAACTCCAGTTGAACTCGATTACTTTTTCAAAATCACATGTTAGTTATGAGTCAGAGTTTCTGAAACAACTCTATAAATATCATTTCCATTTAACGGGCCATAATGATAATGGAGGCATTTGATTTTACAAAGTTTTCTTTCCTTATGATCTTCTTTATCAGTGTTTGTAATCTTTATTGCTTACGTATCGCAAAGACTAATACGATGCCATATAATTCTAAATGAAAATGCCAACATCTATATTGTGCGGTGATTGCTGGCGTGATGTTGTAGTTTAGCGAAATTAATATTTTCGCATTGCATGATTACAGAGTGTAAACAGACTAATAGCAACATATCTGCTTTGTTTATCGTTTACTTAGAGTTGCTTTTAGCAAAACTATGTATAATTCAGGTCGGCTTTTAAGCACTCTAAATAAAACTCTTCACCTCAGAGCAGAGACTTGTACCATAGATACAATGGTAGCGCTGTATTACAGCCCATTGTAAATCTAATAATGATTGTGTTTTCTCTTCCGAGTATGCCACCATGTAAAGGAGGATTTGATCCATTATGACAGTTGGTTCAATTATATATTGAAATGAAAACAAGTGTAAATGTTATATTCGGTCAGGCCCGACCATTTCCAATAGGGTTTATCTTTTTATTCTGAATCTGAATTTGATATAAATGAAAATGGACATTTTTCAAAGTTAAAGACCTTAATATGATATGTGGTAAAGACAAGTGCTGTAGGATATAATTATAGAAATTGTTCCACTTCAGATCAACTCTTGGGCCTGAACATAACTCTGTGATGAATATGAATCAATTTTGTGTTGAAGTTTTTAATTGAGCCGCCTTATAAGTTCTTAGTCTCCGACCTACATAGAGCTAAACGAAATTTAAAAATTTCAATCAAAAAATAAAGGCCACACTAATAATTTCTAAGCATTATTGAAGATGTCTCTCGCATTACTCTAAAGCAGAATATGTGCGCTTCAAATTTAGGACATCGTAAGCTATACGAACTAAACACTACTTAAACGATAAGTATTTGAAATTGAATAAATTTCCGGTTGAGGAAAAGCTTGGGTTAGCGCCTGTACTGGTGGCAGCTTTTTACTAAATACTGGACCGATCTGCTTCAAACGTGCAACATTTTACTCCTAATGTTGAATAGAATACAATGTCAGAACAAATTCCATAACATGTATAACATTTTGCCTATTCCTTCAATACAACAATTTCATTATGGACTCTTCATCTACGAACAAGATTTGTTTTAAAAATGTACAAAACCAACTAATTGAGAACTTTCAGCCACTTAGCTGGTTTGTATAGCTTAAGAACTGAAGAGATTGCATTACCACTAATTATTTCTGGATCTTAAACTAATCTTGCATTAAACTTTTACTGTTAAATCGGTAAATTATGTGATAAGGTGTATTAAAAAAGTGCGATGAAAACGTAATATATGGTTATTAGCTTTTAATTATTTAGCTTAAAGTGTAGACAATCTGTGTTGCAGTAAATATATAATTTATAGCATTTATCTAAAGGTGTAGGATTGCATGACAATTATGGGTATATTACTCTTCAAAATATAGATATTGAATAAGTGAAAAGGCAGAAAACCGGCACTTCTTTATGGTAAATTTGATTTAATTTAAGAGCATGAGTGGCGTGGATTTCTATGTTTATTATTAATTATTATTGTATAAATAAAATATGCCATTAAATATGAGTAATATGTGGTTTATTAATTACCTCAAAGAATTCATCCAACCAATCAATATTTTCATGTGTTCAGCTACAATACTTAAAAGGAGATATGTTTTAATTTTAATGTTAAAGTTAATGTTAATTATTTTTTGTCTTAATATCTCTCTCAAAGGCTTTTATATCATAAAAAAAGCTTTAAAAACTTTACCAAGTACACTTCTTCAAACACACTTGTTAATGGCCTGCTAAACGTTCTCTTCAAGATGCGCTGACTTTTAATTGCAATCTTGTGTAAATTGCTTTATAAAAGTTGGTATAAAGTGGAGAATGACCCTCGCTAGCGCCAAATGATTATATTAACTAATCCGAACGTACTGAAACCGTTCATAAGATATATATATATATATATAAAATGTCTTAATTTATGAAATCGTTAAATCTAAACAACAACACATCTTCTATTATAATATGCGCCGCCTTCTCTCTCTTTAAAGTGAGTTGTTGATGGGTGCCAAATGCAGGTCAACTCTGTTGTAGTAAACTACAAAAGTTATGCATTCTGAAAATAGAAACAACAACCGATCATTAAACGTTCGTATTTTATTGTTATTAAAAGTAGTTTTTTGCGCTTGCATGATGATAAAGTTGAAGCGGAATGAAAAAGATGTTCGATGTGTAATATATAATGAGTATGATTAGTGCTTCAAGAGTTTTGCTGAATATGTATTTTCAACCACATATGATTGGAATCAATATTTCAATTTTTAAGATCAGAATAGTGATTACCACAGACAGAGAAATAGATAAAGCTAAATCGAGTTAAGACAACTTCTTTTAGGCGTTAAAATTGTTTTGATAAAGTCAATTTTGAAATACCCTCTAATGGTGCTGCATCATGAAATGCTTTATATTGCTTTAAATATAACTTTATGTTAGAAACACATTTTTGTTTATTTTTAAAAAAGTCCTATCAAAGGTAAACAAGAATTTCCTTTACCAGCAGATGTAGAGAAAATTCAATCAAAGTAAAATCTAAAGAAAGCTAAAAGATTCAAATATAAAACAATTGACTGGAAGGCGGTCAGTCATTATATAAACAAAATACGAAAAGAAAATGAAAACAATGAGTGCGTACTTTTGCAAAGAGATT
Organism: Crataerina pallida; assembly: GCA_949710015.1. Lineage (NCBI taxonomy): Eukaryota > Metazoa > Arthropoda > Insecta > Diptera > Hippoboscidae > Crataerina > Crataerina pallida. The sequence goes on along the minus strand of OX453290.1, from coordinate 2,312,055 downwards.
GTCCATCATTGTAAGTGGAAACATTTACTGCATTGAAAAGTTTGTAACATCTCTGCAACTCCACATTGTATATAAATTTATGGTTTCCGTTCATGCGACGAGTAAATGTGGAATAAGGTACTCTGTCAGTTCGTAAGAAAATTTTGAAAATTCTGCTGTTTCTCTTGTTAATTGCTGAGGAACCGGAACATGTTTTTGTTAAGCTGTGTTCTTTTTTTCTTTTTTTAATTTACACTTACCAGAAATGTTTGCAAAATTCTCTTACAACAACCTTTAACAGAATATTCTCTCTTTACAAATTCATTACTTATTATTAAGAGCATTACTTCTGTCTTAAAAACTCTCTTGTATATAATACAACACGAATACCTTTAAAAATACTTTTGCATAAGGTAGTGGGAAGTTAAATATATACACACTTGCTGGATATTTAACCCAAGTAAGAGCATGATAGAGATTTTACAGCGCAACATAACCCACCAAACGTACGAAAAGAATACACACACAGAAACACACATAAATGTTCTATATTAAAAAAAAAAAAAAAAAAAAAAAAAAAAAAAGAGACTAAATGGCCTGAGTGTTAAATGCCAGCAGACGAAGGCTCACTAATGAATTCGGCAATTTAGTAGATGCGCGAGCTCAATACGGTGAACATGTTTGTAACGGATAATTATTTTTGGATGTACTGGCTGTGGCATGGCATTAGAGTACAGCAATAAGGATTACAATACAACAATAACAACTAAACACAATATATATAAATGCTCCCGGTAAAGATTTATAACAATGATGCGGATATAAAACAAATTTCATACAGAAGTGTTTACATATACATATAAATGCAGTATGTAGAGTGTGTGCAAAGGACATTAAGTAAATGCAGATTTAAAGAGATAATAAATCAATCAATTATTAAAAATTTTGTGTAAAATTAAAGTGTTTTTTAATTGTTGTTGTTGTTTTTATTTTTGTTAAGCTTAAATATAAGCTATCTTGATGTTTCATTGTTTACTATAACCGCCACTTGTAACAAACCATCTAGTGTGGTGGAAAAGAAAAGAAAAGGGAAAAATTTATTAAAGTGAGTAAAAATATTTGCAATAAATACAAATTGCATAATTTTTCAACCAAGTGGTATAAATACTTGCAAAAGATGCAAATGATGTGTGTTTTTTGCATTAATATACAATTGTATTGTACTTTTCATTTCTTATGTCAACTTTGTAAAGAAAAGCAAAACTTGTTTGCACATAAAAATTGGTTCTCATTTATTTTGTTGTGTTGTGACCTTCTTTATAAAAATGTTTGTAATTGTTCTTAACACGGTTTGTCTTTTTTTTACAATAATTGTGACTGTGTGCTTTCCATGTGTGTGTGTGTGTGTGTGAAGAATAATGGATATACACGACCAACCGACAAATTGTAGTAAAACACACACTAATGGATTCAGGCATAAATATATTCGTGTGGCATAAACATAAAACAACAAGGAATGCAAATACTTCGCCACGCTATAAAAAACGATACGGTTTATATAGGGTCAACCTAAAAGTAGACTATAAAAACGACAAAAAAAGTGAAAGCATTAGGTTGTAAATAACAAACACAAATAAAATCAATAAAAAATCAAGTAAAATCTTAAATACATACAAACATATAATAGACGTAGCAGATACATGATTACGCCCTCTAACAATGTATGTATTACGGATCAGGTTGCAAATTGTGGTTTATGATTTATGCGGTTTATTGTAAATTGTGGGAGTGTCTGTTATACAATCAAATAAATGGATGAGATAATTACAGATACGCGCACCAAATTTTCACCTTCATAGGTCAATTGTTGTGGTAGATAGAAGAATTTTTTTCGTTTGTGGGCGTATTACATTGATGGATGAAATATTTATAGATACGTATATTATTATAACAACATAGGCAACTTTTTATGGCAGATTTAAAGATTTTTGTCATTTGTGGGCGTGGCTTTTGACCGACTTTGTCCGATTTAAAAAGTTATTCGTGTGAAATATGTGAAAAAATTTATAAAATATGAGCGCAGTAGAGACCTAATTACGACAGGTTTCTTGGGCGCGTCTGTTATACGATCAATGAAAAAAACTCAATAAATTTCAACTTCATAGTTCAATTTTTGTGGCTAATAGACAATTTGTCATAGATTGTGGGCCTCACTCTTAACCGATTTGGCCTAATTTAATGCACGACACACTCACTATAGAAACTCGAACAAAAGTTGAAATTTTCAACACAATATCTCAAAATTTACTACAGTGAGTATGTAAACAATAGGTACGGAGACATGGACTTACGGACGGACATGTCTAGATTAATTAATTTGCAAATAAAAATATCCCTCACTATACAACACTTCACTTGAAAATTTTTATACAGGCTTTCTTTAGGAGAATATTATCAAATAAATTAAATTTTGTTGCGTTTAATAAATTTTTTTTTTATCAATTAAATAAATGTCTCATAAAAAATGCCGCATAATACGTTATTCCTCTGGACCGATGATGTTTAATTAAAAAAGTCCATAAAATATTTTAATTTATTTATCATGCAACAATTGCAAAATTAATTAAACTTACAGTGTATGCGGTATGTGAATAACCAGTCATGGTCATTCCGTTATAAAGTCGCAAAATGTCATGAATCAAAAATATTGAGTACTAATGTGTATGTGTGTGTGTGTGTGTGTGTGTGTGTGTGTGTGTGTGTTAATATGTTTAAGTTAAAGCTAACTCAACTAAAACGTACATAAACACAAAGCTCTCCACAAATGGCTCAAGTGAGATAAACAGTTCGATTTTACAAGGAGAAGAGTTCAACCAAACAAAGGACATATGTACTCTTCAACTTTAAAATGGATTTAAAAGCATGTGCAAGAAATGTGGAGACACAAGTAAAATCGAAAAATTCTATTTACTGAAATGAAAGTTTCACCAAAAGAATATTTATTTTTGAACGAGTAATGAACGAAATAAAGGAAGTGCTTTGCAGCATATTTTTCGTTTACGTTTCAGCAAAAATCCTTCACACTTGAACGGGTAAGATTTTAGTGATTTTCAAATAAAAATTAACGGCATTATTATGCTAATAACTACTGTATCACGCTACAAAACTAATGACCATTAATAACAAGAAAAATCTTCTGTTAAATCTTGGAAATATACAAACTAATGAAATTTCTGCTAAACCGGTTAACGCACTCAGCTTAAAGTTCAAAGAAATTTATGATATATTTAGTTAAAGTTTAAGCGCGTGCTTAACTTGTCGCCGGCTCATAATATTCACGTCATATCTCAACTTTTGCTGACAAAAAATCTTTATTATTGAATAGATAAATAATGTAATATAATATTGCTGGCACACATGCCTTCACTCACATTTCACATATCACTCTCAACGTTAAATTAAGTTTTTACGATAAAACAAATCATTTAAAAGTGTTTGACTTTAGGTTTCTTTAACCCAATTATCTCAACTATGAATAGATTGCACCACATAATTTCCGATTGCATTGTATTATGATCTGTCTAAACAAGTTGTTTGGACCATTTTGTAGGCGCTTATAAGTAATAGTTTAATAACTGGTTGTAACGGCGGTACTCATTGATGTTGCTATAAAAATAACATCAAGCACTCTAGTGAGCTTAATAAAAGTAATAAGATTACGCACTTGTTTTTATATTCTCCACCTCGGTGAACAGAAGGAGAAAACAGTTTCCGGGCCTCCAAAGTTTATACAATATATTGATCAGCATTCGATTCTGATTTCGATTCTGAATCGATCTGTATAATTGAAGATGGAGTTAGCATTCGTCGTTTAGGAGTTGCAAAGGTTCCCACTTAATATAAATTTAATGTACTCTACACCACAAGAGGTGCAGGATATAAAAATAAGCACATAGATGTAATTTCCATTGTTTTATACAATAATAGTTTGAAATATTTTGTTTAAATTTTTATTATTTAATAAGAAAACCAAAACAAACTTTTTCCATATAACATGATTATCGTGGAATCATAAATATAAAATTATATAATTTATGAATATGTGGGTCCGACGTAAATGCTTTAACACAGTTTATGGCAACAAACTTTAAAACGGCGCCGCCGCACTTGTTCACACGGTTTTTTGCAATTTTTGCCATAAGCAAGTTTTCCTTTAAACAAAAAAAAAAAAAAAAAACACTTTTATACGTGGTACGTGAAATAAATGAGAAATGTTTTTTGGGGGGTGTTTGTACGTATGGTTAGTAAATGCATTGTAATACTAAAGTATTCAGTTTTTTGACTTTTTAGTGTTTCTTTTTAGAGATAACAAACACCTTGATCATATTTTTACTGAAAATAAATCCGGAAAGTAATAAATAAAACCGTAGCATCTGTTTTTGTTGAACTCCTTGTGTTACAACATTTGCCTCATGTCTAGAAGATAAGCAGAGTTTTTGAGTTAACCACACTTTTTACAGCGGCAGTCAATTTAACAGTTAACCTCAGTTTGCTGCAGAACAATGACTTGCGATTATTTTCCGCTTTTCATATGTAAGATGATGACCAAACCAGGTCACGCTTTTATAATAATTTATTATTCATGCTGTTGTTAAATTTATAAATAAAATTAATTTCCGCTAGATGAGAGATTTCAATTTTCTTACACTCATCCAACTAAAGCGTCTAATCGTCAGCTGTAGTCAGTAATATCAAACATGACAAGAGTGAACAAACATATAATATAACAAAACTTGTCATTGTCAATTGAATTATGCACGCGATATAAACATTTGACATGATTCTCTTGAAAATGACTCAAGTCGGTTTTTCGAAAAATTACGCAAAGCTTGTTCCAAACAAACTGAATATAGAGCATTTCATTATATAAACATTTTCTTTATATTTAAACTTGAGCTATTTTACAAAAAAAAAATGCTTCAGTGGCATTGTAGTCAATAGTAAAAAGCATCAGTTAGGATAAGTAACAGATGCATGCTCATGTAAACAATTGCTCATGCAGTCATTCATGTGAGCAGCACATGCAATGTGTCAATCAGCACATAATCTACACATAATATTACACATGAGTATGTATAGGAATAATGTTTATTAGGTACTTGTACGCGTTTGCATAACCAAGAAGTAGCCAAGCGATTTGTAATAAGATGAAGCCATTCATGAAGATGTCATGAAGATGAAAAATTAAAAGAGAAGAGAAGAGAAGAGAAGCATTCAAATTTTACAGCGACCGATATGTAAATTTTCCCACAACCGTTCGATGGGTAATTGATAAAGTAAAAGCGTTTAGTAAAAGTGTGTCAAAAGGTTGCCACGTTTATATTAAACATTTACACCCTATACAAACTTTACCATTTTCATTTCAAATATATACAATAAGTATATATAGCATTAATAAAGTATTGTGAGCATCGCAGTGGTAATGCTTTCAAACCCCATATACGAGTAAACGTAGATAATCATTTGATTAAAAAAAAAAAAGAACCCGTTTGCATCTTTGCAATATCCATCAATCATATCAACCATACTTATATATATATATATATTTACAGCATAGCAATTGTGTGCATGCTTGACATATTTTCTATAAAGTTCTCATGCATGTAGTTGGCAAATCATTCTTTTCTATTTCAATATGTCTATATGCCCCTATGTGAATACATACAAATGTTAGGAGTTAACTAAATATTCAATAATGAAAATTAACTTTGACGAATGTTTTTAAAAGCTGGCGTTTCATTGCACTGCACATATGTACAGATGAAACTACATGCATACACATGAAGTTTTAATTAAACAAAACATACTTGTATATGGCATGGCCCCCGCAACTTTGGGAGGACTTGAAATTGTAAAAAAAATCCACTCTACTATTAATCAATTGTCTGTTCAATTTTATTGTCCCACTTAAAGCACTTAACCATCTTAATCTGCCTAAGCCTATCAAATTTTTTGTAAAAAGAAAAAATTAAAACTGCTGAAACATTTATCTTAATTGACACGTGCTGATTGTTAAGTTATGTACAAATGTAAGCTATTCATTGTGAGTCTACGGCAAGAAACAAAAAATGGTTAAAAACTTTGCAAAAAAGTTGATGCGTTCAACTTTTTCAGAAAGCAATGACTTGAATTGCCAAACGAAGCTCTTGTTCAGTTGACTAAATGAACGTTTTAACGCCAAAAATGTCTGTATAAGTAGGTACATGGCATACGGAAATGTCGACAACACCTGGTATATGTTTGTTTTGCTACCACCCAGCAAATGTTTCAATATAAACATAAAGTATTAGAGTTTGATTAAATTTCAAGTTGGTATTAGTTCAAATTGGAGTTGCTTTGACTGCGTTGTGAAGTACATGGGGATAATGTCAGTCAACAAGAAATTAAGTCTGACAACCACCACAGATAGTAAAATAAACTTGTCTGTGTATGTAATTTTATACAGACAATGTATGAGTATGCGTATGGTTATGCATACTCGTATGCGTGCATATTTGTTCATGTAAATTTACTGCAGTGAAGCTGTTATAACTTTTTTATATGGAATCGCCTTCTTGCAGCAATTTACTTTTCGTTTTGTATTATTTGTCCGCGTTATCACTCTTTAATAAATTTAAATACACAATTTACTTTTAATTTGTCGGCTTTCATGAAATATTCATGACAATAGTGCTGTCATTAGTGCTATCAGTGCTTTTTTATTAGGCGCTCTATATACACGCAATCATCCGTACATAGTTATGAATTTAAATATATGTGAGTGCGATCATAAATTTTTCACATACCATGAATATATTGTACATACATACGTATATACGTGTTTATGAAAAATGTTTTAGTTTTTGTTTTCTGCTCTATTTGGACAACGTGTACATTGTGTTGTATGAAATATGGGCTTTTATGGTGGATAAAAAATTCTACATAATACAAATTTCATAACACATACGGGTATGTATATATCGTTGGAAACAAATTTACATACGAGTATGTATTGTTAACAATTTTTTATCTCTTAAAAAGCACAGCAATGGGAAGAATTTTTTTTTACAATTTTGAAACATTAAATACAATAAATAATGTATAATAACGACCATTAACTAAAACATATTTTATATCCAAGAACGTAACATCGAACGTATACTGATTTGGTCAAAACATTTGCATTTGCCAGGAAGACGATGCACAAAAAGTTATTATGTGGAATGAAAAATATTTATAATAATTTTTTATTTGTAAAATATATTCTTTCCTGTAATCTGTTACAATTGTACATAAGAATAATTGTAAAGAATAAATAATTTGCGTGTGTTTAATCAATTAAGAAATGTGTAAGGAGATGTGTGGCAAAATAACAGATTTTTATATCCGCTCATTGATAATTACTGCCATAACTGCCAAGTACAACATGTGGTATAAAAAAAGTACAAAATATATGAACAAACAAGTAAAAGAACTAAATATGGCTTAAGCCAAATCTTAAATGCCCTTCACCACTTTCTCCACAGTGGACGGGGCATGTACCATATTATTTGTAGCTAATGAAGAAATTTGGCCAATTTTGACAAATTTAAATAGATATATAGAAGTGCCAGTTGCAATTTAATATATCAAAATTCACGACTACGAGAGTGCCAACAATGGACAGACATACGGACATACCTAACAAGATTGACTCAATTGTTGATGTTGATCAAAAATATGTTTCCTTTCCAAGGTCTCTGACTCTTACTTCCAAGTATTGCAAATGGATAGAGAAACTTAGTATACCTCGTATCTACAGAGTACATTATTGACTTGTAATTGAAATCTTCCTGGATGAAAACAATAAACTTATATGAGTGGATATTTGCCATGATCAAGGCATTATAATAATTATAAAGTATGTTAAAGTATATAGTAGACCTCCCCACAACACACGCTAAATACGTAGATATGTTTCGAATTATACGAATATGTAGTCAAATGCAGAAGTCACTCACTCACAATCCAACCGATCAACTTACTTACTTACTTACTTGACTTACTTGTTATACTTAAAATAACTTTCTTTAATAATCTGACATAAGATTCTGCAACAATTTTTATTATCGTTCAATATTAAATATTTTTATTTTCCCTCTTTTACCGTGTTCTACTGAATGAGATCACAATTTGCCGCCGTTTTATAAGAATATTTAATTTGTAAACATAACCGGATGAAAAATCGTGCAATAATCTGTACAGGTGAAAGATTCCCGCAGCGAAAGAAAGGATAAAATTATTAATTTTTGGGCTTAATGAATAATATTCTTATATATCCTTCTTTTAAACTCTGCATCATATATGGTAGAGAATATATTAAGTTTGTGCTGATACTTGTAAGTCCCAAGCGGCACCTGCTATTACTCTGAATGATTTAGTATAATTTAGGAAAGACTCAATTTAGGAAGGGCGTTTATCAATACAACCTAACTAAATATAGAATAAATTGTGGAACAAAGCGGTGTACGGGAAGAGAATGAACGCCGCGCAGGAGGGAAATCAAAACTACGATGGATGAACCAAAAATATGTTCTTATAACAAAAATAAGCCGAGAATTCAACTTTTGAGTTGTAGAATACATCATAATAACCGTTAAAAGGGGTTGGAATCATGTACATATATGCCAGGCTCACATTGTTTTAAATTCCGTCTTGTTTCTGTTGTTAAAAGCAATCTCTTCCTTCTTAACATTCTATTATTAAATAAGTCTTTTTCCACATTTTTTTTGTGCTATTCTCGTCAACATGGGTTGCATCCAACGTGGAAAACATGTTAATGTCGTAAAAATAATTATGTTGTGTCCTGTTTATTATTATAACGAATGGTAGATTGTACATGTGTACGCATATGTAAATACTTTCCTTAGCCTCATTTCCCACATTCTGTGGAAATTAATACTTGTTTACATTGTTACGTAATGTACGTAAATAATGTGTACAATTATATATACTCGTACATATTTATATACAGTCATGTACGTGCACATACAAACTTTATTGTGTTCATACTGTATACATTTGTGGCTATGAAAATTTTTACGCCGCCTTTTGAATGAAAATAAAATAAAAGAAAAATCTCATGCAATTTTTTCTACAAACGTAAAAATTACATTAAATTTCTCGTGCATACATACATATATACGTGCAAGTTTCAAAGTAATTACGAAATGATAACAAGTGAAAAAAGGAAAATTCTTCAGTTTTAATTTTACCATAAATTCATGTGAAAGTTGCAGTCCAAGTGATTCTCTGTGACGCAATATACAGTACTTAAGAACTTTAGTTATTGTTTAAAAAATTAAAGCTTTGAAAGTATTATGTGAAAAGTTTTGAGAAAATCCTTTGTGTTATAGGTTTTTATTAAAATTTTGTTGAAACTTTAATTCAATGAATTATAAATGAATACTAACTAACATAACATGGTTTAAAAATTATTTAATAAAAGAAAATTTAGCAGGAAATGATATTAAAATCAGTTGGGATTATTTTTATATCCAACACATTGAAGTTGGAAGCGTTTCCACTTAAAATTATTCACTTTAGACATGAAACTTGAATCTAGAGCGCTGAGACCGCATTCGCTACTCTACACACCAATACACCAATAAAGAGCTTCGTCATAAACATGCCACGCCCACCGTTTATATTTAACATTTGACTTAAGCTAAATATAGTTTTCTTATTTGTTAATATTAAATATAATCTAAAATAATAAAAATATAACCTTTACAGAAACAATGCGAAAAATGTTGCTTTTATTACATAAAAATTTACGTATTTGCCAATTATTGGTACCTTTTTTATAATTGCGCTTCAAATAATTATATTGCAACGCTTTATAAAATAAAATAAATTATTGAATTTTTATTCTATGCAACCATAGGCATGGTAGGTAAGTCATTACGCACTCTAATAAAGTATGCATTACGGATTAGCTTGCAAGTCAAGTTTGGTTGGCTGAGTATGGTTTTTTGTAAATTGTTGTCTTGGCCACGCCCATTTTTGGCACATTTATATATGTAATAATTGTAAATATTTGTACCAAAGTCTAAATTCAGATAAAACCTTCTTTTGTCGATTGTATACGTGGCTCTTGACCGATTTTTTTTCGCCCATTTTGACCTTTCTTTACAGTCAAAATTTATTAAGTGCTAAATGCACAAATAATACTTCCTTTTTTCAACTTTGTATAGATTTCCAGATAAAACACTTTATATGTGAAACCTTGGTAAATTTTTCATATTATATAGTAATCTGAACATTTTCTATAAATAAGTTTTGTATCAACTGCCCGCTCACTAAAAAAGAAGCAGTACAGGTTGCCATGAATAGTTTTCTTTGGCAAATAATTGAAGACGTCTACGATTTATCGTAATCTACCATATATGGGTTTTGGACTATGCGGCTTCTAACCTCGGCATTTTTCAACATATATCAACTAACTTTTGTGCTCAGATTTTAGTTCTTGTGTCAGCTGAAGCCTGAAACCCATAGGAGGGACAAAAAATAACTCAAAAATTTTTTAGAGAGGTCATCTTCAATGTATTTGTCATTAGTACTTCACCTTTAAACAACAACTTTAACTTCATTTATGTATATTTATAAAAACCAGAAAGTTTATTCTATGACCAGGATTCTGGCATCATGGTTACATGCTTGGTACAATAATAAGGCGTGCTTGCATGCGATTAAATGTACACAAATTGCAAGTAATTTCCGCTTTAAGAAAATAACGAAAAAATGCAGATATGCAGGATGTTTACGATATAATAGCGTGAGGCAAGTATTTTATTTTTCCTTAAATTTTCTTTATGTGTTCATTGTATATTTTTATACATATTTATTGTTTTCTGCAGTTATGTGTAATTATAATAATAATAATAATTATTAACCCCTTGGGATTTTATTTTTAACAATAACAATTACTTGATTCAATTGACCCAAATACTTGCCTATAACATACACAGAGATTCGAAGAAGTGATAATTTTAATTAGAATTTCACCTTAAATTAAGGTGTGATGCATTTTTTCAAATGCAAATTTTTATCACTTTTGAATATCAAATAATGGTGTGTCCTATACACACACAAAGAAAAACAATTAAACATTGAAACATGAGTATTTGCAGCATTGCAATTAAAAAATCATTAAGTTTAAGGAGAAGGTGATATCAAGGATATTAATGGCATCTACTCACTCCCCCTTACAAACATACAAACATTAGTTCTAAACAAATTTCAGTAATATGAACCATTAGTAAAATTATGGTTTGTGTTTGGATTATTTATTGTAGATTAAAATTTACATTTATGGGTGTTTTCGAACAGCCAACAGGACCTTGCGCAAGGTCTACATGGAAAAAACAACAAATACTTAAAAAATCTAAACTGAACTTTACTCTTCACATTTTAAAGACAGTTTTGCTCTTCTAATTAATAATAACACAAAACATTTCACTTCTCAACATTTATGGCATGTACGTGGCGCGGTCAAGCATTCAAGCATACTCGTAAAATATGACCTAATATAGTCAGTTAGTGTTTATGAATTATAAATGATATTGTTTTAAATATGTTGTTGTTGTATATTGTACATGGTTTAAGAGTGAGTGGTGAACAAGCGAAAACATACAAATTTCTGCACTCAGTTCCAAAGGGAATCGTTTTTTAATCGGAACCGATTCCGAAACCAAAACAAAATCCTACACAATGACCAATAAATGTAAAATATTTTATATTGAACACAATAGGAATAGGACACAATACGCTGACCTAACTTATGCGCACAAACATTTTCAAACATTTTCAAGCGTATTTACGCCGTGAAATTTATACAAAAGTACAAATGTCCACATACATAATAAACATCAAAATTCATATATTCCACAACAATGCACACTTTTTGTATTATAATTGATGCAACTAAAACGAGTATAAAAGCTATATAAGGCGTACGCCAAATGTGGGAGACAGTGGGTCGATTATTACTTTCTTCTGAAACTTGCTCTTCTTCTATTTTCTTTAATCATAAGCAGTTATATGCCCATTGAAAATTTGCCATATGGCAATTGAATTATATAGCTTAGCTTAAAACGTTAAATTTAGTGGGCGTGTCGGTGCGTTGATTTTGCCTATACCGTATACAGACATGCTGTGGACGTTCCAAATTTCGACTTGATATCTAAATTGTCAACAATAAAACGAAAAAAATCAAACAAAATGTTTGAACAAAACCAATATACCCCCAGATGGTTATAATAAAACAATAAAACAACATTGCATATTCGTATAAAAGTTATGTTCTAAGTGGATGTTTTGGACTTATTTAACATTTAATGTATTTTAGTGGATTTTTTTTTTTAAAGTAGAGTTTGTAAGGGTTTAAAAAACAACGATTATTTATTTTGTTATTTTGTTAACCTTTCAGAAATAAAAATTAAATAAAATGCGCTTTGATCGAATTCTATACAACCTTCGCCATATAATTGAAAGGTTTATTTACATAAATCTTGAGTTGACATAGAATTGTTCCAATTATTTTGAATAATATGGATATGGATAAAATATAATATACTTGTCATAAAGCTACTGTTTATAAAACTTTTATAAATAAATTTTAAGGTTTGTTATGCAGCAAATTTGAATTTTAAAAGATCTGATTTAATTTTTTAAAGTATTGGATTAAATATAGAGTTTTGTCAAGTTTTTTTGCCATTGGGATAAACTTTAGCTGGATTAATCAAAGTCAATAATCCAAGCTTTATGTAGACCTGGACTAAAATGCATTTAACCTTTCCTTTTCGAAGGTTTGGGAGGTAGATGCTACAAGAAGATCTTCCGTAGTATATATATATTATTCATTAGCATGAAAATCTGAAGTGATTTAGATCATATTGATAGAATGTTCACGATGAGCAAATGTGGAAAATTATTACATTCAAGTAATAATTTACTTTAAAAAAGGCATCATTTTGTAGTATTTTAGGAAGCAAGTTACAGACGTCAATGTCACAAATCGGAAAATCTAAATCGACACAAAACTCAATTTTGAAGGTGTGTCTCATCCCCTTCTTGTACTTGCAAACTTTTGAACAAAACCAATACATCCCCGAATCATTATGATGATGGGTATAAAAAAAAGTTATTTAATCCTGCATACAAGCGTCAAATAATATTTATATAAATATCTAAACGTAAAACGTACCTTACCTTAATTAAAATGATTGTGATTGAATGTTTTAATTAGTTTTCTCATTAAATATTATGAATTTCTAAAATCGCACTTTTGGTTTCGCGATTCTATGCGCGAAAATTGTTTCCACATATTATCTGTAAAACTTTATAACAAACAAACTACAAAACCGCAATTTAGCAGAATTTGGCTACAGGCCAAATAAAACTGTTGGTACACAGAAAACTTGTTTGAATTACAAAATTTAAAAAATTATGTATACAGGTATGGTGGGAATGCATATGGTCACGGTGATAGATTAAAACATCTCATAAATGTATGTATGTATGTTCGGCTTCCACTTTACTTATAATAATGTATTCCTATCGAAATAATTAAAACTCATTTTGTTTATAATTTTATACAAATTATGTCTAAAAAATTAATTCAACTGATGTTTAACTCTGTGTTGAAATATTTGAAAAGCAATAAAATACCTTCCAGCTGTTAAAGTTAACGTAATGTTTTCTTTGTAGTAAAAGTTCCAAGTAAAGCAACTCAAAGTATGTTGCAGCCTTTTATTGTTTGCAACTTTTATCATTATCAGAGCATGTGGAAAGGGCCAATAAAAGTTTCCAGACAGCAACAAAAAGAACATACACAATCAAAATGATAAACATAGCAAAACATTCTTGACGTTGTACATTTCTATTGTGGCATATTGTACAAAAGGAAAGATAAAAAACTAATGCAGGCAACTTTCAGTTGCCACACATTTCCTCTTCCCCAAAAACTCTACCAAACAAACTTTATTAGGCACCTAACAATATCACAGACCGTACAATCATTGGAAAATATAACAAATGAAAGAGTACTTTATTGTTAGGCCAAAACTTGGATACGCACCATTTTGGTACATGGTATGGCATGGTTTTAACATAATGTAACGCTCCTATAGGTTCCACCAAATATACCCGTACGTGTGTTTTTTCTTTCAGTTCTTAATTCACTTTACCGATTGTACCTATATTCTATACAAAGCAGCTAAGTTTGAAATAGATTTTTAAATTTTTGTTTGCTTGTGAGAAGCTTTACTACAACACACACATGGACAGACACATTAAGAATATTCATATTGTTGGTCACAACACTTTAAAGTGTTGAATATAAAGTATGTCCCCCTCAAAAATTATTCTAATTGCAATAATCACGTGTCGTGGATAGCTTAATAGGTTACAGGTGATGATTGATCCTAATGATTGACTAAAATTTAGGAAATAATCAAATTCCGATTTCATATTTCCATCATCATTTCCATTTATGTCAAAACTTTATTTACATTTAAATGTTGTTTGACTTATTAAGCAGATCATTATAAACAGTACATTCGCAAACATTTTTCTACTTTATCGAAAGTTTAATGAACTTCTTTTATATGTTAAGCACAATTATTGTTTTCCCAGATTGTTGTCTTTCATGTTAGTATTGTGACTCCCTTTATAAAGAATGAAGGTCATTGACATTTATTTTTTCTCTTCTCTATGTTGCATACACAAACTGTAATATTATGACATTGTTGAGTTCTTCTATTAAAATTTATGTTGTAACTAAATAATGTTCCTGTTTCAGACAGAAAAACAAAACTTACGTTCAAATAGAAATTGATTTATAAGTCCATAACACGCAGCCAACACAAGTGAAGATAATTTAAACATATTTAAAAATTGTTCGAATCTAGACTAATATACAAAATGATCCTGAAGTCATCAAGAAAAAAGTTCTTATTATCTAAGCCTTACAAGAAACCTACGCTCAATACATAATTGCACCCTAAAAACTGTCTGAATGGAAGTATCGAGTAGAAGGAAAGAAGTATTTCGTTGAAAGAAAGAAACTGAAAAAACTCATGAATGAATCGCCAAGACACAAAGTTTCCAACTTATGCATGTAATCAAAGTCATTGGCAATCATTGGACGACTGGTAAAATTTATCGCAGACATATTTGTTCATTTCTTGTGCGTTGTTTGTTGTCAATCATTCCCAACCAATCTAATGATATTCCTGAAGAATATTTGCATATTGAATGAATTGCTGATGTTATCAAATTACAGTGATGGTCAGTTAAATAAGTGCGTTCTTACCATTATTTTGCTTAATTCATATAGAAAAGCAATGCGAGCATTTACATTTTTAAAAATATATCATAAGTTTAATATTTAAGAAGTTTTTGTATTAACTTTACAATATTTGGTGAGTTTTCTCTTAAGTGTAAAGTAAAAAAAGTATAAAGCAAAGCGTATGAAATAAAGTAGAAAATCCATGGTACATAGATTTTTTTACCAAACTGCGGCATGAAATGACTTTTAAAACACAAAATAAGCAAATAATCTGATTTAAAAAGTTTGTATTTATACAACGTAGCCACAGTATACCGTCAGTATACTTGGTGGATATTTATTGTTACGAGTAAATTTTAATGAAATTCTTCACCAATAACAATTGACATTTATTAACAATCTTACTAAACGATGAACTGAATATAATAAAGGATTTATTAACCTTCTTTATGTAAGGTTCTTTTAAAACATTATAAACTAGATTAATATAAAATATATTGGCTATAAATTTAAAGCAATCATAAAAAAGAAATGCTCGAGGAAAACTGTTAACTGCTACACTAAATGCTTATTAAAGTTTTTATTGAACCTCATAGTTTTTTTATATCTTCCGCGAAAACTACGTTTTTCATTCCGTTTGAAACATCCAGAGACCCTACAAAGTTTATATATTATTGATCACTACCAAAACTGTTAGCGTTCTCAGGGGAATCAATTTTGAGACATTGAGTTTGCACGCAGATCGCTACTTAAAATGAACGAAATCGGTCAAGAGCCATATCCATAACGAATAAAAATGTATTCATCTTTTACAAAAATTGATGTGTACAGTTATTCCATCCATCGATATGCAAAAAAAAGACTTGGTCGGATAATAAACAAGCCCACAATTTACAAAAAAAGTATACTTCATGTAAAAATTCGACTTGCAGGTTAATACGCAATACAGAAACTATTAGGGGGCATAATCATAAATACGCCAAGCCCAGCATTACAGATGTGGAGGGTATTTAACATTTGACCTATGCCAAATTAAGTTTTCTTCTTCTTTACTTGTTTATTCTTAAAATAAATATTTTTTAAAAGCTCACTAAAAAAGTTCAGTTAGCAGCTAATTCTGTAAACAACCCTCGTAGCTTGAATCCTATTTCTTTGATTTATAACTTTTATTATGACTTTAATAAAATCCAGTTATTAAAATTTATGAATTTATGATAAATTTTCACACATACTTTAAATAAGCAATTTACTAAAACAAATAAACTTAAGTAATAAAACAAATAAATGAAAAACAAGATTTACTTATTGAACAAGTAGTTAATATATATGAATAGTAAATTTTGTGTTCAATTAACTGGAAAAGTTATTAAGTAAACTGAACTTTTAATTATTTTGAAATGTAATCAAAACAATAAACAGATTTGTTTTTGTTTTAACTAAATTAAATATATATCATTAACGTCTAAAGAATTTGTTAATGGTCTATATTTAGTTTAATTTTTAAGTTTGGATGAAAACATTTCTCCAAAGGAAACTCTTGGTTCTGTCTCCCTCTCCTGCTTTTCCTAGTTAATGAGTATAAGAATAATTGTGAGTATAGCATATGAAGGCTCATATTTTTTATATTCCCAGAACAAACATGTAAGTGTGCTAAAACAATTGGAAAAATAACATTTTACGACTGTACCAAAATATACTACTCTCCTATATACACTGGAAAAAATGTATTATTATTTATGCATAAACATACAAGTAAAATTGTCCAAATTGTTGGCGTTCTATTGCTCCCTTTTATTTTGGGAGGTAGATGGGAGGGTTAATGTGTATCAAAAATTGTCTGCGTTTTTAAATTTTTGTGGCTAATAAATTTATCGTTTCAAAGTGCATCTCTCAACATATTTGTCTGTACAACATTTCAGCTTAATATCTTAAAATTTACTACAGTCTGAGTGCCAACATCAGGTCTTTATAACCACATGACTAAGAAAAAAAAAAAAAAAGTAAGAAATTTTAAAAAATGTCTTCTTTTCATGCCTTGTTTGCTGGTAGTTGCAAATGAAATGAAAAACTTTGAATACTCTTCACTATTATTAAGTTATGTATAAAAAATTATTTATCGCCATTATTGTCACTTTGTTTAGTCCATTCATTATCGCGCTTGTTAAGTACATTTTAAACCCAGCGGTACTTACTATGAATTGTTTGATAATAGTAAACAAGAAATTGTTGTTATTGTTGTTGTTGTTGATCTAAAATTGTCGCTGTTACATAATTCCATTTGCATTCATTAAGCAACAACAAATTTACATTGTTTGGCTCTGTCCGTTGTTAACATCAAAACTCTCACGTTCATTAAAAATAATTTCTATGTAAATATAATTATGTTGAAAAGAGTGTTTTGGAAAAAACTAAAAAAAAAAAACACAAAAACAAAATAAAGCAAACTGATTTTTAGCGAGCGTGGACATTAAAATAAATGAATTTAATTGCTTTGTGGGTTGATTGCACAGTTGTGCATGCACAAACATGTGTATGTATTGATATAATGTACAAGTCACGCGATTTTCCACCGCATTCCATACCACACGTGCGAATATGTGTGAATGAGTAAATCTGACAATTAAATTAAAACACAGCCTGTACAGCATGTATGTATGTACGTATGTATGTACTCGTATAATGTAAGAATATTTTGTTTTTGTTTCACCTTAATTAAGACTATGTTATATAAATATAAACATTAAAGGCTCATATCCAGTTGATGATAGGGAAGGCAACACTTTAAATGGAGACATAACGTTACATAGCATTAACAATATAATTGTTATTATATTGAATGCCAGTACGTATATATATGTTTTAAAAATACAACACTTATCCGTAAACAAAATTTTATACTTAGCGTTTTATACAATAAAATTGTAATTATGCAGATGAAGGAAAACCACGCACGTTTATATGTATACATAGATTTTTTAAATGTTACACCTCATATACGATTATTAAACTTATTATAAATATCACGCTATGCATCTTACACACATACATACATTTCACTTTGCTTGTATCCGTTTCCTTACGGATAACACTGCAGATAGCAAAAGCTGTTGTTGTTAGTTATTGTTTTGCAAGTGAAAAATCATGTTAGATAGTGACAAAGAAAAACAGGGAAAGAAAGAGAGAGAGAGAGAGAGAGAGAGACATCATCAGGTTACTATCCTGACCCGCCGTCAGCAATTTTTCCATTGTTGTCTACAATGGAAGGAATGAATTATTTGTGTTTGGTGTGCAGTATAATTTATTATATAGAATCTCTTCAAACGACGAACAATATTAAGGGTTACCTAAAGTATTTGAAACAAGGATACGTACAATGTACACCACCATAATACTACAGTTTAACATAAAACTAAATTGACCGGATATCTGGTTGGGGTGAAACTGGTAGAAGAGCTTTATGTGTGTAGAATGCAGGAATATAAGTAAATGGACTTTGAACACTCTACTCTACATATAAATAAGAAAATTATATAAATTATTGTATACTTGGTATGAAAACAAGGTTTATCATTTATCTCTACACAAGATAAGAATAGACAAAGTTTGCTGTTCCGTTTGCACCCAAAGGGAGGCCTCAGAAATCCTACTGAGAATAATGTAAAAAGCTTAGCCAATCTAGACATATAGACTCATGTTTGTAGAGTCATGTCCGCATGTCCGTTTGTTGTTGACGCAATCAGGGTCGTAAATTTTGAGATATTTTGACCAACTTTTCTATTCTCTGTAGTATATCGATTGTTTTTGATAATTTTTCAAGATTTTACTTCACCGGTTAAGTGTAATATATGCGCTATTGTTAGGAGCAATCAGATACATGCGGGGTTCTCTACGCAGAAGGTAATGACGGATATTCAAGGTTTGTCCTAAGCCAAATTTAGTTTTTTTTAATTAACAAGGAGTTATAAAAATTATATAGAAGAATAAAAACATAAGAAACAGATAAAAAAGAAATATCTATAAAAAAACTTTTACCTCAAAACGTCAAACATACATAAGTACAGACACAATGTCATCGAAAAGAATGAAATTTTTTTGGGGGAGAAGCCTTAGAGAAATTTAACCCTAAAAGTTAAGTTTAGTTCGACAAACGGATGAGTTTTAGATTTGTGTAAAAAGAATATAGAGAAGGCTTTATCTAATATAAAGAAAAGCTTCGTAACACAAATTTAATACCTACGAAGAGATAATTAATTATGTCTTTAAGAAGTTTGAACAATTCTACTATAAAAGAGCGATTAAATATTACTGCTAAGAATCTTTGAGGTATCCATCTTAGATATAAATTTCGGCACCATTTTCTCAATTGTGAAAAAGGAAAAAAAAAAAAGAATTTTGGTAAAAAAAAGCCCACGAACTTAGTATCTGACGCTATGAAGAAGATTATTCCGTACCCTCGTGTAGAATGCTTCAATTCCTAAAAAATTATTCAAACGCTTTGAATTTAAATTTATTTCAACATTTGAGACCGATGACCAAACTAGAATAGCATGTTGAACAATCATTCATTCAATCGAGTCATTGAAACAAGCACTTAAATGAGGTGTGCGTGTTCCATTCAAACAATTAATTTAATACATAAAAAATCTGGCATTATTTTGAAAACATTTCAAGCTTTTCTTCAATCTAAAACGATTTTCCAAATTAAATAAATCCATTGCTCATTTGAGTCTGGGGAACTATTAAAAGCATACGTTTGACATAAAGTAACTGTTTTTGTAGGTGTTAACTAATTTATTGGGGGTAAGCTGGCGAGAAAAGTTCTATTTCAATGGCTTGTTACAAAATTACGCCACAACTAATTACATATGTTATGCTAAGTCAAAGCTGCACGCAAATGCATTCATTCTGAACAGTAATTACGGTTAAATGTTAAAGTTTTCTTTTCAAAGTGAATTTCGGAAAAATTCTTAGACCTTTTTTTTATAAAATAAACATAAGAAACAAAAACAACTTTTGCAAGATTCAGGTTCTGAAAAAAAAGTTTAAAACTCAAGTGTAATTAAAATAATATTAAGAGTTATAGAAGAAACATATTTGGCAACTATTCCAAAGAATCTTTTTCAACAATTTCTATGTAACCAGTACATATGTTGGCAGTTTGTTAATCTTAAAAAATTCAGTCGATTAAAGTTTAATTTGGCATCGCTGGAAAAACAATTATTTAAAGTTATATCTTGTGGTTGTCAATTTAGAGAAAGTTTTCAAACATTATGTCCTAATAAGAAATTAGATGAGACACAAAAACCAAATAATTTTTAGCTAATTTGCTAAATAGTTTCTTCTTTCTCCACAAATATGTGACAAATGAACCGCATTGTATTTTAACTTTGAAAAATTTGCATAATTGAGTTGTTCTTTAATAAACTAATGACTTAAAAATAAATCTCATTTAAAACTCTATTTCAATACTTTAGCTTATTGATTTGTTTACTTTTATAAAAATAAACTATTTCGAGTGTGAAATTAATTTTAATGGAAATGATATGATTTGTAATTAAAAAAAAAAAAAAAAAATAATCAAACAAATATTTTTGCCCTATTTACACAAAGCTATTCATGAAAATTAAAGAGCTCTTCGTACAATATATTATTATACAATTATATAGGATATTAATACATATAATAGCGCACCCATTTACGGAACATATACACAACAACAAACCGCATTGTGCAACAATACTTATTATTACTGGATAGTTATGAGTTGTTAATCAGGCGCATACGTACTATGAATAAATTAACTCTGATTGGACAATTCATATAAATATTATTATGTTTATGTGGGTGATATAATTTGTTTAATATACAATGATAATTAAATTAATGAACAATTGAATCGCACCTCATATTATATTACATGAAAATGTTAAAGAAGATGCTGAGATTTGAACATTCCTTTTGGAAGAAATGAAATATATTATAATTTAGTTAAGTATGTTTTTAGAATATATTCTCCTGGTTGTAAAAATGGCAGATATTGGCTGCAAACTTTGCAGAAATACGGATGGTAATGGTACGTAAATTTTTATTGAAATTGGATAAAATCGATCATGGGAAATGCTCACGATTAGACCAACACTGAAAACAATTTAAATTTTTTAAAGATTTTTTAACAACATTTACTCAAAAATCATATTAAAATAAAGCTCACCATAAATAACTTTTATTTTAAACCATTATTTATGGGAAAATATTGACCTAGGTACTGGTTTTTTGTTGGCTCTCAATAAACTTTTACATTAGAAGAGCAAGTATTACGCCTTTATCCATATCTCAGTATGAAATATTATTAATTTAATTATTTAAATAATTTTTTCAATTTCTTTCTAATTTCAGATTTTCAACAACTTAAAAAATATAGTTGATGATTTATCTTATTTCAAAATATTTCAATTTCAACCATTGATGGAGGCTATGATTAATATCAACTCAAAAGAAAGCGAATGAAAAGCAAATGTATAAAAAAAAAAACTTAAAAAATAATAATAAAATAAATAATAAATAATAAATAATAAATAATAATGTAAGTAAACAAATAAACGTGATTCACGCAACTAACTCCCTAACTATAAGTTTGCAATATGTTATATAGGTAATCTTGAAGGCCTACAAATAAGCAGTACCGATCTTAAACGCCTACTTTGTTCAATAAGAATAAATAGAAATTACACAGAATAAAATGCAATCAGGATTTCTGTTTTTACGTACACGTACTTGTAGGTTTACGCAGACATAGAATCATGAATCAAAAATATCATAAATCTTGACACGAAATGCATTTTGAAAACCATCAAATTTATTATACTCGTAGTTAAAAATAAAGGAAAGAGTTTAATTACAATTTTTTTTTTTTTCATCAAACACTTTGGATGGATGTGTGTACAGGATAATGGACTGGCATTTATGAGTATGTCTGCTTTGCAAACCCAACAAAACAGTTAAACCGAACAGCATGCAATACCATAATAAAACAATTTAGGCTTGAATCGCTCGGTCCTAACTGTACCAGATAAAGGGAGACGAGCGGGACGAGCATTGTTTATGTGTTTGTTTAATTTTTTTCCCTTATCTTGTTATTTTTATTTTATAGCTGAGTAAAAAACAAACATAACAACCAAACAAAAACAAAAAGCAAAAAACAAAAACAAAAAAAAAACATAAACATATAAAACAACAAAAAGCCATAATAGAGTAATAATCATATTAAAAATGAATCCTGCGGTTATCATTTCCTGTTCCGGTTACCCGACAACTGCAATAACAACGGCCGCTTATACAATAAGAACAATAACCATAACGAACAAACAGCATAAAACAAACACAACAACAACAACAAATAATATTAATACAACAAGAATAGCTATATCACTACAACAGCAGCAACAACAACAACAACAACAAAACAGACAACCCTATCAGCAACATTCTCATCATCACCATCATCATTATCGTCAGCGCCATCATCATCATTGTCACCATGACCATAAGTATGAACATCAATACCAGCAGCAGCAACATGTACAAGCGGCCAGTTATCAAAATCAACGTCCCAGCGTGATATGGCATAAATCGTCCCATAACATTGTAAATTGGTGGTTGTGGTGGTTATTTGGCGTGTGTTTAATACTTTTCACAAACGGTGGCCGTGATTGGCGTATCAGCAATTTTATATTAAATTCATTTAAATTATCATCAACACCATTGACAACAACATCAAGTCGGCCATCATCATCAATATATGCATATGGTTCATATTTAGAGCCAGATGAACTAATACATGAACTGGATCGTCCGGGTAAGTAAAAATTAAAAATGATTCCTCATTTTTCATACAGCTTAAAATTATTGCTGTGTAATCGCTTCATGAGTTCCATTAGAGAATACGATTACAATAATTTGCCTGTGTTGTTATTTACGTTTCTTAATCCTTCTACTTTAGCTCAACAGCTTGACTCCTTTCTATACATACATTAAAAAAGATTAAGCTAGAATTATAACAGACTAAAAATCGTAAATAAAATAACATTTAGGGAATATTTTGTTTTTGTTGTTATAAAGTAATTTTACACATTTTTAAACATGAAGAAGTAATTTTTTGTCCGTACGTCCGTTAGAAAAATGAGGCTACTACCTAAAATAGGGCCACTAAAAATCTAAAATTGGTTAAAAACAGGAATTCAAAGTTTAATGCTAAAGCCAAAGGACATATAATCTTAAAATTGATGTGAAATTGAATTAAAGACGTCACCGTACTTGAAAAATGATGAAAAAGTCACTGCTGTAATATTAGTTACGATATATTTTACTCCTGACCCAGCTCAACCTTACAAACGAGCAACACAATGACACATCATATGTGTCTGTGTAGTAATTTGTTTTAAAGGACATATGGAAATTGAGAAACAACAGCGTTTTCCCATAGAGAAATGAAAAAGGTATTGAACAGCACAACACTAGAAATGAAATATGAATAGTGCGAATATTGTTACGTAAACAAACATTCAAATATACACATCGTGCTTGGTGTACGGCAGATCATAATTGAATACAAATTATGCTAAAATGTAAAAATGTGTAAGACTTGGTTATGCAATAGTAAACTAAAGTTTCCAACTTCCTGCTCACAAGCACTCGTTTATGACATTTTGTGTGTGATATAAATGATTTTCTTAAACTTCTATAAAGGTATTAACATTGTGTGTGAAAGTTTCTTTGTTTAACTTATATTGTTCTTGCTTGGTTTGGCATTGTTGTTTTAGTGTTTGGTCTCTTGTCAGGAAAGTTGCAAAGTTATTCAGAAAGCAAACGTGTATTGTTTCAAATACATGAATACACAATAACTGACGTATAATAGTTCTTAAGTTGCATTCAAACACGTACAAAATGAAGAAAATTATTGGTTCTTAACTAAATTAAAGCTTGTACAATTTATAACTCATCATAACCATCACAACCATCATAACCAGGGCAGGCAGCATTATTAAATCGCTAGACAAACACTTATCACGCATATGGTGGCTATAGAATAGAACGGTATAAAGTGAGTCAGTAAAAGTCATTAAGGTTACAAAGATGTGTGTGAGGATAAACAATTCCGTAACGAGATTCTCGCACACATATGATGCATACAAAAGATTCTGCCATTTTCATTGTTACCGCTATTGCATGAGCCACCAGAAGGCTGCACTTGAACACATCCGGTACACAAAAGCCAACTTTATTGCAGTTGTAGTTGTTTTCATTCATTGTATGTATATCGAACGAATTTATTATTAATACAGCATGCCCGTCATGCATACACTTACACATGCAAAGAATATTCATTCAAACGTTCCCTTGTTATGGGCATGTGTCAAACGCCACGATAATTATAGATTTTTTTCTCTCAGTACACATGTGTACGTTTGAAAGCATTGGTATGGATGGATTGAAAGCTCGGTTATTATGTATGTTACAAGCTATGACAAATTGGTCTGCACTTATAGCGCAATAATGCGTTGCTCAATAGTACCGTTTTCTGCTAAATGACAGAGAATGTTTATAAAACAATGATTTCATCAGTTAGTCCTAAATTATTCAAGAAATTAATTGTGTGCATGTACTTGGGAAGCTGCTTTTTGTGTTCATGTTATTGCACGCACGAATTGTCGACATTACTGAAACAAAAATTTCACTAAATCGTTGTTGTTTTGTTTTGTTTTTTTTTTTATATGCAAAGTTTTATTAACTCATGGATGCAACTCTTGTAATAAAGTTTCTCCATAAAGTTTTCTAATCGTTTGTCTCATTTGAAAATGTACATTTTTTTACACAATGTATTTAGTATGTACGTAGGGTACAAGAATACTAGATTTATTATATTTGTGCAGATATTTAAACATTAAAATTTGACTTACAACAAATATTAAATATCGTCCATATCCATCATGCTAGACTCGTGGCAAATAAATTTCTGAATATGTATATTGTGGGCGTGTCTGTTATAAGACCAAGTTCATTTTTCATACATCGATAGATGGGATAACCACAAATACGTTCACAGGATAGTTTTTGTGACAGATATAAAGCTTTTAGTCAATTGTGGGCGTAACTATTATCCGACCACGCCCATTTTTTACATCAATCAAGCTAATATTTATAAATACATGAACCAAATGTCAAGTTTATAGCTTCATTTTTGTGGCAGATAAATAGATTTTTGTCAAATGTGGGCGTGGCTCTTGACTGATTTTACTTATTTTAAATAGCGATCTGTATGCAAAAACTAAAAGTGCCAAGATTTCACCACAATGTTCCAAAATGTACGCCCGTGTGAATTCCAACAACAGACGGACACACGGACAGACTCAGTTTTCAACTCTGATCAAGATATATATACTTTGTAGGCCTCCTTCTGGATATTGCAAATGAAAGAACAAACTAAGTATACCTCTTCATCTTATGTGGAAGGTATAATAACTTGGGAAAAAGGTTTCTATACAAGGGGACGCTTTGGAATATCTTTAGAAATATATTGTTGCCATCATGGTGTAAAGTATCTAGTAGTCGAACTTGGCCCTAATTATACCATTTTTATTTAAATTTATTCCTTTTCAACTCACCTTTGCTGCAGAAATATCTAACCGTTCTTACTTCAACGTGCCCTATGATCACAAGGAGATATATTTTCATTATTTCTCCATTGCTCACTATATCACTTCTTTATTTTGCTATAGAAATGAACAAAATCGTGTTATTTTCATAGAAAAACACTTTTAACATTTTCAGATTAGATGACTGTTAATAAAGTTAAAGGGAGAATAACGAATTTCGTGACATTATTAAAATAAATTTTATAAAACACATGCAGTGAAATAACAGTTGTTTGAAATGATAATTCTCAAGGATACGTTTATTATGTTAAATATTGAAAGAGTTTTTAGGGGGAAAAATGATATGCAGTTCAGCAATTCTTTGCTATCTATTAATAATTTATGTATGACATTTTTATATGCGTATGGAATATAAAGGAGATTGTACATTTCTTTTAAAGTAACCCTTGCGAATTCCTTTTTGTTCAAATATATGAAATACAGATGCATTTATGCATAGTTCTTCCTTATATTAAATAAATATTTATATTTTTTACCAACTATCTTTAAAACATAAGTTTTTTCTGTAATGTTGAACTTTTGACAGCAAATGTTGGTTAGTTAAGGTAGAAAATCTCTTTTTAATCAAACGATTATAAAGAATTTTACCCAAGGTTTTAAATGTTTGTTGTCAATCCTCTTTTGAAGGTAACCACATACTTGTACATAATACAGCGAAAAAAATATGGGCACAAGGCCAAATCTTTTGAAGAAAAAAGGACAATTTGAAAATTATTTTTTCTACCGTGATATTAGAAAAACCTTTGGGTAAAAAGCTGTCATTTTAGCTCTAAATGCTAAATTAACTAAAAACGAAGAACATAAAAATGAGAGAGAACATAAGAATATAGGATAAATGGAATGATACACTTAGTGCATAAACTTCCATAACAAGTATTTTGAAATTAGATTTTTGTGTGCATACATGGTAGAAGTTATATGAAATTTAAAGTTTAGTTTGTGTTGTGGTATTATTTTATTAATTAAGAAAGTGTGTGTTCCCAACTTTAGCATGTTTTTTTCTATTTTTTTTTTTTTTATATAAATATTTAAACCTATTTGTCTGCTTACATTATTTATTAGTAGTGAGATAAAAGTATCTTAACAATCTTAAATAAAATGAAATTTTTCTCTGCTTAAAATATTCCTTTTTGACAGATAGTTTGTTAAGTTTTTGTTTTTATTTTTTTCGTTAACGTAAACAACAAGTAAGAAAACAGAATTTGGTATACACCAAATCTTAAATACCCTCCAGATCTACAACGGTAGGCGTGGCAGGTAAATTATTACGCCCCCAAGTAGTGCATTTATTACATCAGCTTGTAAGATGCGTTTTACGTGGAGTATGGTTTCTTGTAAATTGTTATTGATGCTGATCGATAGTGTATTTGTAGGATCTTCAATGCCTCCTTTTGGATTTTGTGAATTGTGTGACAAACTTATATAGAGGATAATAATAATGTCTATGTAAATGGGTTTCAAAATTTTCAGCACCTGTTCAGTAGCTACCCAACTTTTCTGTTATAAACTATAGCATACCGATCCACTATTAAACACATATTTAAGCCAAGTTATATACAATATATCACCGCTCCCCAAAAGTTCTCATAGTCATAGTTAACAAAGACATGAGTTTGCGGGAAGAAGCAACTTACTTTATAGCCTCCAGACTGCATAATGCTCGGAAATCGACTACACATACACAAATACAACAAAAGTGCTGTTAACAGATGTTTTCTCGTCATCCTCATGCAATCTTGGCTAATAGTTATCTTACAATTTCATTTTGATCTTCTTACGCATAATGTCGATTGAGCCGAAGGACTTGAATAACACCAGAGAAGAAGAAGAAAATGTATATGCCAAAGATAATTATCTGCATCGGTAGTATTACACACTCGTGCATATGTACAAGTACTTTTCAATATTTTAAAATCTAACACACACGGGATTGCCCGTATACTAGTTCTGGTTAAATCATGCAGCATGAGCAAAACACGCAAAGTATGCAATCAAGTTCAATTTTGTACCAGTGAACTCATAAACACATTTCATTAGAAGGTTCGTTAGTTAGTTGAGATCTCTTGGAAAACCTTTACATGATTTTGGGCAGTTAAATATGCCAAGGATGGCTTTGTGTTTTGTTTTATTCCTGCTTCCCATTGCAAGCCCGAAAGGGGCTTCAGGAAACCTACACAGATTTTTTTTTGTGTTTAGCAAATACTTATAATAAAATAAATGAATTATTAAATTAAAATGGTTGCATATCTAGTAAAGTTAAATAAACCTGCACCATCGCTTGTGGTTTTGGAGAATGGGAATAGTTTAATTAAATTTAGTTTTGTTACTGGCACGAAGCACTTTTCACTTTAATAAAACTTTTTCAATTATTTTGGAATATTTTTTTAAGTACATAATTCTTACATATTATATAAAATATACTTGATGCTTAAATATTTAATTCATTGCTTTATAAAACAATGCATAGTAACGACATTTTGTCATTCTGAACTTAACATGCTAAATATTTGCCAAACTTTGTACATTCGTCTTACGTTGCAAAACAAGATAGAAGCACACTTGTCCCCATTGTTCTATTATTCATTCTTTTCTCTACTGCTACACGTTACACATAAATTAATATTTGACGTTGTATACACTTTGTGATCTTCCATTTTAGTGCCACTTACTTCCGTTCAGGGTGTTTTGGGACGTCAAGCGATGCTGCCATGTGATATAACGCCGATGGAACGTGACGATGCCGTTTATATGGTATTGTGGTTTCGTGAAGGCGATGGTGAACCCATCTATAAGTAAGTTATTGTATTTTACGTTTAGCATAAATGTATGGAAATATTTATTTATACAGATTTATTTGAATAACATATAAAGTGGAATGATTGCACCTTTTATTGATTTATGTTTTATAGTTTTGATGTAAGGGGGAGACAATTTGGCCAGGCGAGATTATGGTCATCACCATTAGCTTTCGGTTCCAGAGCTTACTTTAGTAGCACCTCACATCCTGCCCAACTGAAAATAGACAATATACGCATTGAAGATGAAGGCGTTTACAGGTGTCGAGTGGACTTTCGTAATTCTCCCACCCGAAACCTAAAAATCAACTTAACGGTGATAGGTATGCATGGAAATTTGTAAACCTTATTTTAGAAATATTATTTTTTATTACTTGTTTAATATTTGATTGGAAAAATAAACAATTTTCTATTTAATTATAAAAAAAGAAAGAAAATAATTTCCGAGTTATGTGAACGAATCACCCTGAACCACTTTATACCGTTCACTTGACTGATTAGTTCCATTAAACTGTTCAACTTTGCAAGTCCTTTCAATAATATATGAAATGAAGCAGTTAGTTAAGTTAATATACGTGTTTATACAAAAGAAGAGCGTACAATTATTACTTCTGAAATTAAAAATGGATAAATTTTAAACTATGTAACACATAGTGGCATTATCCTTCTTGCAAGTGGTGACATAATTATCCCCAACAATTCTGCAGAACGGAGTAGCCTACGCTTCCAAAAAAAGCTTTATAACGTTTACTAGCACAGCGTATTTATTATACGTGATGTTTGTTCATGCATGCCTTTGCAAAATACAATCTGTGACCTGTCAATTAGTCTGTTGCTGATGTTTTTTGGTGGAATTCTAAAATGTGTAACATGAACAAAAACTCCCCTTGATGTACGGAAATATGATGCGACTAAAATTGCTTTAAGAGGAAAAATTTTAAAACAAAGAGAGCAATAAAAGAGAGCTAAAGGTAAAAGGAATTAAAGGGTCAGCCGAATGAAATATTTAAGATGAATTTTTTTTTTAAATTATCACATTGTCTTGAGGGCAATTTTTATTTATTGAATTATAGATAATAACGCCATTGCAGCAAACAGTTTTTGCATAAATTAAGTATTTAAAGTTAAAGCTTTTGCAGCATCTCTTTCAAACCTAAAAAAGTATTGCTCTACCTTTACCTTTACACCATGTAAATACACTGCGTATGGATGGAACATGAAATAGAGTAAAAAATGCAATCTTATCGATTTTTAGGATAAACCAGCAGAACCGTCTATCAAAATGTAAAAAATCGCTATTCTGCATACAACGTCAAGGGCTACTGGCTAAAATTAAATTTTTGAAACTAAATTGAAGTCAAACTTAGAGCAAAAAAAACAAAAAACATGAGAGGAACAAAAAACTACACACAAGTATTGATGCTGCATGAAATGCAAAAACACAAACATGTAAAAAAAAAGGAAGAAAAAAAAAACTTGGTTTGGTTTTATACTAAATCTTAAATACCCTTCACATGTAAACGAAACGTTGAAACAGTTCGAAGGGGAAGGAAATTTATATGAAAGTCAATCTTTGTTATGAAAAGTATGGACGGATGGACATACGGACGTAATTAGTGAGAGTAACTGCCAACTACTTTATACACTCTTGCAAATGCACTTTAAACAGTTACAAACGATACTTTAAACTAAATGTACTGTGCATTGAGATGGCGATTACAAAAAATATGTGTAAACCCAAAAATCAGTTAGTTGCAGAAGACCATTTAAATTGTTTGTTATAACACGCAAAGTCAGAAATGTTTATGGAATACTAACGTTAAGCTGCATCACGGAATTTGTCATGGTGCACACGTACTTATGCACAGTTAAACTTCAAATATTTTGAAAAATTCCCAAATACGACACTTGAAAGTCAAAGCCCTCGTAAATTACGAGTGTGCATGTCAGTGAAGTTTTATAATTGTTTAAAGTGTTTATCTTGAAGCATGTACAACGCTGCTTAGTTGAAGATGGGGATTTTGAATTTTGTATGCATTGTACAGAGAGTACAATCTTTAAAAACTTACTGCTTGTGCAAAATAAATTATTTTCCTGACAATTTCTACGAAATATTTATTATAAATGAAAATTAATTTTTGTTAATTTTTCTTTTAGTTCCTCCAGATAAACCGATTCTTTATAGACCAAATCGCCATGATAAAATCAGTAATGTAGAAATATTTAACGAGGGCACAGACTTAGTGTTAGTATGTGAAGTCTTAGGAGGTAAGTTATCTTTAACATAAGTGAAATGAAAAAATATATAAATTTCTTTCATAAATTTTATTTAACAATTTTTTGTTCCTTCTAACCATAACTTCCTCTCGTACACGAATCTGTTGTGTGCCTGCTTAACAAAATTTCAATTATCACATGTGTTCACTGGGGTTATATATGATAAAGGCAAATATGCTTGCGTACACAATCGTTTATACTTATAAACACATACACACACGCACAAGCATAGTTATGTTTATATCCTCTTGCCTGAAACTATTGTAGTATTTGGTAATTTTGTTTTGTTCTCTTATAAAATATGATGCTGCCGTATGCAACAAAGGACGACCACGACCGAATGTTACGTGGTACTTGGATAATGCTGTGATTGATGAGACCTTCGAACATCGCTCCGACGGTAAAACTATTAACCACTTATCATACCCGAATATTGGACGTCAGCACTTGAATGCAAGATTAGTGTGCGTGGCTAGTAACACAAATTTAACTCCACCAAATAACAAAGTTGTTATACTCGATGTCAACTGTAAGTACAAGACAGATTTATGGTACAACTGCTTATATATAAACCTGTGTATACAATAGTTACCCACTGTAGGTGTTATGTTTATATGGTCAAAAGGCTGAATTACTTAATTTGTCGAGGGTAACCAAGGTGATTTGTACGATAACTTACAAAATGTAGAACACAACAGACATATGCTTTATAATTAGTTTTAATGACCGATCTTCTTAAACCCTGTCGAGGCAGAGAATCTATATTAACTTATAGGGCGGAGATGTCTCTGATATCAATTACATCGTTGATTTATTGATATCAGAAACGTTCAACTCATTTATTAAATTCCAAGTCGAAAAACGCAAAAGCTTTATTTGTGCCTGTTTGGCTCGACGGGGGTTAATTTCATTTTGCTTCAGTAAAATATTGGTTGTTGTGGTGAAAATGAAAGACGATTTTGAATTATTTATTCTAAAACCGCTTGCTATCGCGCTTTTATTTTTAAATAAAACCCTTGAAATAAACACTACGTACTATGTTTTGTATATATTTTAAGTGAAACCAAGCGGAGTTCATATAATGACAAAAGACAGATTTATCTCGGCTGAGCGTACTTATGACATTGAATGTAAATCGTCTGGTTCAAAACCGCAAGCGGTTATCACCTGGTGGAAAGGAAATAAACAATTGAAAAAGTTAAATAAAAATGTAAGTAAAACGTTATTAATATAGAAATGAAAAATGCTTAAATATAAAAAATAAACAAGTTTTCATCGTCACATATAAAAGAATGTTCTTTTCATATCTATTTAAAGTTTAATGAACCGGATAATCAATCGTTGAGTATATTGACATTTACACCGTCTCGGGATGATGATGGCAAATATTTGACCTGCCGAGCTGAAAATCCACATATTGAAGGCAGTGCCATCGAAGACAAATGGCGTCTTATAGTGCACTGTATGTATTCAATTCTGGCTTTCTAACTAAACCATATGCTCTTGAAATATTATGTATTTACCTTGTCATTGTTTACTCTATTAATTATTCAGTAGTGCATAACTATAAGTGGACATTACACACAAGTGATACAACAACTCCATATTTTAAGGGTACATAGGAACAGTGCAATTATTTTATAACGTTACGTGCATATATACGAGTGGGTGCGACAAAACGTTTTGTTAATTGCTTTGCTGAAATTCAATTAAATTCAATTACCGTCTGGTGTAAAGTGTTTTTATTGTTACTACAACATGAGTATTTATTGCTGTTGTTAATGGTTGGCCAGTGTTGGGCTCAATATTCTAATCGATTCGAACGGTAATTGAAGGTGAAAATTATACAATATCGATTCAGTGGTCTACCAGTGAGCCACTTATAGCAAAATACTTACTACGTACTCTTGCTTGAATAAAAGTGTAAATACATGATTTTATGAAATTGACAACCATGTGCGATGTATAACATATTTATGTATCATTAAATGTAATCAAGGAAATATTTTAATCAATATTGTAATGTTTACAAGTGGGTGAATTTCAGCAATTGAAGTGGACGTACGGACAAAAAACAGCTTTTTTATGAAGTTTCTTTAATTCATGGATTTTTTCTCTCTTTGTAACGGTCTCTGGTTCAGTATTCACAATAAAAAAGTATTTGCTGGACTAACTGTAAGGGTGCAAAAACGTGTACACAATGTGCGCCATAAAGATTTTACGTGTTTGCTCGTATAGCAAGTGTTATGAAAACCATTTGTAATTGCAATATACCGTTATGGTCATGATAATGCAATTTGCATCGGTATAAAAATGTTAGGCCATAAGGTTAGGTCATTATTGAGCTACAAACGCCTAATAACGGTACGTGCGTTCATTTTGTGGCCCAACACAATATATTTGTGTAAAAATCGCCATTAAAAGCTTAATGGGAGGAAATTACATGAAAAATCTGTTCCAAGGAAAATAAACTGCTCACTCTGCTGGTTAGAAATCGAGAAATTGTAATTCATATGTTGTACACCCAAATATTATTATAATTTTATATGTATAACCGATGGAGAGGGCAAGTGAAAGTGTATGCACGCACGGCAGTTTATAAGCAATTAAAATTTCTCAGTTAATTAGTATACACCTGCTGGTATAGCTTTCAGGTCTCTAGTAAAGCCCTGCCAGTCTTTTACACAATAATCAAAGCTAATGTCATACTAATGTTTGTTTATAATTAAACATTGTGGTTAAAGAGGTAAAAAAAAAAAAAAACGCATTGTAACTGCACAGAAATATCTTTCAATTAATAGTGGTTTCGAAGGCCTTTAATCTTTTTACCCAACAGAACAAGGTGATACAAGGTACAAGGTACATTTTATAGGAGCGAATGTTCACGGCTCATAATCAATATCTAAAACGATTTAAACATGTCCGTCTGTCCATCCATTTCACAAGAATGTCTTTTGGGCCAAGGACGGCCACCATTGAAAATTGACTTGATTGATCCATTTTTAGGACTCCTGCCCATATAACATACTATTCAACAACTTTGTAATATTCATTAACGCCCTTTTATTTAACCTCACTCATATTTAATTGATTTTGGCATTTTTTTTTGTCACCTTTTTAGATCCACCAACGGCGCATTTAAAAATGGGCTCATCTCTCAATCCCGATGATATAAAGGAGAGTGATGATGTGTATTTCGAATGTGTTATAGAGTCGAATCCCAAACCTTACAAAATGTCCTGGTTTCACAATGTAAGTTAATGAATAAATGAATCTAAACAAAAAAATTTGCTACATTTTTATGTGAAGTAAGAGTGGATGGCAGAATTGGGTTTTCTTCTAATGATGTTGAAAGGCGTACGCTAAGCATGTCCGTCATAAAAAAATGTTATAAAATAGGAAAAACCAAAGAAACGGTCATGCCAACATATTAAAAAATCTTCTATGGGCATTATAATAAACACGATTCAAGTTTGGTATATATATTTAAATTTATTGGTCGGTATCACATAACAGACACGCCCACAATGTACAGAAAATTAGTAGAATTCCACCTCGGGCTAAAATGTAGGGCAAAACAATAAAAAGAGCATATTAGTGTAGAAGCCACGCCCATATAAGTTTAAATAATTAAGGGTATCAACAACGTAGCTTCAGCCAAGGACAGTTTTACTTGTCAGTTGATACATGAAAAAAAGTTATTCTCTAAACTGTTTACAGTTGATGAAAATGCTTACCTTTCGTTCTGTATCATCTTCAACTTTCTAAATACGCTTGCTTGCCGCCTAAGTATGTACGTCAGCACGTACATATATGCACGATATAAGAACTTAAGATTTTGTACGTTTTTGTTTTTTAGCTCGCTCAGGTTATTACCTGAAATCCTTTGCATCTCTCCCTCTCTCTCCACTGACATCTTTTTCAATTATACTTTAGCGGTGCTTCATTTTTGTCTATTCAGCTATTGTGAATTGTTATGGTTTATGGGGGGTTGGGGGGTGGTAATCCATTAAAGAACTTGTGCACCTTATTTCTCTTATAAACACACACGACTGTTTACTCCTTTCACCGCTTATTTTACTTAGTATTTGTAACGTGTGCTTACAATGGTGCTACAAACAATATCATCACTTCATTTTATTGGAAATGTCAAACAGAGAGAAAGTTTAAGAAAGAAAGGGTAAAATGTACTCAAGTTGAAATACTTTTTCAAAGTGCTTCATTTCTTTGTCAATTTCTGTGGTAACTGTTGTGCTTTATTAGTGGAAGGGAATGTCGCTAGTTTTTTCACAATTCAATTTAAAAGTAAGATTGTTACCTCGAGAGTACTTTTTGTACTAGTATAATATAATCAGTTAACCAGCTTGGAAATGATGAAAAATGGCAAAAACTTTGCATCACTCCGTTGGACAAAATAAATATTTTATATTTTGTTTGTATTGTTGTTGTAGGGTATAGAATTGCATCACAACATATCAGCCGGTATCATTTTATCCGATCAATCACTCGTTTTGCAAAGCGTGTCACGGGCCTCAGCTGGTGACTACACTTGTATGGCTGTAAATACTGAAGGCAAAGGTTCCAGTAATCCTGTTACTCTACGTATTCGATGTAAGTTTAAGAAATATATAAAATATCGCTTTGGTTGTTGGAGATCGAAACCTCATTCAGTAAACCCTTAACGTTATGTTGACGGCATTGAAATTTTGTATGACTTGGCATTTTCTCAAACAAACAAACAAAAAAAATCCCGCTTAATTAACAGTATCCTTATAAACTTAAATCAAATGAAGTGATTCTCTGCTGCTCTTAATTGCACATTGTTAATTAATGAAGTGGAATTGATAAAATTGGGCAAATCCAAGTCATGACTTGTTTGTGTACAAACATAAATGCACTTCACAGTCACTTGCATTCGAACTGAGAGAAGGGATAAAGTTCCTACTCATTCATTTATTAAATAATTACCCTTTTGCTCTCCTTGTAGATGTGCCCATATGCACGGTAGGACACGACGAACTGTTGGGTGCCTTGAAGCATGAAACTTTAGCGTTAAAATGTGAAGTGGATGCATCACCGCCAGCGGATACATTTCATTGGACATTTAATTCGTCCGGAGAACAAACTGAATTGCCAGCACGTTTACATTCAAGTGAAGTAAGTGGTGTAAAGCACGCGAAAATCATCTAAAGATAAAAATACGCAGGCATACAAAGGATTTGCTAACAGTTTGGGGCTTGATAGGGAAAAAAATTTGTACTGTTTGAAATGTAAACTTTAAGTTATTAAAGATTTTCTTAACATCTCAATTTAAACAAATCGATTTTTTGCCGGATAAACCTTGAGGACCGCATTTGCGTTCACTAACGATGCGATAATTTCTTTTAATTTTTAAAATTATTTTCGTCTAAGAATTAGTTATTATTGCAACATTTTGCATTTGGCGAATATGTTTTCCCTTTTATTCAAATAAAAATGCTTGCTCACTAATGCGAAGACGTAATTATCAGAATCTGCGATATTTCTGAAGTTCATTTATACATAGTTGATTACATACTGCTTTACCAAATGCCCGAACGTCCGAAAGTAATAAATTTCCTGATTTTGTACAATATTAAAATAAACATTAGCCATAGGTTATAATTCACCTGTTTCTGTACTAAATACGCCAATAAAACGAGTGTAATCGAAATGAAAATTTTTGCGCTCTCCGCAGTCACTTTACTTCCAACAGGGAACATTTTTATTTCATGTTATCAGAATGTGATTTCCAATACACTGTAATGGCAGAAATGCTCGCAATGTGATGTAAAATTTATTATAGCAAATATTCATAAAGTGTATGTTTTGTTGTCTTTATTACAGACTGGCATGTCACGTTTAAATTACACACCAACCACAGATTTAGATTATGGAACGATTTCGTGTTGGGCTCGTAATACTGTTGGCATACAAAAAGCTCCATGCATATTTCAAATTGTGGCTGCCGGTAAGTAGTACAAAATGAAAAAATCAATAACTGCTTGCAGCCATATGAAAATAAATGAACAATTTTAATACCCTACAGTAGCAATAGTTAGCTGCTGTACTAAGTACACAATTTGTTTTTAATATTTTTGGCATTTTCCAGGGCGACCATTTCCTTTACAAAATTGCACGATTAGCAATCAATCAGCGGATTCGTTGCAGGTTGATTGTCTGGAAGGGTTTGATGGTGGTTTGCCGCAAACTTTCATTTTGGAATTAGTGGAATTGAACAGTTTGCGTCTTGCCCGTAACCTAAGCATACCGGTGAGTGAAGGGTGAAATGTGGTGCAAAACTGAAAAAATTCTATATACATGCATAATATGTATGTATTTGTTATATAAAAATGAGTATTAATTATATTTTTTGGCGGTTTCATTGACTTTATAGCACACAATCAGCCCGGTGACATTTTTTATTGACAATTTGGATCCCAGCGGCATATATCGCATGATAATATTCTCATCTAATGCTAAAGGGCGCTCTGAACCGATCATTATTGACGATATTAGTTTTAAAGGTGTTGCCAAATTCACTGGTAAGTCAATAATAAGAAAGTAAAATAAATTTCAACGTTTCAATTAAAGAGAATTTTCCTAAATACAACACAAGTCAAGTCAAGTCAATCCACATAAGACGAACAAGCATTTAAATATTAATATTACGTTATATAAACATTATAATAAAAATTGATTGAATTTTCACAGACTTTGTAAAGGTTACAGACTTTATTTTTCAATGCGTTGTACACGTAAATGTTGAATGGAAAAAAAAAACTTATCAGGCATGGTGTCATAAAAAATGCAAATAATTCAATTATTATTAATAGTTGCATCCTGGCACCATCCGATGTGTAAAGTATACTATATATGTAAATATTTACCAAGCACTGCTACCGCGTACCCAACCTCGCACATACAAATCAGTTAGGTCGTTTCAATGTTGAGAGCGTGTGCATGTGAAAAAAGGATATATTTGTACACACAATACAATGATAAGCATAAAGGTATTTGATGTACTGTATGTGTGCGTATATATTGAAAAGTGTGCAAACGCATAAACACCTTCAAGTGTGCAAAGCTTTCACTCGTTCAGAGTTCACAGTATTTATTTTTTTATTTTTTATGTATAAATTTTCAAATATATACCATGTGTTGTTGCATTTATCGATAAAGCTTATATATATTTACTTATAGTATATATAGTTTTATTTTTGCCTCTGTTTTTCTACATTTTTATATCCTCCACATAAGATTGGGGGTATACTAAGTTTGTTCTTCTATTTGCAAGACCAAGAGGGGGCGTCAGTGACTCTACAGAGTACATATATTCTATGTGTCTGTCTTATTATTATTGGCATTATCACGGGCCTAAATTTTGAGACATTCAGCTAAAATTTTAATTTTTGCATGCAGATCGCTATTTAAATGGGCAACATTGGTCAAGACACGCCCATAATCGACAAAAATCGTTATAAATGCCACAAAAATTGACCTATGAACTTGAAATTTGTAGTTTGTATTATAGATGTGCAGGGTATTTAAGATTTGGCCCAAGCTAAATTTAGTTTTCTTCCTTCGTACTGAATATTATATGAGCGTTTCTAGCATTTTCAATATAATTTTATAATGTTGTTGCTGTTTATTTAATAAAAAGCAACTTTTTTTCGTACTAGTCGGAGATTGCAGTCGTGCAACAATTTTCAATACCTCCGTACACGTTTTCAATTTATTTAATTTAGAAAAAAAAAGATAAACAAAATTTATTAGATTTATTTGTATGAGTTGCTTACACATGCATTTATCAAAAAAGCAAAAGTTTCATTTCAGTTGAAATATAGTAAAAGTTTTTGTATTCCTGGTGAATGTGTGCAGAATGTGTGATATATTAACATCATATAACACAAAAATATGATACAATGTGTAATACAAGATATGAAGTTGTGTGAGGCTGTTCAGTTAAAATTAGAGATATATTTACAACGCGCTAGAAAGAATGCTCTAAGTTGGTAAAAGATAATTTTAAATGCTCTCTACGCAGTCACTTTTCCACAGAATTTGAGAAGAAATTTTTCACAAAGATCATGTTTTCATGTAGGAGGCGAACTTGGGCTATATATTGAAAAAAATTCTTATTTATTATACAGTTTCATTAAGGAGTTGTACATTTCTAGCTTTGCAAGGAAAATGTGTTCAAAACCTTTCATTTATACATTTCGATTGTGCACCCATATATCATCATTTTGCAATTTGTTATTTATTCTTTTTTATAAGTTTTATGTAAGTTGAAGTCGCACATGGAAACTTTATGTCCAATCAATTTTGATCAATACAATGCAATTCATATATGTACAACATACGTTACTCTGCTCAGTGTATTCGGGGATTGGATTAGTTTATAAATAAAACTGCTCTTGTGTCCTTTCCCATACTGTTTTGAGCGTTGGTTAATACTTTTCGATCTTCGATCGTTATTGGTGCGTATGCATACATATTCATTCAAAAATATTTGCT
Organism: Crataerina pallida; assembly: GCA_949710015.1. Taxonomy (NCBI): domain Eukaryota; kingdom Metazoa; phylum Arthropoda; class Insecta; order Diptera; family Hippoboscidae; genus Crataerina; species Crataerina pallida. The sequence continues at coordinate 2,272,384 of OX453290.1, read as the reverse complement.
AACAAATCTTGGAACTTCATGTAAATTCATTTGATTATTTGGCAGTTGTATTTTTCATGTATGTTGGAACTGTTTTTTTATCTCTCTCCTCTTGTTATTCAGTTTTTTGTAAGCATAACATTTCAGAGGTTGGCCATTGCTTTGTTGTTTACTTTAGAAAGTGCTTTTTCGGTATGTTTCATATAAAGTTGATTAAGTACTGCAGTTCGTTTTAGAAAAAAGTTTTTATCCTTGACCATCATTAATGAAATCTTGTACAGATGCATTTTATGTCAATTTTAACAATAACAAAAAATTCGTCTCCTGGTAAATATTTTTAAAATATGTTGCCTACTTTCAGGTGCTTCCAATAGTCTAACTGTGCCACTGTCTCCGTTCCTGGCTGGTCTAACATTGATATGTGCTTTACTTTTCGCTACCTCTTGCATTATATTGGCAGCCATTTATAGACGATTTTCAAAAAGGTCCGTTATCAATGCATGTAGAAACGATTGTTTTTGCGCTATTTGTAAATAATGAAAATTCAAAGATTTTTAATTTCAAATTTTTTTTTTTTTTAAATTTAATGGCAGACAAAACGCAGATTTAAAACCTACCAAGCATACACAATTATCCATACCAGCCGATTGCCAATTAGATCCTTTGCAACCAAATCATCATCATCATTACGAACAAAACAATCATCAGGCTCATCACAGCCTTCTGCAGATGTCTTCAACAAATGACAATAAGCTGCGGAATTCCACATCTCCCATGGGCACCACATCTGATACTATAACGTTAAGATCTAATACACATAGCAATAATCGTTTGTCACCGCACTTTGCCGGTGAACCGCCTGAAAATGATGACACCGATCCAGATGTTATACCCAATCAGTTTGGTAAGCACAATATTGGTATGCATGAAATAATGGAAATGGGAAAAGCTTTAGCTATGTTTTATTCATGGTTACAACCGCTGCCACAACTAGTGAATGCGTTTGATATGTCAATTATCATTAATAATGGAAAGTACTTGTGTTTCTCTGCCTTCACTTCTCTTTCTGATTATTAGAAAAACGTCCCCTTAAACCATTAATGGCATCACCCATACTTCGCAGTCCTTCTGTGAGATTATTGCAACGTGATTATTGCCCCAACGACAACGCTGCTCGTGTATCAACATCTGTCAGCAGTGGTAGTGTTTTAGGTATAACGAACGGTGGCTCCACATTGAGCAGTGTGGATGGTTTAGGCAACTTGAGTTCATTAAAAAATAACAACGGCGGTCTCAACATAGGCACTGATGTGCTTCATTACACATTTAGGCCGAGTAAACAAATTGTAAGTAATCAACGATCATTTGCAAACGTTTAACTATTAGAGAGACACTGTGTGTCTACAGAATGTAGCCCCCAAATCACATAAATTAAAAATATAATGTGGATTTGGTCTTTTTTGTTTTTCTTCATTAACAACAGAGTTTTGCTACTTTAAATAAAAAGGGCATTACGACATGTAGTCCGACATTGGGTACAGCACTGCCTTACAATAATGCGATATCAACAACGACGGTTTCACCTCCAGCATATCAACACCATCACCCCATTACCCAACCAATGGAAGTTAGTCTACTAAGTCCAAACAATCCATTGGTGACATCTTCGTTGAGTGAATATCGATTTCGACCGGAAGTAGTGACAACCTCAAATCGAATACAGGAAAGTTGTATATAAAAATGTTCTTTTTCGTTTGTTTTGTAATACATTTGTTGTTTCACACATTATTGCTCACCTCTTCATACATGTACTTTTAAATGTGTAATATTAGGTGTGTATGTGTGTAAAATGTAAAAATAACGTTGTTGTTAATTGTGAATGATCTTGATAATAACTACATATATGAAAAATATGATAATAAGAGTGCACACATATTCAAATAATTGCAAATGCCAATTGAATGCTTAAGCGGCGGAACGGAGGAGTATGAATGATCGTATGCCATGCATAAACGTATGATGTTATATATATTTTCGAGTGATAAAAACTGAAACAGTAATTCTTTTTATATATATTGTATAAATATTATTACAAAACAGTTTATATTTATTAGAATTTACAGAAAGATTTTATTTAAATGTTTTAAAATTACGTTTTTTAAGTAAATTTACATATTGCCCCAATTATTATACAGAATTATACATTTTGACAATTTTTTCATATCGTGAGTAGTACAAAAAAAAAAAAAAAATTAGAGACAAAGGTTGGTTTAGTATGAGTCTTATATCATATACTGCCCATTGTATTTAACTGCCTCTAAAAATTTAAAAAAAATACAATTAATTATTTAAAAATATTTAATATTACAAAACTAACTCACTGCCCATATCATGAATAATAATTTCACATATCAACCGCTCTATGAACTTACACATCATTTTTAAATTATCTAAAGAAGCTCTTTTCTTTTTGAGATTACATTATATAGACTTATGCCCCCCAACGGTTTCTATATATTTTGGTATAAAAGATAACAACTTTCTGTTGGAGTTTGTGTTAATGAAGCAACATCTTAAAGCCTTTATTTTACATATTGTTCATAAGAAACACTGTGAATTTTAGCATGATTGAAAGGACACTTCCACATACCTGGTCGCCACGTTAATAATGTCCAACAAATTCGGTTATAAGTATGGCAACATGTTCATAAATCTTGTGTTAGGGAACATTTATACTAATTGTACTTGTACTGTTTATTACACTCGCCCCCTTAGGCATTGTGGTATACTAAGTTTGCTATTCCATTTGCAAGAACCAAAAGGAAGCCACGGAGATGCCAAGTATTTTTGATCAGCATTAGAAACTGAGTCGCTTTAGATATGTTCATCCGTATGTCCGTCCTTAGGCTGTCTCACGATGGTGAACGTTTAGCTACTGAGCTGAAATTTTGCGTTTACTGTTGGGCAGAAACGGTTGTTAGCCACACTCACAATAAAATAATTGTCTATCAGCCACAAAAATTGATCTATAACGTTGAACTTTGCCTTAAATTTATAATAATCTCATCCACAGAGATGCTAAAAAGAGAACGGTTTGCAATAACAAAAAAATTTGGTACAAATGCATTATTATTAACCTCACATATCGGTGAAGCTAATATGGATGTGGTCGAATAACATACAAGAAACTTCATTTGACGTATAATGAGAATTTTAATAAAAAATACATAAACTATTAGATTGTGTAATTAGGTACCTGCCACGCCCAAATGTTGTATATTAGGGTGGAGGGTATTTACGATTTTGTAAGATTTTAGTTTTCTGACTTGTTTTTTAAAAATTTTTAACAATTTTTTATTCAAAATTACGCTTCAAACGATGCTTCTGCTTATGCTTCAGTTTCCCCATTATAATAAATTACTTTAATGGTTTTAATAATTAATAATAGTTTAGTAATAATATTTTATTGTTTTATAATTTACTCAAACAGGATCCGCACTTTTATTATATACCCTTGTACACCTACAAGCAGGAAACGCATTTATAAAAATAAAAAAAAACAATTTTTTACAATATTCAAAATCAATGTTGTATTAAACTGATTTGTGAAACATTATTTATTGAAAAATGTGAAATAACAGTTTTTAGTGTAAAACATTTTAAACAGTTATTTTCAGTTTCACAAAAGTATAGAATAAGTTTCTTCAACAGCAGACACTTGTTTGTTTTTTATAATTGGTGTTAATAATCTATTGTAATAAAAACACAAAACAAACACGAAAACATTTCCACAAAAACTAACTAAAAAACTTTCCTAAGTTTCAAATTTTATAAACTGTAAATATTGTTCTGGGGTTTTGGCAATTTGTATGATATGTACCATTTACATAAACTTTTGTGTATATAACGATAATAATAATAAAAAAATAAAAACGTTGATAATTATTGATCCAATAAAAAGTAATGATTATAAGACAAAAGAGATAAAAATTAAATAATAAGAATAAGAAAAACCCCAAAAAAAGTAGCAACAACAGTTAAATGTCAATCATAACACATTTAATAATTTATTATCGCATTACAGCTTTTCATTTTTGTATAAATATTTTATTAAATTAAGAAAACCTATTAAGCTCCATAAGAGTTGTAAAAAATAAATGAAAATGTTAGAGTCGACTGTGTAATACCCTACACCACTTAGTTGCACAAATTATTCTATACTTAGGTTACTACATACAGGGGATGGACTAAATAATAAGAACATTATAACATTTGCTTTGTTTTGCGACGGTATAAATAAATAAATATGGTGTACAGATCAGGTGTTTATATAATTTTGTTCATCCCCTGGCTCTACCAGCCATTATGGTATACAAGTTACTTCGTTTTATGTGTGAAATGTTTCTAAAAATGGTCCAAATGGGTTCAAATTTCAAGTTTTGTTAAAATATCCTAATTTTTTCGAATTTTCGTCATAAAGAAACTTTTTTCCAACTGCAGGCGTTATGTGGCGAAGATTCATAAATATGGTTATATTTAAACAATTTTCAATAGTACACATCTTTAGACCAAGGCATGCTTTTGTATCAAATTTCATCGAAATATTTTTAAAAATTGTACTCAAATTTACATGAATATGCAATGGACAGACGGACATGCTTAAATCGATTCAGAAAGTGAATTTGAAGTGATGCTGGGTGTAAATATTCCAAAAGTTATAATAAACAAATAGCATACTTAAGTAACACAAATAAAGAAAGAAAGAAAACCAATAATAAAATCATTCAATGAATGAACAAAACAGATAATATTACAAATTACATGAAATTTGTTTCATTTCACTGGAACCAATAAGTGACACATCAACCACTGCAATGGTAAGTATACATATAATGATAAAATATTGCATTTGATGAGATTTCACTTTTATAATTATGTGAAATGTTACATTAATTGGTAACAAGTAGGCAGCGGAATGAATATTACATTTAAATAAAAACACAAATTTCGGGTTTTGAATGGTAGCTTGTTATTATTGTTATTATTGTACTAAATAAATACAGGTTTCGTGATGCAAACCAATTACTTTTCAAACAATTCATTTTATAATCATAATTTGGAATCTAAATTTAAAAAAAAAAAATAATTTTTAATTAATATTATATCCCTATGTACTGATTATTATATATTTATGTTAATAGTAATAACATATTTATGTTTCGTGGTACTTAAAACAGAATTGATATTGAATGTGAAATTATTGCTATAACCGTGGAAAGCTTGTTTGTTACCGTAGTTACGTACTTAACTAAATGAATAAATAATGAATTTTGTAATTTTTATATATAAATATTATGCGGATATAAAACACACCATGTGGCCAATGCCATGAATTGAAATGATGCGCTATTTAAAATGGGCAAAATTAATTAAATGTCACACCCACAATCGAAAAAAATATATATATATTTGCTACAAAATTTGGTATAAATATTTACAATTATCCCATCTATTGATGTACCAAAAATGGGCATGGTCGGATAAAAAACACGCCCACAATTTACAAAAACGCATACTAAAGGGAAAACTTTATTTCCAAGCTGAGATGTAACTATTAAATAGAATAATTATATACTTGCTGGATATTTAAGATTAAGGTCTAAGCAAAATTAATTTAAATTTTTAGTCATAATAATCGTTCCATTATACATGCTGTGGGGACTCCAATGGATAAATTTGGTTTAAAATATTTCCTGTACCAGTAAGACAAGACACCAGTCTAAGTACCCAATATATTACAGCCGTTAATGCTTCAGTTTAATGGAGTTTGCTATAATTGAATGCAACAAGTACACTACACCTAAAGAACAATAAATTCATCCCTATATTTTAATAATTCTTTGTTTTATTTAAATACAAAATTGTTATGTCCTTATTGAAAAGCCTTTTATTTCAAGTCAGTTTAGAGACAATATTTAATGAAAAGTTAATGTAAGTATTTCTCATAAATAAGTTTCAATCAACTATATCAATAACGGTAATATATACGATATTTATTATTTGATCTATACGATTATATCTTCATATCGTGATAACCGCAAAGCTGCGATTATGAAAATATCGGGCTCCTCATCAAAGACCTTTTCAAATTATATAATTGGTTAATAACATTTATATGACATAACATACTCTTTATACGATCTGGCATTTTATATCCTTTTTCCTTTTGCTTTTATTGTTTTTTTTTTAATAGCGTAACTTATGTTCTTATAAAGGTTACGTGTTTACATGGTAACAGCTGCCATTGAAGCGTTAGTTTAGTTGTAATATAGAGGTATGTGAAGAAGTCCTTCAAATTAAGTTGCCCTTAGCGTTTCCATACTCTATAAACTCACACATCAAATGTTGGAGTATGCTACGTAGTAACCATTGTGTGTGTTGTAACTAATTTCTAGCAATTATATTTTCTAAAACATTTCTTTACTCGAATAAAGCACGGTTACTGAATTTCTATTTACCACCATATAGTTGAATGTATGCAGTTTCCATTAAGGTATGTATATATAAATATATACCTATGGAGTTCATGTAGTTTTTTAATCATACCGTGTTGTCCGCAACTCTGTCTCCTAATGAAACGCTTAAGGAGTTAAAAGAAGAATTGTTCACTTTTTTATGGTTATTTTTTGACAAGCCATAAAAACAATCTTTGGTTTGTCTATTCTTCTTAATATTTGTATTACCCCTTAAATCGGTACTTGACTAACTTATAAATAATATCAAAGTGAAGTAAATTCAATATTTTACCTCAACTAAGTACAATTTCTTTACAGTATTTCAAATATAACTTTTTGTTGTTGTGTTACATTCTTGAATCAATAGTCACGTAATTGGCAATTGCAAGCAATTTATTACATGTTTCTTTTTATTTCTATTTTGATTTTATAAATGAGAAAGTAATTTTCTCTATTGTTTGTTCTAAATAACCTTTAATAATTATTACATTGTGTGGTGTTTGCAGTAAGTTTAGATGAAGATAAAACTTTATAAATAACAATTACGAAACTATTGATTTCTAAAATGCCATCAACCACATGTAATTTTAAATTATTACTATGGTTTACAAACTACTCCAACTGTTTAAAAATTCCATAACTAATGCATAACTATTTGTACTAAAATGTTTCTTAAGAAACAGCATTTACTATAATAAAACCCCATTTTAAATTATTATTTTAATTGGTGAAACAAAGAAAAACTTACTCGCCGGTTGCAGTTAAGCTGAAATTAATTTATTATGATGATAAAATTAACAGCAACGTCTGTTAAAATGGTGCACTTAGATTTAATTTCAACAGAAAACGTTAAATACACAATTTATAGCAAAAGTTAATCAAAATTTCCAAAAATAATACAAAATTCAACAATAACTACTTAATTATTTACAAACTTATTTAACTCTGTATAGAACATTTTGTGGATTGCTTTCAATAGTTAATTCACCATGCTAATGTCCTTCGTGTGAGTTTATTGTTCAACGAAAAATATGCCATTTAATGGCAATTCATTTATTTCGCTTGAAACATCAGGCAAGGATCACACCATAGACAAGCGTTTTAACATTATACAAAAATTAATAAATAAAATTTTGTGCATAAATAAATATTATTTGTTTTGTATTATTGAGTGGCAGTATGAAAATTAATATCAAATGCAATTAATTACCTATTCATGCTTATATGCTACAAAAATATTAATATTATATAATTAGAGCCGTTACGTTTAGTTATGAGGTTATATTAAGTATCAACCTTTCAACTTATTTTGTATTAGTTCCGTACTTGACGTAAAAGCATAAAGAATAAATAAATTTTATGACATTTATTGATTTTTGTCATTTTTACAATATTTATATATTTTACCTTAGTGACGGAGTTATACTAAGTTTGCTATTCTGTTTGTAACACCCAAAACAAGGCGTCAGAGTGTCCGCTTGGGATGGGTTGTAAGGGACCACAAATACAAAAAATACCTTATTTTTTGTGCAAAAGTCAGCTTGTATGTTAAAGATTAATATATTCTGTTCAGGTTCACGCGCAGTATGGATGATCTCATCCATGGAAATATTTAAGATTTGACCCAATTCAGTTTTTTTACTCAATTTAATTAAGAATGATAGTAAAAAAGAGCGATTTTTGCTTTTTAACTCGGAGGTTGAGTCCATAATATTATAAAAAACATCTTCATCTTTTTTATCATTGCCAATATTCAATAACATACGGATACCTATATATGCAGGCTACTCATATAGTTTTAAAAATATTAAAAATATATTTATTTCCTATTGCATGTACATATAATTTTTGGTTTTCAGCTTGGCAGCTTGGTTGAATCTTAATCCTTGGTTATAAATCATTTGCAACCAATTAAATTAATATTATTGTATAATTTATAGCATTTTTCGGGACAGGTGAATTCCACAAAAAAAGTAGTAAGTATGAATGTATTTTTATAGCTTCCACATAAGATGATTGTGTAATATGTTTGTCAGCCCCTTTGAAACATGTAGATGGAGGCGTCAGAGACCCTACAAAGTATATATATATTCTTGATCAGCATCAAAAACTGAATCGATTTAGATAGAAATTTTCAGACATTGATCTGAAATTTTTGTACAGATACCTCTAGTTTTTTGTATACAAATCGCTATATAAATAAAGAAAAATGAGTAAAGTGACACGCCCACAATCGATAAAAATATATAAACAATCAAGTTGAAATTTAGTGCACCTATTTCTGATTATTCTATTCATTGAAGTGCCAAAAATGAGCGTGGTCGAATACCAGCCACGCCCATACACGACAAAAATCTATATATTTGTCACAAAAATTCACCAATAAACTTCACATCATATACCTGCCACGCCCAGTGTTTGTAAATTACATGCATAAGGTATTTAAGGTTTGGTCTAAACCAAATTTAATATTTTTATGTGTTTAAAAAATGTTTAAATTGAAGTTATTCACATAAATTTTTAAACACTATAAAAGCTGAACGGAAATAATGAATTATAGTTGACCTCTGATAATTATGTCTTGTTTGTTATCTTAGTGTTTGAGTTCAGAAAACGTAATTGTCCAAGACAAACCCCCAGTATTTGCTTGACTATTTTCTTTATTATAGTTGTTGATTGTAGATTAAACAACTTAAGTTACAAAGGTATAAGAAAAGTTTTATGAACTTATAAACATATTTAATTACAATAACTTTTTAATTATGATTATTTAAAAACATAATGCTATTGATGTCGCATTATACAAATGGTTGTTCTATAGAAAACTCATAATTATAAAAGTTCATCATTACATATGTAATTTCTGAATATTCCCTCAATCTTTGTACAATGGTTTTACATAAGATATGTGCGCTAAACAAATGATTATATTGTTTGTCAAAAATTCTAATTTCCAACTACATTGAATTTAACATAAAACTCATTACACAAAACTTTGCAGGCATGATCTTAATATATATGTGTGTGTATGTACTGAATGTGGGCGTTATTAACTATTAATTAAATTATATATGGTATGCTTTGCTTACGCTAAGACAAAAGCATATAATCTTTCAAAAGATATCGAGCTTGTCTCGTTTATTATTTGTTATTTTTGTTAATCATCTTGTTGTACCTTCATGTGGCTTTAGGCATCTTTACTATGTTGCATACAACAGTGGTTGATAATTGAGTAAGTTCTAATTATTTAAGTGATAAATTTAAAAACTAAATTTGGTTAAGATTCTTCAACCTTCACATTTAAACTGTGAGCCTTGAACACAATGGTGGAAATGCCCAATCGACTAATAATGTATGGCTTTTTACTAGCTTACAAGCTCGTTCGCTAGTCGAACGAACCTCGACCGACAGGCAATTAAGAATTCTATCAAGAATCCAACGCGACACTTGAGTTCAAATTTCAAGTGAAAAAGTCTTTTACTTTTCCTCAGCTAGATTTCATTCCATGCTTTACAGAGTTTACTAAGACAAAACCTTAGCCCACTCAGCAACTGCAAGGATGATTTTTAATGACTGGGTATTACAACCAGAATAGCAAATTTAGTACACCTTCATGAGGGTGGAGGGTATAAAATAGAAATTTGCACATAGCTTGTACCATTTTCGTACCTGCCAAAGACATTGGCCGTGTAACCAAGGCGTATAATCTACGCGTTATTCTCATTTATTATCCGTTTTTAATTTCTCACTTATTACCATAACGCACGCAATACATGCAAAATAACCTGATATTTATTTCTGATTCTTTTACTTTTAATTTTCTTTGTCAATCAAGTTCGAGAGGTCACTAAAGGCTGAGAAAATACACTTAATTACACATAAAAGCAAATAAGCAAGAAATGAAAATATTAAATAAATCCACAACAGAATGACATGCTGTAAACAATGGCTGTTTAATGTGAAGTCATATGTACTTTATTTATTATCTTAAATGTTTTTCAATAAAATCTCTACCAAGTTATGGGCATTTAATTGGCTGAAATAGTTTTCATGAACAAAGGAAATAAAACGAACGGAAAGATGACCAGGATATGAGATACAAGAAGAAAATAAAAATTATTAAACTTTTTCCTATATTTTTTTCTTTTGCTTATCTGACTTGCATAATATTTAGATCAATAGTTGGTTTATAAAAGCAATATAAAGCTTGCTCAGGAAATACTAACAGAAATAAAAAGCAAACGTATACCTAAGAAGCAAAATTCAATAATAAATTCAATACAATTTGCGACCGTGGGAATGCCAATGACAAATGGACACGCGAACATACACGACTAGATCGATTCAGTTTTTGTTATTGTTGAAGTTCAAATGGTGTGAGAAATACTTGGTGTACCCCCCATAATAATAATTAATGTTCTCAATCAAAAACTTATTTGGCCAGAATGTTAAGTTAAAAGTCCCTTCGCATCTTTTTATGGGTATGCAGCCAGTATTTTGAAAAAGTTAAGATCCTCGGCGGCAAAGTAGCTCTGTGAACTTAAGAAAATGAAAAAATTTCAATTAAAATGCTTTTCTACTCTTTTTACTACTACCTGCACTTGAAACTGATTGATTGTGAAATGTTGTTGGTCATTTTATAACCAGGTAACCTTTTTAGATTTTATCTCTTATTTTATAAAAATATTTTTTCTCGGTTATGTGGAACAAAATATCTGAAAGGTAATAAAGTACATGTGATGGAAATGTAATTTGAATAAATTTTGTATAGTGCATACATTGAATGGAATCATTGATATATAAAAGAAAAAATATTTTATATAACTTTATGTTTATATTTAAAATTTGGTATAATAAATACTTTGAAATTAATTTAAAATTTCTACGTTGTCATTGTTCTTACACTTACATTTTTATAATGAAATATTAATAATTATTACATCAGTGCAATCGCTGCTTCGGAAATGAAACAACACAATATTGACTTATAATGACGAGGGGTGTTTGCAATGGATATGTTTGTTATGATTAGCATTGAATACAGATATTTAACGTGTATACTGCCATGTGACACATATGTTGAGTCCCATTTTTTACTATCTACCAGCCCGGTGACACATATGTTAGGTCACATTAGCTAAAGAAAACTCTTAGAAAAAAATTGTTTCGTCCTTAAGGACTTTACTTTTTTATATGGTGGTAGCGAAGGTGTTAATGGCCGTAAAATTAGCTCAAAAAAACAATTTTTTAAGGCGCTGCATTATGCACTAATGGAAATTCCTTTTTTAATGGAATTTTCTAATGATACACATGACGATGTCATCATTTATTGCATCAACTTTATAACATAAAAGCGTACTTTCACGTATTCTTATTTCCCTTTGAAACATTATTAAACCTTATACAAGTGACTCGTTTATTTAAATTATTATTAATCAGTCAGTATACTTATTTAATGAACTTTTCAACATTTAAAGTGTTGATTATCATAAGTGCATTTAATTTCAACTGTTATACATGTATGTACGTTGAAGTTATCCCAACTGTGACGAACTTGTTTGTCTATTCAATTATCTGCTCAGAATGCGTGATAAATGCGATTGTTTACACTCACACTTTCATTAATTGTCATGTGTATTGAAAACCATCGCCGCTCTTAATACGAACACTAGCAAATCACGTACAAATATTCATTAATATCCTTGCAAAGCAATTCAATTATAATAACAAGTGAAAATGTAGAGTCAAGCACAACTTAAATGCTCTCTATCATTTAGCTCTACATCATTTAGCTTCTTAAATTATGCTACAATTCGTTTAATTGTCCGCAAGACACTGCCGGATAAGTTCACTTCGTGAAATATAATTATGTGGGAGGGGTTTCTAAAAAGTGGTGCGATCGGATGTGGCATTTTCCGTTTAAAAGTTACAAACATCCGCACAAACTTAACATACCCTCTTACCACATATGGTAGAATATAAAAAAGTGAATATAAATAAACAACTACTCTAGTAAAACAAAAGTAAATACAAATGTTTTTAGGGGGCAGAGACGGCAAGTAAGCTGTTTTTTTTTTTTTATATTACTCATAATCCTCACAAAGTAAAATTGTTTAAGAATATTTTATAAATTTAAGTGTTGGTTTTAATCTTTTTTGTTTTTCTTTGTTTTTTTGTTTCTATACCCTCCACCTTAGGGAAGAGGGTATATTCATTTTGATCATCCGTTAACAACACATCGAAGGAAGCCTCGGAGACCCAACAAACCATACATATTCTTAATCAGCATGAAATGAAAGAAATCGTTGGAGACGTGTCCGTCTGTATGTCCATCTGTTGTTGGCACTCTCACGGTCGCAATTTTTGAGATATCAAATTGATACTTGGCACACTTATTCTTAGTTTAATTTCGCTATTTCGTATTGAAATTGGGCAAAATCGGTTAAGAGACACGCCCACAAGAAACGAAAATCTCAACATACCTCGAAATTACAAATTGTATCTTTAAAAAATTATATATCGCACAATACTATGCCTATCAAGTTGAAGTTTGGTATAAATATAAGTGGTACCGTTATCCAACACTGTGCCAAAAATGAGCGTGACGCCTATAAATAAAAAAAACGCTGTTTGCGTAAGTACATGAAATAGTCATTTACATAAATATGGCAATAGGAACTTATTTTTTAAAAGAGATTACAAAAGGTGGAGGGTATTAAAGCTTCGGTCTTAACCGAACTTCTCTATCTTGTTTTATATTATTCCATTAAATTAACTGTAAAACATTTCCTATCTTTTACTAAATAAATGTAAAAAAATAAAATAGAAAAAAAATTCTCACCCTAGTGGTTCTGATATTGAAAAATTTATGTCTGTTATAGAAAAAGTAAAATTTATTTGTATGTACAACCCAAAAAACTGTTTGCAACTAAACTATTTTAGGGTTTTTTTTTTGTTTTTCATTTGTTTGTTTTCGTATTTTTTTTTTTTTTTTGTTAACTTTGTAAGTTTATTCAAGTAAAAACATTACCAAAAAATGCTACAAATCCCATATAAAATATATATAAAAAAAAAGAGAGGAAAGCAGAGAAAAGTCTTCGTATTGAAACACAAACACACACACGCACACAGTTGCACTAGAAACGCAGTCAAGTAAAAAACAAATGATAAGCTGTGGAAAACAACTATTTACAGAAAAAAGTGGTTGTGTGGGGTAGTTTGTGTGTGATTAAGAAAATAAAATTAGTTGGATAAAGTTTTTTTTATTTTTTTTTTTTAATATCAAGGATACCCCCAGCGTCCGAGTTTTAAAGTTCATTCATGGAAATGAGAAAAAAAATTTATTGATAAGTTTTAATTTGAAAATTAAAGTATTTTGTAACATTTTTCAGCATCGGCTAAGGATAGATTTTCAATATTCACTAATAATTTAAATCCATTTTTACACACACAGCGAGATAGGAACTTTGCTAAAACTTCTGCAGCACTCAGAAGGAATGCCATGTTATGTCATATATTCCTTTGTACATATTGTATGCGTGTGTATTATTCACTGTTCTAGTTTAGAATTGTTAACACTTGTTGTGAACTAGTAACACAATCCCAGGTTTTTTACTTAGAGTATAAAATCAACAAGAGTAACTAACTTTATATAAAAAGTATTTGTGTCAATATATGCTATACCGGCCTGCGATGCTATCGATTTATTTATTCTCCTCGCTACTTTTAAATCATGGGAGTACAAACTATGTTAGTTGGTAATGTGTAAAACAATGTGCAAAGTTTCCATCAATGATTTCAATGAATGTTTAGCATGCAATAATAATGAATGTTTGCACAACAATTTAAGCTACCTTTTCGTACCGACTGTACAAAAAGAAATTTAATTTACCGAATGAGGCTACAATTAGGTTATTACAATTTCTATTTTCATAAAATACTGCACACATGTGTGTGTGACTCACCTAAATACGCTTGTATGCAAATTGCGGCAATTTATGTTTGACTATTATTAAAATTTCCCTTAGATATACTAATTGATCTTAATTTAATGTATATATGTATGTTATCGTATACCTGTATATGTGTGTTAAGGTAATAACACCAAATTTGCAAATTCGGGTCAACTCCAACAATGAATTATCAAATATCCTTGCCACCTAGAAGTTGCTGGCAGACCAACTCGGTTACGAATTTTGTGTGATTTAGAAAAGGGGCTAAAGTAGTTTTCTATACATTAATCTAAAAATGCAGTGTATACAGCAGTTGTAAATAAGTAAGTGAAAATGAATAAATGTTAAACTTTTTTTTAACGAATTAAAAGTTATCCATACGACCTGTTCGCCCATTTATAACGAAATAAGTTATTAATGGAATATATGCAATAATCGCGTATTTACTCATGCCCTCGATTAAATGGGTGATTTTTCATTTTATTATATTGCAATATTGTGGTCGTTGCTAATATGTATGTTTGTCCGTACGTCCGACAATTCAAAATTTAGCAATCGGTATAAACTTAACAGGCATATAGCATACACAAGGTAAAAAAATTTATTTTTCATGTGTAAGGAGGCAATGTTCACCAAGAATGTGTCAATTTTAGCAAGTTTTTAAGAAAAAACCAAAAGGTCTTATACAAAAAATTAGTTTAATACCAGGACACCCAAAAATCCTGTTTTTGATTTGATCCAGATTATATATAGGTTGTAGGGTTTACCTTCTAAGTGGGTGTATGTACAAAAATTTAATTTAAAAATTTACGACTCGGTTTTTTGATGCTGATCAATAATACATATACCTTGAACGATCTTTAACACCGGCTTCTATGGGTTGCAAATGGAATGCGTATTATGTGTAGGGTATAAAAATATTATGCAATAATAACACAAACAGCATAACGGATATTATAGCAGCAAGACTACGAATGAATGAAAAAAATAATATAATAACAAGAAGGAGAAAAAAAGGTATTCAATGGAGAAGCGCACTAAGAAAGGAAGGAAACCAATATTTTTGTCGTTTTTGTATTGTATTTATACTTATATGTATGACTTGTACGACTTAAAAGTTAAAGCAAAGTAATACAAAACAATGACAATTTTTACATATAAACGCTTGCAGTAGTTTTTTTGTGTGCGCATGCTACCCAAACGATAATACAGGCAATGTACAGTAGCACCGTTACGTTGCCATAACCTTCAAGAAACGGAAACATAAAATAATACAATCGTAAAAATACAAAATTGGCTTTTACTGTGTATATCATAGCATTATGTATATTTTCATTTCAATGCATACGTAGGTATTGTATGTGTGAGTGTCTATGCTCTATACCTTTTACAACTTATTTTACATTGAATGGCTTCATGGTTTGGTGACTCTTAAAAAAAAAAAAAAAATTTCATTTGTTGCTTGTTTGCACACTTTACACACAAGTCAGTTAAATATAACATATTAATACCCTACACTACTTGAATTTACAATGGAACAGTAAAGTAAATAAAGTTAATTATAAACAGTATCACAGAACAGTGATCTTGAGATCTTCGTCAGATCAAATTTTATGTTTATGTAAAAACTGTTATAAAAGGACGAGTATTGCAAATTAATCTGTTTACTTCTTTAGCTCAAAATATGATTTTCTACTAAATTTTCATTGCATTAAAAGAAAAGCTGCGAAGCAAAGATAAAACATTATTAAAGAGTTATACAGACGGACAAAGTTAAAGTAATTCAGAATGTGGATATGAGTAATAAACGCGTTATTGCCTTATTTTAATTCGAAACCTTGAAATGTTGAAAATAGCGATAATAGAATTTAGGAAATTCTTACTTTTAAAACAAAACTTTAAATATTGGCATGATCCTTATATAACGGGGAAATTGTAAGACTGCCACGCCCACACTTTTCGAAGGTATTAGAAATCTATTGCTTCTTACTACACTTTAATTTTTTCACTTAACTATACAGAACGTCTGCAGATTACTTATGTGAACCTGAAACTTTAAATATTTCAAAAAGTTTACATGTATCCTCAACTAATGTATTCAGATGTGTACATATATATATATATATATATGGAACTACACGCATACTTATGTCAAGTAAAATATGCTAGTTTGTAAAATATGCGGTTAACCATACTATGTCATAACTTTAATATCACCTACCCTATCTTGCTTATAAGCACGCTTTGTATACATGTTAAAGTGAATTTAAATGTTATGGAAAGTGTTGTATATGTATCGCACACACTATGGTATATGTAACAAGAGCTGTATTTATAATTTACATATATTACGTATAATATGTTTTGTATGCGTGTTATATCATAAAACCGAAAAACCGACGTTATATTAAAACAGAAACCACGGGAAAACAAAGTGTGACAAACAAAACTCAGCTTTAGTGGAATGAATAAATTGCATTTATATGCAGTTATGGTTGTTTACAAAATGTACGTGTGCTTATGTGTGGGAATTCCGGTATTCAATTGCTATTTCACATAATATATACAGAAACAATAACAGCCACCACACACATGGAAATATTTATTTGTTGACATTTCAGATCAAATTGCTTCTTAAGCAGAAGCGCCTTTGTGGGAGTTTTTTTAAAATTATTTTTTAACTACTTATATTATTATTATATTTGAGCCAATTGTATTAAACCATTTTTTCAGCCCCTTTCCCAGCAACGGTTTTTAGAGTGGGATTTTCATATGACAATTCCTCCTTTACTTATTCAACTCAATTAATTATGAAATAAATTGTAAAAATAATAAATGTGGGATAATAAAGGGTCGGGTCGAATCCCTAATAATATTTTTTAAAATTCATTTAATGGTCTTCGACTGTAGCAGAGTCTCCCTCACTTCAAATTTTACATATGGCGTTTGTATGCGTAGATAAGATATATTTTCCTTATCAAATTAAATTAGAAAAGGTAATGAGACAAAAAGACCCCAAAACCAATTACGTGGTTGTCGGGCATTTAAAATAAAAGCACAAATATGTGACAAGGGTTAAACAACAATTGCGTAAATGTTATATATCATGAAGTAGACATTTTAGTAAATGTTCTAACTAGTCAAACGCAACCTTATATCAAACAATTGAAATCACTTTAAATAAAAAAGAATTAATTTCCACTTAATGAAAGGCCAAGAACCTATGAACGGTTGGACACATGGCAAAACCCAAATCGAGTCAGAGAACAGGTTCTTGTGTTTTATATACCTAACACGTTGACAACTTACAATCATATCATTTGTATAAATTTACATCGACTTCCTCAAGAGCTATAGAATAAAATAAAATTTTAAAATAAATTCTTCCTCTTCTTCTACACTCACAACCTAAACAAACATAACATATGCAAAACTTAACCATTTTGACTTTGTGCAGAGAGCACATCCCTACAAACTTTTAAGAGCAAAAAGACAGTGAAAACAAAAAATGAAGTATACTTTCCGGCATATTGCAAATATTTGTTAGGAAAACTTTCAACTTTGCACAAGTTTGATGAGTGTGCATGTGTGTGTATAAATGGCATTATTATAATATATGCATGCATTTCAGTTTTGCCAGTAAACAGAAAACATGTTCAATTATGTTAATAACGGGGGTAAAGTATGAGAATTTCTCGCTTGAATCACTCATTTAATATGGAAAATTGAACAAAGTAAATTGTTTGTCGGCTTAACCAGAACAACACAAATATGTTTTTATAGCTGTCAGTTAATAAGAGCTTTTAGTAGAAGTTCCTAAATTTTTATATAAAAAATTATCCTCAATTTTTGAATAAAAAGTATCCCACACCGAAGCGGATTATAATTATAAATATGTGTACGAAATTTCAACTTCAAAGGTCGTTTTGTGTGGCCATTCGAAATGACCAACTTAGATTTTCGTGCTGATTAAGAATATACATACATTGTAAAGCCTCTGACGCTTTCTTTAAAAATAATATTTATTAATCTTTCTCGATTAACACAAGAGTACTGCTAAGTACTGCATGCATCCACATAGTTGACTGTGTTTCTGGCATTAAGCATAATGTTCAGTGAACGACATGAAATCATATTTCAAAAATAGGTGAAACAAGAGCCCCAAGAAAATATAATTGTAAGGACACACAAGACAAATAAAATTGAAGGAATAAAAAGGAAATATATAAACATTAGACAGACGGGTTGTTTTTAAAAGATATACATTTTTATAAAAATTAACATATTACAGTATTCTCTTCAATGAGAATTTCATTGTACATGCACTCGTTAAATATTTAGCGCAAGCTGTTTTGTTTTGTACATTGAAATTTACAAAACTTATACATTGTTTCAAAAGAAAAAATAAGTATTTTGTGCTTCTACATGCAGAAAGATAGTTTCCGCAAAACAAAACAATACGCAACGAAAATGGTTTAAAAGTTTTTGGTACGTGTTAATAATGTGAGTTTTACGTGAGAAGCTGGTAGTAAAGTTTCTTATTTTTACCCAACCAAACCGTTGATCTCATCGTGTCATCTCATATACGATACAACACAATACAATACATGTGCGCTAACTGAGATTTCCTGGAAATCAGCACTTATTCTGCGGTGGTAGGGTGGGTGAAGCACTGTACTTATGTTGGTTTTGAATTTGTAAGTGCCTTGATTGTCATTGCTGTACAACGAATGCATTGTATTGTACAATGCTAGGAAAATTCTTGTCTGGTTTCTTTTTTCGTTGTGTGTACATAGACATGCACTGTGTTTGTTTTTCATTTTTGGTGGCTTAATGAATGTAAAGTTTTATGTAATATTATCTTGAGGGGAAAATGGGTCACATGCACAAGTATTTTCCAATTGTGTTGTAATGGTTAAATTGAGGTCTAGGGAGACTTGATAATGATGCTGTAGCTAATAGAGAAGTTTTGGGTACATGTGTTGGTTAATTTTGTAGATTGTATGTATATATGGAGTTTAATTTAAAAACAAGTGAAAGTAAAATTGAGTAGATTATTTATCCTGCCATTGAATCCACTTTTTGAGTTTCTGGAATCAGGTTGAAATCAGTTGTAAGTCAAGCACAACAAACATTTATTTTTTCAAGTTTGGCCAAAGCCAAATTTAGATTTCTTACTTGTTTTCTAATCACTTCACCCATGACATGACATGACATTGACATGAATCCCATTTGCAAAAACTTCATAAATTTATGCCATAATAGTGTATGTAGGGTACAATGAGTTTTATTTAAAGCTGATGACTACAATAAATAAACATTTTGCTATTACATAAATATTACGTTAGGCTCTCTGGGACCTTCTTCAATAAAATCAGTTCCATAGAAAGTTTGTCCATTAAATGTATACCATAAACAACCAATCGTGTGCATATATGAAATATTTATTTGTTATTGTATTATTATAATTATTTCACATTCTTATTGAATCTTACGAACTTAGCTTCTGCGATCATGTACAATAGTTTTCATACATATGTTAACTGGCCTGATAAATAAATCAAATATTGTTTTATTTCACATAATATTTGCTTCAGTTAAAATTTAATTATTTGTGCTGGAATTTGTTTACACACACGATTGCGTTGGGTTACTGCAAGTTGTTGTTGTGCCCACAAAGCATATATCCTTAGTATGGTGACCAATCATAAGCATCGTCATGACCATCAACATCAACAACATCATCATAGTTATTATGGCGGCAATATATTGATAGTGCGTACACAATACTTAATATTAAAATTTCGAACGTAGTTCACTAAAAGGTATATGATAATGGATTGAAAGCTATTATGTGTGTTTATGCTGCTCAGGCTTGTCCAACTGTAACATTTTTACAACAATGGATTATAAAAATATTATGAATAATTACTTTCACCAACTTTTGCTTTTTAATAAGTTTTCATTTTTGATAATCTCTCAAAGAAATTGAGTGAAGCAAACATTCTGTAATATTTGTAACCAACTAGTTATTATAAAATATTTATATAATCCTTATGTGATTGGATTTTATTGTTAATTTTGTAACATTTATTTTTGTTTGCTATAGAATTTTATTGAAATTCCTTTCAATTAATTTGTTTCAGTTAAAATTTAAAGTTCATATGTTGACCACTCAATCGCTTTGATAAGCACTTGGGCAGCAGGAGCTTTTCATATGTTGTTACAATAACTCTCTCCTGCGGCACTAGTACTTAGAAAAGTGATATCGTTTTACGCCGCTGTTTGAATTCATTTCGTTCGTTTTTTTACATGTCTCCGAAGAGTTCAGTGCAACAAAAGTGAGCAAAGTATGAGTCGTTTCGTTGCCAACTTGCAACGGAAATGAATTGTTAAACTTACCTTTACTTTGATTGTTTTTATGGAAAAAACAAATAAGAAGATTAGATCAACGCCAAATCTAAGGTACTCAACATCATTATGTTATATTATGTGTACGTTACGTGTATGTTATGTTATGTTATATTACCCAATTAGATAAGTGTGTCGTTTACAATATTGACTTTACGTGATGTCCATGCACACATACATGGGGAAATTATTCTCTAGAAAAGAAACATATTTTCTTTTCCATATATCTCCCGAACTATTAGAGCAATTCCTTTTATTCTTATACCGTTTAAATGTACAAATAAAGAACTAATTTCGCTTTTTTTTGAAATCGAAATATATTATACTGGAATCGAAATATAAAGCCTAGCTCAACCACTTGAACTTTTTCAAGTTGTAGGCCAGTCCGCGAACCCTTTTTCGAGCCCTTTGACTAGGACGATGAATATGTGTATGTTTTTCTAAACATAGATTGATAGAATGCCATGATATTGTTCACCTTCTTCATTTATTTTAAATAATTACTTATTAGATGCCTTCATGGTGGGTCCTACAAACAGCTTATAAGACATTTTACCTAAAGTGAAACCCTTTGAATTTATTCAATAGTCAAAGGAAACACCGACATCTATGATTATCTAAAATACAACTAAACAATTCGTAAATTTTCCACATGTAACATATCTTCCAAACATTCACGTCTCTCCATGTGAATCTGCGATGAAAGCATCTCATAACAATGTTAAAACTACAATACAATACAAACCTGACTGAAAGCTTTTCTTCATGCTACAATTATTTATAAACTGAAATGTTAAGCGGATTGTGGCACTTTGAAGTACACAACGCGTATGCACATTTACCTGCGTGGTATTGTAATCATGCTACATGCATGCTCTCTAACAAAATGTACAATTCTAATTGTTTTAAGTTTTATACAGAATGTATAACAAGCACACACATTCATGCTAGTGTTCTAGAATTTCATTTCATTTCACAAAACAAAGGAAAGAAGTAAATGCTTTTTTCAAAAAGCAATTTCGCAGAGAGATAGAGAGAGTGAGTGTTAACGATGCTTGTACACAACCTTAATTTAACTACGAATGTACATACAATATGTTTATTAAAGTACGTTGGAATGAATTTAGTTGTAAATGAATTTAGTAGCAAACTAAAGCTTCGTATTTAACACATTTTCAACTAGAATGCAACAACATTGAAATTGTAAAGCAACCAATTGGGAAATATTTCAATTTCCTAAATACGAATATTTCTTTATTCAACCTTGATAATGAAGTGTTTGTAAATTTAGTAAAATTTTAGTACTAGGCCTTTCTTTCATATTGATTGATTTGATGATTTAATATTTTTTTTTCTTCAACTCATGTGAACTAACTACATTTTACTTAAAAATATGAAGGACATCTGAGATTAGGCCTTAACCAAATGTACTTCAGAAAAGGTTTTCTTTTAATAATTCACATTTCTTTCTATTCTTGGTGAATATCTGGTGGTTAAATCTATTTTAGATGAAATATTTATCAGCTACACTAAAATATTTGGTGCCGTACATTCTAATGCAATAACACATATATAAATGTTCAGTTTATTAAATTGAAATTGACTTAATTGACCTCCATTCATTCATTCATTCGTTCATTCACTAATGCTCATAATTTTACATTCCTCTGCGTATATGAATTTGCTTAATTTACTTTGTCTGAACTTTCTCACATTTTATATTTTAATGAACCAATCTCCCCAGTTACTATGAAGTGACCATGAAAAAATTATGCTAACTATTTAACTCTTCTTAAAATGACACTAATGGACTGATGATGAGTGGGTTACCTTGTGCATTTGACAAACAAATTATATATAAGGGCAATGAAGTGAGATTACAAGGGATTTAATTATAAACGTATATATTAGTGACCTTAATTAGATGAGAATCAGAACATGACTACAAGCAATAATTTGACAAATGACTGTTCCTGTTGTTTAATAAAAATCTTAAAAATCTCTTCACGAGAGTACACTAAGTATGTCACTTAGAAGGAGACGTTTCATTTCCATCGATGTGACAAAAATGGGCGTGATCTAATAACAGATACGCCTACAATTTACAAAAATCTATATTCAGCGTAAAGCTGGACTTGTAAGCTGATATGCCACGCCCACTGTTTCTAGATAGATGTTGACAGTTTTTAAGAAAATTTGACCCAAGCCAAGTTAGTTTCCTTACTTGATATAATAAATGTATTCAACAGTTCAGGTGTACTACGTAACTTCAATGTTTTAGTAGGTTCCCCGTATATATTAAAAATTTACAACAATTTTAGATCTTTTTTTAGTTAGCAAAGTAATATTTGGTTACTCATCGAGTCACTATGTTTTTGGTTTTACAACAGATTCCAAGCGAGTGTTTCTTTCGTTTATTGAAACATAATTTCAATGAATTAGGTTTGCCACCTCTGCTATTTTAACTCGAACAAAACAATTAAAGTCTCTAAACAAGAGTAACATCAATTAAAAATTGAGATATTCGCACTTTTCCTTTATATGTATGTATATACAATACTTGCATGTCACAGAGCGTATTTATGGGCAGAAGCATGAATGAAATCCAATAAAAAAAAAAATATATATGATTTCGTTGAATTGTTCTTCATTCAATTATTCAATATACGGTTTGAACAATAATAAACTTTTTAATAAATATTGACAAGGTTAAAAATTAAAATGTCATGTAATGTAATTAAAAAATTGTTCAGAACAAGCGTGGAATGAATTTTTGAGAACCTTTGGTAATAAATAACGAAACGGAATTTGTAAAAGTTTTATACCTAATACCTGAAATTGCAAATAATACATTTCGCATCATTAGGACATAAGTAGCTTAATTTTTGTTGAAAAGTTTTTCATTGATTTTCATGCAGGAAAGTTTTCATAATGGAAACAGAGTAGCAAAGTTTCCTTTTAGCGGCATTTTTACTTAAACTAATGCTGCTACATCAAATAATTGAATCTTCTTTAAATATTTAAACTTTTGTGAGTGAAGGTTTTTGTCGTTTAATGGTACAATGAGAAAATTTTAAGTAGAATTTTGATGAGTTCAACCATCAATACCCTATATGTATAGTACGTACTGCCATGAAAAGTAAAAATCAACCTTACATAGGTTACGTTACCTACTGCGCTACAAACAAATGAAGTTAAAGTATAAAAATTTCAGTTTAAGTAAATTCACAAGGACCCTTCACTTCATAATTTGATCGTTTTCATTTCTATAAACTTAATATCAACTGAATTAAATGATAGTAGAAGAGTAATTTATTCATTTATTCTTTAGAAAGTCTGGGAAACTGGACAGTGAGTAGTTTGTGTATGAAAATCTTTTTCCTTGCTTTTCCTTTCATTGAAGTTAACATACGTACCTGCTGCGCATTTATTAAAGTTAAAAATATATCAAGTTTTTATCTCTTTCAAGTTTTTTTTTTTTACATTCCTACTATACGGCAGCAAATATTTCAATTTCAGTAAATAAACGCAGCATAGATATATAGAATTTTTTGTACTGTGTTCAATATTTTTAATTTAAAAACTAAATTATCCACGTAAATATGTACAGTAGTGGCATGTAAGTAATTCTTTACAAAACCTTTAAATGTTTTTATATGATTGTTGTCCATAACCATGTAGCAGGAAATATGAGAATTGAAAACAAATTGAAGAAAATATAAGTAAAGAATAAATTACAACAAATAAAAAAACTAAATTTGGTGAGTTGAGAATACCAGAGCAACACACGGACACTCGAACATTCCGACATACATGTTTAGATCGATTCAATTTTTGATGTTTATCAAGAATACATTGTAATGTAATCATCATTAAATTATATAATAGTTCATAGATATCATGTTAAATTATGAACACACAAAATATCATATATTTTTTTTAGATCAAACCTAGCAAAACCTAGTTTTGTATGTTCTAGTTTTAGATAGAAAGTGCAGGCTAGAATTTTATATAAATAAGATAAAAATTAAGAGCTAAAACTCAATTGGGTTTTTATTTTCATACAGACAACATCCACAGACTCTACTTGCTTGTGCAGGAGAGGTAAGTTGCTCATTAGCTTCGTTCTGTGGCATGTTCTAAGAATAAGTACTATACGTGTACACATGGTTATACAACTTGCCTTAGTCTAGATAATATCAAATTTATTACAATATATAGTTTAGTATGGTCTCTGGCGTCTCTTTCTGTATGTTGAAACGGAACGACAAACTTAGTATACCTTAATTTTTATATGGAGGGTATAAAAATACTTTTTAAATCACTCCTCAAAGTTAACATTATCATATACGAGTATTCATTGTAATGGTAAATATTTTATATTATAAAAATTCAATATAATTGAAAATAAAGTTAAATATTTAATATTTTCATTACACACATTTAAAAAGTAGATATTTTGACCCACGCATCAACAATGAAAACGATTACTTTGAGAAGGGAAACAAAAGTACAAAACAAAAAAATCACTTACTCAACATAAATACTAAATTTGAGGAGAGATCACATGCAATGCCACACACAACATAACATATATATCCTTAGAAAATATCTAACAAAACATGATAAATTTCATAAACAGGATATGTGTGACTGGCATTAACATTCTGTAAAAATGAAATACATATTTTCAGACACATACGCATACACATAATCGTTCTATGTGTGCTGTTGTTTGTAAAATATTTGTTCTTTGCATTGAAGGAAATGCCAAAATAAACTTATTTTTATTTGAAATGCAATACTAACACTTTGTCAAAATAGAGAGAAAAAATTGATAAAAGTATGCTTTTGACTACAACACATCAAATTTATGGAATTTCAAAAACTATAATGTCATACATGGCATTTTTTTCATTCGATCATATATGTATAAATAAGAAAACTCAGGCCGTCATACACACTCATATATATATGTATGTGTGTTTGTGGGGGTGTAAAGAAAAAATTATCTTGAAAACGATATTTTTTACACATTCCATCATATCATACGTATGACGCACGCACCGAAATGAATTCACATCAAATCAAATTTTATCCTTAGAATTATACAATAAGTTACGTGCTAGATGTGCATCAGTGTAACAGTGCACAGAGCACAATAAGATATTTTTAAACTTGTGCAGGAAACACATTTGATTTAGGACAACCGTATGAATACGTTACATCTAGATACGATTCGTGAGTGATTGGATTGGTAGGTTTTTATGAAATTGGAATTCGCCGCAAGTCGATTTTTACACTAAAAATTTGAAAAATTTCGACATTTCTACTTACGTACATAATTAGAACATATTTATTAAATTTCTCCTACTTCGTCACAAGCCATAAGATAAACTTAGTAACAGTATTCTAATCATATAATGTGTGTCTCATACAACTGAATTAAAAGTTATGCGTGTTGAAACTCTTCAGGGAGTGAGAGATTTGTAGAAAAAGTATAATTGTGAACCGATATTAAACTTTTTTGTTATTCCTCAAACACCTTACATGATAAAGTTAAAAACAATCATAGGTTGTACAACTCAGAAGTAGATGTCAGAGATAGCAAATCTTTAAATCGGGTGGAATTGGTTAGGTCCTGCCCACAATCGAAAAGTTAAGAAATTTGATAAATTTAATTCATCAACGTTTTAAAAGTAGCCGGGGTAAGATATAAGACACGCCCAGAATTCACAAAAATACCATTATTTAGTACATAGTTGGGCGGTTGAGATACAATTTAATACATAGTCATAAAAGGAACTCCACTTGCAAGCTGATACGTGAACAAATGATTAGAAGGTGTAATCATACATACATTTCGTACATGTCATTTTTTTTATCATTTCTGATATAAATTCTTTTAAGATTGGTCCCACCTAAGAACTCTCTAGAAAAAAATACGGAACATTTTCACACCAACACGAGTATAATATGTTGAGAAAGCATTACGTTTTATAACCATGAGAAGTCAATATGTATTTGCACATTTCTGCTATAATAATAAGTTTTGAATTCGCCTTAAAGCGTCCTTTGTAAGTGTCTCACGTATTTGCTTTTCCCTATTGAAGGGATAGGAAACTGTTGGATGTACGTATGTACATAAATGCTAAAAAATACTCTAAATGCAAATTAACTGAAATGGCTGCCAGTCACTTAACGTGAACTATGTGCGCGTGCATAACAAAAATAGTATGTGTACGTACGCTCTAATATAAGCAGCAAACACTGTAAAGGAAGTTACTTAGCAGGAGCGGAAACATTTGAATTATGTTGAACTTGAAATACCTTTAAACCGTTTATAATGTTATGTTAACAAAATTAAATAAATCCTCTGATGAACTACAAAGATTCTGAATATAAATAATGTCTGAAGGCAGACAGACCAAATATAAGTTCATTTAAGAAACGAATAGAATGTATTTAGAACATCCTGTCAATGAGTTAAGTAATTATTAAGCTGATAGATGTAAAGATTGTATGTACTTTCCATTGACTCTAATGAATTGAATTGAATTGATTCTACGCTTTCCTTCCTTTAAGATATTTCAATAAAATTTTTATCTTTTAACAAGAACTGACTCATTAGAGAAACGCGCACGTTACGATAACAAAAGAAATTAAAATATATTTGAGTAGAAAAATTTATGGAAATATTATCTTTTGCTTAAGCAATGGAAGGTTGCTCAAATGCAGCTGCATTAGTGACTGAGCTGAATACATAGCAATTCACCTCTTTGTGTGTCATTCGCTATTTCATGAATAAAATAATTGTAATTTTAATCTCTTGTTAG
Source organism: Crataerina pallida (assembly GCA_949710015.1). Classification (NCBI taxonomy): domain Eukaryota; kingdom Metazoa; phylum Arthropoda; class Insecta; order Diptera; family Hippoboscidae; genus Crataerina; species Crataerina pallida. The sequence goes on along the minus strand of OX453290.1, from coordinate 2,244,691 downwards.
TTAGTTCTTCTTCTTCCTTCAATGATATAATAAATTAATATATAACCTTGAACCTTGCAGCTGAACATGTCTTGCAGGTCAGAACTCTAGGTAAAGGTAACGCTGGTATTTTTTGTAAACAAGTAAAGACAAGTAAAGTAAAGACCTTTTCCATAGTAGGCCCAACATTCACCTGATTACGCCCTTTAATTGGGTACAAATCATTTGTTAATACATAATTAAAATTTTATCTCACAATAGGATTTTTGAAGTCATGAACGTGTCTGTAATACGACCACGCTCACGGCACATTGATGGATGGGGTAATTATAAAAGTGTACAACTTCTTAGCTCAAGTTTTGTAGCAAATAAATATATTCAGATTTTGCCCACTTTAAGTAGCGTTCTATGAGAATGCAAACTTTTCCTGCAATATCCCAAAATTTACATGCACACGGACGGCCATGTCAAGATTGATTCAGATTTTAATGCTGAAGAGGAATAAATATACTTTGTGGGATGAATTTTATTTTTTTTTTGGGGTTTTTCTAATAACCTTTGTGGAGTTTTCTAATAACTATTTAAGTCACCACTATGAATTCTAACAAATGTAATGCTTTCATAAAACATTTAGTCAAGGTTAAGGACCTATCCCAAAAACACTTACTTAATAAAATTTAATTGTATTTAAATATAAATTGCTCCACTTGATTAAACATCTCTGTACAAATTATAATTATAACAACAACAACTACTTACAGAAATGGCATAATCTTCTTAAAATAATTATAAATAAAAATGAAAAAAGCAATTTAGCAGAAAAGAGGAAATACTATAATAAGAAGTAAGAAAACTGAATTTGGCTTGAATCAAATCTCTAATACCCTCCACATCTATGTATAAATAAGGGGTGTGGCAAGTATATGATTGTGGCCTTTAATAGCATATGCATTACGCTTCAGCTTTCAAGTCGAGTATTACGCTGAATATGGAATTTTGTAAATTGTAGGCATGTCTGTTATTCGATCGCGTCCATTTTTAGTATATTAATGGATGGGATAATTCTGGAAATACGTGCCAAATTTCAAGTCTGAAGAATATTTGTGGCAGATATACAGATTTTGATTGATTTTAAGCGTTTATGTTACCAGACCATGCCCATTTTTGGTACATCGATGGATAGGATTATTGTAAATAAACGTTTCGAATTTCAACTTAATTTACAACAAAACTTACGCCCGTGAGAATGCCAACAATAGACGAACGCACGGATACGCGAACATATGTACATATCTAGCTGATCAAGAGTATATATACTTCGTAGGGTCTTTGACGCCTATTCCTGGGTGTTGTAAACGGAATATCAAACTTAGTACACTTCCAACTTATATGGAGGTTATAAAAAAGCAAAAGAACGTAGCGATAAAAGTTGTCCGGCGACTTGCATTTTTATAAAGGCGAGAGAATTTATATAAATCACACACAATTCACAAAAAAACCTTCAACACTAAAGCGATAAGGATTATCGCGCGTATTTATAGGTCTTAACCTTACTGCGGCGACCAGCATAAAGGCTGGCTGATGTCTGAGTGCTACAATGTTTGGTGTTTTTTTGTTCCGCTTAATTTTAATTATTCAAATTTTGTATTTTTAATTTTTAGATTATACACGCTTAAGCGTTTGTGCATTTCCTTTATATCACTTGAATTTTCCCTTTATTAAACTTTTACTTGTTTTTGTTCTTTATTGCTATAAATATTTTTTTTTGTTTTGTTTTGTTTTTTTTTTTGCGATAATTTCTTTCCGTGAATCTGGTTTAGAGCAGCATTTATAAAAGTTCACTGATCGAGCTCAAATTTCCAACTGATGTAAGCTGTGATCACACACCCCAAGTCAACGCTTATTTGAGTTAAAAAAATTGTTGTTTTCATAATATCTGCTTTCTCGTTTTATTCTTAGTTAATATTAGTTTATTTTTCACTTTTTAATATTATTTTCCGCCCGCCTCTCGTGCAGATATAAAATCTTCATGTAAACGGACAAACACACATTCACTCGTTCGTTTGCGCATGTCAACTTGTGTCACTTGTGATCTAAATTGTTACTCTTTGTAGAACAGCGTAGCATGTAGCTATGCTGACCATTTGCTCTAACTAGAGAGTCATCACACGTCACACCCCGGGGGTTCATTGAGATCATATACTTGTTACTGCTCTTCCTACACACAAGCACACAAGCACACAAGCGCACAAGCACACATGCACATGCTGAATATTTGATCGTTTAAGAAAATTACATACAATAATAACAACAACAACAAAATTTTCAATTGATTTAATTAAAAGCTGACCATACGGCCCTTGCAAGCTGTGCTACTACTACATACGTATACACACATACTGCTCTGAATTGTACTCTACATAAAATATATAATAGCTTTAGCTTAATGAAAGGCACTCACACTCTAGCAGTGTGCAGTATAATGTAGTACTGTATGCTACATATGTGCGTGTGTCTGTGATAAGTGGCATGTGCACTGGTATTGTTTAAAATCTCATTAAAAATGCGACAAGTACTTGAAGACGATTAACAGCAATAACTGTAACAAGCCTACAAAAGATAATTTTGTAAAAAAGACAATGGTATTTGTAAAATCAGTTACTGTACACATACAATAGCAACAACATTATATTGAATGCCGCCACTGTGTAGTTATGTATATAAAAACGCGCATCACATGTACACACATATAGATTTTTTGCTCTTTCATTCAAACATGAACAGATTTCTCCCTCTAGAGACACACTTCATTTGCTGCTATATATTCCAGTGAAAATTTCTAAAGTTTCTTATTTATTGAAAACTTATTTGATTTATTTAATATTAGAATTTTTATTAGAATATTAGAAAACTTTTTTGGTGGTTTTCGCAAACAAACGTCATTTATTTATACAGATCATAAAAAGGTTATGCTGGCTTGTTGGTTTAATTAATTTTAAGGAAGTGATTCTTTTTCAGCTACTATTGCACAATATCACGATCGATTCTGAAGTGAAGCTGTATAAATTGAAAGGTTCATTTAAACCTTTCAATGATTAATAGAATTTGTATACCAAAATAATGTTTTGTATGTATTGGAATGTATTACTACCGCACCCATCAAATTTTTCTAAATTGGGTTATTGGTTCCGATCTCTACGAAATTTTTTAGATGGAAAATTTTTTTAAATTCAATTGAGGTCGATTGTGCTACTGCCTTAAAGATTGTTAATGATACTAGACTGACATAGAGAAAATATATATTTTAATAACATATTTACACAGTAAAAAAGTCCAATTGAATAATGAATAATGAAATCAATCTTAAATCTAATTTGATAAATTATGATCTATAAATTCCAATTAAAGATAGTACCATAGGCACGCAATGCAGTTTTGGCCACAGATGCAGCTTTTCTACTGCAACATTATGTTCTCAGTTGCTAATAAAATAATAATAATAATAATAAAATATTCCTTTTGAATAGGTGTAATTGTTTAATAGATATTAAAAAACATATTATCCAATTAAATTTGAAATAAAAGAATTGTTAAGAACTCAATTGATAAATTTATCACTCTGTAGAACAAACAATACATGCCCGATAATAAAGTAAAGACTTTTGCATATAAAATAGTATATAGTGACAATTGCATCATTATCCAGTTTCTTTATTCACTTGCAACGTACAAGTAGATAATATTTATACTTGAGCAAATCTTAAACTTATGCAGTATATGGCAAATTGCTTTCTCTGAACGCTATGGTTAGTTTACATAAGCTAACTACTAACTACTTACAAAATCTATTATCTCTACCGAGTTTAGATGGTGGTGTGTTGTTCGCATTCGGAGGGTTTTGTTAGTTAATTGTGTTCGCACAGCGTTAAATTGGATTAAATCAGTGTATAAATCACACAAGTTGTTTTCAAAATGGCACCAAGTGTCAACTTCACGGTATGCATAGAATCACATACATATTAACCGCATATTACACAACGGACATAAGACTGTAATACAACGATCTCGTAAATTCTAGAATACTATTCAGATTCAATTGGTGCTTTCTCCATTTCATTGTGCAACGAACGTTTTGTGATCTCATCTCATTTCATCAGTACCAATCACTCTTGTATTTGTATTCGTATAAGAAGCAATTTTCCATGGATGTTATGAAATTGTTAATTTAATCAAGATAATCATTCTGTTATTTAACAAATGTTTTTAAATGTTGTTATTATTATTATTATTACTTTTCGTTTCAATTGAGTGTGAACACGTTTTATCTGTAGTTGACACTTTTATTTGCAATTAAATACAATAAAGTGACAGCTGCAACATTATTAATCAAAATAACAAAACATCTGCATTTTTTTAGCTTAATTCCTTGAGATCGGAAATGGATAATTAACGTATATATATACAATCGTGTGATAATGTGTATGCCGAATATTTTGCCTTACAAGTGGACGTGCGGGCTATAAGAATTTTAGCTTTTAGAACGGACAGTACATATATATGTATAAAATACTTTGTAATCCCTCTGTCGTGTATGAGGTAATTACAGATTATACGTGGCAGTGTGTGGAATACCTTCTGGTTTAATTTAAGCACAAATTTTTCGTGTGGGTATAAACACACACACACACACATACACATACACATACACATACATCCATACTATCACATAATACATACATACTTATGACAAACCCACATGAAATCAAACAAAAATGAGAAAACAGGAAATGACATGAAAATCTCGACAAGTCATATGAGTGCTGATTTAATTTGATGGATGAGTAGTACGAATGGGGTTGCATGGAATAGATTGTTCGTTCATTTTCGGTTTTATATAGTAATTAATGTTTAAGCGTTACAGTTTGCAACATTGCACGCTCACATATATAATTTTTTTTTTTCACTTTAAATCTGCTGACTTGTGTTACTAAGTACTTATGGCAAGCACGGTCAATGGGTTTTATTATACCGAAACCTCATATGTGTATGTAACACTCATATATAATTTTATTGCCCTCGGAGATGTATACATATTATGTGTTCGTCTGTACAAAAACCTATATATTTGCCATACAAATTTACCTACAGACTGGAAATATGACACACATATTTATAGTTATGCCAACCATCGATGTGTCCAAAATGGACGTGATCGGATAACAGACGCGCCCATAATTTACCAAAAACTCATACTCAGCCTTAAACTTCAAGTTGTAAGCTGATGCTTACAATTAGATGGTAATCGTATACATAGTCCCATTGTTACATTATATTATATATAACAGGTGTTGCAAAGGGAATAACAAATTTATTATATACGCAAAATTATCGTTTTATTCTTGTATTCGAATCGAATCAAAACTTTTCCAAAGAAGTAAACCATTTTAAATCAATTCCTTATTCTTTAATAATTGAGTGTTACACTGTCTTCTCCAAAATTTTATAACTAAAACGTACTTGATTCATTCTTGATAGCAAAAGGACAAAAATAAAGGCTTGGAAATCTCTTGCCATGGAAGAGATAAACAACCTTCGTAATGTGTACAATAACTGGTTGGTAAACTGTCGTAAAGCACTCTTCTCCTGAAATTCAACTCAGCTGCTAAAATAACCACAATGTGTCACTAAATTACAAAACCTCATTGTATAGGACTGCAATGAAAACACAGAAGCTGTACAATATATTTTGTAACAGAGCAGCGAACGTTGCGCTTAAAACTGTGTGCGTACCAAGCCGCACAGCTAAGGACATTTTCGCTAACAAATAATGACTACATGGATGTTAGCGTAGCAGCATATTTTTGTGTGCATTTGCTTGGCCAACAAGAATAAACAAAAGTAACAATCCCGGAAATGGTTTGCAGATGGTGCAAAGAAAATCTTTTTTTTGGTTATATTTTTCGAGAATCAACACATACGTGCGTCCTTTATAAACGTGTACGCCAGTAAGTTGAACTCCAAGTTAGAGTGCACTATTTAAAAATGTGTTTGTTGCAAAGCCGCGTTCATGTCAAACCGAAGAGCTAAGCGAAAGGCTGGAGAAGGATAGAATAAATAATGAGTTTTTGTTTTTTTTTTTTTTGTTTAATTTTCGGGGCACACTTGGTAAATAGAATTGCAATGACATGGCATGTACTGAATATAACAAAAAAAATAAGCATTCAAATTACTTTGAGTCGCCTCGCCATCCCCGCCATCCCCCCCTAACTTTAGCGAGGTTGATTATATAGCCGAAGTAATTAAAACAATCGAAAATACATACGAGTATATCTTCTTAAACAAGTGCGCCGCGGTGCAGTATTATACAACTTTCATGACAAAAGCCGCAGAAATTGGAGTGCTTTTCAAATGTATTTTACGTTACGTATACTGTAACGCAATTCACAGCATTTGTCATACCCTACATAGCAAACAAAGATACGTCCCCAATAAAAAAAAACTATCAAGCCATGTAGCGCACACAATACGCTTGTTTTTAAGCTCCATCCTAAGCCGATCTTAGTTTTCTTACCTGTTTCTGATTACATAATCTCAATGTCATAATTGTACAACTCTGTAAACGAAGTATTATTTAAATAAAAGTTTGTATTGGAGACCACAGTTTTTCTTATATTCCTTTTGTTGTGTCATTCTCAATTGTCACATGTTAAAGCTCATATTTTGTGTTATTAAAAAATAAATCAGTTTCATGTTAAAATTTGTATAAAATTAATTTAAGTATTTATTGAATTGAGAATCGATAATGGAAGTTTCTAAAATAGAAACAGATACAAGAGAAGATAAATATAAGTTAACGTAAGCGAATAATAAAAGAAAGATTTGATATAAGCCAGCGGGCATATTGTTTCTCATTTGAAGAAAATTCGCTAACGGTTCAAGTGGAGTTCTACAGGCTTTGTTACTAAAAGTCGTACATAATATTTTTGCAATATTCATGGATAGTTTGACTCCTGGGTGGAATTTGAAAAATATGCGAAATTTCAATCTCAAATTCGGCACTACTCATATGCGTCAAAGAGTAGAACCAGTCAAGCTAGACTTTTACAATTAGTCATTCTATTAAGGTATACATCGCAGATGTTATATTTTGGGACATTTTGGGAAGGATATATTTTACTTGTAGTGCTGAGATCATGTATCCTATTTAAATTATCGTTAATACCTGAATTCAGTTTAGAGAGTCTTTAAGGATTTTATTTTAGCAAAAGCCCAATTTTAACTAAATCAATAACATTTGTCTAGTTATACAGAATCTTTTATTATATGCTTCAAATGTTGTTTGGGAATTGGAATTTTAGCTGGACCGTCATCCTTTAGAGATGCCGGCTGGTTAACTGGTTTATGTCTTTCCTGCACTTCTGTAAGCCTTTTAACATACGGCATTAACATTTTGGTAAATGATTAAAATAATTCCACCAACTTTATAAATTAAACGTTTGATTATTATAAATAGTTTAGATGTAAGCATGAAGCTGCTAACCTTTACGGTGTATCGTATTTAACTTATGCGGAGGCGGTGCGTTTTGGTTTTAACAAAGGCCCCAAATGTTTTCAAAAGTTTAGTAACTTTGCATCGTAAGTATATGAAAGCAAGTGTAAGTTGTGTCTCTGAAAATTGAGAAGATATTCAAATGTTTAGACTTTGTGTAAGGCTTTTAACGGTGATTTTGCATTTTTGTGTGGCTAGTATATATATAGAAGTCCTCGGTGCCATATTGCACGCGCTTCTAAAGCAAAACAATGTTGACGTCAATTCCAAAGTGGTAATGCTTCTGCTGACACCTCTTATCACCCTGGTTTTATGGATCAAACAACTGAAGAATCTAATTTCAATTTGTATCATTGGCATTTTATGTATACTTACCAGTAAGGCATCAGTTTTGTTGTTTGGCTTCAGGAGTTGTACATTCTCAAAAGTTACTGTCATTTCACCTGCAGGTTTAGGAATAATCATGTACAATATAATTACGAATGCTCCTTTCGAACGGGAACTCTCTATGATAAATGACATTTTCTACCTGCCTTTATTTGTAAGTGTAACGATGTTTGCACTATTTTCAGTGGGTTTGGTAAGTAGTTGTTATGTTGTATCAAATATTAAGGATTCTTCTAATGTTGCAAAGTGTTATGTATTGATTAGTTGCTGGCAATTGAAGGCAATATGCGAAAACCTGAACGTTTCGTTGGTACTTTCGGTATACTAAATATGTCTACTCTCACAACGTTTGTATTATTTCTATCGTTTTCCATGATATGTTGCTGGAAATTAGGAGACAGTAACGGCGCCTTCATTATGTGGGATATGCACTCAAGCACTAAATAGTAAGTATGGTAATAAAATGGGATCACGTTCACTATAATTCCAAGTTTCTGCATCTTTTCAGTATAGATAATTCAATAAAACTTTTGATCGCCTTGACTTTATTTCTCTCTTATCCAATTCAATGTTTTCCAGTCATACAAATTGTGTGGCGTGAATATATGATGTTTTTAGTAATTGAGGAAAAGCGAAATTTTTATGAAGTCTCCATGCGTATGATGGTCTTAGTGTTTACTTGTAATTTTCTTAGTGTATAATTTTTTCAGTGTATCTTGCATAACCATTTGAATTTCTATTTATTTTCTAGTAATTTTTGCGCTAGCGGTTCCATACCCTGATCTAATTGTATATATGATAGGCATCCTATGCACTACGGTGTTGAGCCTAGTAATTCCAGCTCTGTTAGATATAAGCCTGAAATATCCAAATAATTTTGGCACTTGTTACATAGCTTTCTTTCGAGATATTGCTTTAATAATAATATCCATAGCAATTATCTCATTCGGTTTTATGGCCCTCGTCATTAAAATATTGCGTAAATTTGTTTGGTAGATTACTGTGTTGTTGAATTATTATGGTAAAAATGAAATACATAACAAATATAAAATACTTAAGCAATGTAGTTGACTCATATAATACATTTGAAAAACAACTCTTTAATAAAGTTGAATTGATTTGTTACGAAAGTGTAGTTTCATTAGCAATCGCATGTGATATGACGTAACAGTGGTCATAATATAACCGCTTCGAGTAGGGAACGAAAATGATGAGGGATGAATAATCATTTCATGTTTGAATCACGAAAACTTTATAGAAGAGGCTTTAAACCTGTTTATATTAATTATTAGCTAAAATCCCAGGCCTATATCTTATTCAAAAAAAAAAAATGTTTATAACGGCATAAAAAAGGTTTAAAGTCTCCCCCTTATATGTGAAAAAACCAGCGAAAACCCAAGTACGGTGTTTCGCTGTCTGGCTTCCCGTTTTTTTTTTGCCGTTAACTACTTACACAAAATGTTTTAAATCTCCCGAGTATATAAGATAATTACCAAGTGTAGGCATTAATTTATTCTTATATGATAAATATTGTTGCCAAACACACTTGCTCCCCACTGTTTGTTGTTTATGTACAGTTCTTATATTCTGATACTGTCAAGCACAAAATGAATCCTTACTCAGAATGGTAGACTCGTACATGTATGTGTTTGAGTATAAATTTTGGTGTTTAGGAAATTTTCAACTTTGCAAACACGTGAGAACATATGGTTTTACATTTTACATAACATTTTTGGATGACACCTGTTTGTCAATTTCACCAAGTTGTCAAGGAATTACATAAAATTATTTTACATATTATCTTGGCATACAAAGGCAAGTGTTGCAGTGTGATGAATACGGAAGAATTATAACAAAGAAAACTAACTAGACAAACAAGAGTTAATTATGGGCAAATTTTACAAATGTTGTTCCCGTCACTGATCGTTATTGTTCGTAATAAGCTTTTATAATCATAATAAGGACGATCTTCCAACCACTGCACGTGTGCTTCTAGTGCTTATTATCAAGGAAAGTGTTCTATAAAGTTTACAAGTTCAAAATTCCTTTTAATGAAAAGTGGATGAAAGAAGATTTAATTATAGGTTTCTATGAATTGTCAAAATAGGATTATATAGAAGAGTTTTTTACATAATCTCAGTACGAATCAATTTTTTTTTGTTTCTTGGTTTTCTAAACTCTTTAAGAGTAAGATCTAAGGAGATATAACAACAAACTTAGTATACCGCCGTATTATGTAGAATTATATAATCTTTGTTTTATGAGTGCAGAATGTTGGTTATAAAGAATAAAACTTAAATGGTGTACACTTATAATATAATGGACACTTTTCCAGATGATGTTTTGGTTAACCTTTAAAAATTGTTTCAATTAAAGTACAACAAATGTCAGTAAAGGAAATGTTTTTACTCTTTTAATCCTTTAAGAAGCCCTTCACTATAATAATTATTCCATATTTGTTTAAGCTATTATTCAATTATCAGATTATTACACGCTACATAAATCATGTTATGACGTTTGCACCAAGTAACGTGACATTTAAGATAGGAGAGAATAAATCATTGGTTTACTTTTATAACACAATTACTTTAGTGTTATACTAATATAGATTGCTAAATCTAATAAGTTCATGAAGCTGAGTCCCAGATGTTTTTAAAATCTCTAATGATTCGGAAAATTTTTGCTTATGAACTAATGCAATTTGATTGATTAAGAGAAGACGTACAAAAAAGTGAACACCAGTCGCAAATTTAGTTTTTGCTTTCCGTAAAAAAACTCATCTGCTGCAATATTTTTAATAGGATTGTAAACGTTTTCAATAGATTTGAAAAATCCCACAAATAATTATAACGAGTAATAGGAGCTGTCAAATTTGGCAGCAACGATTTGATAATCGGTTGCTGTCAAAATCATTTCTCCTCCTTGCTTAATATTAATATAAAACAAATGTGTTTCCTTTTTTACAATTTTTGTTAAGTTTTGTTCGTCTTCATGCCTGCTGCATGAAGAAAATATAATCTTCGACTTATATTTGAGGATTAAAAGAAAAGAAATGTCTGGTTAAATGCAATTTAATAAAAGAGAAACAAATCGACAATCATTGAGATTAAAATACTTGTACTTGTCGCCACAGTATTTCATTGAATGCAATCAGAAGAAAGTGTTAAAGATTTGGATTAAATACACAGGAAATATGAAAACCAAATAAATCATAAATAAAGAAAAAAGTCAAAGTTTACATTGGGAAAATACTTGAAAACAAATGAAGTTGTTTCTTAAAGAAAATGAAAGATAATACAAAATGAAACTGAAAATTCAATTAATAATTTTGAATAAGTTGTTGTTGTATATAATAAACTAATTATATAGAATGGAAATTTAATGAATAATGAAATTATTGTAAACAAGGAATATTAAAAAAAAAAGCCATTATACACATAAGGTACTAAGTTTGTCATTTGCACCAGCCAGGAGGGGACCGTACAAAGTATATACATATTCTTAATCTGAGTCGATCTAGATATATGCAAATGAATGTCTGCCTGTTGGTGACATTGTCATGGACGTAAATATTGAAATACTGTTGTGATGTAATTTTGTACAGATTGCTATTTAAATTTGAGCAAATTTGGTTCAGAGCCACACCCACAATCGCCAAATATAGATTTATCTGCCACAAAACTTGTGCTATGAAGTTGAAATGTACTATTCATGTTGATATATCTTTTTAATCTCTTATATAAATGCTGTGCTTAGTGACATTATCTAAATAGTTAAAATATCTATAACGTACTGTACAAGAACGTATAAAGGTTGTTTCACATTTTTAAGGTAAAATAAAAAATTAGCGCCATCTATTCTTCCATAGAATCCAAATTATTAAAAAGCTTTTTTAAAAATCGTCTTCAGAAGCTTCTTTTTAGCAAGCCCTTAAAAAGCTTTTTTAACTTTAACTACAATAATATATTACATTGACGTACACTAAATTTGTCATTCCAAATTCAGAAACCCTTTGGTCTTGACCTACTAAAATATTTTTACTCAGGGACCACATACAAAATGAGAGTCTTTGACATAACGCGCTTAAAAAATTTCAAATTCCAGAAAACTCTATGCTGCTTAGGGACAACTTGGATATCTACTAAATCAATCTTTTTATCAATTGCATTTTATAAGTAAAGTAAACAGAACTTGAAACTGTTGACTTCAGCGATTTGATTGTTATATAGACTCAACGTTTTGTAGATACTCAGCTTTCGTTAATTGATTCAATTAAAGACTTACGGTTTGCGTACTTACCGTTTCAAAGCGCAACGAAAACGATTTCCTTCTACAAGCTTAAAAAGCTTTTTTAAGCTCACCCTAGGTAATGTTGGAAATAAAATAAAAACAATTTATATATACTCCACATAAGAGGGGGTATACCAAGTTTGTTAACTCTGAAGGAGGCTTCAAAGATCCTAGAAAGTATCAGCATCAAAAATGTATCGACATAGATATTTATGTCCATATGTCCGTCTGTTATTATCCACGGTCGCAAATTTTGAGATATTCAACATAAATTTTGTACGAACTCTCAGTTTTTGAATGCAGGTCGCTTTTTAAAATGGGCAAAATGGTCCAAAAGCCACGACCACAATAGGGAAATCTGTTGACCTGTTAAATTTAAATTTCATATTCATATCGATAATTATTCCATCCATCGATATGCCAAAAATGAACGTGGTCTCGCCTATAATTTACAAAAAACTATTCTCAGTTTGTAAAACTTGACTTTCAAGCTGATGTACGAGTATGTATAATATATGCACTATTAGAGGGAGTAATCATACACCTGCCACGCCCACCGTTATTATGTAGATGTGGAGGGTGTTTTAGATTTGGTCGAAGTCAAATAAAATTTTCTCACTTGTTTTTTTTTTTGTATTTTGTATACTTAATCTCTGTTTTATTATCTTATTGTATTTATTTTCATTGTATTTTAGTTTTGTTTGTTTGTTTGTTTGTTTTCTATCTCTTCTAAATTTATTATTACTTCTTACAGTTTTTGTTTGTTTGTTTATTCAATTGTTATAAATACATTCTAAAATTACTTTACATTTTTATCACATATTATTTTAGGTTTTTTTTTTCTCATATATTTCATGTTTTTCGCGTTTTTTTTTTATCGCTAAGAAAACAATTTTATTTACAAAATTCTTATTTTACAAAGATTTTCACTAGAAGATTGTTGTTGTAATAAAATTATATGCTTCAACTATGTTTGTAGATATGTACGCACCATTTTATGTTACGGTAAGAATGAAAATTTTTATTACAGAAGGAGAGACAGCAAGTGTAAGGATATGTTTGGTAAATTAGTTTTCAATTTAAAAACGCATGTAAACTAAATTTAAGTGTTGCGTTTTGTGTGTTTGTGTAAATATTAAATTTTATATTTTTTTTTTTTTGTGTGTAAATTTTATGAGCACAACATTTTCAAGTATTGTAATATGGCAAATATAGACTTTTTTCATATGTTCCAAATGTTACATTTTTGATATTTCATTTATTTTCTTTGTTTTGCTCCAAATTCTAAACAATTATTTATTTCTTCATTACAATTTATACATACTAAACAGGGGTTAATGATAAATAATATGAACACCTGACATTAAGAGTATCGCAATTGCAGTCAATCCATAAATGTTAGCTTCTTGGAGCTGCCGAGGTACTGTTTTTGTCGCACCACTATTACACAAATAAGTGGCGGTATTTTTGTGTTTTATGTCTGGCAACAATTCTTTTTAATGTTCGTCAATCTCTGTCAGTTAACTTTGAGTTACGCCCACTATTCCTCTTCGCCAATGACGTTTTACGATGTTTTGTGCATGCTGTCCATATTCAATCCTACTATCCACTGATAGTACCCCTCGTGAAACGTTAAACAAGTCTAAGAGATCACACATTTCACCGATCGCTTGTTTTAACCATCTGAACAAGAACAAAGTGTGTAAATTTAACATACGGAAGTATAACCTACATGACTTGGCACGTAAACTATGCAATACATATGCGTTTCATTATTTACACGAAAGCAGTATTATTACTGATAAGATGCTAAAGATGTCCTATATTTCATGGTGTTCATATTATTTTGTTCATCTCCTACATATGTAAGCATTCGACATGCTTCTATTTTTTTTTTTTTCATTTTTATTATAATATTTTTATACTCTACTCCTGCAATGTCTATTCTTTATACATCTACTTTATCTATATATATGTAGTCTAAAATTAAAGATGTATTTAGACTCTAATTATATGCAAAGATTTATATAATTTGTTGTCAATGACGATTAAAAACAAACTCGAAGACTGTACAGTTTAATAAAAGTTTTCGTAGCGTAGGTAAAGCCTCTTTTGAGGCAGTGTCCACTAAAGATATCAATCAACAATATTCGTTTGGCCATCTTTTAAAAATAACGTCTGATTGTGATGTTTATGTAAAATTACAAATGAAATGTTATATTTTCCAGGGTCATTATAGGTTAAGGAATTATGTCCATTTGTCCCTATATAAGAAAAAACTCTACTACAACTGTAAAAATTTCAAAAAAAAAAAGTCAATTACATTGAGAACGCCTACTACAATTATATAAATAAATTTAAAAAAAAATTTTTTTCTTTCATAAAAGAAATAATAACAAAAGAAAAATATAAAAATATTTTTTTTTAAATATTAAATTTTTTTAATTCAAATAATCATCATGCTTTGAATTACACAATTTCCTTTTGATAATTTTGATCATTTAATTAAATATTATTTTCGATCCTTTTTAAGGTCTTCTTAAATTGTGAACTTGGGAGATTTTCAATGTAACAAAATAAATGTTTTTTGTTTATTAACTTTTTTGCTTCATAATTATTTTAATGTTTCGAATTTATTTGAATAGAGTTCAGCGCAGTCTTGTAATATAATATTTAATTAGTTTTTAATGGTTTTTGTTAGTGTTTTAATTAGCATATATATGATTTTAATACATTTACAAAATTCTTATATACAATACGTGTAAATGCGGGATTGTAGCTCTTCCGTTAGTTGTTATTGAGTTTAGGTTGTAAAATGAATTTAAACAAATTTAAACACAACTTTCCGGACCCGGTAGAGTGTCCGTTATGATATGATTACGACTGGCGTTCGTTTTTTGCGTAATGGGTAATGTGCTGGTGGTGGTGGAAGTCAGACTCTGGTTAGGATTGTTACTATTGCTGATGCTGCTGTTGCTACTGGTCCCCATTATTGTGCCTAAAGCTAAACTTTTTGGCAGTGTCATGTGACCTATTGTATGAGTTGTTGCAGTATTCAAGCTGGGTGGTAAAATCCCCGTCGCTGATTTACTAAGATTATAATCTATCAAGCTGCTGGCTGTCAAATAATCCGAGATGGATAATTGCTGCTCAGGTTTAAGAGGAAGTGTGGCAGGTGGTTGTGTTTGCGGCAGGTCGTGATTATGATTTGTAGCATAATGACCATTCGTCAGATTGGACTGCATTAGCGATGTTGTGGTGGCAGAATTTTGCGTTAGAGAGGTGTTGCACGTGCTCCCTCCGGAACTTATCGTACTGTTGCTGCCGCCATAATTCATATTTAAACATAAAGGATCATAACGTGAGATATCGTGACGATTTAAAGTGTCATAGAGCAGGGGGTGTGTTTGATAAGTTTTCTTCAAATCTGTGCCCAATTTCAAGGTACTTGACTGCGATGGTGGGCTATTTAAAGGTGGCTGCAAAGGATCTGTTGAACCAGATTCGTTGTAATTGATGGTTGGTGAATGCTAAAATATGCAAAAAGAAGATTTTTTCAAATATTTTTAAAATAAATAAAATACATTGAAAGCCTTGACAAAATTTTTTATAAATGCTGACGCCAACACATCAGCATCTCTGCTATTTCTTTCAATCATTTATTTTGGTTTTTTTTTACATTCCTGTCGGTTTTTTTGCTAATACTCACATAGTTATTTGTTGAGTTGCTAGCGCTGACACCGCCATTACTGTTCGTATAGTTTGCTTTGGTGCCCACACCACCATTACTGCTTGCATTTGCATCTATAAAAATACCACTTGGGCGATTTCCCAGCGGCGATGATATGACACTGCCTGTAGCACTTTTTTGAGCGCTCAGTATGTCCGGCTGCTTTTCAATGCCTTGCTTCAATGTATACGCAACGACCAGGCGTTGATGGCCAGCACTAGTCTCTAATGGTGCAGTAACTGTCACATCCATGCCTATGTTTATCGATGTAAAAAGTGAGCAAAAAAATAAAAACAACAACAGCGTTACATTTTCTAATGTTTAAACATTTTATTGTAACAAAAGTTCCATGGTTTACACATAGAGGTTCTAGGGTTTACTTTTTTTGCTTTTTTTTTAACATTGTAATCTTTTACACTTACATGCTGATGCTGTTAGTTTTGGGCCATTTTTTTAGCAGATAGCTTACCTAAATGTTTGTCTTTGTCGTCGCACATGTTGCGACTACCTTGACAGCGACGCTTCCGTACAGCTACCACAACAACGAAAAGTACAGCGATGCCTATTGTGAAGAGAGCTCCTGTCAACAAGGCAGCTATGGGCAATATGGACAAACCAATGCGTCCTTCTATAAAGAGTTATAAAATAAATCTTGTTGCAATTATAAGGAAATCGATGTTTTTTTGTTAAACAATAACCATCAAGTGGTCAATATAAGATATGTATAAACAGACAGACGCACAGGGTTCATTTTGAAGTAAACTAAATTTTTTACAGTAACTTAGAAAAACAGACTGGTTTGGACCCTTTCCTCTTATAATGAAAGTCTTTATATGGAAAAATGTTAAAATTTGCTTCAGAATAGTTAATTAGCTTCATATTTGGCTGTTCCAATTTTGGAGCCGATCGGACTATTTTTGAGACAATTTTCCAGATGATATTTCGGGTATACTGACGCAACTAAACTAATGGAAGCATAATTTGTGGAGCTAAGTGAAGTAGGGTACTAAATAGTCGGGCATAACCGACTGCTTTTTACAATAAAGTAATCATGACTTGGTGTCTGTTGTGTTTAGTACTTAAACTTTGAAGACTTCCAATAAGAAACATATGTTTACCTGATCGTCTCTCCGCCTCATTAATTGGTATATTTTCTATAATAATTGCCTCAGAGCGTCCCTTCTGATTTGCACTATAAACAACCAGATGTAAAGCCGGATTTGGATCTGGATAGTAATCCATGGGAATTAGATCTTTATGAGAATAAACGAACGCAAGTACAACGTATTTAATTAAATGCAATAAATATTATTATGTTAGATAAGGATTGAGTCGTAGGTACGTGTCTACGTGGCTACGTGCCTACAACAAACACACTTACATTAATTGTTGCCAACTATACTTAAACGTGATGGCAGCCGTTTATAAGTGAAAACTTTTCACTTTGCAAAGATATTTCTGCTATACTCGTATATAAACGCACTAATGTTGCTCTTGCTTTCTCTTCTCCTCGTAAATAATGTTTTTCTTTGTCTTACCTTATTAACGCATATCGTCTGATTTACAGATAATTACCTCTAATGAGCAATGATTTACAAAAATACTTGCAAACATTGATGTCTCAGTATGCACCTTAGCATTGAGTTGTTTTATCAGAAAATAAAGATTAATTAAGGGCGGGCGTGTGTTGTGCGTGTGTGTGTGAGTAATGTTTTGGATGAGTTTGTTTCTTTTTTTGCTTTTTGTTTTGTTTGTTTAGTTGTAATAGTTATGTCAACAATTTTTTTTTTATTTTTTTATTTATTTTTGGTATAAACTCTACATAAGCGATAATTTAGTTCCGCTTCATTCATTCGAATTCATTTTACACGGACAACTCAGCGTTGAACATTATCAAACTTTATATAGATTCCAGAAAAAAGTCAAAAATGAGAAAAATGAATGGAAACTTTCTTGTACCCAAATGGCTAATGACTATTGGTGAAATTAAGTAGAGTAAGAAAAATGTGCAAAGTTTGCTTTTGTGTTGTTGTTTACTTTGCTTGAAAAAAGAGAAAAATGTTTGTTGGCTGTGAGAAAATTAAAAACGCTGCGTTGTTACAAATATTCTCTCTCCCACCCAGAGGAAAACATTTCATTTACTGTGTATGGATTACTATTTACTTAAACAGGAAATATTATGGGCGTCTGTGCTCCCAACATAATGATATAGGACGTAGTTATCGTTACATTAATTCTGCATCTTTAGCAGTAAAAACTAAAAACTAAAAATAATTCAAGTGATTTCCTAAACTGAGTCGATAGAGTTATGCATGTCTGTCCGTTGTAGACGAAAATTTCTGAAATACTGATCTGAAATGTTGTACAGACAGGATTAGTTTCTGCCCACAGGTCGTTATTTAAAGAAGGACAAAATCGGTCAACAAAAACATCACGTCCACCGTTAATTTAGTTTTTTCCCTTGTTTTACTTCAGCTTTGTTTCTCTTCAATCTATTGATGAAGTTTTCATATAAGACTTCAGTTACATTTTACAACATTTTGAGTGGTTTTTCCTTTTTTGTTATTGTATTAAAAGTGAGTATTGTTTGTTTTTACCAGCCCTTGTTTGCTGTGACGAACGGAGCATAAAGTAACGTTTAGTTCGGCAAGTTCGCGTATATTTTTTCTTTCATTTAATCGCTTTATTGTGTTGGTTAACAATTTTCTAATGAAACTTTTAACCGGTTTTTAAGCAAGCATAGAAAATTTCTTTACAAATACTCACCGCTCATGTCAATGCGAAATATTGGCACATCGGCATACGTGCTGGTTGTATTCAAACGTATTTTCTTTGTTTTGGCATCGTACGCCTCCAAATAGAAGTGCTGTTGTAAGCCGCCATCATAACCCGGCAAGCATTCCAATTCCATTGTTGAGTATATAATGTTGTCGTAATTGTCAAAATTAATGTTACCACCCAATGCAATCACACCATCCGCTTGGGGTATGTAGGGTGAGGCATCGATCATACTGTGTGTGGCCATGATGCCGTTATGAAAGTTATATTCCATACGTGAGTAATCGTAGCGGGGCGAGACTTCATTGTCCATTTCTAACGTGGCATCATGCTCTTCAGGTTTATTGTGTTGTTGTGGTGTGTTGTTGTTGTCAACCTCAAGGCCATCATCAGCAATGACAACATCACTGTTTTCCATGCTGTTTTCATTATTTCGTTCAATGTTTGTGCCAACAAAAGAGCTGTCTGTTTCTTGTTGTTGTTGTTGTTGTTGTCGTCGTTTGAATTTTTGTTTTAATGCTACAGGCTGCTTCTCTTCTGTACTTTTAATAATATGGTTCAATAGTTGTTGAGAGTAATTATTTGCATGTGATTGCAGTACAACGTTACCTGCAAGAAGTATAGGATCTTCATCGTCATCGAGTTCAGCATCAGCATCAGCTTCAGTTTCAGTTTCATCATCAACAGCACCGTCATTATCATCACTATCGTTGGCACTGTAGTCGTCTATCAGTTCAACTACAATTTCATCCAGATTGTCTTTGGCCAACTCCGTGTTTTCATCAACCAACAATACAACATTGTTATCCTCCAACTCGAGGTCGGGGTCGACTGTATCACTCTTACTATCGACTCCCAAGTCCTCTTTTATTTCTTCATTAAAACTGCGAACTCGTTTAGTTTGAGGTTTAAGGCTTATACCGCCACCACCACCACTAGCAGCTGAACTGTTATCAAAAGTCTCAATGTTTTCGGTGGACTCCTTTATATGGGCTTGATAGAAAATATCACGTGCTGTTGTTGATGCTGCCCCTATCTGAACGTCCATTGCTGTGGTGACTGTTGCTATTATTGCTAAAGTTTCTTCACCTTTATTATCCTTTACATTTCTATGTAAAAATTGCACATTTTCAATGGGACAATTGGTAATTTCCGGTGCACTTGGTGGCAATTTTAATAGCTGGTGCAGTTTTTTGTTACCATTGCTACTTAGTACTGGGTTGGTGGACCCACTGCTATTGCTACCTGTATTATTGAAATTGAAATTGAAATTGATGTTAGAGGAGCTGGTAGAGGGCGGTTTCAGACCATAAACGGATTTGCGTATGCGTTTTTTGTCATTGTCTTCCATCTGATTAGTGATTTTTGTTAGCTTTTGATTGTTCTTGTTTATCATGGTTAATGATTTATTATCTTCATCATTACTTTTATCATTGTTTCCAATATTCAATGTTGGTTCGTTGCTGGGCGAAGAGGTTTTATGTTCGTTTTGTGCAATGCTTGAGTTGATCAAATTGTTTGGGGTTGATGTGGAAGCAGGAGTCGACCATGTCTTGCTGATTTTATTGATGTTGCCAATGGCAATAGATTTATTGCTTTGCTGATTCTTTTTCCAACCAATTGTTGTAATTTCTCGTATGTTTAGATGTCTTGTTGCCCTTCTCAATAAGGACGTGGTGGACGAGCTTGTTGTCTGGTCCAATGACGTTGACTTTTTCGTTGTGTTATCGTTTGTTTCATAGTGATGATAGATGATTGTCTTGTCATTTACCTCACGTTTATGTGTGTTTCTGGGACGCTTGTAAAAGTGCTTTATATTGGGGCTGGAAGATGATGCTTCTCCTAGCAGGGACAATGATAAATGTAACTTTGCCGTTTGTTTAGCCCGGTTATCATTCTGTTGTTTAATACGATTATGATAATGGTGATGATCTCTTTTTGGGGACACTTTTACGACATCGGCAGCACTGATGGCTCGTTTCAAACGCAGTTTATGATTTTCATTATTGATATTGTTTTTGTTTACATAGTTATCACTGGTGATGTGTTGCTTCTGGTTGTCATTGATGTCTGAAGGCTGGTGTCCTGTTGAAGGCAATTCATCACTTGGAATATTGATGACACTTTTTCCAGCACCAGCCTTTGTCTTCCCATCCGAGACACTCGTTTGCGACTTCTCTTCAGACACTAGACGTTTCTGGCTATTGAATGTATTCTTCTCTAAACCAAAGTGCTTGTCTGTTGGCTGTTGCTTTCTCCTTTTTTTCTTGTCCAGGCTGGCCAAAGTTTGTGAGGGTGTAAATGAGGTGCGCTTTTTCAGACGTTGCATTTGCTCTTTATTCATTGTGGCTGTTGATGGTGTTACTGCTTGCCGATATTTCTGCTGAATCATTTGTTGTTTGTACTTAAAGTTGAGCCAGTGCGCTTGTTGGTCATGATGATGATTAATGTTCTTGTTGCTTTCATTATTTGTACTGCTGATATGGGCGTTGTCATTGTTATTCCTTCTATCAGTGCTGGTGAAGGTATTATCGCTATTATTGTTATTGTCGGACTTTTTTTTTGCATGCGTAATATCATCGGTGAAAATTTTATTATTGCTGTTCTCATTATTGTTACTGTTATAGTTGTTATGATTATTGGTGCCTTTATTACTCTGTTTCTGGATTTCATTATTGCGCTCACGTACATATTCCGTATGTGGGAAATTTGTTTCGTGCCTTCCATATTGCGTTGACATGGTCATCATCATCATTTGATTGGCATGCATTGTTGTCTGATTCGATGAGTTTAGTGAAGCGGAGGTCACCACATAAGGTCTCAACGTACAGTTACGCAGAGCTCCTGGTTTAGCTAAAGTAATTACAAAAAAGGACATAAAAATAGGATTAAAAGAAGTGAATTTATAGTAGAAAAGTTTTCTTATTCTCTATTACATACCAGCTGGCACAACTTGGAATAAGCAAGGCTCCGTTTGTTTACCAATTGAATTTTTTCCCCAACAGGCCAACGTGCCGTAATCTCGTTCACCTTTGGGCGTGTACATTAACTCACTAATTGTCTCTACTATAACATGTAAACGATTGTAAAATAAGTAGAAAATATATTTATGATAAAGTACCGTATGTCTCGAATAGTGTATCGTTCGATTCAATAATGGTTCGATGTATGTCACCCATTGTGATTGCCTCTTGTATGGTGGCAAAATGTCCTGAAGGTACTTCAAAGTGTTCCCCACTACTAGAAAAGGTCCATTCAAATTCCAGTTCGGGAGGATCGGAATTTACGCGACATGGTATCGGTACAGCTTCTTCTAAAGAAGCTCCTATAACAATAACAACGTTTGTACTGCAAACGGGAGCATCTAAACGACAAAGTTTATGTTGAAAAATTTTAAATTGATTCAAAATTATGTGAAAAAAAAATGCTCAAATTGAATTCAATTCGAAAAAATACTTGAGGATAAAACAAGTAAAAATATTATAGCGGATCAAACCCGGTCACTTACTACCCCAAACCACTAATGAAGGGCTTTGCCACATAAGTCACTTCGTAAAATATAATGATATGAAAAGGAGGTCTAAAAATTATTCGATCGGTTGAAATTTGGCTCAATCAATTTTACTAAAAATTTATCAAATTATGTCAATAAAATATTAAGAAGACTTTCATTATAAAAAGACGTTCTATGCGGTAGGGTTCTAAAAATGGTGCGATAAGGTTCATTTTCTATAGGGTTTGGGCCATGTCGTTGTACCCAAATTTAACGAAACATTTCAAAAAAAGCTACAAATGTACATGGACAGACAGACGGACAGGCGGATATGGCGAAATCAAATCAGCTTTTGATTTTGAATCGATCAGTACGAATAAAGATAAGTGTGGCATTAGTCGTTTAAGAGTTACAAACATCTACACAAACTTTTCCACAAGGCGTATAAAAACATAAGGATCGATGCTAATTTCAAACAACCCTGTCAGGAAATTTATACGTATGTGTATAATTAGATTTATAAATGTTGCACTTACACCGTATTCTTAGATTCACTAAAGCACTTGTAGTTTCACCACGGTCATTGGCGGCTGAACAAGCATACAAACCAGCATGAATACGTGCCACGCGTTGTAATACTAACGAACGTGTTGATATAATGATGCCCCAAGACACATTTTGTGTAACAGGCATACCCTGCCAAACAAAAAATCAATAAGAGTCGGTATGTATATGCCATCCAACTACATACTATAGAGTAGATTGACAACGTCCTCACTCACATTATCTTTCTTTTGGTAAAGATTTGTTGTGAGTGATTCTATTTGAAGGCTTTGGGATATATGACACTTACATTGTGAGACCATGTGATGCGATGTTCCTTAGGATTTGCTTTTATGTGACATTCGAAGTAAACATCGTCGCCTTCTTTAATATCATCCGGCTTCAGTGTGGAGCCCAATGATAATGTCACTTGTGGTGGATCTAAGTACAAGATGAACTTGTTAATTGTTAGCACTGGTTTGTGTGTTTATGTTGTCAATGACATTTTGTTTAGAACTACTACTATTATATATACAAGGGTGAAGCATTTAACAAGGTTTTACGTTTATAATTTTTTTCGTATTTCTTTTTCTATACACGTATAGACGTACACTTACGCCTTTTCTTAGTTAAGAATTTAGCAAACGTGTGAGTTTATGAAGTTGTTATAATTTTAACGGTAACACGCTTAAACGAAATAATTTACATCCTGAAGGCTTAAGGACTGCATGTTATCACTTGTTGTTGTTGTAGTTAAATTCCAATATGCTGTTAACAGTTTTCTTAGCACTTCCCGACATCAGTGTTTAAGTAGCATTAGACAGAGAAAATAACTTTTTATGGCAAGAGTGGGTCTAAACTTCTAAAAAAAAAACTTTATATACTAAACTTTTCGCAATACAAGTTGCTTATATTCACATGCAGTCAGTCAGTCAATAAAATTTTGCCTGGTAAATAGCATTTCTAATAAAGTTTTCCATTTGCAATTACAAAAAGGCACCATTGTGATGATACTGAGTGTATAAAAACTTTACTTTACTTCATCAAGTATTTTCCATTTCCCTGTCTAATTATACACGCGCAACTAAGCATCGCTCAACATTGCTCTTTTCTATTTACTTTATCAACAGACAAACGCTTAGAATGCTATTATTTTCATTTTCGATTTAAAGTGGGTAAATGAGAGGCTTAGAGAATGTATACAATGTAACTTGAAACAAATATACACACTCACACACAATTAGTGTATTATTAGTTAGTATAATATTATCGTTGGAAAAGTTCTTCTTCCTCTGAAGCACTTAAGCGGCGAGTTGTTTGATATTGTTACATTCAAAAAAGTCAATTGTTTCTTTACAGTGTTTTGATTTTCCAACTGAATGGTACAGCAGTCAGTTTATTTATTTTTTTTTTTTTTTTTGTAAAATTTAGCTTCAAGTCTGCAATTTTAGCTGGAAGTGGTTTATTTTTTATTTTTATTTTGAAAAATGCATTATTCGGGAGGAGACCATTTGAACCGCTTCTTAATATTGTTTATTTAGCGTAGTGTGCATTAAGCAAATTTAATTTAATTAACTGAGTGACATGAAATTTTTATTTTCGTCTTTTTCTTTCCTTATAAAACTATAACCCGTGTACAGCACAAGCTAAAGTTGACTTTATGTCTCTCTTTCCGCCAAACTTTTTTTAGTAATTATAATATTTGTCTTTGTGCATGTAAATGTATGTATATATGTATGTGCTGTATGATGGGTTACAGTTGATGTCAAAAACTTTGCCATTACCGTACCATTTACTGTTACTGTAGTTGTGATTCTCCAAAAAGCAAAAAAAAAAAAAACTATATGAAATAAAACTTTTACTAGAATATTCACTTCATAAACATATATAGGCGTACATACATATATAACTTCATAATGTCAACGACAATTCCGTTAAAGTTATGTGAGTATATTAGGGGTGACTATCAAATTTTTGTGTAATAGTTTTAGGGGTTATTGTGTGCATGTGTAATCATTTTGGCCTCTTAAACAAATATTATAAAGGAAAATCAGTCGAATTTTTTTTTTTGTGGCTATTTTGTAAAGAAAATGTCCCTCTTTCCTTGTTGTTTTTTTAAAAGATTTTAACCATGAATTTTTGGGCTTGACAATATTGATATTTCTTTACATTCAATAATTTGGAAAGTGTTTAAATTTTTCACTTATATAATTCACCTAAGAATCAGATTTGTTAATGCCCCTCCTTTTCGGGGAGCAAATTTTGTTCAAGAACATATCTAAAAGTGCAGGTTTATGAACGGGTTTATGAACCATAACATAAAAGCACACGAAAAAGGAAAGCAAGTTTTTACCCATCATCTGCTTTATCAGAGAAATGCTGATTCTAAATGTTAGGTCTTCTTATCAGATTTTCTAAACAAACTTCTAAAACGTATTAATAGGTGGGCATGGTCAATTTGAATTTTCCAAATATATAACAAAAGTGTTCTTTAATATTCTGGCAATATTTTATTCTTATAGGACCTAGAGGCGGGCTAAATCGACTCAAAATTCAAATTTTATGCCTTGATTGACTTAGTATTCTACACTGGTTCAGAATTTTGAAGTGTCTCCACGAAGCTTATAGACAAAACATAAATTAGGTTGAAGAGAGAGGAGCATTCTTAATAGACTAAGCAATCCATGACATAAACATGGCAGAAAGATAGACTGATAGATTAAACTGACATATAGATTGATTAGGGATAAACTAGAGGCCAATGACAAATATTAAAAATATATTGACGGTCTACATGAACAAAACTGATCATAGATAGATTAGAAAGAAATTAACAATCCAAACAGACACCATTGTCTACAGATAGTCTAAACTAAGTGGAAAAGTTATAAACTAATCTGGGAATAGTCTACAAACTAGGTTAGACTCTAGAGATTACAGGCAAACTAGACAAGCTACAGTCTATAAAGAGTGTAAGCATTACAGATAGGAATACCTGAACAATCTATGTAAAATGTATGCTGCACTAAATTCGTTTAAGTGATAAAGGGTGTCATTTCAGTTGACTTTACCTACTTTAAACACAAATATATAGGAATGATAAATTTTAGTTATGGCTTAACAATGTCCATTGGCGAGATTATCAAACTTTTTTTTTGGTTCTCTTTGTTTTTCTTTATATTCCTGCACAAATTATTCATAAATAAATAAAATAAATATGGAAAACTCAAGTACACTTACTCGTCCATAACGCCAACAACAGAATAACTTTTAGCCTTTTTTTTAATTACCACAACTTCTGTGGTTGCTCCTTTACTGGTTTATACTTTTGACAAAGTCACACATTAGGGCGCAATGTTAAAAAAAGGGAATATTTTGTGGACACAAAATAATAATTATTTATCTTTAATTTGTGTTTTTTTAAATTTTAGTTTCTCATCATGAACTACATTCCGTTTATGAAATAAGCTTTCAATTCTTGCTTCGACTAAAGTTTGTCCATGTACTGAATGTAAAATGTAAAATAATTTGTGATGGGTTTAAAATGCATTTTAGAAAATGTAAAAGTACGTTTTTTATTTAAATAAAGTCTGGCGTTGAAGGTCTCTAGAGTATTCCGGGCGTATACAAAACAAAATGGAAATATTTAGGATGCATTTATGTAAATAAATATAGCATAACCAGGCAGGCCGTAGGGTAATACATACACATAAGTGTGTGTGTGTGTTCATGTCTAATACGTATAAAAAATAAACCAGCCACAGTAACAGAAAAGAAAAACCAAAATATGAAAAACAAATCCAACAACAAGGCATAATGAAATGCAAATTGAGCCATTCATGCGTATTAGATTCGATTCGATTCGATCGAAATGAACGGGATGCATCTACTCACAATAACAAAAGCATATTAAAACTATAATTAGTTGAAATTTATTTAGATTTGTTAAATTTCAAAATGTGTCTAACAAATAATGGACATGTTTAAATGAAATGGATTAAAATGAACAGATGATAAACATTATGTCAATTAATATTAATAAATAAAACAAGTAAAAAAAGTAAATTTGCTTTAGGCTAAATCTTAATTACTATATATTCCGAATGTAGAATTATAGGCGTGGCACCCTTATAGAATACCCTCTAATAGTGTATGTTTTAGTCGAGTCATGTTGAATATAGTTTTCTGTAAATTTTAAGCGTTTTTGTTATCCGTTCATTCCCATTTTTGGCACATCTGTGAAAGGGATAATTATAAGGACAAGAACTGAATTTGACCTTGATAGCTGAATTGTTATTTCAGATAAATAAATATTGTTCAATTTTGGGCGTGTCTCTTATCCGACCACGCCCATATTTAGCATAACCATGGAAGATATAATTATACACAAGCATACTAAATATCAACTTGAAAGCTTAATTTTTTTGGGCAAATATATGGTTTTTGTCGATTATGGGCGGGGGTCTTGACCGATTTTGCTCATTTTAAATAGACATCGGGGTGCAGAAACTACACTGCGGTTTCTTTATAGTCCACCAAAAGTAATTTAGAATAAAGCAAAAGATGTTATTTAGCGTAATGGAAGAAAACTTTTTCGGAAAACGACGCCAGTTCAGTTCATTATTTTTCGAATTTTTAGTAATATGTATGCTTAGAAACCCACCCGTATTAGTGAAGTATATGGTATAAGGTGTTAAACCGTACCACAGTAATGCGATATGCATGGTACGTTGAAAATTTGTCAAGTCAATCAATTGGGTTCAGCAGAGAGCTGTTGTTGCCTTTTTTTCTATTTGTATACTTTTTTTTTTGGCACATTTTTAGGTGGTTTTATTGGAAGGAGGTGAAATTACACAAACACACGAACTCAAGTTACGTAAAAACCGTGCGTACAGAGATTAAAAGTACAGAAAAAGCATATGATTCGGTTTTTTTGGTTTAATAGATATTTACTCATGTTTTTTAAATTCATTTATTGACACACATTTCAACCTAGTAAATCCGTGAAGCCCGTGAATTGAAATTAATTTTTTGTTGGCCTGAAATAGTGATGCTTCGATTTTTTTACAGCTTAGTAAACTACTCGCAGAACTTTATTATTTATGTATAACATAAATAATAGATTGGTTTAATCGTACACTTTTCGATTCTACGAGGGATGGCTTTGAAGTGTCAATAAAAACCAATTCTCTTTTAATACTTACATATAATATTTAGCATCAAAGAGTCTTCAAGGGCTGAATTTTGTAAGCGTGGATTTGAGCCTTCACATTTCAACAATGTGCCATCATCTTCAGGTTGTGGAATAAATGTTAGGGTAGAGAACACTTTTTCACCAAGTTGTGTCAGCACCAGCTAAATGGTTAACGATTTTCAAGAAGTAATTTTTCAAAATTCTTCAAATTCCCACTTACCGCTCCTCGTTTAAATGGTCGATTATTTTGCGTCCATTTAATTTCAGTGTCCGGTACTGAACCCTCAACAATGCATGTTAAATTGTATTGTGTGGCCGATGAGAAGACTTTTTGTTTATTGGTTAAATTCACCACAGTGGGCTTGACTGTTGCGTACCGGTAGCGAAAATGCAAAAATATGCGACAGTACAGGAAAATAGAGGAAAAAAATAAAATCAAAAGTCTGCTTTTTTTGCCATAATTTTATTTGCATTTTCAATTATGCGAAGCGTGTTTATCTGGTCATTATCTAAAACTGAAACACTAAGGCCAGTACACCGGCTACGAACAACATTGAGGTTACAATGTTGTGTCCATTAACAAACTTGTTGGCAATATATCGTGCACATAATAATGCTTGAATCGCACCTACACACGCAATATGTCACCGCTGCCAACAAAATTAAACAATTAGGCGAAAATTATGAGCGAAACACACATACACGGACAAGCACCGACACAGAGGCAGTTGCATTAAATAAAATAAAGGACCTATTATACACATTTATAAACATTTCCTTTAATTTCTTCTTGGGTAAATGCAACTTCATAACTGTGTTGTTAATGACGTGCCCCTAACCGTGACTTTTTTACAAAGTAAACTGATGACCATTTATTATGACCCCTTGAGGAATATATACAATTTGGAAAGTACACTTACGCAACATGTCTATACGTATACTACGTTCAACGGGTGGCACCAGTTTCGTATTCGATGCTTGACAGCGATAAGTGTTATTCAAAGCTAAACGTGTTATGTGTGGCACCTCCAGTCGGTTGACAGTAACATGACGCCCCATCAGCACACCATTGCCCGACTCCAATTGTTGTGTACCATTCATCCATGTAACCACTGGCTCTGGGCGACCTAGGAAAGTTTTTTAATAAAATGCGACCCATGACTGATATGAATTAAACATGAATCAAAGGTAAATATGTAAATATTTGAAAAGTTAAGGTAAACCGTAGGAGTTGCGTTGTGTGAGTGAACATATACGTAAAAGTTTCCATTCAACTATTATTGGCTTAAAAATTTCTTCTTTTTAATAAGTATCGTTCTCCTCTTACTTTCTCTTAAATCACAAAGAAAACAAATTGCACCCCTTTTTCCTTTTAATAATGGTCATGTAATAATACTATATCACATTAACAACTCTGTGGACAAAGTTTGTTGTACCAAGCGCTTACATGCCACACATGAATTAAAATATTCATCATCACCTTGATAGCTTGCATGAATATCTTCTCTTGTAAATATTATTACAATAAATTCTTCTTTAACATGAAAAACTAAATTTGAGCTTAAACCAAATCTTAATACCTTCACCACTCCACCACATCTCAGACAGGATGTCAATCTTTAATGCCCTTTCTTTAACATATTGAGAAATGGTGAAAGCGAGAGATGTTACCCAAATGTTTGCTGCTATTAAGAGAGAATAGGAAGGATGTGTCTAGTGGTGAATGCGCCTTGAATATCTTGCTGATTTAACTTTGAAATAATGCAGGAATCCTTTTACACCTTTTTAGGTATAATCGCAAATATTTCCAATAATATCATTATGATTGATAATAGATGCTACTAAGGGCTAAATAAGTAATTTAACAGCAAAGCTTTCTCCCAAGTGACAAAAGCCAAGGCGCAGAAGAATGAACGCAAAACTTGGAGTACAAAACTGAAAAAGACGTGCGGAATACCGAAGGGTGTTGCGTTTTCTTTTGCAATATAGGCCAGATACCAAAAAAGGTTGTAATCGAGATGTAAAGATGATGAGAATGACGATAAGGAAAATATTGACGGAATCATACGACTACACAACTTTCGTTGGATATATTTCACTCCAATGCATGTAATTACATAAACATTATATAACATTACAACAGGATGTTATAGTTTAATATATATGTACACATGTGTATATCAGGAATACACGTACACACATGTATGTATATGTTTATGAAAAATTCAATTAAAGCCTTAACCATTCAAGCAGCAAAGAATGTAGAATTTAAAAAAAAAATGCATATACGAGTATACTGTACATGGTGATTATTTGGGTCAATCAAATGTACAAAATTGAAAGAGAAAAATCCATACATTAAAAATTGAGATATTGATTTTTTTTTTAATTATTATCAATTATGGTATGGCTTTGGTCGGAGATCAATAAATGGAGTTGTTTACGTTCGTACTTTATGTATATATAAACTTAGATTTGCTTTCAAACAAACACACACGTATGCAGGTCATCTATACAGGCGTTTTAATTTAATATTAGTTATCATGTTAGGCAGTATTGTTTGATTTGTTTTTATGTGTGATTTTTGTCTTTTATGATTTGATGAACCAATTATTTATTCTGAACGAGTATTTTTAAAGAGAGAATGTTTGTTTGCAAAAAATTCATTTTTTTTAATTTAAAGGGAAAAACGTGTATGGTGAGAGGAAAAGTCTTAATTATATGTTACAATTACAATGTAGGTGAATAGTACGGACAGATGGACAGAAAAATTGACAGCCATGACTAAATCGACAACATAGCTTAACAATTCAATGTATTTATGGGTTGATCGGGTGTACGTCAAAAGGTGACTTAGAGCCAAGCAGAGTATATTATAAATCATGACCCTAGACCCTCCATGAAACTGACTCCAAGAGTTTTTGTCATTTTCCCTGAAGAGTCGGGCATTCTCCGCAGCTCCTACACTTTTTCTGCTGGTCATATAAAGCCTCTTCTTTCTTGCACCGGTTGTGACATAATATTGTCACAGTGAGTGTACTAATACTCTTGTATTTGTCTTTGATTATATTCCTTTGCAACACTTTTATACATTTGATATAATATGTACGGCATTTTTATCTAAAGTCATACTTTAACATAGTGCTTAAAAGATAAAATTTTAGGCACTCGAAAATATGTAGTAGCAGTTGGCTGGTTGTTGTTGTCTGTTGTTTGGCCATTTGGCAACTAAATGTAAATAACTTGCTATGTATGGCATGTATTGCATGTACATACATGTATACGGAATGGTTTGACCATCCTCTCTAGAGTTTATTTATTGTAGTCATGCCAAAAAAAAAAAGACAATAAAATAAAGTAAATCTGATGCAGGTGGCGAAATCGGGCAGAGGATGTGATGGCAAAAAGAAGATTTTTCTCTTATTTACTACTCCTGTCAGGGATTAATATTCTTTTCACAACACAAGTTTTTTCACTTTCATTCAAACGCCCGGTAGTTGAGTTGTGTGAAATTTTAATAAATTTTATATGCTCTGGTGTAATAAGTGGAACGAAAAAACCAAAGCCAGTTTAATCAATGAAAACTTGTCCGATTTAGCTTAATTAATATTATGTGGAATATATGGAACAAAGGTTATAGAACGCCCGCCTATCGCTACTACATACCCTGGAAGAGGACTAAACTACGATTATACCTTTGAAAAGAATATAAATTTTGATTGATCAGCATCAACATTCAAGTTTATCTATGTGTCCTGATGTCAGCCAAAATTTTGTCATACACACACTTACAATATCTTAGACTAGTAGTTTTTTATATAAAATGGTAAAATAGGTTGATGGTTGGATGTAGTTAACAAGTGTAAACGTTATAGCCCGACTATCAAATACCGTACAACACTTGATGTATAAAGACCAACATTATAACCGGATCTTATCTGGGGAGGGTTTCTAAAAATTGTTCAGTTTGATCCTTTTAAGTTAATACATGTCCTTGTACTAAATTTCATTGAAATATCTCAACAAATTCTACCTGTAGCTCGCTCACAAATTTACATGGACAGACGGACATGGTTAAAACTACGCCAGACTACGCTTGTTTTGAAATTATTCGTACCTTTTTTTAAAATATTCTATACTTTTGAATAGAATACTAAAATAATTATATAGTTATTGGTATGGTATGGGGTATAAAAGGGTCTATTTCGACCAACCTTAGTATTTTCACTGGTTTTTATTAAAATTTCAGTTGAAAACTGTCTCCACGGATATTATAAATTTCAATTATATGTGTGTATAAACTTTTTAACTAAAAGCCAACAAAAAAACAAAAACTTTTTACTATTTTTTATTTTTAACTTTTTATAATATTTGACTGAAAAGCTTTTATGTAAATTTATGCTGTTGTACGGTTTTGTTCAGCTTTGTGTTATTAAAAATTATTAGGATTTATTATGTTATATATGAAATATGAAGCATATAGCACCTGCACCACAAAACTTTTTTAGTGACAACATATCGCATGCAGTCAAAGTTGGCTTTAAGCATATAGAATATACACTTGGTAGCATAATTAGTGCAGACAATTAATTACTTCATATCAAATATGAGTATGCGAGTGTGTGTGTTTATGAAAACTTTTCATTTTTTAATAATCTTTTAACAAATATCTAGAAATTCTTCTCAACTACACCAATAACAAATTAAAAACACGATTAATTTTTTTGTAACAAATTTGAATGAAAACAAATTTCATTAAAAATTTAATTTTAAATATATTAAAGAAAAAAATCGTTTCCATAGGATCAACATTCCATTTCTTTTGATTGATTTTTTCATAATTTTAGTGAAACAAAAACGTTTGTAAAAAGTGTTCTTATTTGTATGTACAAGGGATGGACAAAATATTATGAATACTTGGCATATACGCAATATTTATTTATTAATAAAAAGTTGAGCCACCATTTGCTTTTCAAACAACTGTTTGCCGTCACTTTTATGTTATCTGGCCACAATTCTTTTTAATCCTCGTAGATCTCTCTGCCAGTTAACTTTGAATTTCCTCTTCACCGGAGATGTTTTACCATGTTTTGTGTTTGCTGTCGTTACCGTGATAACGTTAGACATTTTTTATCACAGATGCTTCCGCGCCAATGATTTGTTTTCTTTCGAGAGATCACATATTTCCCCGATCGCTTGTTTTAACCGTGCCCAGCAATGCTACAACACACACACTTTGACACGTAAACTATGCAATACATACACGTTGCATTAATTACACGGAAGCAGTGTTGTCAACACGCAACAATATTATGCATGGTATTCGAATTATTTTGTCCATCCCCTGTAACTTAAGAAGACTCACATTCTCTTTACGTAACATTTTTAAAGACTAAAACACACATTTCCTAAAATAAGTGCCGGTTGTTTATGAGTATACATACACACTACAATTGATCTTTATTTAATAAAGTTAAGCTTCCAAAAAAATACTATACCAAACTAACTGTAATTTCAAAATTATTTATTTTCAATTATTTTTTTTCCCTCACATACAATTGTTTTATGCCATTTTTTTACGCCACTTTCAACTAGAATTCATTTGTCAGTAAAACCACACCCAATGGTGAGAAAAAAAATGGAACGAAAGAAAAACAACAGTTTACGTACGTACGTGTGTGTAAATGTGAATAATAAAAAAACAAACCAAACAAAAAAAAAAAAGAAAATAAAAACAATTGAAACGTGAAAAAACAATCTCACGTAAACATTTTTAATCTTCACCCCCAACCATAAATGTGTTGTATGGATTTTAGTATTAAATCGGTCCGTAACCAAGAGACGACATCCATAGAGGGGTGGAGAAAATGTGATACATACTCTTTTTAGAAATGTACACAAACAGCATGGTATACAGATGCTGCCATGCCATGCGAAATCTGCCCAGTGGTATGGTTCTACTGGATGATAGTATAAATAGATATGGATGGGGTTTTAATTTGCGACTCAACCTGTTTAATTCAATTCACTTTGATGTTATTCGATTGTATAATAATATAATACTTCCTATGTGTTCACAGGGTGGAACTATAAATAAATAAGAAAAAAGTAAAATGAAAAAAAGAAACATCTTACATAGAAGAATGTTGGTACTCTGTACTTTTTGAAAAGGGATAAAAAAGAATTCATTTCATAATGCATCGATATACTGGGGATAAAGAAAGGCGTATAATGTTATTATTGTTACTTAAGGCATATGAACTAGATGCATTGATATGATATAAATTATTTGTAAAACAAATTCATTTTTGTTTCCCCTTTTAATCCTTGTATAAATTTAGCCTCTTATCCTACTGCGATATGATTAGGGGCCTAAAACGGAAGAGGCCTTCACACATAAAGAATGTGTATCATAGTTAGAACCTGAACTTGATTGTATACCCTTTCTATAGGTGTGGCAGACCACCTTACAGGTCACACTCAAACTTTACTCAGCTTCTGACACTAATAAGTGATCATTAAGGAATGTTAAATATTTAAATTATATCGCTTCCGGTGAAAAATTAAAACGAAATATACTTAATTGACAACTGGTTATGTAATCCATATAATAAATGATTATAGGAAAGAGAGAAGAATGAGTTTTTCTCGTAAACCTATGAGAATACAGCATTATGTGAACGAGTATGTGTATCCTGTATAAATGTATATCACGCCTGTATTTAATGTAAAATCTTTGGAATGTCGTGAGAAAAAACTTATGATTTATATTAACCGCACACACACTCACACACACAGAAAGCTACTGTTGGCAGTCAGGCAGATTGCTCATACAGTTTTATACACCTCAAGAGGTTGGACTGCAGTTGGCATATATATGAAGTCTTGACAACATGCAGTCATAATTTCTCTTTTTAGTACAGCTTATCCATTTATAACTAAAGAGACAGAGGGAGAAGGAGAAGGAGAAGGAGAGAGATTTCTATAGAAAAAATGCATCTTCAGGAGACTCCTTAAGATTTACGGTAGCACACATGTCCACAGGTTAAATGACCGTAAAAATAAAAACAAACAGCAATAACCGTAACAGCGTCAGAACGTACGAAATCACAGTAATGTCAAATAGTTTATTTTTTTTTTCGTAAAGTTTTCTTTTTAGTTACTCACTCTCTCCCCGCTTAAGAGATTGTGAGAAAAATACAACCATCATAAAATTGAGTTATTTTTGTTTGCACACATATGCACTTACCACCACGCACTTCACACGTTAAAATAATGTTGTCACCTTCGAATAGAGGACCCACTGCACCAGCCACATCACGACCGGAAGCATCATACACTAAAATTTGGTGAGGAGGAACTAAAAATAAACAAAAAAGCAAAAAAAAAAAGAGATAAATATAAGAAGAATATGTTGTAAGAAATAAAAACTCTCTTTAGTTCACACTTCAGAGAGAGCTAAAAAGTTAAATAAAACTTACCAATAACCGTTAAATTTATTCGATGATTACGTGTTGGGGAATTTTGAAAGTCCACACGACATCTATACACCTGTTATTATTATTATGGAAAAAAAGAAAACATTATTATTATTATGTGTATTATTTTTATGAGAGACGGAAGTTTTATTGCGATTCAAAATGAAAACTAAATATTTAGTTGAAATATAAACTTGATTTATATGTAGAGATTATAATTTAATTTTTTTTTTATAACAGAATTGATCAACATCAGAATCTAAGTAGAAAAACAAAGGTCCCTTCCGTCTGTTCTGGTCGTAGCTTTTGGAACATTGAGTTTCTAAGCATTTGTAGTTTCTGAACACGAATATATTGACTCACCCCTTCATCATCCAGTTGTATATTATCAACAGTTAATTTGGCAGGTTGTTTATCTGTAACAAAATAAGCTCGTGGCCCAAACGAATTGGTGTCTGACCAGTACAACGCCTTCTCGAACGATCTTCCCCGCACATCGAAACTGAAAACATAAAGTGATCCAAAAAAAATATAAAAATCATTGATGATTTTGTCTTTTTTTTTGTGTGTAAACTTCAGTTAAATGTTTAAAATTTATTGTATTTATGTGTTGTTGTGGTAATTCATGCGGAGCTACATCTATGTTTTAAACAAAGAACATCAAGTGTCTGTTGTATGTAGTTCAAAAAGAACAACAACAGGCATCATGTCATTACTGTTATTACAACAATATTATATTGTTACGCTTCACTAAAAAGTGAGTGGCAGGTGAACAGTGTAAAAACGAGCGAGTAAATTAAATTATTTCGTTTTTATTTTCATTCTTTTTTTTTTAATTTTTGACAGGAAAAAGTCAATTTATTGTAAAAACTTACTGCTGGCAGTTTTATTTGAATAAAGAAAAAAATTTTATAAACAGAAACTTACCTATGTGTAGGTATGTAGGGTTAGCAAAAACGCGTGCAGTATTTATTTCATTTAACACACCTTAATAAAATATCCTAGAAATCATAAATAAATTGTACGCAGTTGTGTACACGCGCACATGCAAATGCATTTATTCGTAATTATGCAGATGTACGCCACGCATACATACCCTTGCATTTGTTATGAGTTTTCCTTAATTGATATTGTTTTTTCCTGCTAAATAATATCCTGAAAGTTATGAACTTAGTTTTTTTCTCTCTATGTACTAATAGCGGTAAAGAGTGTTTCAAGTGCCGGCTTCCTTGAAGATCTCATTTTCCACCAACACCCCGATTCTTGTTTGCACGTACCACTTGCCATTGCCTTGTGCTGGCGAAAACAGAAAATTTTAAGGACTCTTGGTGAAGAAATGGAAAGAAAGGAAGAAAGATGAAGAGGAAGAGGAAGATAGAGAGACGACAACATCTTCCTTGCTAATTAACACCGCAACCACAAAAGAAACGCGATTCTGCCAGTCACCAGAAGCCACATGCAACGTTAACGCCGCACATCTCAACGTTGACAACAGTAACAGCAACAATAACAACAACAACAACACATAGCAGAGCTACAATGACATTTTATGCGACAAAATGTAAAACTTAATTGCCGACATTTATCACACAGACAATAAATGGGAAAAAAAGAAAAATCAACAACAACAACAACAACAACTAACGTATAAAGTAAGATGAGTAAACGGAATCAGAATATAAAAGCTTACAAAATTCTCTAACTGCGTAAAGAAAGATAGAGAAATAAATTTTCCATTAAAGGATGCTTACCCCGTTGTTTACACCCCTCGCATTTTAAAGTGTTAGTTATTCCAACAGGAAGGAAACCAACCTACCCCAAACCTAGCCCCAACCCTCTACCCAATCCACAGATAAACTGCAAACCAAGAAAGTGGAAAAGGAAAGTAAGAGAAAAAGAAGTTATAGAAGATATTAAGACAAAAAATATACAACAGATCTGCTACTGCTGCTAAAGCTGTTGCCTGCTTGTGATGCCTCCACTCGACTATGTAGTGTTTTGCGGCTGGAAAACGTAAACGTCACCAACCACCAATGATGACGACATTTTAACAGTGTGATAAGCAAATGAAATATATGCACAGGATATAAATTGTGCTAGTGCTAGAAAAAAAATAAAATAAAAATAAAAATAAAATCACAAATTATACAATAAGACAACTTACAAACTCTATCGCCTTCTAAACATTACATAGCAAGCATGAAATGGTGAACATATATATCCTCTACTACTCTCCACACAGTCACGTTACTACACACTGCCTATAAGTATATCTTTGCAGCCATACATGCCGACAAACATAACTAGAATGGAAATGTTAGAGATTGTCCGAAGCATATTCCAACCAAGGCTAGCAAACAAATTTCAAGACTACTCTGAAAACCTTTGGAATGACAATCTCACAAGAAAGTGATTGTAAGATACGTTGTTATTCAAGGCTAACATCAGAGCCGGTCACGGCATTTCTCTCTTTCTCTTTCTTCATAAATAACAGGCCAAACCCAACTAAAGCAACCAAAGGCATTTTACATTTGCGATGTTCACATAAGAACAGAAGTTAGCTTCTAGCTGCTTTGGCTGTCTTCAGGCAGTAAACCTTCCGGTACAGTAGAACATACTCAACGTAAAACTGGACTTGCAAGCTGATACGAAATACGCCATTGCAGATCTGGATTTAAGATGTGGCCTAAACCAAATTTAGTTCCCCTACTTGTTTGACTTATATCCAATTTACTAACCACTGAAAAAAAAGATGACGCAAGTGTAGTTGTGGCAGGCAGGGGAAGAGGGGGAGGAACAGATACACTAGTATTTGTTAAAATACAGTGATGATGAGTACAAAAGAAATATAAAATATTATTAATCACATCAAACGGAAGTGAAGATCAATGGAAAAATATAATGTTTTTGAAATTGCATAAAATGTCATGCAACAAAAAAAGAACAACATTCATGATAACAGATTTATTACTAAACGCTTGCAATTAGAAATTTATGATTGCAATTAAAAAAATGATCAATTAAAATAACAACAAAATTGCCAAGCTTTTGTTCTCTTTACCCATAAAAGGGGTTTGACATGAAGCTCAAATGATTAGTTTGTTCACAGAAACATGAAATTGTTATTAAAAATGTTACTGTTGCTGTTGCTATTACTGACATGTAACTATATTTGGTCAATCGCCGGAGTATCTCTACGCTTTGTACCGGAGGAAGAGGCTTTAGAACCATGCGAGGATATGCCCGGCACTAATGGTATTCATGATATACTTGACTTGAGCAATTTTACATATATTTATGAAAACGATCAACTGCAAATTAATGGCAGCGCCAAAGTCGTCTGGGATATTACAGAAACGGATCGTATAAAGGTATAAATTATTTCATTCCCATTGTCCCGTTATATTAATAAATTATTTTTATAGCATTACGGGGAAATATTAAGATATCAGCGAAATAGTTGGCGCAGTACCGCTTTAACTGTTATATCAAACGATTTCTGCAAAGACATGTTTAATCAAAATAGTATCTGGTTTGATATAATAAGTAGTCATATAATTGAGGAAGATCGTCATTGTATGAAAAAAGATGTAGGTGCCCAAACCATTTAAATATTTTATTATTAAATTATATATAAATTGGCAACATTCAGAAACTCTACAAAGTATTTATACACGTACATTCTTGATCAGCATCATAATCTGTAAAAATCCAACGTGTTTGTCTGTGGTAGCTATTTAAGTTGGGCAAAATTGGTGAAGAGCTATGCCCACAATAGACAAAAAATTGAGCGTGCCCACCATTTCACCGCAGATATGGAGGGTATTTAAGGTTGTGCGTAAGCAAAATTTAGGTTTTATAACTCGCATCACTTGATGTTGTAACTACTAAACGGCAAAGGCCACGTTCACTTTCACATATACCGATCTATTCAGAATCAAAATCTGGATCGATTTTAATATGTCCGTCTGTCCTTTTATTGGTCCACATAAATTTGTGAATATTTTTTGAAATATTTCGAAGAAATTTGGAAAGGAACGTGTATCTCTATAAAAAATGAACCGAATCGGACCATTTCTAAAACTCATTCAACTAAGTTATGTAGGATATTGAACGGTTGAGCTTGACCGACTAAACCATTTTCATTTTAACGTGTAATCTTCTATTTAGATTGTATATCACGTTGAACCTTTTGCGGCAAACATAACATTTTCGGGACTGAATTTGAATCTCCTAGGACCGGTCAAATATCGAGCCACCTTTACAGCCTACGATGAGAAGGGTAAATACAAACCCAACGTTGTCTGCTACGGTATTGTTGGTGAAGTAATGAAAATGTAAAATGTAAAAGAAAACAATTAATAATTGTGAGAAAAACGTTAATAAAACGTAACGAAAAAGGAAATTAATAAATCATTAATGTTTTTCTTTTATAGTATCAACCCTTTAAAGTAGAAGAATTTATTTTTTTCAACCTTTTATATTCAAATTTGGTCGATATATTTTTAATAAAAAAATTAAAATTATGCTTTGATATTGAAAGAGCTATTTCTTATAAATGGAAGTGAAGATGTTAGATTCGCTCAGGCGCCACCATTCAATGCCCTACACCACTTAGTTTTAATAATTATTTTACAAGCAGTTGGGAGGAGTTCTAAAAATGGTCCATTTTCAATAGGGTTTTCCTTTGGGTTAATAGTTGTTCTTTTATTAAATTTTATATCACAATAAATGCTTGTACATAATTTTACAGACTGTTTTGTTAATTGAAGGATTTTTCATATTAATACTCGTATATATATAAAATTGAAATTTAACGCTTCGATGTTTAAAGATTTCTTCACTAATTCAAATTCATTTATATAGTCCTGCATAATCACCACACACTTAAGTAGAGTTGCAACATCAACCGTAATTATGTGCAATAAGACATTTCGTTTCATTTCATTGGAAATTTTTAATGGACTGTAAAACATTGCAACATTTTAGCTTTCATATCTCTTTCATGATTATTGTGTATGAATATTTAATTATCATTATTAGAATTATTAATTTTGTAATAAAAAGCTTTTAGTTTTCAATCGATCCTACTTATATGTTAAACACACATTTTGTGTGGCAATGTGCTGCCGAAATAACATAGCATAACAAGACAGGATGCGGATGCACGGATTCTTGATGCAGAGTTTGTGTATTCAATTATTGAAATTAGCAAAAGTGCAGTCAACACAAGCATTTCCATGCAATATAATTAATTGCTGTAAATGTTAACATTCCTATTATTATCAGAATTTTATTTTAGAGCTATCAGTACGTTGTGTTGTAAACAAGCAGATAAGTAAATACTTCTACCCTGTACAAGCTTTATAAATTAAAATGTACACACTCATAAATGATTTGTTTAAAATTTCATACGAAATATGAATAAATTATTAATTAGAGCCACGTTTATGCCGCCAACTGTACCGAATTGTAGTTTTCCACTATACGCGTTAACGCTTAAGGCTTCGGCAGATAAGAAGCTTGATTTAAT
This sequence comes from Crataerina pallida, assembly GCA_949710015.1. Classification (NCBI taxonomy): domain Eukaryota; kingdom Metazoa; phylum Arthropoda; class Insecta; order Diptera; family Hippoboscidae; genus Crataerina; species Crataerina pallida. The sequence continues at coordinate 2,203,737 of OX453290.1, read as the reverse complement.
ATAAAGTAGCCACAGAGATGAAGTCTTGTGCTGCATTACAAACATCGCTTGGTTAAATACAATCTATTTAACGAATTTTTATATTGTTTTTATAAAAAATGTTCATTATAAAGCAAAACACATTTTAGCCAAGGAATGATCGTTATATGAAAGTTGTAATTTTTTTTTTTGTAATAAAATGCCAGACCCAATTTGATCTTGAATCGATTGGCTCAGAATTAATAACTGAATCGAATAAATTACCTTTGTCTTCATCATCACAACTTCCGCTCTATTTTAGACCTTTTTTTCGTTTTTACATGACAAAAATTTCCAGTTTTTAAAGTTTATTAATAAAATGCAGCTTAACTGTGTCAAATTTGAACCCAATGGAACCATTTTTAAAATCCTTTTTGATATATTTTTTCCCTAAGAGACTTATATGATGAATAATGAATAGTGTTCCATCGAACAAATTATAGGATAAAATGAGATACAAAGTATTAAATATCGCGCTGAAATTTCTCATCTGCAATCTTCGAGTTTATCTACGGTTTCCTATTGCAAATGGGCAAAATGGGATGAAGGAATATGCCAGCACTCTCACACCTGGAAATTGTGAAAAGTTGAACTGAAGTATAGTGCACATGATCATCGTCTATGTCCAAAGTATTTTACTAAAAATAGACAAAATCAATCCACAGAACTGGTCTTCAACTAAAAGGTCACTCTGGTATAAATTTATACAAAATGAACGCTTTAATAACGATTAAATAAATTTTAGTTTCACAGTCAGAGTTTTTTTTTTTATTTTTTTCCTTTAAACCTTTAGTTGTATCACTTCATCTGACCTTTTGTCTTGTCAAATTATCAATTTATTACATCATCCTTATGCTGACTTTCTTTTGAATAGTTATTTCTTTTTTTGTTTTTTCATTCATTATTTGTCTGTTCAAACGTTCTAACTAACCTTGCTTACAAACAACTATACTAGCAACAAAAAAACAAGAAAAAAACATAAAATAAATTTATTAAAATGATTGTAAGTTGTTCTCCATTGCTTATCTCTTTATATTCTTTTACTTTTCTTTTCCATTTACCCCAGTTATGGGGCACGTTCACTACGTTCGTACTTGCATCCATATACACATATATTACCAGTGACTGACTAAACTTTACATTTTGTCGTTTTGTCGTTTACATCATTTAAGGAATTACAAAAGTTTCCCCATAAAAGGAAAAGGAAAGAAAACAAAATTTTACATATTTTTACATAAATGTTGAAAAAAAAAAAAAAACCGAAAGAGTTTAGAGAACAAGAGCAAGATATTTTTTTCCTATATTCTGAACATTTTTATCAAGTCAATAAAAAACAAACTGTATTACGGGGACGCCTAATCTAGGGGATCACTACTCTCTTTGACAAAACTGCATCAGTGTATGGTCCTATAATGATAAAAGTGATTCAGTGGACGCGAGCATGTACAAATTTTGCCAATGTTCAATAATTAACTTGGTGATAAAGATTTTTTGAATCGAATTGCAACTCAATACTTTTAACTTTTTAACATAACCAATGTACCCCCTATATTATTAGGGTGGTGGGTATAAAAATTGTTTCACGAATTTTCTTTAAACTTTAACATATTTTACATATTACCCTAGAACAAATCTAATTTTGGGAGAGAAGGTGATTTCAAAATATATTTTGGAAGAATTCAAATAACAAATGAGCTAATGCAAGCATTCGTGTTGGTAAATATTTTTACCCTTAATTCATTATTTAAATTCTCTTCAAGGCGAAAATTTGCAAGTTTTGAATTTTTTTGATAAAAGTTGGTGAAGACTAGTTAAGACTGTGATTAACATGAGGTTGCTTCTGTGTGGTTCCATTAGTTGAGGCTCTAAACTGAAAGAGTTTTACCTATCAAAGGCTTTTAGAACGACCTGGTTGTCCGAATAGATGCAGATATGCATCAGATTCTGTATTTTGAAAAACTATGAAAACTACAGTCTACGAGATTAGGAGATAAATAGTACAGCGCGTTAATTAAGGATTGCATTACTGATATTATCAGCAGATTAAGTATTTATTGAACTCAGTCTTTAAGAATCTCACATTTATTATTATGGAATAATTGCGCTTTTTCGCTTTCTCCATCTCATTTAGTATTCTCTAGAATTACATCACTTTTATTGTTATTTCCACTCAAGAGACGGGCAAGTAATTAAGATTTAGTTCAAGGCTACAACATCTATATCTTTCATACACATACACACAATTTTTATTTTCCGCATGTGTGCGGCTGACTGATTCCATGGTAAAAACTAAGCACCCGAAAGAAGAATCCAAAAAAAAAAAAATAGTAGGAAAAAATACATAAGAGTAGTAAAAAACTTTGATTGTAAAAGTTGTGTTAGTTTGAATGTATTTTTACAGGTTTTAATACTTCTTTTTAGCACCGATGTGTGTTAATGTTTTGTTGCTTGCAGATTCCGTAGTAAGTGCGGTTTTTGCAGATTACGTTGCTGTAACTTTTGCGGCAATTTTGATGCGACTGCAAAATCTACAATAAATACTAAAAAATTCTTAAATACCCTCCACATCTACACACAAACGGTGATGGTGGTGCCCTCTAATAGTATCAGCTGCAAGTCCTGTTTTCCACTGAGCATTTCCTTTTTTGAAATCCTGGTCGCGTCTGCTATTCGACCACGCCCATTTTTGGCACACCGATGAATTGAGATATAATAAATATGTAAACCAAATATCAACTTCCCAGCTAAGTTTTGTGCCAGATAAATAGATTTTTATCGATTGTGGGCGTGGCTTTCAAACAATTTTGTACAACTTAAAAAACGATATGTGCGTAAGACTCAAAAAATTTAAGTCAATGGTTCAAAATTCACGACCGTGGAAGTGCCAACAACAGATATGGACTCGGATATATGGACAAATGGATATACATGCTAGATCGATGCAGATTTTAACGCTGATTAAAAATATATATTTTTTGTCGTTAGAGACCCTAACGACCTTTTCGTATTGCAAACGAAAATGCAAACTTAGTATACCCACCCGTTCTATGTGGGGGTTATAAAAATCACATCACACACGTAGCAAAAACTCGTTTAAGGTTTTATTTTTGTTTGGTTCGTTCGCAATGCAATTTTCTTTTTTTCCTTCTTTTTTGTTTTTTTTTTGTTTTTTAATTTAGCCGCTTTAGGCATTCGTTTAACTATAAATTTACAACTAAATAAACCTGGTGCTATACTAAAATATGTTGAAATTTCTTTTTATATTAAAAGAAGAACAAATTGTTCCCTAATGTACTTTCCAACGTTAAGTAACTTTGCAAGTTAACAGTCATGTGAAGTTATTCCGTTCAGGTATAAACAAGTGAAAATGTTATGGTTCATTCTATCTGACCATTTAAAGCCCTACCACCACTTGATTTCACAATTGATGCCATAATTATCTTTTGCGATTTATTTGACATGTGTTTGTATGAAAATTGATTTAAAGTTGAAAAGCGATGCCTTCTAACATATGCACCATCAAGTTTATATAATAAACTATATGCACTTTTCTTAATTAGAAACTAATTCTGAAATTTGATTTATTTAATTTTGTCTCCCACATACATACAAACCTAATATATATGATAAGTGCAACATGTTTAAAAATCTCTACTTTCCACCTCATATCAGCTACATTTTAATTGGAGAAGAATGGGTTCTTTCCCTCTCTCTCGCTACTTTCGCACTGTGTTATAATAATTTAATATTATTTAGATTTACTTATCGCATTTCAATTTATTTACACATACATTTATACATTATTATTTGATATTTGAGTTAATGTATAAATGAATGAATTTATTATCAGTTATAAGTAGTTGTTAAATTGCCAACACATTGCAAACTAATTGGGTAATGACATTTACGACACTTACTGCAAGATTTATAACTTGTATGCTTAAACAAAAACAAAAATTAAAACAAAAAGTGATATGAGACCAATACAAAGCCAGAAATTGATTTTGTTAATTAAATATTTGTGAATTTTAAAATAAACTCTGTAACAATATTTGATAAAGTGATGGTAAAGTTTAATTAATAAATAAATGTAATTTTCATTTAGTTCATTATCGGTTAGCCAGACATACACTGCATACTTCTATCTGTGCTACCATGCGCACCATAGTGGATTTTAAGAGTGCTTAAGATTTCTCGTGAATACCTTTTTTAGGATCATATGAATCTTTGCAACACTCGCGAAAGTGAGGAGAATTTGTTATTTTACATACATACAATATGAGTGCAATCAGGACGATTTAATTTATTAATTAAGGCTCGTTCATCTGTCTAAATAGGTTTCGGTATGTTCAATAATGTTCAAGAGCGTTTTTCAAAATGTATTATAAGGTATTAAATAATCAATCTTTTACGATTATAGATTTCTAATTCGGTTAAATAAATAACATTTGTACATGGAAAGAACAGCATACCTATCAACACAAAGGCAAAGTAATAAATATTCGATTTTATAGCGTCCAAAATTAATTAATTATAAGCCATTATTATTAGTTGAAACGTATATAATATAGACGTTTGTACATAATGTCACATAAACACATTTCACCATAATTCAATTTAATATTTTTTCTAATAAAATCCATTATTAATGTTTATCCGATGGTGGCTGAATACTCTGCGGACACACAACAAGCACTTTTAATAGCATTTATTGCTTATATATCATAAATAAATACCGTTACACATGTATGGGTTTGTATAAACATAGAAGACCTACCCCCTCCGTACCATTTGTAATAATTACATCGCACACATATTGTATTGTGCCCATATATACGAAAGCACGATATCCTACATTGATGTGACACGAGGGACTCAAGGGGCACCATTGTGCTCTTTGTGATTTATATGTAAACCTGTAAGACTTAATATGTCCCACTTTATACTGTATTGTACATTTAAATACATATAAACATTAAGTAAAGTAAACAAGCATAGCTTTCTTACTATGGTAAGTATTCCATGGAGAAATGTTGCCATAAAGCAATTGAGAGATCGGTTTGTTTATGTGTGTCCGTAATATACTTTCGCTTGTCAATTTTCATAAAGTGACCTGTTAATGTACGTACTTGGGAAATTTATATAAAATGTTTTATAGAGTGTACACACAATCGATGGCAAGGATAGCTAAACACTCCCAGGAGTATGACTTACATTTTGTTTTTCAAGGGGACAAGGGGACAAAAGGTAATAAAAAACACGCACACGCACCATAAATGGCACAGAGGCCATTTATGTTTATTAACTGTATCCTTAGCACAATGAAAAGATGTCGCTTAGTACCAGTACCAGTACATATTATATACATTTATGAATTTGCACTCAATTGAAAACAATAAATTTTATTTGTATGTGTCACCATCAAATGCACACGCATGCATACATATTCATATATGCAGATGCGAATGCGTGTTTGAATTTATGGGTAAGCTACTTATGTTAAATGTTTTATTATTGTTGTTGTTATTGTTATTGTTGGATATAATGAAACAACAATCACATAATGCACACACACAAAATATGTAAACAAACTACTTCCCGACACGTTCTGTCATCTGTTAAACACAACAATGGCAAGAAAAAGAGGCTTCCGTTCATTCATTCATTCTTTTATGTTTTAAACAAACATAAACGTAACGAGATGAATTGCTACTTGTGCAATATGTTTGCTTTTAAATAGCTTTTTATATAATACAGAAAATACAATATTTGCCAATATGGTTTACAATTCGATTTCCCTTTGTTTCCTTTAAACGACACAAGACGAACACAACCCAACACAAGACGAAATATTTTACAGTATTTACACTAGAACAGGAATTCAGAAGGCATGTTTGAATAGAAAAAACATCAATTTATAACGGAAATCAATGACATGTGCGTACATCAAGCAAATATCTATTTCATCCATTGCAGTCAAAGAAAACGATGAAAATTCTTTTACATATTACACCTATACTTACGTCAGCATTTGTATTTATTTGATTTGTAACTCATATATTTGCACAAGACAACAATAAATGCATTTTTGGGATGTATGTGTAATAACATTAATAAAGCAACTGAATGATGGAAAAGTGGTTCATCAAAGCAAATCATATAATAACCTACACAGCAAACTTAGTATACCCCCATATAAATAATGTGGCCTGAAGAACTCTTATGTTTCACAAGAAATTTCGATCTATATGCTTTATGTTGTTCCATTTAAATAAAATTAAAATAAGTACAAACACTTGCAGAAATATGCTTACAGCACTCTTTGATAAGATTATAAAACTAAAACGAAATCCCATTACACCGGATAACACACATGATGCAACGAAAATACAAATTATAATGTTGCCTACACCAATAAAACAAAGCAGATGGACAGAGAGACAGGCGTGGAACAGTGGCCAACGAACGTAAAACCTAAACCGAAAGTAATTTAATACATATATAAAAATGAAAATGAAAAGGTGTAGTTACAATAAAACACCAAAACAAAAAAACAAAACAAAAACAAATATATTTATATATAAAAGGGGATACAATAAAGTGTAACCAATAAAAACAGCACTAGAGCAGCAACTGTAACACAAAACTAACTAAACGCTCTTTAAAAGCTGCGGCAGGGTTTTCATTCCATCCATATATTATTCTACGTATATCATACACATGCTAAATGTTTAACCTTTTTACTCCTCGCTCTTCCATTACTGTTCTCTTTTAACTATGTGGCATTAGGCAGCGTAATGGAGACCGAGTGGAAAATTAGAATCCTTTAGTCAAAGCATCCTTGTTGGGGTTGTACAGGTAACTGTGTGCTTACATACCGAGGAGTGTTTCTATGTACAAGCACCTACGTGTACGTGGATGTGTCAAAAAGTACTCAGCTAGCTGGCTAGCAGATGCTCACTCCCTAATAAGTTGATGCAGTAAATTTACCCTTTTTTTAAAACCTTATGAATATTTTTGGTAGTAATTTTCAGTATGGTGTGGCATCACGTTAAACAAGTTGCAACAACATTGTACATTGTAGTTGTTGGTGAGATCATTCAACTAGCTTATAATTATACATTTTGAAAGATTTGACTATAAAATTTCTACACACACTTCATACACGCACCTATTTAAACATAATAAGGATGTAAAGAATATCTTTTTGAAGCATTTCAAAAATTCGACCTTTGCTGAGTAGACAGAAATGTTCATATTTCAGCCCTTAGAATGAATGAAAAATGCCAACATGAAATCTTTAGAGTTAAGCAACTGAGGTAGCAGTAGCAGTAGCAGTACAACGTATGTAGTTGGTTTTGTGCTTTTGTGTATTTGTAATCATTTGTATGTGTGGAATTGTAAGAGCGGGTATTAGGGAGCTCTCTACACACGTTGCCTCGTATTTGTCTAGCATTTAAGACTGACAACCACACCCAATTAAATTCCACTTGTACTTTTACGCTACACAATTTTCACAGTTCAGCAGCAGCTACAGCAGCATACACACACACACAAGCTTGTTATATGCCACTTTGTTTCACTCCCTCTTCATTCTACTACTACCCGTCTTTCAAGCTATTCACCTAACATTTCGAGTGTGATTATGGCAGTGTTTTCATACATTTAAGTGTTTATATATATATATGTGTCTATGTATGTGTGTTTTTTATATTTTTTAATTTTGTGTGTAATTTCCCTCAACTCATAAGCTGTACCTGTAGAGTGGTTTTCCAGCACTTTCACGAAACCATAGAACCATATACACTCTGTCATCCTTGGCTTCCGGTTCGATGTCACACGGCAGTGTAGCTGTACGGCCCAACACCGCTTCCACTGCTACCGTAGAAACTGTAACAAAAACACACAAAAACAGCAAAAAGAACAGAATCAAAAAACCATACCATTTATATGATACTCATTACCCTCAAAACAGGGTTAATATGAAATTTATAACAGAAATCAAATATACTTTGAAAAGCCCGCACACGTGAGTGGTGTGCCCATGACAATCTATGTTTTGTGTTACAAAATGCAATCTAAAGACAAATAAATTCTTACAATACGAACATTTATCGTCTTTGAATAGAGAAGGCTTTCCTTTTCTTTATTTTCATTTCATAAAATAAATTTCATTTATTAATTATTAAAATTTGTTTAAGGAAAATTTAGGTAATACATAATGAAAAAAAGACGTTTTAATAAAATTTTAGTTTAAACTAAATATGTTTTAATCGCGGGATAAATCAGTGATGAAATTTGAAAAATTCTAGCTCATACAGAACCTATTCCTAATCATAGAAATCGCGATTTACCCCCGTTTGTACAAGACACACCCTTAAATCTTTTAATATATTTCTTAATACGTAACCGATTAAAAAGAAATATACACCAAATGAAAGCTAATGAAAATTTTCATCCTACTTTTTATTTAATTGATTACAATATCTTAAATACTTTATGAGTTGTCTCAATGAAAGCTGCTAACAGAAAAGTTTATTCACGCAACTGCATAACAATGAGCCTTTGAACACAAAGGCATGTCTAGACAAAAAGCTACCTTTCGGCTATGCGGGTAATATTTTTGTTAAAATATTATATTTTAAGAAAGCTAAACATAATTGTGCCGTAAATTATTACAAGATTATATATAATTATTTTTATACAACGAATAATTTATTTTCTCAAGCATTTTATGAGAAGCAATAAAAGCATAGATTACATTTTTCTAATCTTATCCATCTAACAACTAAAAAAGTAAATTTGGCTTTGAAATACCCTACAGATGAGGCAACTTGCAAGTAGAGTTATGCTGAATGTGGTTTTTTGTAAATTGAGGATGCGCCTTGATCCCATTACATCAATGGATTAGATAATTAGGGAATTGGATAATAAATTTCAAGTTCGTAGGTTAATTTTTGTGAAAGATATATATAATTTTGTCGATTAAGGACATGGCTTTTGACCCATTTTTTACAAGGCAATCTACGTACAGAAAAGAAAATCTTAATATCTTAAAATATACGACCGTGAGAATGCTAACAAAAGACGGACACACGGACTCAGTTTTTGATCAAGAAGCGGTAGAGTCTGTGACGCACCCCTTCTGGCTACTGCAAATGGAATGAAAAACTTAGTATTTCCACCATTTCATATGGCGGATATAATACGTATTTATGTATAAAAATATGTGTTTGTCATTTCAAGTACATACATACTTAAACAAAAACTTGAATTCCATTTATAAGCAGCTGCCTGCAAAATAAACTCTTACTTTAAAGCTTAAATTGGAATATTAATCAGTAATTGACAAGAATTTCGCAGGCTTTTTGTTCTTTTAAATTTTTTTGTTTTTTTTCGAAACGCTTAGCTGAGCATTAAAATTGCCACTTTATGTCAACGCCACATTTTACACAATATATACACACATATATATAAACAAAAATGTGTGTGTGGGTGTGCGTATTGTGTATAGATGGTTGTAAAATACAAACACCAAGTGAGAGAAAGTACTTTAGCCGCAAAGAAAAACTCTAATAATAGTTTTAATATTCTAAAGAGAAGAAGGAGTAAAAAAGTCAAACATAATAAAATTACCCTCAAAGGAGCACAAGCATATACCAAGTATAAGTAGAACAAGAAAGAAAACTAAATTTGACTTAGGCCGAATCTTGAATACCCTCCATGTCTACATATGAATAACAGGCGGGGCATAATTACTCTTAATTATTTAACAGTGTGTACGTTACGTTTTTAATTGCAAGTCGCGTTTATGATTTTTTTGTAAATTGTGGACGCTTTTCCATTTGTGGAACATTGATAGATGAGATAATTATGAAATGTTTATTAAAAATAAACTTTAAAGCTTAATTTTTGAAGCCGAAAAGAGGATTTTTATTGATTGTGGGCGTGGTTCTTAAATGATTTTGCCTTATTCAGGGTTTTTTCAAAATCTCAGCTCAATATCACAAAATTTACGACGTAAAAGTACCAAACAACGGACGGACACACGGACATTCATATCTAAATCAACTCATTTTTTACTGGTGATCAAATATATAAATAAATGCAATGACAAAGTCTGTAAACCATCCATTTTATGTGACGGGGATTGAAAGAATATATATCTTATATACATATATAAACTGCAAACATGTACACACTGAGGCGTAGACAAGCTGTTCTCAGATAACCGCAAAAACAAACACAGACTGATAATAATGAAAAGCAAAACACACACCATCTCATAATACAAGTTGAAGGAAACGTGTAATAAAATGGAAAAATGGAAAAAAGAAGAAGAAGAAGAAGGAGAAATTACAAGTAATTGAGCATAGCATCTATTACAAGCTGTAGGAGAATCTGTATGCTCAAGTAAAACACACTTCAACCTAATAACTGAGAACAGATTCCACACTTTTGCGAAAGTTATGTTAAGTTACCTCTTAAATTATTAAAAGGAATTGCAAATTTTTGGCATATTCGCAGGGATTACAATTGAATTTGGAATTATGATCACGAAACTTATCACTTTTATTATTTGACAAAAACGATGACCATGCGACATGATCAAAACCACCTATAATGTGAACTTTGGAACTGAAATAAAAGCAAAAAAAATAAATAAATAAATACTGGAACAATGAAATACAACACACACACACACACACACACATGCATTGAAATATAAAAGGAATCGACTTTCTACATGCCGTTAACTATGCATTATATTGCCAACACATTACCAGCTAACTATTGTATTATACCCGTCTAACATACAACTGGTGTGGTAGCGCACGGGGACGCCGCCAGAACGGAGAGTACACCTTTACTCTTTTGTGTAATACAATTGCACAACACATATATCTGAATAAACACTTAGCGCCACACTCACACACATATATGTGCATGGCATACATATAGAATACCATTAACGTGTTGTGTTATTGTAACAAAAGAAATAGCTTATAACATCCACACACCATCGCGATTACCTAAATACTGTGTAGAAGTGTAATGCTTAATGTTTCTATGTGTAGGTGGGAACATTTTGTGCAAAATCGTAGCAATATGTGTGCTGCAGTAAAGGAAAAGCGACGTAAATTGCATTCGACATAATGGGTTTTGTGCTTTGAAACGTATAAACTGAAATCAAGATAGTCGTTGATGTTTTCCTTATTTCACATTTCTGGGTTGCTATGTTTTCTTTTAGTTTTTCGTTTTTGTCCCTTTCAATGCTGGTGCTTGTTATTCTCTTTTTCGTTTTCTTTTTTGCTTTCATTTTTTCCTATAATACAATGGTTCTGGTGCTGGTGCTGGTGTTGGCGTGGGGAGCTTAAAGTGGTGCATTTCAATGGCACAAAGTAGCAGGATAATTAAATGTCTAGTTGTTGTAAATTAGTGATCGTTTTAATGTGTGTGTGTGTGTGCGTGTATGTGTGGTATAAGATTTAAAAAAAAACAAGCACAATAAGTTCTGAGCATATTAACTTTCTTCAAAAATGTTTATTTTTGTAATAATTTTTTGTAGGTAAAAAAATTTAATTAAGGTTAGAAATATAAAATGTATAATAAGTAAAAATGTTATAGTTGATCAAGGCCGACCATTAATACCCCATTATACTTAGATCCTTAAATTATGCCACAATGAGTTTGATTGTATCTGGGTACGCAAGGGACTGCCATGTAAGTTACTTCGGGTTCTACAAATAGACCGATCGGGTCCAAATTTGACACAGTCAATTATTAAGCCAATCAACTATTTTTCACTAATATTGAACAAAAATATTAAGAATTGCCATTTTTTGCTATACAGCGAATAGGATTCGGAGTAGATTCGTAAAATTTCCAACACTGCGAAAATGTCAGTTAAGACAAGCACAATGTTGGATAACATAAAGAGTGTAGATTGCAGTGCGGTTGCCTTCTTTTAATAATAAAAAATAATACCAAAAATTTTAAATGGTGCAACTGTGAGCTTGATGAAGCTACTAAGACAGCTTCTGTTTAGATGATAATAAGTTTATGTCATAATTTTTTTAAGTTTTTTAACCATCCAAGCAATATTTATACTAATCTCTTGCAGAAGCAACACCTAGTGTTGTTGATGATCTTAAATTTGTACATTTTTTTCAATTTCAAATAAATTTTTATACCAACTATTAGGGGAATTACATGTCTCCTGCCACCATGATAAAATTCAAACTCGTACTCTCGTTAAATGCATATAAATAAAAGTTGATTCCCTGGAAATCATTTCTAAAAATGTGTTTATGCCTTTTTATAAGTCACACATACACGCAAGGAGGTAAACAATACATTGCATGGCATAGCATGGCATGGCTTGGCATCTACATGTAGGTGAGGAGAGCACAAGAAAGCATTATTTTCAGTAGAACACCGAACGGGGAAAAACAAAAAAAAAATACAATACAACAATAACATGGTTCACACACCACATCACTTGCTTAGTAAACGAAAGTTTACAAATTTACGTATAATAAACCGAAAAAGGAAGAAAACAAGAATCAATGTACACAGTGGCGTAATTTTTTATCTCTCCTATCATACCCGCCGTCCGCACTACTGTTCTCTGCCTGTCTTTTCCCCAAACGAGGGGGGTAAACATCTAAGAAACTGTAAAGGAAGAGACAAAGAAAGATAACTGAGAGACAACACAATGAGTTGATGTTGTAAACATCAGCCTTTAAGGGATTATGCGCATATGTGTGTAAGAGTGTGCATGTGTGTAAATAAATAGCAGTTAACATGTTGTGTGTGTGTGTTGTATAATGTATAAAATCTGCAGCATGCATAACCAGGAGGCTTTTACATACTCACGCAGACTTCTGTACATACACACACACATACATATGCTTACACAACATTACGCAATCATATTTCGTCATGTTAAGAAATGGCAAAAAAAAAATGTTTGAACGCATGTGAAGCACTGAGAAAATTGGATTCATAAATTACAGAGTAAGACGTGTTACCCGTAAACAAACGCACACGCATATAAATATATTTACTAAGAACCACACAGAAAAAGACAAAAATATCATCTTTCTTCTTTTTCTGACACACACACAAGAACACAAATGTACGAATGCGACGAAAAAAAAAAAAAGAAATATATATAAAAAACAATAACAACACAAACAAAAAGCAACTTTTTCCCAAAACAAAAAGATATATAAAAAGAAAACGATTTAAAACACTTCAGTAACCTGCAAATGATATATTTAGGGGAAAAAAAATTGAAAGCATTTGCTAAATAACTTCACGGTTAGCTCAGCAGACTAACGTAGTGATGGCAGAGAAATAAGCGAAAGGACGTATTATGTAAGGCTGTGTATAAAGTACTCGTATGTGTGTATGTGTGTATGTATGTATAAATGTGTATGTGAATGTGTAAGAGTGAAGTTGGAAAGTTGGTTTAGAAAATGAGGCCAAAAGCAGGTCACGTGTGCAGCTAAGATTGTGTTGAATGTAATGTTTTATTAGTTGTTGTTGTTGTCGTTTTTGTTTATTGGATAATGCAGCAAACAAAGTTTTTACGCTTTAAACCAACACACTTATAAACGTACATACAAATATTTTTGTAACCACATACCGAAGAAGAAGTATGTGTGTGTGTGCATAAAACTAGAAATAATAAGGCCTTTAGAAGTTTTTGTGCTTTCTACACATACAATGGAAGGTATAGCAAGTTTGACAAAAAAGTAAAAGAGGCCAAACAAGTTCCATAAATTGAATATAATTTTCATCAGTTTTTAAAGTTTAATCGATTTAGCTGCGTCCGTCTATATGACCACATATACAGCTAAAGTGTGGTACAAACTTGTTTACTTTCTGGAAAATTGGGAACATTTTTAAATATTTCAGTTATGTGTCACACCTTTATAATAATCTAATAAGTAATAACAATGAAATGAAAGCTAACAAGTTAGATGTGCCGATGAAGCGCAAGGTGGGGCAACAAGCACAACCTTCATGTACTAAAAACTCCTGTAAGCCGTTAATTAACACTAGAACTACTAATTAGGTACATGCCACGCCCGCACGTTCCATTATAAATATGCTTTGATTTGAGTCAAAAAAGTTTTCCTTTTTAATTAATTTATATATTTTTTTAAATTCTAATAGATTTTGTTTAACAACAGAGCATATATATAGCAAGAGTATTCCGCATCATTGTTTATGGTTGGTGAACAACGCGCTTTAATAAAATGTGTTTAGCTTGTTAAAGAATTTTGCTCCACTTTATGTGAAAGACACTAAAGATAACAAAGGATTTCTTGGAGGTTGTGTTTCATAATCTCTTGCTTGTTATTTTCGTGTTCCTTTTTATATATATTATACTCGTACATATACTATATGCAGTCAGAGTGGTGTAATATTTTGCAACACAATGTACTTTTAAATACACATACAGTGCTGGTCTACGGAATGAGTCCAAACAAAAACCTTTAAACAGAGCAGAATATTATAATTCCGTCACCAACCTTGATCTTGATTGGCGGGTGCAATTGTAAATTGAAAGTTTCAGACGGCTCGAAACAAATCGAACCAACGGCTGGCCTTACGCCAAAGGTTTTATGTTCCATTTGTGTGACATTTGTCGTATTTTTTGAAACCTCTTCTCTAAGCCCATGTTTTACCGAACCCTCAATTAATGTGTAATTTTATTATGTAGCACACACATTCCAATCCAAAATCCATCCTTGTACTTATTTAGCTGAGTAGTGGTGTACATATGTATTAATGCGTAAACATTTATATTGTTTAAGCATTACAAGGTAAAGTAATTGTATGTGAATACATGTGATTATAGCATACACAGTTGGAGGCTTAAAAGAGGGCGTTACCTTTCTATGTACCTGCCAGTCACATGCACTTAAACTCACACTTTCATTTACTTTTAATTGTTATTAGCAGGAAAGAGAAAATACAGAGTAATGGCTTCTGCATGTCATACCGTCCTTCTCAGTATATATATATTTATTGTTTTTGTTGTTGTTATAATTAAAGCTGCTGCCGTTGAAGTTGTTATTGTTTTACTTGCCATTTTATATATGAACGTACAATACAAGTTAAAGAACACAACAGCAAAAAGACATCCGCACAAATATTTTACATATTTTTGTATGAGAAATAATGTGTTTGTACGAATATAAGTGAATGGCAAAGGATGCGAACAAGCTTACATCTGCATTTACATGCGAAGAGCACCTAATTATAACTTGTCATTAAATTTAACGTGTATACGAATGATGACATGGTGACGTTGTGAGTTATTTGAGTCGTTTGTACCCATGGGACGTACTCATTATGAACACACTACAATAACACAATATCATTACAAAAGAGAAATTAACTCAAAGCAGTTTTCTTTGTACCATTAAATATGTTACGATGTTACGTTACGTAAGTTTCTTTACACACACACAGCCATACTGATTGTTAGAAAGTTGAAACATGTATCAAAAATGTTGATCCTCTATGGCTGCAACATTTGTTCATTATGACAGCCCTCCACCGTCATAGATTTTAAAATATTTTTAAGCTATTCATTAATGAACGGCTTTTGTTATTATTTTCTCTCTTTCTACCTTTCTCTCTCTCTCTCTCTCTCTCTCTGACAACGTAGTGGACCATTGTGCTTACAATAAATTTATATAACGTTCCACTGTGTTTATAGTTTATATTCATTACTTGATGTTATAAATTAACACTTGCTGTGGTAGCAGTAGTAGTGTGGTGGTAGTAATACCGTAATAGACACCAGCAAAGTACACTTTTGCGGAAATACATATGTAAGGAGTATAAGCAACATAGTTATGAATATGAATATGCAAATATAAGCAGCATTAAATTACTACAATATTTCTGTGTATGAGTGTGTGTGCCCGCTTTCGTGTATATTGTGTTGTAAAAGGGCAGTTCATACACTTGTTTTTGTACTCTCTCGCCTAATAATTAATGTTGCAGAAATTTTTTGTTAGCACCACAAACACACACACACACACACACGCTACATACCAAAAACATATGAATGAATGAATGTTGAAGCTGCTTAAGGCATATTACACTACAAATAACTACTGTTTTACAGTTTAATTAGTATTTATGATTACACACCACCCACTCATAAATTTATGAGCATAACTGTGTGGGTGTGCAATATTCACATAAGTACGAACATTTGTACTACATTGGAAAATTTTTGTTTTTCACGTGGGAGGGACTCACCTGTTCCAAACGCAAATTTTCAATATACCCGGAAACGTATTCTCAAGCTACTTAGCTTTCTGCAAATTTTTTCTTTTCTTTATACCTTTTATATAAGATAGTATACCCCTTACTAAGTCTGTTTTTTCATTTGCAACACTCAGACGGACGCGTCACGGATCATAGCCTGGGTGAGTCTAGGCATGTTTGTCCTTTTGTTCGGCACTATCTTAGTCGTAAATTTTAAAATTCTGTATATTCTTGCACACACTTCACCACACCCCGTACACATAATTATAATTACCCCTTATGTATATATATGTAAAATTTGGACATGGTTGTAGAACACAAACGCCCAAAAAGAACTTTATAAAGCGTAAAACTCGTCTTGCCAGTTGATGCGTAATACATACCCTAATAGAGGACGTCATCATATAACTGCCACGCCCACTGTTTTTATGTTATGTAAAGATATTTCCCCAAAGGCCAATTTACCTGCTTTTGGATACTTTTCCACTGATCATAAAAACGCTTTTTCAAGAAGTTTTTCTGCTAAACAACTTAAGGTAAAACTTGATGTAACCGCTTGATTGGCTTTATAGTTTTTTATCAAGTATTTTTTATTTTTATATGTTGTTGTTTTTCGATTATAAGTTTTTTTTTTTTTTCTATACATTATTTATTACTTTTGCTATAATTTAATCAAAATGAAATGAAAACAAAATAAAATTGTACGTGGCTTAAATATTTGCATAAACTAATTCATATGCAAAATGATTAATATGAATGAAAACAAATTAAGTTAATTTATTAAATGTTTCATAATATGATGAGTAAAAAATTTGATAAATCATAATAATACAATAGGATAATTACCCACCAACACGCGGTCACTACGTCCTCAACTCAATCATTACCTTACAATAATTAATGAGTCACCTAATGGCCTTAAATGTTAAGTATTTTTTTAATTTTACTACAATTACGCTTTGGTTAAGCTTCTCTTAAAACTAGGTACAAAGTTTTCTTTTAGTAAATTTTGTTAAAGTATATTCTGATCAATTTTTCATGATTAGTTGCATTCGTCTGAAGTTTGAACAAAAGCAAACAAAACTTAAGAACTCAATAGTTTAATAGCTGCCAAATATATGCTTTAAAAAACTTTAAATACATACTAAAGATATTACCGTTAGTTAAGGACTGTTGCATATTTGGGCCCACTGTAAAAGTAACTCACAAATGAATGAAAAAAGAATTAACTATTTAAGAACAACGTGCGGGTTCAAGTGATGTAACTGAAAATGTAATAGTCTCCAACCTTTAATATTAACAAAGAGGGAAGTAGGACAAATATCCTTGATACAATGGTATATAGACTCACCCACTAATTCTAAACATTAGCCTGTGAAGGTACCTGACAATTAGGGAAGTAATATTCTACATAACCCGATTTCTAACCAGCCCGGTGTCTATAGGAAATATCTGTATAAGTTTGGACATGGCAACGCACCATAATGCCGCTTCCGCGAGGAAACGTTCACAGAGCGAGCCTTCTATCAATGTCGATGAATTAGCACAGAAAAGGACAAGTTACCAGAGAGTTAGTAAAAATTATGAATTTCATGACTCAATGCATAATGAAAAATGTCCCTTTTGTCTGTTTTCATACTCACAGAATTGAAAGGCTGGAAAAAATTTACATTTTAATGCTAAACCACGCCCCATAATAACATCAGAGCCCCAGGAATGTGGTTGAGACTGAAAGGTTTCTCATATCTCTCGGTCATAAACCGAAAAAAATAGACCTAAGATATCAACACATACTAAAAATCACGAGACAAGTTAGTTAAGGTTTTTGTATAAAATTTTTGTAGCTTTTTATAAAATAAAAACTAATAAATGTTATAAGTTTGAAATAATTGGCGAAAAATTTATATTCTTTCCCAGCTTTTGTTTATATATGTCTTTAAAATCGTCATCATTCAGTTGAACGATAAGTGTAGTACTTAACATATATGTTTCATAGAAATGGAAACCACATCCACATCCAGGTGAGCTATCTTGTGCGCCTACAATATAACAATATTATGAAACTGCAATTCTATGATAATGATTCTACAGCATACAAATGATTATAATGAAAATGTTACGATATTTTTAATTAAATTTTCTGAGCACGCATTTTAAAAAATCCAATAAAATCGATCCAATGACGTTTTAATAAATATAATACAAACTTCATTCAATATTACTGCAAGGAATTTCCATCCTCTTGATAACATTTCATTAAAATAAATTTTGCACAAAATATAAGTTAAATAAATATTTAAAAAATGAAAATATTAATATAAATTTTCCTTCTTTTCCTTTGTATTAGATTAAAATGTAGCAATTATTCCATTCAATGATGAGTCAAATCAAAAATTATCTTCCAACAAATATAATACTTTCTTTTATCTTCACTCCAATTTGTATTAAATTTATAATCGATATATGTAGAATTTAATAGTAAGTCATGTAAAATGTGCCATTTGGTTTTATTTTTGTTGCCATTCAAATAGAATTTTTAATTTTGAAAAATTAATTTAGGATTGCATGGAAGACTGACATATTTTGAAAAGGAACACATTTAAAACAAGTAAACAAGAAATGTTATAGTCGGTCAAGCTCAGCCATTTAATTCCCTACAGCACTGAGCTCTTAAAATATAAAAACAAATATGCGACCTGGCACGCGGACATGGCAAAAACCGATTCAAATATTGATTCTGAATCGATCGGTGTAATGAAAGATGGGTGTGACAAACATTCGCACAAACTTAATATACTCTCTGCCATAGCGTGCAGGTGCAGCATTTAAAAATATGAAAACGAACTACATTTTTATTTTAAATTCCCTGATGCGTAGAAAACTTGATGAGTTTGAAATTTGATTTGGTGAAAAAGCAATCAAAATGATGTAATAGGAATATATGAGTTTAGTTCAAATGTTAGTAAGTGCTGTAAAGGGGCGCGTCACACCCCCAAAGGTATTTATACATATATTTTTGATCATCAACATTTAAACATTTAAACATTTTGTTTATTCCAATGTATGCGATTTTGGTTTGGCACTCCCATGACCTTAACAAATTAAGATATCAGGCTGAAATTTGAAACACATAATTATCATTAATTTGGAAAGGTGCCAAAGTCAGTCTCGGGACCATTCAATCAAGTAAAATGAAATTTTGATGTGAACAAATTTAATAAGTCCGCACACGGTATATAAATGAAGAAAAGTGGATCAACTATTTGGGAGATTTATTGAATAGAAAATTGAAATTAATTTATTGGAATAATGCCCCAATACATGATTAATATGAGCAAAGCACACGCTTATGTGACATCGCATGTTCCGAAATGTTGTTGATTTTAATATATAAGAATGTCTTTGTTTTAAGCACTCCTCTGAGGGCCTTAAATTCTACTTGAAAGTTAATTTCCTATTACTTCTTAACCATTAAACCTGTAGACCCGAAATTTAATGCAGTTTGGGAAAAATCAGTGGCGAGCCATGCTCACAATCTATAAATATCTTACCTGTCATTAATATTTAGCTTTCAAGTTGAAATTAATTGATTGATATTAAAATTGTGCCAAAAATGGGCGGGGTGGTATAACAAACATGCTTACAATTTCCAAAAAAAACTTCATTTAACGTATAATCCAACTTATAAGTTTGTGGCAGACACAATATAGATATTGCAGCCACATATTGCAGACAACGTGGCATACATTTCTAATGATATTCATGTATTCTTATCTTAGGAAGATCGCATGTATTTGAATTTCATGTATTGTTATCTTAGGAAAATCCCTTGTAAATTTATCCAGTTAATTTTCGCGTATAAATAGCAGCAAGCTTTCCAGTAATCATTGTGACCGCTAGCGAGTAGCATATTTAAATAAAATATAATGTACCCACAAGTTAATACGAAAATGTGCCAAGTCCACAAGTAGTATATTAATGTGAAGGATATTTAATAGACTTGGCCCACGCAGAATATAGTTTTCTTATTTGTTAATCTTTTTATCGTGCTATCCAGTCATATTTTTACAGCGTGCATGTTTGTAAATATTATTAATGATGGTAGAAAAAAAGTAACGTCGAAAAGCTTTTCTCTGCTGAATTTTTCATTTTTTTCCCCGTTTTCGTTTCTTCCTGCCGTGTGTTGTTGTTGTTATGATTGTGGGATATAAATTTTTATAAAAACACCCGAAACGGAAATTATTTAAGACTTAAAAGCCAATGTTCTTATTAAGTCATGAAACCATATGTAAAACGGATTTGCGTTCTTCTTCGTATTTGTGTGAATTTTAAATTTAAATAGGAAATGCGTTATATAATGGCTTAGGTTAAGACCCAGTTACCCTTTGCATTTATAGAAAAAGTGTACGCATTGCATGTGTACGAGTGAGTAGTGTTTTGAGAGCTTGAATCACCTTTAAAGCAACTTGTTTGTAATTTCATACTTTAGAGGTTTCAAACCTTCAATACTGTCATATATCAACTTACATAACTTTTTCACTTCGCCTGATTATAGATTTAAAACTTTTGAGTAAAGTCTTATCTCACACACATGCATACGCTTTGATTATAAAATTTATATTTATAACTTTATTTAAGATTCTCACATTTATGTGTATGCACATGTACGTAAACTATAAAATGTTTATTGCCATCCATTATTATTTCATCTAAGAAGATTAACATTTTTTTTACACGTTCGGCACAAGAATGAAGAAGTTTGATTAACATATGAATATGGTTCGCCTTTATATACGACTAAGAGCAAGTCTTCTTACTATACACACATACGAGTACATCATATGCTACATACGTATGTTTGTATATATATGCAGCAGCATAAGTCTAGCTTTTCTTACGTGCTGTTGTAGTTATTTATGGTTTATTCGCATGCATTCAAACTCTCATAAATATTAAAAAGTTTTGCATACCGAAAAGCAGAACAAATGTAATAGCACACACATACACACACATGCACATATATATGTGTGTATATCAAAACATACGTAAATTTTATTTCTCATAAGGAAGAACAAGACTGCGTAGAAAATAACTTATATTTAGTGTTACTTATATGTGATATAAAAAATAAAACACAAACACAATAACAAAAATAAAAAAAATAATAATAATAACAGTGCATTTGGGTGCATGTGTGTGTGTCGAAACAGGCAACCACCAGTAAAATAAACCATAAATCAAAAGTAAATTTTGTGGCTTTAATGTATGAGTCTATAAACTGCCACATACCAAGTGAGAACACACAGCCAACACGGAGGAAAACAGTGAAATGTGAAAGCCGTCAAAATGCACAGAAGTGAAGAATTTTCTTTTGTATATCAAGAGAGCAATATAAGGATCACACACGTATGTATAAAAATTTATATATATGTATGTGTTGTAAAAATAACCAGAGGTACACAAAAAATGCATGGGAATAAAAATACCGCACAATGCTGGTATATGAGTACGAGTATTATTGAAAAAAAATATGAAAATTGAAAAATAACAATGATATTGGCAAAGTAGGAGATATAAACAACAACAGCCACAACGACCGCATATAAAAAAGTGCTCGTTTATATTGGATTTACACGGAGATTGGAATAACAATCTCGCCAGATGAAAAAAGGGACAATAAAAGAAATAAATGTAATAAAATGTGTGAAATGAATTTGCAGAAAGATTTCAAGGACAAAATACTTATTAGTTGGGTGAATACACATGCACAGATTTTTCCCTCAAATTTTTACCGCATACTCTGGGTCTTAGGCTGATTTTATTCATTTTCACATGTTGTTAAAGTTCGACGGACATAAAGTTATTATTAGAAACACATTAGGTGGATAGTCCACAAAGTTTATTAGCCAGTTAGGTACATAGATAAGAAATCAGTAGAGACCATCAAAAGTGCATTGTAGACGATTGAATGTTGCATTCTTTTGTCTGTACATCCAAATTTCTTACTTTGAAACGTTCAGTAATTAAGATATTGAGCTAAAATGTGCCTTAAACTCACAGCTATTCAAATTCTTTTTTTTCAAAAGAAACAATAGGTTGCTAGTCACGCCCACAAATGTTAAAAATCCTGCATGCTTATAAAAAGTTACAAAGTTGAAAGTAAAGTGGAGCAAAATGGAGACTATTTAAAAAGCTGACTAAAGTATTCTTACTTTTCTACTAATCCCAGGAAACAAATTGCCCTTGAAACTAATTAATGCCCTGCCAAACACTTAAGAGCCAACCACTTGCTCATGTTTTTCTTGCCTTTGTGTCAACTCCTACTTAGCTTTCCGTGAAATTAATCAGCTTAAGCTTAAGCTTAAGTTTTCAATAGTATTGTACCTGTACTTGCCATTATTCCAATTTATATATAACGGTATTAACGAATATAACGGTTTAATGTCACAATATCTAAAATTTCATTGAATGATTAATGAAACTACAAGCGCATCCGGGCTGTTTTCAGAGTGTCTGTTTGTACATCATAAATTGACAATCAACTAACAACAAGGTAACAAGTGTGAGGGACAGAGGAAAAGAAAAAAAATTCAAATAATGTCTGTTATAAAATCGGAAAAAATGTCTTTTTAATAGAGTGCAAGAAACGAGAGACAGTTTGACACAATGATTACTGTTACTATTGCGAATGCAGAAAAGTTGAGTTTTGACGGCTACGTGAACATTTTTTTAGAAAAACTAAGACTAAGAAATTTTTCTTCTTACATATAAACACACCTATAGATATATACAAAATACGTACGTACAATAATCCTGCATCGATAGTGTGAATTGTTAGGTTACATAGTTGGGTGGATTTTAAGTGGCCCAGATGTTTTATCGCTTGAGATGACTGCTTATAACACGTATCCCATATGTACGTGTATGTATATATTGTATATAGCGCCTAAGTGGATAAATCTATTGAAAAACTTTCTATTTGACAGTGAAACATTTGCTCTTTAAAAAAAGCCAAAAAAAGCTTTTTTTTTTTTTTATTTGTAGAATTGTCCCTTTTTTTTTCTAGGCAAGAACACATGTGAATTTTAAGTTGGCAAAAGTAAAGGTAAAGGTAACAAGAAATAATTGCTGACCTCTCGCCCTCACTGGGAGTACATATATATATATATATATATATATATATATATATATATATGTGTGTGTGTAGAATACCTGAGGTGCTACAATGTTGCTGAACCGAAAATAGAAAAACAGCAATAACATAAAAGGTCAAATGTCTAAAACTCACAGTGAACTTAACAGTTACGGAGATATCCAATATATGTATGTATAGGAATGTAAACTCAATCATCATAATAAGGGCACGTGTTGGTGTGTATGTACTTCCACTATATACAAGTGAACTATTTGAAAAACTAAAAGCAGTGCAGACAGTTAACTGTTTCCCTGTATTTACGCCAATGTGTATGAGCACGAGTAGGTAGCAACCGCACGTTTACACTTTGTATTTATATTTGCTTAGGTTTAAGGCATGTACATATATCTGTCCTGTTCTAACACATTTCTTCTCTTTTACAATTTACTCACGTACTAGAAAATTGTAAAAATTCTCCTGCCATACCAGAAGAGTATGAAAAGAAACTTAAAAAAAATTCCTAATATATCCAAGTCGTATCAGATGAATGTAAAAAGAGAATTAATGTCATATAAATGCGGCCCTATATCCTGCTTAGCAGTAAAAATATAATAAATTTTTTATCATTTCATTTGCAACTATCAAAAATACACTAAACACATATATTGTTTAGAGTAAATCAAAACTTGCTCCCTTGGTCCCTTGAAAAATGTTCATTAAATTGAACGATTTCTAAAATGGCACTTTAATCAACAATATTGCTGCTACTTACCTTAACAAGACAACAATAAAAACTACATATCGACTGTTTTTCATATTGTTATTGAGAAAGATGAACAAACTGAGGATGAGCATCGAAAGAATTCAAGTACAAGAAAATATATTTACTCTGAATAAATAAAGGTCAAGTATTTTTAGATCAATGGCGGACGAACACCTATTCAAATACTCGACTCTACCGCATATAAATCAATTGATTGGAATGAAGGCCACTCGAATGTTGTGCAAATGATGATGAACAACAACAAACACCACCAGACGATTAAATAACATCTACCGCATGCCACATAAATTCTTCAAAGCTTGTTACAATTTATCTTACATTCGATATTGTCCCTAAACAAGCCATCTATTCAATCTGATTGTAGTAATAAAATAAATTTTCGTAAACCTTTCTATCCTACAAATACATACATATGCTCACCGTTGCATATGATTTATATATGGATTGCGGTACTGGTTGTTTGGTTTGTGTAACTTAATAATAATAAATATTTTACAATTTTTGAGGTTAACCTTTGTGACACGTTGCGTACAATCTTGGGCGATGAGAAATTTATATAAAATAACTAGGGAAGGTTGTAATTCCCTCGGTCGCTATTGTTTTTTATCTATAGTTTATCGATTTCATAAGAAAAATTTTCAAGCATGTGAAAAAAAGTGAAGTTTAGAACTTAATATCAGTGAAATATCTGAAAAATTATGATATAAAAATACTCCAATGGTTAGCAATAGTTAAATTGATTCTATATTTTCCATTTACTATTATTTGTTGAATATTTCATTTCTTTACATTATTTACATATTAAACGAAAGCCAGTCTCTCATACTGTGAATGGCAGCCAAGGGTGTACTCGTATATCATTAATATTATGTAAATTATGAAAAAATATTTTCCTATAATAAGATACAAAAGATAATCGAAACCCTTATGAAAAGAAACGAGAACAGAAAATCGAAAAGAGCTTGCTTTTATATTATTTACAAGAATTGCTTCTTCCACTTGTTCAAATAATTACAAAGAAAATAGAGTGTGAAGGATAATGCAGCTCTGTTTAATCTCTCAATTATAGACATTTTTTATTCGCTCTATAATCAAATATAACTGTAAAGATTGAACCGAATTCGTTTATAACTATACTTTAACATTTGGAAGTGTGTTGGCTACAGGATTAAATGTTAAAGTTGTCTTCTCAATATTTTCAGATAATTGGCATTAAAATAATTGCAAACGCCTTGTTTTTAATCTAAGAGACGGACCGACAGACAAAAGTATATTTTTCTTTACTTTACTTTATTTTTTTAAATTGCTTTTCCACTTTAAAATTTAAACCATAAACTAAAATGTAGTATGCAGTGGTTTTTCATTGCAACGCTAGAGTTCACCGATAAGGATATAATTATTTTTACAAATAACAAAGGAAGAGAAAGCCGAAATACCAACTGCAACGACAACAAAACAAATTTATCCTTATATACAGCAAACAAATAGTATAAAAGTAGGTGGAGAGAATTAAGAATAAGAGAAAATATAAATAAAATATTTATAATTATAGCAAACAATCAGTTAACTTTGCAATAACCGCAACAAATAGAGAGAAAGAGAACAATTTGGCTTAAGCACAACAAAGTTTACCCTGTAAAGAATATGAGACTAGTTGATAAGTATTAATTATCCTTGTGTAAATGCTTCTTATAAGATGCAATTAGGACAATTTCTTTTTGTCTGTTAAGTAAAAAACCATCTAAATAAAATTCTGTAGCAAATTTCTATATAATATCTCAATTAATTTAGAGCGTAAGTGGACGTACAGACATGGCTGAATATTCACCACTTCTCGATAGTGTTCAGTGTACCATTAAAATTGGAAAAATGAAAGGAATTAATGACAAAATTTTGAAAAAATTAGAATGAACGAGATTCAAGATGAATGAAAGCAACAAAACACACGGAATTAAGAAAAATTCAGAACCGTTTTACTCCCAAGTTAACCTTATTACTGAAATTACGATACAAATATCTGTACATATCATAGCATGCTTTAATATCTTGTATAAAAAGTTTCTCTACCAACTAAACTTCTTCTAGAAATTTCACAATTTTGCAAATTCATGAAAGAGTTTTTGTTTTAAAATTATTATCAAATCAAAATGATTGCATTCAGTTAAAGCGCCATTTAAAATTGTTTCTTTATTCCTTGCCATACCAATGCAAACCAGCATTTGTTTGTTAAAAAGTACCATTTACCATCCAAGTATGTACATATGTATAGAAAAAGAGAGAACGAAATTACAAAAGAAAGAAGGATATGAAGGGAGAAGAAACCATTTCGTCGTGCAAGTATTCAACTGGATGATTTGCATGTTTTGCATAATTTCAAACGGAACATGTGTTAGAATGAGGCATCAGACCTTAAGAAAATTTGTTTATAAATTTATTACAGTTAGGATATAATAATTTTGCTATTGTGTTTGGATTTGTATTTGTGTAAAACAGTAAAATTTATATATTCTGAATAATTCAGCAGCCAAGCTAAGCATGATTTGTTCATTGGTTACAACACCGCGAAAAAGTTGCAAATTGGTGCCATTAGTAATCTGTTAAAAATCTAATAAAATCAATTTTCATCTTTTGTTCGCACAAGACCTAAAAAATTGAAATTTTTTTTTTAAAAAAACTAGATTTTTTCGAAAAAAAACCCTCATATTTATAAAGGGTTACTACGTTTATTACTCCTTTAGCTATAATGTGTCTTCACAAACTATAAAACGTTAATTTTTTTAATTAATATTTAAATTAGAGTTGTTTGAATGATGCGTCTGTACGTCCCAATAAAAAAATGGTTCGATTTGATTCATTTTTAATAGAGTTTTTCTTCGCGTCAATACAAATTTAGTTCATTTATTATTTTTTGATTTTTTCGCCTTACGGTTTACGTGCCTCATTGACAATAACAAAAAATATGGAACAAAGTTGAATCGATAATAGGGTTAAAAGAAATTCAACACTTGTTTATATTATGTGAATAAAGTTTGTGTTATTGGTCATGAAATTGTTTGTCAGTCAATGCAATGTCAGTAAGAGGGAGAAAACCAAATTGAGGAGAATATGTTGAAGAGAAATTATTGTTCAAAATGTCCCATCATATGGCACAAGCCATTCAGGGCTATGCAACATATACATTTTATATAGAATTTGTTTATATACGGATTAGTGTTTGAATGCTGTTGCAATTCGCCTAATCTCTGTCCAATGACTATGACCCGTAAAGCAAGCTTTAGTATTAACTTTATTTAAACTTTGATTCGGCGTTTAATTGAACTAATTTTTGGTTAGGCGGTCGATCAAATAAGTTCATATATATTATACAATTTATGTAAATGTTGCTATTGTATGTGTTTGCAAAAATCAAAATGAAATTGAAAAATTAAATAACACCCCAGGCAGTTCAATGTGTTTCATTTAATCTCTATAATAAAATAAAGTAAATATTCAATTATATGCACGAACAAAGACAGCAAAAATTGTACACGTTTATGGACACATGCATGCATGGTTGAACATTTTATGAAGTATCTAATGTGAGGTAAGGTTCAGTGCTTAATATACCTGTAAAGCGAGTGATTTTATTTATGAAGTGGTACAGGTTGTAAAACTGCACGGCAACAAGACTGCACCTGCTTGTATTTGGAGAGAGTATGCACGTTTTGTTGGTGGAAATGCCTGCTATGCGTATGTTGTGTTGGTTGATAAAATCTATACAACTTCATTATAAAATATAATCGAATATAAATATTGCATAAAGTGCATTTTTGGAAAATAATTTTTTTTTTTGTTTCGTTTTTTTGTTAGAGCACACACCAATGTCCCGGTGGACGTCTAATAGTTGCTACTACAATTTCCTCTAACAATTAACAGCTGCTTGGCTAAATGTGTGGCATGTGTGTATCTGAACACATAAAACATTTACCGTTACTTTGTTGTTGTGTTCCGTTCTGTTCTGTTCTGTTCTGTTCTGTTTTGTGTACATTAACATGCAAATGTGCAACAGTACTATCGTCAAAAAAAGAAAAAATCCTGGTACAAATATGAATGTGGTGACCATATAACAAACCAGAAAAAAATGTAATTAAGTGGTAGGTAAACAGAAAATTAAATATTAATACCCATGGCGTATAACAAGCTCAAGCATAATTATGAGCAAGCAAGCATCAAAACCGCGCTACATGTACGATACTTTTTTTCTACAACTACATACATACAAACATACGTATGTACATAGCCGTAATAAACGCATCATTATTTATACATACATGTATATATATACGAAAAAACGAAAACTATTGTGTGTGTGTGTGTGTGTGTGTGTAAAACAGTGTGTTGTTAACTCATCTATGAACACAATCAGTACAAATGTGATAAATGTTTAATGTAATCTTTTATGCTAGATTACACAACAACAACTATAATAAAAAGGAACCACCATTACCCGACTCATCTAAATGAACGCATGCACTCAACCATTTACAATAAGCAAGAGAGACACATGTGCTGTATGATGTGGAACGGCATAAAACCATAACTGTACTAAACATCTGTATCATACGTAATTAGAAATTCATAAACGAGAGACAAATTATTCATTTGTGCAAAATTTTATTTTTGTTTTTACACAATAACCGGTTTTTCTACAACGATTTGTTATTAACGTGAACACATATTTAAAATTGTTCAAATTTGTCATTCAAGTTACGGCCTTTATAAATAAGAGTCGGCATAAAAATGTCTGCAAGTCCACATGTTGTTTTTTGCTAAACTTTTTATATCCTTCACTAAGGTTGTCATTATTTTGCAACATATCATAAGAAAAGAACTTGATCTACATTACAATAAGAATCGATCCAGATATGCCTGCTCGAGTGTGTTTGGGTTTTTGGTACTACAATATTGAGATGATTCGAATAGCGCATAGATTGCTATTTCAATTGAGAAAAATCAGACAAAAGCCACGCCTATAATCGACAAAAGTGTATATCTTTGCCACAAAACTTGAGCTATGAAACTGAACATTAGTGTACATATATATATTTTCTCCATCCATCGATGTGCTACAAATTGCCGCAGTCGTTCCACAATTCTCTCTGTACTAAAAAAATATCTTATGATGTATATTTGTACAATATTTATGAAATGATGGCATAATTAAAAATTCCAGAAAACTAAATATTTACTTTTTCCCGTGGATAGAACTATTTGTATAATTGTTTACTTAAACGAAAAAATATTTTCCTCTCAAAAAACAAGTGAAAATTTTATTTGGTCAAGCCCGACCATTACACATTACACATTAAGCTTCACAAATTATGCTACATATGTATCTGCATGAGTCATATAATATAAAACACTTTGCGTAATATAGTTATATGAAGGGGGCTTCTAAAAATTGTACCAAATTTCAAAGAAAAATATCTCAAAAAATGCAACCTGTAGCTTGGGCATAAATTTACATGGACAGACCGACGGACATGGTTAAATAAATTCAGATTTTGATTCTTAATCGATTGGTATAATTGAGGGTGGGTGTGGCATTTGCCGTTTAGGTGTTACAAAACACTCGAACAAAATTAATATACTTTGTGGCACAAGTGGTGCGTAATAAACACAGCAGGATGATTCTAGCGAAACAAAAAATAGAAATCGCTTAATAATAAATATTGAAATAAAATGAATATCTTGTGCTAGGCTTAATATGGTTTATAAACGCGTATTTGTACATAATTATTAAATGTAGCAAACATAACGTAAAAGCGCGAGAAAGAGGGAAAGAGTAAACCATTAGCATAAGCACCCATATTTATTCATATATACATATACAACATATAGTTATAATGTGCTGTGTGCAGAGGTATATTGCTGCATATTATGAGCATGTATGCGTATGTAAATATTGTATAGATATGAATCCAAATGAAACATAAAAAGTAAATATTTGAGAGAGAGATTATCTTTAAATCCCCAGCTACTAATTAAATATTGTTCTCAATTTATTATTTAGTATACACAATGAATCCATTGTGTATAAATCTGTGTATACACTTGAAAAAATCACATTGCATGCTAATGCTTATGTGTGCATAAGATATAACAAATAAACCTGAAGAAGAGTATAGAAATTTATTTACAAGGTATTTAATTCTAACGGTAAAGCAAATTCAGCAAATTTCATGACAATGAGAGCAAATTGTTTAAGAATACAAGCCCATTAAAAATGGCGATCACCTCAAGATAACTGATCAACTATTTGTCTCTTTCTCTCCTTCTACATAATATGGATATTAAATGAAAAAATATGGCGGAAGACAACAAATTATTTGTAATGATTTTTTTAGATTTGTGATAGATTTTAAGTCAAATACCGGTTATTTCGAAACGCTATAGCAAGGCATAAATTGTTAAAGTCGCGAAAAATGGTAAAAGTTTTAGTTTGATCAGGCCAGTGCGACAGCTTTTGCGTTGTTTTTAAGCTACCATAAAACTCAATATGATTCCCTCACCTGAAATTCTTAATTTACATGAAATTTAAAAAGTAAACTTGTTCTTAG
Source organism: Crataerina pallida (assembly GCA_949710015.1). Lineage (NCBI taxonomy): Eukaryota > Metazoa > Arthropoda > Insecta > Diptera > Hippoboscidae > Crataerina > Crataerina pallida. The sequence continues at coordinate 2,172,899 of OX453290.1, read as the reverse complement.
CTGTTGAATTGAAGTGCAACCTATTTCGGCATTTAAGTACATACGTATAATTTGTCAATATCTGGAACTAAATCGTTTTATTGAAAAAACGCGTTTCCTTTTATATACACCTGGATAGATAGAAATTGATCCATATATACATCACTCACAGTTTGTTTAAATGCTTTTTTTTTTTTTACCGAAAATATATATGTAGAATATTTAGCCGATTGCTTGATTGGCAATAAAAAATGAATCCAAATGGTGCAAATCGCACAAAATACAAAATGATGAATAAGTTTTCATTTAAATACGTAGCTTATGTTGTTTTGTTAACCCAAGTAGCAACTTCACCAACATTCTCAGTTAGCCTTAAAGCCATTTGGCCATTTATATATATATATACGTGTTTTTTTGCAGTTTATTTATTTTTTGTTGTTGTTATTGTTGTTAGTTGGTTTTGCTACAAACCATTACATTTTAACAAAACAAATGCAATAATTCTGCATCGCAAGCTGAAAAATACCATGGCAGCCATTGACTGACAGCTTTATAATAAATTGAGCAACAGAGAGAGGGAGAGAGAGATATGGCGCGAGTACAATACAAGTAATAAATAAGTAAGAGAGAACTATATTAGACATACGCCAAATCTGCGATTGGACCTGTTACAAATTTCGTTGTATGATAGCCATTGTAACCAATCACGCCCATTTTTAGTGATTACATAAACATGAACTGTATTTAAATTTCAACTCAATGTTTCCACTTTTGCAATCGAGAGAATGTTGAAGAGGCTAGACTCACGGACAGACAGAAAAGCCAAATCCATTAGAAAATAATACAAATATTGTAATTTTTGGCGTATGCCATGCCTCCTTCTAAGTGTTATAAACATTGCCATAAAACCAATATACCCTCAAATCATGATGATGCTGGGTATAAAAGTGTATGTATAAAAAGCAACAACAAAACAAAAAGGTACAACTACACAACATAGCACAACAACCGATGCAACGGTTTTACGTAGAAAGTATTTTCTGTGTTGAAATTGGCGCAGAGTAAACGAGTGTAATTAATTTGGCTGCATTAGAACCAAAATTCATAGAATTCGTTTTAAGAATATACAAAAAAAAAAAAAATATCAATATAAACCTTTTAACATTTAACCAACAGCGACACATCATCAACAACAAGAATGGTTCGGTAAAAGTGAGCTTGAATGAAAGTGTTTCACAAAAATGTGTCCATATGGCCAAAATGTATTATTCGTAAATTCATTAATGCACATCATCTTATGCGAGAATTGTTTTAATTGACAACGATTGAGCAAAACACAGAAAGAAATGGCAGATAAATCAGATGGCAGTACAACGGAATGGGGGAAGGCCGTGTATGGCAATCGACCATATAAAACATAAACGTCTATAAAGGTTTAAGAATATAAACGAGTAGGTAAACCTCATTTCGTGAAGGACATCGCACACTCAACTACGCACCAGTTCATTCGGTTTTGTTTGTTTTGACTTTTGTATTAGACAGCTTCTATCCTTGATAGATTTTTTCCCTTTTTTCTTCATATAAAAATTGACTTGTCAATGGCAAACCATTAGTTGTTGTGATTGAAATTGCGGACAAGTTGTTTGGCTTTTATTCATATTTTGAATAATTCCCATGAAAATCCTTCCATTTGCATGCACGCCAGCAAGGTTGTGTTTATATACAAAAAATATGTGTTTGTGTTTATGTAGGGGTTTGGTGTATACTTTGATTGCTTGGAATGTCACATACACACATACATTTTATTTGACTTTTGTTGCTCTTGTCGTTTATTGTTGACTTTTACTTGCAATTTTCTTTTTTGTCACTTTTTCTCTTATCTCTCTGTTATCTTTCTTCCAGCATACATACTCTCAAATACCTTTGCTAAAGAATTTTGTTAGTCATTATTAAACTACTGGCTTAACATTGCATGCACACACACACACACATCATACATGAAGTTTGTGCATCATGAACGTTTTTATAACCATCATGTTGAGGTGTGAGCGCTATGCTCACTTTGTTTTAATGCCTGCAATGTGCAAAAGGAAATCCCACAGATCACTTATATATTTTGAATCTGCATGAAAAGCTTTCATATGCCTTATCTGTCTATCCGTCTGATACATCGGTTTTAAATCATTTTTAACGATTTTTTGTCCTTTGAAAGTAAAATAAATTTTAAAAGCTACAAAATATTGACCCCAAGGCTTAGCTTATAAATATTTTCTATTCATTAATGTTAGTTAAAAAGTATGATTTATCTGTCAGGCCGATTGTTTTCACATACTATCAATTAGGTGTCGGTATGATCTACGCCATGTAGCTTTCGTTTTGCCTCTTGCAGCATAGGTAAGGATTTAACAAGAATATTTCAAATTTTTAAGACCAAACAATCCTGAGAGTGATATAAATAAAAAGTTTTATAAAATCCTGTAAAGTTCAGTGTGATTGCCTGACAATATAAAATGTGATTGGAAAATTATATGGTTAGTATGGAGGAAGGCTGTTTAATAATGAGAAATAATGTCACAGGCAAAATGTTTAAATTTTGATTTCTTTTTTAAATGACTTCTTCCGACCTCGGCATTAGTTTTGTTATTATTGTTATTGTATGTATTTGGTATGGATTTTATAAAACTCATTATTATTCCATCTATCAAGCACAATATGTGTGTCTGTGCATGTGTGAAATATCCACGTGCCCGGTTCATTTGTAAGGGATTGTCATGCATTTGTTAAAATTCCGATAACTCGCCATGAATACATTCATATACGACATTGTTTGTATATATTGTTATTGTACTATATTGAAATTTGAATAAATTTTTTTCTAATTTTATGGACAGCCATAAATGTTTATAATGTTTCAGGGTTTTTCTAGAGTATACAAAATTTACACATGTTTTGCATTTTGATGCAGCCAATGAACTATAAACAGATTTTTATGAATTTGTGCCCAGAGTTTGTCAATATTTATCTTGACATATATAACATAATAAACAGTAAATAGGAAATTCACCTCAATATAATTAATATATCTCAAAATTATGAAAAAAAAAAATCAATCATCAAACTTTCTGTTTTACGAAGTTAACGTTTTCGTTTCTTGTGACAAAGTCAAACATATGTAAATACCACAGAGAATTTAAAGCATAAATTCATAAGAAATCTTTATATCAAGTCAAGGGTTTCGTAGAAAGCTCCCTACTTGAAAACAAAATTGGTTAACTGCGCCCAAAATTAGCAAAAATCTCTCATACTCACAAAGTCCAAGTTTAATATAAATACATATTAAAGCAATTTCATTAATAAGGCAAAAGTAGGGCGTAATAATGTATCTGCTACACCCATTCTTTATATTTATAGAGAATGGACAAAATAATATGAATACCTGACATAGATCCAATATTTGTTTATTAATAAGATGTTACACGCATAAAACAATATGTATTATATTGCATGGTGTTCATATTATTTTGTCCACCCTTTGTACATATGAATTCTTTTAAGATTTGGCTTAAGCCAAACTTAGTTTATTCACTTTACTTATCACAGTTCCCTCTTAATTATATTTGTTAGTGTAAACTTTTTATTATTTTATGAAAAATTTAAATAAATTCTAACAAGTACACACCTTCGATGTGATTGCTATTCTAATGATATTCTTTTCGCACCATGTGGAAATAGAAGGAAATGTTAACTGACTATTTAAAAGCATATACAAACATATCAATAAAATAAAACATTGTCGTAAATTATGAAAACAACAACAACAACATATACCAACTGAATACCATAACAATTAAATAAACGGATATATAAAATAAAAATAAAAATAAAAATAAAATAACAAACAAGTAAAAAAAAAAGGAAATTTGGCTTTGGTCATATCCTAACTATCCTCCATGTCTACTTGCAAATGTATTACGTATCAGCTTACAAGTCAATGTTTTCAATAATTGTAGGTGTGTCAGGCTCATTTTTGGTATAATGATATGTTTAACAAATTTCATCTTCATAGAATAATTTTTGTGAGAGATAAATAGATTTTAGTCAATTGACGCAGATGCGGCTCTTGACCGATTTTACCTATAACTTAAGGTGTCTGTACAAAATTTCAGCTCAGTATCTCCACATTTACGTATGGACATAAGGACATATATGTCTAGATCGACCATGTTTTTGCTACTTGTAGGATCTCTCATACCTTCTTCTGGCTGTTACAAATGGAATGACAAACTTAGTATATCCCCGCCTTATATGGATGGTATAATAAAAGAAAATGTTAAACAATGATAAATATTATTTTTGTTGTTAAACTCGTGCAATATTTCTAAATCAAATTTCAGGCAACTCTGTTTAGTTGGTTATAAAGTGAAGCAAAAAGTTTAATTTATTATTATTAAAGTACTACAAGGATGTGAGCTTAACTTCAACATATGTATCACAAATTTCAACAATATTTCATACGTTTACATATATGGACGTACGTACATATATATAAATATGAAAAAATTTAGCAAACTATTGTGACAACATTCTACAAACCAACAAAACGAGAAAAAAAAAAAAACAAAATAATACCAACAATATATTGCAGATACGTGTGCGTGTGTAGAACAATTTTCTTTCATTTTTTGTAGTTTTTTTTTGTTGCCATTCTCTTGTCACATAACACTGCAACGTAGTGCAAATGCAGCAAAAATACATAAACAATTTTTTTGCCATTGTTGTTATTGCTTTTTTATTTTTTATTTTTTATTTTTTATTTTTATTTTCTTTTATATTGTTACTGTTGTTTGTGTGAAATTTCATTTGTATGAATTTTCTCACTACAGCCATTGGATGGCTTCTTTATTTGGTGGTAATGACTTTCTATAAGCAATTTTCTTAGCTGTCACATATTCTAATTTAAGCAACAATACACTCACTCACACACATTCGCAGTGCTGCTGCAGTTGTGTGTTTTGCTAGCACAAAATCGTGCTGAGTGCGGTTCGCTGTGCCCCAGTACCATCATATAGTGGAAAATGAATAAAAAGAAGAACATATGCGCACATAAACGTTTGTATGTATGGGTTATTAATATACATACACACACATACTTGCAAAGCATTTTGCACAATAAAAAGTTTTGGTGACATTTTAAAAAACGTCTTTTACAAAGAATACGGTTGATACGGCCCGCATGTCCGTCTGTCCGTCCATACATATGGACCCTCTAACTAACCAAACGTCATGAAAAACAAATAAAAAAAACTAACTTGGACTTTGACCAAATCTTAAATACCCTTCACTAGCTTCGCAATGGTGGGCGTGGCAGGTACTACATTGAGCCTTCTAATATTATATATATTATTTGTTAACACACAAATCTCATGTGGGCGTGTCTGTTAAACCACGCCCCTTTTTGACACTTGGAATGGGGGTAATTATAAATTTAACAACATTTTTTTTCGTTCAATTAGGGATCTAGAAACAGTAAATGTTTGTAAAAAAAATTTCAGCTCAATATGTCAACATTTACAACCGAGAGACGGACATATCCAAATGGATTCAGTTTTTTTTTTGCTGACCAAGAATATATATACGTTCGAAGGGCCTCCGACGCCTCCTTCTGAGTAACGGAGCGGCAAACTTTGTACACACCCATCGCCCAGGTGGGGAGTAGCTGAGTAAAGCACACATGTGCTATATACCTTCAAGAATACATATATGTATATAAACCACATAAATTGCTTCTACTGCAGTGTATACAAATGATAGTAGAGCTCTGGTTACTCTTAATCTATCAGCCATTGAAATCTTCGTGTAAATTTCCATGCCGACCAAAGAGACAGATAAATTTGTAACCCATGATAAGAATGTGATTTGATTTACAATTTATGAATCTTTTACGTACATCACACACAAACACACCCTTGTACATTGTCCGTAAACGGCCTTCTATCTCATCACTATAACTTGCAGATTTCTTCCTATATGATGAACGGGAATGGTTGTATTTGGTTTGGAATGGTTGTATTAGAGTTTGGTATTTTTACTATTATACTAATACACATATATATATATATTGCCAAATAAGTGTGGATAACCATGCCCAGGGGTATAGAAATTGCTATATATGAGAAGATATGTTATTCCACACAACGCCACAACTATAAGCACAATTTCTGTCACAAAGTACTTAACGTTATTGCAGTGAGATTGTATGTCTCATACACACATAACGTTATGCATATGTTTATACTACGCATGTGTTCTACAAACAACATTTTCACACTTTAAACAAACGCAGCACAAGTGTACTGTGGTGCTAGGCAATATGAATAATGTGTGCACGCACATACCATGCATGTGCATGGTTATCTGTACTGTTTACAGAGTGTTGGATAAAAACCGTAAGCGGGCAATTTTTTATGGTCGTTATAGAAGAGTTTTTAAGGTAATTAACAAACAAACAAACAAACAAATTATTAATAAAGTAACAAAACATTTATCAATTTATGATATGAAAAACATGTAGGAAAACCTAATTTGGCTTAGACCAAATTTTAAATACCCTGCACAGCTGCAAAAGTGGGCGCGGTAGGTATATGATTAATAGTGTATTTATTCATATCAGCTTAAAGTCGAAATTTACGCTGAAAATGATTTTTTGTTGATTGTGGGTGTTTCGTTATTAGGCTACGCCCCTTTTTAACTCAACAAAAGATAAGATAATTATGCAAATAAACATCATGTTTTAAGTTCGTAAGTTATTTTTTATATAATTAAAAAATATATAAATGAATCGATTCCAAGAAAGAAAAAAATTAATCAAATTTATGTGAAAAATAACAATTATCAATTATTCTCACCTCTTTCCACAACAGCTGCCCTCTCTGTTAACTAACTATTGCGCCATCTCCTTCACTACAAACTGTTATGTAAATTTTTTTTTGTGCATAAACTGTGCTGTGCGAACAGTCGAACTTTAATAACGGAAATTGCTTTTTTGTCGAGCATATGTGAGTATGTACGCTTCAAAAGGGGAATATTTGTATAAATGAAATAAAAATAATACAAAAACAAGTAAAAAATCTAAATTTGGCTTAGACCAAATCTTAAATACGCTACGGTGGGCGTGGCAAATATATATATATAACGACCTTTAATAATGTATACATTGCGTATTAGCGTGCAGTTGTAGTTTTGCGATGAATATTGTTTTTTGTAAATTGTGGGCGTGTCTGTTATTCGACCTTGTCCATTTTAGGCACATCGATAGAAGTAATAAATGATTACACTAAATTTAAAGTTCACAGGTCAATTTTTGCGGCAGATATATAGATTTTTGTCGTTTTTTGGCGTGTCTGTTATCTGATGACGCCCATTTTTTGGCAAATCGATGGTTAAGGTAACTATAAATATGTACACCAAATTTCTAGTTTATAGGTCAATTTTTGTGGCAGATATAAAAGTTTTTGTGCATTGTGGGCGTGTCTGTTATTCGTTCATGCCCACATAGAGCATTTATAAATAAGTACTAATTGTACTAAGATTTTGATACTTTTCAAGAATACCTGCTGCAAATGGAAAATCAAACTTGGTATACCCTTAGAATTAGGGCGGAAGGTATAACACATTATGGCATAATTTTTCATCCATACAAATATATATATAATATTTTTGTATGTTTTTCTATTGTAAATACATGTAATTATGATGATACTTAATAATTAATTGATAGACGGACATCTGTAACCTTCGTTCTTTGCACTGGTAAGTAAAAAAATAGCACTCATACGCCTTAGTGGCCCGATTCATTTATATTATATAAATATATTCTTGTACAGTTATGTACAAAAGAATGAAACAATGAAACTTCTTCATAAAAGTCTTTCAAATATCATCAATGGCATAATTTATTGCACCTATTATGCTAAAATTTACGTTAAAACCTCCACAAAGTATTACGCGAATAAATCCTTTTAAAACGTGTAATACTCCTTATGGCTGAAAAGCGTATGAAAAGTAAAATTAGTTCTAACAACAATTACCGTATAAATCAAGGTATGAACCTGTAAAACTTGTTGATCATTTTCCCTTTACTAAAAATTTTGTATACTAGCACGCACCCAGACACAATATTACATGTACCGTGTCTGCTCAAGGTTCGTACCTATATACGTAAAAAGTTCAGCATGAATTTACGGTATGCGTAAAGTAAACTTATTGCAGCAAATCTGTTGAGGTAATATAATACGCATATATCAAAACTTATCCGGTTAGTGAAATATAATAAAAATAAAAAAATAAAAAAACGGAGAAAACTGAAAGAGCTGAAAAAGCTAAAACAAAAAAGCAACAAACTGTGCGGTGCAATAGATAGAGAAGATACAAGTTAACTCTTTAAATGCAATTCATGGAAATGAAAATGAAAATGAAAATGAAAATGAAGAAAAAGAAGAAGAAACATGTGATGAACATGAACAACCAACAATTTTACAAACATTCAATAAAAGCACAATCAAGTAAAAGCTATAATAAGACGGCAACTGAGAAAAGACCAAAAGACAAGATAATTTTTCAGCTACACGCTAACAATGCAGCTTAGTTTTTGGCTAACCAGTACAACACCAAACCCCACACCACAGCAAAGAAAAAAATTAAATTCCTATTAAACACTCGTTTGCTACGAAACATACGAGTTTTATATGTACATGTTGTAGCTAAGAAAAAAAAATAGAAAAGCACAATAACACGACGAAGAAGAAGAAGGCTAAACTAACAACTTGTACATATCACACATCCTCTAATATAAAGCACACGATTGTTTAAGTATCATATAAAAATCCACTAGCACAACCATAAGTGCAAAGGCTCTCTAAAGGAGAAAAAAAAGAATGAGAACGTAAAATAAAATAGCAGCAAAGAAAGCTAAAGCGGTGGAGTGGAGATGGTTATAATGTTTGAAATAAAATAGAAAACCAGAGAAGATTTATTTCTTTTCAGAAATCTGCTACTTTACGCCCTACTCAAGTTTCGTTGGTAAGTGATGATTATACAACATATACACATGCAAACACATGTTTGTAGTACCTACATATCCACCAGATATATGAACAACAAGAAACATGGCACATAAACCGTGGAGATTACTTATGTACGTATGTGTATAATTTAGGATGGGTTGGATGGGTAACTAAGTTTATAACAAACACCTTCCGCAAAACGTAGTACTTTAAAGTTAGAGCAAATGTTTAGCCAAACGAAAAACACTTTTTTGTTATTTTATGCGATTAACTATGTCCGTCTGTCCATAACACTGTACTCAATCCACAAGTCATATCGTTAAAGATATTTTGAAGAAATTCAATATACATCTTGACTTATTCTTCTTCTTCTTCTTCTGGAATCTAAATATTTTTACGGCTACTCGTTGTATTTTCTATCACATCAGTATAGAGTAACAATTGACGATTTGAAAAATTTTCTTAAATGAACGTTAATGATGAAGACAAGACAACGATTAGAAATTTTATTGTTTTTGAATTATTGCACAAATTGTACATACAACTTAAATTACTATACAATTGGCATTCGTTGATTCAGTTAATAAATCATTGAGTCTGTCTGTATTTAGTGAAATTGCTATTGTGTGTTATGTTTGATGCCCAAGGTTATATATACACCAATAAGTGTACGTTGTTATTGTTTTTTTTTTTTTTTTTCTTTTGGTGAAAACTTCACTTTAAATTGTTAGCTTTTATGTAATCTTATATATTTTGGTCTCTGGTTTGTTAGTTAGTTGTGAGTCCGATTGTGAAAACAAAAATCACTAAACACAATATCTACCACTAACACTAATACCAACGCAATCACCATACTAATGCATACACATGAATTTTATAGCATTGTTGCGGAGCACCAACCCGGCATTCTCACTCACAACTTATCCCATATAATACTCGTATAGATTTAAACTTTGTCTTGTCTTGTCTTGGAGCGTGTTTCCAGAAAGACAACATACGGAAGTTTGCCAACCGACAACAAAGCGGAAACATAAGATTTATTTCAAAAAATGTTTAGCCATAGATGGGAGAAGTGGTTGATTATTCAATTCAGCCAACCATCCAGCCAACCAACCAACTAAACAGTCACTCAAATCGCCTCGCACACAAACACATACACACACACACACACACACAAATATATAAACATGCCATTCATATTCTTTGCTGTGTCCTAATGGGAGATGTGTGAGTGCAAATGATAGTCGAGTAATCTATAACCGTTATGCATGTTATGCATTTTCTCTCCTTACACAGTGTGGCCTTCTTCAAAGGCTCTGTACACCACTTTCCAACGTTCTAGTCAACCAGAACCTTGTTAGAAGAAATTGTGCTTAATTGCACATCACTTTTTCCAAACAGCTCTATGCTGTAGAGTGAAAATATATATACACACATATATGTATATATACACTAATGAATTTATACCACATGCACACACACATACACCATACATATATAACAAGCCAAATATCGGTCATAAAACTTTTCCTAAAAGTATTCTGCATAAGGCTTTGTTGGCATGCATGTGTGTGTTTTTATGTGTGTCTGTATTCAAAACTGGTCGCTTCAAATAATGGTTTTTGTTTTTGTTTTTGTTTTTGTTTTTTAATATTTTTCTTTGTTTTCATTCATTTTGAGTCTTTAGCAGTTTATCATGCTGGCAAACATAAATTAAAGTTTCTTCTTCCTCTGCCAACTGTTATTTTAATGACGGTTAAACGTTGGTCTCTATATTAAAAAACACCTACTAGCTGACATACTTTTATAAATATTTGAATAAATAAGTATTGGAGTGATGCATGTGTTGGAGGAGATTATTCATTATCCTTTCAAGAGGAAATAAGAAAATTACCGGCAGAGAGCTCCAAACCAGATAGTGCGGATTTTTAATAATTAACTTACAACAGAATTTTCAATTTTATTAAAATTGAAAAGCTTACGTATAGGGCGGGTAAATAGTACTTTGTTAATCAGACTTTAGATCACTTAGAAGGCGGCATCGCAGATCCCACAAAATACATATATTTTGAATCAACAACGAATACTAAGTTGATTCAGTCATGTCTGTTTGTGCGTAGGTATGTATGTTCTGTGCTCCCGGTCGCAAAAATTAATATATCGATTCGATTAGCATTTTCATACGCGAGACGCTCACAGTGTAACAAAAGCTAAAAAGGATAAAATTTGTTAAAGAATTTTCACCAAATTATTTATGAAAGATGCTATGAAAGATATATTGACATGTGCTGCTCGAGAAGCTTTAGTGCATTGATGGGGTTTATGCAAGATTTGACTCCAGCCATATATAGTTTTAAGCAGGGTATACAGTATTATTGATATAATTGATGTAATTACTGTATTTTGTCCGTATGTCCGTCATTTGAAAAATTGATCTAGCAGTCAAAATATGGAAGCCATCTGTCCTATGTTAGGTACATATATATAATCGTATGCATTGACATACTTTTCTATCGAAAGTCTCATAATTATGGGCGTGTCATTATTGGTACACGTATACGTAACGTCTGTGCAGTTGTTGCTATTGTTGACCATTAAAACTCTTATAGTTTTCATTTTTTTACGCTTCCAGCATAGTTTTTCATGAGAAATATTTCAATATTTGAATGATTTAAGGCTTCTGTAGGAGGGAAGATTTTCAAATTGTGTGATGATTCAGAAAGCTCCTACAAAAACATTTACTTATTAATCCACTTGCAACAGTAAGTCTCTAGCAATGATATATGACGTTGTGAGCTGTCTAAACATCTATTAATACAGTTGCCTTATTAGAGAAGCACAACATGTTTGAGTTATTGCCATAAATTCTTCTTGATATTTAAATTGTCGCTACGTCCTTCTCTACCTAGTGCCCCAGTCAATTACGTTATAAAATAACATGCTAAACGTTTATCAAATTTCTACTAACCTAAATAAGTGCCTACCATTCATATGTAAATTGTACTCTAGTCTAATGTCCGTATATTGTATGTGGTAGATGCAGGTGTATTACACATATAGTATAACCAAGTGTTTTGTAAGTTGAAATTTTTCCTACCCGTTCCTTTCCTATCCAAGCCAACCCAACTTAATCACACTCTCATACACACCAATCATTTTGCCTAAGTAATTTTGTTTAAATTACAACAAAATATATTGTGTTTATGGATGCGTATGTGTGTGTCTGCATAATAGCATATAGTTTAGATGTAATCCGGTCTAAGCCAACCCCTCTTGTTATCTTCATGTATTGTAGGTGTATACACGTATGTGTGTGTGTGTGTATGTGTGCGTTGCAGGAAATCACTATATTTAAAAGCTAATTATAGGCATTTTGTGTGAAGCAGAGGAAAACAGTAATGTAAATTTTCGTTGCACCAGTTAGGTGCAAAATATGCCCAAACATTATTTTTTATTTATACACTCAACTCACATGCACACCTTTCCACACATACACATCTTTTGATATATTTTGCAAGTGTACTCATGAATACACAAGTGTTTTGTTTGAGTTGGTATTATATAATAGAAAAAAACAAACAACAACAACAACTTTTTGCATTGCGGCTTAGCTGTCTTTCTCTTTCTCTTTCTCATCCTTTTTTTTTTTTTTTATACACGTTCCCTTCAACTTTCTGAACAAGGACTAGGGAAAAAGACGAAGTAGAAAAAGAAAAAGATGCGAAAAATTTACGATCTAATAATTAAAGTTTGTAAAATGAATAAATTCTCGAGATAAAAACATGAAATAATTGAGAAAGTTCTAAACATACAAAATTTTTATTTATTTAATTTTTTTTTCAAAAAGCTTTTTTCTATAATCTTTATTTAAGCAAGCCTATGGTGTGTGCACACAAACTTACTCTTTTTTTTTTTTTAGGCACTCTGCATGAGATTATTAAAGTTATCATTCCGTTTGCATTTAATAGGTGGAGGTATGTAGAGTCTTTAATTTTAATTAAATAAAAATAAAATTGTAAAAAATAAATCAATTTAATGGACGGACATGTAAACTAATATGGTATGCAAATTTATTAAGTATAAATTTCGCTTTGGGGTTGGCTTAAATGGGTTGTAAGCCACGCTGTGTTAATTGCAGGTGTGGCTCCTGACCGATTTTGCCCATTTTAAATACGATCTGCGTGCAAAAACTAAAAGATTCGGTAAATAAATTTCACCTCAATATCTCAAAATTTACATCCATGAGAATGCTAACGACAGAACCGCGGACACACGGACATATATGTCTAGATCAACTCAGTTTTTAATGCTAATCAAGAATATAAATATTTTGTAGGGTCTCTGACGCGTTCTTTGCGTTGCAAACGGAGTAGCAAACTTAGTATACCACTCATCTTATGTAAAGGGTTTGAACATTTCGTAACTCTAAGAACAATAATAACTAAATTCTTACTTTCCACCTTAAGTTGAAACTTATAAGCGTGTCAGCTACCTTATTAAGCACTCCGATCTAAAATATATTTCATGTTTCTTTATCAGTTGGAAAAGGGTTTTTTTTTATAAATTGTGGGCGTGACCGTTATTCGATCATGTCCACTTCTTGTCCTATCGAAAAATTAAAGATAAATAAACAAAATTTTGTGGATTGTGAGCGTGGCTCTCAATCGATTTTACCCAATTTAAATATCAATCTAGGTACAGGAATATGAACAAAATTTCAACTTCATGTAACAAATGCCAGCAACGTGGACGGACGGACTATATATATATATACTTTGTAGTGGCTTAGTGTGCCCTTTCATTTTCAAGTATTGTGACATAATATCTGCATCACCCATTTGTAGACGCATTCAGCAATACTGCTGCAAGTTTAATTGCTGGCTAGAACAGAATATAATGTTTGCTCAAAATATTCCTACTAAGCTGATGACATGGATGTTGCTCTCTTTATTTTTTATTTATTACTGTTTCTATTTGTATTATATGCTGCATTGAATTTAAAATAGCATTTGACATAAAGAAGAAGAAGAAGAAGAAGAAGAGGGGAAAATTTGCAACACAAACATCAAACCATCGATGACTAAATTGACTTGAATTGTAACACAAATTACACAAAAAAACTGTAACAAACTGTAGTTGGTGACAGAGCAAGAAAAATATTGTGAAAAAAAATAAAAATTTTATCTATAAAGTAAAAAGAAAAGTGAACGCAATCGAGCAATTTGATGACAATACCTATGGGATTTCAAAACCCATCGTACAGCCAGCCATACAGTTACGCAGTCACGTTTCCCTGCCACCGAAGCAGATGGATGCACATTTCAACTTGAAAATATTGTTGTTGTTGTTGTTTTTCCAATTTTTTTTTCATTCAACTGAAGCTAAAGATTTAAGTTGGGTGAAATGTATATGTGTATGTAAATTTTTGTATCGTACTTTGCAATATAAAAGGCATTAACCTTTTTTTCTTTTTTTTTTTTGCAGTTATGTTGTCATTGCATTCCTGAGAATGTTTGTACATCTAATTGAAATTCTTCTGAGTGGTTGTTTGTACTTGTGTTTTAAACAAATCTTAAACTCTTTCATTTCTTTTTCTTCATCCTTGTTAATAATATTTCTCTTTTCTTTTCTTTTTGCTTTCTTCTTGAGCCAAAGAAAAACTTCCTGTATACAACAGGCACACGCACACTCACACAGTCTCGCATACAGAATGTTCGCTAGTATGCAAAGAAAGTTCATAGAGAGTATGTTTGCGTCTATGTGTGTACCTATATATATGCTGTTATATATACACACATACAAATGAGAAAAAAGGAAGAAAAGCAAATGTAAACATCATTGAAAAATTGGCATTTCTTGTTATTCTTCCTGTTCGTTTGGTTGTTGTTGTTGTTGTTGTTGTTGTTGTTCTTTTTACTTTAGCAAAATGTACCTTTACTATGTTTGGTTATATTTATCAGCATATAAAACATCTTGTTTTTTGTGTGCCCTACATAGATTTTTCATGTACAGAAACATGACTTCAGTGTAGCACAGCTAACCGGCTAACGAATGGCCTTGTCGCACCTGCTTCTACATACACATCACTGTGCACTATCGAAGTATTTCTGCTTCCAAAGAGCCAAAAAGTTGATTGAGAAGGTTGTGGTGGTGGTAACCTTTTAAGCCTACAGAGAGCAGGATAGCACCTACATGGTAAATTACTCAACAGCAAACAGCAGCAACAACAAAGGTTAAGTGTATAAGAGGAGCCCGGGAAAGGAGTGGAATATACATTTACACATACCCGAATGCTTAAAGACCTTTACAGCTTCATTCAAAGCACACATGCATTGAAGCCTTTTTGTCTAACAGCTACAAGTTCATTCCGTTCAGCTTAACAAGATATTACTAGAAATTTAACTGGCCTGTACGATGGTATTAAAATTTTATCACATACTATGTTGAAATATTTGAAAAAAAAAATAAGAAAAAAGAAAACAAAAAATCTCCATAAGAAACATAAGCGTCTGTGGAAAGAAATTTTAGAGAAAAGTGACACATTTCGACTTGATATAAATTAACTTCAAAGAAATTCTGTATTTACAGCAATTATAAGAATGGAAACTTTCAAACGATATAAACGGTTTTCTTCTAGAATCAATTTCCGCTCAATTTCAAACTTTGTATGGTTGTGAAAAAGAACCTCTTTGTACACCAACAGAAGATCACTATATAGCAATAAGTCACAATCCTTGATAGTTGCCAATGAAACTTGGCAATTTATTCCATTTATCATAACGTTCACTTGTTACAACTTGGAGTTCAATTGAACGTTTTTTACTTTTTTGCCATTTTTTCAAGACAAAAATGGAAAACGTAACGTAACGGAACGTAATCTCTTAAACCGTGTCCGTATTTTTGTTTTCGGAATTTTACGGCAGTTCAAACTTTATATTACAAAGAAAAGCACCAATCAAGGCAGCAACCAAAGTTCCTTATATGAAAAAAAATTCACAATTCTTGCACAATAATTCCATTATCCATCATAAAGTAGAATTGCTCTTGAGTGTAATAGTTAAAAAATCCCGTTATAAATAAAAATAATGTATTTTTTACTAACTGGTTTTTCTACTAGGCAAGGCTTTTGCTCTTCAGAGGACACCGAATTTCAATCAACCTTAAAATGAAATGCAACAAAATATTTGGGAAAAATGTCATACTTTTAAGAGATAAAATAGACTTTGCGGTAATTTGACGCCATGTCTGACCTGATAAATCCTTCAGGTGAAACTTGTTTTGCTTTTTGTAAAGATCTTTCTTCTATGCACTACTTGTGGTAGCAACTTGGGGAAAGAAATGAAAACTTCATATACACATGTCAACAATGTGTAAGTACATATGTTCTTATGCCCTTTAGAAAAAAAAAAAACTTGAGAAATATGTTGTATTGAATAACTTTAAACATTTGCTCAATCAGTAGGTAAATATAGTTATCAATCAAATAAAAATTCATGAATTTATGTGCGGTAGCAATATTATCAAAAATCCATCGTATATTATTTTCTAAAGTTTCTCTGCAGCAACTATGCGACGTTTTATTTTAAGTATACACGTGTAGCAGTGTTTGTAAATGTATTCGCTATGAAAATGCAATACGAGTATATTGTATGTAAATTTGCGTAACAGCAAAACGAGCAACTTGTAACTTTATTTCAATTTTGATGTTTGCAGGAATACGCTGAATGCGTGCCAAGCCCTCGGAGCCGCATACATGGTGGTGCATGATAATGGCATGGCATGCATGCGGTGGTGGCAAGCAAACCCTTTAAGCAAGAACAGAAATGTAATCATTTCGTTCGTTTCGATATTTCTTTTTTGGAACATTCTTCAATTCTTTTTCTTGTTGTCGTTTTTTTTATATTTTTTATTTTTTAATAAAACACATTTATTGGTTATTTTCTGCCATTTTGCTTCCAGTGATTTTTGTCAAGCATATTGTCAAGTATATATATGTATGTATATGTGTACAGATACTTTTATGTGTAACGATAAAAAAGTGAACAGAACCAAAAAGGGGAAAATTCTTCATCATATTGCACTCGTTTTGTATTTTATAACATAAATTTGTTCCATTAAAGTTTTCCATTACTTCAGTCCATTTGTTACTCAGAAATGATCATTGTTATTGATATATTGAAAGGTGTCGCTGTTTCAATGACCTAAGAAAGAATACACTTTTTATTCTACCCAATAATTATTTACATTGGAGAAGCAAAGTGTAGGTCGGCAGGGTTCCTTCTGTGACATAGAACTTATACGTTTTCTTTATTGCCATCAATAGCCCAACTAACCGGATACCAGGGCAGGGCATACTTTATTGTATCAATCCAGTTCAGTTCACAGATATTGGGTCATAAGTCATGAAACGCAAACATTTTGAAAATAGTAGCTTTAACATTAAACATTTGTCAAATTATAAACAATTACTTCTTTGGCTACATCTAATTTGAATAGTTTTTATAAAAAATGGATAAATGGATAATTCTCGTTAAAGCTCCAGTAGAACTCAATCAACACCAAATCTAGCAGACATTTTTGGCCAAAGTTCTGAAGATTTTGCCTTAAAAAATTCGTTCCAAGTAAAAAACAATGCATTATGAACTATTCAATTCCTAAGCGTGAAGTAGCGGTAAGGTTTGAAGTTTCCATTCCCATCATTTTGAATCTTTTGAAACAAACCAACATGATTTAAAATATTTGTTAGATATTCTCCCAACAAAACTGGACAATTTATTACAAATGAAAATGTTCAGTTCCCAACATGCGGTCGAAAATGCTTTTGAGGAGTTTGTGGCCAAAGTGTGTAGATGCTGATGTAAATTATTCATTAAATATCAGATTCTTTGAATGTCCAACCAAAATTAAAAAAAATTGCTTTAAGTTCAATTCAATAACTTGAAGTATCGTTGATTATGAGATAAGCATCCTACACAACTGAGCTGTTTACATATTAATAGGAATAACTTTTTGGCATAAAATTTTGTCAAGTAGAAAAGCCTTCACATAGATTATAGCACGTAACTATTTGCCTTCCGGTTTCGTTTCGTTTCGTTACAACGTTGATGGCATTTTTAACAAATGATTGAAATGATTTTGTTGCTATGGTGAACGTGCTAAACCGTCATTGCGTATATTCAATTTACTGTCGTTCGGTTGGTTGGTTTGGTGGGCCGGTCAGTCATCAGCTGTGAGAGAGATAGGACAGTAGACAGCTCATCAGTTGAGGTATTGTGATGGTTGTTGTTGCTGGCTGTGGACGATAAACGATCTTAAATGAAGTAAATATCCAATCCTTTCCACCACCACTTCACTCCACTACACTGCACTCCACTTTACTGCATCCTAACGAAATTGGTTATTGCTTGTATTGCAACTCTGCTCCATGACAACCCTTGCAGGCAATAAGTAGAATAGTTTTTCATTCAATTCTCCTTTGTCTTAATACTGTCGGTTATATATGCATTGTATGTATCGGGGCGATAGTACAAGACATACCCCATACATGGTCTGGTAGGTTTAATGCGGCCCTATAAAGATGAGGCCATTAAGCATATTAACATGTAACATATCGTGTCGTTTGTTTACATTGTTTTTCTGCTTTCTTTTTGACAAATATAAAAACAACAACAACAACAATAACAACCATTTGTTTTATTGCTGTTCTTTAGTATTTTGTCGTCCATATAAACCTTTGCTAACGAATGGTTCGTGATGGTAAATTTTAACTAAACCAATTTAATTCCATTAAATGTAAGTCAAAGGTTGGAAAAAAGGAAAGGAAACAACAACAAAAGTAATGCATTGAACAAAATTGGTACAAATTGTTTTCACTTGTATGTGTGCATGATGCTAAACCATAAATAAAATGAAAGGACCTGAAACTACAAGCGTTGGCAAGAAACATGGATTCAAAGGAAATAAATCAAAAAAAAAAAAAAACCCACGTTCACCTTACTTTCTACATTTTAATCTTTTATTTCGTGTGATGGTAATTTTTAGAAAAATCAAGATTTCAAATTTAGGAACAGCCTGTGAACTGAATCATTGCCTAATACAATTCATTCTTGAATCGCAAACAAAGCTGCAAGGATCATATGAAATGTAAAAGCATAAGTAAAAGCATAAATAAATGTATATACGAGTATGAGCCTCTGCGTTAAGTTTCTGAGTTATGTGTATAAAAAAGATTATAAAATATTGTTGTTGTTGTTGTTTTTTTTTCAAATTTTAACCTTCCGTACGATATACTTGTAGAGGCGTTTTTCGTTTCACACGAAATATCCATAAATTTGTCAGTTTTTATGACGTTGTCAAAAATTGCAAAATATGTCAAGTGTAAAATATTAAATCAATCGCATGTATGTATTTTTTTTTTTGTTTTTTCATAATAAATGGGAGGGGCTATATGGCAGATGATGGTACCGCATCATACCATTAAAGCTTATTTCCATTTATGAATGGGCAAATTGTCCTTACGTCCTGCACACACCAAATATTTCATCACTTTACAAATGATTGAATATTTATATATAAATGAAAACAAATGAAAAAGAAAATTCGGCTTAAATCGAAGCTTAAATACTATCCCTATAAATATATGGAAAATGGGTGTGGCAGGTATCTGATTATGCTCGCTACAGTTTATGTAAGTTTGTAAACACATCTGTTATACAATCTCAGTCGCCTAGAACAAAATTTCAAATTTTTATCAAAATCAAAATTGGAATACCTAGGTAGGTAGAAGGTTTCCTTTAATTTTAAGGTACTAACAATTAGAAAAGAACTTGATTTTCGGTTCTACAGAAAAATTGATCAATTTTTATCCATTTTCAACTAAAATAATTGTCTCACAAATATTGTTTTCTACTTTTTGAGATTATATTTATGGGGTGACCGTGATATGATCATCTGATGATTTGATTATTAAATAAATTCAAAAGTTGAATTTGTTGAAGTCTAAAAAAATGCCAAATATCTTTTAAAAGGTAGTTTTTTTTATAGTATTATGTGTATATGATTTCAGTACCATAGTAATGCTTGTTTTTGCACCAAAAAAAAAGTTAATCCCTTTCTGTGGTATTCACCTTAAAATTAGCACCCTTGCCATGTCTGCGATTTCCATATATTTTTATTAATTATTTTTCTCAGTAACTCAATGCATCCTACTACTTATATTCGAAGTTGAAGTTACGTAAGTTTTAAAATCCATTTAAAGCTTTGAAATCCAACTTGTACGACAGTTCAGCAAATAATGCACATCTTGAAGGTTGCAGTCTTAAGTGTTTCACAACAATAATAATGAAACTAAATAGAATCTAAAAATGTAGAAAAGGGAAAAGCAAAACATACCAACAACAACAGCAACAATTGCTGTCATTATTGTTGTTTCTGTTGCTGTTGCTGTTGCCGTTGCTGTTGCCGTTGCTGTTCTATAGATATTTTCATTAAATTAAGTGCTTTAAATTTGCATACAGACGTTTATGATCATTACAGCAAATTACTATTGCCAATATGTACGCGCTCGGCTTTGCCTCTCCCTGCCCACCACTCGCTTCTTGTTATGGCATCGGTAATAGTAGCAGCAGTAGTTTGCATGAAGTGAAAACGGCATTTTTCCTTTAACAAGCTTTATTCTTCTTATTCTTCTTCTTCTTCTTCTTCTTCTTTTTTTCCCCTTTTTGCCTCGTTTCTTTCTTATTTTTTGTGTAATGTGCTGGTGGTGGTGGTGTGTGTGTGTGTGTGTGTATTACACCAATATTAATATTGAATATAAATTTTATTATCTTGCGAAATATTTTCAGCGTTTCTCTATAAAAATTATTGCCAAGAATTTTCTCTGTAATGTATTGTATTAAACTTACAAAACTTAGTCGCACACACACCCACCTACACACTTATAAATATGTACATTATATACATAATAAAAAAATTTGAATAAAATGAATGAAAAAGTCGTTGTTTATATATCGTGTATACATAAAGTGTGTCAAAAGTAAATGCTATTATAGAAAATTGTGTTCGTTATAAATGGGGGAAGTAAAAAATTTGGTGCACAGCAAACTCTTTCAATTTAACTTTTTTTCCTTTTCTTTTTTTTATACATCTTGTAATAGGCAATAAATTGGGTTTATTAAAACGTTTTTACTGCTTAATAAAATAAACTTTATTACTACAACGAAAACTATGTTTTTTGAATCTATATTATACAAACGTTTGCGTGTGTGTGTACTACGGTGCGTTGAAGAAAACTGCTACTTCACAAGTGCCACACTTTCAATTCATAATAGGCTTTTCATTTCTAAATATGAACAGAGAACACGCTCACACGCTCATACGCTCAAACGCTTTCCTAAAAATCCTAAATTTATAATTAGTGTCCATAGTCCATCGAAGACCTGAAAATGAGCGACTGATCACATACTACATTTTAGTGGTCTGTACATCACTTGTGACCAACATTAAGCAAATTTTTGAACTATTTGCAACATCTGTCAAATATGTATTTTGAAGTAGGACACTTAGCTCTTTCTGATGGTACTTATAAAGCGTCTTAACGTCATTTTAAGGAAATAAATGTTGAAAAAATTGATAATCTGTCATTTTGAAGTGTCCACTATAATTTATTTAGATTGACATTTCCCAAAAACTTGAACTGAAACTTTTAAAACTTTTCTTTCATTAGATTGAAATTTTATTTAATTTGAAACTTACACTTTCAGCTTAAATGAAGCGCAGCCCGAGACTGCACGAGACATTGATTGTTGCAGCTTCCATAAGCTACATAGTTGGTTATGGGGTATGAGTAACATTTCATAAACATACTCAACGAGCGACCGCCTTCTATTTATTACATTAATCAACAATACTAATATTTGAGAAATGTTGTTGCTTTGATGGATGACTGTACTAAAAGTTATAACTTAACAACTAAACAAAGACAAATGTTGCCAACTAATCACTCTTTGGAGATGACAAAGTAATTATCCAAATACATTTATACACCCTACGTCTACAAGGCAAGACGTTAAGCACCCCATTATAAACCATAATACAGATGTAAAACAAAGAAGGCAACAGGATTTTAGTGTGGACACACACACACACACACACACATATATATATACATGGTTGCATTTGTGTATTTGGAAAATGAACAGAATTTCAATTTTGCAATTACCACCACATACTGAACGTGAGGCCCTATATAACTTTATAAGCAATTAGTTGTACGTTTGCGGTTAATATATACATATACTCGTATATAAACTTGGGGTATCCTGGACACACAAACATACAAAAGTATATATTATATGTATTTGTAAACAAACACTAAACGGATAGCCGCAAGATTTTAAGTAAATTTTTGTGAAATTGAGCCCAATTTGAATGAAGAATACATACGCACGCTTGCTAGTAGATTAGTTGGTTGTATGATTATTCAAGTGTTGGCAATGGGAGAAGTTCTTAGAGGGGGGAAATTAGCCAATCATTCCACATTTTGCATTGCTTGAAGTTTGGCCACAAAAGTTTAACACCAATAAGTTGATAAAAATTTTATTTAATTTTCTATTGCTCTTAATTTTTATACAAATATTCATTTATTTAAATACGCAAAAGTACTTATGACAGATACTCAGTATATGTTCGTGTAAGCAGGCTCACAAATATTGACATAAAAAAAGAGGAATTCATCCATACGATCAACATCGATTATTATGGTGGTAGATGCACGAAAATATGCAAGTATGTGTAGTAAACTTGAAATGCGGGTCACCATGAAAAACTGTAAAACATTTATGTATTGTGTGAATGCCTTATTGTTCAATTGGCACTCGTATATTTATTTATTTCTGTTGGTATACTTTCTGTTTACATATGCATTTGTTTTATTTAGACATTTGCTTAAAAAAAATTGTTCCATTTTTGTTATTCTTAAATAGGTTACAAGAGGTTACAATGTTTCTTATAACAATCGATTCAAAATGTTCTTTTGTTGTGTGCCACGTGACACATACGTTGAGTCACATTAGCTAAGGTAAATTATATGAAACTAGAATGTGTCTTAAACCAAATCGTTTATACATTTCACATGTACTTAAAAACAGTGGGCGTGGCAGGTACATCAATACGCTTTTTTATCTATTATCTGTCTATTAAACGTCAAAGCTTCATTTTTATGGCAGATGAATAGATTTTTGCTTATTGTGGGTGTGGCTTTTGACCGATTTTACATATTTCAAATAGCGAAAAATATCTGTTCAAAACTTAATTTTAATATCACGAAATTTACGCCATTAACAGACAGACACGGGGACTTAAATAACTAGAATGATTAATTTTTTGATGATGACCAAGAATTTATATCTATTTTGTAGGGTTTCTGAGCCGCCCTTCTAGGTTCTACAAATGGAAAGAGAAACTTAGCATCTTATGTGAAGGATATAAATAAAGTTTTCTATTCTATTGCGATGCGAAGACTTTCAACCACACGATTTCACACAATTTATAGTCTCCTCTGGATGACTGGATGGCCACATTTTATGTTATGTTTTTCTACAGTTAATACTCTAGGCCTACTTATTGGCCCAAGTGAAGCGTCTTTTTGGCACATACACCCAATCAAGCTAACCTAAACCAGGGGCAGTGAAGCATTTAAATGAAATTCTATCTAACTCTCAAATGTTCAAATTATTAAAAAATTAAAAAATTCTTTATTTTTATATTATACTTGTACACGAACTGACAAATAAAAGCATATTTTTAATTAAAATAAAGATTCTCACTTGATGTAAGCATATATGTCTGTACGTCCGTAATATTATTATCTGTAAAAATATAATAAAAATCAAAGTTTGTAGTTTTATTATACTATGATTATAACGAAGCACAAGATCTATTGAATATCGCAGTTGTGTAACCCCCCCTGGGAATACATTAAACACCATAAATAATAAATGTAGTGCTCTTGCCTAACTTAGTAAATGATATAAATGTTTACCCTATTGTTACAATTTACGTTGAATAGTTACTTGTAACATCATCTCATAAATTTTGTTATGGAGAGATTTTCGCAAAAATATTGTTTATAACATATGAGAAAACATTTTTTGTACATATTTTGCGTAATTTATTACGATAACACACACACACATATATATGCATATGCATAAATACTCAAGTACATATTTTATAATCTGTATAATTTATCGTTTAGTAAAATATTTTGTAAAACTAATGAAAGTTTTCTATACAAGTATTTAATTGACATCGAATTTCGTGTACCCATCCCTTACTTTAAAAATATACTTGAAATACTCATTCGATGCTTTTGTAGAAAATGTTTGACATTATTATACAAAAAATATATAGAAGACTTTAAGAAAGATGAAAAAAGGTTTCCTTGGTTAAGTTATGCTGTTGTATCCTTTTTATATAATAATGATACTTCGTTTATTCATAAGGAAAGAATCCTTGCATAAAATATTTATTCAAATTGTTAAAATAAAACAAGTTTTCAGTAATAGCCTCAAAACAAATGATTTACTTTGATATCCTATGCTTAAAATAAATGATAGACTAAGTTTATACAATTATAAACTTTTGTAATTTATTCATCATCATGAAAATCTGAATTTTAAATTTGATCAACTTTTGAAAAGCCACGCCCACAATAATATAAAAATCTATCTATTAGGCACAAAAATGTAGCCATTAAGTTAAAATGTTAAATATGTACTCAATTTGACGTAAATCATATTTAGTTTCGCTTTCATTTTTAATTTGTTCCAATACCGCATTACATACCGAATTATTTTGGCCTATTTTCCAAACATCCTGTATATATACATACGAGTATATATATATATTTCTAGGTTATATATTAATTTTCTCTGTTTTCTGCATATTCTGAAGATGATAACTTTATCCACTCATCTATCGCGCAGTGCTAACATTGCAATTTACTGAAAGGTATAATAAACGAAGAAAAAAAAAGTGTAAAATCCATATAAACAACACCAAGTACAACAACAGTACAGTACAAGTACACAACTTTGTTATAATTATTAACAGAGATAGCAAGAGAAAAGAATTGTATACAGGATGAAGATGAAGAGGCATTATTCAAAAGTCGTTGATATAATAAAATTTTGTTGTGTGCGAGAAGAAGAGAAGCTATATAGTTCTTAAAACTAAGCCATGCCTCTTATGCCGCCAAAAGAAATATGATAAACGAAACAAAAATAAAACTCAGCAGCATCAATGTTCTCTATCTCTCGCTCTCTCTCGCGCTCTACAGTGAAAGTAGAAAATATGAGTTATAAGCGTAAAACAAAAATGAAAGAAGGGAATTAAAAAAAAAAACAAGTGCCATTAATACAAAGCCAACCACAACCAACCAGACATTCAGCGAACTTACATTATTTTTAACTGTAGGAGTGTAAGCTATTGTTTTATAATCTCGTTAACGTGGCTTGTAAAACTTTACATACCAAAAGATAGATCGTTAAAATTTTCACTTTTCCTGTTTAAAAATAAAAAAAAAATAGAAAAAACTATAAATTTAAAAAGCGAGAGAAAGCGGAGTTTTTTTTTTTGAAAACTTGGCAAAATTGGGGGCATTGTGTTATGTTGCGATGGAAAAGCGTTTCTTATTCAAATTTTTTTTTTTTTAAAGTATTTATTCTGAAATCTTCACGTCCGTCTGTCCATCCAAAGCGTTGCATATTTAACTTCTAGATTTTTTAAAATCAATACAATAAAATTTCAAACAAAAATTAGTTATCTACTCAAAGATAACCTTCATTTAAAAATGGATTATATTTCAAATTTTCCAAAAATTTATGTTTTTGATGCTTTTAAAAACTTTTCAAATTTCAAACATTTTCCAAGCAAATAGTTAAATAATAAATGTTGTATGTTTTATATTGTTTTATAGAAAATTTCCTTCACGAGATGATTATGTAAGTAAGTAACAAACTTAACTTGATAGCTTTCATAAGTAATAAGTAAACATGCATCTCAATTTAGTTTTGTATGAAAACAGACATGCACAAACGTCATTATTGTGTTATATAATACATTATTAATACATATATATATATATATATAATACCTTGAATGTAACAACGTAATGTATATAATTTATTTAGTGGTTGTGTGTGCACACAGACTGGGGCGTTATAGTGCATACTTGTAAAAGTTTTTTAAGGGAATAATTTTTTTAAATTTCCTTCTATATATACAAAAACTCAAAGAGTATAATTAAGTAAAAGTGTTATTATTCATATTTATAAACATTTGTTATTTATATCATTCATGCAATGGTGTCTCTTAAGGAGTACAAGCACTTACAAGACCGCCTTCTGTTCTTGCTCGATTACTTTCATTTGAAATATTATTACACCCATTCTACAACTCATGCAGAATAAAATGCTAGCACCGTAATGAATGTTTGCTATTAAAAATCAACTAAATTGTGTTCTTATTCTTATATTCTATAAAAGTGGCAGTCTGGGTGGGTTAGCTAAGCAGCACAAGGCTGTAAAATAATATATGGATGGATGTCCGCCTTTCGTACGTAGGTCTGTCCTTGTAAATGTGTGGTCACATTCTTTAAGATATTTCGATGAAATTCCCTACAAGGATTATTTTTCAAACCATAGGAAGTCGCATTATAAAAAAACTATTTCTATATAGAAAATTCGCAATTACGTTTACTAAATCAAATCAATCAAAATTATAGTCCAATTTGTCCAAGTAAGTGATAAGCTGAACTAAGCTCACAATTTAAACTTAAAATTAAGAATCTTAGCTTTAAATATTATATTCAAATAATATTAAAAATCCTTTTCATTTGACATTTAATAAAATGAGAATTTCTTTAGTAATTAGGAAAAAACATAATTAGAAAAGGCGACACTTTCATATTTGAATTATTTTCCTAATTGTATAATTTACTAAACAATAAACGAATAAACACTTCAAATGGAAATATTTGAAATTAGTTAAAGAATTGCATTGAAAGTATTTCCATTTCATTTATGTGGAGAATAGTCAAGCAAAGGAGAGACATATGACATCAACATGTGTGGTATGTGTTTAAAATTCGTTATAAACATTCTTACGATTCCTTTTCATACTACAAAGAAGGAAAACTGTGTATGTACTACAATAATAAAGGAATTCTTGGAGTCTTAATTGCCACAGTTATAAACTGCTGCAGAGTGGGTAAAGGAGAACGTAGAGGAATAAGTTGTGTAAAGTTTTAATGCAAACTCACATGAAATTTTGATAATAAATAAACAAGCAAAACACACTCAACACACTATACCAATATTTAGTCGCATTCGCAAAAGACTTTCTAGACACTTAACTTGATAGAAAGAAAATTGCTTTAAATTTTGTATTAAGTAGTTGCGTTCAAGACAACCTTGTTCTCTAGCCAAGCAATCTAATGTAAGACTTTGTTAAGGTGGCAACACATTTACTTTATTACATTTTTTATATTGCTGAACGAGTAGTTTTAGTGCATGTTGTGGCTTTCTTCACAAAGGAAACATTTTCAACAATTTCCAGTTAGTTATTGCAAGTGTACAATTTGTACTCGGTGGCTAAACGTTAAACGTGACAAACGACTAGGTAGCATTCTTCTTTTAAATGAAGGGCATTAGAGAAATGTTGAAAAGAAAAATATATGTGGCATGTTCTTTAAGTATTGTTGGCAACAATTTTAATTGATAATTACACAAAAACCAATTATACACAAATTAAGTAAAAGTATGATAAGTTTCTCTTTTTGCTTTCAACTTCCAACAATACGTTGTGGAACACTTGAGCGGTGGGCACATACCAAACAGACGGTATGTGTTTGATATGAAAACCCTCGTTTAGAAAAATGTTGCTGGAACATAAACTATAATTAATGTATTTATTATTTAAATGTAAAAAGGAAAACGTATTTCATTTACACATCACGAAACATCTGGGTTGCGTGCGATAGCTTACAAAAGCATAAGAAGAACTTTCCCTTTCACTTTCACTTTCACTTTTCTTAAATACGTTATGGTAGCATTACGCACGTAATTATTGAAATATTATATAAACAAACAAGTCTGAGAGCATTTTTTTAATGCATTTTTGAGAAAATGTTGACCCATTTTTCATAAAAAAGTAAAGACTACACAAGATGGCGGTTGTACTAAGTTTATGATTTCATGCAACACCAACAGAAAAATGCTTAAATATGCACCGAATTAAAGCAAACATTAAACGCTTAGATTAAAACAAAGGCAGCGGCACCCTCCACCTTCTTCATACAATCAGTGGACCTTCATTTGCACACCATTACAAGAATATGGGCGACATATTAGTGTTTGTTCAAAAGTGTAGAAGAGGGCGAGCTACACTTGCAAAAGTATGGCGTGTCGAGTTAGCTTCTCTGTACGTCCGGGTGTCTGTGTAAATGTGCATATATCAAACTAAAATTTGTCATTGAAAATTGGCCAAATTACTCAACGTATGCGTTCACAATTTAACAAAGTTCAACCGTGTTGGGCGAGCTACATAATTCGTGGAGCAAATTTCAAAAAATTATAATGGATTTGGCATCCACCTAATCCGATTTTTCAATTCGTTAGTTACCTCAAAATTAATAAAACTTTATATTTAGATCTAAGCTGGTCAAAGTTTTCTTAGAAGTAAAACAACTTGACTGCATTTTAAAAATTAAAAATAATTTTTCCGGCTGCCCAAGTTTATGGGTAAGATTGATAATAAAAAATAAGTGTTGATACAGAAGATTTTTTATTACTTGAAATTTTATTGAAATCTAAAACTAATGTCATGTGTGATTGATTAGGGTTGATTTAATTGTTTTTAAAGAAAAATTTTGACACAATTTAATACTAAATGGACAGATTTATGCTGTTTTATTAAAAAAAAAATTCATTTAAAATTACTTTACAACCAAAAGTGTTTTATTTTATGCTTTTAAAACGCTTTATAATAAAAATATCATATTTTAGTATAAAATATGCGTAATTACCGGGAGAGACAACCACAAAAATAATTAAATAAATATAAATATTCATAATATGAATGAAGCATCTATAGAGTAAACGAGTGTGAAGAATTTAAAGGATTAAGAATGGATAAAACATGAAACAACAAATGAACTGGTACAAGTGAATGAATGTTGTATTCGCTCAAGCACGACCATTTCATTTGAAATTATCGTACAATAAATGGCGAGATAGAATTAAATGGAGCACATTTTATTATTAAATCATTCTGCACCGACTTTTGTCTAAATATATTCAGAATTACTATAATGATAGAAAGGGTTCTAAAATCGGTTCATGGTCCCATCCAATCAATTTTCAATAGAATTCCTCTTCAAGACAATATAAGTTTTTATACCGAATTTCATAGAAATATTTGAAGAAATTCGACCTGTAGCTTTGACATATGTACGAGTATACAGACAGATGGACCGACGGACATGTTTAATTCTATTGAGTTTTTGAATATAAAAATTGATATTATTTCACATAAAATCTTTACATAAATGAAAGCGGCTTAAGGAAAATTCTTGAAGCTATTCAAGTAAACCTGTAAAGATGTAGATAAGATGCACAATCATTGCATAAACCATATGTATAATGGATTGGGGGGAAGAGTAACTTTCTTAAACTGCTTATATTAAGAGAAGATAAGAAATTTCAAATGTGATGGATTTTGTCTTGAATTTTGAATAAACACAGATTTTATACTTTTTTTTTTTTCTTTAAATATGAAAATTAACAAAACAGATTTAATGTCACACTCACTTAAGCTCTCATTTTACTTCCTGTTTCTTGCATAGATGCCGCAAGGGAAAAAGCTTGCCTCTAAATATGAAAAAATAAACATAAATGTCAGCCACATAAGTACAGTTGGTGGATGGTTTTCTCGTCTATTAAACTAATACGTTTTATAGGACATGCGTACATATACCAATAAATTATATGCACTGACTTGAGCAGCATAATATTGTTTAAAAAAAAAATTTTTGTGCTTAAGAAGGTTCACATATTGCTGCAGGGTATTTATTGGGACACAAGTTAATTTTTACACAATGAAATACAAAAATTCATCTAATACTACTGCAACAATATAAAAATAAGAACAACAATAACAACAACAACCACAATCCCAACAATATCAATAACAACATAATCATGAAGCAGTAATGACTACATTGTGGACTAAAGAGCATAAAACATGTACTAAAGCAAAACATGACAAGTTTTAGGGAAAAAACTAAGAATAGAAGAAGATGACGATGATGTGGAAGAAGAAGAAAAGTTATAACGTTCGAGTGTAAGGATAAAGTTTTCATATGTTTCGGAAATTACTTCGTCTTTACACATATTGTACAGAGTGTGTTTGTATGAGTGTGGCCACAATGGATGGGTGCGTATGACTTTCATACACTTCTTCGTTCAAGTAATAATAAAGATGTTGAATGTACACAAAAAGGGATTTACTCTCATTCGGGGGTTTTTTGCCTTCTCCTTCCATTTCTATTTAGAGTTGTGTGCTATGCAAAAAAGTTTTCAGCCAGCAGCAGGAGAAATTTTATTTTGTTCACACTTTTGTTTGTGAAACTAAGCTGTGTAAGCTAAGTTACAAACATCGACTGTATTGCAGTTGTAGTAAAATCTAAAGCCTTCCCGTACCAAACTCAAGTTATTAACTACAACGTTTAGTGTTGCTTGCCTTGTAGCTGTTGCTGTTGTTGTTGTTAATGCTATACTTGTTTTCAAATTTTTCATTAAAGGAAAAACGTATATCTTGGCCCCCACAAAATTTTATCGTACTGTTTCTTGTGTATGCTTTTAGGTGTATGCGTGTGAGTGTAAGGCGAATATTAAAAAGCAAAACCTCAAGTAAAACTTCTTTGCAATGCTGGCACTTTTGTTAAGTTAACTTTCTCTACCTGGACATACTTCAATACTTTTAATACTTCACACACTTACCAGCAAAAATAAACCCTACAAACGAAACCGTATGGTCAGAAAAGAAAGATGCTTAAGGCAAAATAATCTTTATGGTTCTCGTAAATAGTTGGTAAGGTAGCTGTGAACACCCCGAATGAAAATAGAAATGATGAATGCTGTGATAAATACATATTCTTAGTAGTGATGTTTTGCCGACTTCATCCATCATTATAATGATTATGGAGGTATATTGGTTTTTATCAAATGTTTGTAAATACCAGTAGGAAGCGAGTCGCATCCCCTTTATTCTCCATTTATTCTTAGTCGGCACGCTTAAGCTCGTCTATCGGTAGTCTTTTACCACTCAAACGAGCACCAACATTGGGCGACATTACAAATGGGAAAAATCCGTTCAGAGACGGCTCAATTATTCAATGAAATCTATTTAGTTCAGTGCAGCAAATTTCAATTTTGAAATCTGTAATATAGTCTTTCTTTCAATCACCAGGTTTTAGTTGAGATATTTCAATAAAATTAGCTGGAAAATGGAGTATTTTCATTAACCCCTCTTTACATAACTTGTTATACTTAAATATTATCTAAAAACTTCTCCAGCTTCATTTATTTATCAGTTTAGAATAAAGAAACTATACAAGCATCTAACTTGGCCTCTAGCTTTTTAAGGGATAAGGAAATTTGAAAAGTTTGTTTTTAGTTCGTTAACAATTTTATGGGTAAACAATTTGTTTATTAGGTACGCAAAAATAAAAAATTAAAAAATAAATAAAATTTGGCTTGGGCCAAATCTAAAATACCCTCCACCTCCCTGATGGGCGTGGCAGGTATATAAATATCTTCTTTTTTTTTTTGTAAATTGTGGGCATGTCTCGAAATTGTTACAGATTGCTAAGGAAAGTGCTTCCTTTTTTTTTGCAAGGCAAAAAGGGTAACATTTTCATACATTTTTTCCGTGTTATTTGAAAAATTGTCTAAAAAGATGAAAAATGAGAAATTTTCTTCGGAATATTTTTAAGAATAGTTGAATCATTTCACTGAAGATTCTTTTACTTTTAAACGCATGAATATTGGGCGTTATAAAAAAAAAACAATAGGGCAAATAAATTGAAGTAGAAAACTTTAGCAAACGCATACCATAGATGGGTGCATAGGGAAAACTAGGAAACTTTTAAACGGCCCAAGTAATAATTTGTCGCATTGCGGATATGTTTTTTCGTTTGGCTGAACTATCTCTTCTATCTCTGTAGTGCATAAGAATACAGACACATTTGCTAAGAGAAGTTTTAAAGTGAATTGTTCACATGAGTTAGAGGATATATTAAATTTGTTATGCAGTCAGGGGCCCTGAACCCTTCAAGAGTAGTAGAAACTTATGCGGCCCCCTTATGAAGCTGTCTTCTGCTTGTATTTATTTGTTCCGTATAATGTTGATATTATCTTTTCATCTTTCGCATCCTGCCATTAATAATGAATTATGAAAAAGAATAATAATTTTTTATACGCATTTCTGTTCCTTCACATCCACTCTGCTGTGCTAATATTTATGCGTTCGATATTTGCATTTATGCTACGTAGATAAATAGCATTGATATGCAAATAAAGAACGAAATGATTATTTGATGACAAACGGAAGCAAATGTCTTATTTTCCTTACATAATTTTTTTTTTCTTCCATATTGTTTACAACTGCTGTCGCTGATTATTTCCATTTGCTTTACGGCATATGTAAATATTTTCACATTCACATATTCATTTATGTGCGTGTGTACACATAAAAAATTTAATGAAATGAAATGAATATATATCGCAAGTAATTGTTTTGCTTGTTTTTTTATTTTTATCTTGAAAATATCTCTTTTGTAGTTATTAATATTAATGGAGTCGTAGATAAAGTGCGAGTAAAATTTAATGTAACTTATTATGCATATAAAACTAAAAGTAACTTATGTCTCGGTGTTAAGGTAAGGCCCAGTTTTGTTTGCCATACACATATCGATAGATAAAATGGATAATTAAATGGCCCACAATCGACAAAAAAATAAATTTTGTATTGGACATATATGGTTAGATAACAGACACGCCCATTATTTACCATATTTGACTTGTTAGTTGGTACGTAATGCAAATAGTATAATAAGCCTAACCAAGTATACGCCACGTTCCCTATTTGTAGATATATGCACCCTAAGATTTGACTAAACGTCAAATTTAGTTACTTTACTTGTTATGTACAATACACCTAATTCTCTTTTTGCACGAATTGTTTTCTTTTAACACGATTTTCAATTTTTTTTTTTTAGGTCGAACCAATCTACTATTTTTCCATTTATCCACAAATTTTTTGGGAACGTATCTATCGTGTAAAAAGAGAATTGGGTGTATATTGAGGTATTTACGTCAAAGTGAAGCTTACCGGAATTTTGTAATACCTGATAAGTAGAACAAAATCCTAAAATGTTAAAACATGTAAAAAATAAAACAATGAAAGGATTTTCTTTCCTGCCCTCATAAATCATCGCAATTACAGCACAATTTATTATAAAACTAAAATAAATAAAATATTTATGTACAATAAATAATTTGCAAGGTTACCGCCACCTGACATATTTGCTGCTGCTGCTGCTGCTGCTGCTTGCCGCCTTTATCTGTGCGTGCAAGTCGCGCTCATTATCATTCACATAAATCTGGGTCGCATGTGTGGATTGTGTGTGATAGTCATCATCATCAGCAGCAGCACCAGCAGACATCGATGAATTATTACAAAATTCCTATACACTGAATACAAAACTATAACCAAACTGAACTGTATGCACCTTCTCCGCACTGCAATCTAGACAATATAATTTTTATGTCTTTGCATACATGCCATACATATACGAGTAAGTGTGTCTGTATGTGTGTTTTTCCATCATTACTGACACACTTTCGCCACCATTATGTATTATGCAAAATAGAGTAGAATGAAGTGAAAGAAGAATAACAAGAAAAAAGCAGAATTGTACAAAATCTGTTGAACAAAGGGAAAACGTGGAAATTGGTGTGGAAGTGAGCACTATTTTACATAAATCGATAGTGAATTTATTAAAGTTTCACTCGAAATGACACTAAGTGTATATTGAATGGTTCTTATTTTTTTATCTCTATCTCACTTTTCTTCTATGATTTATTTTATTTTTATATTTTGACTGACTTGGCAATTTTTTCTATGTGATATATTAGATGCCAGCTGTATAGGTTACGTAACATAGTTTCTGCATATTTTTTTACCTTGCATCAAGTGGTTATAAACAGATTATTAAAGCGTTAGATTACAATCTATCGCTGACTACAACTTTTTCTATTATCATATTTTAAGTCTATAATTGGATGGATGTTTTCTAAAATTTCATTTTTCTGAAATTACCGGTCTCATAAACATATAACGGATTAGGTGGGTTAAGCGTATCCTAAGCAAAAATGTTGAGAGAATATTTAGCACTTTCTAGATTAACTTTTCCGCGTCGATTTACAAGATGTGATCCAAGCATTGTCATGCCGAACAAATAATTGTTTTTTGCTTTTGTTTAAGCCGTTTAATGTTTACTGTGTGACAAACACATCAATTGTATTGGAGAGGGATACACTATTACAGCTTCACACCT
The DNA here is from genome assembly GCA_949710015.1 of Crataerina pallida. Taxonomy (NCBI): domain Eukaryota; kingdom Metazoa; phylum Arthropoda; class Insecta; order Diptera; family Hippoboscidae; genus Crataerina; species Crataerina pallida. The sequence goes on along the minus strand of OX453290.1, from coordinate 2,138,177 downwards.
TTCCGATTTTACTTTTGAAAACAACTTGCTTTAGAATCACTCTCAACCCACGGAAGCTTTTAAGTTAAACGCTTAGAAAATAACCATTAGTAATATTGCGCAAGAGAAAGTTTTATGGTATTAACGCTAAATTTCCTCGTGCAGGGTTCTGTTGCTTTGAAAAGGTTTGCATATTGTAGAAGACTTTTATAAGTACCGATCTTACGATTTCCCATTTTACTCAAGCGCCCATGCTGAATCCCTTTTTTATCCTTTTTCGACTTTGAGATTTTCAAATTTTCCAAAAAAAATATGAGCACCGTACATAGATATCATTTGCTAACATAGAAAAAGAAATTATAAATAAAAAAAGAAAAAGAAAAATTCTATCAAATTCTGAACAATAGAAAACAAAGTCATGCAACTAATTCAATATGAAACAAGTGTTGAAATGTGTCGGAATGCTAACTGTGTTCTATATAAAGAAATTAGTGTTTTAGCACATTTCACACATTTATGTCACAAACTGGTTTTGCACAAATGTCTATCATTACTTTGTCTTTATCCCTCTACCCCCACCCACTCTAATTCTGTCCATGCCTACATGGCAATGCATAAGTGTTGAATACAATGATATTCAATAAGCACTTTTCAATGCTTTAAACATGACATGAATAATTGAATGCCATAAAATATAAAAAGACATTCAATTCTCATTTATTGTCTATAATTGAGTATCCATGATGACACTAACATAGCCGTCCACTTTGCAAGTTGCAAGAGGGGGGGAATGGAATGAATGGTTTTTTTTTTATAGATAAGTAACTTATAGTTTATTATTTATGTAAATGTGAATGCAACTTGAATATTTGTATACAAGAAAGAGGAAATTTATTTATTTTGTGTTGCTATGGCTTCTACAAAGTACGTGTTGTTGAAAGTTATTTAATAACATTTTATAAAAATTTCTATGAAAATATGCAGTATAGTGTAATGACAAGGTGAACAAAAGCGAACCGCATGCCATTCCAAGAGGTACTCACAATACATCATACATATATTCAAAACATATAAAATTGTCTATATTTGGGGTTGGTGTTGGTTAAGTGTTATATGCCATCGATTATATGTTTTTGCTTTTCTAAAGCTCGCCTTTTTTGTTTTCTTCGCCATATAATTGTGATATTTCAATAGGAGCCAAATTTCTCCAAGTCGAAGTCTATATTTCTAACAAATATTTTCAAAAAAAATTGAAAAAAACGTGTTATTTTAAAGTTCAAACAAAAAATATTCTAAAGAGATTTTTTATAAATGATTGCGGAATAACAAACTTGGTCAATTTCAATTTTAAAAGGAAGCTCCACCTATACATAAAAGTTGTTTATGCTTTAACAGTTTTGCATATTTCTCAAGTCCTACGTCCCAGCTAATATATGCTGCATTACGTATCCCTGCAGTTACAATAGCATTTACTCCCATTTTCATTACAAGGATATATATGTGAATTGTTACTGTTAAATAAAACTGCAGCAATCAATTGATTTATTATCGGGTTATTTGTATTGTTATGTAACCGTACCATACATTCATTTATTTATAAATATATACGCAAAGGAACAACTCTATCTATGGTTTTGCAAGTTTAGCCTTAAATTTTATTGTATTTTACGTGCTTTCCAAATATTGCATTGTTTGTATTTCTTCTCTATGGTATTTATTTTATTTTCATCTATTAGTTTGTATGCTATTTGAATGGTTGATTGGTTGGTTGTCTGCTTGGTTAGCTACCTAACAATTTATTTCTGCTCCACGTGTAGCAAAGGGTTTATTAAATTTGTGCAAATGTTTGGTAGTGAATTCCTGAATCCTATTAACCATAAGCGTCCGTCTGTCCATGAACATTTTTGCTCAAGCTTTATGTTGCATTTTTTAAATGTTTCCTTAAAAATTGGCCCAAGAACATATAATGATCCGAAGACGAACCCTTCCCATACAAGATCCCATTGGAAAGGAATACGAAAATTTTCACATTATAACAGATTTTTTTTTTTGGACTATTTTTAGAACTCCTTTCTATATAACGATATTTCACAAAGTATCTTATGCGCCAAGGTCTCGTGTTGCTTAATTATAACATAATTTGTGGAACTATTAGATGGTCGGGCATAACCGACTATAACATTTAACAATTGGGTTTTTTTTTTTACTTTTTCCCTTTTCTTTATATCTCCAGGGGGTGCAAATGCATGATGCTTGAAAAGGGATTTCTTGTAAACAAGCTTTAATTAGTATGAAGAGAAATCTATAAGAGTGTTGCCCGAACTTTATACTGTACATACAATAAAATTCCGTTTCACCCATTCGTTCAGTTAGATTGCAGGCATTTACGTACGGAAATATTTATTGTTGTATTTATGTGCTTTTTTGTTTGTTTTAGTATTTAATCTAAATCGTTTTAGAAATTTTTATTCATTTTAATCCATTTGCTGTTCTTCTGTTATTTCAATCTTCAATGTACCGATGTGTGTATGTTCGTAATGCTCTAGTATCCGTTTGTGCATCTGTGGTATTTGAAAATTTGTTGATTTCTTTAGGAGTGATTCTAAGTGCATTCGTTTGAAGGGGGGGTTCTTGCAAATTTTGCTGATAATCATGATGATTGGGATAAGTAGAAGACTTTCTACAGGAAAAAGGAAAAGTTTAATTAAAACAACTCTAAGCAGCAACAGCACAAAAGGAATCGACATTCAAGTCTAAGCATTAACCACCCTACACCAACATCAAGAACTGTTACTCATGGTCACATAAAAGTTACGCCTTAAAAAAGAAACTCATTTCACAATTTAATGCTCTACGTAGAAGATTACTAAAAAAAAAAAATTGTCTCATTTTCAATAAATATTTTACGAACTCGTAAAATTTTATGGAAATATCTTAAAAAGTGGATTAAAATTTAAACAAATACATGGACAGACAGACTTGCTTAGTTATGTATACAAAGAGGTACATCTGTCTGTCCTCTTTAACTATTTAGAGGTCATAAAAATCCTCGCACACTTACTCAAAAAGTACAATAAAAATATGTACAAAACGAACATTTTCTCATGAACCTAATTTTGTGAATGTGCCAAGTTCGAAAATATGTTGTTTTTTTATTATGGTATCATGCAGCACTTGAGACAATGGGTATATTAAGTTTGTGAGGATGTTTGTAGCTCTTAAACGGTAAATACCACACCTATTTTCAATTCAATCTGAATTTATTCCGTCTGTCTGTCTATGCGAATTTGTGTGAATTTGTGTTTCGATGAAATTTGGTACAAGGTCCTATATTGGAACCAAATGGGTAACCTATTTAAGTAAACCTGATCACACTATATTTAGAACACCTCCCCTTGGAAGTCCAATTATAATGAAAGTCTTTTAAAAAATCGTAATTCTTAAAATTTTTGAACAAAATTTGGCGAAGACTGTGCCAAGTTTGAACTCGATCGGATCATTTTTGGAACCCCTAGTAACTAGTAACTTATTTACGGACACAACTAAACCAATTGTAACATAATTTAAGGAGCTACAGATCCAACTAAACCAACTGTAGAACATTTTAAGGAGTTAAGTGGTGTGCGGTCTTAGCTACAACATTTTTATTTGTTTAATTATTATTGTTGTTATTGTTACGACTTTTCCATTTACATAACTGTGAAATTATTTAGGGTCATAGAATCCTTAAATAATTCCTCACAGAGTGTTTGAAATGACTAACTGACCCGATAGACAATGCCAGAGCATTTATGAGAAGGAGAAATTAAAAATGTTCAAAACTATTTAAATAAACAATTAGTTTGATAATTTAAACAAAATTTAAATAAGCAAAATGGAACACACATACATACGAATATGTTGTCCTTGCTTCGGCAGCCAATCAACTCTTCTCTAAACGTATCATGTGCTCCTTTCTATAGCCCCAACGCGAAAACTTTTTACAACTTATTTAGAAGTATAACGTTACGTTTGCAAATAATTTCGGCACTTTCACTACATACCGTGCCGAACTTTAAAAACAAAAATACTTGACACCAATTTGGCAGTGCATGTCAATTGGCATTAAAGCTGAAAATGGGAAATAAATGATTTCGCTCTTCTACAAAACTTTCCATGTTCATTTATTCGGTAACACTTCTCGGTAATAGACATAATTACACAATAGTCATGAAAACCAAAAAATATAAACTGTAATAAAACAATTTAGCTTTGGCAAAATTTTTGAACAGAATGGACAAATTAATGATGGAATAATATGGGCAGCTATGCCACTTCGAATAAACGGAATATTTAAGGTTTGTTTGGATGAAGAGTCTAAGGAAACCTTTTTAATAACCTGTACCTTCATCGTGCTTTAGAGAGCGTGTTATTCTACTTTACTACTCTTTGTCCGTACGCTGTTAAATTTGTAATGGTGGTAAATTTTTGAAATATTTCCGGTTAAAAGCTTGAGAGCCACTAAAATGTACCTGTTGGGCACGCCCACTATTTACAAAAAGTACTTATTTAATGCAGAATCTAGCTTGTCACTTTATATCTGCCGACCTAAAAAATATCACAGAACTTAATCAGGTACCCACCGTCCCCCTATACCCTGGTTCGTTTATAGATGTTGAAGGTACTTAAGGATTGTTTTAAAGCAAACTTTTGTTTAGCTTTATACTTCTACTTAGTTGATTTAAATGCGTCCGTCTGTCCTTTTTGGTTTTTATTTTTTATTTCATATTTTGTACTTTTGGGACAGACCGTTTAGGGTAATAAATATTCCATATTGTTATGTGAATTGTTTGAAAAATACTTTATTATGATATTATTTGTTGGAAAACTTAGAAAACCTGAAAAATTGTCGGCATTAATTGCTATGAAGCATGAAGCATTCTTTCATTCAATCACTCATTGAAGAATACGAATAATATACCAGACACGCACACCTACATATATCAAATGTTTTATTTACTAACTTGCACATCATTACTCAAGTATGATGTGTTCCAAAGCAAACACTCGTACTCGTCTACTCCTCCATTGCGGCTTCATGCAAATAATAATAAGTTTGTGTTCATGTTTTTTGTATAGTTTTCTTTCTGTAATGTGATGGCGGACATTTGGCTGTAATGAAACTCATGTTTAAACACGCCCTTGTGTCAACAACACAACCATACGCAACAATGTGTATAATGTGGTAAAAACAGGTTAAACGTAAAACGTAGCAAGAGATTTCTGTAAATATACGTAGCACACCAGCACGTCTGGTAAATATGAATGTCATTGGAATCAACAACCCGCTCCCTTTCTCTACTTTTACTGGCGAAACGCGTTTTTAGTTTTAACCTAATTTATCAAAGTTGGATATATGAGTAGGCGAGGGTATGTGTGTGTTAAGCAAAAAATAACATGAACACGTTTCTCATATGTTATGTGCTAAGAGCTTATGGGGGGGACAACACTGCAAAAAATACGTAATTGCGTGTAAAAAACTAATCAACTCGGCACAACTGACCGGGACCGCATAACAATGAAGTAGTAGTGGTGGTGGTGGTGGTAGCAGCAGCAGCAGCAGGAACAGCTACAAAATGTAATAAATGTAATGAAATGTTAGCACGTGATGAGCCTGCCGTACGCACACACACTCGTATAATTGCACACAACAAATTTATGCAATAACAGAAAGGTTATTAGAGGTGCTCACCCTGTCTCTCTAACCCATCGCATGAGAATAAAGTACTTTAACTACAATAGGTAATTTGTATATATGAGAGAGTACAATTGAGAGTTATGTCACATACACAGTTAAGTAAAGAGCAGCACCGATTAACGCCATCCCCTCACCAAATTACTCACTCATTGATACCAACACATGGTACAGCGTATGCTCTTTTATGGATTTTTAAGTATGTACAGGAAAAAGCAATTGGATTAGACCAGCATATGTGTATGTGTGCAATACTACTTGTTTACGTTGCTCATATACATGTTGTGTGGTAAACTTATTACAATGTTTAAATGTTTGTTTAAAATGTTTGCATTGTTTTGTTTACATATGTTTACCATATTACACACACACACACACACACACATAATACAATATAATTGTAAACATATTATAAATTTATTTTTGTGTATATACGGACAAGTTTACAATAAAACTGAATCGTGAAAAACATTAACATACAAGTCACCACTGATTACAGCGGCTAATTATAATATTTTGTAAAGGTACGGCAGCAATTCTTCGGAAGGTCCCAAATGTTATTATATATATAAACACGATCATTTATTACTTTGCTCACAGTATGGAAGAATTTTGTAATTTTGTGATATGTGGGCGTGAACCACCGTTTGAAAATTTATGTTTTTTTCATTTACGGACGTACAGACAAAAATTACTTTTTCTTGTGTTAATGTAGATGTTCATTTAACGTTTAAGATTATGAATGTTGTTCAATATCGTTTATATTTACTTTCAATTGACGTCATTGCCATTTAAATTTTTCATACACCTTTGCTATAAAGTCAAACGTTTAATATTATTAAAAAAAAAAGAAAAACTTTTATATGTATAATTAACTAAATGCATTTCACTCACCTGGATCATCATCGTCATCCCAATCGATTTGGCCGTATGCAATGTTCATGTTGCCCACCAATACTAATAGCATCAATGTTAAAAGACCTACTAATTGCCGCCAGGTGAGCATCACAGTGAAAGCTGCACTACTATCTGCGGTATGCTGCCTAAACAAATCCATGGTGTAATTATTGCAACTATGAATCACAATTCGATACCGCTGCTCTGTTCTGTTCGTTGTGGTAAACGAAGGGAATTGCACAGTGTGAGCTTGTGCGCTATATACAATATTGTCTCTCGAGGAAATGGTGCAATTATTGTCTGCTGTTGTCACGTTATTACACAAACAATTTAATCAAAGTTACTTTTCAATGATTTTTGCTTTAAATTTTTGCATAACTTTCTTGAAATTATTCGCTTTTTGCTTTTATTCTTTTCATTTTTTTCTTATTTGTTATTTAGTTTTGTTTTATGGTAAAATTTAATTTCCTTTTGTGGAAAGTTCTTTTTCGGGTGTTTGTGCTGAGTTGTGTGTTTGGTTATAATTCAAAATTCTAGACGCTTACTGACTTGAACTCATGCTGTGAACGAAACATAAGAAGGAGGTGTTGGTATGCACACAGCATGTTTTCTTAAAGCACTAATTAATTTGTTTCCATTTCCGGCGTAGTTGCTGTTTGCCTGCGTACCTGCCTGCCTGTTTGTTTGCTTACCTGCCAACCAGCCAGTGAGCTAGTCAGTTAGCTTTGCCTTTAAGTTATCGTGGTGTTTATATCTTAATGAAATGATTAACATCAACAGAGGCAGAAGGGGCGCGTCATGTCCTTTCCAATAAAACTTGGTAGTAAAACCATGTCTGAGTTATCTGAAATAGACAATCATACAAGATAACGATTTTAGGTTGAGGTTTAATTGCACTGTGCTACAACTACTGTAGAAGTATCACTTCTAAGTAAACACAACTTTAATTTGCGTACATCTCCAACCATTATTACTCTTCATTCCTTAACTCTCTTACTTGGCTGGATGTATTGTGAGTGTAAATGGAAGTGTGTGCACTTAGATATGATAGCGGTGGTGATGATGATGATATTCAAAGTAAAACACAAGTACAAACAAAAAAGTTTCATTAACTCGTTCTAAAAAATAACTTAAATGAAATTCATTATTTTTTATATATACGTTGTGCATATATGTGTGTGTGTTTGTATATTTTTTGTGATCTGTTTTTTAAACTTGTTCGTATTAATTTTTATGCACTTTTGGCAAATTCTCACTTTTGTTTGCCACTTGAAGCGTCTCCTTCTCTTCGAGTGCTGATTTTTTTTATTTTTTTTTAATTTTTCAATTGTTATTATCAGCTAGTGTCGGTAAGTTGTTTCTTTATATATTCTGCCAACTTTCAAGCTGACTATATTTACACACACATACACATATACCATGTTGAGCTTATACGATGTAGGTTTGTGTTAAGGGCTATGTGTATAATTTCTATATCCATCTCTCTCTCTCTTATGCTCTGTTGGACCGATAAAAAGCACAATTGTTGTGTGTGTGTATGTACATATTTCGTAATGAAATGTTAAGCATTTTGTTAAAATGTTCGCTCATCATTGTTGTAATTGTAGTTATTGTTGTTATTCTCTTTCGTGTACCCGTTACGTGTATACACCCATACATTGAAAACTCTTGTATACGTTTTATCTGTATTTAAGTTAAATTAAAATAATTTTTGTATTGCATGCAATAATAATAACAACAATAGTAATAATAATAACAACAACAATATCATTTTTTTATTTACATATTGCCAATTGTGCTGGGCAGTGCTGTGTTTGTTCAAAGAAGGCAACAACAACAACAACAACAACAAAATAAAGAAGCTTAAGTTTTACTTTTGAAGGAGTGCAGCACTTGCTAGCACGCTATAAACAGTTTTTCACTCTACGCGAAGACACGTTTGTAGCTTATTTCTTATTTTCATGTTTTTCTTTCCCTTTTACCGCACCTCTCCACCCAATTGTTGCCTTCTCCTCGTTGGAAAATTTATTTATTTTTTTTGCTTTTAATGTTATGCATTTGGGTTAAAAAGTTTACCGCGAAAAAAACAGAAAAAACATAAAAATGTGAAGAATCTATTATGAGGTAAAGAAAATGCATAACAAGAGCAATAAACTGGATTAAATTCAGTTTCGTCAATTGGAATACTTATGACCAAAAAATAAAATTAAATAAATTGAAAAATTAAAGAAATTTTATTATTGTAACACAACCCAGGCTTCGTAAACTATGTTTTCATTTGTTTTTCTTTTCAAAAGCGATTTAAGCTAAAATGTCAGACTGAATTACTGCAACAAATATTTTTATACTTTCCACATAAATTCCAGATTAGTATGAAAATGTAAATGTGTCTGTCTGTTGACTGTTGAAGACTTTTACATGATATAATTAAAAGTGGATTGTGGAATTTGCCGTTAGCAGTTACAAACATACGTTTTTGGTTTTTGACAATTCTGGCCCCCATTAAATGAAGTTCATTTTCAAAAGCAATTATATCGTAAAGAAATGATTTAACTTTTTGAAACCCTGATTACTTAGTCAGACTCTGTATACAATCTCTTGGATTAGAACTTATTATACTTTCAAACAAAAAAACACAAAAAATAAAACAATAACAATTTGATCCCACAATTGAATTTAATGAAAACTTTCTTATTCCCATTTACCATTCAGTGCTTCTTTTATTTGCAGTAAATTTTAATTTAATTAAAAATGTTTAGTCATAAAATACTCCTAACACCTGAAACTACTTGAAGCAAACAAACGAGCACACACTTAAACTGCGAAACTTATTTCATATGAATACCCAACCAAAACATAACAATACAAACTGCGATAAAATTTGTTTCTAGCAGAAGGAGTTCAACTCATTCCTACAGTTCTCGAAAACACAAGAGTAAAATGTTCCAGTGAACCACAGGTGCAGGCAGCTTACACATATCTCACGAATGGAAATAATACTAAAGTGATAAAAAAAAAACCAAAACGCAAAACTATGCTTCAAAAAACGAATGAAAACGCCCGAATTAAGCATTAACTTAAGCTTTGGGTAAAGGGGAGGGCAGTAATGTATTACGGTAAACCACAATCAGATGGAAATGTAGCGGAAATGGTAGCGCATGTGCCAGAGACAGCTTACAACTAATCCACACTGAATCCGCCAAACGCTTCACTTCATCCACTACAACGGTGACAACAAATTCGGTAAAACAAACAAGTAAAATTTCATAATTCAATGCATTGGAGATCAAAGGAACTTTTCATTTCTCTGAAAATCAAACATAAGGGATGTAGAGAACACATGCAGTTGATGCAACCAAAACAATCGTTGTACGTTGCCTGTTATTTCGTGTGTACGTGGAGTCCACTTGATTATATTTTTCCATTAGAAAAACTCTTATTTATACATGTTTTTCTATAAAAAGTAAATAAATTCATGAAAAATTTCCAGTACAAGGGTAGCACTATATAAACAAGTAACATGCTATCGTATCTTGCTCGCACGCACACCACATAAATATAGATTACATAATAATTTTCAAAAATTCAACGCATGGGTGGTATAATAAAATAATGTAGATAAACTTTAAACTCTTAAGGAAAAAAATCAACAAAAATCAAAATCAAATTTTTTTCGAAAAAGAGGAAGAAAATGAAATATTTTGATGTCAGGTATTGTCTCAGTCCATTTCATCTCCTTAGTGGCAGTGTTGAAACTTTCAACATTTTAACGATTTATAACAAGCATGGTTCTCTGGACATTTCATGTTTGAAACATAACTCAAGAATCTTAGAATTTTGAAACTTTTCAAAGCATCTTTCAAATATTCCAACAAGGCAAATATGCTTGTAGTAGAAGAAGTTGAATTGGGTACAGCGAACTACAAAATGCCAAAAACGTACAGCACAGGTTATGACAAAGGAATAACAAATAGCTTAAACGAGGCGTGCCTGTATAATGAAAAATGCTGGTAACGGTAGTCGGTGCACATACTTTGAGAGCACACTGTTGGTACATGTCCAACAACAGAACATAACACAGAGTAGCAGTTGAATTCCTTGAGTGTTGCCACAACAATTACATCATTTTCAAGAGCACATCTCTCCCTCTCTCTCTCTCGTTTTTATACCACCCAGCAACCAACACGTACGCAATCTTATGAATAAGAACGCACAGATATGTTGTAATAATTTGACGTCGCCAATGAGTTGAATTGAAGCAATGGCAAGAAAAATTGTCATACTTAACAATGTCATCAACGAAACGATAATAATTATAATAGCAACAATAGTAAAATAATTATCGTTAAAAACTTATAAAGATCATTATTATCGTCATTGCCATCATGCTGATGATCATTACGGCCATTGTTGTTGTACCCTTTGGATGATGTCAATGTTACTTAATGTCTGAAACAATGAAATATTTGCACAAAAAAGAAAAATAAAACATAAACAATGGATATAACAACAACTTAGAGTCATATAACAACACACACACACACACACACATAGATATTTGTCTACATAAATGAACGCCTGTTTGCCAGCTTACCTACGCCATGGCTGGGGTTTGTCTATAAATTTAAACGATACTCATGTTTATAGCTCGCATAGTGCACATCTCGGCATGGTACATTACTCCGCTATTATATGAGTATTCCAATTATTGTAATGCGGGAACGCTATTATGATATGCTACTGCTGGCTGCGACGATGCTCGGTGTCGGTGCTCCGATGCTCTCAAAAGTTAGAACTCTTGAGAGTATGGCAGTGCAGTATGTGAAAACAAGCCTCAGACTCATAAAAATTATCTGCAACAACAACATGTAAGTAACATTAAACCTATACAATAAGGGAAAACAATAACAATGTTTTGCTAAGGATAGCAAAACACCAGCATTATTATCAAAAGCTATTGCAACTCGAGTGTATATGTACTTATATACATGACAAGTATTCTGTATATACGGACATGTATTTATAGGCATGTGAGTACCATGTACGCACCACTTACAACAACTTGACATTGTCGTTATAGCTAAAGTCATGCCATGTAATTTATATACGACTCCCTTAAGTACAATTTCTCCAACAAATCTTTTTAGTTTCAAGTTATAAAAAGCATAAATATTTCCATACTTTTTTCTTCAACTATTTTCTGACAACTTTTTATTACTGCGTTCATATAATAAAGATAAAGTTTTGATTTTCATTTACATATATACAAAAAAAATTTCATTGGGACTTTTTTTTTTAAGGTGTAAGCTTGTTATTCGGTTGGCAACCAGCACAGAAAAACATCAAATTTTATATATTCTTGATTTCAAATGAAATCACAGGTCATTCGATGTGTCCATACGTCCATTATTAAAGCATATCTTTGTATTCTAGACCACTTAGGATAGGGTTTTAAGTTTGTACATATGTTTGTGTGTTAGCTCCAAATTTTATTATAGCCATCGATTCAGAATAACCGCTTATAAGATTTTCACTTCTTTTAAGCAGAATTTTTTAAAAAAAATTGTTACTCATACGTACCGTATGCCTAGCTTAATAATTGTACATAGAAAGCTGCTTTTTAAAGTAAATTAAATAGGGAGACCTCCTTAAACAGAACGTAGCTCAAACATAAACATCATTTTAAACAAGTTTATAGTTTTACATAACGTAGAGACTGTTATTGCAATGCTTTAAATAAATACGTCTCCCCACTGGTTTAAGCATTTTCTCAAGGACGGAAATTGCAACTACAGCTGTACGCTTACGTACACAAATCGCTTATACTCGCACGTTTTCCACACTACGGACTTTTCACGCTGTACAATACTTGTGTTTGTCTCATTTTCTCACTTGCCCAAAAAAATTCAATTCCAGTTTTCTGCATACATTTGTTTGCTTTCAGTTGTATGAGTTTCCCTTTGTCTTTATTTTTAAACCAAAAGTTGTGCACAAAATATTTTCTTGGTTATGATTTCAGGCGAAATGAATTTTTGAAATAATTAAGTGTTTTTTTACCCTCCACTACTTGTGGCTAAAGGTATACAAAGTTTGTGCAAATGTGTGTAACTGCTAAACGGCAAATGCCTCTCCCATCTTGAACTATACCGATCGATTTATAACGAAAATCTAAATCTATTCAACCATGTCCGTTTGTCCATCTGTCTGTCTATATAAATTTGTGTTCAAGCTACAGGTTGCGTGGCTCAAATGAAAATGGATTGGTTCGTACTGCTGATACCTAATACATGAACTGTTAGAAAACGCAACTATATACCTGCCACGTCCATCGTTTGTATGTAGATGTGGAAGGTATATAAAATTTAGCCCAAGTCATGCTTTGTGACAAATTTAAACTTTTATAAAGAATCCACGTGGTTTTTTTTTTCCAACATTAACGAAATTTTTTCTTTAATTCATTTACAGAGAAATGTATGAAACTCTTATGATTGTTTCATTATATTAGGGCTCACGGATACACACGTTCATTATCATGTTTATCAAAAATTAAAGAAATTTACAATTTATACTTGATATGTGCCTTACACTCATATATAATCATAACACATGCATGCACATGGTCTATGTGCTGAATTTCGATTTAGTTCTTATATAATATTTCGATATTTTTGGAAAAGTAGACTTGAGTCACTTTATATTTTGGCAATCACAGAATCTTATCATTACTTGCGTGTACAGTGATTCTCTCTTCATTTGCTGCCAATGTTAATAATAATCTGGTTTATAGGCCCAGCATTCTTGAATGCACGAATTTACACAGAAGTGAAATACCTGAATGTGTGCTTGTGTGTGTATGGTTTAAGGCACATGAGGCCATTTAAAAAGATAAACAATGAAACAACAACAACAAACACAAAACAATTCAAAATCAAAAATTGCATCGTAGCTCTGTATAATTTGCACACCTTATCCGTATAAATATACTTAGGTTTGCATATGGTAAATAAAACGAAAGTCTGCTACCAAGTCATATATTGTGCATTCTCATATGATACTTAACACATGGAAAAAAAACTAATTTTGCCTGAGACCAACTCTTAAATGTCTTCCACATCTGTGGGAAAATTCTGAACGCCCATTAAAGGCTTTAACCCACTATGTATACGTATCAATTTAAGCTTTGAATCCTACACACAGAAAGCCTTCTTGTCAATTGTGTAACGTTGAAAAACCCTGCATTCTCAAATACTGTGCACCCTGGACTACAAGTGATTATTTTATTCCAATAATACAATTATTTTATTTTATCCTCAAATTGTGTCAACATGAGTGTGTGTTGCGTGCCATAGTCTATAACTTTGATAATAACAGAGTGTAAAGTTTATACAATTGAGGTAATTCAATAACATGCTTTTATTTATTTAGAGATATGTTGCCACAGAGAACAATGTACCATTAATTCTTAATTGTCCCGGCTAAGGTGTTACAACTGTTTGCTGTAACAATCAATTGTTATTATTAAATACCAACACTGCCATAAACATCAACATCCACAGCAACAGATTATTATTTTGCATACAATTACACACTTAAACACCTTTAGCTATAATTTAATTAAATGGGAAAAAAAGGTTTTATAACGCTTGCACTAGGTTTCTATACTATTATTATTATTTAAGGCATCTAGAAGGAATATAATTAATGGTTTGATTACTTGGCCAAATCTCAAGTACCCTCCACATTTAGAAAAGTGGGCGTGTCACGTATATGAGTAAAGCATCTAATTGTGTTTGTATTACGTATCATCATAGTTTTACGCTGAAAATAGTTTTTTCTTTATTGTGGACGCGTTTGTTATTTGATCACGCCCATTTTTCACACAACAATGGTTGAGATAATTATGGAAATGCATACCACATTTCAAGATCTTGGGTTAATTTTTGTAGCAGATATTAAATTTTTATTGGTTGTGGGCGTGTCCGTTATCAGACCAAGTCCAATTTTGGCACATTAATAGATAAGATAATTACAAACATGTGTACCAAATTTCAACTCTATAGCTTAATTTTTGTGACAGATCAATAGATTTTTCTCGATTGTGGGCGTGGCTTTTGCCCATTTTTGCCCAATTTTAAATAGCGATCCGCGTGCAGACACTGAAATTGTACAAACTTTTAACTCAATATCTCAAAATTTAGGCCCGTGACAATGCCAACAATAGACAGTTTTTGATCAAGAATCTCTAATATCTCTGGTAGGGTCTCTGATGCCTCCTTACGCTTGAGTTGTGTTGTGTTTTATATGGAGATTATAAGAAAAAATTAAATATAGAACCTCATTCATATGAAATGATATTTGATGCGTTAAATGAATTTTTTATTCAAAAATTATTAATATCTGCTTTAACTACAATAATGCTATATAAATGCATACATACAAATATATATACATGTTTATTTAAAGAGCGCCTTTAACACACAAGTGTTCTTCTACTTAAACTTGTTTTTACAAGGATGGAAAATGTTTTACATGCTCTTAAAAATATTGTAGGTGAACTGCAATAGTACTAGTAGTAGTAGAAGTAGTCTTACTTCCCATCTTACTATTAAGGCATATAAGCTTAGAGCATGCTTATATGATTATAAACATTAAAACATGATTTAGTATGGTTTATAAAGATGTCGTATCTCTCTCTCTCTCTCTCTCTCTCTGTGTTCACCACATTTTCATTACACAATATATGCCAAGCATTTATGTGTCACAAAGGCTTAAATTAATAGTAAAAGACAAACACACACATACATCTCTCTCATTCTTTGCCTTACATTCATTCATACACCATACATGCTTGTCTATTAAGTAACAATGTTTACGAGTGTCTTTATGTGCCAAGTTGTTTGTCTTGAAAGATTTTCCATGTATGTGTAAATGTTTTGTGTATGTATAACGGATTTTTGTGGTTGTTCAAGTTGTTAACAGTCAAGCATCAAGGTCAAAGGGTATTAGTGAAAATGTTGAGTCTTAGTGGAGAGAGGATTATTATCAAAGACTCTATTAACCAATGTGATGTATGAATAGCAAGCCGTTTACATTATATGCGACAATTAATAATGAGATTTTGCGTAATATTTAACGTTAGAGAATTAAAGGAAAATTCTTTTTTCTCTTTTAATTTAAAAAATAATTAATATCTTTGAAAGAGAATAAGCAGTTGCTGCTCAGTTAGTGGAAGCGTTTCTAACGAAAACAGCTGAATTGTTTAACGTTTCGGGAGCGACAGTTTCCATGGTAATAACAGCATACACAATGCATGCATAAGCAACAACAACATAACATAAAACTACTGTACACTTGTAATGCACTAATGTAATACACTTGCAAATGGTGTAGTATGTGGATAATATCCATTATTTAAATTGTGTTGTTGTTATATTTTTTAAGTGATACATAATTTTTGGAAATGTTCTTTAAAGCAAACTTTATTAAGAAGAAACACGTTTTATGTAACCACAATATTTATACCATACACTCATAAAGGCATAAATACTGAAAACACATTCACTTAATGCAGCCATATGCTTGAGTACCTACTTACATTCCACTTAGTATACATTGATATCGTATTGATGTTATCATTAAGAAACTTTCGTTTTTCCTTTTTCAATATTCTAACTAAAAAGAACAAAAACAAAAAAAAAAAATAACGACATTATTTGTTTACATGGATGGGACATCATACAAGTAAAGGCCTATTGGTATGGATATAAGAGCTGTAGTTCAACCACATGTGTGGTATACACACACTTAAGCAATTGTTAATGTTTTTGTTGTTGTTATCAAATATTCTATAAATATTTCTTGTCTCTGACTTGACTTTAAGAATTTCTATAATAATAAACAGACATAGAGAGTGAGAGAGGAAGAGCTTAAGTTACAACCCTTACTCAATTTTACTTGGTTTATTGGATCATTGACCGTAAACAAATTATTTATGTTGTTGTTATTATTATTATTATTTACTTGAGTGTATAAAAATAAAAATAAAACTAAAACTTTATCAACTTGTGCTCGTTCGATCAAATGATGTTTCTAACAGCCAATATTTATACGTACTTATATGTACATATATAGTATATAAAATTGTATGTAAAATTTGCTGCAAAACCTATAAATAAATATATATAAGCAAATATATTTATTTACAAGGAAAAATTTGTTTTTTTTTTATCGAAAATTCTTAACAACTACGACAAGATGCATCAAAACAAAAAAAAAAAACTTCATATTGTTTAATAATTTATTGTTGATACATCTTGCAGGCAGGCATTGTTCATGAGAGAGAGGGAGAGAGAGAAAGAAAGCATTTTTCGTTTATCTCACATCTACAATATATTTCAATAAAAATATATAATAAAAATTAATGAACTATAAAACAATTTGTTGGCATTTATGTTTTTTTTTTTTTGTTTTTTGTTTTTTGTTATTGGCTATTGTGTACGGCTTGTGCTGTTGTAAGGAAAACATTTTCATTTACTTGCATTGCACATAATTCGGGTATCCTTTTTATTTAATATTGGTATTGTTGTTGTTATATTTTTATACCCGCAATATGCCTTTGTTTATCAATTCAAAATGATTGAACATTTTTCATCTGCAACTTATTTAATTTTATTTAATTTTCTCTTCTTCCGATTGAATTGTTGCAATTGACCTCTCATGCACTCTCGCATACCATGTTAAAATTTTGCCTATACCTTTGACTGCAATGAAATTTTTTTAGTAGTGTACTGTATTTGGGTATGTATTCAAAAGAGCGACCTCCGCAAAATTTTCCGTTACTCGTTTCTCTACATTATGATGAGTACATATGAAAGAGTACAACGATAATCAGCCACATTTCCGTTATACTACATACAAAACAATCTGTATAGAGAGGACAGCCATAATTATTTTCCACAATTTATATTAAATGAGTGACCACTAAGAACGGGCTTGAGGAGTAGGAGAGTTATAAGCTAAGTGTTTCATTCTAAATGAAATCGTGATCACAAAATGGCAGATTACCCTTAAACTTTTATGTTTTGATATAAATATATAAAATAAAGGTCTTGGCCTGGGTCTTGGTATAGCATACATTTGAATAAAATTAGCCGACATTATAAAATAGAATTTTTGTTTTTTAACATTTTACGTCTTCCTTACAATGTTGTCCTAAGCACATCTAATGAATTTACGTTAACATTTTTTTTGCTACGTGGGAATAAATCAAAAAATTTATCGCACTATACAGCATTATGAACAATTTCACTGCCATCATATATAATAAAAAGAGGAAGAGTCTGTGATCGAAATAAATTTTTTCTTATTGTTTACTATATAGTGACTCACCGTTTATGTCACATGTCAGTGAAGTGTTAAAAAAGTTTTTTAAAACATTAGAACTTTTATTTGTAATTTTGCATTTTTTTTACACACAATCTCTGCATAAAACCAATAAAAACTATTGGAATTGATATCTTGGTATGAACGAGAAATTAAGTCTCCGTTAGGTGTTATACTTTACATTTAAGATGGGATATTGTTGTCAAATAAATAAATTTTTCCTTTTTCATCTTAGTTGTCCAATTGGTATCATATTCATAAAGTTGTGCAAAATTGGAAAATATTTCATTGTCTCGAAAGTTGCACAAATTACAACATAACCAAATCCTGTTATATCGAGCGACGTATATTTCTATAATGCAATAGAACTGTTTCTAAACTTTTGAAAAACCTTGACATCAATAAAGTGCTTTTTGTTGATTTTCTAATTTACAAACATAAAGTGTTTGTTTTGATCCAATATAGGTTGTGTGCATGGTACATACTTTTAAATTATTGAAAGTGAAAAATTTACTGTGTATATCCACAGAAAATAATAAAAAATAAATCAAATAAAAAAATATTACGAACAAACAAATGAAAAAATCATATATTCTCTATGTAAACAAGTAAGCGTTCTACTTTTTCTTTACATTACTACTACAACACTACTACTGCCTGTTGTGGTTGGTTGGTATGTAATAACTGGTGAAATATATACATATATATATATGTGTGTGTGTATGGGTAAGTGTGGTTTTACAGCACAAAATAAAAATTATAAAAATAACACAATACAAACACATTTACATTTGTATGCATGTGCAGTTATTGTTGCTGTTATTATTTTTTCACTTTTGACAAATTCTTTTTAATTGTTATTGTTGTTATTACACGTTGCTGTATAATACTGTTTTATTTTTATATGAATTCATATGAATTTCCATAACAAACGAGTTTAACAAAAAAACTCAGCCAAAAAAGAATACAAAAAAGAAGAAGAAGAAGAAATATTTTTGCGTATCATAAAAATAACAAGAAAAGAACCAAACATTTAGCTTAGGCCACATCTTAAATACCTTCCGCATTTACGTAATTAAAAAAGTGGACGCGGCAGACACACAATTATTTACTCTAATAATGTATATGTATCATCGAATTTAAGTATATGTAAGGTTTCTTAAAATTGTGGGCGTGTCCGTTATATCTCAATTTTCATAACAAATAAATAGATTTTTATCAGTTATGGGCGCGGATGCACACACTAGATGTGTCAGGTCAATTGTAAGGACTTCGTCTAGGTGTTACCAACGGATTAGCAAACTTAGTATATTATC
This sequence comes from Crataerina pallida, assembly GCA_949710015.1. Lineage (NCBI taxonomy): Eukaryota > Metazoa > Arthropoda > Insecta > Diptera > Hippoboscidae > Crataerina > Crataerina pallida. The sequence goes on along the minus strand of OX453290.1, from coordinate 2,118,869 downwards.
ATCGCTAAGATAAAGGATATAAAAAGTGTCCTTGTTTTAACAAAAACAGGACACATGTATATGTATATTTCTTATGTATGATTTTTTTTATTTGTGCATAAATTTTTTGACATATATAAATAAATTTTAATAAAAAAAAAAATCAATATTTTAATGGATTGCAGAACACATTCACATTCATTCGGGTTTGGTAGAATTGGTAAGTCTTTAGAGACACATATCTGCTTAATGTCTAAAGGTTTGTAAAATGGTTATTTTTATATCCTCTACAGGTATTCTAAGTTGGTCATTGCATTTGGACCCTATAAAGTATAAACACAGATATTTTTCATCATCATTCTAAACTAATTTAAAAATTTTTACAAACAATTCTATTTAAAATGGGTAAAATAGATCAAGAATCACGCCTCAATGGAGTAAAATTTACTTATGTGCCACAAAATTGTACTTGGTATGCATGTTTATAATTACTGCATCCATCAATGGGGCAAAAATGGGCATATTTGGATAACAAACACGCCCCCAATGAATAAAAATATAGATATATGCCACAAGAATTGACCTATGAACTTGAAATTTGAAAAGTCTATTTATAGTCATGCAATCCATCGATGTGCCAAAAGCGGCTGGGGTCGAATAATAGACACGCCCATAATTTATTAAAAATCATATTCAGCCTAAAACTCGACTTGAAAGTTGATACGTAATCAATACTTTATTAGAAGGCGCAATTATATACCTGCCACGCCCACTATTGCATATGTGAAAGGTATTTAAGATTTTACCGGAGCCAAATGTTTGGTTTTTTTGTTGGTTTTTTAAGTTCTTTTATAAATGTTTGCATTTTTACAACGCGCAGCTAAAATCAAACTTCCTTTATATCATTTATACCAACAATGAGTAGCAAGTCATCAACAATGAACAAATTCTCTTTTAATAAACATCATGTATGAGTGAGTACACATACTTGTTTCATATATCTCAAGAGAGCTAGAGTAATAGAAAGCACAAAACATAGTTTACAATGATTCAACCAAAAAAAAGAAAAAAAAAATCACAGTAGCGTGTAAAAACTAAAGATCATCAATTTTTAATTAAGCAAACAATTGATACCAACTTTAATACATACGTCAACGATAAAATACAATATTTACTGTGTGATGCAAAAGTTAAACAAACAACAACGCAAATTGCTTTTTATTGCAAACCGTGAAAAATATGATTAAGTACTTAGTTAAAGTTTTTTTTTTTTTTTTCGTTATTTATGAATCTGAATCAAACAGCTTAATGTATATATTCTGAAAGAAATTCTGTCAACAGTCACTTGTTCAAATATTATATTTGTTGGAAATGAATGAAAACATTATAGTAGAGCAAGCAAGACTATTTGCTATTTAGGAGTTGCAAACACCTGCACCAGCCAACCATTTTTGTTCACTTTAAAGACACATCTAGTAACATAATCTGAAAGGTACGAAATACTACACTAGATGGCACAATTTTTTGCAAACCATTCCTAAGTAAGAGTATGGACGGATGGACATTATTATATTGACTTGGATTCTTATATCACAAGGCCTTCTTCTGGAAGTTGTGAATAGAATAACAAACTTTTTATACATTCCATCATGTTATGAGTTAAGATGAAGGTAAGAAAAAATCCGGGACTGTCCGAAGAACACATTTAACTTTAACTTTAACTTTAACGTTATTTTTAAAATAAACACAACTACCACGCTAGGAGGTCATACTAAGTTGGTTAATATACACAAAAAAACCATTAACTTTAAAAAACCTTTTCGCGGATTCGTATTGTTTTAAAAACTACACCAAATATGTGGTAGAACCCAAATCCTTATACACGAATAATTATGAAATACCTAAAATGCACATAAAGTGCACACACACACATGCATAATTCCCTTTGTTCTTGCATTAAATCCCATTTTTAACATTTGCAAAGCAGTCATAGAAAATTCCGGCATTAAAGTGCTACCGTGGAGAGAAGTGCGGAAGGGCAAATAAAATCCACAATTCCTGAAAGAGTCACATATGCGAAATATTTTTTTAATCCAACTAAAATTAAACATAAATAATAATAAACATATATGTGTGCATGTGCGTATACCTACAATGTTTCATTTGTTGTTGCATAAGCTTGAATACATGCCGAGTTGAACATAAGCTGATGTACACATACACAGCTATCCTAACCAGTTTGGTAAACAACAAGTGCGTACCACAGTAAACCGAGATGCATACATATGCACACATACAGTCAGCCTGAAACAGTGGTAGTAGAATTGTGTTGGTGATGATTTTGAAATGCTACTGTGTGCAGCAGTTGGTGATGCTTTTCAAATAATATTGTTTATCATTATATTAAGAGTGTATACAAGTTATGTATGTAAACGCATAAACATGCAAACTGACTTCTTACGAGACAATATGTATCTATTTGTAGAGACATGCAAGTATGTAGGTGTGCAGATGTATGATTTTATACGTTCAAGTTGATCTTGTAACGTAAAAATCATTGTTTTTGTGTTGCAGTGATGTCATTTAATTTTAGCATAAACGTAAATATTTGCCAAGAAACCGGATTGTTGACTATATACGTGTGTTATGTCTGCAACAGATAAATATTTATATTTACCAAGGGGGATTTTTCCGGCTTCTACTTCTTTTGGTGCCTTGGCAATTTTTTGTTTTCATTTCTTCTACTCTTTCACTTTTATATTTAGCAGCGTTATGAACGGATTGTGTGTGATTTTAACCAGAAGAGCACGAATACACATCAACACGTTAACAAGTGCGTATTTATGTAGCATACGTATACACATATTTACTTTTTAAGTAGAAATATATGAAAGTAACAGGAAACGTGTTTATAAGTGTGAAGGCTTTTAAAAAAGCTATGTAAGGCTTAAAACGAATTTTGAATACTTTACATATTTGAACTGAAATTGCACTTAATTTTTAACTTGCCATAAAATATATAACGAGCGGGTTTTAAAGTTTTTGTAACTTGTGGTCGCAACCGCGTCTATTTACATCAATATTTCACAAGCTTTTAACGGGCAAAAAACAACTTTGTAGCTTTCTTTTTAAGGCTCATATGTCAGGCGCGGTCCTTTACAAAATTTCCCCCAATCTATAAACAAACTAGAAATGTTTGTATGTAAATAATTTCAAATGAATTTAAAAAAAAAATCACAGTGAGACTGCGAGAATGGCTAAATCGCTTCAAAAATAGATCCTTGATCCGGCCTTCTGCGTGTTGTAAACTAAGTAATAAACTAAGTCTGTACATCTTATGCCAGTTGCCAGTGGTGTATAAAAATCATCATCATATTTTTTCTCATCTAAATCCTTGCGGTTGGTTATGCATAAATAAAATTTAGATGAGAGCAATACAGACACTAAGGCATTACATATATATATATACGCACAAAATGTGACATAGTGTGCGTAAACGAATTGCTACTTTAACGTATAAACTTAATCAGATTAAAAATTTTCTTCAGCTTCTTTCCGGCAACTAATGTATTTAAGATTACGTGTACACTCTGATTAAGAATGTTCGTACTTATGAGAATGTATGCATATACACATACACATTTCACATACAATTATGCGTGCTTTAAATAACCTCCAAGGAAAATTAAAATTTTAGTAAAAATAAAAACTAAAAAAAAAAGTTTAGTTTTTATCACATCTTCAGTATAGCGAAAGTGTATAGTTTTGTTTATGAGTTTAAAATTAAGTATTGTGTTGTACGTCTAAATAGACGGTTTTAAGGGAATTAAGCGTCCCTGCGCCCCCCAACTTTAGAACTTACATAATAGGCTACGTAAAGTTCACCCCTTGGTGACAGAGTTTTTTTCCATGCACTACCAGCGATTTTACAGCCCCCGCGAAGCTCCCACAAGGGGGACTACCCCAGAGTACGTTCTTAGTTCTTGAAGCTCCAGCACCGCGCCGTACCAAACATAGTCTTTGGTAGGACTGTCGACCCCTAGAGGCCTCCCAGATTCAGATAGCCTCTTACCCACGGCCTAGTGTCCCGTTTTATTTTATTTGCTACGACTTTATTGCGATACCTGGATCTTGTCCAGGGTATCTTACATATATATTATGGATCGTTAGCATATAACTGTTGCCCCGTTATCCTTGGACGAAGCACCTATGCCGGTACTCCGTTTCAGGGCGGCGCCCATGAGTTTGAAATATGATACTATTGTATTTATTGCTTATAGAGAAGAAAGGTAAAATCAAAAGATTGTAACTATCGAATTTTTATATAAGCACAGCTAGCCAACACATATGGATTTGAATCCAAAGTGAATAAATTTCATTGGCATACAATAACACAGCCAACACTTATTTATAAATGCTATTTGAAAGTTGTTAAAACTTATCGTATTACACTTCTTTCAAATGGAAAACGTTTCAGGAATAAAACTATTTATGTAGTGCGCGAGTAAACCAAACCAATTGTATGAGGGTGTGTTTTAAAGCCCTTCAATATAATTAACAAACACATAAAGCAAATGAAAATGTTTTAGTCAAGCTTAACTATATAATACCCTACACCAAATAATCCAAAAATTATGCTACAATTAATTTATTTACAACAACAACATAATATTGAAAAAATAAATCATTTTCTAGTGTATTATTTCTCTCTCTCTCTCTTGGTACAATTTCAAGTAACAAAAAAAAATTGTTCCTAAAAATTCTACATCTTGAAATTGTGACACTTCCCTCGTTTACTCAAGTGAATATGTTAAACTTTTCAAAGAACATGTTATTACTTATCAGTTTTATAACTTTTTTTTAAGAAACAAACATTTTTTCATTATATTGTAACAGTTAAGTGATCGCAATCAATAGAGAATGTTGGTCTGCCATCCAAGGTTATAGAGTTTTATACCTTCAGATTCTTAAATATTTTATATGTGTTATATGTATTTGGTTCATAAAAACTATTTGGTAGATAAGCTGACATGATATGGTTAGTCTTCGCTTTACATGCCGCATTTTCTCTTCCTTTCTGTATTTTATGTTCATTCGACAACAAGTAGTTCTCACTCTTCTCACTCATATCCATATGAAAGAGCATAAAAGAGCACATATTTTTTATTTCGGTTTAAAGTTGTATTATAAAGCAGTATACTTAAGCATTTCAGTGTATGCTTGCATTCAAGAAAAAAGAATGAATTCTTTTCAACTGTTTATTTTTTATTTTGACTATATGTATAGAGGCAGAAATTTTACGTAGAATTTTTCTTCTTCTTTTGTTTTGTTTTTTTGTTTATTTATTAAAGAGAAAGTCAAACCAACTGCTCGTCCTTTCATTCGTCCGTCCAACACGTTTATGTTTATGCATAAAAATTGTTACTTCCTTATATAGTATTCTTATATATCCATATGAATCTGCAGAGTATAATAAATGAAAAACAAAAATAACAAAAAGAAAGAGGAATATAGAGATGATACTTTTATATTCAAATCTCCTGTTATCCTCTTTTATTATGTTGTTATTGTTGTTGTTATGCTTTCTATTTTTACTTTCTTGTTTATTTTGTTATTATTGTTGTACAATCTTTGTGCTGCACTGTTATTCATGAGTACCATAGGTACAGGGTGTCCCGTAAATCAACCGAAATATTTCGCAATGTTATGCGGTATCTGAAAAGTAGGATTAAAAACTATACAAACATTTGTGTGGGTTGGGAGATAAGCCGTGTCCCAGTAATGTTGAGAAAAACGCTCTTGTTCTTGAACTTTAAATGTGGCAAAAAACTGGAATGCTTTCCAGATGTAAATTGGGGAGCAAGGCACAGTGTTGTGAGGTTAGAAAATAAAACACAGTCTCCATGTAGAAGCTGAATGCGTGGCTTTACGCGGCTCCGCCAAAGCAACCTTACATTTAAGAAAATTCTAAAACAAACTAATCGGCATGAATTTCATAACAATACACAAAGTTCCGCAAAATTATACAGGAAACCAATCTAACACAACAAAAGAACAGTCAACGACAAACGCCATCATTTTATATGAGAGGCAGTGGAAAAGAAGGCAGTGGATCGAATACCTAAATAAAGATCAAGAAATTGTCAGCAAAAAAACACTACAGGTTTATGAACACTTTCGATGTTTAAAACAATTCGGAAGCATAACATAAAGGTCTTGATTTCATGACACGATGATTGTTGATAAAATGACCCATATCGTTGATTTGAGTACAACGATTTCATCCGAAGCTAACCTTTTTTTGGGACACTCTGTATATACTATTGTACATATTATATGTGATGTGTGTTGTATCAAGATGACACTCGTATACTGCTGCTGCTGGTACTGCTTGAAACCTGTGTACGTGCCCATACACAACACTTTACTACAGTGTTAGCAAACAGTTTATCCATAAACTTTATGATACGCTTTTATTTTCTTTTTTGATGCATATCAAATACTTACACATGGACGGCTTACATGTAAATACAAGTGTATACAAGAATTTAGCATAAAATTTCGCTTTATAAAATCTTTATTTGGTTTCTTTAAATTGTGCCAACATTTGTTAAACGTAACGCATACACATAAATCAGATCTTAAGTCCAGTTACAGATCTAACTTCTATACGTATTTGTTTTGGCTTCAAACTACTTGCCATACAGTTTACAAAAAAGGGGAAAAGAACACGTTCATAAACATTCTATGGCTCATCTTGCGATACGTATTTAACGCATGAATAAATTATTCAATTAATACCAAACTCAAATTCCACATATGGTTTTATGCCAACTCTTGTGCGAACCATTCCGGATATGCAATGTAAGTGAATGGTATGTACACATATTCAATAAATGGAATTAAATCATCATGATAAATAAACAATTAATGTGCCCAATGTCGTACATGATAATGAAGAGAAAAATTCATAAATCAGAAAAGTGTTTGGAAGAAGCAAAGTTCATCTGTTGAAATTTTTATGAAATAATTTCAGTACATATAAAATATTTCTATGATCGGGAGAGTGTAATTCTGTTAACATGAAAGTTAGATAAAGCTTGGAAAAAGCAGGACATTTACGAAACAAAAAGGATACACTAGGTTTAGTAGTCCTTTAGCTACATCATTACAAGAGTCGTTAGAGATCATAAGACGTCAATTTTCTCGATAAGAAATAATATAGTTTAATTCTGATTGATTTCAAACTTCAACTTCGTTTAATTTTTTGGCGTAAGTGTAAGGACAAAATTTCATTTCAATATCTCTAAATTTACGACTGTGAGAGGGCTGACTATAAGTAGTGCAAAGTATTATAAATGGTTCGAACTATATATCCTCATAAGACAAATTTGATCGGAACATGCAAAAACGGAGACTTGACGATTTACAGATAGAAAGGCCAAACAAAGCAAAAACGATAAAGACAATGATTCCGATATATGCAAAACTTTTTTGAAAGGCTGAGGAGTTGCAACATCCGCAACATTTTAAAATAATATGGGCGATAATTTTTTGCAACGTTTTCTCTCGTAAACATTTTACTCATACGTTTTATTTCATTCCCATTAAATGAAACGAAAACGTTCCGTATGTTACATAATATTCGTTAAACTATTCTTTTATTTTTTTATTGAAATTTTATATATTATAACAATATTTACAGAGCAGAGTTGTATCAAAAGAGTTGTTTGTGCTGGAAACCCATTAAAATTCGGCTGAGGGCAAAAACAACTTCATAAGTAGTAACCACATACAAGGGCATGTAATGTTACAATATTAAAAAGAAATATTACAACTATTGAACAATACGAATGCTGTTACATTTTTATATATTGTGTTGTGCTCGTTAAAAGAAAATACAACACATTAAGCATTCTGTAATGATTCATGTTCATGTGACAACTTTGCCGAAGTATGCATTTCGGGTATTTCATTTTCAATATTGAGGAAAATTTTCCCCTTTTTCAAAGTCTAAATATGTGAAAAATGTTTGTATATTATTTTCATTTAGAAGACCTCTTTCTTATGTGATTTCAATCGCATCGATTTAGTAGACGTTATCTATTTCAGTGAAGATACAAAAATTTTAACAGCATAAAACTATTTTTGAACCCCATTTTTCGAAATTTCTTTTAAAAAGCCTCGCGTTTACTGGTACTGTTAAATGCCTTATAGTTCAAATTAAGGGGGGGGAAATTTATTTTCCACTGATTTTTTTGTGACAGCTTTTTAATTTTATAACATAATTATTTGCTTTTTTTGATTATATTTTTTAAAGATTAATTTTTTAATTTTTTTCTCATCTCTTGTTAATAGAATTAAGTAAATTGATTTGTTTGACGATATTTTTCTAATGACTAAATACGTAGCGAATGCTGGCACATATCATCTAGCGAATAATGGCACATTCTTACGTTTCATTATTACTCTTACACAAAACAAAATCAGGTCGTGTTTTTAAAAATCTCAATTTTATTTCAAAAGTATTGAAAATGGCAAGAAAATTAACTGCAAGTTTTTAGAGATTATTAAGAAAATTAAAATATTACCTTAAAACAAATGGACCGGAATGATCAAATTGCTGGTTGAGGACATTCACGGTTCAATTATTTTTATTTTATTTATTTTTCTTTAAAATGTAAATAAAAATTGAAAAATACACTAATTTTAGTTTAATGATTAACGATCATTTCTTTGAAGATTTTTAAACTCAACAATATGCAACACTAATAATCTCTTTTTAACTATATATTATAATTATTAAATACGTTTCTTCCTTTGCTTTGACATCACTTACATAAACACTTTACACAAATAAGTTCACTTCATTTAACATTTTATTAATGTTAAATATTCTTTTTATATTTCATTAATTGAACAATAATTAACTTGACTTACTTTTCATTTTTAATATTGCTGGCATCAGCCACATGATGAAGGTTATCTTGCATCTGTTAAGGCCCGCAATACAACACAACACTCACATTAACTAAAGTTGAACGTTAAAATCCTTTATCTTTGTTTAATGTGTTATAACACCTGCTTTCATAAGTGTGTATCATATACATACATAAATGTGCTGGTAAGTGTGTTTGTATGCAATATAAATTTCTCATTTCCACGTGAATATATTTTCTCGTTTATTTATTAAGGATATTACACGTATAACTGCTTCAAATATGCATTTTTTTTATATATTGTATGATGCACATCCTTAAATATTGCATGTGTAGGTGTGCGTTTGTTTTAATATTATTATTATTATTTTCACTCAAGTTTATTTAACGCTTAAAAATGGTATAATAAATGGCAGAGCAATAAATATATAAACGCGCAATGCCCGTCAAGTGTCCGCGCGTATGTGTATATAGGTGTGTGTTTATTTGTGCGTGAATGCCGTTGTTTGCTGTGTACACTAACTAACAATGCATTTGTATGGCAAGAAATAAATGTGGATATTTTACTTATATGCAGAGAGAGGGAGAGAGAGAGCGAGAGGGATATGTTGAATGCTTTTCATAAATATGCTGATATGTTGAGGATTTTCATGTGTATGTATGAGAATACTTTATTTCACTTTCACACGTGTCAACACATTTATAGTGGTGTCATTGTTGTTGTTGTTATATGTATATGAGATATATTCCGTTGTGTGTTTGTGCGGTCTTGGTTAAAGAATGCAATGTCACAACACTTAATTATATTACAGTTGTGTATGTGTGCATGTTTGTTTGTGCATTTGTGTTGACTGCCATAGCCTGAACTTGTATTTATTACACAAGCGTACATTTCCACTTATTAACTGAGTCAAGGCATCATAAACATTACAAGCATCAACCAGAGCGCCACCACATTTCTCTTTCCATCTCTAATTGAATACTTGAACACAAACAACACTTGGGTTAAGTAATTATTTACTTTGTAGACATGATTTGCATTGTTATGCTGCTGCATTAATAGCTAAACAAATAGATAAGCGCCTGCTGTTCTACGTACACGCGCAGCCGAGTACTTGCTGTGCTGATTGATTATTCATATTTTGTGCCTTCCATATGTACATGCGTGTGGTGTTTTTTTTGTTTTTTTTTTTTTTTTGTTTTTTGTATGCCACAACAAAGTATTTGCATCAATTTAATTAAATTCGATTTTTCATAATATTTTCGGATTTTTCTTTCTACTGCCTTAACATGCATGCAGTTTATTCAGTTATACAGGCATTGCCTGACATGACATGTGCGTGTTAATGTTTGTATGTTATCGTAACGGTAGCCGCCTTACATAAAGTGGGTGACATTGCGTTGTAATACGTGTGGTATGTTACATACGTACGTACACATATGTACACACTAGGACTGGCGGTCATACACACAAGCACGAACGACTTTGCTTTTGTTTTTTCCTTTCAGCTTGCTGATGATGCACAACACTACGATTATAACGATAGGAACGTGTATGTAACGCGTACAACAACGTGCAAGGAATTTTCATTTTGTTACAACATTGTTCAATTGCTTGGGATCATATTACGCGTGCTTTGTTAAGAGAATATTTTTTTTTTTTTTGGGGAATTCTTTTTCTTATATTGTTTAGCCATCTGAGGAGAAAAAAACCTCTAATCACATTTGATAAATAATAATTTCATGTCTTTTTTTTTTTAATTACTTCATATTATACACTTCACTTGTAATTTTTTTTTTTTGTAAATTTTCCACATTTTTCCCGAAACTAGATTAAGTTAGTGGTTGTGTTATATGGAGCCCGCTTTGTTATTAATAATGGTAGACTGCGTGTCCTTGCAGAACAACCTAACGCTACGTTCAAATACGAATGTAAAACTGAGCGATGGTTAAGCGAAAATTTTTATCGTGTCAAATATAACTACACAACACCGCACCATACGACTTGCGTGTGTTTGTGAAATCTACAAAACTCTTAACTTCTTCAATATTACCGACAACAGCAGCAACAGCAACAGCAACAGCAACGACTGCAGCTTTTGTAAAAGTCGTTGGAAGAGTCGTTTCTAATATTCAGGTTGTTCGTTAGTTAATTAATTTATTTGCCAACTCTCCGAAATATTCTTACATAACTAGAAATGCTTCCAATAAGAGAAATTTTCACAGACTATGCAAAGAGAGGCGAAGCGAAGCGAAACTCTTAAACTTATCCAATGTCGTGCATATTCAAATAATAATATCATGCTTTTCATTTATTTTCCTTGCATTGCTTTGCTTTTATTTTATTAAATTTTCCATTAAAAAATTTTTAAAATTCTTTTCCACAAAACAAATTTTTTTATATTTCATCAGAAATTTCTAAGAATTGGTGCTCAAATCGATTGTGTTTATTATTTCTTTTTATTCTCTTTTATGATTTCCTTACATAAGCTTGCGCATTGTTTCATTTCCAATGGCCTTTGACCTGTATAAGAGTTTCGTTATTATTTATATGAAAAACGCACACATTTCTTGCTACTCTTTATTAAGCAAAATATCCCTTCTTTGGATTAATAGTGGTTTTATACCGTTATTGAAAATAAGAAAATTGAAAAGTCTTTTCGTAAAACATCTTTTTATGAAAAGAAGTTCCAAGAATGGCCAGATCAGGTCAAAATTTGTCCCAATTATTTAATAATCTACTCGTTACCAAATTACAGTTAAAAAAAAATAATTAAAATTCAACTTTTTATAAATTAAAGCGTTGTAAGTAGATCGTAAAAATTGACTGATCCACTATATTATTATTTATTTAAAGATTCAAGACTTGCGTCTTATAGTTTAAAGTGTGGATGTACAATGTGAATATTATACATTAAATTATTAAGAAAGCAGTATTAAGTAAACTTAAAAACTTATAGGCAAATGGTCATAAATAACTAATAGTGAAGAAAATAGATGTTAACAAAGGAAAAAGATATTATTCTCTGAGGAGTACTCGGTATACCACTGAACTGAAAAGTTGAAGATCCGTTGCAGGTGGCAGGCAAATGGCAATTCGTTCCAAAGGCGTATGGCATTTATGAAATAATGATGTTCAGACAATGCTCGGCGAAATCTGAATTGGATCAAGTAACATCCCCGATTGGAACGGGCAAAGCGAAGACGTTCAAACAAGTACGTTGGTACACCAGTATAGATGACTTTGTGCAAGAATAAACTACTACGGAATTTAAGCAATTGGTTAAAGTTGAGGCCGTAAAGTTCCGTCGAGTAGTCGGATATACGGTCGTATCTTTTAAGATCGTATGCAAAACGTACAATGTTATTATAGACAACAGAGAAGACCTCACATCCGTACAACAATGTTGGCACAGACGGATAAACGATTCAAATGATTGGAATACAAACGATAAAATAATTAAGGACCTCTTTCATCACTCCAGTTTATATATTATAGACAGATTATGTGCCAAATAAGATTTTTTTGGACACTACTCGCAATTTTTTATCAAATGAAAAAACTCACTAATTTTAAATATAACATTTTTATCAGATAACAACTTTTTGTGCCTGTAAAAGATTTTTATCAATAATGGGCGTGGCACTTGACCATTTCAAATCTTACAAATACTAGAAATATTTGTTCAAATATGTTGTTATTCCAAAATTTACGAACGGATTTGTTGCATTAACAGAGAGATACACGAAGGAACGAACCAATGCACGTTAATACCATTGCATACTTTCCCAACCAGCTGACCGAGGGGTCAACCAAGCCTGCCTTATCCCACACATCTCGAAACCGTTCAGTTAGAGCTTCTTTATAAAAAGCCATCTATCTCTAAAATCCACTAAATTATAATATTGGTTGTACTGCTTGCTTAGCCTGAGGCACGATTGATACAGATTTTTATTCGACGCCTGACGCCTCCTTATGATACTGGAATAACCAGCGTGGAATACTTCCCCCCCACATACACAAACTTGCATTCTTGGTGGCCCTTAATGTATTTTAATGATCTTTCAATTCTGTTGGTATCATTTCTTACTTTCAACTTTTATTTCTTTTCATTTTCTGCATATTTTAGAGAGTTTTCATTATGAAAATGATGCCAGAAGCTGTTTGGTTTTTTCTTAATCTCCATCTTATTTGCCCTCTCAACTCATCAGTTTTAATTTGTCTACCCAGTTGTTGAAATGTCCTCGTTTTTCTCGTAATAAGCCCAGCTACAATTATGAATGTGTTGCTGTTGGTGCCTTTCACTCAGCGGGTACTTGAGTAATTTTTCGCAGTTTTTGCATACAGTCTGAATTCACAAAGTTCAAACAGACGCATACATACACACGCACACAGAAAGAGCCAAGCGCTCGTTGAAGTAACGCCCACCCAACGAAACCGACCCAGTCTTGTATCTACCATTACATGTAATTCAGTATATATATATCTCATATATAAATATGAGTCTCGTCTGTGCTGTTATAAGGTTTCGCTGCTATATACTAACGGCAATGTGGTGTGCAATTTGTCATCGTAACCGCAATGTGATATTGTGATAAAAATGTAACATTTATCATCTTTATTTGAAGCAGCTAGCGAACACTGGCAATATAAGCAGCCATAATATTTATGCTTATGTCCATATGCATGTATTTAGGTACGATACAATGCCAAAGCATTGCCCACTCACCTACTTCAAACACGCTTTCTTCGTTGATGCATTGTCTGTCATTGTTTGCTATACAGGTAATCAAATAAATTGTAAACAATTTTCTTCTAAGCGACTTGAAGAATCTTATGCAAGTATATTTAGAGGATTTACAATTTCTTCTAATAAAAAAAGCAATTGCATAAATCACCTTTGCGAAAAAAAGGAAGCAACGGAACGTTCATCATAGAAGTAGGGCAGCTTGCAACAAATAATTTTAGAAATGACTCTAACTATAAATTTATTTTGAAAACAAGTAAGAAAATGAAATGTGGCTTTAGCCCCATCTTAAATAACCCTCCCTCCACACATCTGCAATAATGATTATGCCTTCTACCAGTTTGTACATCAGTTTGCAAGTCCAGTATGTTTATTATCCGAGCGTGCCTACGTGTGGCAAATCGATGCCTAGGATAACCTTACTTATGTATGTGTAACAAATTTCAATTTACGTGGGCGTGGCTTTTAACCATTTTTGCCCATTTGAAATAGCGATCGGCGTGCATAAACTAAACGTGTCAGTTAATGCCAACAAGAGATGGACACACGGACACAGGTCGACTAGTTTTTAATACTAATCAAGAATTTTTATATAATTTGCAAACGGAATAACAAACGCAATATACTGCCATTTTATGTGTAGGATATATAAATATTTCCACAACAATCTTTCTTTGAAAACGTAGAAAAAAACGATCAGTAATGAGTATAAGTGCTGCGCCAAAAGCGAAAGTCTTACCCAAGGTTTTTAAATAAAGATTCTATAGATCATTATACCCTGAGAACTTCTAGTAAAGGTTTGGCTATTATTTTTTTTTTTTGCCCTATATACAAAATTTTTAATCATTAATTCGATTAGACGAATATTATTAAGGGTTGAACAAATTATTGAACTATGAGCAGCGAAAAATTTAAGTTAAACTAAAATCTGTGCAAGAGGCTGAAATTTTTTTATTGTTCAAGGGTGAGAAGTCGCCCAGTTCGTATCTGATGATACTATTGTCCATCAGTGTCTAACGTTTGCATGTTATTGGCACAATTACCCAATCACTGTAATACGAACATAACACTTTATTATATCACATCCGCATACCTAAACAAATGTATACAGCAAGGATATATATTATAATAAAGACCGCACCCTCCCTCCACAGTTCGTTTAATTATACTTAATGCGTTTATACGATGAAACTAATATTGCGAGCGTATCGCATTTCTAATTATCTCTACATGACTATTTCACATATTTTAGCAGATTGCACTGAATATAATGGTATTAACCTTACGAATAAATAAATTTAAAATAAATATTGTCACGTTTCTTCTAAACTTTTCATACATATAGCAAGTGCTTGCCACCCTCACATAAAATGGTTGAATAGTGGCAGCAACTAAGCCAATTAGTATTTTAAACTGTAAGTATTAAAAAAGCACACACACATACATATATATATATATATATGTTAGATGTATGTATGTATTTAACAAAATCCAACTTTAAATGATGAGAATCGTATGGGCGTGTATGTGGTGTGTGGGTGTATGGGTGTATGGGTGTTGGTGATATTCATATATCATCAAACAACACCTTGTTTCTATGGATACACCCAAACACAGCACATAAAATGTTTTTGTTTTGTTTTTATGTTGTTTCCCATGTACGAGTACGGTGCGAGTGAGTGAGTGCCGCCTACAGTAAACCTTAATCTAAAAATCATCTTAACACATATACCAACAACAACAACATTCTTTTAAAACTACACACGCACGTTCACATACACATAGACATGTTGTTGTTATTTTATCCATTACGTATATACTCGTACGTATATAGTTACAGTTACCATTCGCATGACCACAAACACATCCATTTATGTTTGTGCGTATGTACATATTTGAAGTAAACAAGCCTCACACTGCACATGCATAGACATTGATTTGAAATACGTTTGCCGCAACAATTTTTATATATATATTTGATTCATGTGTGACACGATGTGCGTAATACCGTGCGGTATACTATCGGCACTGGATCTCTATAAATTTACGTATGGTTACATATTGCGGAAATTTGATTAATTTGAAAAATCCGCTTGGTTTTTATACCATCTAAAAAGAAGATGAAGGGTGCCGTAGGTTTATGCTTCCGTTTGCAACATCCAGAAGGAGATGTCAGACACCCTGCAAAGTAGATTTATTCTTGATTAGCATCAGACGGTCTAGATATGAGTGTCCATCTCATGGGCGCAAATTTTGAGATTTTGAATTGAAATTTTGTACAGATGCTTCTACTTTCATGCCACATTCAGTTGAAATTGCAAAAACTCGATTTGCAAGCTGTTAAACAATTTATAAACTATTGGAAGCCGGTATCACGTACTTGCCACTCCCACCGCTTGTATGTAAACGTGAAGCGAATTGAAGATTGAGCTCAATCTAAATTCAGGTTTTCTATTATTTTTCTATTTGCCATTTACTTTATATTTACTTAAAAAATAGAAATGTTTTCTTGCCAAAAATGTGTTTTTTTTTTCTAATTTATATTCAAATAGTTTTCTTTAAGAACTACTGCCAAGACATGTTTAATAATTTATTGATTTTTATAAAGTTTCCTCCAGTCTAGTATTTAGTATTAAGCTTTAAAAAAATAGAAATTACATTATTCAGTACTTAGTTATTTTTGCCAAAAGTACTTTTATTAACTTGAAAACTTTCTCTTTTCTTTAGTTTTTTACTAATACTGATATTTTTCGAATAAGGATAAATTTTTGAGATTGCCTCTGTCCCCCAATTATCTTAATTGTTTTGTTAAATGTATTTATAAGAATTTATATCGATATGTATGTTTATATATGTAAATAGTTAGACAAGTAGCATAAACATTCGGTTTAGAGGTTTACTTTTTAATTGCAACGTAAATAATTACAATATAAATGTTTTCCGTGGATACATGTTTACTTCGATAATATAATTATAGTGAATAAAATTATACATCTATGTAATATAATATATATATGTATATGTGTGTGCTTTGTAATCATAGAGTGTATGCAAATTGCATCGTGCTTAAAGCCACATTTTAATAACCAGCCTTAATACTAGGTAATGCACACACGCATACAAATTATGCATGCATCCTCAACAGCATTATAATAATAATCGCCGCCAATAATACTATTTAGTTAGTTAGTTACAGGCCTACACAGACATATCTTGGTTGAGCGTTAAGCTCTAATGTAATTAGGCCTTTAAACTGCAACAGCGCGTACAATTTGAAAAAAAAAAAAAAGAAAACAGAAATTCACGTTGCCATCCATTACGGTGACAGTGTGCATTGTCATATTTAGTTTATCAAGAGATTTATAGCAATAAATTGATGTTTGAAATGTATTTAGCAGCACTTAGTGATGGGAATTTTAAGGTGTTAATATATGCATATAAACACAACGATTAAATAATACTTTTTATGGATGAATATACAACAAATGTAAGGCTTTTATTTTTAAGTAATATGTGCAGCAAATCTCTTAAATACAAGTTGTAACAGATTTCAGTTTTTTTTTTTTTTATTATTCCGCTGACGCTAACCATTATTGTGTGAGGTAAAACTAGACCACACAATTCCCCGGATATTTTATTCACCATTACATTGAATACTCTAAATTATATATATTGACACATTTTGTGGTTTTAGGACTTGATGTATTTTGTCAAATAAAAAAAATAAAAAGCACCAAAAACTGAAAATAATGCTAAACTAAGCTAAAAATGCATGCCATTCGCTTCGGTACCAAAAAAAGAAAAGGGGAAAAAAGTGTGAATGCTGAACATAAAAAAAAAATGTGCTAAATTGTACAATTACAATTGATTTATACCATCTAAACGCATACGAGGAAACAAGGACACTTTTACCAAGTACGACAAAAAATTTACATTGATTGTTATATAGCAACTAAACAAATTTTTACAACACCACCACCACCACCACCACCATCATGCAGTGAAACAATCAACTCCACTCCACATACACACATATTTATATATATTTAACGAAAAAAACATAAATTTGCACACAAATGCATATTTTATTCATAGAACATGGTGCACATGACGGACGTGCTGTTAATTCAATTCCTATCGACAAATGTTGCCCAAATTCAAGTTCCACCCAAAAAAAAAAACATAAAAGCAACATTACGCAGTCTATGCTTATAGCTTTAAAGTACACACATGCGAGCGTAGAGGCACAATATAAAATTTCATGAGCATATATATGCAAAATGTTGCTAAGTTTGTGAATAAGTAAGAAGTTAATTAGGAAGAAATTTTGATATCACTCTCCCCGAAGAATCACGATAAAAGTTCTTCTAATCCTTCATTAAATTTGTCACTTATTAACGTTTGATAAAAACTTGTTTTGTATTTAGAATCACTTTCTGCATCGATACAATAAAGTTCGTCCATCCGTCCTTTATATCATACGGTACGGTACGAGTTGCAATTTTTAAGTAATTTTTCAAAATTTTAAATTTCACAAATATTTATTTAATTCACAATAAGTATTAAAATTCTAAAATCTAGTCTTTGTCTTTAGGTGATTGCCAATGCAATAAATGTAAAAGTGGGAGCTGGGAGATTATGTTAGTCCAGAACTTTGATAATACATAAACTTGGTAGATTATCTTCTTTGTAGCTCTGCACAAAGTTGTTCCTATGTGAACCTATTGGTTTTATAATAGCATTGCAGAGATATATTTTATTGTCAGGCACCACAATTCAATCGTTTTTATATATTCACATAATGCAAACTCCCATGTACTACCCAAAGGTAGGCATTATAGACTCTACGGAGTAAAAATATACTTGATAAGCATCAAAAACTGAGTGAATGTTCTGGCGATTGTTAATTTTAAAATAATAAGCTGAAATTTTCCACAGACAACATTTAGTTTCTAAACACTTTACCCGATTTAAATATATGGTAAAATTGGTCAAGTCCCGCCCACAAGTTACAAAAAACCACCATTCAGCGTTAAACTCGATTTGCAAACTGACTTAACTAGAGGACATAATCAAATAAATGCCACGCCCAGAATGGAGAATATTTAAGGTGATGATTGTTTTCACCCAAGTTCTCATTAAAATCTTGCTTTAATTTAAAAAATGAGCCAAAGCTACAACGTTCAAGCATATGAACTGAATGTATTCCCCACACTGTACGCAAATTTGCTTAATGTTGTTGTTATCACTTGCACAAACTTGGCTAATAGCTGACATGAAATTGACGTAATCCGGTGCAACAATACCAATTATTACCTTGAAAAGCAAAGTAAAGAACACATAAAAATATAATTTTATATACAGAATAAAATAGAAGAACAATAAAAGAAGTGCTGAGCACCACATCTAACCAAAAAATAAAACAAAAAATGTTCAGTTCAGTACGCACACCAAACTACTGGAAGATTTCTGCTAAATGTTAAAGATTTTACAACTATAAGTAAAGGACTAAAAGAAAAACAAAAAATTAACAGAAAGGTAGAGAGAAAGAAGGAGCCGAGAAAGTAGATAACTTTAATTCCATTTCAATAATTACAATGCGCACTTTATCTAAGCACACAAGTACAATAAAAATGCATGAAAACGAGTGCTGTGGATATGGACGACGTACAACAAACAATAGAGCGGAAAACAAATACACCAGACTTTTTAATTCGTCTTCTTTTACTATTCTCTTTATAAATTTTCCAGGCATTTGGTTACATTAAAATTGAACAAATAAAAAAAACAAGTAAGAAAACTTAACTTAGCTCAAGCCAAATTTTAAACACCCTCCGCATTTACAAGAGTGAACGTGGCAGGTATATGATTACGCCCCTAATAGTGTATGCATCAGCTCGCAAATGAAGTTTTACGTTGTAAATGATGGGCATGTTTATTGTCCGACTGCGTCTATTTTTGGCACATCAATGAATGAAAAAATTATAAATATTTTTACCAAATTTTAACTTAGAAGCTCAATGTTTTTGCCAGATGAATATAGGAATTGTTGACTAGGGTCCTGGCTCTTGATTGCTTTTGCCCACTTTGAAAAGCGATCTTCATAGAGAAACTGGAAATTCTGGTATAAAATTTTAGTTCAATATCTCTAAATTTAAGCTCGTGAAAATGCCAACAAGACAACACGGACACATGGACATACATATCTAGATCTACGCTGATTTTGATGCTGATCAAGAATACTTCAATACTTTGTAGAACCTTTGATACCTTCTCGGCATTGCAAAAGGAATGACAAACCTATTAAACCATCTCATTTTATGTGGGGGGTATAAAAAAACAAGTGAAGAATGCAAAAAGCAAGCAACCGAGCGATGGCACACAATAACAAAAATAAAATCAACCAAAGAAAACTTACCACTCAACTCCACTCAAAGTTACATTTTCGAGGCTCATTACAGAGTTGGAGGAAAGTTTCCAATATATTATATTATATATATATATATATATAAATGTCGCATTGTAACAAAAACTTGCAAATAAATTTTTATAAACTGTCATCACAACAATATTCTTCACAAATTATATTATTTTTTCATTCAATATAATCCGATTTTTTTTTTTTTTTGTACACAACAAATAAATTCAATTATCGCACAGGCAAAAAAATATCTCGCAATTCTCACTCTAATGCGTTTTTTGAAAAATGTCACTTTACCCGCAAAGCATCGAATTATTGAATTTCATACGAAAAATAACTATAGAAATATCAAGCAGTGGGTTTTTGTAAAATGTGAAGGTGAGGATGTTTACATATAATATTAAAAAAAGTGCAGAGGTAGGGTTTCAGTTAACATTCTATTGCATTGTGTATAAATAGGAGGAGTATGAGACTTGCCTTGGTTATGTGTACTGAATTTTTTAATAAATAAACTTTATTGAAATGTTTTAGAAGTACACACTCCAACTACAGGAACTACTGTTGACTACTGTCAACAGATTCAAGCTATATTGCTTTCAATTTTCTATAGGAAAAGATATGATATGAAAGTGAACTATTTGTATGTATCATTAGCGATAATACAGTACTTTGTGGCCTGGGATAAATCGCAATGGAAAAATGATCTCTGCAGTTGTCGAAATCATTATGTATGTAAGTCTGCCTTATAGGTACTGTGCCCCTTAAATGATTTCTAAAAAAGGAGAACATTAAATCTGTAAAACATCTAATATGAGGGAAACCAGCTGTATAATAATAACTATACCAAATACTTGGTGACAGGTTCGCGAACGATATGGAATCACTAGCAGTATAACACAGATTTTTAAACAGAAAATATTTTTTGTGATTACCCCCAAAAGGAATACCCTTTCTACCTGTCCAACTACTTAAAATATTAATGCATTCAATGAGTCCATTAGGCACAAAGTAGGTTTTCTTATAACCTACAAATTGTATTCACTAACGCAGCAAACAGCAATAAATTGCCGCATAAGTTCAAAAAATAACATGACAATAAATCGCTCAATATTTCTATTAAGAAAAAATGAGAGATTAGATAAAATTTTTATACTTTTGAATAAAACAAGGAAAAATTTTATAGTCGAACAAGCTCGACCACTTAATACCTCGCACTTAGCCCACTTAGCTCCTTAAATTATGCTAAAATTAGTTTATTTGTATCTGTTTATGGGAGGCACTGCCATAAACGGTAACTTGGTGAAATAATTAATATATGGGAAGGGGTTCTAAAAATGGTCTGATCGGATCCAAATTTTACACAGCCAATTATGAAGCTAAGTAACTATTTTTTAAGAATTTTTATTAAAATATATTAAAATTTTTCATATAAAAACCTCTAAGGGTTCTAAAAATGCTCCGATTTGGTTAATTTTCAAAAGAATTTCTATTTAAACTTTTAAATTTATTGCCATGGGAAGACATACGGCCATTCGAATATGATTAAATCGTTTCAGATTTTTTCTTTTTTAGTTTCTGAATTAATATGTATAATTGAAGGTGGGTGTGCTATATGCCGTTTAGGAGTTACAAACATCCGCACAAACTTAATATACCCGTTGCCACAAATGAAGCACAAGGTATAAATATACTTTCGTATATAAATTTATCCATCAAACCATTGCATTAAAGTATTATATAAACTATTTGTTATGTTTTGTTATATTTTTTATTATTATTATTATTATTATAAAAAGTGTTAGTAAAATATTTAAACTCTTCTGTACTTCCTGCATAGTTTCCTTGTTCATAAATAGTATATTATCTGAGTGCTTGTATAAGATAATTGAATATAACATTAATCCTAAATAGAATTTGTGTTTTGCTGCTTAACAGATTATTACACTGGAAAATGTCTTTTGTGTTAAAACATGACAAACAAATTGAAAAATAAATTCTAGGTAGCAATTAATAATGCTGTTCTGTTCCGTTATCTTTACAGATATGATTTGTTTTTTTTTTTCTTTTGTTTTTTCATTTTTCGAAATATTGTTTGCAACACCTGTCATTTAATGTTTAGTTAATTGTCCGAATAATACAATGGACACATATTGTCTTGCCAGAGAAATCACATTACAAAAACAAAAACAATATAAAAAGAAAGATAAATTGAAAGAAAATGTCATCTGGCAGCAGGACGTGCTGCTTTCAAGCATACAATCTATATTATACACAAACGCTTGTATACGAATATTTTTTATCGCTTTCTCTAGGACGCTATTTTAAATAAAATACACACACTGTGCCATACATACGTACATCCTTCTATTATTATCTTTGTTCACTTTTATGATATTTAATATCAAATTACTAAAAGTAGTTGCCGTCTTTTTTTTTTTTTTTTCTCTTATTTTTTTATTATCAGACATAAACTTATGGATCATAAAGCACATTTTTATGATTTATAACTAAATCAACGATAAAGGAGACAATAGCCCAAGCACATACACAAAGAGCGAATAACAGTTGAATCACTGGTCAAAACTTGTGCTTTTTGTATAGAATTTCTTTCATATTTTATGGCTTTAAGGAAATTCTGATAATTTTATGATGCTGGACTCTGTTATTGTTTATTAACTGAAAAGAATTATAATGTCTTTACTCTCCATTCTGCAATATTAAATTTATTATTCAAGACTTTCTTTACAGAAATTAAGTAAATCTTGTCATATGAATGAAATTATTTCAACTAATTATCATAATTCTTATAAAATTTCTATGTTTATCAACCCCAATGATATGGGGGTATATTGGTTTTGTTGAAACATTTGTATATAACAGAATAGGGCGCGTTACACCCCCCAAAAGTTTACTCTACTATAAAATATATAAACTTAATTATATTATAACATAACATACAACACAACATGATATTAGATTATGATTGGATTTGGTGTACACATCGTATAATTTTTTATTTGTTTTTTTCCCTAAAATGTTACAAGTGAGTATTCTCTCCTTCTGCCAATACAACAAATTTAATATAAATGCAAATTTTTTACATAATGAAAGCGTAATTTTTTTTATTAAATATTATATTTATTTTTTGTGCTTGTGAAATATGGTCGACACTGTAATTAACAGATATGTATGGTGTAGTGCGGGTGTGAGTGTGTGCGTGACTAAAAAGCTAAACTGTAGTTCGAAAGCTAAATTTGGCTTAAGCCAAATCTTATATACCCTCCAGCCATACAATAAAATGGTGGGCGTGACAGGTATATGATTACGCCCTCTTGTAATGTATTTAGATAATAGTCGAGTTTTATGCTGAAAATGACTTTTTGTTAATTGTGGGCATATCTAGTACACGATCACGCCCACTTTTGGCACATCACTGACTGAGATAATAACATATATGTGTAACAAATTTCGACTTCAAGCCTCAATTTTTGTATAAAGTAAATAAATTTTTGTTGATTGTGGGCGTGGCATTTTCGGTTTAAGAATTACAAATAACCGCACAAACTTAAAAACCTTTTCTTTACAAGTGCTGCCATATTAAATTAATTAATATCTCTCACACATAGCTAGATCGATTGATTCAAGGGGTGTATAATGCCCCCTCTTGAGTGTTGCAGGTTACGTGACTAAAGCTTAATGAGTGGTTTGAACCGACATTTCACATGAACATTTTATTTATTATCAGCTCCAATCTCTGAAATCTTAAATGATTAAACAGTGGCTTCAGCATAGTTTTTACCTAATAGCTCTATAAGCTACCAAAACAGCGAATTAGATCACTCGCGGAGCTTTGTGCTTTAAAGTTACAGATTTCTTCCAACTAGTTGTAATGATTCCATTTTCGGTTTATATACTTTTACGCGATTTTCTATTTTATAAAATTAACAAAAAGTTTTATAAACATATATATGTTTGGTTATATTTTGTGCCGCAATGTGTGAGAAAAACTTTTCACATAAATTTAAATATAAATGTTTTTTATATATTATTTATTTATTAATGGAGCGCTATAAGAGGGAGATGGAGAAAAACTTCAAAGATGCGGTGAATGAAAATTAATGATGCTGAATAGGAAAAACAAATAGTCAAACTACAACATTTAACATCCTACACCAAGTTATCAAAATAATATTATATAACATTATATTTTCTTTAATAAAAAGCAGTCAAAGGCTTCCCAAAGTAGTCTACTCTGATCGAAAATGTAAATATTTAATTAACTAATAAAGATTTAATGGAAAAGTTGCAAATTAAAATTGTGTTCAATGTAAAAGTTTTTGGATCCAGAATAGCAATCAACTAAATTTGACTTACATCAAATCTTAAATAAAAATCCCTACAAAATTTCAGCTCAATATCTCAAAAAGTGCGCCCATGATTATACCAACAATACACAGACACACGGACATACATAACGTATCTATAATGACGCAAATTTTGATGCTGATCTAAAAAATGTATACTTTGTAGGGTCTCTGGTGCTACCTTCTGAACGTAGCAAATAGAAAAACAAACTTAATATACCCCCCATGTAAAGTGTATAGAAATTATTTGATCCAAGGATTCTATGTACCAAATTTAAAACAGATTGAATCTATAGCTTAACTCCCAGGCCAATTTGCAAACGCTGGACGTACGGACAAAATTGCTCTAGCAAGTAAAAAACGTTCAAACACATAATATACCTAAAATTTTCTAATGTTAAAAAACGCTTTTCCAACGTAGCAAATATAAATTTGAGGTAAAGAGATTAGTGGCTATATTATTACATTGGTGTTTACAAAAGGAAAAAAGGAAAAAAGGAAAAAAGTGAAAGAACGACGGTGTAGAGGAAAAACCTTCATTAAGTTGAATATTGGCCAAAAAGTTCACACACAAGCACATGTACGATTAAGGGACATAATACCTCTAATATGATTTATGTATTCTATAGATAAGATCGTGTGACATAATTTTTTGTTTGTTTACCCGACACAAACACACAAATATTTACTTGGCTTGTAAGATTATGGTATAAGTACAGTAGCTAACAAATATATAAATCTAATAATAGTATAAAAATGCCTTAACGCTGCTGTTAAAATTATCAATATCGAGATAATTCTTCTTGTTCAAACACTACAGCGCATCACTGTTGATTTTTCTTTATGTACTTTTTTAAGTAATGCTTTTATACATACTATGTAACATACATACTGTATTCGTATATATGTATATATTCTTTTATCTTGGACTATTGTATGTTATAGGCAAAGTAAGCATTTGGCTGAGGCATAAACGGCCACGACCTTCTAACATTTTTGGCATTTGCTGGTGCTTCCACCAGCAACTTAAGCGCTTAAAGCAAAATAGTTATATACGTAAAAGTGTGTGTACAAAAAATAAGAAATGCGCTGCGAAATTTTTTTTTAAAAATTCTAAACTTTGGTGTGTACATAAGTGTTGAAACGTTTCATGCAAGAAGAATATTATAACGCTTGGAACGATCAATTGCAATTTTTATAGCAAAACAAATAATTTGAATCCCATAAAAAAGGGGCAGTCCATAGAAAAAGTACACATTTGCATAGAATTGTTATATCCGGATCTTTATGAATGATTGACTTCGGTAATAACCTGTAAAATACTAAATAAAAGAAAGGAAATCTATTATATACTTGTAAACACTGAGCACATGAAATATTATGCGCTTTGGTGCACTCGTTACCCCACCTCATATTGTACTCTTCAGCAATTGTTGAAGAAGAATCTGTCATCAGTGACACATACAAGTATCATCAACCACGTTACTCACTTCCAATTTATTACACAATCCACATTTCCGTACTTCACTCAATGATGCAACGTTTCGTTGACTTCAAAGCAGTCTAAACGTAGCAATCGCAAAACAAGACAATTAAAGTGAATGAAACGTGTAGGTGAGAAGGTATTGTTACCTCCTCAAAAACAATTATTATTTACGCTACTTTGTTTGCACTTAACAAAAAAAGTGTTCACTGTTGTTTTTAAAACATGTCCGAAATATAAGGAAAAACTACACGCAGGTCCAAAGTTTTCATTTTTATTATCTGGAAGTTGTAGTTTTCTATAAAAATTTTACTATCTGTACACCACTCTAACTATCTATAAATATGCATCACTTGCGGCAAACTTTATCTTCTGTTATACAGATCGCTACAGAAATGTTTTCTCAATTGATTCAATGTAGACCGAATTGCACCATTTTTTCTCCATCCATATATATAATGTTTTATAATGAAGGTCTTTAAAGGAGGGAATTTCGAAATTCTTTATAATTTTTTTACAAAATATGGTACAGATTAGGTTTAATAGTTGAGTATACCAAAGTTAGACCATATTTGGAACCCCTTCCTATAGAACAATGTTTCACTAAGTCACTTATATAAGGTTATCATTATGTTTCTAATACTCAGAAATAGACGTCAGTGACTCAAAAAAGGATATACATTCTTGATCAGTATCAAAAACTGAGTCAATCCAGACATGTATGTCCGTGCGTCCGTCTGTTGCGGGCACTCTCACAGGATTAAATTTAAGACACAGACAGACACTTCTAGTTTCTACATAAAGATTACAATTTATAATAATTAAAAAAATATTTAAAAAATTGGTGCAAAGCCACGCCCACAATCAACAAATATCTATATATTTGTTACAAAAATTGACCCATGAACTTGAAATTTTGTATGAATATCTATAGTTATCCCATCCATTGGCCAGATAAAAGTGGGCGTGGTCAGATAAAAGACTCACCGATCATTTACAAAAACCATACTCAGCATAAAAGTCGATTTACAAGGTTATACATAATACATATGCATAAACAACGGGGGCAATATGTATATATATGCCACGCCCACCGTTTTTATGATGTGGAGCATATTTAGGATATGGCCAAAGTGAAATTTGTTCGCTATTAATGTAATCTACACATAAGAGACTTTAATTATTTGGACAGATTTTCAACCGAAAAGTTACCAATTCTCTAAAGTGCTACCAGAATGGTTTCATCATATCTCAATAACATTTGAAAATCTGTGGTTTCAATATTATTATTATTATTATTATTGTTGTTGTTGTTGTTGTTGTTGTATAGATTGATTTTGTATCCATTTTAGAGCAAAATTCTTTAGAATTGTTTTGTACACATTTCCATTTAGAACAATTAGAATATTGAACAAACAAAAAAAACCTCACGAGTTTATTTAGTTTGAGTCGCACCTTAGATATCCAACATTTTATATTATACAGAAGAATATAATAAAATTTGTCAATTATCAATAAAATGATAAGATGAATACAAGTGAATAGTGCTTTCCACTGTAAGTTTTAGATGTGTTTTAATAAAATGAACATTCTTAGTGTTACACTGTATGGGTATGTAATATTATTCATAAAGAAATTCTATTCTAGTGGTTGTATAAAGCAGTGTATCTCAATTGATGTTCCGTGCATACCCTATGATGCGCGCTGAACTGGATTTTGTTTATTAAAAACAATCATAATATTTGAGATGGCAAATTTCTTTATTATTTATATATTGCTAATATTATTTATCCCATTCAAGTTTTTATTTATTTGCTAAATATTTTTCTGAAATAAAAACACGGAAAATTTTGTTAAGTTATTTTATCCTACACAACTTGCAGGGCACACCCACTTTTAATTATACCGTTAGAATCAGAATCGAATTCTGAATCGATGTAACCAAGTCCGTCTGTCTGTCCAGCAAAAGCTACAATTCGCATTTTTTAACATATTTCGATGAAATTTGTTACAAGAACATATATTGGCCCAATAAGGAACACCATTGAAAATGGACTAAATTGGACCATTTTTAGGACCCCGCTTTTAATATTGAAAAAATGGAAATCTTTATATGGTAAAAAAACGAATTGTAGCATAATTTACGTAGCTAAATGGTGTAGGGTATTACATGGATGGGCTTGACCGTCTATTATATTTTTATTTATTATTTACTTTTTCCGCACAAATTCTTGTGACAGGTGAGCGTTAATTATGAAATGGGTCCGTACATATCGAAAGTGTGAGAAGCACTGCTGTAGGCCATAATAAGTGGTTTATTGGTATGTTGTTGCTGGTTTAGATCATAAATTAAAAGATAGATAGGTTTTCTGTATTATTAGCATAACTGCTGTGTGCAGTATGCATGCGTTAGAATAATAATCAACTTAATTTGTAGTTGCAAACAAATTCATAACTTGAGCTGTGCAACACCTACAAAAACATTTTCTTTTATTGTAGAGTAAAAAAAAAGAAGGAAGGTATCGAGTATACTTCACCCGAAAATGTGTATGAAATTGATATTATCGTTATATGTGACTCCTCTCTCTCTCTCTCCCTCTCTCCAACCATCCCTTGGTCGCCTTTGTGCGAAATATGCAAATATGTATTCAAATACATTTACCCAAACGTACCAACTATGTTATATGGTACAATACTAATGGCCTGTTCTGTGGTCAAATTAACTAAAACATCGCATTAGAATCTTATATACGAGTGCAATACCTGCGGCCACATGTCGGCAGCAATAGTATTTTAGCAATTGTAATTTACATGTGTAATTTTTGGTGTCGACAATATCCATGCAAGTGTGTGTGTGTACGTATGCACATTATGTTGTAGAAAAATATTTCAAAAATTCACACAAACAGGGAGACATGAGCGAAGGGAAAATGATAGAAAAAGTACTGAGACTCACTCTCTCTCCCTTTCTCTCTCTCTCTGTATTTACTTGTTTCGAACTTGTACTAGAATTCATTGGTCAAAAAAAGGAAATGGCAAATGGTTGCTGTGTTTCAGTCTAAAACGCATACACATACGTACACAGTATAAAGAGAATAAACCACAACTTTAGTATACGAAAAAAGCACTACATCGGCTCTGCTGAGCACACTTGCATATGCATGTGTGCATGTACACGGGAAAGCCAACATATATGCAGGCTATTGAAATAACAGCAGTGAAGCAACAATTATGCAAATTTTCAGTTCTCAAAAATTTTAGGAATACAAGACAAGTGCCTGAAATGTCTATGGTGGCCAACAAAACAACAACAACAATTATCGTAAAAATCCATACATGTATGTATGTTTTCAGAGTAGTGGATGGATGGCTGGATGGATGGATGTATGTACGTCTAGCTTTTCGTTCTTGTTACAGGGTGTACAGGGTATGATTGTTGTTTGTGTGGTAGATTATTATTGTTGTTTTTTTGTTTGTTGGTGTTTGTGCTGGTGTTTGCCGTACATAACTTAAAACACTGGTAAATGGGACTTTACATTTCACAAAATTGAATAATAATGGATATGACGTAAAAACAAAAACAAAAACAAAACTTTGAAAAGTTCTTTTTTTTTCCGCATGATGCTCTGAAGTTAAAGAAAGCTTTCCAAGATTTTTCAATTGTATTAATTATTCAAATGACGCCTCTTATGAGGACACCTCCATCTTATATGCTTAAGAATATAAAAATGTAAACATTTTTAGTGTTAGAGTGTTAGAGTGCAATGATCCAACATGTTGCCTTTGTTGACAGTAATTATAGTGGGATGTGATGAACGACACAAAAATTAATCTTAAGCTTAAAATGCTTTCAGCCAAACACACAAATCCTTTTTAGTTAGAAAAGCGACTGTGTTTATCAACGCAGTCGGCTTCATATATTATTTTTAGGATTCTGTATATGCTTCTATTTTCAAAATGCATGGCACTACATAGAAAAACGAAACAACAAACAATTCGAATTGTTTCGCGACACACTCATGTCTTACCTACGATTTCACGTTGCATTGTTCTGCTATCTTGAAAACCAATCTGCTATAATTGAAAACCATCTTTTTATTATTCAACATAGTATTGACGTGATATTGCCGGTGTGTTAAGATATATGCCACAGCAGCACCTTATCTTGATTGCAAAGAAAAAAAAAAAGATGTTTTTCAATCAAACGCAATCACATAATGACAACGACACGTTTGGGTTACTTTGTAACATGTAAGCAATCAGTTATATAGAGACCGAGAGAGGTTCAATCAATGTTAGATAAAGTTAAAGCCTAAGGTACAACCAAATTACATCTAAGCTGACTTAACATCTTTGAACTGGCGGCTGCTTAATGCCAAACGCTTTAATTGTATTTGCATTCACGTTGTCGTGACTTTAATCAATACATACGCTTGCCTCCTTAGGGTGATGTAAGGAATTTATTGAAATTTCTTATTCCATAAGTCTCATTCAAGTGCACTACAATTCACCACTTTACTGAATTGGACACGTTCTTAATTCATTGCGTTTTTATATTATGTACACATCACACTTCAGTTTTTAGTTGTTTTCATTCACGTAAATATTATTTATGATACATTGCCGCTTAACGGACACCATGTGCATTTATTAATATCTGTATTACGGGTTGGTATCAAATTAACTCAAAATTATACTCGACCACTGTAATAATATGCATTTAATAACATGTTATTACCATTGCTCTTATATTCTTGATATATTAATCGGTTGTGGAAGCACGAGCGCCCACCAAAAGCCACGCATTGGCGGCCACCACACACGTACATCTATCGCCAACTGTGCACATACATGAAGCGTTTAAATGTTTGACCAATTATTAAATTATTCCTGATAACTATGTGTGGGCGGTTTATATATTATATTCAATTTTATACTTTGCTCTACGTGTGACAAAGTGTATATTAAGTTTGTGTACGTATTTGTAACTCGCAATACAGAGAATCACTTTCTAAATTGCTTTAATCATGTCCGTCTGTATGTCCATGTAAAATTATGCGTAAGCTACAGATGAAATTTTTCAACCCATTACGATGAAATTTTTTGAAAAGACATGTTTTGACTCAAAAAGGAACGCATTAAAAACAAACCAAATAGGACCTCTTTTTAACCCTTCCCCTTATACGGTTTTGGCATAACTAAACAAGCAGGGTACTCATGGGCGGGTAACACAGATCGGTAACACTTTTACTTGTTTTTTATACCCAGCTTCAAATGTATGTGGGGCAATATGAGAGTTGCAAACACAAAATGAAGCCTTGTAGAGCCCACAAAATATGCGCCTATTCATGTGTTCGAAGGCAATCACTCTCGTGGTCATAAAAATTGAGATATCACTTCCAAACTTGACAGAAGCAAAACCACTACAAAAAATTTTAGTGAAAAAAATAGATTGGAAAGAAAATTCAAATTTTTTTTAAGTAAAAGTAAAGAAAATCTATTTTATTAAGTGTAAGAAAAAACCCTTTTTAATTCTTTTGCGAATTTTTCTCATATAAAATAATGTAGAAGAAAAAAGTTGAAAAATATTTCTAATTACATAAATTTAATTTTTATATATTTTTGCAACCTATACTTGTAGAAATCTAAAGTAAAGTAAATAAACTCGAGAAACACTTGCAACCATGAGTTGAGTGTGTAAAGGTGGCGAAACGAAATATTGAAGCCGCCGCATAAGGCACTCACTTACAGCTCAGCAAACACTTTGCCAAGTTGAAATTGTAGCAAGTCTTCTACAAAACTTTAGTAGTCGTAACCCAAGGTAGTGGACATAGAGGCAGCCGTAACAG
The DNA here is from genome assembly GCA_949710015.1 of Crataerina pallida. Lineage (NCBI taxonomy): Eukaryota > Metazoa > Arthropoda > Insecta > Diptera > Hippoboscidae > Crataerina > Crataerina pallida. Next base: position 2,087,086 of record OX453290.1, on the reverse strand, counting down.
TTGATAAAGATATAGGTACTGAAACTGGCAGCACACTTTCACAATTTCTATTGGACGGATTGATGGACGTGTTGATGTATCGTTAGGGTATATATTGGCTTATTTCCAATTGCGGCCAAACTTTCTGAATAAATTAATACTCTCTCTCTCTCTCTCTCTTCTATTGTGATTTATAAAATTAGTGTGTAACAGCTATACAGCCATCCAAACACACATACACACACATTTACAAGAAGATGCACATCAAATTGTGAATGTTTTCGGAATAAAACTTTTAATTAAACGAGTTGTTCTTTTTCCATTATATTGTTTGTTCCACTTTTGTTACATTTTTGTCTACTTAGGTTGTTGCATGAAACCGTAATACATGTGCTTGTGTGTATATATGTGCATAGTTTATGTTAGAACTATTTTTTTTTTTTTTTTTTTATAACGCAAACTTTCAGAGACACTTTTTTTTAAATTGAAATTAAAAACAAAGTAAAACGCATAAAATTATTAAGGAAGTAATGAATAAATAAAATAAAATAAAAAATACCCAAATAAGAGAGGCTTGAGGATTTTTATAACATAGTTGCTTGTTTGGTTTTTATTTTTTGCTGCATGCTTGCCTGTAACAACAGCAACAACAAAAAATACCAGTTAAACATAATTGTTGTTGTTTGTAGTGTCTTCCAACACAAGAGCCAAAAGTATCTATGAAGGAGTGAAAAGCATAAAGTAAATTGAAAAAATAATAGTAAAAAATATGTGAAAGTTAAAGTATGTGCGAACGTCGTTGTTGTACAGCGTACAGGCAGGGCCTTTTCCATTTAAAAAGAGAATTATTTGACAAAAGTTTCTGTACGAATAACAGCCACAGCAGACTATCTTCATTTATTTATACACGTATGTACTATAAATAGATGAGATTTTCGAAATATTTTTAGGCTTTTTTTTTTGGTACTTGTAATATTATCAAAACAATAATACAAGCGGCTATTCGTGGTGAGTGTATAATAAAATAAAACAGAACAGAACAGAACAAGTTAGCAAATGTGCGTTTTAGTTACACATTCGCAAATAATTTTAATTCCGTGCAAGTGTGTGTGTGTAAGAATGTGGCAGTAAAACTTGTTTATATACAGCAAACTTTTTAATAAAGGCAAAAGAACGCCACACAACGCCATGGAACGCATTTAACATGTAACGAATTGTAAAATGGAATGAATGGTAGACGAGCGCTCACTACTACACGGGCCAAAAACTTTCTTTTTTCCAAAAAAAAAAAAAACACTTATGTGAATGCTTGAACGCATGTTTGTGTGTGTAAGCTTTGGAACACCAAGTGTTTTATATATATATATATACACACACGATATAAAACTGTAAAAACATTTCGATGCTTACATATGTAGAGCAAGAGTAATAAAAGTTAACATTTTGGTTGAACACCCAAACACATGCACTTTTATATATATTTTATAAAGAGATACTCTGTGATATATAGAATTACTCAAAATTAACAGAATTGCTCAAAATTAACAGATTTAATGAAACAACAAATAAGAAAGTGATGTTATTGTAATTGGTAGTAGTGGTATGTACGAGATTGTTTAGAAATCAATTTTATCTAGAATTAAAGCTAAGCGCCCAAAAAACATCAACCCAAAGGAAAAATTATGTATTTTTTTTTTTTTTTTGTTGGACTCTGTATACTCTTGGACAAGTTACAAATATGGAGAAAATATTCCATTTTCGAAGCCGAATCATCATCACTGAAGATGAGAAATTGATTATGTGGTAAGCGCCTGAAATCATGGAGCGAAAAATATAAATCGGTCAAAATCATTCGAAAACCGATTTTCAAGGAAACATCAATCATTAGAAAAGATTCTTAAGATTCTCTATCATCTTAGAGTAAACCAAAACATTTATTAGAATCATGCGTGAGAGTAGTTATCAGTTATCAATGACAGTTATCAGTTATCAATGACATTTTGAAGCTGACGTCGTTTATTAATTGGTGATAAAAGTGTATCTTTAGTATTTGGCAACTTGCTAGTCAGTTTTGTATATGCATTCAATTGAATTTTTATGGTGACTCGTATAAACATGTTTCCGCACAGAATGCAATAACATTTTGTCATAACTTTCAAGAACTAAGTAGGAGTAGAGTCGTTAGCTTTTTCAATATAAATATTCTGTTAATCTTTAATATTGTTTATCAGTGATGCTTAATATCTTCTTAGAGATGGAGAGTAATAGAAAAAGTGGCACTTAAGCAATTAAATGAGAAACATCGCATACAAAACAAAATCGTAATATTATTATTAGAGTACTTGCACATCATTCTTAAATATTTGTTGTCCATGTGTGTGTGTGACGAGTAACAGACTCTAATTAAATATTGTCATGGACAACTTCACTTTGTAACTGTGCTTGTGCACTCTCATCATCTTTCACAGACACGAAGAGAAACTGGGGTATTTGTTCTGCGATGATGTTTTCATAATCGTCTGTGCTTCATACCAAACCAAACAAACTCTACTGAAACAAAAAAAAAATGGAAAAAAATACTCAGAATCTCTCAACCCAATCGTTGCCATCATGAATAATACAATATACTGGCAGCCAAGAGCTCAAAGTGAACACTTTATGCTTATGTTGAACATAATTTGCATAGTTTGCGATCAACTCATACCTTGTGATAAATTTTTTCAATTGCATTATGTCTCATTTTCATTTTTCTCAAATCTAGATATTTGTTTTTATTCACGAGTAAAAAAGTGCTTACCTGCAAAATTTAGTAGCCAGTGTTGCATTATGGATAGCACGTACACACCATTTCTACTTTAAACGTTTAATCGTAAAAGCAACCGTATCGTCATCATCATTTTATTGGTTGAATGTTATGCAATAAAAAAAAATTTATATGCACTTGTTTATGTCGTTTTATAAAGCATTTGCTTGTTTCTCAAAGTATTTAATTATTAATATTTTTATACCCGCCATCATAATGTTTTGATCAGCATCAATCTTCGAATCGATTTAGCCCTTCTGTGTCACCGTGCATCCGCGGAATTGTAGGTTGCAACGAGCAAAGACGCTACACAACAGGAATAAAACGCACCAATCAACACTTTTTATACCCTCCACCTTAGTGGTGAGGGTATGCAAAGCTTGTTCTTCCGTTTGCAACACACAAAAGGAGGCGTCAAAGACCCCCCCAGACCAGACCATTTATCTGTTAGAAAAATTTAGGTATTAACTTGAAATTTCGTATGTATGTGTATAAATAATTCTTTCTTTCGTGCCGAAAATGGGCGTGGTCCAATAACGGACCACGGCTCACAATTTACAAAAACCTATATTCACCATAAAACTAGACTTGCAAGCTGATACGTAAGACATACACTATAAAAGGGCGTAATCACATACCTGTCACGCCTACCTTTAGGGATGTGGGGGGTATTTAAGATTTGGCCTAAGCCAAATGTAGTTTCCTTACTTGTTTTATTGTCATATTATGCCACGCCTTTCTATAATGAACATGACAATAGTGTGGAAAAATTCTCCCAATGAGTTGGGAATTGAAATACACTTGAATATTAACCCTTGTAATATAAATTATAAATAGTTTTGCAAAATATATGTAAATTCAAACTCACTCAAGTAATTTCATTTCGATTGACTTTTAATCACCAGCCAGCTGTATATAGAACATTTATAAATTTATCACGTAATATTTCTGTAATAATAAACATTGCGCACACATACACACGTCATAACTTGCTACTGTGTTTAAATTGCTGTCATGCCCACATTTTGTAGCAAAAAGTCTGTACAACCTGTACACGCAATAAAATTTTAAGTGACAATTTTTATTGAAATGATTGTTGTTTGTAACTCGGCGCTTGTACAGTTTAATTGAAACAGCAGCACATGCATGCAACAACAACAAGGTGATTATAAATAAATGAATGAACAGGAAATCTATTGAATATGAATGAGTTGAATAGTTGTACGTACATATGTGCGGGCAGGCTAAACATCGATCAAATGTTAATAATTTGAAAAGTAGAAAACTTCCCCAAGAAACGTACATTACGTAGAATGCTACAGAAATTCAATATTACAGATTGTGACTCAAACTAAATCTACATAAATTCATATTTATATCCAAGGGAATGTTTAAATCCATCCTTAATTATATTATGCCAGAAAATCTACTCAAGTGGTGGTATGAGCTCATTTATTATGAGGTTGGCGAACTCTCACCTTGCTGTGTTTAATTCAATGATGAATTATAACGTATATCTTGTTATCACTCACGCACCTTCGCACAAGTATGCCCTCTGTGTGCTTTTGTTTATATTAAAATCAATGCTTCTTAATGATAAGATAATTAATTATGACAGAAATGTGTGCGTGCATGTGTATGTTTAATAATTGTATTAATTAGGCACAAACTAATTAATCCAAGTTGTACAATTGTACAATTGTTGTAAAATTAAAATTAAAAGTAGAATCCAGGACACGTTTAAAAAGAGGAGAATTTTATTATGAACCAGAGACTTTAAAAAAGTATTAAATATCTTGTACTCAACACATCAAATTCTACCTCGATCACTTTATCTTTTTATAAGAAGAGAAGTCTCAAAAATGGTTCAATCAATGCGTCTTTGGATCACCCCACCCTTCCAATTGCCATAAACATGTATGAACATACCAAAGGTGTCATTTATAAAAATACAATAAAACAAGAAAAATAACTACATTTGGATCAGGCATTCACAGTAAGTAATGAAAATATTGTGCGCGGAAGAATTGTAAGCGATCGCGTCGTTGGAACAAACTTTTACTTCGTATCTCCTTCACATGTTTATAAATTGTAAAAAATGTTTGTCTAGTTTTTGGTAGGTGTGGTTGTAAACCGATTTTGTCCAATTAATAGAATCCTACCTCTAGATACCAGAAGGATTTTTACATCAAAATTTCCGCTCAACGCCTCATGACGGTGAGTCTTAAAACATATGAACAAACATGTCTAGATCGTCTCAGATTTTGATCAAGCTGATCAAGAATTTTCTTGCATTATCCAGAGATAGTTTATAATCAAAAATAAAATTTCACAATTATTAGTAAATTCAAATATTTGAACTGGTTAGTGAAGCTGATAATGACCTCTAAATACCAGAAATATTTTCAAATACTTATTTTTTTATTAAACTAACAACAAATCTATTTACCAACCATCCAACCATGTGACATTTGTCCAAAACAAAAATACAATAGAAAAGTAGAAAGAAAAAAAAAACAAAACAAAACGAAATAACAACCGGAAGCTTTAGTTTCAGTGTCACATGTATTACTCAACTCAATTGTTTAATTTATTACTTAATTAAACAAAGTTGTACGGGTGGGTTGGTTGCTGCCAGCCAGCCATTCGTTACATGTGTGTGTCATTTGCGGCTTGATGTTTTATTTCTTTACACTGCTCCTCTCACTCTCTCTCTTTTTATCAATTACACGCACAAATACATATATGTGAACATCCAACCAACTTCAACTTTATATTCATTGTCCCTTTAATCTGTATTTATATGGTTTGCTCATTTATTCATCATTTGTTATTGTTATGCACGTAGACATAACATATATATAGTATATATGGGGAATATTGTTCAAATTGAAGAGGACGGGCGGCCTCTCTCCCTTTTCCACACTCGAATAATGTATCACTACTTAGTTGCTGTGAATTGTTTGTTCTCTTAATTGAAACGTAATCGTCTGTTTGCTCTTATGGTCTACTATTTAGGATATTACAACAACAACAATAAGAATGATATGAAAACTTAACAACATTTATACATATGTATATGTGTACGTAGCTTCTTATTTTTAGTTCACTTGTCTAAACAGCATTAGAAAGATTCATACATTGGGTCGCTGAATTCTGAGGCTACCCTCGCACATGACTATTCGCGTAATAATAGATTTGCAAATGTCAAATTATTTTGTAGTAAATTTATTATTTTACACATTTTTTTGCTCTTTGTAAAACATGCACAACTGCCAGCAAATTATTCATGATAGAGATAGAATTTGAATAGAGGGACATACAGACATTTTCTCACATACCACCATCAACACCACAGCTCTGATTAAATTGTAAATTACATATTCGCCAATGCATAATTACGAAGTGAACATGGGTACAACAGGGTAACAACAATAATTGTGGTAATGTGTAAAGCAATTTGAATGCGGCCCTGAGTGGTACTGAACAATAAAACATAATAAAATCGAATAAATAATATAAGAGGATGCAAAATATGTGACATTTGAAGTGGTCCCTAATAAAGTGTCATTGATTGTTGCGGTGTGTGTGTGGATCTCAGCACGCATAATGTTATAGCTTCGCACATATATACTAAGTGCGAGGCAAGGATGCCGTTAAAAAAATGAATTGGCTACTAAATGGAACTGATAATGAAAAAATCTACAACCCCCTGACCGCTGCCTACTCTCTTTTGATAACCTCAGTGATTTCAAAATTTTACCACATATACACACATCAATGACTATACGTGCCTACATATTAGTGGTTTGGAAAATTCGCAATCAAGTTGATTAAAGTTCAAATCAATATCGACTATAAAGTAATGTAGAAGATTGTACCAAAATAAGTGAAAAAAGTGAGTTATACGGAAGCGAGAAATGGAGGAGAAAAGAGTTTCATTCAAATTGTATGCCACACGTCCGACTTAGAGCCCATGACTGAATGAATGCAAACCAGAGAGTACGCAAGTAGGTGCAGGAGAAATGCTTGGTAATATTTATTATATCTGGTGTCTATGTGTGTGTGTGTGTGTGTGAAGAGAAAGCACTTTGGCAAACGCGACTAGAATCGTACATAACCGTAACAACAGTTAAAATACATTTAGAACCATCTGGTTCTCTTCGATTCGAACTCAAGTGTGAAATGTTCGATTCATTAATTCGAAAATGATGATTATGAGCATAATGGTGCTTCTATTAATAGTAACAATGCAACAGACAAAAAATTTGCTAAAAAATTAATAATTTTTCGTTGACTTTATCTAACTACTAAAACAATTTGGTGAAAAATACCAGAATTGAACACAATCGAAATAATTTTTAGAGCTTCTCTCCATATAACAATATTTCACAAAGTGATTAGCACCTAATTCTCTTTTTACACGATAATCGTGAAAATCGTGTTAAAACAAAACAATTCGTGTAAAAAGAGAATTTTTTTTCGTTTTAACTCGTGCTAAATTAAATTCGTGCAAAAAACGAATTAGATGTATATGAAAACGTCTGGACATACGGACACAACTAAACTAAATGTAGCATAATTTGAGGGGCTGAGTATTGAATGGTCGGGCTTGGCCGACTAAAACATTTTCACTTGTTACTACTATTACTTGATTATTAAATCGTTTAATTTGTAATTCTGACAGTCCTTCCTCTCCATCTCATGATGTGTAGTAGAAGTCTCACATTAATAAGAGTAAAGTAAAATTTACTTCAAATGTACCTTTCACAGGCTCTTAAAGCTGCTCTTGCATTCATTCATTTGCCAATTATGTGAATATTTCTCATTATGCTTGCTTTACTTACACACACAGTGCGTCCATCCAGCAGACTTGCGTTATTTACGTAAAACTTTACACAATTTACAATTACAGCTGGCAGCCAGTTGGCATCCATCTCATTAAATTGTTTGTATTTCTTCTCTATATTAAGTTGATGTGTGTGTGCACGCGTATATGCGTGACACTAACACAACACCGACTTGATTATTCTTATAATTTATGGTTTGTATTATAAGAGCATATAATATGTTTGCGTATCACATCACGCACCGACACTTTGGCGTTCCGTACGGACGTGTACATTATGTAAATGGAAAAATTCTATTATTTAAGCATTTAGCTGGATACATAATTTATTATTATAATAATAATACCTGCACCTGTTTGTCTGTAGCTTAACTAAAGTCAACTACAAAAGTTACAAGCCACACACGCACACGTACAGACACACAACTTTATATATTATGGTTCATAAAACGTGTATCAACTTTACTGTAAACATGTCATAAACGTAGAGATCACGTTACAGGTTTCATGTATGCATGTACGTATGTGTCTTTATTCTCAGAGTTCGTTTTATAAACAGGGTACAGCTAACAGGGCACCGACCACCACCAGCTATTGAGTATAACAAAAAAGTTAATATAATATTTTAGCTTAACGGGAAAAGTGTGACAGTTTCATGAGAGCTGTAATTATACGGAGAAAAGACACAACTTTTAATAGGCGATTACATACAGGTACGCTGGCTACTGGTGGAGCTTAAGTGTTGTTAAATTATTCAATGATTGTTTTTTTATGTACAATATGAAACTTGAGTCTTTTGGGAGCTCTTTTTATGGCAAGTGTTGTATTATACATGTTTCCCTCATTACAAATACAATGGCTCCAGATTTTCTTTTTCTTTTTTAACCCATAGAAACAGAAAACCACAAATATTTATGACTAAAGTCTAGACAAATCAAAGACAGGATAATTAACAACCCTGCAAGCACCTAAAACACCGTACATTTGAAAATTCAAACTAAACTATTAGGCAGACGCCAAATCTATGAAAGGCATCATTATTGTACTGCGTCTAATATGTAATTATTTGTATTAAATTTCAGAACAAAATCTCAACTTTTGTGGGATGTTGTTCGAAAGGGAACCGGAAGGCAGGCCGAAACTCCGCTGAAGGGACCAAGTGTACAAAACTGGAGAAGGCGCGCCAACGATCGAAGCACGTGGCGTTCTCTTCTGCAACAGGCCAAAGACCTACATAGGTTGTAATTGGCCAGCAATGATGATGATGACTCACTCGTATAAAAATTATACATTTCAAATTTGAGCTGGGCTACTGATGCTGAGCTAAATGTTTCGAATGAATGAATTTCCCAATCTTTACTTGCCAAGTGGCGTATAGAACTAAATTCGATCTAGGGGACGCCCGAAAAGTTTTGCTAGATTGTTCTTCACAATCTATTCAATAGGGGCATCAAATGAAAGAGCTCAAGGTGTGGAATACAATAAGATAAATTTCAGCATCCAAAGATGGCACATAATCGTCTTTTCCCTGATCTATGTAATATGCAGGTCAAATGAAAGGGGTTGACGAGTAGAAAGCCACTAAACTATATCGAATATGATGGCCATCTAAAATTCTAACCACTCTCTCACCGCTCTATAATAAAAAAAATAAAAAATTAAGTTTATCTTCAAGGCAAGTCTTTACCATACATCTGTAATGCACCCACTACCACAGGGTATAAAAATTTGTTTACATTATGCACGAGTAATAAGTTTTTATGCCATTAAAAAAAATCAATTAGCATCCATTACAGCGTCAGTCCGTTAATCTTTTTGTTTACTTCTCTCATGACATATTGCGCAACAATTCTTCGCAGCAATAAGTGAATGAGTCTGGAATAAAGATTTCTGTCCGTTTTGGCATTTCTGTGCATTGTATGTAAAAAGGTTTTGCGTGTGTGTGCGTGCGTGCATGTGTATAATGTGTATTAAATCCGGGTGGTTTTCATTAAAGTTTTCGTTAAACAAAAGTTTAATTGGCAGGTAGCACGGTCAATAAGTTTTTAAGTGTCGAATTCAGCAGCGCACGCACACACACGTACATTTCATGACAACAGCTGGTATTTACATAAAAAAAAATTGTGCAACAATTTCATGTCGTATTTTGTGCCTCTTTCTTCTTACTGTGCCTTTGTCAGCTTTCCCGCCCACCATTCATTCATACAAAATTGTGCGTAAACATTTAAATAAAGGAAGACATTAACACACACACACACGCGCGCACACAGACTCTAGCACAGCTGAACAAAAGTCCAATGAACTAGCCTCACTAGCAGGCCATTCAGAGGCCCTTAATCACTTTGGGGAACTAAGGTATGCCACGCAACTGGTCATAAAAGTCAGCAGAATTCGGTGTTGTTGCAAATAAAAAAGAATAAAAAAACAGCAACAATAACATGAAAAACAATCAACAATCAACGGACCTTATAACCCTTTTCCCCAAAGAACTCGAGGGTTCAGAAACAAAAGCACGGATAGCAAGACACCATGACATGAGAGAGACCAGAATTTGTTGAATTTTGTTAAATTTCTCTGTCTGGAAAAAGGCGTGAGTTCAAAATTCAATTCCAATCAACAATAACTTGGGTTAGTAGTTCAAACGGCAGCGAAAGCCGTTTCAGACAAGTGCTGGAAGAGGGGCACCATACAAGGCCAGTGGTAATTGCCCTTACACGGACAAATGTACCAAAATGTCTATTGAAGGTAAAGTCGAGCTATCTTAAGGATAGAATAATCATAGGGATCAATTTTAAGAACGCTCCTGTGTATACAGGATTGGCGTTGTACAGAACAGAACCGATTCCGTACTAGTGTCACGATCTCAGCAGATGAAATCCGGTTTAACTTAAGAAAATCCACCAATCAACTCAAGCAAAAAGGTTGATAAAGAATAGAAAAAGAAACGATGATCGCATTTCCTCCTAACCGATTCGATTAGCAAAACGCCCGCAATGTACCAAAAGCGTCCACTTGAGTGCAACAATTTCAAGAACACATACAGAAGAATGGCTACATCGGCTTAAATTTTGATGCGGGATGAGCGATGCCTGACCTTCTATACCCTCATAATTGAAAGTTTTGTACTCAATGCCGGAAACCCTTCTGAAATGTAACTCTAATGGACACCAAGGCTATCAATACACGGGAGCGAATCCCGTTTCATAGTAATTACCTGAATCCCAACACACTGCAATTATTAAAAGTCAAACATGTTCTTCTACTGTTTCATTTATTGGTTTGCCAAGAGCGTTAATAAAGATTGATTAAGAAATTATTAGTTCTCATGTATGATGCACATATTTATGTCTAGAAAATATGTATATTTATAAAAAAGATCTGTTGCCAAATTAAATACAATTCTATGTTTAAATTTTAATGTATATAAATATTATGCAAGTACAAATTTCACATACACACACTCACACACATATGCATGCATTTAAGTCAGATATAATAAATACAAGAAAAAGGTTTTTTCTTCAAGTACTTATTAACTGAGAGAATGCATACATATGTGTATGCATGCGATTGTATTGTACGGTATGTACCGTTAATAATTTGATAAAAAATATAATTCAAAAGTATATCACAAGCAGAATTATACACATTTTGAGCTACATTAAATGTTTCAATGTAACATGTACGGGAGCAGTAGCTACGATTTTTATATGAGAAAATTTTGAATGTGTGTAAAAAAGAAAAATTTATGATATTTTTAAACTAACATTAATTTAAAATTACGTCCTTATGCTCTACTTAGTTAGCTGGTGGGAGGGGCTGGCTGGGCTGGGCTGGTGTGGTGTGGCTGTTTAATCAAAACGCGTATGTCGACGCGAATTATTGCCCCCACCTCCATAACTGTTATCATTACCATAGCCATTACTGCGATTATTATTGTAATTGTTACTACTGCCGCCACTGTGATTGCCATAACCACCGCGGCCACCGCCAACGAAACCCTTTTTAAACGTGCCTGTAGAACGTGAGCCTCCACTATTGTTACCATAGCGAGAGCGGCCGCCACCATCGAAACGATTATTGCGCGCCATACTCTCCAATTCCGGATCAATTTCCTTTACACATAGATTGAAAAGAAATTATATTAAAAAAAAAACAAACAAATCTTGTCTTCTTTGTTACCTGATTCGCTTCTCTAAGTACATCAACCAAAGCTCTAGCCTGTTTGCCATTGTTGCGTGTGAAGAAGGCGTACGAAGTGCCCTTTGTGTTGGAGCGACCAGTACGGCCAATACGATGTATATAATCCTCTGATGATTGTGGATAATCGAAATTAATCACGAATTTAATGCCATCAACATCTGTTGGTGTCACAAGAATATGAAACATATACAAATTTGATGAAAAAACACGAGCATTTAATAAATTGTGGGACAGACAAAATGAACTTTAATAAAAAATTAATCGTAAGCTCGGTAATTGAATGTTATGTTCTGTCGTGTGCTTCACATGTACATACAAAAACAAAAAAAGAAAGGAATATGCTGTTTTTTTTTAATTTAAGCTGATGTTTTACTTTACCTTGTTTGTAATTTGTGTACATATATGGGGGCAAACTCTTCACTCGTCGCTCGGCTTTCATCTGAAGAAAGGTGTTGAGAAGGCGTTACGACGAAGTTGAAGAGCCTGTAGTATTACTAAAGAAACTAATCGTCTGTAGTGATCAGTTTCCTAAATATGTTTGTTTTAGACTAGACACACTGAAGCAGCAGATAAGTTGGAGTTGCACAGTAGACATGGAGATGATGATGGTATATAGATAAATAGACGCCCAGCCATCACTTGAAGTATTATTCAAAGTGTTTTGCGCACTGCGTCCATATATAAAACAAGATTTGGTGCGCGTGTAAGGCTTGAGCATCTTATTCGTCATCATCCGTTAATGTAAACCTCTCTAAATACGGTGATGATTTTAAATATTTTTCTGTTACTTATAGTTTTAACGAGAAAATATAATATATGCACTATTTCATAAATTATTCCGTGTTTCAACTGCTAAAGCGTCTTATCAATCAAAATGTAAACAAAATCACGCGTACCGTTTCATCCATAGTGAACGATTGGAATGAAACAAGTAAACTCCATGTCAATGCTGTGCTGTGGTGTGTCCCCATAAACGAAACACAGGTAAAGATTTTCATACACACACTCTCACTCTCTCTCTCTCTTTCTCTACTATACACTCAAACAACACAAATCGAAAATAAATTCAAATAATTCACGTATATGCAAGCAAACAATCATTATTGTGACTGCAGAGGCCGCTTATGGTGCGTGATGATAGGGATATTTTATGTTTACCCGACTGATTCATTCTATTCATTATGTACAGATTTCTTAAGGTGGCGGTATATTTATATTCCAGGCTACGCTCAAATCGTGTCGCTAGTGTCCAGTGAGACACCCCATCACTGCAGGCTTAATTACTCAAGCGTAACAATAATATACCTCCTCCTTCTATATATATATGGCTCATCCAGCTTAATATTTATAACAAAATCGCACCCAAAACAAGCAGTAATCGTCATGTGCTGTGTTCTGTGAAGGTGGTCGGGGTGGTGGTGCTAGCTAGACAGCTGAGAAAAGCGGTAGGCAGTGGTGGGTACGGTTTATGCGACATATCCCTTTTTTAATATGCCAGTAAAAAGTGTTGCCGCCCGCTGCCGCTTCTCGTCTGTACTCAATAATTAGCACTCGTCTACGTTGACGCACATGATTTGAAATCCGTTACTGAGATGCTTACAATTCTTAATAAATTTGTGCTCATATCAAACGATGAGACATTGCAAGCTGACATTTTTTATCCCCACCATACAACGTGCTTTGGCCTCTGTAAACGAAACAAAAAAAACAGAACCGGAAAAGAAAAAAAGACGTGTTGAGAGGTTGGAAAAGAGACAGAAGGAAAATTCCGTGTAAGTAAAAATATCAAATTTGTTTGTAGAAAAAAAAGATATTTAAGTCTTAATGCTAAAATACTTTAGCTCGCATAACCCTCCTTCTCTCCTCCTCTCTGCTATTTTATTATTATAATAAAAATCTGACATCACAACAACATCAACATCAACCAACCATTCATGTTGTTCTTTAGAGAGAGTTAAAAAAATTAAGTTTAAATTGAGTGCCTATTAGGAGAGCTAATCAAACGTCAAGAATATTCCCGTTAACAATACCGCGGTATTTATGCACACATGCGTTTTTTGCTGTTTGTGAAAAAAACTTTTTAGCTATAAATCAAACGAATTGTAAATACGAAAAAAGAAACGCAAACCAGCTCAATCCGAACCATACTATTATTATTTCAACTTACCCAGTCCACGAGCCGCAACATCAGTGGCCACTAAAATGTTAGATTTGCCGGAACGGAATTCACGCAGAACAAAGTCTCGCTCTGACTGTGATTTGTCGCCATGAATGGCGCCGCATCGCACTCCAAAACTACGTATAAAACGCACTAAATGATCGACACGACGTTTGGTCTCCACAAAGATGATGATCTTTCCCGGGTTCTCACCTGTATCATAAATTTCTGACAGCAGACTTTTTAACCTTGAACAAACACGATGCTAGAGTATAATGTTGTTGTTATTTCAACAAGTCATTTCACTTACTTTTCTTCTTTGTCATCTTCATCACAAACTTCAATAACCTGACGAATATTGTGATTGGCTGATAGTTCCAAGGAACCAATATTTATTTGTATATAATTGCCAAGAAAGTCTTCGGCCAATTGTTTGACCTCTTTCGGCCATGTGGCCGACCACATCAATGTCTGCCGATCGGGTCGGATTTGTGAGAGAATTTTACGTATTTGCGGTTCGAAACCCATGTCTAACATTCGATCAGCCTCATCCAATACCAGATAGGTGCAACGTTTCAAGTTTATAGTACCAGCCGCCAAGAAGTCTATCAAACGACCGGGTGTGGCAATTACAATTTCACTGCCGCGCATTAAATCGCGCACTTGACCACCCTTGGGTGCACCACCGAATACAGCTGTGTTGCGTACATACGACGATGATCCGAATTCGGTGGCGACTTGTTGGATTTGTTGGGCTAATTCTCGCGTGGGTGCGAGTATAAGAGCAATGGGACCATCGCCCCTCTGTAGCGGTTGCTGATTATTAATGTGAACAATGGCTGGCAAGGTGTAGCCCAAAGTTTTACCCGAACCCGTCTTGGCAATGCCCACCAAATTATAGCCACTCATGGCAATTGGCCAACCTTGGGCCTGAATCGGGGTGGGTATCTTATAACCTTGTCTTTTGATCTCTTTCATAACATAATCCGGGAAGTAGGCTTCGGTGAAATCTGTTATGGGGTTCGGCGCCTTGCCACGTATAGTAATCTCATGTTGATCACGGTAACGTTGAACGTCATGGGGTGAACGATTGGCAACCAGAGGATGCTCTTGATAGAAGTTCTTTTTAAAAGGCGTCAAGTTGTTGAAATCCATGGGACGAATGTTCAGATCTTGTGTGTTTCCACCACCGCGACGATCGCCTCCTCCGTATCCGCCGCCACCTCCGTAACCTCCGCCACTGTAACCGCCGCCACCACCTCCATAACCGCTACCGCCACCACCATAACCACCACCACGACTTCCAGTGCCACCGCCCATATTTCCGCGACCCTTCTCAATGCGACCTTTACGAACGCCATGGTAATCGCCGCCCCCTCCCCCACCACCTCCACTACCACCAGATTTATAACCCGAATTATTGCCACCGTAACGATTACTGCCGCCTTGGCGATCATCGCGACCGCCCCTACCACCACCGTAATTCTTATCATGAGGAGCCCTGCAAAAGATTTATTTTCGTCATAATAAAAAATTCTCTCTTGTATGACACACACATAAATCATGTACGCATTATATATACATATACAAGAATCATTAGCTGGCTGCACTTGCCTATTATGGTGGTACCACGATAATTTATGATTTACAATTACTTCACCCATATTTTGCGAAATAAACATACAACGACTATAAAAAAATTCACAAAATTTTGTTTGAAATATTTTTTTTTGGGAATTTTTCCCAAAAACTCACAATTTTGATTGAAAATCACTTTTTTTTTATATAAGACGGATATACGTCATGGAAATGAAACAAGTTGTCTAAGGAAAAAGTTTGACTTTTAACTTTTCATTTACACTAATACATATGTTGTAAGAAGACATGCATACTGTTTTATTAAAATTTTAAATGTTTAAATTAATTACAGTTAATACGTAAACTCAATCTTTGATAAAATTAGCACAGTGGGAAGTACTTGTTTTGTTTGTTCCCAATTTAGTACAATTCATGAACGCGCCGAATTTAGTTAATAAGTTAAAAAACTAAACAAACAAAACTTTTTATGCACAAAGTTTGAGTAGACAAATATACTGAATTACAAAGCAATCGTTTAAACGAGGCTTCATTTATATTTTATATTACTTGCGTGTTTTAGTTCTATAAAATTCGTTAGAATATAATAGAAGTAAATTAAGATTGTCATGCAACCATTCGTTTTTAATGCATATTTCATAATTTAGTTAAAACATTTTCTAGATATTACCTTTCAGGGAAGGACAAGACTGTTTCGATTCACATAGATATTTATAAAGTAAATTTATTTTCAAGCAGTTATTGACGTCATTAATTAAGTATAGAGTTAATTCAGTTAAAAAGGTTACTATGCCCATAAATATATTACCAAGAAATTGCAAATTTAACCAAACTCAAGCAGAATTATCTCACAAACCCCTCTTAAAAATGCATAGAAACTCAAATTGCAAATAAACAATGCATATAACTCGTGTGTATTACCCAAAACTGGTATAGAGAAATAATTTTCAGACACTAAATTAATACGAGCTTGTATACAGTATATGTATGTATGTATGTATGTATGCATTAAAGTAATGGCAAGTATACATACACAAAATGTGCTGGCCTTTCAAACTGAAGAAAGTTATTAAAAAGTTAATTGATTATTGTGTGTATACTTACATTATAAAATTGTCGTCTTCTTCTTCGTCAAAATCTGTTAACGAATTGCTAGACTTGTTAAGGTTAGATAACGCTTCAAGGGAATTTTCCGCCTCGTTAGTTTTCACAAATACCACACTAGAGTTGTGAAATCTTCTACAAAATTGATTGTTGAAAATTTGAGAATAGAAACCGTTGCTGTTCCGGAATTTATATTCAATAAACTCTAGTTGACCTAGACGGGTGACTTCCAATTGATTATTATTAAATAGAAATGCTTTGTTGGCGTTTCTGATGGTAGAGAAAGAAAAATGGCGTCGTTCAATATTACTTTTCACTTTGTTATATGAAGTAGCAAATAAAACATTTTCAATACATGAAATTGAAAACAAATTCTCTTTGCATGCATTTTTTGTGATTTTTTGCACTAATATTTTCAACATTATATAAATTATTATACACTTTGCAGCTTTCTTTCTTTTCTCTGCAAAAATCTAGAAAACACAACTACACTATTAAAACGTTCTTACCTAACCTCGTCCAAAAATTGAATGACGCATGGCCATATTTTGGCATAATTTCATTCATTTCACAAACCTAGGGTTGCAAATAGCTGCTATGTGAAACGTAGCAGAATGAAACACATTAACACTTGCCAATAAATATTCACCATGCACCACGCATAAAATGGCGATAAGCATTTAACTGAATTATGCAGCTTACTCATATTGGTTTTTAATTTTCTTACAATGTAAAAATTGTGCAACTGTATGTTTACATATGAAATGGCAGTTCACTAATAAATTGTTTTATATTAAAATAATATATAAATACCGTACTGAAATGAATGAATAAGAATGTTACTCCTAAATTAAATCACCTCTGAAGTGAAGGGAAATATTTTGTTGAATTACGTGAATTACTGCTTGATGCATTACACTACATATAATCAATTAAAGTAAAATTGACATGTACATGCAACATATTATTATAAATTTGTTTTGGAAGTTTAGGCAAAGACATAATAAAAATAAAAAATGGTCTATATGACAAACATACATTAAGCTGAACTTGGTAGCGTGACGTTATGTTCAGCAACTGTATAACACAAAAAAAGTCAACGACAAGTCACTCGGTAAGCATGAATAAACATTTTGAATATGTTTTATAGAGAGATGAATGAAAAGTAAGCGAACTGAAATGAAACAGAATGATTATACCGATTATAGATGTGAAATGCACACAATCGTCTACACAAAAATAATAAATAATGCATGAAATTTGTAAATTAAAAATAAAACAAATGTTGAAAATTCATTTACAGCTTTAATAAAGGAAAAAAAAATTAAATTAATACAAAACTTAATTAATAGATCTTAAAAAAATGGTATACGTGGACTAATAGCAAGGGTTATAAAAGGCTGTGAATTGTTCATTGTCAACAACTTTTAGCTGTAATATACGATATTGTTAATTATGTGTAAAATCCGTTATTAAAAGAATTTTGCCACGAAAAAACACTTGACTACGCTCACGTACCATTCCCATAAAAAAGTTTTCAGTAACCCAATAAATGACAGAAACTTTTATACATTTTCGCCTGGCGTCCTTCCAGGCAGTCATACAAATCATTAATTTTCAAACAATCAGTTTTGCTTATAGACTTCCTTTGACCAATTCTAACACCGGGCTGTAAAGCTGTCAAGGTTGGCTTTTTTCCTTTCTTTTTACTAAAATAATATTCACCATAATGCATCACCGAATTGTAATCGTAATTGAATGAATATTTGCCCCTTTTACGGGAAACTAATTTAAAGTTTTTCCGAAATTTCGGTACAATATTTTCCCAATGTACTTTAATATAACTGTCACGATCGTACCGCGACTGTTCGTGATATATACCTATGGCATGCATCAATTCGTGCATTATGCGGCCCTCGCTGCTAAAGCAGTGTTGACTCTTTTCGTCTGGTTGCTCTAATGCCACAATTTGTTCGCCACCCTTTTTGCCCACGTAAGACCAGCAGCCTTTGGGACCATCTTCGGGCGGTGTTATCGATATGTAATCATCTTCTAGGCCGTGGTAGGGTATAAACTTGATACAGGTGAGCGCATTAAATGTTTGTAGTACCCGTTGAATAGTCTTTCTTTCGAGCGGCGTATAAAGAGGACTTATCTCATATGGTATGGTACCATTGGGCCATAAACGTTTTGGGTGCTTCATCGGATTCACTCCCAAACGCAGCGACACATAAGTAAAGGGATCGATGGCAATGTCACCTTGAAATAGTTTTGGCTTCGTCTCCGGCTCATCTTCATCGAAATCAAATTCATTGTCTGCGTTCACATTTACTCTGAATGGGTTGAACTCGTCTGAAATATTATATAAATCAAATTCATCATTTCAATTCACTTGTTTATTGTTTATTGATAAAAATTCATAAAATCAAGCGGAAATTGTGTTATTTTCCTAAAAATTCTTAGAATTCATGTCAATGCAAATGAGATATTTTTATACCCTGCATCACTTGTGGCAAGGGGTACATCTATATTAAGTTGGTGTGGATGTTTGTAACTTTGAAACGGCACATGTCATACCCCGCTGTCACTTATACCGACCGATTCATAGTTAAAATCTGAATCAATTTCACCAAGTCCGTCTGTATGTCCACGAAAATTTGTGCGCAAGCTACAGGCGGCATTTTTTGAGATATCTTGATGAAACTTTGTACAAAAACTTGCATCGGCCCAAAAAAGAACCCTATTGAAGATGGATAGGATCGGACCATTTTTAGAACACCTCCCCATATAAGCTTCCATTATAATGGACGTCTTTATATGGTAAAAAGTCACAATTCTTAATATTTGTTCACAATATTAGGTGAAGTATAGTAATTTAGTAAAAAAAAATTATTGGCACATTAATAATTTACAAATTTTTGACAATATAATTAAGTATAAAAAATAAAATTATTAATTTTTCAAAGAAAAAAAAAATTTAATTAAGTAGGGTAGGGTATTTGATGATCGGATTTTCACTAGTTAACTGTGCAGAACGTACTCGTTTTACCTTTCGGCTGACTGACGTTTTCTAATTTATTGTTTTGCTTACCTTACCACTTACCTAAGCTAGCATTGATGTCAAGTTCGAAATCTTCCACACCTCTTGTGTTATAAGTGTTGGACAACTTTGCGGCATTGACACAATGCATTAGTATGCAAATAATGATAATCACGTAAACACTAGAGCTACAGCTCCAACAGCAAATTAATGGACGGCACATGTCTTTACTATTTCTTTTGTAACTTGTCGTGTATACTATAATTTTGTTTACCACAAAAACCGTCCAACTGCTTACATAAATATTTGCGCGCATGTGTGCATTTGTTTTTGTTACCACACATACATATTTATTTACAACACTAATGTAATTTCATAAAACGAGTAACTTGATGGGTGGTTGTGCGTACGATTTGATAGTGACGACGTTTGTGTAAAGATTAAATTGTATTGGATTGGATATCAAAGATAAGGCAACATGCTGCTTATAAATCCCAACACTTTCGCTCTCTACCGTTGTCACCGTTGTTTTTTGTCAATGGTTGGCTTGAATGGTGGTGCAATGGTGCCGCAGAGCTATGCAGTAACGCAACTAAATCCAAATTAAGTAAATTTGTATAAAGCGAAACAGAAATATTAGCTGTGCTCTCAATAACAAATGGTTTTTGATTTGCCACTGTTTGGCAAAACAATTACATGCGAACTAAAATTATGGGACAAAAATATGTCAAAGAGGTTAAAAAAGCTAAATTTCGATCCAATCTAGTTGCAACAAAGCCTCTGTACTATAATTAATGAGTAACACGGAAGAGAATCTTAAAAAATAATTTATTTTCAAATTTTCCTTGATCAGTCGGTTCCTTGTAAGACCGATTTAGCATATTTTTTATTCCAACCAATATAAGCTTCTGCAAGGTTTAAAAGTTTAGAATCGATATCGCAAAAATGTTGGGAAACATTAAAAAAAAAAAAAACAGAAGTACAAGGAACATGAAATCATGTTCTATTAAATTCCAATATAAGAACATATGGTGTCGACGTAGAATTTACTGTTAAACAAAAACAATTCTCTCTCTCTCTTTCTTTGGGAAGTCTTTACCATTCCATTTAATATGATTTGTTGGGCAGATATCTTCACATTATATTTTGTGATTGCCTACTTTTAGGAAAACCCTAAAATATTTCACATCATTTGGAATACTGGCTAGCGTTTACCGAAATGTTTATATTTTATAAAATTTGTTTTGTGATTATTTTAAGGTTTTATTGATATTAATGAAATATTTATATATTTGTAGGCGGAGAGGGGAGGTTATTAGAAAGGTTTGCTTCTGCATAGATTTGCTTACTTTCAACTCTAGCATAATTAAGAAAAGTTAGAGAACTACAAATAAAATCCAGTAACGTTTAACATTTCATTAAACTTGTTGTAAGCCCTTTAACCACATCAAGGGTGATTGCTTTAAAAACTTGACAATTTTCCAAGTTTTATGATAAATGAATGCCTGGTGGCCATAATTTTTTAGCCTTTTTTATACCACAAATAACATTTATGGATCCATAAATTCCATGGAGCATTATTTTTGGAGAAAGACCTGTTTGCTGGAGTTGTGAGTACATAATATATGTGTGTGCGTGATGATCCAAGCCGACCGGCAATAAATTGATTACTGGTATTGGTACAATTATATAACCCTAAATGATGTACGAGTGAAAAGGATAAAAACCTCATCCCAACCAATGCTGTTTGGACTCTGGCAACAATGTTACAAAGCAAAAAACGAAAAGATCAAATATGTGTTATGTACTCTGGGTACTGGGCGGAGTAGAACAACAATAATTTATTTTCAAAGACTTTGCATATAAAAGTGTATGATGAGCAGCACTTACCGCAAATTCGGCACAACGATAAAGGACATCAAAGTTGTTTGGCCTGCAGTGCAAATAAGCAATGGCTGCTCAACTTGAGAGCAGGTAAAACAATGTAACCGAGAGAATATACTTTCATTTTGCAACCTAGACCAGCAGTCGGTATGCATGATTCATAGTCTGGTTGGTGGTGTAGTGTCGCCTTGTTTGAGAAAAAGACAAATTACACTTTAACCACAAACATAACTCAAATATTCATGTCTTTACACCGCAAATGCGCATATTGTAGAAAATTGAAGTGACTATACCAACCCCAACTCAACTCACACACCACACCGACAATCCACACACCATGGCACAGGAGTGTGGGCAGACAAACCAGGACGGCTTGCATAAGTTTTATTATGTCGTCTTTGTTTGTTCACTCAACACCATGAATTATTTTTCTTTTCTTCCGGGTGTGTG
Source organism: Crataerina pallida (assembly GCA_949710015.1). NCBI lineage: Eukaryota > Metazoa > Arthropoda > Insecta > Diptera > Hippoboscidae > Crataerina > Crataerina pallida. The sequence goes on along the minus strand of OX453290.1, from coordinate 2,065,020 downwards.
TGTGCGTGTGTGCATGCATATGCACGTAAACTTTTAGATGGATGGTCACAAGGTGTGATTGTAATTATAGATTGGCAAATTTTCTAAATTGTCATTAATTTTGTAATCATTGTTGTCATTGTGTTTAATATATCGTGCGGTTTAAAAAAGAGTCATTCAATCAAACCACACATTTGCATGCACACACACACGTATATATATATATATATATATAGTCCTACATTCTTTATAAAGATTCCAGTATCACCGTTAAGTGCTTTTATTTAAATGAAGTACTTTTCGTGTATCTCAGCAACAGGAAGTGTGACACCCAACCATCATCTATCCATATACAGCTGGCCACTGATTACGGCAGAACGACCGCATAGTTTAGCAAAGAACAGAAGAGGCCATAAACAAATTGAAGCACAAATACTTAATGACACCAACCACACACTCTATATAAATATAAATAAAATTGTCAGTGGGTTGTGCAGCGAAAAGTAAAAGAATAACTTACGCGGTTATGCTGTCTGTTGTCGCTTTAGCAAATTAATGGAAATTAATCCACAACAGAAAAAGTCAGTACGCAATTATGGGCCTGGGCTATTTTTTAGATACCCTCCGTGGCTAGTTACTTGTTGTCGCAGTTAAAACGAATGTTCCGGCACATTTTGTTCTTTCATAACCATTTCCTTGAACATATTTATTTCCTTTACGCCAAGGATATATGAAATATTTCAATAAGCAAGAGTTGAAATATTTTAGAAACAAATTATTGAACAATAAAGCGGAAATCATTGTGCCGGTTATCATTTTGCTTACGTATTTATTAAAAATGAAAGATTAAAGTGTTGATTGAGTTAAAAAATAAAAAAAAAAAAATTAAAAAGTTTATGTGAAATATTTCTTAAAAAAGATTTTTCGTTAAAATCTTAAAAAAAGTGATAACTTGCAAGAATATTATTCATGTTTCATGCGAACAAATGATATTTTACTAAATCGACAAAAAATCAATGATTGATTTAAAGTGTCGGGCTGAGTGTACAATATCAAATTTATCCATAATTGTGTAAATTATTGTTAATTGCAAGGGTTGGACAAAATAATATAAACAGCTGACATAGAGACAATGTTTATTTATTAGTCTGATAAAATGTTGGGCCATCATTTGTTTCTAAAACTGCTGCAATTCTTCACGGAACAGATTCGTAGAGTGTCTGAATAGTTCTGCCGTCACTTGTGTTGTCTTCGGCACAATTCTTTTTATTGGTCTTTGTCACCGTAACTCCGTGCAATACATACACGACGCATTATATATTCACTCTAGATTTGCCACGCCCACTATTGTAGACATGGAGGGTATTTAGGATTTAGTTTTTTTTTCACTTGTTATGTTTGACATGGAATAATTTTAAATGATATTCATTTTCATACAAAGTCAACTATTAAATATTTCATGTAATATTTTTTGTTCTTTCGTTTCATTGTTTTTTAAGTAGATCTTCATGAATATTAGGCGGATATACGCCAAATGAATGCCATTTCAAATGAATATTTAAAATGGTAAAGAAACAGAAATGTAAACAAAAAACCAGCCCACATAAATAATTTAACTAAAGACTGCAAACAATGTTTGTGGAATAATAAGAATAAAATGAAATTTCATTTTTAAGAGGATTAAAAACTTTGTTATTGTATTTTTTCTCCAGTATTGTTGTTGTTCGCTTGTTATTCAATTCAATTTCACTTCACTTCACTTCACTTCACTTCACTTTACTTCACTTTTCTCTTATTGCTGGCTTTCCCCTGTGATGGTCGGGAGGCGCACACAAAAATAACCAGAAAACACACATAAAAAATAAAATACATACAAAACTATATTTATGTGTAAACGTCAACAATTATTTGCTGCACTCGTATTGATAACAAATTACAAAATAATTTTTTTTAAGGCAAAAAACAAAACAACAAAAAAGTGACAATGTTGGTCAAACGCGATCGATCGTTTAATACCCTACATCCGTTATTTCCAAAATTTGTCTCAGCTCCAGCCATTGCCGTATAAGCTACCTTGTGACAAAATCTATGTAGAGAGAAAGGTTCTAAAAATTGTTCAATCCATTGTAATGGGTTTAATGCAGAGTGGGTGTGGCAAAAGTTACAAACATGAACATAAATTTAATATACTGTCTTACCACATGTGGTGTAGGGTATAAATGTAATGTATACGTAGACCGGGTGAAAAAAATTCGCTGCCTTTCACTCGGAGGTTTGCAGGTATGTGATGGCAGCCTTAATATAAACTCGCTTTTCTAATTTATATCATTAATCACTTGTTTTGTGTTTTTTTCTTTGAAATGGAATCGAATTTGGGCCACGGCCGCATCCGCTAATTTCATTATTAATACATTTTCACTCCTACTTGAGAATTTGAATTTTTCACACAATTTTTCACGCTTTTTTCGTCTTACAATTGTTTTGTGTTGGTTCATCTAAAATTCAATTCAATCACGCTCGCGGTTGGCTATATACACACTTTGTCACAACGATTGTAATCACCAGAAAAAGTTCAGAAATTCTCAATTGATTACAAACTATTTAATGGATTGTCATTCCATTTGCAAGACTCCGACGGAGTCCTTTCAAAGTACATATTTTAATCAGCATCAAAATCTAAACCGATCACAGTCGATCTATTTGGTAATCGAATAACAGACACGCCCGCAATTTACAAAAACCCACACCCAGCGTAAAACTCAATTTGGAAATTGATGCGTACACTGTTAGAGGGCGTAATCATGTACCTGAGACGCCCATTAATCCTAAGTAGATGCGCAGAGTATTTAAGATTTGTATCAGACCCCAAAGTTAATTTTTCTTACTTCTCGTTACTACATAGTCTCTTACAACATTGTCGCGAAACTTTTGTTGCATTTTGAAATATTGTGTAGTGTGTGGGAAAGAATTTGTGGCACTAATTGTGGTTCAATTTATTTGCATTTCTCACACAGAACTTTTGAATCTTATGCGAATGTTTGCCTTTCATAAAGTACAGAAATTGAGCTTGTATTCAGAATTCTAATTCAGATTGATTGACATTATTGTTATTAAGAACTTTTCAATGACTGAGAGTAAAACTCTTTAAATCAGTTGCAAGTATTAGAGAATTTTTACTTTATTTTTATGTATTTAATAATTATTTAAACATATTTGCGATTGCTTCTGTACATGTTATCTCGCTGTTCTCGTTGCATTTTGCGTCGTTGAAATCTTGGTAATAGTGGTAGAGTTTCTTTTTTAACAAGTCTGCCCATCGATTTGATATCAGGTCGAGAGAATCTCTTCTCAATGACTACCGGCAATGGTGGAAATTCTTCAGATTCGTCGTCCTCCTCTTCCTCATCCTCCTCCTCATCCTCCAATGAGTCAAATTCCACCGGATTCTTAGTGGTAGTAGTAGATTGACGTAAAGTTCGCGTTTTCACATTAAATTGTATTAAGTTTCGTAGAAAGTGTAAAACAAATGGTTGAAGTTCTTTCATTTGATCGTCAAAACGCGGATCTTCAAGGATGATTTTAATTGTTCGCAAGAGTCCCAAGAGATCCTTTGACTTCTTTGAATCTTCTTCGTTCAATTGTCTGTTAATAAAACGTAAGAAAAGTGGTTTCAATTGTTTCCATTTCTTGAACAATAATGGATCTTCAAGGGTCTGCTTGGCATCTTGTAAATTTTTCAATAATGGACTTGAAATCATATTCCTTGTGTCTGGTGATTCTGGTTTACGATTCATATTTATCAGATGGTTTAAAAAGCGTAGAATAATGGGTTTGAACTCAAATAATTTACTGACTAAATGCGGATCCTCGAAAGCGGCTTTCATCTTCATTACCAAGTCCATAGTATCTGGCGTTATAAGTGTATGGTTCCTCTTCTCCAGAGTTGTATTCAAATCGATAGTTGTGGTTCCACGATTGTGTAAACGATTAAGTGTTTTCCTAAAATATTCGTGAATCTCATTGCCACTCGATTGCTTATATCGTCTGGGATTGAAGCCATATTCCCTTCTAAGCATATTGAAAGTGTCATCAAAATCATCATCCGCAGCATTGTTTAAAGCAATTGCATAAAAAACGATTGTCAATGACAACCAGGCGGTAAGTTTGAAAGACATTGTTTTTCTCGCGATAAATGCTTTAGAGGGGCGTATGTAATGTAAACAAATTTAACTGGAACTTTAAACGCTACACCTCACCTTTTATAGCTTCAATCTGTAGCTAGCTAACCGTGCTTGTCACATTGCATTGAATTGGTTTTTTTTTATAGTAGTTTAATTCAATTTAACAAAGTAAACGAATCTGATTGTATTAGTGCGTGGAAAATGAATTAACAATTAACGCCATGGAAAAATCTATAAAGAAAATTACTAATCAAGGTTACAATTAATTGGATTTAATATTTAATTGGTTGTTTGATAATTGATAAGATAAGGAAGAGTTTTTTATTGCTGCTAAAAATAAATACAAGTTATAAAGTTGGAAAATATTCCAATATGAAGAAGGATCTGCGCATTCTTATTAAAAACTAAAAAGCCGTGGGAACCACGGTTAGTAATAATTCTACCAGCGGTTTGTTGCGTTGTGGAATTTATCTTAAAGTCGAACTGTGTCCAACATTAGCTTGGAGAAGTAAATTTGAATAAAAATGTTCATGCATGCATTGCTGGAAGATCCAAAGCTTTCTTTCTAAATAATTCAAATTGAGGAGTTTTTTTGTTGAAACTCTGAATGAAAGCGAAAGCGTCCCCTTTGCAAATTTGTCTTTAATTTGAGTAATTAAATGACGCAGACGGACACGCAAATGCAATTTAAGAGAATAGAAATAAAATAAAATATATACGAGTATACATAGAAAAATATGGTAACTAACTAACGATGATTGAACGATTCCGCTTGGTTTATCTTTTGCTACATTGCACACAGTTCACACGGTTATTCGCATGTGTACGATTAATGGTTATACATTTGTGTGCCATGTGAAATATTTTATAAGTACATACATACGCACATACGTCATACCAACAGTTTTCGTGCGCCAGATAGTTGTAACGACGAATCTAAACCATCTAACGGAGCGCACTTGGCAAACGTTCAATTTACATGTATGCACGTATGTACACATACATCTGATATGTGGTGTATTGGATGACTGCAGTTTTACAATGTTGACACAAAAACTCATAAGCACTAACAACCAACATTCAAGCACACAGCGTAGTTCTCGAGGATTCAGAAATTGTAAGCATTTGCAACGAAAGCTGATGAAAGATGAGTTTTCTACGACACTTGCCTGATATTTGTGGTCGTACGGTGCATCTGTATATCTTCATACATGTATGGTGGGTAAATTTTTACAAGTTTTCTTCACTCGCAGAGAGGAGCTCTATGTAATTTACTTTACTGTACACAGTTCATTGCAGCAGAATGAATGCGTCAGGTGAAAGCTGCATTTTGCATGAACGATTTTTCCCACTCTTTTTCATTTCATTTAGAATGAGAGAATCAATACTTTTAAGCCTTTGAAAATCATTCACTTGCATAAAATAAATGCTACTTCTTCTCTTTTTAAAGTTTGTTTCGAAATTGTTTTAATGCTTGCACCGCGTACCGCTAGTAATGGCCGATCATGTTAAGTTGGTGTGGATGGTAATAATTTCTAAAATAATCGAAATACTCACCAAATCTACATACCTAAATTTGGCCAAATCTTAATTTGGCTCATGATCAATACAAAAGTCATGGGCGTGGCAGGTATATAAGTATTAGTTAAGAAGTCTGCCGAAAAAAAGGGATGAATTGTAAATAGGGGGCGTGTTAGACTTGTAATTTATGTGTATCACATATGTATAAATGTTGTATCAAGAATGATCTTTTGCAAAATATGGGCGTGTCGCTTATTTTTAGCATATAGATGAAGCTGTAATTATGTCAAGTACATAATTTTCTTGAATAAAATTTTTCCTAACTCACTGAAGACTGTATTTTATTGGGGACGTGTCTTCTATTCGATTTCGTAATTGTATGTATAATGTGAAATTTCCAGTGCAACCTCATTTATGGTTATTTAAACCATTGCCCCACTAAATGGGAGGGATAGACATTCTGCCCTCGAAACTTCAGAATTGTGTGAGCATGTGCAATTGTCCAATTCTCATTATCAAATAAGTTTATTAATATTGTTATTGTTGTTGTAGTTGTTATATTTTAACAAAGTTTTCAATTTGACTGAAGAAAGTGTGAAAATGATAAATGATGACACACGCAAAACATCTACAGACTGCATTACAGTTCTGTCCGCCTTCAGTACAATACTTGAGCATTAACACATACTTACACTTATATACAGTTCAGGTGCAACAATTGGAAATTTAAATTTTAATGCTAATTGACCATGAATTTAATGAGTTGAGATGGTAAATCAATTTTATTGTTCCTTTCCTGTTAAACAAAATGTTTAAACGAAAAGTTTTCGTATTTGTTAAAGACATTATTATGGTTAATTGATTCAATTATTCCCAATAAGTTATGCTTTCATTTACAATCACAATCACAATTCCAATCGACGAACAAACTATGAATTCGATACAGATAATTTTGACCACCAAATGCTAGTCAATGATTTCATTATCAGTTGTATGCAATGTTCAAAGGATGCGTACTCAAGTCAGGGAACATTTACCTTTTGTTTATACATCATTATCCAGATACTAGTTGTAGTTAGAGTTTTAATTTTCGCTAGTGATCTGTAAACCGCGGCCGCTGAACCATTTTTTAGTTCACATGTGCAGGCTGCCAGGAACAAATATTTGTAATTTCTCAGCTTTTTTATAATTTTCAAAAACATAAAACACTTAAAGTTTTCTTTGATTTTTCTTTAAAAACGAACAATATTAAAGGGCTTGAATGTGCTATTCCGATGAAACGTATAAAAGGCTGGATTGATACACCAATCGGTTGGTTTCAAGAAGAGTAAAAATAGACTTTACCCATAAACATACACTTGTACACAAACACACAAACATTCACGTGACCAGATGATCTATATGAAATGATTTGTTGTTGTTTTTCTTAAATCAATTTGTATTTGTGTGTGTGTGTGTGTGTATATATATATTTATACAATGTATATGAAAAACGTACTTACAGCATACACGAGTATGCACTTAGTCATGTAGTTTAGATCCTTAAGTTTGTTCTATACAACAAAGGACACTACAAGGACGTTTGCATAGGAGCAATAATTTTAAGCAGTTTACTAATATTGAGTCTAAAGATTTCTCCTTTTGTAGATTCATGTACAATTGAGCTTTTCTGTCCACATACTTAACTCTTCATGTTTGTGTGTGCACAAGTATTATACATACAGCTTCTATCTAAAGTATATTAGATGATATTGAAAATGAAATGCTTTTATGCTTAGGTTAATAAAATGCTTTATATGAATGTGTATGAATAAAACTTACTATATATACAAGGCAGTCAATACAAGAATTTACAAAAAACATTTATTTTTCAATATTTTTTTTTTCATGTCATTGAATGACTTTTAAGTCATTTTTATACAAAAATCTGTCAAACTTTAATAATTACGCTTTAAATATTAAATTATTTACCCGCAGAACTATCTCTATATATCGAATGGTAGACAATAGCACAAAAGAACTAATTTGACAAATAGGAAGCAAAAAAAAAATTGGTCTAGTGCCACTTCTACAGGGGACAACAATTACTTATTAACTAAAAACCAAGTAAGAAAACTAAATATGGCTCAGGCCAAACCCCAAACAACATTCACATCTACATACAAAAGGTGGGCGTGGCAGGTATTTGATAACGCCGTAGGTAGTAGTACGCTTGCAAGTCAAGTTTTACGCTAAAAACGGTTTCTTGTAAATTGTGTGCAGGACTATTTTTTGACCACGCCCATTTTTGGCATATCCACAAACGGGTTACTTATAAATATGTGAACAAAATTTCAACATAATAAGGTAATTTTTGTGTCAGATATATCGATTTCTGTCCATTATGGGCGTGGCTTTTGAAGGATTTATGCCTCATTGAATGTATATCGATGTACCAAATAGATTGCAATCTACCATAAGATATATTTGGCTCAGTAGCAAATAAGTTAATACTTAATAAATACTTTACCACGCCCACAGTTTGCTTATTTATGTGTAGAGTAATTTAAATTTCGCTAAAACATGTTTAATTGCTTTTTTGATATTTTTCAACATTAAAATAAATGCTCCTTCTTTTTATTTAAGAGGATTTTATTTATTTAATAAACAATACAACACATAGAGCAAAGATTTATTTGTAAATAAAAATTTATCAAATAAATAGAAATTTTGTTCCGTTTCAGTGCTCTTCCGGGCAACATATGCAACCTAACTTCCGTCATCTTGTTTGGCATACGAAAAAGAAAAAGAAATTATTTAATCAATAATGTACAAAATAATATTCATATAAATGTAGCAGGGGTTTGCATATGTTTTTTATTTCTAGCTGAGGGGGAAGTTTTTATTCTACTTGATAAAATTTTACTTCCTTTTAATCCATTCTGTAAGCAATAAATATTGCATTTTTGAAAAAAGTATAAAAATAAGAGTTGACAGGTCAAGTTGTTATTATTTGATAATTTCGATCGTTGGTCGGCCAAACGGTATCGCTTGAGAGTCACGAACAAATTAAATTTGTTCTTGCACCACTTTGTAATGCTCTCCCTCTCTCTCTCTCTCTCTCTGTTCATTATTTTTGCAAACATATAAAAATGTCTGCTATTTCAACGCCAAGTCTTTGAAATAATTGGCAACTTCATTAATTGGAAATACTTTTGTGAACACTTTGTGAAAAGAATTATGACAAATATAATAAGTTTCCTAACAAATGGTTTCTACATACGAGTATCTGCATAAAATCTTTCATTTTACATCTATTCCGTACAGACTGTTGGCAGCAAAAGCATTCATATGAACGATGATAATTTCTTTTTACAGTTACAAAGAATTCTACACAATGCAAAGTAATGGAAACGGAACAACATTTGTTGGAAATTAAATTATTAGTTTAAAAACACACAAGAGCAAGAATGTTTGCGAATATTACGAATAATTATGAGAGAGCACATGTTGTCCTCGTTATGAACTTTTCTATTTTTCTTTTTTTTTTTATATATCGTAGAAATGTGTGTGTGTAAGCATTATTACTGGTGTTCATAAAGAATTTCTCAAATGCATGTGTAGTGTACCCTGTGATTTTTGCAGAAAAATGCCCCGATTTTGTCCATCTATGATTTCAATTATATAAAAGTAATGAAATAATAGCAAAAAGTCTAAGGTTGGGCATAATTCATGTTGAGTTGGCAACTAGAGAAAGCAAATTCCAAGAATTATAAATACAATGGAGCTTTGGGCGTTGCCTCTAGAGAAATGCAACCGATATGAGATCATAACATAAAACTATTCCAAAATAATGGCAAAGAAATGGAAACAAATTTGTTGCTTATGAGTGAATATGTAAGAATTACTATCGGAATTTCTCAAACATTCAATTTGCCCGAAATATTTCTTAATTGGTATGTATTTATAACAGATTTAATGATTTATTAATGAAATCTCAACATTTTATATGTGATTGTAAATAAGTTCTTTAGTTTTTATTATAAATTTTTTAACATTTGAGTGAAAAATCAAATGTGACCACAAATACAGTTGTAATGACTTTTTGAAAAATCCAACCACATTATTTCTCATTAAAAACTTATTTGATGCACATCAAACCTTATACAAAACTATTATGTTAACGTAGCAAATAGAGAGCAAATTAAGTGCGTATGCAAAATAGTAGTTTTTACGATTATTATTATTGTTATATTGTCAAGCATTTTCGAAAATTTCTCAACTTTATCTTAATTAAGCAGTCAGTCAGTGGTAGGTTGGCGTATGTGGCCGTCTTTCACTTTGTACACATTGATTAACTTGCCCACCTCTACGATGCTTTTAAAAATCATAATTGTTGTTGTACTTGTTATAGTTGGACCACATATTTGTTTTTCTCTCTCTCTCTCTCTTTCTCTTTAGTCTTTGGTTTGGTGTCGAACAAAATGAATAGAAAAATTCAGATATCATTTTCACTGTTGTTTGTTGCTGAAATACTTAAAGAGAGTAAGAGCAGTTCAGTCAACTATGAACCGCTCACACAGTGCCAAAGCTCAGCTAATAGTCAGCAATGATTTCACAATGAAACACTATGAGCCTGCTCTGTATAAGTATTGTAGTATACTAAGTTTACTTAAGTATTTGTTACGAAGTCGGTGTTGTCATGTTTGAAATCTTGATTGGTTCATTATTGAAACGCTCCTGCTGATACTTTACATAAATATGCAGCCTTTTGAAGATTTTGCTTTATCTGAAGAGTTTTTTATACCCTCCCCCATTAGAATAGAATATAGATTTTTGATCTGTATCGAAATCAGAGTCGATCCAGATATGCTGCAGTTGTAAATTTTGAGATATCAAGTTGAAATTGTGTAAAGGTAGGTTCCTATTTAAATTGTTGAAAAATCGACAAAATGCCACGCCTACAATTATCAAATATATTGTACCTATAAAGATAACAATTGATCCATATATTTATAATTAAGGCATCCTTAGGTCGAATGAAGGACACAACCACAATAGGTAGATGTGTAGCGTACATAAGATTTCACCTAAACCAAATTTAGTATTTTTTTACTTGTTTTCTACTTGTTTGATTTTGTTGTTTTTCTGCTACAGTTTTAACGATGCTCTCATCAAGTAACACCAATAACAGCATATACACATACCTACTTATTAAATTGCACGAAAACAAAGCAAATCGAGTCAGACTAGAAAAGACCAAGTACGGCATTACCAGTGTTAGAGATTTAATACAAACAAATGCAGAGAATGGAGAGAAAGGTGGAGAAAGTAAAAAATTAACTGAATTCGAATTTTCGGCAATAAGTTTAGTGGTTATGTTCAAAAGGACGCTGTTAGGCAACTCATCATTTCTTATTTAAACTTTGTCTTGACTTGTTTCCTTACTCTGCTATGCTAATAATATACTACGTTGTGGCTCTCCGTCCTTATATAACTGTGCTGCTATTAATATTGATACAATATCTCAACAAATGGTATATAATTCCAAGAATGGTACGTTCGAGTCTAAATTTAGCAGAAACCTATCTATTGTAATGAATACCTATTAATAAGCAAATGTTCTTCTCTCTTCACACTTTTGGCAATAGGAGATGTTCTACGAGGAATGACCTTAATTATTTTTAATTGGGCTATCACATAACATCAAAAGCTACTACATAGTTGTACATCGTTGAACAAAGATGTACATGGATGGACTGACAGATGGGAAGATAGAAAATTGTAAATAAATCAATTTGCAAGCGTTTCTAAATCGTTTAGAGTTTTGAAGAATTTATTACATACGCTGAAATTTAATATAATCTATGTTGTTTGCCATAGTATGGGGAGGTGCATAGGAAAAATTTTGTTGCCACACTAAGCACCCGTTCACGCAAAATGATGTTCATAATTGACTTGATGCTTCGTTTGCAAAACTATACAATATCCTCCAGCATAAAGATTGCTTTGTTGCTACTGTTTAGTTATGTTGTGTTGTTGATATTGTTGTTGTCGCTTAGATCGTTCGTCTTTATTTAATAAGATTCAAAACTCTAAGAAAAATAACATTTTCCATTGTTGCTTAAAGGCGTTTGATTCAGTTACACTTTCGGTAGTAAATGCAAGAGAGAGAGAGAGAGAGAGGCAACCCGAAACATAGCATGATTTTGAAAAAGGGAGAGAGGGAGAGAGAGAGAGAAAGAGAAAGAGCGAAGTAGACACCTCGAGCACTCTTAAAGAATCTTTCAAACTATTGCCACATTTTTGTTACTGTTATTATGTTATACGATAACTTACTTGTCTTGCTTATAAAGCTTCATGTAAAACATATTTTACGCCTTTTCTAATTTCCAAATTTACTACAGTGATGCCCAAAACCTACCTACCTTGTATACATTCTGTTTATAGTTAGTTTCAAGTAAATATTATTAAAATTTTGTTCGATAACTTAAGGTCTCAATGTGAGTAATTCTGTTTATTTATAGTTTGGTTAACATGTGTCTCCGTTGGTTTCACGTTTCTTATCCTTCATTATTGGTTCAACATTTACTTAATAATTTTTTATGAATTTTACTCAAGAGCGCATTTATTTAATTTTATTTTACACTGGGGCGTCTGTGAAACTTCCGAAAAAAACAGGAAGAAGGAATATAAGAAATATTTCGAAATATCTGTAACGCAGCATAAAATGCTTGTTTCATCTCTTGAGAGTTTTTATAAAAAAAAAATTTTTGTTAAACTTAACAAAGTTGTATGCGATAAGAGGGAATATTAATGTAACGACTTGAACTTAAGCATATATTGAGAAAGTTTTTGCAAACTAGTTTTTTAAGTATCAATGGAGGGTGGGGAGATAAATTTAGGTTTTGACATACATACACAGTTGACTGATAGTGTAATATTAGATCATAAAAGTAGAAAAATTGAAGTTTTTGAACAAACAATTTTCGATCGAAATTCGAATTTTGCTCCAAACGTATGCAAAAAAATTTGACTGATTTACAAAAAAAAAAAATATCAAAAAAATTTGAGTGATCATGGAAAATGTATCCTTTTAGAATCAATTGCGCCTTTTTCAAGAAAGGTCTTGTTTACGGAGTGTACTAAGTTTGCTATTCCGTTTGCAACTTCAAGAAGGAGGCGTCTATTATTGTTGGCACTCTCACTGTCGTCACTTTTGTTGAGATATTGATTTAAAAAATTGTGTTCCTGCACGCAGAGGGTTCTTTACATTGGCCAAAATCTGTCGAAAGCCACGCCCATATTCGATAAAAATAAAGTTAAAAATTTTAAACACATTTTAACATTTAGCTCTTCCATCTGAAATACAGAAATAGTTTTAATCGGACAACAGACACGCCCACAATTTACAAAAAATTATACATCGATGCAAAATTCTACTTTTATCTTAACTCAAAATAAATGCATAATATATGCCGGGAGCGAAATGGGACACTTGCCACACCCACTAAAGAGGAAATGAAGCAAATTTATTCAAGATTTGATTTAGATCAAATTTAGTTTTTTACTTGTTTTCTTTCAATGAGAAATCCTTGATCGACAATTTTTGTTATTTTTTGTTTGTTTGTGATTTTTTTATTTATAATTGATCACATAATAAAAATGTATCGTAAATGAAAGCGTACCGTACTGCTGCTGTGACAAGCACTTGTGTTTTTGTCACCGCGTTTTAAAGGTAGACAGCTATCTAACAATATCTAAAGGTATTCAAGGTATTGGGTGTTGTTATAAAACTAATTACATGTGCGATTGATTTGATTTATATTTTTTTTGCTTTGACAACAAATTGCATTTCTCTCTACTTAGAGAGATAAGTTTGTCTTTTTCCTTATTTTCCTTTTTTTTGCACAGTCTGCACGCGAATATAAATCCCAATGGTCGCGCTTTATCAGTAAATGCAGCATGTAGTAGTAAATGTACTTAAAATGCAAATTAAATTACCAATCCAATGAAGTCATATCAGTTTTTTTTCCCGTTCACCTACTATCGACCAACCATTACTATCATCATCACCACTACCATCTACATCACCACACCGCGTTAACAAAGCGCAATAGAATAATGATGACGTGTTGTTATTGTTTCTGTGTGTTTCTGTGAAGGTTTTAGTTGCTCATGTTTTGTTTTCATTGGCTTTGTTAGTGGCATCAACATAAAGTGCAAACGAAGTGATGACATAAAATTTAATTTTATCAAAATCTGTAGCGGTACCGATAGCATGCAAAACAACTGACACATAACGCAAAAATTTCGCTTCAATACATAGTCAGCTTTATTACAACGCTCCTTGTATATATTTGTGTGCAAGTCTTTTTATATATATTGTTGTGATTGTACTTTAGGAATATGCTAAAAAGGCGTTAGGCGACAGGTGTGCATGCGATATTATTGTTGTTGTTGTATTCCTTCTTGTTCTCATTTCGCTCTTTTTTTATACCCACCGTACCACGCCATACAAACTTTGTTAAAATGTTTGTAACACACTTAAAAAGAAGGTTCAGGGATTATAAAAAATTTCAGAATCAGTTGTGCTCTCTACACACAACAAAAGGTGGGCGATATACTCAATTTTAATAATTTTTTGTTGCTCTCAAAGTTTCACTAAAAAAATGTTATAAATACAAGAGAAGAAGAGAATCATCAGACATTAGTCGCATCAGTGTTGGGTCTCTACGATTAGGTGTCCCTCCGTTTTTTTAAAATCTTTTCTGTATAAATACATTTTTCTCTCCTCTACTTTAATTCTACTTAACCTTTTATTGTGTGAAATTTTACTGCTCTGCTACGCTTTGGCTACGCATTCAAGCTATGGCCAGAGCGGGGTCATAAAGGAAGCGAACATGTTATAGTTTAAATAAGGAAGAATTCAGTTAAAAAAGAAATGCGTTTTTCTTTTATTATTAGAGACATTGTACAATTTTATGTGACGAAATGAGAGAAACGAAAAGGAACAAGTAAGCAAAACTAAAATTGGCTTAAGCCCAATCTTAAATACTCTCCACAGCTATACATCAATGGCGGGCGAGGGTTCGAGACGTTCTTTGTTAACAGTAGGCTTGTCTGTAATCCAATCAATAAATTATAAATTATAAATATTATTTTTACATAAAATTTCAACTTCAAAGCTCAATGTTTATGGCATACAAAAAGATTTTTGTCGATTGTGGGCATGGCTCTAAACTGATTTCGCCCAATTCAAAGCTATGTTCAGAAATTAAAAGTGTATGTTTTCCATTCAATATTTCAAAATTTACGATCGTGAGAGTATCAATACTAGACAGACACTCGGGCACTTTTACATACATGTCTAGATTAACTCAGCATGACAAACTCAGTATACCCGCCACTTTATGTCGGGGGGCATAAATACACGAATAAAAGTGCGCATATTATACATGCATAAATATAAATGTAATCCTGTTAGTGAATGAGCGAGTGTTACTATGTTTGTATAAAGGTACGCGTAGGTATGTGTATCTGAGTGTATGGGAGCGAGTGCGATGATATTTTATGTAAATTTTCAAGTTAAGTGTGAAAATACTACTCATTGTACAAATTCTACAAACATACCCACAAACATATATTCCATATAATCACTCTCTCGCTCCCTCTCGCTCTGTATAAGCGCCAGCCGAGACATTTGTAAGTAAAAGGAAATCATCTTTGCACACATACACACTCATACACAACCACATACATACCAAAAGGAAAGAATAAAGCCGCACAACATTCATTCATTCATTCATTCATTCATGTATGAGTGTTTTTGCAAGAAAATTGCAAAAATACTCTTAGCGCTACAAAAACTTTTTAGCTTAAGCATAAAAGAAAGCAAAGCGAAAAAAGGTTAAAAATAGAATGCATAAGTAGTAAGTACATGAGAGGGGAGAACGTTCAAGAAACGAAAACTTGATGAGAGCTTCAGAAGTTTTATTGGATAATCGCCGCTTAAGTAGGAAAAAACATTATAAAATAAAATTAATATTGTGTGTTTTTAACCAAAGTATTCCGCTTAACCGAAAACTCTCCGCTTAGTCTGTGACAATGAATACGTATTGCATTATAAGTATGAATGTAGAACGTTTTCTATTGTGTGCCTTTCTTATCCTCGTTTTTTTTTTCCCCCAATTTCTTTCTATTTTTCTTGTTTCAACCAGAAAATTTCATTTTTGAATTGTTGCAGTAAAAGTTTAATACGATTATTTGATATCAGTATGAAACGACTGCGTATAGAAAAACGACCAACTTAACATATTTAATAATGCGTGACACTTGCAATTTGTCTTTTTTTTTTTTGCTTTCATTTTGTGTAACAACATATTGAAAATATTTAAAAGCTTACCCACACAGCATTGTCTTCAAAATTACATTTATTGAGTTGTTATATATAATCTGTGGGAGTTTAAAAAAAAAAAACTTTACTTGATTACAATTTTTATAAAAAATTTTCTTAAATTAAACTATTTGAGATTTACTGAGCTGCAGAGTATGGCTTTTGAGTGCATAATATAATTACATAGAAAGTTGAAAAGTGGAAAAACATCTCTCGCTGAACTGTATTTATGTGAAATGTAATTTATTTTAAAAAAAAGGTAAGAGCCGATTGTTCCTTTCTTTGGTAGAATTCAACTTACGCAGGCGAGTTTTTATTAACGTATCTCAACAACTGATGCATCCAACCAAGAACTCTTATGAGAGAGTATTTAAGAGTTTATCTAACACCTAGTACATAGCCGTGCCCACATTTTTGAAAATCAGCTTAGACTTAACGCTTTGGTTCACTTCAGCTATTTATTGGTGGAAAAATATACGAAAATGCTGCATAATTAAGAAGCACAAGAGTTGCTCAAATAAAAAATCTGATTGAGGAAATAAAGCATAAAAAAATGGATACTTTTGCAATAATGTTGTTCTCAAAAAAATATGCTTCAAGGAGAGCGAGGTAGTTTAAAAGGTGACTAAACGATTGTGGGCCAAAAAGGTTTGCTGAGAGTTTAGAGGAATTTGAAAGAAAATTAATCGCTATAAACTTTTCTGTTTGATGCGTGATGAAAATCACCTAAGAAGCTCATTATTACCTTCTTAAAACATATATTTCTGTAAGGCTGAGTGAAGGGTAACCTTGCACATATAAAATACTTTCCATTATAATTTTAAACGTATGTATAACAGCTTGCTTAACCAACAAATAATAGAAGTCAGTTATATGTACATTTTTATACATTTTTCCAAAACATACTCCACATAAAATGGGGTTTGTATTAAGTTTATTATTCCATTGGCAACATGTAGAAGAGGGCGTCAGAGATCCTATGAGTCGACCTAGACACTTGAACTTGTGCGTCTGTCCGAAAAAATGGAGCTATGATATTGGAATTCGGTATACGAGTACATATATATAATAATCCCTTTCATTGATGTGCTAAAAAATAGGCGTGATCGAATAATAAACACGCCCACAATTCACAAAGAAACCATATTCAGCGTAAAACTTGATTTGCAAGGGTACTAAGAAGAGGGCCTGCCACGCCCACTGTATATACACAGATGTGGAGGATATTGAAGATTCGGCCTAAGCTAAATTGAGTTTTCTTACTTGTTCTTAATCACTTGTACACCATGTGCAAGCATGCATATACGAGTACATATGTATGTAGTTTGCACTAATAACAACATCAGCTGTACTTCATATAAGAAATACTGAATGCATTGCGCGCTCATTATTATTAATAACGAACAACGCAAAACAAAACATTGTGTAGAGTTGTTCTCTGCATTTCACAGTCAAGTTAATAAAAACAAAGGATTTGTGAGATGTTTTAATTAAATTTTAGCTGAAGATTTCATTTACATTGCATTATTATTATTATTATTATTGTTGTTGTTGTTGTTGTTGTTGTTTTCTTTTAATAAAAATATGTGCTTTTATTAATTAAATGATAATTTGTAAAGAAGTGTACATTCTGGAGGTGTGTGCACAAAAGTTATTGCGAAACAAGTCGAATTCATAATTACACCAACCTTTTTCAACTGAATTTAATAATATCTTGAAGAATTTCACACAGACTTTGTAACATATGTACGAGTATATGGCGATAAAGTCGTGTAAGTATAAGTTTATGAAGCATTCAAATACAAATTAGATACTTTTTGCACTTATGATTGCTGACATAGAAACATGCAGGCATGTTGTTGTATGCGTGTGTGTTTGTGTATGTGTGAAAAAGAAAAGTAATAGTAAGTATAACAATAAAAACTTTTCATACATTGTCACGATTCAAAAAGTTTTTTACTTGGCCCGTAATTTATACAAGAAATGAACTAATACGAGGGCAGTCTCGTAAAAAATTCAGGAATTTTTGGTAAAAGTCATCTTAAGTTTATCAGAGTTCATGAATCTTTTCCAAGCTATTCAATATTAAGTAATTATCTTTCTTCCTTCTTAATTTCCTTTCTTTAAATCAATACTTGCAGTTTCACAATACATTCGAAGCGAAAGTTGTGAGCGTTTGCTGTAATACATACTAGAGTTCTCTCACTCTAGAGAAATAGTCAATGAAGGTGTGTTTTCCACAGCAACATATACATTTTCAAAATGAGAATAGAGATCTATTGATCGAGGAAATCGAGCCCGCTACGCCGGCATAATGGTTTCTTTTAATTATAAATTACACTTTTCCGAATAGATAGAAATCATACGTTGCTAGATAAGGTTAATACGTTGAGACGCTTGATGGTGGAAATGTGATTTATGGTAATACACAAACAAATATAATTTTAGCAGAATACAGCGTTTACAGACTTTCGGAGGTCTTAGAGGCGATAATTTGATGTTTTGAAGCTGTTGCCTTCCATTGGATGACCTTTGTTAATTTCACACAATTGACCGTTGACCTATTAGTAGAAATTTCAATTGATTAACATGTTGCTCACTACTTACATCTTTACAAGCATTTTTAAAGCGCTCAAGACAGCGCTTTGGGTTAAATACTGATCAAACTTTTTGCTTCATCAATTAAAGAGTTTCGGTAAAAGTTTTACCAAATCTAAAAGAGAACTTTGTCAATATTCCATTTTGTGTCTAAACAACGAACACATCTTCATTCACAAAGGAGCAACTCGACTGCATGAAATTTTTTTTAGAATATTTGTGAAAAAAGTACTTTTACAACTCAGGCGGCCATGATACAATTTTGAAAAATTCCATTTACTTTGGAACCCTTCATATATCAGAAAATAGGCGAGAAAAACTTGTAAGAGACTTAAGGTGTTTTTTGGACATTTGAAACAATTGTTCTTTTTTATAGTTTTTATTAATCAGAGTGTAATGATAGACTTACGTTTCATATATTATCATAACAGCTGTCATCTAGGTAACAGGCCGGTTACTTCTGGAACTACTCTCGTATTTATACCGTTATGTGTGAAAAAATTGTGTTGTGTGCTTATATTGTAGATGCACGCTTTGAAAATGTATTTTCTGCATCATCACATCATACCTACATGCAGTTCTTATATGCTAGTGTTTGTGTGTGAAATTAAGTCTATTTTATTTATCATTATGAATCATATGCTGCGTTACACTAAAGTGACCTTCGAAGTTATGTGCGTGTACTCGTGTACATTATGTTTAAATAATATTGTTATAAATTGTGCTTAAACCAATTACGTACATAAGCTGACCCCCAAAACATGGCCGTTAACATAAAATATTCAGGTTGTGCGCTAATTCTCTAAACAATAAAACCACAGTATCTCTCTGTAGTGATTACCATTAACTTTTACAAAAAAGTCTTTGTTTGTTTAAGCAGTAAGGTCAGCAAAATGTTTCATGAAAATGCCAGAAAATGTTTTCTGTTTATTTGGTTGAGGCTTGTTCAATATATTCAATTGTGAATGTGGATACAATTTAAAAGTCTCACGGAGCTGCTGTGCTACCATGCCTCACCACCACAAGAATGCCATCATGTAACTTTTCACAATTAAATGAAAATATAAACACAAGTAAAGGAATTAAATTTGGTTTTTGGTGAAGTCTTGAATACCCTCCACATCTGCTTACTTCAATGGTGGGTGTGCCAGGTACATGAGTTTGCCCTCTAATCGTGTATATGTTACGTATCATCCTGCAAGTCAAGTTTCACTTTAAACATATATGATGAAAACTCCAACATTATAGGACAAGTGTGTGGCAGATAAATAGATTTTTGCCAAATGTGAGCAAAACATGGACATACATGCCTCTAGAGATCGACCCTGATCAAGAATATAAACAAAATACTTTGTAGGGTCTTTGAGGCCTCCTTCTGGGTGTTGCAAATGGAAAAGCAAACTTGTCATCTTATGTAAAGTATACGAGTATAAAAAGAAAAGCTCAGCATTCATTTGTAGGCTGTAATGATGGGAGAACCACCGTCATGCAAGAAAAAAAAAGCCATAAAACATAAATTTTGCAAAAATATTTTTTCAATCCTACGTGTGAAGCGGAAAAACGAAAACCCTAGCATAAGAAATGATGGAAGAAAGAGAGGGAATAAGGTATTTTTATCCACCATGTAGAGGAACAAAAAAAAAAAAAAAAAAGAAAAGAAAGAAAACCTTCGACTAAGAGAATAAATAAATAATGAGAGAATCAGCGTGTTACTGCTTCACAAGTGCCATTGAATGTCCATTTCATACAATGTTAACTTATTTATAAGAACAGGCTTATGCATGTTCCTTGCACCTGCCATGGCTGCTTATAATGCAATATGCAATTAATAGAGAAACGGGAAACATTGATATTTAAAACGACACAACGCGTCACTAATGATATAGAGCAGAGATGTGAGCAAGTAACGCTTCAAACTATATTCTGTGCAGTTGTAATTAATTTGTATCCCTAAGCAAAAGACAAGATCGGAATTTTTCTTACTTGAAACTCTTAAGAATGCAATTAATTATGAAAAAGGTACAAGGGCGTCTTCTTTCTTAATGTTAGCCACTAAAACGAAGTATAACAAAGTAATCTCCATATAGGAAGTTACCGTGTAAGGTAAAATATGTCAATGATGCAAAAAAAAAGGGGCAAGATTATCAACAACAATGGTACGAATTGTTAAAGAAATTGAGAGTTAAAGCCTCTGTTGGATTCGTATGAAATTCTTAAACTTTTTAAACGTTACAATACGATCGAAAAGCAACAACAACATAAATTGTTATATAAATGTTCAACATACACACAATTCTGTTAACATATGTTAAGAGGATGCGTTGTGAATTTGTAATTAATAAGTAGTTGCTGAAAAGGGGAAACTTTGTTCTACTGGGTGTGACACACCAGTCCTTTAAATGGGGGCGTATTGGCAGAGGTACTAAACTTTCCTAAATGAAGGGATGACTGAAAGCAAAGAATTTTATTTAACACTAGCATTATTTTTTATTGTTGTTGCTGTTGGTGTGGTATGGCAATGCATTAATACAAATGGTAATGCAACGTGTTTGGTAAGGAAATTTTCCCCCTTTTTTTTTTTTGAATAAAGCGGTAAACCAAAATGAATTATTAAGAGATTTACAAAAATGTTGTTGATGCATTGTTATGAACATTTATTTAACATTTCCTTTATGTCGGCTGCTTAAAGGTGATTGCATAATTGTGTGGGTGAGCTTGTAAAAATGTAATTAAGGTTTCATTAAGCTTGTCATTAAAGTCAGTTGACTTTTAACAAATGCTCAGCTTCTACATGCGTATGCAGACGTCAACCGATGTCTTTTTGAAAAAAACAAAAAATACACATAATTATGGATTAAACAAACTAATGGAAATATGTTATGAACAGTCAAGCAGTAGTATGTAATGCCCTATAACACGACAGATTGCAAAAAAAACTGAGTCGATCTTGTTAGGTCTGTTCGCGCGACTGCGGGTCTATTGTTGCCATTCTCTCGATAGCAATCTCTACGTTATTGATATGAAATTTCCTGAATACTTTACGATCATATAATAGGTACGCTCATAATTTGAAGAAAAAAAAGCCAGCACAGTATTAAAAAGTAAAATTATGAATATGTGATGCCCACCAAAGTGGAGATTTGGCTGGAACCACTTGAACTGAAATTTATCCGTTTTCATCTATTTTTTAAAACACGTTCTTATATATCTTTAAGAAAAACTTTATCACAATATATTAAAAAGTGTGTAGTCTGTAGATTAAAAACAAATTTATGTGGACAGACAGACACGCTTTTATTGATCCATAAAATGGTTCTGAATGAAAGCATAAACTTTATATTTCTTTTCATTTAAGTGGGGTCATCATCATTCTTTGAAAAGAAAGGGAAGAAGAAGAAAAAACATGTATGCATTTATGTAGAGCATACATCAATACCATCGAAAAGCTTAAGCGCTTTATTGATGATGGCTCAACATGTAGGTGCCTTTGCTGAGAGCATACGATAATTTTAGTGAGGCATTGAGTGGGCAGGTGACGGATGTTCGCCATGGAAATGTAACAGCCGGCCAACTCAACTTATAACGCAGTTTAAGTTTACATTCAGCCAGTATTGATATTTCGCTTCATTATTCATTTCATTTTTATTTTCTTCTATACAAGTTATTAAATTTTAAACGGATTTATTGTTGCTGTCCTTTTCTTTTTGTTCTCTGATCATAATGGGTGACTGGCAGTGACAGAAATTCGAGTCTTATCCTATTCAATTGTAGGCAATTAACTGGCGATTAAAGGGCGATTTATGTTGCATTTCTTGTTATCAACGAGAAAGCATTATTTTTAGCTTTATGCGTACACCGTTTATATACTCATAATTTAATATTGTACCATTTTTTTGTGTAATTTATTTTATGTATTTTTAATTAACACAAGAAGAATTATACTTAATTAATACCGATGTGCATAAATGCACAAATATGCGTATGCCTGCATGGCCATAACTTTTTGTTCGGAGGTAGTTTTGTTTTTGCAATAAATGAATCACACACTTACACATAACCCACTTAGCAAATGTAGCAGAAATGTTGTTATATATGCGTCCTTATAAAAATACACACTTGCCCATAAAACAAACAAACAAACAAACAAATAATATGCAAGTACAAACAACTCGTTTGTTGGTTTTTTGTTTTTAGAAAACAAGAAAGAGACAGACGGTTAGACAGTTAGACACAGAGAAAAAGAAGGAAAGAGAGCGAGAGCTTTCTTTGTACTCAGCATATAAACCGTACAAATGTAACGGGAACAATTGCAAATGCACACTATTCTTTAGCAATAACAAATACTATTACACCTAATTAGGCATTCTGGGTAGATTTCGCATTTTGTGCATGCTTGAAAATGAGAAAGCATTCACATTCACGCGCACACTTTTTGCTTTCATAAATTTCATACTCGAAAAGCCATTTTACACATTAACACTTTCGCTAAAAGGAAATTAAAGGCAAAACACGCTTTATGTATAATTGTGAGGCATGCACTGAATGTTCAATACTCAACAATTGCATTTGAAATGTAACATATTCATATATAATTTATATAAAAGATTGATTTTTAACTAAAATGGAAAAAAAATTACAGCGAAACATCCAAGGGGCTGGATTAAAAATATTACCATGACAGCCGGGGATGATTTGATCGGAATATAAATTGAAAGCTTGTAAATAGTGAAATGTTTATGTCTCAATATTAAATAATTCAAAATTTTTAGTTTTAAATGGAAAATTCAATATATGAGTGTCGAGAGAGCGTCGTTTATTAAAAGCATCTGAACAATTGGCTCAGATTCCTTATGAACAGTAGAAGCTTCAAGGCCAGATCTCCAAACTTTCCTTTATATATAAAAATAAACCCGATTTTCAGATGAATGTTGGTCGACATTTTAAACCATTACATTAAATAAACATTTCTTTTGTTTAGCGAATACCTTTTAATTTAATACTTTTCTATTATCTTTGAATGGGATTGCGTGGAATCCCCTTCCAACCCAGAAATTCGTTACAGCTTCTGATGCATTAGTAATGCCGGTCTTCATTTAAACAACTCATGTGTCCTCCACGCTTAATTGTGTGAACTTAAATAATTTAATTACAATTCAACTTGCACAACAGAAAGAAGCGAGAATCGCATCAGAGAATACCAAGGATCTGTTACCCGTTGTTACGGTTTGTGTGGCTTCACTATACACCACGGGTCACCATAAATTAATTTTTAATTAAAATGTATAAAATTGCTCACCCCCACACCCCCCACCCACCACTTGTTTTTGTGCAAAATGTGCATTACTTTAGCCACGCTTTGGTTTTTATTAAATTCCCCCAACTCATCCCATTCTACTTACCTGCTGTTTTGGCTGGTCCATGGTAATAATAGTGTAAGGTAAGTTATTGTGTGCCTGCATGTGATGCATCAGCATAAGAGAAGTGAAATGTCATTTAAATAAAACGTACATAAGTAGTGACGGTGGAGTAATTGTTATATATGTGCAGCAACAATGTCACCAACATGAACGCAAAAAACATTTAACTCTAACACAGCTACACAGTCACATTTAATTCGCTACATTCTAAGTTGTAGTCGGTAAATCGATCACTTAGGTGCCTTGTGTTTCAGCATTCAGATGTAACAAAACTGAAGCTCTTTCTTCTGTTAAACTAACCTGGACTTTAATTTGATTCAGTTTATTAGACTATCGAGAAGTTTATCAGTTTAATCGAAAGTAAAGTCCGTTTTTACTTTGGTTGACACAGAGTTTTATTCAATTAAGCCATCCCGAGGCAGTCATCTGGGAATCTGACTTCAAGTGTTTTTTGTCATTTTCCCTGTAGAACCGGGCATTCACACAGCAGATGCTCCACAGATTTCGCCTCTTCCTCGTCCAACTAAGTTGTTAAAGATATTATTGCCGCACTATCATTAAACAGAAGGCGCTACACATATATTATATTTTTATACGATGTATAGAATTTTGCGAAGACTTTAGAATAATATTAAACAAGAATTCTTTTATATGTATTTTCCTTTTTTGTGTAATCCTTTCGGCAAATTGGAAAAATCATTTTATCATTTTATGTTGAAATTTCTTTTTTTTTATTTTATGGAGTTTTTATTCTCTACATAACTATATGTTATGAATGTGAGATAACTAAAGTAATTTGTTGCACAAGTAAGAGAAGATTTACCGCACAAGTGTGAATAAATTTTGATAATATCAACAATAGAATGTTACTATGAACTATTTGTTGCTGCCGGTTTATTAATTGTGTACATAATAATATTTAGATGTAAATGAATATTTGAGATATATGTGCTTTCTCTGGCTTGGAATTAAATTGTTTCCTAAGAACGTCTGAGAAAGGGTTCCAGAAAGAAGCTTCAGAGGTTCTATAAAGCGAACTTTTACCTACCAAAACATACACCCTACCGGGGGACTGCCGCTAGATAGTCTCCTACTTTCTTCGCATCTTCTTCATTTTGTATAATGAATTCTTTCATTTCATTTCTGTAACCTTCAGTACGATGAAACGGTTTTAGAAAGAATCATCTTTTATTACATCAATAGACTCGGAATAATGATGCTGAATCAATATCTGTTTCTACTATCATAGTCTTATATCAAATCGAAAGGCTTTTCTACATGTTATCTAAAACGCATTTCTTCAAAAAATTACTGAATCCTATATAAAATAGGCAGCAATCATGTTTTTATAGTAACATTATGCTAATCGTTCGCCATAAGGGGTTAGCTTTCAATTGAGTGATCCAGTATTAAAAGTAAGTTTAGAGATAAAGGGAAAAAATAAAAGAGCAACTATACTCCTGGCGACATGCTGTCAAAGTTGTGCCCCGGTATTCATTTATTTTCATATTATTATATTTACAAGCGCAAATGGCACCTACACTGATAGCAGCTACAAACACTCAGACGAAAGAAGACGATACCCTTTCATCAGCTGTTTTACAACATAAACTTTAATATCATTTATCATCAAAACAAAGCGAAACATGTCATACTGTAAAGATAAAATTTCATATGTTGTTGGTACTCAGAGTGCAACTACATAAATTGTATAATATATGTTATATGAGTATATGCGAGATTATCTATATTTATGTACATGCGAGCTGGGTACTGCTGTATATTTGATATTAGAGTAAAACGGCACTTTTCCATAATGCGAAAGTGTGCGCAACTCACTCGCTCCAGCTTATATAATAATGGATAGGTAAATGCCAGACCATGTATAAAATATATATATATTTATGTTTATATATGTGTGTGTAGCACAACTCCTGTAAGTACAGTACAAACACAACTACAACTAATGGTTGTTGTTATTCATGTTGCTTCCTATACTTCATCTTTCTTTTCTTTAATTCGGTTGGTTGTTTTTTTCTTTTTCTTCAGATTCTTAGAAGATACCTTCCTTCATTCATCATGCATACGACACAATACATACAATAGCAGGTTTCTACAATGAAATCCCGCAACAAATTCGGGATTGAAAAAAATTTTCTTCTTACCAAGCGTAAAAATATTAAATTTAAAATCAATGTTTTTTGTGAAGGAAAGTTGTTGAGTACTATTTTATTGGTTGAAATGCCCTATTTATAAATATATATATACTCGTATATATATATAGATGTTAGTACATATTTTCATGATCGTCTTTAATGAAAAATGATGGTTTGTCTGAAAATTATGCTTTACACTGTGTGAGATATTATAAATGATGGTTGATGGCATTGTGTTGCAATTTTCTTACAATCATCTATGAAAGCCGCAAGAGCCGTAAGAAGGCATGAGTTATTCCAATAACAAATTTATACATATGTGCATAAAGGACAATACAAGATGATTCAATCGTTAGATAAACGAATTTAAGCATATGAAGGATTTGCTAAAGTGTTCTATTCACAACCTAAAACGTAAAATTCTGCTAAAAGGTAATATCTGTGTCTATTAAGATGAATTAACGAATTAAGTAAAAAAAAGTCGGCACAGAGAATGAAAAAAGGCTTCCATACCCATTTTACATATACAACGTAGATAAATATATGAAAGTGGTGGATAAATCTACTGCTGCATTAACGATTATTATGGTTTCTTTGATTTTTTGAAAAGGAAATTTTTCTAATAAATTCAAAATCAATGAACTTAAAATTTATAACCTCATTTAGGAATTTAGCATAGTTAACACATACAAGCAGCCACTTTTTCTTTCTCTGAAAGAAACATCTCTCAACACATTCAATTTATTATATATAAACTAACAAGAACCTAACTCAACACAATTGAGTGAGAGAATGGCTTCCTTGACTCTTCTTGTTGATTTCAGCATAATAACCACAACAAACGTTCAGTTTCATTCAACTCGTTGCCACATACTTTGAACTTTTCGTTTAGTTAAATATGTTCAGAAATGCTAGCATAACTGTAAAAGCCGCTCTTAATAATCTCCACTCTCCACAAGTGTTTCCTTCTTTATATACGTCAATATGAGTTTATGAAAATATAGAAATATTCAAAATTTCCAAAAAAAAAAAAAACAAGGAAGAAAACTAAATTTGTCTCTTAGGCCAAATCTTAAATACCCTCCACATGTATTGTACAGTATTTTTTCACATTGATGGAGGGCATAACTATAAATATTTCAAGTTCATAGATCAATTTTTGTGGCAGATATATAGATTTTTGTCGATTGTGGGCGTGGATCTTAACCGGTTTTGGCATTTTTAAGTAGAAAAAACTTAAGGAAAAAGAAAAAAATTCAGATCCCTATTTAAAATGTACGCCTGTAAGAATGTCAATAACAGACAGAGTCACGGACATGTCTAGATAGACTAAGTTTTTGATTCTTATCAAGAATACATATACTTTGTACACCTGAAACTTCCTTCTGGGTGTTGCGAATGGAAGAACAAACTTAGTATACGCTCATCACTAAGGTGGACGGTATAAAAATACGCGTAAGGAATTAGATGGAATATGATTTTTATATAAAAGTTATGGTTATAAAATCAAAGTTTTGCAACTTTCCATTTCGTCCTCTATAGCAGACAGCCAACTATTGAGATAAACACACAGTGTGCCAGCCAATGCGTCTGCAAGTGCTTTGGCGTAGCATTTTTAATTTTTTTTTTCGCCATGTGCTATGCTTTGCCATGCACTCTTTGGTATTTACTACCATTTAATCCATGCAATGTGCAGCAACAAAATGAAAATTCTCATTCTGATGCCCATCATATGTGTTGTATATGCAGGCATTACACTACTGATTCATCGCCTGGTCGATATTATGCAGCTGAGTCCTGATGCTAGCTAAAAAAAAAGTTCAATTGAGCGCACGTTTTGGCATAAGTCGATTTGATCCAGAAATACCAAAAAAAAAAAAAGAAAATTCAATTTGTATAAACATCATGCATGTAAGGGAGTTCCAACATGTGTAAGTGTATGTGTCATGCGTGTAAGTTTAGAAAAATAATCCGGATATCAATTGATATCAATTTCCCTAAACGAAATATTGAAAATTATCTTTCAAATGTCCTTCAGTCTGGGCAATTAGTTATTATAGAGTAAAGTTAAGTAAAGTAAAGTAAAGTAAGTCTATTAAGTACTTTGACTAAATTAAGAGTAAAGCCAATACATTAATCCCTTGATAAATGCTGGTGTAAACAATTTCTTCTCATTCCATCTTGAGCTAATCCCCCATTTCCGAAATATCCATATAGATATGTTGGGTATATAATCTTCGCTATTTGTAATTTATTTTATTTTACAGCACTCCCAAGTGTATTTAAATGGAGAAATATCTGTGTCAAGCAATCCCCGTTGACCCCCAAAATGATTGCTTTTACACTGATGTTTGATAATATGTTAACGCATTAGTAACCAATGAAGAGAGTTTAGTTGCACATACATTCATATTGATTAAGTGGAGAAAACAAACAATTCAACAAACTATAAAGATTAGATTTTTACTTCAATTTTAAATTTCTCTTTGCTTAATTTTTTTTTACTTTTCAATACGATTTTATGGTTTTTTGAGACTTACTTGTTGGTTTTTATTTTCTTGCTTAAGATAAAACTCATTTCATCACCAATATAAGCATATGTGCTCACATAGTTATCTAAGCAAAAAGTGTCTTTTTTTTTTTTTTGTATTCCCCTTGTGTGTGTTGCTTATTCGATTCTCGTTTTATTTTTTATGCTTCTGCATTGTATCAGTAAAGAAACAAATAGACTAGAGAACAATACATATAAGTATAAGTGTATGGTAAGTATAGAAAACAAAGGCGCTCTCTTTTCAACTCAAATATAGAGTCGATATCATAACATTTTACTACCGCATAATGTTATGTTTGTTTCATTGATAAAAGACAACAAGACAGCAAGAAAGACAAAGACCCATTGTAAAGAGTATATATATATGTGAATTTAAATAAATCTGAGATACTCATCATCTTTATGTTATGTTATCTGTAAATAATTGTGCAACGGTTTGGTGTGCACGAATTGTTATAAGTTTATGGAATTGTGGAATTGTGCGTAACCCTCTCAAATTGGATTCTACAATAAGGGAAATTTGTCCCTTATTATAGAAGACCTTTATATTTTACAAGTAGCTGAGTTGGCATTACCAGTTTATTTATAAGTCCATCAACTCATCAGTACAAATAGCAATAACAACAAAATGTCGTAGTGATTGCCTTTGACTAAAACTGTACTTCTCCTAAGTCCCGACGCTCTCTCAGTACGCAAATGTACGACTCTGCTTTAAATATTTTGACTTTTACTTTGATTTTAATTCAACAAAAAGAACTAATCCTTAATCATCCTAAATACTAATTGCTTTTTATTTAAAAAAAAAAACCACCAAAATTTCCAACAAACCAACAATAAATTAAAAAGGTTCCCCGCATTTCTACTTGTAAGCATGTTCATAAATGTAAATTTTAGGCCATTTAACAAAAAGCAACTAAAACAACGAAATATAGTTTTGTTGAACTGGGAACTGTGTTCATAAATATACTCAAGGTGCTATCCTGTGTTATAATGTAGATAACGTGGGGGCGACACACGACCAAACTTTGAATTTGTTCACGTGTACACTGCAAATGGAAAATAAATATTTTGCTTTGAGTAGAGAGCATGGTAGGGTATGAGAGGATGGGATAGGGTAGGGACGTACAGACATTATACACAACTTATCAGTTTCAGTTTACTTAAGAAATAAAAATATGTACTGTTTCTGTTTAACAGCAATAATAATGAGGCAAAACTAATTAGACTTCTGTTACACAAACAGCATAACATGAAAATTTATACAAATACTTAATACTTAACTTTCAATACACGTTTGTAGGCAATGAATGAACTTAGTTTATAATTGCTTTTAAACAGTTGAAACAGTATACAAAAATCTTAAAATTATTCTTTTTGTAATTCTTTCATTTTTCCTGACTTCAAGTTCATTGACTACATACTTAAATCGCAAAAACATTTCTGGGTTTTTGTTAAATGTCACCTTGTTGTCATGTTTTTGATATGTGTGTATGTATGTATGTTGTTTTGTATTAATAAATGTATCGTGTCTTTGTGTATTGACTGAAAGGCTCACATAAATGGGACCCACCAGGCGCTCTACTTAAAATTTACTGCAAACCCCGAAAGAACGATTGAATGGAAATATGTTGAAGGTCCCGCAAGGTCTTCAACTTTCTGGAGTATATTCATGTAGAGACTATTATTATTATTATTATTCAGTACAATATTAATTTGTTTGGCGACTCACCTACACATTGTCCACATATACTGCGTTTATTATCATCTCGGAACAAATCTTTCAACATTGAGTTACGCCCTTCATAGAAGGAGAAGAAAAAAGAAACATAGCTCTGTCATCCATTTCCATCCGTTTCATGAATATTGCAAAAGTCATGGGGTGGCAAAGATAAAGTTATGTGTCATGTGTTACTTGTGTATTCAGTCTGTTGTTACATATAAATATTTATACGCGTCACATGCTCCACATGCGCGACATGAGCTTTATATGTTAACAAAGTATGTTACGCGGTGCGTATTTGTGTCATTCAAAATGAAATATAATTAAAGGTGATATTTTTTTCGCCTTATTATACCCTCCACATACATTGCGGGGTATACTAAGTTTTCTATTCTGTTTGCAATACTCGGAAGGAGGCATCGCAAAACCTATAAAGTAGTGAATCTAGATTGTATGAAAATCGATGTTTTTTTTTTAACAATTAAGAAAGCATTGAAAACCTGCGGCTTTCAAACCCACTAACATTCTCTCGAACGTCCGACGGTACATCTTTCGGGAACACCGTTAAATATTACGTCGCGAGAATCTACTTATCTGCGTCCGTGTGTCTGTCTCCGGTTGGTTGGGCTGAAATTTTGTACAAAAAACTGTTATTCTCTGCATGCTGATTGCTGTTTAAATTGGTCCAAATCAGTCAAGAACCATGCCCACAATCGATCTGCCACGGAAACGGAGCCAAGGAGTTTAATTGTTAAATACCACACATATTTTTTGGAATAATGTGCTAAAGCGGATAACAGACATGCTTACAATTTAGAAAAAATCATATTCAGCATAATAGTCGACGTCCCAGATGATTCGTGATCGGTGCCTGATGAAAAGGTGTGTAGATGTGAAGCGTGTTTTAGAGTCGACTTAAACCAAATTTACTTTTGTACTTATATCTTCATTAACCACATGCTTATGCGTTCACACACAATTACACATTGATGTTGTATAATTAGAAATTGAAATTAACATGATGTCTACACATGTAAATCGAAAATGAATGAATTATGTTTATTATTACGTTTTTGCAAGTAACGTCATGAAAATATTTTAAATTTATTAAAGATATTCAAAATTTTGAAAACTTTTCTTTATTTAAGTTGCATTTAAGGTTCTTTTGCTTAGCGGAGTAGTAATCGTTTGTTTTCATGGCTGTGCTACTTTGTTTAGTTGGATTTTAATGCAACGAATAACTACTAAACTTTAGAGTTAGGATCTTGGACTTTGGATTTAGATTGCAATTTATGCAATATTATGCATACAATAACAGTAACAAATAATAAAAGTAGAATAAACGTTTTGCCAATGATGTGATTTAAATTTCTTTCCCAGCTCCATTTAATCCATCTTTTTATACACTTCACATACGATAGGGGCTGTACTACGTTTGCCTTTCCATTTGAAATACCCAGAAGGAAGTATAGTGTATACATAATATACGAGTATATATTTTTGATCAGGTTCGAAAACTGCGACAATTTAGACATGAATGTCGGTAAGTGTGTCTGTTGTTGGTATTCTTACCGTCGTAAATTTTGATCTTTTAAGCTAAAATGTTGTAATGTCTTCACACAGATTGTTATTAAAAATGGGCGAAATCGAATAAGCCACGCCACATGTATCTGCCACAAAAATTGATTTATAAACTTTAAATTTGGTTATCCTATTAATCGATGTGTTAAAAATGTACAAAAAACCAAATACAAACACGCCACGCCCACCCTTTTAGATGTGGAGAGTATTTAAGATTTAGCCTAAGCCGAATTTAGTTTCGTTTTATAATAAACTCAAGCGTTGTAATCATGTCCAAGAATTTCAATTTATATTCATACAAACGCATACAAAAATTTTCTTTGATATGAGAAATGATTGCAGCGTAAGTATGTTTTTCGCTCCCTCTCACTTTCTCACTCTCTTTCGCTATCAACTGTGAATGTTGTGATGTGATGTGATTGCTCATTTATTTCCTATTATGTTTCACTTTAATTGACACTAATATCGCATAAAAAAATCTTTCAAGAAATGTGACCGTAAAAGTTTTGTAAACTTTTAATTGCTTTGACAACAACTGCTACAAAGGAAACATTTCATATAAAGGACGAAAAGAAGAACAGGAAGACGCCTCCATCTGTTGACTGAAACGTCAATGCATTTATTGCTCAAGGTAAAGAAGCAATATAGTGCGTGAGAGCACTAACTGCTATAGAAAAAAATTTATTAAATTATGACATTTTTTTTTATTTCTATTAAATTGCGGAAATTATTCCAACATAATAAATTTATAATGATATTACAAATGTACGTTATTGCGGTTATTAATAGTTTTACTGCATTACTGGTCATAAACACACATACTTAGGTAATTTATTTTCATTTATAAAAATTATTATTGAGTTAATAAAAAAGAGTAGAGTTGAAATGCAGCGCGATGGACTA
The DNA here is from genome assembly GCA_949710015.1 of Crataerina pallida. Classification (NCBI taxonomy): domain Eukaryota; kingdom Metazoa; phylum Arthropoda; class Insecta; order Diptera; family Hippoboscidae; genus Crataerina; species Crataerina pallida. The sequence continues at coordinate 2,032,038 of OX453290.1, read as the reverse complement.
GTCAAGGCATTAAATAATTTTTATTTGAGTACGGCACACAGAGACACGAATTCTTTATAATTGTAAACAAGAATTTTTATTGGTGTCGTTGTGGGTGTGGCATTTGAATAGTATGAGCTGTATAAAGTATCAGTTTTCATATGTCAAAACGAACTGTTTCAAGGACAAGCTTTAAACAGACATAAGAAAATCGATTCAATATATATTTCGTACCGTCTCTGAGGTCTTCTGACATTTGCAAATGGAATGACTAACTGATTATACCCTGTCCCAGTTACACATACTTACCGGTATATACAAACATACATATATACTTTACTCTCATACATATAGACGTACGCGTTCGTATTGTAAGCGAAGAATTGATTTTATCATCAATCAAGCTGATTTATATCAGCAAATCATTCATGATCAATTACCTAAATTAATTATCTCTGTACAAATGTGTTTGTATATGTAAAAGAAAGAGACCAACAGAGAAGGGGGAGAATGTCATTGTACACCAAGAAAGCACTTTCTAAGTATAAAACACAGAAAATACATTTCACTCATACTTACCTACACGAAGATGGGTTCAAAAAATTAAATAAATAAAAAACGAAATTTGGCTTAAGTCAAATCTTCAATACTCTCTACATTTATACAGAAACAAAGGGCGTGGTTAGTACATAATTACGCCCTCTAATAGTATATCAGCTTCAAAGTCTAGTTTTACGTTGAGTACAATTTTTTTCAAATTGCAAGCGCATCTGTTATCTGAATGGATTAATAATAAATATGTTTATCAAATTTCAACTTTATGTCTCAATTTTTGTGGTAAGTAAACATATTTTTGTGGATTGTGGGCATGGCTTTTGGCTAATTTACAACCGTGGAAAGGACGTACGGAAGGACAAATCTACATAGATCGACTCAGATTTTGATGGTAATTATAGAATCCCTGAAATCTCTGTGTAGGTGTTGAACTTGAATGAAAGGTATTGATAAAGTAGGAAAAAAAAAAACGTGATGGCGTCTTACAGGAGCCTTCTCATACACCACAAAGCCTTCTTCATGTATATATAGATAGACAGATAGATGACATACGATTCTTGCATGTGTGTCTCACATCAAAAGTACAACAGCAATAAATTGTTTAAATTGTTTTTCTATTTGAAAGAAAATATACTTGGAAGAGCGTGAGTGTGAGTGTGAGTGTGAGCCATTCAAGTAATAATGACGATGATTTATGCTTCCGTGTAATCATTTATTCCTGGAAAAAAAAACACTTTTGGACTGAATTATTTTTTTTATTGAAAATAATGGTTTTTATTTGTAATTCTTAAAAGCCTCAATGAATAAAATTATTTACGCTTTTTATTGTGCGCGTATAGGTTTAGTCAAATAATATAAATTTCGTTTTTTTTTCACTCTATCACAGATTAAGTGCGTATATATACAGAGCGGAGGCTTTACAAACTAATAATATTATACACCCTATGTAAACACTATAATCGCACCACCACCACCACCACCACCAACAACACCAACCTCAGCAACTAGACACGCTTAAAGATCACAGTCGTCGTTATACAGCGCAAATGTAAAACCAGCAATAACGACGGTCACGACAAACGGCAAAATGGCTCATGATGTTTGTTGCTGTGTAATGTGGCAGGTGTGGTGCATTTTCCTTTAACACGAGTTACAGGTGCTGAATCGTCATTGTCGATTAGTGTACGCGCGGTTGGTTGGAAGGGGCTGGGCTGTTACTCGGCATGTACGTGTGGTCTGTTGCGATACTCTGTTGTGTGTATGCATGCTTTAGTCGCACAGTGTCGTTGCGTTTTTCAGCTTTTTCCCGTTGGCAGCTAATTTATGTTTTTTTTTTTATATAAATGTGTTTGCATATAGATGTGCAGCAGGATCTAACCTAAGATATATTTGGAAGAAAGTTAAAACACAGTGAAGAGTAAAATGTAAAGTTATGTAGAATGTGAGCCGTTGGGAAGGTAAACTTTAAACATTTTAAAGATGTATGAGACGATTGTGAATTAGTTTCACTCACGACGGCTTCAAATGCTTTAAAATTGATTGAATCTTGCTTAAATTGAAATCGAAACATTTATTTGTTGGAGGAAACATTTTCACCTTAATTGTAGCGACTGTTGTGTGATATATTTACTAGCGTTGTAAGGGCTTTAATATAAATTGCACTTATACCCCTTTTGTTGTTATATCGCCAACACAAAAGGAACATAACAGAGCAGCTGTCAGCAGAAATAAAAATTGCTTCTGCCGCCTAAACATTCTCTCTCTATACGTGTTGCCATCCGCAAAAGCAATGTGTGTGGGTGTGGGTGTGGGTGTGTGTGTGTGCATCATTAGTTTGCGTTTATGTTTCATCCACACAAAGTACAAATACATATATATAGCGGACAACACATTATATAAAAACATTATTACTTTTAGCGGCTACCAGCTAAAGTTCAAGATATTAAAATAGTAAAATGTTACTGTTAGAAAGCTTTTTAGGACTTTTACGTTGATGAAAGCATGCCGTCGTTACTTGCTGGGCTGGCTTGAGTAATGTGGAAATTTATTCATTCGCTTTCAATATGAGGAGTTTTGTAAAAAATTATTATTAAAAAAATCTCTCAAGCATCATAATTATGATATATTTTGCACCATTTGTAGCAAAAAGTATATTAAGTGTGTGCGAATGCTTGTAACGCTTAAATAGCAAATGTCATACCCATCTTCAATTACAATCTGCATCAATTTAATCATATTCGTCTGTCAGTCTGTCTCTTCAAGTGAGTTCGTACGCAAGCTATAGATCGCATATTTTGATAAATTTCAATGAAATTTGGTACCAGTGCATATATTGGCTCAAAGAAAAACTTTATTAAAAATGGACTGGATCAGAGCATTTTTAGAACCCCTCCCCATGCCGGTGCTATTATAACGTGTCTGGTCACTTTACACTTTATTTATTATTATTGTAAATTTGCAACTAATTCTATAATAAAATAATAAAATCTTAAATATTTATATTTATTGCACACCAACAAAAAAAACTGCAAAATTTTTAATCCACTAATACCTTCCACGCTGCATTTAGTATCTGTAGTATAGTTTTATACTTACCTGCAGTCAACCATATAAACATACTTAAAAAATTTTGATTGATTCTCGAGGAGAATACATACACAATCATACACAATAACTTCTAGCCAATCGCCACTACCGCATATCAGTTCATCAATGTAGCTTGATCTTATACTTGTAGTCACATTGCGTGTTCGTGTGTGTATATGGATGTGTGGTAAACAATAGTTGGCCAGCGAATTGGAATAACTGAATGAATGAAAGATGATTTGCGCTTGACATGACACATATAATAGCAACAATTTTATGGCTAACAAATGTGTTGTTGTTGTCTGTTGTTTTTGTTGTATCCATTAGGAATCGTTTAAGCGTTATTGATTGTATGAATGGTTGTTAGTTGTATTGTTCATATATGGTGTCTATGTGGCTGTGCATGTGTATGAGATGAGTTTGCTAAAATTTTCAATTATTTATGATGCACACATAAATATTTATTTTGCGATTTTCATTTTTTTTTATATACAAATGTAATGGAAATCAGTGTGAATCAGATGCTTGACTATTTGATGCGTGTATAAGCTGTGAAATGAAATTAGGAATATGTTTGTGTGCGTGAAAAAGCTTATTTTATAAAAGTGAAATAATTAAATATGAAAAGAACACGATTTTAAAATTAAAGGGAAGACTTCCAATTAATGAATGAGCGAAGTGCTGGGCTTGTCATTTAATTTTGAACTATTCGGACAAACTCTGTCTCTGATCTATGAATATTTTTTTGTGTTATTAACCATATGGCTGTTAAAACCCTGGTCAATACTAACAGTTTTCTACTTAAGTATTTTAAAATTCTCATCTATTTGCTGATTTTAAATTCAGCACCATTATGCAGCTGTATTCCTCTTTCAATATATTCCCAATTTGTATTGTATTGATTTTTTATGTTTTTCGTCTCTGTGCAAAATCTAATCTGCAATGACCTGTCAAGAGGAGTTTTGCATGATACGAACAGATTTTGCACACATTAACAACTTCTACCAGAGAGAACATACAAAGCTCCGTAAAGAGGTATTTTTTTTTTCTTCTGTTGTTTATCACATAATTATCTAGTTTAATACATATTGTGTATGTACACATGTATGTGCTATACAAATGCATTTGCACGTGTGCTCTCAATATTTAATGAGTCTCAAGAGTAAAACCCACAAAACCCATATAACTGTAATGCTTTTCACCTAATGACAATGGAACAGAGAGAAGAGTAATTTTTTCCAACTCTATCTCTAACTAATACTTAATGCTCACTTCTGCTGATGTCACAAATCACTTTTGCCAGAGTACATTTATACGTGTATGTGTGTATGTGTATAGCGTACATTTAGCACTTGTCACATTATAATGTGTATCAATGGGATTGTAAATGTGAATGAAATTTTTGGTTTTTCAATAAAAAAAAAAACTGCTACCACCGTGAATAGCTTAATATTGAGTTTGAATCCATAGTGTTTGTAAAAGAAACAAATTTCACTTGCTTTGCGGAAAATATCCTCCATATAATGTAAAGCGTAAACTCGAAGGAGGCTTCAGATATCACACAAACTAGTTTCAAAAATAAGAAAATCGGCCAATTATCACACAGTCCGTCTACAATTTAGTAGAACCTCAAAATCGAATTATGCTACAGGGTGTGTTCAATTGCATTTTATAGCCAGACGCAAAGCTTGTTAGTGTAGAATGTTAAATAAATCTCTCCTTTGTTTTTTGAAGAGAATCCATTAAAGAAAATTTAAAATAAAAAAATATATGAAAAGGATACATTAAGCAAAAAATTAATTGAAAACTTGAAATGGGAATATAAGCGAATTAGAAAAAAAAAAATTAAAAAAAAAACGCCGCTTATAAAACATGACAAGGATTTACTGGTAACTGCTAACATAACGAAGTTTGGATGCGTGTTGGTTTGTGATTTTATAAACACATTTATATAATACCTGCTTGAACGTTGACTGAGTACAATACGTGCACTACATACACAAATACATTTCATGCGGCCATACACATACACACACACGCTAAGGAAATTATTTTAAATAACTTGTGTGTGTGTTTGAATGTCATCACTGTGGTGCGTTGAGTTGTATGTAAAGAGTTTTGCGGTAGGAGGGGGGAAGGGTTCCTTTAAAAATATATATATTGTGTACTGAGACATGAGTGTTAACCGCCTTAAGAAGTGTCTTTTAACTACTTTGACAAAGATGATGAAATGTTGATGAAAGGTTTTCGTGTGACACGATTTTATTTTTTTGCCTTGACTTGTAATAATAATAGTAACAACACCAATAATTACCACAATGAAAAATCCTTAGCAAAGTTTTACAGATAATTGGCACAACTTGGCGAGCATTGCCATATTTTACATGATTGTTATATTCTTGAAAGCTTTTGCTACCTTCACAAACTTAAAATGTTTCCTTTTTTTTTTTTTTTTTTGTATAATATGCAATAAAGTGTCAGCTTACTTGTATAAGAAACAAATTAATACAATATTAATTTTATTATTCACCTTTAATGTTCCAAACTTTTAAGGGTGTTTGTATAAAGAAAGAAAAAAAAAACATTATTTTGTTGTAATAGAAACTTTGCCAAGTTATTAAGTTTTAATGTGCAATTTGATGTTGTCAGGCTGGGAAAATCATTAAAATGGATTAAACTTTTAATTGATGATGCATATGTTGCATACACTTGTTAAATAGTTGTTCGGTTTTTATATCCTCCACATAGAATTACATTTGCAATACCCAGAAGGATGCTTTAAACACTCTACGCAATGTATATATTCTTGATCAGTATTTAAATCTGAATCCAATACATATGAATGTCCGTATGTCCCGTTTATAATCTGTTGTTGGCATTCTCATGGTTGCCAGTTGAGCTTAGATTGAAATGAACTTCAAATTTGGTGCAAATTTATGCAGGGAAAAATATACTAATAAAGGGCGTGATCGAGCACAATCTACACCCACTGTTGGTATATGGAGCAGGAGGATATTTAAGATTGAAGTTCTTCACTTCTTTTTAATGAAAAGTATTTAAATTTTGTTTTTGTTTTTGTATCAACATTTACGTCTAAATTTTATTTAAAATTTTACAATGCAATAATTTTACTTTAAATTTGCAGTTAAAATTACTTATTGTATTATTTTCCAATGCCTAACATACTCGTCCTTGTATAAAATTGTAAAAATTTCTCTTTAGATTTTATACATAAACTGCAATAATAGAGTTATTAAAAGTGTCATAACAACTCAAGTTGAGGTTTGCTTTTTCTTTCGACTTTCTCGTCTTTCCACTTGGTTGATGTATGGCAATCAACCGTCATCAACTAAAAAAGTAAAAAGTAAAAAAAAAGAAAAACTAAATTTGGCTTAGTCGAAATTTTAAGTACCCTACACATTTGTATAAACATACTGGGAGTGGCAGGTTTAGTTTATCGATGAATGGGATAATTATATATATGAATATATACATGCCTACCTCAACTTTGCATTTGATGATGGGGCCTCCTTCTGTGAGTTGCATATAAAATAATAAACTTAGTAAATTCTCATCTTATGTTGAGAGTATAATAACAAAAGAACTCAACGCACACGTTCAAGTTATAATAAGAGAGATGAGAGAATGGTAGAAGGAGACAGAAGAAATAGTAGAAAAAGTGGAAGAAAACTTTCACCTGGGGATATATATTTTATATGGAAGAAGCAAAGAGAGGGAGACAGTATGAAAGTTAAAGGTGGAACTATGGCACTGACAGTGATGTTGTATACATTTACTTTTATTTTAAGTTGTTGCACATGTGTCAGCCTGTATATATGTATATACACACACACGCAAACGCGTGCATATCTATATATGATCATGACAGTTTTATGAAACATACACAATTAAACAATCTCAAAATGAAACTTTTATTATGAAAGTGTTGAATAACAAATTTACACTGTATGCATACCATCCTCTCACACATATATTTATATTTTATATGTATGTAATATTTACTCACTTGTGTGAGCCTTGATAACAATTTGCCATATGCAAACATTTATATGAAAGTTATATGAATATATATGTATTTTGTAAATTGTTCTCAAAACATTCATATACATACACGTATACATGCCTGCATATACATATTTATGAGTTGCTTTTATTGTGTCCATGTATATGAACACAAACTTTATGTTTATATAGGTTGTTGAGTTAGTTTTTTTGTGTGTGTGTGTGTGTGTATGGCTGGACAAAAGTATGTTTAACCAGACAATTGTGAAAAGAAACTTTGCACTAAATGGACTCGAAATAATTTCAAGTTTCCGTGCTTGCCTTGTATTTTATATTGTTTGTATTTTTATTTTTGTTTCATTTCATTTTAGTTGTTGGCATTTGGCAACATTTTTGTGAGAGAATATATTACATTTTTTCCCATTTTTTTTTTAGAATGTAGATACGTAGATATTTATATTCTATATATAACATTGGTGATAAGTTTTTCTAAATGATTATATATGAATATTTATTTTGTCATAACTGTGAATACAGAATCTTAATTAGTTGGCTTTGTGACCATGTCCCTAGTTGCAGTTTTTAGACAATTCAGGGCAATTTGGTCCGATTTCAGTGTAATTGATGTAAAGTTTGCAATTGTCGTGAATGGTATTTAAATTGATACAAGTTGAACTAATGTAGGATGGAGTGGCATATAAAATGGTCGCTCTTAACGAATTTTATAAGTTTCACTAGCTTTATAGAAATTTATTTGCAAAAATTTATTCTATACAAAATTGCGATTTCAAAAAAAAATTCATATGTGCGGTACTTATGACACCATCCATCGTGGTAATGTAGGTATATATACCGAGTTTTCTATATCATTATCAATAATTAACATTAATGTCTAAGTCGATCTGGTCGATGTGTCCAAAACATATGATATTGAGCTAGAATTTTTTACCAACAATTGAGCTATGAAGTTGGCACACATAGTATTTTAGTATTTAGCCTCTACAGCAATATGCCAGAAGTGGGAATGATAGGATAACAGTCACGCCCACAATTTACACAAAACCCTATTCATATGTTAACGCTTAATTTTTATATTAGATGGTAAATATTAAAGGGTAGGTGCTACGCCCACTACGGAGGAGGGTACTTAAGATTTGACTTAAACCAAACTTGTCTTTTTTTACTTGTACATATTTTTATTTCATTTTTTTAGAATAAAAATAATTGGCGCTATTTGCTTAATGATGCAATCAATATTATTAAAAATTTTATATTTGTTTACGTTTTTTTTAGCACAATTTAATAGAACTAAATAAAAAAAAAAGAAATAAAATAAAATTAAAATTTACATGAGTGTGCATAGTAAAACATTTATGGCAATAAATGCAATATAAATATTGTATGACAATCACGCCAGTCCTTGTACATTCTGTATTGTTTATTCTGTATAAATCCCTATTTAATTTCATTATTTATAATACTCTACAATTTATAACAAAACAAACTTGATAAATTTATAATAAAAAAATTGCATTCTTCTTCTGCCATACTTGTATGTAATGGCATAACCATTAACAATCGAGGTAGTTAGTGAAGTTTTCATTTACGTTGATAGTAGTAGTGTGTGTGTGTGTGAGCAGTCATAAAATGCGTTAATAAATGACCCATACTAATAACAATAATGTTTTATATTTGTATGAACATGTGTATATGTATGTTTGCGTGCGTGTGTCAGTGCTAACAATGATATGATTGTTATTACGACTGTTATTTGCCATAGCGTTGATTGTATGTATGATGTACTTAATGTTGCCAATAATTCACTAACTAAACGAAAGAAAAATTCAACCATATGCTGTTGGCTGAATCATCATCATTAAACACAGCACCCTCGCGCACCATATGCTTAACAATACTTTTATAATATTAATAATGATAGTAGTAATAATGTTTGTTTGTTATTTTAGTGAACAAAAGCCTCAGCTAATGGAGTCATAATGATAGATGATGTAAAAATGAAATATAATGTGTTTGATACATGACAAGTAAAAAAGTTATACAAGATCAAATCTTGAATACTTACCACCTAGGCACCAAAACTCTCAAATAATTATTTACGTCAATCTATTTTTCTTACTTAATAAATACTTTGGAAAAATTGTCCCTTTCTCTAAAAAAGTTTATATTCATACTTAAAAACTCTTTCGAATCTCTCAACAGTTAATATTTTAGTTTTTAATTGATTAATAAACTTTGCGAAGTGCCGGTATTAATAAACCATTAATTTCCACGAAGTGAATTATCAGCAATGCTTAAATAAATTCATAAAAGAAAAATTGTTAAACTGCTGGTATTGGTATCGACTTTTACGATAGAAAAGTAATGGACTCGACGACTTAAGAGTTAAATTTCTTTACTCTCTCTCTCTCTCTCTCTCTCTCTTAGATAAAGTAAATAATTGAGAAGAGTTTGAGTTGTCTATTGTAAAACAAAGTTACGTGAGATAGATTTGTACTCTTCATAAAAGGTGGGAGGGTACACTAAGTTTGTCTTTCCATTTGCAATTCCCAGATGAGAGCGAAAAGAGCCACGTTTTTGATTGACAAAAAGTCGACTTATCTCCTGTAAAAATGAAGCTATTCAACTGAAATTTGTTCCATCGATGTGGTAAAAATGGGCATGGTCGAATAACAGACACAATTATTTATATCTGCTACAAAAGTTTACCTAAGAACTTGAAATTTGATGCGAATATTTAAAATTATCCTATATATGAAACTACTGCTAACCATTTGAGAGATCGGAGATACTAGGAATAGTTAATTGAAGCTATAAAGCTATGACAAATCTATGAACTTTTGTAGTTAGATTACGAATACTACTACTAGCATATGTCACGCCTTACCTGTAGATAAAGGACCCAAGGCTTTCAGATCGGCATCTGTCACATATCATCCAACTGCGATTTATCCAACATAAAGCAATTGAGAATTGTGACCAACGTGTATGAGCTCATTAGAAATGTCATCAACTAATTGAAAACTATAATAGTCCGGTATGATGCACTAGCAAATGTTTAATGTGAAATTTACACTTTATTATTATAACATGGAACTGCTGAATAAGGGAGGGCGCCATTCTTTATACGGATATGTTGTATATTTAATAATTGTAAGTAGTTATTGAATACAAACAATATGTTTCCATTAAAATTTTTCAATTTAACGCATAAATTATCGTTTATTTTAATTACAAATGCGTTTTATAATATATAACCAACTGCTTTTAAGCGAATTATTTAAAATGTAAAAATTTTTTCAAATGTGTAGAATTTTTTTAATGGAATTAAAAATTGTATGAATTGTTTGAACAAGAAATAATAATTCCTCCTTATTGTAATTGCTTATTTAAATACATTTATTAGGGTTTTAGTTTCAAGTCTTGATTGAAGCAAAATAACAGTCATTGTCTAAAATGTTTAAACACGTTTAATAAAGTATTAAGCAACAATAATAATAATAACAACAACAATAACAACAACAGTAGAATATTAAAATATCACTAGATTGAGATAAGTATACAATAAAACGAGTAAGAAAAGTATACTTGGCTTAGGTAGAAATCTTGGACACCCATTAACCTTTATTGAATAAAAATTTAAGTGAAATAATTATAAATCTTAATCCTGCCGAATTTTGAATACCTTTCGCTGCTTATTTGCACAATTTATGCCATAATTAGTTTAGTTGTATCGGTAAGCAGGAGTTCTTGTCTTTGTAAAATTTGGGTCCAAAACTCAACTCTGTGCCAAATTTTTATCAGTTCAAAAGTGCTACCAACAGGTTCATTAAAAGAAATGTACAAACGGTAGACGTATACAAAATATATATGCTTTCAGCGATTTTAAAAGAGTCATTCAGAGTTCAGATACTTCTAGGTGATGTAAGGAAAATTCGGCTGAACGAACCAAACAAACACTTACCAGCAGCTAAGGGGTAAAATTGTTAGAAGAACAATATCACAATTATTGTTGTTGTTAATGATAAAAAAGGACAATAACGATGAAACGACGTTTTGTATTAAAGTAAGAAACGTAGCACCAGAATGTAAACGTATAAGAATAACAGCAATAATAAATATATGAAACAATGCTGGCGATTGTACGATGACAGCACATGCCAGGCACACACAAAACTACAAAAGAATCTATTATATTGTACAATATAAGTTACAAATACCTGAACACGGCAACGTACGTACGTATTGTTGTTTTTATAATAAAGCATGCTCGAAGAACTGAAAAGAAAAATGTTGCATGTACAAGTAAAATGATTATATGTTTATACATATGTGTGTGTACATACCAATAGACCATAATAATTATGTATGATTGTGAGAGTGAGAAGGACCACCTCTTGCCGAACAGTTTGTGTGCATTTTGTCGGTTGTAAGCTTATACGAAGCACGTACGCCATATATTTACCAGAGTCACCCACATAACCAAAATTAATTTGTATTATTTCCTGTTTTTTCTTCTTCTCTGCTGCTGCTTTGTTATAGCGTTTATTTGAATTGAATGTACTGCATTATACGTGAATTGTATTTATTTTGTGGAATTCGTTTTCTTTTCGGGTTTTCTTCAAGTTTTGCGATTTTTCTTATACATAATTTGTTATGTGATGCCTTTATTGTTGTATATATATGTTATATACATACGTCTAACATAATGGGTTCCCTTTTGTTTGCTTTGTATACAATAGCTATATGCGCCATGGGGGCGTATGACTAATATTTTCTTTCTTTGCTGAACTATATACACACATATATATATATATATATAATATAGGTATAATCAACGTATAGAATTGCATGTTGCCAACCTTAAATATACTTACACATGCATACATACATACATATATTGTAGCGGATATATTTTGTATGTAATTACACGCACAGATTTACAACTGCAGGAACCATGATTGTTCTCACGGCTGGCGTGTACAGCCGAACATTATGTAAATATATGTACGTATGTACGAAAAGTCTTTGACGTTCATGGAACCTAATAATTCCGCTTAGATGCCATGCCAATTATAGTGGCATGCTATAATCCGTTTAAATATCATATACACACACAACCATGTAGATTCAATGTTGTACGTGCATTATTTTAATTTGTCTTATTGCAAACAAAACATATGCAAGTGCGGCATTGTCATTAGCGTCATGTTTAGACAAAATATAATAACAAAAAAAAGGAAGAAAAACAGAATTCTGCAATCATGATTATATTTACATAAATCTTATGTTGGAAATTTGTTAATTTTTTTTTTAGTTTTTTAGTAAATTATTATTAATTTATACATTTCGTATAAGGTGGGGGTTTATTAAGTTTGTTGGTGTTGAGGTGCCAGAAACTCTGCAAAGCATTTATTATTATTTATTATCGACAACAAAATTTGATTCGATATAGGCTTGTCCGTCCGTATTATTGCACTCTCGTAGGCTTAAAGTTTGAGATATTGAGCTAAAAGTCTCGTTTATATACTTCTCACGAAAAATGCTATTTTAGTGGGGCAAAATCAGTGAAAAGCCACGCCCACAATTCAATAAAATCTATTTTTCTGCGCTAACAATTGAAAACTAATAACCCATCTTCAACCATGAATGTGTCGACTGGGTGCATCATAATACATAGTAATATAGTGTAAATAGTAAATTTAAGGTCCAGGACGAATTTAGTTTTTTATTTGTTTTGTACTAAAATTATGAGAGACAACCTGACGATATTATACACAATTTAAAAAGTGATGTTCAACAGCTTTTTCTTATAAATAAATTGCTGCAAAATCTTCTGCTCTGAAAAGATTTTCTGTCACTACATTCTTTTGTGTATTCAAGCTCAAATCATATGCGTATGCGTTTGTTTTCTTCTAAACATCATTACGAGCTAAATATTGTAGTAAAGTGTATTAGAAATTCTCTGTGTACAAATGTGTATACCACGCTGAATGATTATTTATTACAACACTACTTTATATTGCTATACAAAGGTTAATAGTCTCAGCATATAATTTTGCTGTAGGAAATATAAACAAGCTTAGTACACGTCTGCTAAGAAGAGAGTATGCGCTTGTCAACAATGAATTCACTTGAAGAAGAGAAAAAAACGGAAGCAATAACAAAACGTAGAGTCAATATAATTTGTATATATACGCATCATATATTATATGACGTATGTACAACTGTATGTAATGCATGCCATGTATTTTGTATTCCATAAAATCAGTTAATGTATACAAGCAAACGTGCTTCCACAGCATCTTCTCAACATTTATTTAGAGAGATATACTGCGTATGTTGTTGTTGTTTTTTTTTTAGTGGAAACATGTACCTAAAACATAATGAGAATAATTCCAGTATTACATGCATGCATAAAAGATGCATGTACTTGCATGTTCACAAGTGCGGGCGTTTGTTAACTTTACACGCACGTTCAAGTAAATGGCGGCATTTTCCTTTTTTCCAGTACAGCTTTTCAATGTTCTACTTCAACTCTCATACCAATATTTTAGGCTCTGTTAAGTTTAAAAGGGTGACGCATTAACTAAATTGAGAAGGAAAGCGAGTAGAGCGAATGTTTCCAGACATGATTAAAAAGCGTATCGCGGGCTAGAAGAATCTTATGTGCCACCCCTAACGTTTAGGTGCTGCTTTAAAGCAAATCACATTATTCAGAAGTGTGGAAAATCTATTTATTTCAATTGTACGGATTTATGTCAATTCTGTAAAAAATTATTATTGAGAGATTTTGTTCTGGTAACAGTTGACTGTGTGAAAATGACTTGATGATTGAGAGCTTAAATAGTAGTTAATCTGTGAGTTCGACAATAACCTTCCCTTCCTTCCATTTGGTCATTGCCCTTACTTTGCTGTTGTACAAATCAAAAAAGTGCACGTGTCACTCTCAATTTGGTAACAGTACAGTTTTAGCATGATTTCATGTTAAGGCAATAAATGTCAAAGTGTTCAATAAAGCCTATAAGGTACATGTGTGTGTGTAAGCGACTTAATGTACCCTGCGTATGTCACTCAATGTGATTGTTATAGTCAAAATTTTGCACTCAAAAGTCATTGTAATTGATTACCAGTGCAAATTACTCATCTAACCAAGTATGCATGTGTGCCTATGTACTCAGTACTTATTTCAGTTATTCACTTTGCTGCAGCAACTAGTGATGTGGCAACTTGGTATTGTATTGTAGTTATCAAATGGTGAGAGAACTTTTTGTTAGATTTCAACTTTGACAATAAATGAATCTTCTTGCGGCAATGAGACATTTTGGGAAAGGTGTGCAAGATTTCATTAAACTGTATCAATGCAGTCTTTTTCAGGTGTCCTACTTTTATGATGAATTAAAATTTGATCAAAAAATATATCAATTTTTTTTTGAGTAAAAAAAATCAACTTGAAAGATATATTTATTTTACCACGTATGCTGTCATCAATTAGATTTTTTTCAATATTTATTGCTCTTGAAACGTATTTACAACACACCAAAAAGAAAACTATCAAAATTTTATTTATACAAAGAAGAGCTTCAGTAGTACGGAGCGTCTTTGTTGCGTTTTAAACGACGTGGCACATATAGATCCTGATCATCCTGTTCATAATCAAATCCCTCACCATCATCTGTAAAAGTTTCTTCTTTCTTCATTTTTTCATCATATATTCTAGAGACGTGTTCTTCGTCCGTTTCTTTACCACTGGGGCCATGGGCATTAAGTAAAAATTGTGTACAAAAATGTTTGATGGTTGGAGTTTCCAGTGTATTGAAACAATCGTATTCCTTGTTTAGACGCATGCACTCGTCAAAGACAGCATCTTCCTTATGGTCGCTGTATTCATTAATATCATCCAGCACATAAACCCCGTTCACCAGATGAGAAAATATGTTTGTTAAAAAGCCCGGACAACCAATCTGCAGATTCACTATCACATGTCCTCTTGTTTTGTTAACCCAGCAATTGCCACCTCCACTTAGAATTATGTGTAAATCTCGCCTTTCCTCTTCATGTTCAATATCTGTTGCACTTTTAAGAAATCTTAAACATGTGAATTTTTCTATTAATTTCAAATTGTGTTTAATTAAGTCCAGAGATAAGTGTTCGGCATCCAGTGCTTCTAAAGTATATTCAATTAATGGATTTTTAGCATCGGATCGTCCTTCGCATTTGCGACTTGCGCTTGCACTGTAAACAACTGGTGCAAAGGCACAAACAATACTAAGCCAGTAACAGTAACCGATCAGTTTATGAATCATAATTGCTTCACACACTTTCCACAAGTTCAGAAGTGACACTATCCTATTGTTAGTCTGGGAGCCTTTATATTG
The DNA here is from genome assembly GCA_949710015.1 of Crataerina pallida. Taxonomy (NCBI): domain Eukaryota; kingdom Metazoa; phylum Arthropoda; class Insecta; order Diptera; family Hippoboscidae; genus Crataerina; species Crataerina pallida. The sequence continues at coordinate 2,016,499 of OX453290.1, read as the reverse complement.
TCTTGCGTGGAACAATTCTCATTATTATGCATTAAAAAGTTTACGCTTTTTAAAAAGTTTTTAACACATCACGCGGGAAATAATTGATTTTACTGTTCATTGTTCATTATAATGTGTAACGTCTTGCATTTTTATTGCAGTGAATTTAAATAATATATTAAATACTTTCTGCATAAGTTGAAAGGGTGTAGTTGGTGAAAGGCAGTAGAAGGTAACAAAATGCGGGCATTTTTCATATTTTTAAACAACTTTATAATATATTGCTGGCTCGAAATTCTGAACTGAAATTCTTTTAAAATTGATTTCTCAGCGAACAAAAGGGAAAAATTTCGTCTTCATTTAAAATGCAGATTAAAGAAAACTAAATTTGACTGGGGCAAATGTTAAGTGGGCGTGGCAGGTATATGATTAAGTATCAGGTTTCAAGTCAAATTTTAACTGAATATGGTTTTTTCTGAATTGTGTGCGTGTTTGTTATTCGACCATGCCCGTTTTTGACACATCGATAAATTAGATAATTATAGATAAAGATCAAGTTTATAAAACTTTTTGTCTTTGTGGGCGTGGCTTTTGATCGATTTTGCCCTTTTCAAATACCGATCTGCGTGTCTTCACAACATTTTTGCTTAATATCTCAAAATTAACGCTCGTAAGAGTCCTAACTACAGACGGACATACGTGTCTCGATTGACTCAGTTAATGATTTTTTTATTTTTATAAACTCATCCATTACTATTATAAATAATAAAGTTACCGAAAGGTCAACATCATCATCATCATCATTATCATTAAGACTTGAATGTTCACTCTCCCAGTTGTGTGTGTGTATGTTAATTTAGATATTTCTCTGGGATACTAAAATGTTTTCATAAGCTCAATAATTAAGTCCATTACCATGTAATGGAAAATGATAATAAATTTAAAATTGAGTCAATTCCAGCTAGAAAAGAGAGCTTTCTCTTTGCTCTACCCCTCACGTTCACTAACGTGAATATTCACCAACATATATACACGCAGGATAAATACTATTTTCATTATATGCACGGTTACGCGCGCATCATATGCCAACAAATTTCACATTCATTACAACAACTAATACAACAACAAAATAACACAAGTAGTTAAACATCATTAGCGTAATTGAATCATTAAGCACAAAAGTGTAAGCAAAAACTGACACAATTACGAGTAAATATACGAAAAAAAAACAACAACAACAACAACAACAACAACAATAACAAAATCTGATATATATATGGAAATTCGCTTTACTCGCAAACTCAATCAAAATGTGTCCACCAAAAATAAACAAAAACAACAATAAAAACAAAAGCATTTTCAACTAGAACAACAAGAAGTGAAAATGTTACAGTCGCTCAAGCCCGATCATTTAATACCCTACGTTCTTTAATGCCACATATTATCTTACAATTAATTAACTATTCTTTATTACATTTTATAAAAAAATTTATGAAGATTTGCAATTTTTTGCCACATAAAAATGGTCCAATTCGGTCCATTATTAGTAGCGAACATGGTTAAGTAAATTTAGATTTTGATTCTGAGACAATTAATACAATTGAAAATGGGCGTGGCCTCTGCCCTTTAGTAGTTACAAACATAGGCACAAAGTTAATATACCCTTTGCCACAAGTACCGCAGGGTATAAAAATGACAATAAAAAAGAAGAAGGGAATACAAGAACAACATCAACAAGAAAAGTTATTCGCTTTTATAAAGAGATGCTGGAAAATAGAAAGCGCAATTTTAATGAGTGCCTTGTGTACATGTGCGTTTGGAAATGTTCTAAATTGAATAGTACGCACACACCACTTGTAATACATACTGAGCTAGCTTATATGAATGTGTTTATTATTGCGGTTTTACAATAACAATTACACAAAAAAACAATTTGATGACACACTGCCTTCTATCAAGCCATCAATCTGCAACCGTTACTAGGATTTTATGATCAAATTTATATAAAAAAAAAAAAAAAACTAATACAACAATATAAACGACTATAATCTGGCAGAAAGAGCGTAATAAAATACGTATGAAAAACACATAAGCATAAAACGTGGTGGGAGAGAGAGAAAGAGAGAGAAACTAACATAAATGCACAGGCAATTGAAGCAATAATACCGGAAACTGTGTTGACATCATCAATTTCATTAAAGAATTGCAATTGGCATCGTCTACGGCAAATTTCCGTGAGAAAATTCTCCGGTATTTCCCAACCAACAAACGAACGGAAATCGTTATGTTCTTTTCTGGGATGCTGTTGCTGTTGCTATTGCTGACGCTGCTACTGCTACTGCCGTTCTCTTCATGTTTTGTTGGTTGTTTTTTACTTTCATTCTCCATACACATACATACACATACACAATATATTATTTACTTATTTTCTTTTGTATTCTCTTAACACAATAACAACACTCAGTATTTATTGTATATTTATTTAGTGTTGCTCATACGCCTGCTGCATGGTATAAACAAAGATATATGTTTATATAGAAAAATATGTAAAATTAAGTATAGTAATATACATTACTGACAGCTACTGTTTATGCACACACCTGATCATTTTGAAAAGAAAAAAAAAATAATAATAATAATAAAAATAAAAGTAAAAAAATTATGTAAATAATGTGAGGGAGCCAACGTACAATATAAAGCTTGTACGCATTACGCCACCATACGTACCTACGTCAGGGCATACATACATAAATGTATTTGTTTTGGTTGGTGTATGGTTCTCGCTATATACTTATATATGTATAGTTTGCGACAAACTTTTTCTGCCATCAAATGTTCCACTATTCACATCTGTGAATAGGTTTTTTTTGTCCGATATGTTGTTGTTATTATTAAGTACAAAAGCTGCGGAGACCCAGTGCATAATGGTAGTAAAAATCCAACAAAAACATTTCAACAGTATTCTGATAGTCGCACCGTAAAATATGCGCACAAACGGTTCACTGACAGACGGAATCTCATTTACATTATGTGTGCCGCAAATGGGCATCACAGCCTAAAATTGCTATTTTTTGGTTTAGTTTTTTTTTTTGGAAGCGAAGTAAATTAAAATGAATGAAATGAAATAAAACACAAAACATCACAATGTTACTCTTCACCATTAACTTCTATTTTGTTTTTTGGTATTTTGTGTAATTTCCATCTCTTTAGAAATCAATGTCAGTTATTTTATCAGTCTTTGAATGAGGCCAGCATTTAAAATGTTTATAATTACTTTTTGGAATATAAGACAATTGCACGTGTTGTTGTGTGCGTATGAGTGTTCTTGAGTTTATATGCTTAACGTAGAAAGAACAAATTAATTAAACTTTGATAGATTAATGTGTACGTGTGATTATGCGTAATTCATTGTTTTGTCATTAAAATTTACTACACCAAACACACAACTGAACAAGTCATTCTCTTTCTTAGAAAATAGAAACTCTGTGAAAAGAGCAGATATTAGAAAATCTCTTACTCGTAGTTCTCTCTTAAAAAACAGGGAATTTCTGCTGAATGGATATTGGAAAGTAATTGTTGGCTGGTATAAGAGTTTCTACACATCTCTCTCACTTTCTCTCTCTCTCCCGCTATTGAAAGTGGAAATTTTTCTCTTATTATATTTTACATACTTCTCTTTAATTTTTTGAGTAGAACTGTTTTGTTTTATTTATTTCACATGACAGGACTCCCTTGTATTGTAATAAGATAATATGAAAATTAAACTTTTATTTTACCTGAACATGCCGTTAAATTTCGGATTAAAATACTGATTTAAAAAATTTTAAGAATTTTTGTACCCTCCTCCTTAGTGATGGTGGGTATTAAATGAATTGAGTAAAGGCGGCCAAGTACTAAATTTAATTATTTATAATTAAGACCATCACAAATGTTATAGAAACGGACACGCTCACATTGTAATATTGAGTCGATCTAAAATGGCAAAATCAGTTACGCCCACATTCAATAAAACTGCAACAAAAATTGACCTGTGAACTTAAAATTTGGTTAACATGGTTGTCGTGTCCATCGATGTGCTAAAAATGGGCTTAATCGGATAACAAACACGCCAATAATTTAGAAAAAACAAAAACTAATCGCAAAACCACACTTATCTAAAATTTAATTTTCTTACTTGTTTTTTGTAGTTTTTTTGACACAACCCTTAATTTCTTAATTCTTAAAAGAATGTAAATTTTTATATGAAAATCTGTACTTAGAGATAAATAAAGAACGCTTCACTACATATAAGAAAAAAAGTCTTAAACTTTTTCGTATAATGCCCTACCGTGCATATCCGTGTATACCACAAGTGCATAGAAGTGTGTATGTGCCTTTTAAAAGTAATAACTTGAACAATATTGTTGCTGGTGTGCAAGTTTTGTGGTTGACCGCATTTACTGCAAAATCTGTTGTCAAAGTATTGCTTTTCCCCAATACAGAGCGATAAATATCACAGTTACAAAGAGGGGAAATTATGACATAGTGACAATTATGTTGTTGTTGTGCACATCAATATGAATACATTACTTACGTATCAATTGGTTTCGCTTTACCAATGCACCAACCATCACCACCATACTTCACTTGACCACTATCGCCTTAAGTAACTGTAATTTTTCGTCATTTTTATTATTGCCAGTGGTTACGTTTTAGTATGTCGTGTTGTAAAGTGGACTTTATTACATTACATTTTACGCACTTTCTTTGTACAGTTTATTTTTTATTTTTTTTTTTTTGGTAAATCTTACTACATTTACAAAGAAATCATATTCTAACGACAAATTCTCTCTTATTATATTTCTAAACTTATTAATAAAGAAAAGGTCGAATTTTGAGTAAATTATGGGCATTAAGTAATCCAATCGCGTCCATTTTTGTCGTATGGGTACGAAATTTTGACTTCATTTCAGTTTCATTTTTGAGACAAAAGATAATTTTTTGATTGTGGGGTTGGCTCTTAATCGATCTTGTCCAATTCAAAATAGCAAAAAAAAAAATATCTTTATTGTGTTTTTATTGGTTCGACTTCTCATAGAAGAATTCCTTTTTCTTGAGCTGGCCGGAAAAGGAATTAAATAGAATAAAAATATTTGTATAAAATTCAACTCAGTTTCTTAAACTTTATGATCATACCAGTGCCAACAGCAGACGGACACAAAGACAAACGAAAACGAACGAACTTGTCTAGATCGACTAAGATTTTAATGTCGATTAAGGGATCTCTGGCGCCTACTTCTGGGTGTTGCAAACTCGGTCATCACCAAAGTGGTAAGTATAATGAGACGTGGTGGAAGATGGTATCAAATACTGGTCTTAAGCATTCATTGAATATAGTAAAAATTCTGCAAAATTTGTCTGACAACAACACATATGGTATGCATCCCATAATTCTTCCCATTCTGTTTATATACATTTCTTTTTTTCATATTCAAAGAGACATTCAACACACACACATACATCGAATGTAAGAAAGAACATATATCGCACGGTTAGATAAAGAATATTTACCAATTTTTATTTTTTTATTTTTTTGGAAATTCAATACTTTATGCACCCTAAGAGTGGAAATGCGATAATGGGCGAGGTAGCATTGGTATGGTGGCCGTATAAACCAATGACCATAAATTTCAAGTACGGGTCTGAAAGAAATTGTTGTGTGGCATTGTACAAGGAATGAAACTTAATTTTTGATTGTTAATTTTTTTCGTTTCAAATTCTTCTTCTAGCTTACATGGCTTACATACTTTTTTCTTTGGTGTGTTCTATTGCCACGAATTCTTGTACTGGCACTGGTCACTAATAGACAAAAGCTTACAAATTAACAAAAAAGAAATAAAAAAAAAAAACATAACAAAGAGAGCAAAAGAATATAAACTTATGTATAAGTGAATGTGTGAGCACATAAAAATGTAATCGGTATGAAAAGAAAGCAATTTAAAAGAAATAACGGCTGAAGGAAACAATAACCGTACAGCTCGCACCATGTATACCTACTACATACTACATACTACATACCACAGTTGAAACAGTTTGTATAGCAGCACCAATAATAACAATAATAATAACAACAACAAATACATTCCCTTCCATACCATTGTTGGTTTGAGAGTCCATTTGCGAAAAGAATTTGTCTCATTGTTAGCCAACGCCGTGATGAAGAGGGAATATGTGGTGAAATAGTTGTCGAGATGAGAGTATGTACCGTTTGCTGTGTGCGTAACTGTGTCTCTGTGTGTGGTGTTGTATATATTGGGTGTCAGAGATAAAGTTTTCTATTCCGCTTATATCCACATGTACTTGTGTGTGTGTGTTTGTGTTTAAGTGCTTATATTATGTGGACAATGCATATGTTTCTATGAACAATTTATTTATTTATTTATTTTTTTATGCAAAAGTTTTAATTTTTTTTCCATTTTTTTTTTATGTAGCAACTATTGTTTGCTAAAGATAACTTTATAAAGATAATTAACATTTGTCTTGGACTTGAAATGAAATCTTTTTCTGAACTATGCATTTTTGGAAAATCTAACTTAATCATTACTATATTAAAAAAAGTTATTTGGATCTGTGCTTAAGAGAATCTCACGATTTTTGGTATTTTAACGCTTCTCTACCCATTCAGGCAGCGTATCCATTGAATTATTAGTCAAGAGTCTATGTTAGCATTCGTGCAGCTCATGAATCAGTCACATATAAGTCAAAAACTCATAATAAGGGCGTACGCAACCAATGACCTTGTGGAGAATTTTCACAGCAAACACTTCCATTCATTGTCTATGTTTAAAGAAGCCATTGTTAAGAGCTGGAATGATTAATTTAATATCGTTATAATATATTCACTCAACTTAAGGTAACATAAGCTAGCAAACTAAATCCTGCATCTAATCTTCGAGCCAACATTTTTAAAAACATTTACATTAAAACCTAAACTTCGAAAACTATTGATTTAATATTTTTATATCCTCCACATAAAATATACTAAGTTTGTCATTTCGTTCGCCGCAGTCAGAAGAAGGCGTCAGAGACCCTGCAAAGCTTATACAAATTTTTATCAGCATCAAAAACTAAGCCGATCTAGACATGTGTATCCATTCGCCCACTATTGTATATATGAAGGGTAATTAAAATTTAGCCTAAGCCAAATTTTCTTACATGTGGTACAAATTGTTCATAAATGTATTTATAAAGTATCTCCGATTCGTTACGAGCTAACATATATAAAAATTGCTGCAATTTTTTTAAAGACTCATTCTCCTTCAACTTCTCTTATGCAGTTTATGTATTACAGCCAAAAACAAAAAAAAAAAAAAGAGGAGAAAAGTTCTCTTTTTTATGTACACTCATAATATGCATCATGTGTTTGTGTGTATGAGCGCATTTGATGAAAACAACTGTATCGTACAATAGTTATTGGATCCTATATGGTTTTATAATACAGTTTCGTTATATGCGAGTGTGTATAATATTGCACTTTATCTATATATGTACAAGTGTGTATAGATGTGAAAAGGTTGAAAGTTGAACTTTGTATATATGTAGCACTTTATTTACTTTATTATGTGTAAGTGTGCTGCGAGAATAAGCACATTACGTGTGTCGTTTGGGTGTTATTTTACGACGCTCGCCATTGAACTTTAAAAGTCATAAGCATAAATTCTACTTTTGTCCATGTCAGTACATTCTTCGAACGGTATTCTTTTTTAATGTTTTTCTTTGCTATTCACTAAGCGAGAGCATTAGAGAGAGTACGGTGCACAAACATACTTACTAATACAACTAAACATTTATGAACAGTTATATAATTAATGTTTTCTTTGTGTTGCTACTTATACAATACATTTGACTTTTGTAATGAAAACGAAGCACCAAAGAGTGGTATTTCTAATTTGGGAAACAGAAACAGCTTCAAATGTGCTCTGGGCGTTTCATGTTTTGATAAAAATTTATAGACGTATAAGAAACCCAATCATGGAAGAAAACAATGAATGAAGCGCCTCTTTCTTGGTCCTGCTTAAACGCTTATAATTCTACAGTAGATAATTGATACATTTTTTATTGTACTATTATAGATTTTAATTACTTTGTGTCATTTTCAATGAGTGTTAAATCGATTCAGATTTTTATACTTGGTGGTACCTGCGAAGCCTTCTTCTAGAATAGAATGACGACTTTAAAAGTGAATCATACAAATACAACCCCGCTCTTAGGATTATTGAAAAGAATTTCTTCTTCTAAGTCAAAATATCAATTGTAATGTTCCACAGCAGCTTTCATTCCTAAATTTGTATACTTTCAGTTTAATTGACTAAAAAACATATTTGTTGAATATTGCATAACTTGAAATAGTACAAAGCATTCATCACTTCTGCTGGTACGTATATATTTCATTTTTAGTCAGATTCTTAGAGTTGTGCGTATGGGTGTGTGGAGGAATAATAATATTGTTCGTATAACTAATAATATCTCTATATGCATAAAATTAATGTTTGGTTAGTGTTAAAATTGTATGTCATAAATTTCAGTATAAACTCAGTATGTATGTATGTACGTATAATACATATTTCACGTAATATACACATTCGTACAATATCTACTCAATAGTTGGTCATTAATCATAGACAACCAAAGACCGACACACCACACTGTAATTACTCATGATGTTTGAGTGGGTGCAGTCGTTTATTCTTGAATTTAACACACACATGCACACTCACATACCTAACACATCCTAGATATGCATAACTTATTGTACTTTGAATGAAAATTGTTACTATGTTAGATGATACTACTATTTGGACATTTGAACTGAAGCGACAAAAAGGAGGGGAATAGACGTGCACTGTGTATGATGGGAAGTTATATGATAAAATATGATAAGATTGTAAAACCTTACTTGTATGGCATCCTTATGATATTATCTCTTAATTCTGGGACCAAATTATACATCAAATATAAAGTGAGTAAGCAGAACCTTCTTAGAGCCGTTTTTTGTGATAATTCATATAATGACAATTTTCCAGTTCATCATATGCATGTAGTAGTTTTCCTATTGAAGCCATACGTATGTATATATATGTAAGGAAGCACTCTAATATGAATTTTGATATTTAACACCCTACCCATATCCCCGTCCCTCTTTTTCCATTTGCAATGCACAACACTGAACAGAACAGAAATCAGCAGATGTTTAGCAATTAAATGTTGAAAATGGATATATTTTGTTGAAATTGGGAAACAGAGTTTCTTAAATGGTGCCACGCCCCCAAATTTACAGAAGTACATCCAATATCTTCAATTTTAATAAATACAGTACATCTCTCCGTTGTGCTTAAAATAAGTGATATCTTATAACAGACACGCCCACAATTTACAAAAAAAAAATTATCAACTCAGAAATAAATTTTTCAGGTGAAATTCAAAATAAAACTTTATCAGTCACTAAAATAGGACAAAATTCTATGTATGCCACACCCACTGAACTAAGATTTTTTAGATTGTGTGTAATTTTATTTTGAACTAAATAATGTTGGATATAAGGCAGGGTGTAGGGTACTTAAAGACAATATTTTTAATTTTTTTTGTACAAACCTTAAGATGTTCTTTTTTGTTTAACACACACTTAATGCATAAAACACAAATTGCTAAAAATTTTGAAAAAATTGGCCTGGTACCTTAAAAAGAAAAAGAAACGCTCACGCCTCTAAAACCGTTATGGCAGCTTATCCACAAAAGAACATCCTTTTATTTTGATTATTGTATTTTGAAGCCAACAAGAAAAAGAAAAAACGAAAAAACTGTTCTTTTATGGCACAGAAATGATAAATTTTATTGTTCAGCTGCTTACCCTACACTTGGACGAATACATGCATGCATGTGTGTACATACATATATATCTAGCATATATGTTATATGGGTATGTGCATAGAATTTTATATGTTTTGTTTAACTCTATACTCTTCAGCATATAATTGATTGGTGCAACGATTTGTGTGTGAATTTGAGAAAGATGAATTTTGTGGAAAATTAGTTTGTGGCATTGTGTTGGATTTTTCAATTTTGTTTTACGATTTTAACAATAAATTGCCCTGAGAATGAAGCAAAAGCTACAGCAATAGCAACAAAGTAACAACGAGGCAATGAAACTAAACTAAGCACACACACACACACACACATAGAAAGAGAGACGCACATACAAGACAACATTGACAATGAAAATTATGCTTACAACAACATTTAACATGTGTGGTATTAAATTTATTTAACAATTTCTCTGCAGCATGCTGTGCACGTCCTTATGTACGAGTATGTTATATATGTATTTGTATGTATATGTGTGCTTACATTCATCTCGCATACACAATGTGTGCAACCCTAGAGAGGCGAGTAGAATACCACATAGTGTCTAATGATATTAAAATGTGTATGTGCGTGTGTGTGTATGGGCAAGTGTGTATGTGAACAACATTTATATATATACTCGTATCAATATTAAGCAATGTGTGCCATGCTTCATTACACGTGTGTACATATATATGTACTCGTATGTATGTATGTATGTATGTGCATAGGCCGTTCCAATAACTATTATCGACTTTACTGGTGTGGTAAAAAGCAAGCTTTGCTTGCCATACTACTGGCGCAAATATATATATTATACAATACATACATGCATGCTTATGCATACTTACCACACATTTACAAATGTATGCAAGTTTAATGTTTTATAGCCTCATCATTCTCTCTTTCTCTCTTTCTCTCCCTTTCACCCATTCCTTCTGCTTCCTTTCGGGCCATCGTAGCCGCCGTACCTCTAACGCTATACGTACGTATAGAATTATGTAGCTAACTGATTGGTAATGCTGCTTTTATACAAAAATACCGCAACAGTTCGACACCAGCAGTGGTGACAACTTGATAAAACTAAAAGCCTTTGTAGCATACAATGTTGTGGTCTTGGCGATTTCATTTGCATACTGGAAAAAAAACAACCAGCTATATATAATACAGCTGTACACAATAGAGACAATGGAGAGAGGTGCTTATCTGTGGGGGGGCTATTATGTTACCCTTATGTTTACATGATGGATAAATTATATTGTATCTAAATACAAACATGCTTACGTATTTATTGATTCACTTGTTTACATTGTTTGTATGTAAATAAAAATTCAAGTTAATAAAATTTTGTTGAACATTTACCACACACTGATAATGACATCCTTAACATTAACGTCAACATAAAAATATATGATAATTTTTCTATTCATCAACACACAACATACGTAACTGCTAATCTTTGTCATATAAATCTTAAGTGCGAAATTCAAAGCTAAGCTTGGAATATGTATAAATTACATATATTCCGTACCACTTGCGGCAAAGGGATTCACGTCGGATTCTGCAAAAAAAAGGATTTTTTGTATATTGTGGGTGTGTTTGTAAGCTCATCTCATTTCTCAATAACTTTAAAACCTATATATAAACCATGCGGTGCTCGCGTATCTCATTACAATTCCTTTTCATAAAGGAGCGACGTTTTCATTTAGGCAAAATTTTTTGGAGCCTTTACTGTTAGTAACAACAACAACACTGAACGCTATAATATTCATTTGTATGCTGTTATTCCACCAATAACTGTAATTTTGTTATCCTTGTTTATGCGTCTAGGCGCACTGCCTATTTAAACTAAACACATCAGCTTAATACGAAAGAGAGAAATTTGAATGTGAAAACCGAAAAAAGATTCTTATGATTCTTGTCTTTGCCAAAAGTTTAAATATTTTCAATTTTTTCTATAAACACTGTGTTTGTCGATAGTTGTGAATAGAGAAACTTATGGTTCATATGCAAGCGTCAAAAATTTGATGAGATAACTTCTTCTAATGAGTCGTACAATATGTTTGAATTATGTTGGTTGCAATGCATTGGCCTCGTTCGTGCTGTAAGTATAGTATGCCTTGTTTTGCGGATGACCATAAATGTAGCTAATGGATGGATCGGATCTATGTGCGTATGCAGGTATACGCTTAGATGTTACATTCAACCATTGTTGGACTTGTAGTAGCCATACATAGCCAGAGTATTTTGTCTGTGTTCATTAATTTCATTGTGTTATTATAGTTGTTTTTAATGTGTTGTGTTGTTCTTGGTTTTCTTGGCTGCATTGGTGTGTGTTTTACTTTATTTGTTATATGCCGAACTGGATTAGCTAACAGGCAATATTGGTTATTGCCAAATGAAAAAAAAACAATTTTATTACAACAACAAAAACAACAACAACAATACGTACATGTGTTCTTTGATAAACATTCTTGCAAAACTTATTTTTAAACAAAAGATTACAAAAATGTAATTAAATGTTTACATGCACACACACACACACACACATATATAATAACAATGAAAATAGATTTTATTATGTTAGCATATACTTACACATGTGCCATAATAGATTCTTTAAAATGCTTTAAAATGTAAAAAGGAAATTTCATGATTGCCACATGTTTGTGATTTGTAGCAGAAACATTTTCAAGTTGAACAGGAGCTAACACACATACATACATACGCATGTACATTTAAGCTATTAACAAATTTTCAAATCAACTTTTAATTGCACGCACGTAAGGTAGTATGAGAAAATGCCACACATTTATATAAATATACGTACACTTATATATACATACATACATGCATATTTTAAATAATCATTATACATTAAATTCAATTTTCAATGTTGCTTGAAATGATTATTTATCGTTCTATTCTGGTCTGTTCTGTACTGTTCAGCATGCAGTGGATAAAAGTCACAATTAATATAAATACATTTAGGCTGTAATTAATTTCATTTCGTAACAAAACATGTTTGCCATTACATTTGATTATTTAACAAATACAAATATATTGATATATACAGAAACTCATACAATTACATTTACAAGCATACGCATATAAATCATACAATTATTATCATTTTCAATCTAAATAGAAACCGCTGCGCCGAAGCTGGCTAGATCAACATGTCTCCTGCGGCGTATGAGCTCATGCCCCCATAAACAAAAGTTAAATGCGTTTAATTACAAGTACTAGCACGAAATTTTTAAAAAATTTGTTTCAAATCACAAAACAAAAACAACACTAAATTTGATTCAAGACAAACCTTAGACACTCTTCATATTCATGAATAAGCAGGGGGCGTGGCAGGTACATAATTACTCTTTCGAATAAAGTATATACGAGTACTAACGTAAGTTTTATGAAATATATAGTTATGGGCGTGCCTGGGGTGCAAAGACCCCTATTTTTGAATAATCAATTTAAATAAATTTCAATTTTTTAAGCAATTTCTAAAGTAGTCCTTTTTAAGCTTTCTAACGGTACATAAATGAAGCTCCTTGGGCCAACCATTCGGCAATTATATTAAAGAGAAATTGTTATAACTTTATTAGAATAATTTCACAAGGTATGATTAATACGCAATAACAATGCATCCATTTACTTACCGTCTTACTCCAGAAATAACAAACCTGTTACACCCAAAGATGCCTTTGAATTGGCCATGCCTCTTTTGAGGTCTTTCATTCTACTGGAAAATTGATTACATTTATTTTTGAGTCATAATTATTGAAGTGAAAATTGGTACAAATAATTCATATATATGTACCTGTACCTGTACCGTGACATTGAAAATTGGTTACATTGGTCAATGGATATATTAATATGGTCACGCCCAAAATGGCATATTTGCTCGAATGTATTATTTGAGTTGGAGCGGTAATTAATACAGTAATGTTTTATTTGGAAGAGGTTAATAATGGTGGGTACACCTAATATTTTCCTTTCTTTACTTTTCCATTCAAGTGTATTTTATGAAATATTTTATAGTACAAATAGATTTCATGTTTGCGATACTTACGTGATAATCAAAACACAATAGATTTAGAAATTTGTGTATAAACTTTAATACGATTAGAGATTATATTTAATACTCCTTAACTGGACGTACATTGCATAATACAATATCATCTTGTTCATGTTATATTAATTATAAAACATGTATATTCGGACACAGATATTGAATGCTTATATATATGTATACGTATGTCCATCTCCTTGTCTGCATAACAGATTTTATTTTATACAAAACTCTTTAATTATCCATTGCTTGCTACATAATACATACATAATAAGATTTTCCCTACACCGGCCAAGAGATTACATACACTTACCAAATATTTATTGACACATTGTTTTTTTTTTTTTAAGTATAATAATTTATACAAAATTTCATTAAATACTCATGAATATTAGTTGACTACAGTGGGACTTACTCGTTCTATACATTTATTAAAGTAAAAAAAATAAAGCCATGCAATAAATTCAATTGAAGGAGAAGACGTAGAAGAAGAAGAAGCAGAAGAATGTGTAACTACAAAAATAAACAACCAAAAATTTATAAATATGTGAATGCTTCGTTACGTTTAAAAGCATTTTGAAGCACTTAACTGTGCACACACCATACATTTAACCTGGTTCCTCTAAACCTATAATTTATATTCATTACTAATACTACAGTTACATTTCTATTGGCATTTTGTTGTTATTATTGTTGTTGTTGTTGCTATTGTTGCTGTTGAAACTCATGGGATTTCTACACACGATATTGTTGATGAAACAGATTTGCATTCAGTCTTTTTTTTACTGAAAGAATAACAAAAATGGTAAAAAATTAACAAAAAAAAAAAAGAAAAAAAGAAAAATGTAAAACGAAAAAAAGCTGACTTTTCATATTTTTAGGTGAAAAGGGAACATTGGAATAATTCACTTTACTTTTGCTTTTGCTCTTGCTGTGCAATTCCATTTGTCTTGCTTAGTTATGTTTGAGAACTATTGGAAACACTATATTTCGTCCGATTTGCGTTTATTAATAGCCCAATTTTTTCAATGCTTTAAGATCCACATCACCGTAATAATCCTCGCTGTGCAATACATGAACGTAGAAAAGAGGAAAAGAGAGAGAGAGAGATGAAGAAATGATAACAAGGAAAAAACAAAAGTATTAGTAAAAGTATATCATTGAACAGGAGTATAACAGTATGGATGACTTAACTTTATTGCTGTCGTTTGTTTTTTCAGATTTTTCACAATAGTGGAATACTCATTTTTACTCTTGAAGAATACATTAAAGTTACTCTATGTAACTAATTAAAAACAAATAAAAAGAAACTATATTTGGCTGAGGCCAAATCTTAAATACCATACACAACTAAATGGGCACATCATGTAGCTGTCATGATTGCACCTTCTAATAGTATGTGCCAGCGTGCAAATCTACTTTTACGCTGAGTACTGCATGTTTGTAAATTGTGAGCGGCTACGCCCACTTTTTGCATAGCCATGAATACATAATGTAATTATAAAATTGGGTTTCAAATTCCAACTTCACAGCCCAATTCTTGTGGCTGATATATATAAATTTCGTTACTGTCGGAGTGGCTTTTGAACCGATTTTGTTCATTCTTAACATTAGTCTGCGTGTTTATATAAAATATATCAAATATGTTTTAATATGCTTAAATTAACGAGCATGAAAATGCCAACAGGACACGCGGACACACGGACATTCCTGTTCAGATCGCCTCGATTTTTTTAAGCTGATCAAGAATACGCATACTTGGTAGGGTCCCTTCTTCTAAGTGCTGTAAATGGGATGACAAACGTTATATACCCTACGTAATAAAATCCAGCTGCTTTTAACAAATATTGACGTAAAACTCGCGAGATTTATAAAGATTTCGACTGAAACACTTTTATTATAAAACAAGTGAAAAAGAGCTAAATTAGGTGCACCCTTGGATCCTTTGGAACCATTTTCAAAACCTTCTTCTCAAAAATTAAACAAACAAACTAATTGTAGCACAATTTGTGGAACCAAATGATAAACTGGTTGGTGGGCTACACTGACTATAACACTTTCACGTGTTTGAATATAACATAACTATTGTATATACTAAATATTTGTTTATTGTTAATGACGAATACAAGCAACTTTGTTTCCCCCGGCTATGAGCATTATGTCTCTTGCGTTTATTTTTTGTTTTATTATATTTTACTTTTCTGCTGAATCAGAGCAGTGTATGTTTGTTTAATTAATTACAAACAAAACAGTAAAGTTAATAAATAAACAAAAAACAAAAAACCATAAAAACAAGCAAGAGTACCTACATCAAATAAATGTTTGCTGCCAAAGGGTAAAAAAGTTGCAAGCACCAAAACAATGAAGATTTATTTTGTATATAAAATATGAAAATAGATTAATGTATGAGAAGGTATGTGAAAGTAAAGCATAAAATAAGATTTTTTTAAACGAATTGAATAAAAATTGAAACATGGAGAGCGCTACGTCTTATACTTCAAATATTTGTATTCAACTTAATAAAAGGCGTGTCGCACTCATTAAAGCGCATACATTTTATATCTTATCTGAGCATCGAATCCAGAGTTGATTTGGCCATTGTGTCTGTCCTTTATTTCAGCTCTCTCACGGTCGCAAAAATTGAGACATTCAGCTGAAATTTGTTATTTTAAATCCGAAAAATAGATATATAAATCCGCCCCCAATTCTAAAAAAAAACAGAAAATATTTTGTCTCTCGCTTCTTTGACGACACTTTCACGAGCGCAAAAGATATTAATCGAAAATTTGATAGAAGTAATTTTTATATACGTAGCTTGGTGATGACAATTGCTGTTAGGGAAAGGGTTCCAAAAATGGTCTGATTGGATTTAAACATAATGGAGTTAATACATAATAATAATGTAAACACTTTATATACATTTTATTAGAAGACTCTGGTTCAGTTAAAATATGTGAAATATGTGTTTATGTTACATATGAACTGAACCAAAGTGAAAGTTAATTTTTTAAACGGTATTTCCATAGCTTCCATGCCTTGTTAAGGTAAAGAGAAAAGTATAATAGGAAATATGTTTCATATATCAATTATTAAAGGACTTATTAAAGGACTCTATCTACTACCTAGAGACTAATCGTAGTAAATTGCACATATGAACTGGTGAAAAAAAAGCTTTGGCATCTAACACTGCCTTTAGAATTATGCAGTATGGGGCAAAAGGAATATTACATATGTGTGTAAAACTAAATTGAGCAAAACTTTTAGAAAGAAGATAGTATAACAGTTATGATGATAATAATAATGATGTTACTAAGTAAGAATAAAACGGAGTACAGGAGAGTTTTTGTAAATTAAAATGCTCAAAGGCTTCTTATGAAAGTAATAGTGAAAGAAAGAAAAGAAATAAAACCAAATAAAACTAGATAAAAAAGGGCTAGATTAGGATACCCACCACTCTTAGCTACCATGTAAACTGATCACATCTCTTTTCATTTCAGATGTTCTGAATAATATCTAAAGCATATAAACATCTGCAATAATTCTATTCTGGATTTGAATTTTTCAAATACGTATACAAAAAAGCCTTCGTTATTATTCTGGCAAAACTTTATTTGCCGTAAAAACTATGAGTTTTGTAAATGTTAGGAAGGTTCTTGGACTCACTTTCTAACTAAAGGTACTTGGATATGAATGAATGATTTATGTTAAATATTAGGCTTACAGGACTTATAGATCAGTAGTTACACGAAATTATTATGAAATAAAGTTGAAAGATTTCAGAAAAAGGCGTGGTCAATTCAAAAATGTATATATTAATATAATGGGATATGCCGTTGTCATTTACATAGAGGCATGGATGGGCGGAAGCATTAAATCGTTTCGTCTATTTGTAAATATCAAGAATGTATATACTTTTAGAGGTGTGGCTAGCCTCCTTCTGATATTTACAAACATTTGAGCAAAAACAACAAACCCACACATCATTATGATGATTTATATAGAGTCGCCAACTAATAAAAGAAACAAGTGAAAAAACTAAATATGGTTTAGGGCAAATCTTAAATACCCTCCACATATATATACGAAGGATAAGCGTGGCGAGGT
Organism: Crataerina pallida; assembly: GCA_949710015.1. Classification (NCBI taxonomy): domain Eukaryota; kingdom Metazoa; phylum Arthropoda; class Insecta; order Diptera; family Hippoboscidae; genus Crataerina; species Crataerina pallida. The sequence goes on along the minus strand of OX453290.1, from coordinate 1,998,462 downwards.
TATCCAATCAATCGATGATCTTGATGTTGATCTTGTTGCCGCTAACCCGACAACTTTTGTATAATGAAGTTCTTTCGGAAAATATCATCCTATAACGTTACTCGAGAATTTCCATTTGTTTTCTTCACTCTGTATGTCATTAGTATCTATATATATGTCTCATTATTTCAAAAATATTTTGTACAAATAATAAGGCAGTGGTTTTGTTACGTCGGTATTGCTTTCACAAATATTTACTGCTCTGTGCTTTGCATTTATTTGCAAAATTTAATTATTTTCTTTAATAATTTTAGTAAAAACCAAAATTAAAGCAAACAAGTAAAAAGTTTGGCTTAGACCAAATCTCAAGCACCTTCCTCACCTATGTAAAAGAAGTGCTAAATATTAATATGGTTCATAATTTATACTTTTCTTTTCCTATAGTTATTAAATACATTTTTGTCGATTGCAAATGTGACTCTTTATTTATGACTGCACAATATTCTAAAATAGATCGACTTGGGTTTGATACTAATCCAGAATATGTATTCTTTGTAGGGTCTTTGATGCCTCCTTTAGAGTCTAGCAAACGGATTGACAAACTAAGTATACGTCTCATCTTATGTGGAGGGTTTAGAAAGTATAAACACTTAAAATATTAAAAATATTCCAAACTAACAATCTTGATTGTTTAACAAATGAAACGAAGCAAAAACAAAATGAAAGTTCTTTTATCGTTAGAAACCAAGAAATGGAAATTACAAAATTAATTTTTTAATATATATACATACTGAAATACTTTGTTAGGGTATAATGGCACATACTTTAAAAGATTAAAATGAACAACGGAAAAGTATAGTTACGTTTACATACATATGTATAACCTCTACTCAGTTCTTTACACGATTTTAGAATACCTGTAAGAGGGCTTCAGGGCCCCTACGAAGCATATATTTATTTGACTAGTGTTAAAACCCCATTTGATCTTGTTTGTGTCGTTATAATGAACTGAAATTTTTGTATAAAATCTGAATTTTCTGCACATGGATTAGTATATAAATTGAGAGAAATTAATTATGTGCCACAAAGAAATTCAAAGTGAAAGTTATGAGTGCTTCCGAGTACATAATTTTTTAAATTTTCATTCAAATTTTCTTTTTCACTTATTTTTACATAATTTTACTGTAAGCATACGTATGTACAAACGTTATAAAGATTATCATTTCTGACCTTTGTCTGTTCAAGTTAAAAATCCTTTGACTTTAGTTAATAAAATTTTTCTTGTTTTTTTTTTGGAGAAAAATGTGTATTTTATATAAGTACTGCATTGTAACTCGGTTTCTAGTTCTCTCATGTCTCTTTTATATACATATGTATGTGTATGTGCGTTATAATTCCATTTCATTCTGAATCGTACTGTAATTGTACAGTTGTTGTTTTAATGTCTGACTTTTGTAGCGCTTATCGTCATTAAAATTAATTAGAGTCAAAATGGCAAAAAGGATTATTTTCTGTGGCTTTTTGGTCCATAAGTCTCTGTATGTGCGTGTTTGTATGCAGTGCGTTTATATTATGTCTGTCTAGTCGAGCTTAAGCATTTCCACGCAGTGGATTTTGTTAAATTCGTTAAATTAGAAAGACAAGGGAGTGAACACCAGCATATTTTTTTTTTTTGTAAATGCATGCACTCACTCATTCAATCACTCATTCGTTTCCAGAAACCAAAAAACTATTGTTCATTTATACATATACATCTACATGCAGGCGTGCACAAACCATGACATGGTTGCTTAAGGGCTTCCACATATACTTAAACGTATGTTTAATGGGAGTAGTAAGTGGAAGAGCACTTTCAGCACAGAGCACTTTCTCGATTAGCTTTACTCTTATCTAAATTAGCCATGATCTTGGCTTTAGTTTGTTGGTAGTACAGCTTCATTGTTACCACTTAAATCTTTGAATATAACTCTAAACGTGTTGTACCCTACGAGGAGGCGTCAGAATCCCTGTAAAATATTCTTTATTAGTACATATGTTCGTTCCTGCGTCCAAATGTCTATCAGTTTTTTACACTTTCATGATTTTAGATTTTTTTAGGCAAAATCGGTCAAGAGCTACTCTTATAATAAAAAAAAAGGAGATGTTACCAAAATGGGCAAGGTTGGAAAGCACGCAGTGTACCAAAAACCGCATTTAGAGCATTAATCGGGTCCAAATGTGATACAACCAAATATTCTTTAATAAATTTCGTCAAAAAATTTTAAGTTTTACGATTTTTTTCTATACAAAAACTTCCATTATGATAGGACCTTATATGGGGTAGGCTTCTAAAAATGTTGCGATACAGTCCATTTTTAATAGGGTTCTTCTTTGGACCAATACATATCCTTGTATCAAATTTCATCGAAACATTTTTAAAAATGCGAGTTGTAGCTTGTGCTTAAGTTTATATGGATAGACGGACTGACAGACAAATGGTTCAGATTCAATTCGTTTCATTCGTTGATTCTAAATGGATCGTTATAATCGAAGGTATTATGGATTATTATTATGTTTAGGACTTACAAGCATCCACACAAACTTAATATACCCAATGCCACAAGGGGTACAGGACATGATGAATGAGTAATAATATAATAATTTAACTATTTTTCACTTTCGTTCTTTAATGGATAAACATTTTATCTGAACGTATATATTGTGCTAGTGAATAACTTTTTAATTGGATGATCTTTCTGTTTTATTTCTTTCTTCCATACTTGTTGCGAAATACACACACATTAACCCAATTTCATTTAAAACATATTTATTTTTGCATGTAAATGAAAAAAAATTAATTCTTCTCCTGCACTTAATTACATGCTACAACATCACTAACTCTGCTTATTAAGTTTATAGCGAATGTATGTTCAGATGCAGTGGCGAATATTTACTTGGATGGATCACAATTTATGCGTTCAGCCAAACTAAATATCGAGATAAATCATTAAAATTGCATGAAGAGCAGTCGCAACTCTAGAATTTACAGAATTTATAGAATTTACTCCTTAATTAGATTAAATTCTAAATCTTCAGTTAAATGCATTTTGAATGAACTGCGACTTTGTGCAAATTATTCCAAACAGTACTTCTTTCGCAATTTTATTTCATTCATTACAAATTTCTCCAGGGGAACACTTCCACTGATTGATTTCAAGTCAAACTAAATTTTGATTTTTTTTAAAATAATTTTTTATGTATTTGTTTTAAAAAAATGTTTCTTTTCTCGTTTTTGTTTAATATACATACATATTAATATATATATATATATATATATATAAAATTATAAACTTATAATCAAATTTACTTAAATTTAAACAAAATCTCTACAGAAATAATTCACGACACAACTCTTCTTTACTTCATTTCTTCTCGATACATGCGTATGTATGAACTTATTGAAAATACAAAATTAGAATTTCTCTGTTTTTTTTATTTTATCTTTAATTTTTTTTAGGACGAAAACGAGAGCAAATTGTGTGGCCAGAGAAATTCTAAATTTTTATATTACAGACTAAGAAACAAACAAAAAAAAAACACAGTTATTTTAATTGCTTTGAAACAAACATAAATCGTCGCTTTTGAAAAGTTCTAATATGAAGTAAGGAAAAAAGAAAACGAGTTCTTTGCACGGCTTCTAATCCTTTTTATAAGGGCAACAAGGAATTTAGTGGAAAAGTGTTTGAGTTGAGTTTATTATTCGGTTAGTGTTGCTCCAGTTAAAACTGTTAAATGTTATTACTGTTGTTTTTGTTTTTGTTGTTGTTGTTGTTGCTTGTTGCTGAGTATGATGTTTCAAGTGCTGGCAATGTTTGGTGAAGTCTTCAAAAGTATATATATATGTAAGTATACCATACCATATATGTGTGTGAGCGTGTGTTCATGTTGAAGGTTAATTAAGTGCGAGTAAGAGTTTATGAGGAGGAGGAGGAGGCAGCTTTGGCTTTTACGCTCTTACGACCTTCACTGTTCAGACCAGCTAAAAGTTCACTTTTGCGGATGCTCTTCAAATCCAAATCGCCATAGTAGTCCTCACTGTAATGTAAAGGTACAGTTTTTTAAGGTCATATGTAGGTAAAGGATGCTTAGACAGGATGTTTATGTTTTTTTCTTTTTTCTTTTTTGTTTTTGGTCTTCTCTACCAAGCAAAAACTATACATTCGCATGCTATGATAAAACCGTTACACACATACATATATACAAATGAACAATGGCAGACTAACTAAACTTGCAATTACAACTAAAATGCAAAAATACAATAAAAGCAATAATTCAAGGTCTTGTCTACAAGCATTTAAATTGTATTGCACGAAACATTTCATTACAGAACAAGTAACCAAGACGTAAGCAATAGAGGCAAACCCTCCAATAAGTAAAAAAAAAACAACAACAATAATAGAACCGGCCTAGGAAACCAACACCCAATCGTATGATGATATTTTGTGTTTTTGTTTAGGATTAGAAAAGTGAAGGGATTAAACTTACCAGCCAGGAACATCCTCAGGATCTTCGCAGTTGCCACTGCCGTCGTTGTCACCAATCTTAAATACCGTACCAATGGGACAACCATATTCGCGGGCCACACCCTCCAAGCAGATATAATATTTGCGGCAATCTTCGGGGTGAGCATGTCGTGAGAATGAACCAGCATTTGCCACTTCACCAGCTGCCGGACAATTGAAGCCATTGGCAACTTCTAAAGAATAGCAAAAAAATTTACAAAAACCCCATGAACGATATAATAACGAATGATTTAATTAATAAGAAAACTAGCCTTCATTTCTGCATTCTGGTACTTGATCGGCCCACATGCATACGCGAGCTTCTCTGTCGTAAGCCAAGCCGGGAGAACACTGATATCTGGAAGGTTCACCATTCCAACAATTCCAGAACACATCGCATTTATTCTCGTCGGCAAAGATGCCATACAATCGAGAGCAGTGAGGTGTCGATATTGGTGGTTCTAACCATTAACATTAACAGTTAGTTTTCGTGTTGTTAAAATGATTCACAAAAAAAAGAAGAAGAAGAAATAAACTCTCACCTAATTGTGTACGATCACCGCAATCCACATTGTGCAAATAATCACAATTTTCTGTAAGGAATTTCGGATCTGAGGCATCGAAAGCCAAACCATTGCCGCAGGTTTTCAGTTCAGCCACATTATTGTCACATTTCCAATATTTATCACAGGATACATCATGTGGATAGAAACCGAAATCATCTGGACATTTGAAATTATCCTGAGCAGCAGCTGTATGAATTAAATAAAACAAAATCAATATTTAATGAAAATTTCCAATCATTTGTTTATACGTTCATACATATACAATAATTTATATGAAAGCAAACGTCAGTGTCGATCCTAATTAAAAAATACATTAAAATGCATAAAATACATTATCATCATCATCATCATCATCATCATCATCATCAACATCAGCATCAAACAATGAATATCACACCCACAACTAATATTCAATTAATTAACAAAAATGAAATGAAACGAAATGAAATTATACATACAGGCGGCTGCTAAACTTCTATCACATACAAAAAAAATGAAAAATTATAATAATAAATAAATAAAAAAATCAAACAGCAACCCACCAACACACAACAACAATTGTCAACCACATTTGCAAATTAATTTAGAAGCATAATTGTTGTTGTTGTTGTTATTATTGTTGTTATTATATCCACTAATGTCACAGCTTATCAATGCATTATTAAACACAGCACATCAATATTTTGCGTTTGACACTCACACTATACCAACTATTGTGTATACAATTATATGCAACTAGTGTGTAAGTGTGGGTTATGCGGTCTAACGGTGATTATGAGAGGACATTGTAATTACAATTACCAACTATGCAATCGTAATATTTAATGATAACGAAATTTATGCAGCACCGTGACATAAATCGCCACAAACTGTTAACGAAATGTATTTATTTTAATTAAATATTTTATTAATATAAAAATTAATCTTATTACGCGTTCATGAATAATTAACTAACCGAACGCTTTATATATTCTCCATAAAGGATGGGAAATACTAAGTTCGCAAAATCGTTAGCAACACCTCAAAGAAGGCGTACACATATTCTTGATTAGCAACGAAATCCTAGTTGATCTAGAAATGTCAGTCTGTTGTTGACACTTTCACGGTAGTAAATTTTCACATATTGAGGTAAAACTTTGTACACACACAAATTGACAAAAACCGTCAAAAGCCACGCCCAAAAATGGTTAAAAAATTGAAACTTGGTAAACTTAACAAAAATACGAAACTTATACACTCTTAGTAGTCGTAATCATGTGCCTGGCACGCCCACTACTTGTATATAGATGGGGAGAATATTTAAGGTTGGACCTAATATAAAATTTAATTATTTATTTGTTTTTTTTTTTTTTTCTTTGTAATTGGAAAAGATTCTTAGCAGATTTCTTTACTTGATGAGACTATGGTCCAATAATAATGGATTGATTTTATAAAGTTATAAAAGGACTTTGAAAGTATTTTTAAATGTATTTGTCATCTATTTTGGTATAAATTTCACTGCGGCCATAATTTTTTGTTTACAACTGAATAATTTTCAACTTCTAATCTTCCCAATCACTGTCTTGCGATCGCGATCTACATAGCTACAACACAATATTTTTTTAACCCTGAATCACTGTTTACTGTTCTAAATACATTTACAGTCGCCAGCACCATATGCTAATTTCTAACCGAAATCTAATGTAAAACATTTCACTAATCATCCATTTAATACAGTAGAATGCAAAAGTTATATAAACACATATTATATTGAAATTATACCAACACCCCCTTTTCTGAAGTCATTAGTTTTATATCCACTATCATTGTATATATGTAATCGATATAGATTGTGCGTTGGATGCGTATATTTGTTTAATTATAATAACTAATATTTAAATTTTACGTGAAAATGTACAAATAACAACAAATAGTTGCTGTTGTATATCACGTTATCTCGTTACAGTTGCGTAAAATAATAATATTTAGGGAATATCATTAATTGTTATTGTTGTTGTTGTTGTTTTCATTAAATTTAAAACTAAATGTAAACTTTATTAAATGGATGTGTTGGACGAGTCAAAATTTCAATTACTGCTACGATATATATGTGACATATACAGGGAAAAGGGCATATTAAGTTTATGTATATTTGTAACTCTTACGCAGAAAATGTCACACGTACTTTCAAGTATACTTAGCCATGGCAGAATCACTATTTCAATCACTTTTTGAATCGATTTATCTCTGTCCGTCTGTACGTCCATATACATTTGTAAGCAAGCTTCCAGGGATATTTTTTTGAGATATTTCGAACAAATTTTGTACAAAAACGTAGTTCAAAATTATACCAAATTAAATCATTGCTAGAACTTCTACCCATATTAAAAATATATTCTTTGTGTGGCCAAGTTTCGCAACATTTGATGAGCTAAAGTTAATTATACATATTATTAATAATTGGCTTGCAGTGTGAACAACAAATGAGGAGGCATGTAGTGCAAATCCACTTCTCCAAGAAAATCAAAATTTTAAGAAACAAACTTACTCTACTTTCATTCTTAACTGCCCTTATATGACTGGGCTCATAATTGCACAGTCACAACCTGTATTATTATTCTTATATTATTATTAGCCTAAACATTTTTAGTCCGCTTTAACACCTTTTCTTAATTTGTTTTCCCTTTCCACTAACTTTAGGCCAACAACTAAACAATTTCCTTACTGCTTGTATATAAGCATATAATTTAAGGTCCAACGGTTTGCTTTTTAGTGTTTTACGTTTTGGGCAATATTTGCTAAACCACGTTAACTTTACAAAATCACTTGAGTAATTTTAATTGCCATGTTTGCTAATTTATCAATTTTAACACCTATATACATATAAAATAACTGGTAAACAAAAGCAGTTACACGCGAACCACATTACATAGACTTACGTTATATGTGGAAAGTATTGTCTACATTTAAGACAAAAGTAAATAAAATTGAGCACAAAACCACACAAATATATTTTGTTCAAAAAATATATTCAAATGGAAAATGGAAAAACGTTTAGAGTAAATAGCAAATAAAATGAAATAAACTGCTACCACTTAGAGCAGCGGTCGGCAACTGCTTTTAGAATGTCCGCCATGTACAAAATTTTCATTTGTAAACTTTTCTAAAATGGTAGGTAAGGAAGACACTGTATCAAAATGCTAAAAGCTTTGAAGTAGAGCCACAGTACCCGGAAAATAAGCGAACATTTCTGGTTGTTCATCGCTGAACTAAACTTTACATTTAATCACATGTACTGTCCATCGCTGTAGGGGACCGCCACAATCAATTGTATCGATTGTAAGTATATAAAAAACAATAACAACAACAACAATAGTAATAGGTTCCACAACATGAACACTTTCATGGGGTGGCTTCCTAGGTATAGATCAACTTTAATCATTCTCAACAGTGCACATCTTTGTAGGAAAGCCCGTAGATATGTATGATGAGTGCTTTATACAGTTTTCATTTAGCACCTACAATATATTAAGATTATTTGGGTACATAGAGCATGCAAATGTTGAAAAAGTTTTACTTCGATTTAGTAGATACCTAATTTTTGACAAAAGTCGAGTTAATTTTTCTTTACATTTTAATACTTTATTTATTGTTTTGTATTTTTATTACTTTTAAATATGTAAAAATCTTATATACCAGCTTTTTATTTACTAACATTTTAATTTGGTTTTTTCTTTATTGAAATGTCTGACTTATGTTTGATGCCACAATCAATATGTAAACGTTCAAGAATTAGTTTCATTTTAAAATTAAATTTAATTAATAGGTTTCGGTTTTTAATTAAATTGTTTTATTGTTGCGGTTAAGAGGAAACTACAAAAAAATGCTCTTTTTTGTTAAGTTCTTTTTTTTCAATGTCTATGACAAACATTAAATAAATAACACAATAATTAAACGAATTAACAATAGAGAAGCGGTAAAGGAGTATGAAGAGGCAATATATATATAATTGTTAGCTCAATATTTAATTCAATTCGTATTTTTAATAGCCGACTAAGTAACGACATTATGTTTGTTAAGTCGAATCAATGGGAGAGCCAAGTGCATATAGACTTTGAATATTATCTAACTGAACTTTAAATTGTGACCTCTTCATATCCAAATCTAAAACGTAAAGCTTAGGTCATTAGGAAATATGTACTCGTATATTATACAAATATTTCGTTCAAATGATATGCAGCTGGTACAAAGTTTCTTGTGCAGCGAAGCCCAAAGCATCAGCTGTTCTCTACATCTCTATCTAATCTCTAACTGTAGAGCTTACATAAGCAAATATATATTTGAATAAAAATGTCTCCTTAACCCTGCTTAGTCAGGCTAAATACCTATATAAAACATTAAAGTGGGCATAAAGATAAAATAATGTAAAAATCAATATTTTATGAATAAAAAAAAAAGTCCTTTTTCAACATTGTTCACTTCTCTAAATACCATGTTTCATAAACACAAATAAATATCATCTTTCATATGTATTTTCAATCAGGCTTTTAATATTCACCTCAAACGTTCTCCAATGTAATTGTTTTCTTCATTTCCTGTGTTTTTGTTATTTCATTATTAATAAATGAATATTTTGACAATATTGCTTTCAATAAATACCAAAAATCGTTACAACGTAATAAAATATTTTTATGGTCTCCACATTAGGTGGAAGCATACTAAGTATACTACTCTGTTTGTAAAATTTTATAAGATATAAGATTCTTATTTTGGCTCTCTTACGGTCATAAAGCTGAAACTTTTTGCACAGACATTTTCTAATTTCTAAACGCTTTTTTAAGTGGGCTTAATCGATCAATAGCCACGCCCAATATCTATCTATCTGCCACATAAATTAAACTTATTTATCAATATGATAAAAATGGGCGTGGTCGAATAATGCACACTCTCAAAATATTCAAAAAGCCGCATTCAGTGCAAAAATTTCGAGTAACAAATTGAATCATATTGTACCACGCCCAATAAATGTAGAGAGTATTTTAGATTCGGTCTAAGCCAAATTTAGCTCATTTATTGGTTTTACATATTTCCCTTTGTAAATATTTTTCTAATTTATGAAATTTATGCGTTCACACAGACTGCAGAGAAAAACAAGTGAAAAAATTTAGTCAAGCTCGACCATTCAATACTCTATATGAAAAGTTGAGTTGTATTAGTAAAATCGATGCATTGCCACATAAATCAGTTCAAGGTTATAAAAAATAGACCTATCTGGTCCAAACTAGGCAAAAACATTCACTAAGCCAATTAACTATTTCTTCACGACTTGTAGCTTGAATAAAAGTATATGGACAGAAAGAGGGAGAGACGGAAATTGTTAAATCGATTCAGGTAGTGACACTGAATTAATAAATATAAAAAAGTGGGTGTGGCATACAAAGCTACAAACATCCGCACAAACTTAATGTAATCTTTGCCACAACTGGTGCAGGATATAAAAATATAACCAAAAATCTACAACAAAAAACCTACAAACTACATGAATAACAATATATTTTTACGTAAAAGTCATAAATTTTGTTTTAGTGTTTGGTAAGCCACTAAAAATTTGTCCTTACATGTTTAGGTGATTGTGCGTGTGTTTGGCAATTAAGTCATTTTGATCATCCGTTTACAACACATCGAAGGAAGCCTCGAAGACCCCACAAACCATATATATTCTTAATCAGTATGAGACATGTACGTCTGTGTGTCCCTCTGTTGTTGGCACTCTCACGGTCACAATTTTTGAGATATCAAATTGAAACTCATCACACTAATTTTTAGTTTAATTTTGCTATTGCGTATTGAAATTGGACAAAATTGGTTAAGAGACACGCCCACAATAAACGAAAATCTCAACATACCTCGAAAAAATTGTAATTGTCTTTAAAAATTTATATATCGCACAATACTATGCCTGTCAAGTTGAAATTTGGTATAAATATAAGTGGTACCGTTATCCAATACTGTGCCAAAAATGAGCGTGACGCCTATAAATAAAAAAAACGCTATTTGCGTAAGTAAATGAAATAGTCATTTACATAAATATGGCAATAGGAACTTATTTTTTAGAGGATTATAAAAGGGTGGAGGGTATTTAAGCTTCGGGGTTAACCGAACTTTTCTATCTTGTTATTATTAAAATTTGTCTAATATGTTATACAGAGTATATCCCAGCCTACGATATATATACAAGTGTGTGTGCGTGTGCGTGTGCGTGTGTGTGTGGGTGTGTATGTGTGTTATATTGTATTAACAACTTTTCACCAGCAGATAATAGTAAAAAAGTAAAAAAAAAACCAAATGTAAATCGATTGTTTTGTCTATACATACATGCACACACGTGTAAAACCAGGTTTCTCTATGCTTGGAACGTTACAAGTACACGTACTATGAAAAATGCTTTTAATTTTCCTTCCATATGAATGATTGTACAAGTTTAAAAGTCAATGTACGTTATTACTAGGTTTTTTGTTTAGTGTTGTTGTATTATTGTTGTTGTTTTTTTTTTTTTTTTCTATTTTCATTATTTTATTTATGCGGTTTTCAGTACAAATAAACGGATGTTCAACACTACAAAATCATAACCGCTAATCATTGTAATCGATAAATGGAACGTACAAGTACGCCGCAGCAATAAAAACTGAAAAGTCAGTCAGATATATATATATATATAAACAAACCTAAACATATAATATATGTTTATGTAAATTTAGTCTTGTCCGTACATCCACCTTGATTTAACTGCAGTCTGTACGTATTTGTATTATTTATAAGTGTAATAACTTTTTCACGAGAAATGTTGAAATGTTGAAATGTTTGATTGTGTAATATATGTAAAGTCATTTATATTTATATGCTTGTTAACGGTAATGAGGGGTAATAGCACTGAAGTAATGGGATGCATAAAAAGATTTAACATTGAACGGTATAATAATGTACAGAGTTTTGTTAATGATTTTGTGCAATAAACTGTACGATGGTCAATTATTATCACATGGACGCAAAATTATAATATTTGAAATTTTAAAAACAATTCGTCAATTTTTTATCTTCCCACTGCCTTTCCATCATGGCACAACCCCGTCCAAATAGCTTGTATTTGCTGGTATTGACTAATCGTTAACTCCCTTGAATATTTTTTTCCATTTGAATTTATATTTATGCGTAAAATTTACATTGTAATCATACAACTTGAAATCGACATGCCAGCAATACGTTTCTTATTGTGTTCCATTACTTCATTTATATGCATTCTCATAACGATTGACAGCACAACAACGTAAAAAATAGTGAAAGTTTAACAAAGATTTAACCAAGATAAATGAGTATACCCTAATTTTTTTCTTACACCATTATTGTGGAATTTTACATATAAATATATATATATATTTTTTTTGTTTTTTTTGCTTGCACAATTATTTGTCATTATACTGTGTAGTTTTCTTATAAAAAGCTTAGCTTGCAATATTTGGTTTTGTGAACAGTAAGCCTAAGATTATATTGTAATAACTCTTAATGGAACCGAATAATAAACTAAATTTGGCTTAGTCTCAATCTTCAATACCCTTCACATCTACGTACCAACTGTGGGTGTGGCAAGAACTTGATTCCTCCCTCTAATAATGTGTGTATTACGTATCAGCTGTCAAGTCGAGTTCCACTCTAAATTATATCGTTTTTTTTTTTTTAAAAACTGTGAGCGTGTCTATTATCGGACGACGCATACAAATAGGATCTCTGACGTCTCGTCCTAGAACATTTAGTATACCTTTATTTTATGTGCCCTCCACATAATTTACAAAAATAACCGAAAGTAGAAGAAATTTACTTTTTTCTACTAGGAAATAATTGTTGTTCGGTTATTTATAATAAATTTAATATTAGCCCCCATAGACGCAGGGTTTTGTAAATTTATTATTCATAAAAATGTTTAAGAAGTCTTAGACCATTTCCTTTTATATTTCTATTCATTAAATCAATCTAGGCGGGTCTGTCTGTTCTATTCTGTACCATTGAGATATTGAGCTGAAACTTCATACAAACATTTCACACATTTTTTGTTCAAATTATGCATATCAGTCACGTTTATAATCAACTAAAATAGATTTGTCTGAGTAAAGTTTACTTGTCCATGGACTAGTTGTGGAAATGATGTTTATAACTTCCATCTACAAAATCGCTTTCTGAATCGATTCCTTAAGGTCCGCCTGTACGTTCATGTAAATTTGTGTGTAAGCTATAAGTCGAATTTTTGGAGATACTTCGATGAAATTGGGAAACCATTGAAGAAAACAAATCGAATTTTTAGAACTCCTCCTCCGAAAATTCGGAATTTCTAATACTTTTGGACACAATTTAATGGATAATAATTAATCAAATTAGACCCCATCGGACTATTTTTCGAACCTCTTCCTACTTGTTTGATAATGTGTCACGTTTACTGACACAACTGAACTAATTGTAGCATAGTTTGTGCAGCTAAGTAGTGTAGGGCATTTAATGGTCGGCCATAATCGATTGTAACACATTCACTTGCTTATTTTTTTTTCATAATTGATTGGATATTAATGTTAATTGCACAATGTGTCACAGTTCCTTACATATATAATAATTTTTTATTTTGCAAGTATGAGTTCGTTCAGGTGACGATTTGTAAAGTGTAAATGTAGGGTGTAAGTATATGTGTACAATAGTAAAAAGGAGAAGAAGAATAAGGTGAAAGCAAATGCTGAGTTGGAGGAAAAGTAATTATCAAGTTGACAAGTTTTTGCTTTTTTTCTTTTTGTTCTTCTTCTTATATCCGTTGTAATAAAGAAAACGAGAATAAGTAAATGTACACGGAAAGAGTAAAAGCAAACAAAGTGAACTTAAGGAGAAGAAGAAAAAAAAGTGTACTTTAGAAAACTATGTAATTAGAAATTCTTAGTTAACAATTTATAGGTGCACAGACATACATACACACGTGTTGTCTAAATAATTAGGAAAGTGGTCTAAGTTACTTAACTTTTGTTTCGGCATAATGTTACAGGTTAATAATATAATTAAGTTAAATAACGAATAACTTTTTTTTTTAAATGTCCACTTAGACCGCTTTAATTATTATGATAACATGAGGTGTCATCCGTTTTGTTCGTATGTAAACGGTATGATACTTCCTAACCATTTCCATTTCTCCCTCTTCCTTCTATAACTATACTCTAAAAAAACAAAAAAAGTTATAAATATTATTTTCATAAAAATCTCTTATAAAACGTTATAACAAGTTGTGGAAAATTACATTATTTTAAAAGTTTTTTTTTCTTTTTTTTTTGTTCTTTCATCATGTTTCACTCTCTGTGTGACTTCTTCGTGTTGCGTTGTGTCTTTTACACAATATCGCTGTAGGCATCCTTTCAAAAGAATAATAATAATTGTGTTATAAAGAAGAATAAGAAGAAGAAGAAGAAGAAGAAGACAAAAACTTGAGTACAATTCCAAGGTTAACTGGTATAATAAACACCTTCTCGGTTGTTTTTTTTCTACCGTGCGCCATATGCCGTAATGATGCGGTACGCAATAGGTGGCTGGCTGTATGAGCAGGTGTTTGTGCAACAGTACGCAATGATGAGATGTGCAATCGGTACGTACACACATACTCTCATATTTAATAAGCATCATGTAGCGCATCTTACCCGAACATTTTATATTTTGTGTACAAAGAAGATGGAATTTAATACAAGTCTCTTTGTAGGCAGGCATACATACACATGCGTGCTGTGTTTATTTACATTTATTATTATTGTTGTTGTTGTTTTATATAAACATGTATTAAAATTTTATATAAATATTCTGTGTCTAGTTATTACATAATTTTGAAATTTAGGTTAACGTTTAAGACGGGTTTTGTTGTTGCTCAAAAATAAAACAAAAACGAAAACAAAAACAAATGATGTTTATCAATAACTTGTATAAAAAAAGCCAAAAACTGGTAAAGGATGGCAATCATGTGCCAGGCAGTACACAAATAAATAAAAATCTTAAAATCCCATATACACACATATGTACAAACAAACTTTATAAGTTGTGTGTTTATTCCCATTCTCGAATAAAATATTAAGTGGTACACGTATAAAAACAACCGAACTTTATTTTGTGACATTAAAAAGTTCAAACAAGCAAAATATAAAATACTATGCGCGAGGGCAGCATGGGTATCTTATTATGTTGCGCATTTACAAACTTAAATGCTCACTCGCCTGTCGAATCAACCTCCACTTGCATAGACTGTTCATGAGGACAAATTCCAGCTGGAAAATTTCATTTTCCGCAGTTGCATTTGAATTTGTATTAAATTTAAGCAAACTTCACTTTCTTATGTCAAATTTTATGTTCGAGAAGGTGTTAACAATATAACATAGACACACAGAGAGACATGATTCAGATTTTGACGCTATCAAAATCAAATAAAAATAGACAAAAAAAAAAAAACATTTGAATTTAAATTGTAACGAAATGAGCCACATATCGCTAATAATGTTTTCAAAATCCAAATCATCACAGAAACTGTCATAGTGGCCTAGTCAAGCTTAAACTTCCACCATTGAATTTCTCTGATCAACTAGTATCGATTGGCAGCAAATTTATTTATATAAGAAATATTTCGTAAAATGGCACAATTTTGAAGAAAAATTGCAAAAAATGTAAAAATCATTCGATTGCCTGTAAATTGGCATGATTGAGCCTGCTCTAACCTTACCTAATTATTCACAAATGGAATTGTGCCACATATCACTAACCTTTTGATAACATTGTCTTGTAACTACGGGGACAAGTACATATTAAAATGAAACTTTGTCCAACTCTCCATATATTGTAAAAAATCATTGTTGTTATAAATCTCAACATTTGCTAACTAGGCTGGCCTGTACTAAAATATATTTCTAGTATAAAAATAGATTGAAGCCTTAAGATGTAAATAACTGCTATTACCATTACCGCCATCACCACATTATAGCAGTGGTATGTGGGTGAATGTAATTTCAGCCACTTAAGCAGAAAATTTGTTTACACAAATCTTGAACACATGCATACAAGAGTACAAGGAATGCTCATATGGTAAGTATCCCCATGCACATATATATGTATGTGTGTATATAATTATACGAGTATTACGACGACGCAAATGCATGGCCCTCGAGGTAGGTTAAACATGCGACAAATGCCGACTGTAACAGGACACTTGTACTGAAAACAGAAAACAAGCACTAACTAAGGCAGACAGACAGAGGAGGAATGATTATTGTTGTTTTTCTTCTTCTTCTCTAATTTTGTAATGCGGTTACACAAACCATGCCAACACGATAGGCATTTATACATGAGCGTATTTGTATATGTATGTGTGTTTTTAAGTGTACATTGTTGATATAAAATAAGTCTATACTACCACACAATCTATCCTGTAAGTATAGGGTACACGGTGGCTGTATTTTTCAAGATTTGTTTTAGTAGAATTTTTCACTTATGTTCCTTCTCATACTGTTGTTGTTGTTGTTGTTGTTTCAGACGAGTTTGTTTATCAACAAAACAAAATATACACAACGCACACACACACACACATATATATATACAAACGTCGGTAATTGAAATAAGAAAACAACGCCAACGATAGCATTAAACAGCATACATTAAATATGCACAAACAGCATAGTTCAGCACGTATGAGTAGATATACAAAATTGAAAGCACTCACACACACGTACGTACATGCCACGCATCTATTAAGGCGATTATGTAGAAGAGGTAACATAAGAATGCATGTACGCATGTATGTATATATTTGTATATAGGCAGAGTGCAGCCATGTTTAGGCGGTAGGATAGAAGAGTAGAAACAAACATGGCCAACATGAATAATTGTTGCAGATGCTTGACTTTTAAGTGTACAACATTAACTCTTTTTTTTCTTTTTTCTTGCACTCGTTTTTCTAGTTTTCTCTTAGAAAACAATTTAAGGCGTCTTATGTTTAGTTGTTGCACTGTACTGTAGACATTTTGTACTGGTTTGTTATTTAAGGTGTAGTATCATGTAGAATTTACATTCAAAGCTTATGCACACACGCACATACACACATACATATATATGGTGCATGTAGGCATGTATGCATAGTGGACTGAAGTAGCTTGAAGGAGAGTGTGTTAAAGGTACAGAGAGTACTCTACTTAGTATGTTTATAATACTGTAAACTATGTAGTCTGTGTATGTTGCGTATACTGGACCAACCATTTTATAAAGCCTTTCCTATAACACATGCATTGTGTATACCGACTATGGCAAATTTATGTGTGCATGGATTAGAAATGCAGTCAAACGTCATTGACCAGCAGCAGACTGTGAGAATTGAAAAGAGAGTTAAATAAACTGCCATGTGTGTGTGCAGTCTTGTAATATTATCATGTTTATAGATCAAGTACTTGTTAGCAGCTGTTAAATACAAAAACAACACGAATGAATTAAATTTATTTATATGGCAAACAAAAACAAATACTAAAATAATAGCAAAAACATTTCAATAATACACAAGACATATGCTTTAATCACTAGAACACATAACCCACAGACATGATTTTTGTTTCGTAAGAAAAACGGCTTGGGCGTAGGGGGTGTATTGAGGTTGAAACCTAAACGAATGCAGGGCAGAGAAATTCTTATTTCATTGATTAATTTAGAATCAATAACCATGACCATGTTTGTCACTCTCTCCGTCCATGTCAATTTGTTAATTTATAATTATTAAATAATTAATATTGGAGATGTTTCAAAGAAATTCAGCATAAAAAAATTTTGATCAGCAATTGGTGTAAATTTCAACGAAATATTTCAAAAAATTCGTAAAAAGTTACAGACACAAATAGACAGACATACGGACATGGATATTCATTCTGAATCGATCGATAATTGGATTGGTGAGTGTGGAGAGGATTAAAGTAAGAAATTTTTCCTATTTCGTTACCAATCTAGATGTAATTCGGCATAAAGTTACAGAAGAACCTCGAACACTATACACGATTCATTTGAAAGCTGCCTTGCCTAAGCCTAATAATAATGCAATTAAGTGCCAGTAGGGTAATAAATAGTCATCCTTGGTTAATTGTAACATTTTTACTTGTTTCTTTATTAATAATATGCCAACCATGGCAAGACCGGTTAACTTAATTCGGTAATGTAAACCACATACGTTGGCACATATGTTCATACATACTCGTATATACAACAACAAAAACATGCAAAGATTTTAATATTAAATTACTAAAATTGCAACTGAAACGACATGTTTGTGCATACAAACCCACCACACATGCCAAACGTATATAATGTCGTATCTGTATCTGAGATGTCAGCACCAATGAAATTGAAAATATACACAAAGGAGTGGAAATGCAGAAATATAAAAATAATACAACAACAATAATAACAACAAAACCAAACAGAAAAAGCCAAATACAATACAAACAAGTCTCTTCATCAGACGGTAAATAAAAAAAAAAAAAACAAAACAAAAAATAAGTACGTCGGGTAATAATAACAAAAAATAAAAAACAAAACAAAAAACCAGTTCATTAATATTATATGTACGACTCACTAACCTAGAAAATGGCCAAACCAACAACTGTGATGCGACTGTACACCTCCACCTAAGAGTATTAAACGTCAGTTTGAAGCATTTAAAATTCTTTACAATACTTTTACAAAATAAAAGCTACAACAGTAGAGAGAAAATTATTCATATGATGAATGCAAATTTATTTAGATTTTAAACTCTGAAAATGGTTCAATGTCAACATCTGATCATCTTTTCTTAATAATAATTTTCTATTTAAAGGTTTTCGTGAATGAATGGCATCAATAGAACAAAATGTGGTATGTAGAGGTCTTGCAATAAACAATGACATATAATGGCTGCGTTGACGTTGTTTAATTTGTCTTCATTATGGCAATGCATCAATCATTTAAATTTAAATGCATAGGAATTATGTTGTTGACTAATAACAATTTTTACAAATTTGAAATCTCAAAAACGCTTCTAATTATTATATACAAAATATGGTCGCGGCAAACACCCAATTATGCCTAATAATACAAGATGAAATTTAGACAAAATAAGATTTCTTCTATATTGTGGACGCATTTGTTTTGTGATTATGTCCATTTTTTAAGCTCTATGACTTAATTTTTGGCAAGGCTTTGACCAATTTTGCTCAATTTAAATTTTTTTTGAGATATCTTAAACCCTGTAGCCTGTAAGTTGTATAAAAAATAGTTGGACCGACAGACATTATTAAAAATCAATGCACAAATGCTTTGCCAAGATAATTCGCAAGAGTGAAATGTGTAAACATTATTTCCTAATCACCGTTATATAGAAGGAGGTTCTAAAAATGGTGCAATCTGGCCAATTGACTACTTTTCACTAAATTATTGCCACTAAAAACTGACAAAAATATTAAGAATTAAGAAGAATAAGAATAGACGCTTTTATGGAAAGAGATTTTCAAAATAGTTTAATTCGATCCATTTTCAATAGAGTTCTTCTTTGGCCCAATATATGTTCTATAACAAAATTCAATGAAATATTTCAAAAAAACTGCGACCTGTAGCTTAAGCATAAAATATCATGGACAGACAGACAGATAGACAAATTAATTGTATCCTTTGGCTTGGGAGTGGTATAGGGTATAATCATACATTTTTACAATACCACAAATAAACATGACGAAAGATATCATAATCAATCCAAGTTTATATATATCTATACACATTTACACACACATCCCATAAGCTGGGAGCAATGTTTAATTAAATCTTTATGCTAATTAACATTAAAATTGTGTAATTGTCAATAACAACAAAACCAATAACACAAATAAAATAACAACAAAAACCACCACAACAGAAAAAAAAAGCCTTTATCAGCGTAAGCACATGCATATGATAACCGTAACGGAACAAACACAAACAAAACACATCAACAATATTAACAATTACAAAAATTATATACAACTGTAAATTGTACAACAAAATACAAAGAAAACAACAACAACAACAACAACAACAACAACAAACAACAAAACACCATTATATAAATTAAATTCATAAATAAATTAATTGATTTCATGGTATAGTTAAATGCACATCACACACAAACATTGCAGTTACACGGCAAAAGTGTTAGCGAATAAACTAACACTCAATATACAAACATTGCAATTTATATTTATGAAACACATCCAAACACACATATATACATTTATATTTATATATATATTCAATGCGATAGCGCGTGGATAACTAATTCAATTATACAGCCACAATTTACAGGTCAGAACCATCAATACATAAACACAAATATACCATGAAGAGATACAGTGTGAACCTGTCCATATATAACATAAACACACATACAAACATATATAAAATTAAACATACAAAAAAAAAAAAACACTTTTCAATTATAATTAAGTAATCACACAATACTATTATGGGGAAAAAAAACTGAACATTAAATCAACAAATAGGCCTGCGCATACAAGGCATAAACACACACACACACAAATTCATCCATCTTATGGGTAAATATTGATAGTTAATAAGTTTTATAGCTCAGTGCAACATAATCAATTTATTAATGCAAATTAAATACAAGAGCATTCCCTGCATCCCAAAGCATATTTACCCACAGAGCGGGTTCTATGCTTTGCTTTGTTGTTATATTTGTTTTTTATGTGTACAAATATGTATTTAATGATAAATGCTATGCATAATATGAATGTATCATAAATAAGTGATTGAAACTTTATGCAGCAACAATTGACACTTGTTGAAGTTTGAGCGCATATGTATGCAAAATTGAAGGCACATTAAAAAACGTTAAACATGTATTGAGTCTAATTGTTTCATTGTTTATATCTTGCTATAACCGACCATGCCCATTATTGGCCGATGGCAGCGTGACTGCGTGTAAAAACTATAAAATGTTTGTAAAAAATTCAAGCTCAATATCTTAAAATTTAAGCCCGTGAGAATGCCAACAACAGCCATATATGTATATATATCTGACAGACATGTTTGTCTAGATAGACTAAGTTTTTGCAGGATCGCTACATAAATTGAAAAATTGAACAATTTGATTCATCCGAAGTAGTTGTCATTTAATGAAGCTTTTATTTTCTTGATTATTCCCACCCCACCTACGTATAAATATTCTTGATCAGCATCAATATCTGAGTCGTTGTAAGGTACTTTAACCAAATTTATTTTTTTTACTTCTTATCACGCTACTACTTAAATCAAAACTTCAAAAACTTGGATGAACACTTTTGCACAAAATTGTCAGAATTGATGGATTAGTGTTTGATCACGTTATTTTGATTCAAAGACGACTCTTTCCACATTACTCCCTTCACAAACAATTCAAAACAAATCAAACAAACAAACGTTTGTATTGTAACAAGTTTGATTCGTTTAATCGTTTTACTTTCAGAAAAAAAAAAAACTGCATGACAACGGTACATTGTGCTCTCTTCTGAAAGCTTCTTTTATGTAATAATGATGATGATGATGATGATGATGATTTACAAAGTTGTTAAGGAACGGGTGCCGACTCACTTTTTTTTTTTTTTTGGTGATTATGAATATTGTGAACACAAACCAGGTGCTTAAAAATACATTTATTCCAAATGACTGTAATCTCTAGTGACACAATAAATAATTGAAGTTTCATTTTGAGACTTGTCAGAAAATTTACAATAGAGAACTTAGATAAAGTACACATCGTTGTATATTGTTATTGTTTTTGGGTGGGTGCACATATCAACAAATGCACGCACACAAGCAACAACAACAAAAACAAAAATCCTTTCCAAAATTACTTAAAGTTCACAGTTTTCTGTTTGTCTTTATTATAATCATACAAGTAACGGCATGTGTATGAGTGTGTATATGATTTTTATGAAAGCAAATTATTACACAAGCTATGTTGTTATGTTGTGTTGTTGTTGTTACGTTTTTGTTGTTCCCTTCTTTTCGGGCACCAAAAATATTTTCTAGTATTTTTTATTTATTTAACATTTATATACATACATACATATATATATATATATAAACAGTAATACACACACAGGCACACACACACACGTACATTTCATATCGTTGTTGGGGGTACAGTTTGTAGACACAATATATGTGACATACACACACACACATAGAGAAGTGTTTGGTAAATATTTGCATACCATTATAACTTTGGCTTTAACGAAGGATGCAAAATGTAAATAAAAACGTGGTAAAATGCTAGTAAACACAACACATTTAAATGCAAAAATTATATAAAATGTAGATATGTCCCTTCAATGCAATATATTATACTACAGGCAGGCGGACGTCTATATATATATATATGTGTGTGTGTTTGTAATGCATTTAAGTGCTTATGAATGCTTCACAGAAAAACACAGAATTATAGGTAAACTCCTCTGGGGCAATCATTAAACCCTACATATTTTTTTTCTTTTCTACTTTCAAACATACAGCTGCAGCAGACAGTGTACACTACGATGCACATAACTTGTAGAACTGCTCTGAAGAGCCTTTATAAACAAAATATCTTGATTGGTACATAATTCTCTTGAAATGATGCGAGGAGCGTGTAAAAAAGTTTCATAAGAAGTGAATATTTAAGGCTGTGGGCGTGGCAATTGGCACATTTTGCCAATTTAAACAGAATGACAAACTTAATATACCCGCCACTTAATGTGAAAATCAGCCGCTTGCTTTCACTTTTCAGTATTTCATCCTATTATTCTTTACTTCAACTAATGCAAATTATATAGGAAATGAAAGGAAAAAGGATGCACTTTTTAAACATTTATACTATACTTAACTTTATAATCACTTTTTTCAAGAAAGTCTTCACTTTCCCTCAAAAAAAAAAAGAAAAAGATGCATTTTTAATTATCTTTAATAAATACTTGATCAGGATACCGGAGGATATAGTGTTATGTAAAAATTAAAAGATTCAACAAATGCTTATTTTGTTTAGATTTTCTACAACTACCGATACTGAAGATTTGAACCCTAAATTCGAACCCTCCGAATATCAAACTTTTGACATATTTTCTTTTAAAAGAGTGCAGTAATAGGAGTTTGTGTAGTATACATATAAATATGTTTAATATGAGTATTTATATTTTATCATATTATACGTATTAAAGACAATTCTGGACAATTGCAATATGTTACATACATAGATACCTACGTACAATATATTCATTCATATATAAAATTTAAAATAAACTTCATAAGAGACGAAATGAAAACACGAAATTTTTAGTTTAAACTGAAATCTGAAATACCCCTCAGATCTCTATATAAACAGTGGGCGTGGCGGGTATTTGATTAGGTTCTCTTACATAACAACGAACAAGTCAAATTCTACTCTAAATAAAGTTTTTGCAACCTGTCAATGTGTCTGGTTTGCGACTACGACCTATTTTGGTATTTTGGGTGGATGCTATAATTACAAGTTTGTATGAATTTATGAAAAATTTAGATAAATTTGCATAGATTATGGATGGAATATGGGCGTGGCAATTGACAAACTTTACCATTTATAAGTAGCACCCAGGCTCTTAGCATCTTAACAATTGGAATGAGAATATAAGAATATTAGCAACGGACAGAAGCAGCTGTCGATACGTCCAAATTAACTGAGATTTTAGTGCTAATGAAGAATGCATTGCAGGGTCTCTGGACTAATATTACAAAAAGAATAACAAACTAAGTATACTCTCTGTCTTATAAGGCTATTTGAATTTACATATGCATTTAATCATGTTGGTCGGTATGTGTGGTTTGAGTCATATGATATATTTGAAGATTTAAAAATTGTAATATACTGGTATCTGCTAATATACATATGCATGTAGTATATATATATAATTTTTTGTTTGCCCAAAATGATTTACAATTATATAAAATTACAAATTTTCGTAAAACTTGTTCAACTTCTATAATATTAAAAACTTTTCGTCTACAATATATTTTGGTCAGAATTTAATAAAGTGAAACAAAATTTTTCATAAAAATTAAAGTTAGCCTGAGTTTTATCACAGATGAAAGAAAATTTTTATCATTTTCGTTTCGTTCGGAATAAAATCACTGCAGTAATCTACAGCAATTGAAATCTACATGGGGTTTGGCATTCTTTACACGGAAATATTATAACATGTGAAAAAATATATTTGGCTAAATTTTGAACACCTGCCATTGATGCACGAAAGCTTCCCGAGGACTATATACATTTATGTCAACATAGCTTCTGCAGAAATACGGAAAAGTTGCCTCATTTTTAGTTTTGATTTTGCCCAATAAGAAGACTTCTGTCAAGTTTACAATCGATATCTTAATGTTTACGATGAGGAGAGTGATTACTTTCGGACACACATGACAGACAAAAGCAGGTTATATCATATATATATGCTTTTCATGTGCTTTTCATATATTAATGTTTTCGTTTGTTTAAGCATTACCCAACTAGTTACGAAATAATTATATTAAAAAAAGCGGTAAATCTACTTTATATATATATCTGGTCTATATACAACGACTGACTGACGCACATTTATAAAGCACGTATGGTCAAGCAGGAAGCTATTGTATTGAATCCATAATCAAACTTTATGTTTTTAAACTTATTATGAGAAATTGTTGCTAATGCTTGCGCAATTTGTGTGTTGTGTGTGGCTTGTAATGTTCTATTCATTGTGCCAACCCGTTATATCATTGGTTTAATTTTTAATTTTTTCTTAGAAAGGAATTTATAAATTAAAAAAATTGAATTAAATCAATCAATACGAGAATATATCAATAATTTTATATCGAAAGTTTTGCAAGAAATTTCCTGGCATGTTAATAATCGTAATACTCTCTCAGTGACGAGAGCATAATAAGTTTGTTCATTCGTTTGCAATTTTTGGAAGGAAACAGCGGATACCGAACAAACACAACAGTAAAAAATAAGCCGATCGAGATATGTGTGTCCGTATGTTCTTCTGTTGTTGGGAGGAAATTTTTAAACTGATCGCCATTTAAATTGAGTAAAATCGGTTGAGATCCACGCTCTTAATCAAGAAAAATTTATCCCTCTACAGCAAAGGTTGATGCATAAAGTCGCAGTTAAGTATGTGCACTAATAAATGAAGCATACATCGATCTGCCAAAAATGATTTTAGTTAGATGACAGATATGCTCACAATTTACAAAAACCTCTTTTGGAACTCAAATTTCTTATTTCACGCCCTTATAACAAGTAGTGCCTTCTTAATAAGTTCAGGTCATTGCCGTTTATATTCATCTGAAAAAATCTATTACAAGTTACTTCGTAAAAAAGCATTATATGGGAAGGAGTTCTAAATATGATCCAATCGGGTCCAAATTTGCCACAATCACACCTTACGGCACTTAACTATTATTCATGAAGTTTTGTCAAAAGATTATAAATTTTCGTCACAGAGAGACTTACTTCAAAAACTAGCGTTAAGTACAAATCTGTGGCTCAAGATATACATTTTTATCAAATTTCATTGAAATATCTTAAACACAAACATACATGCGCACAAACTTAATATACTGTTTGCCTGAAGTGGTGCCGGGTATAAATTTCAATTGTTTAAAGCTCAAGGTTATTAACATTGATCTTTCTTTCTAAATTTTTTACTATTTATGTATTTATGTCATTGCCACTAAAACACGCATAAAGTTTATTCGAAACTCTGGCTCTTTTATTAACTTATTATCATACAAAAACCATCAATACTGACCTAGAAAATTCCAAAAAACATAAAATAAAATCAAATTAAACTAAATTTATTTTAATGATTTCTATTAAGTAAAAAAAGAAACCTCGGAAAGTGAAAAGATATCCTCCCAAGTTAAAGGTTAATTAACTGTCAAAAAAAAAAAAAAAATAAATAAATTAAAATTAAAATATAAAAGTATATAAAAATGAATTATTAATAAAGCTTAAAGAGTACAATCGTAAATTCAGTGCCAATGTCAGTGCGAATATAACATCCGCTTGAAAAATCTCAACTCAACACGAGTATTTTCATAATATTTAGTACAACGTGTTAAAAATTTTCATACAAGTAGATGCCAGACTGACGAGCCGAATGGTAGTGCAACAAGTTTTTATGCATGCTATAGTGCTTTGCACTTACGGTAATTAAAATTCCAATGAAATCAGCTTTTTTTTGTATTTGGTATGTTTAGAGTGGAACCAAAACAAAAACAACATCCAATCTTTTTTTTTTTTTTTTGAGGTTATTTTTATTGCAGACACATTCCAACGTCCAGTTAATCTTATTATTATTATTAAAATAAATTCCATCATTAACAGCAGCATTCAACCATATACACTAACAACGAAGCACAATATTAGGGTATTCGCTAGTGAAAGATATCCGCAAAATATTCATTTTGCAAAAGCAAATATTTCGTACAAGCATTTGTTTTTTGGTTTCTATTTAACAATTTCGGCAATTCTTGGTAAAAATGATATTTGGTGTTCTTATAAACTATTGATATGGAAAAAGGGGACATTTTCGAAAAACTTTTTTGTCGCACATTCATACAAGTTTGTATTACACAAAACAAACACCTTTAGAGAATACGATAAGGTCTCTGCCACGCCCTTTTTTTAACTTTTTAATCTCTGCAAAGATTTCGAATGGTCACACCCAAATGTTTTTACCTTTAATTATTTATTAATACGTAAAATGCAAGTGAGAAAATTAAAGAAAACAAAACAAAAACAAAAATGAGCAAACAATTAATCTCAGAATAATAAAAAAATACAAAAAAATAAGTAAAAAACAATTGGTCTCGAAGAAGTATTTGGTAAAATGTATATAATAAGGAATGTAAAACAAAAAAAATTTGAAAAGAAGTAAAGTGAAGTGCAGTGAAGTGAAGTGAATTTCAACTCGTACGCTGAACTGCAAGTGGTCGCTCTATTGTTCATTCATGTTTTTCCATTACTTCACTTACTTACTATTCCATTGTTATACATACACACACACACACACACACATACATACATACATAGATTCGATCTTTGCGCTATTACGAGTAGGATACATACCAACAACAATGTAACTATAAACACAACATTGTATCACGAAACATATTATCGCTGCTTCTGTATATATTCGCGGATATATTTTCACACACACAACTTATTGCACAACTGCAACAACAATAAATATTATCCAAGACCATGGCTTGAGGTTTCTTTTTTATTTTATAATTTTACACAATCGTTCATTTAATTTGTACAAGTGTGTGTGTGTGTGTGTGTGTATGATAAATATATAAGTGTGTTAAGATGCATTTTTAACTACTTGAAGAAAAATCATCCAATATAAGTTATATACATATATGATACAAATTGTTATTATTAATATTATATTAAGCATGAATGTATTATGCATGCAATCATTAGACTTTGAAATCATTATCTCCTGGGAAAAATCATTATTCATGACTTTCGGTGATGAGCATTCTTACATGTGATGAAAGACTACGTTTCATACAAGAAAGAAAATTCAAATGATTTTTACAAATTCAAGTGATTGAATGATGGAAAATGGTTAAGAAATGATGTATACGTTGTAAGATCATTAGATTGCTTTTTAATGATTGGTAACAAACTAGGTATACCTTAATGTTATAGACAGGTTTAAAGCTATACCAACATATCTAAGTTGTGTGCCTAGGTTTGTGATGAAATCTTAAAAACCTGAAAGAATAATAATAATTCACACTTGAGTTAAGCGGACGGATGTACAGACAAACGAATATGTTTTTAAAAATGGTTAGATGGACACGTATAAATTGATTTAGAAAATGATTCTATATTAATGGACATAGGCATTTACCGAAATCATTATTTAAATAGGTTTAATTAAAAATCATATTGATTTGTCTATGCGTCCGTCTTTTTGGAGTGTGATTTTCTAATTAAGTGGAATGTTAATGAAATGGACAGACAGATATATGTAATTTGGTTTAAAAAAGATATCATATACAAACATACATACATAGCAAAAAGCATGAATGAATAAAGTCTATTTAAGCATTTCCTTTACCTTGCAATGGGCAGCTAGACATATTTAAATTGATTCGGAAAATGATTTTCATAAAACATATTAAACATTCTATTTACATATTTGTTAATGATTCTTTCATTTAAAATCTAATTTCATATGTTTCTTGTTACTCCTAAAATGAATTTACTTTGAAACTTTACTTATTTGAAACTAGTTTTCTTCGGGGCTTTACATAAGATCAAGGCGCCCTCTATCTGTGTGAGCACTTTCAAATTAAAAACCTTTACATTAATCTCTTAGATCGAAAATAAATATTTTCATTTTGAATTTTGTCTAAATTTGTGACGTTAATATAAGAGACGTTAAGGAAGAACCTCTTACACCCACTTTTTTATATAAAATCTTATCATTAAAAAATTAAATAGAATAATAAAAAGGAAATTTTTTTTAAAATCCGGACATGTGTGAACATATTTCTCCATTTTCAGAGGTGTTTTCATCCGCCCGTTTGCTGTAATGCTTTCTTAAATATTATGCACATTATTTTTTTTTTAATTTCCATTAAATTTGGCATAAACGAATCCTATTTGAATTGTAATCATTTGTACTCTATATTGTTTGAGGCCATTGCTTCTTATACAACTTTTTATGTCATTCCATAATGAATTGGGATAATTATTAGGATTTTTCAGTGAATCTTGTTACAGAACACTTTCCAGTCCCGTAGGAATATGAAATATTTTCTAAAGTTAGTAAAATATTCTCTGTTATGGGAGTTTCTTTAAGATGTTTTAGAACAAATCTCGCATGCGAGAAAAAAGTTTTCCTTTGAAACTTCTTGTTTATTTTAAAACAAAATAAGATAAATACAATAAAATGTGTGATTAGGTTTTGTAGTGTCACGTTTTTTCATGATTTTAAAGAATCACACGCTATCGTAAGCAACTGCCCTGTCAAGAAAATATTTTTTAGTTTACAAAATATAGCTTGAAAGCATAACTAGGACCTACAATTGTTATATTTCAATTAATAAAATCGAAATAAGAAAAAAGAAGGTTTAATCACATTTCACAAACAAGTCTGGGTACAATTTTTTCTAAAGTGATTCTTGGAAATATTTTCTTTCATTGTATTTAATATTTGCAAAACGTCAATTAGAATAGAATATAAAAAAAATGTACAATTTAACACAATTTGCAACCTTTTATAAACACATAAATTATTGTTTTACTATTCCCATGAGCAATTGCATCGTTTTCATTTCTATCAAATTTTTGTTTTTCTCTCTCTTTTTTTATTGTTATAAATAAATATATTGTACATGACACTGTTACGTTGGGTTTCGTATTCTATTATATCAGTTGATATGTATGATATGTGGGTGGAAAGAAATACCTACCGGCTCCCAAAAATGCAACAAACACAATCACAAACTTATTCATTTTTGTATTTCAATATAACGTGAGGAAACTTTTCTAAACAGCTTTCAGTCCAGAGTATGGAACAATTGAGAAATCCAAATCTATTTCGTAAAGATACGTTTAATAATATTTTTTTATTGCTTGCGACAACGCGAAACACTCGAACCGACTGTGTGTGGTTGCCGGGCTGACATTCGCTTTTTATACCGCTGCAATGGTGCGCACGCGTGCCTGAGCGATAAACATAGCAAAAAATGTCGCTAGCACATCCAGTTGTGTATCGATTCCCAACGCAACAAATGCAGCCGCAACTCTCTGCAATAAGAGGCGATATAACGGTTGATGTTACATTTACTGTTAATGTCACTGCTGTTGTTACTGCTGCTGCTGCCTCTGATACTTGTGCTGCTCACGTCCTTTTTTAACGTACTCGCTTACCACATAAACAAAACTTTGATGGAAGAAAAAAAGTTGTAAAAAACAAGAAAAACTCTGCTCAATTGTGCCAAGAAAACACTCACATCGAGAGTGTATATGTTACAAGAGTGGTGTAGTGTGGTGGATACAAAATATTACTCATAAATAATTTAACTAAAGCAACTACTTACCACGTATAACGTGTTAATACCACGTAAACTACTCATGTGTGCATAAAATTTATTTATGTTGTTGTTGTTGTAGCTCCCTACTCAACTCAGTTTAGCTCAACAAGTAATGACGGTTGTTGTTTGAACGCGTTACCAAGACCGTTAACTATCCGTTAGCTGTTGGCTTAACTTTGTTAGCAAAACTTTAATAATAAATAAACGTTGTATGTACACGCCAATGATAACACGTCACATTCAATATCGTGTGTGTGCTGTTATTCAATTTATTTTCAATATTTTTTTTCTACACTCTTTATACTTTTTACAAACGATGTAAGATAAGGATGAACAAATTCTTTTGTTAGATTTTAAAAATGTCTTTTTTTTAAATTATTTTCCAAGTTGGATTACTCAGATTCATGTATTGGTTGGTAATAGATTGCATATCTACGCTTTCTGCTCAATACACGTTGATTGCTAAACTTAGTGTGTGTTGACATTTAAGCGAACCATATATCATTTCCTTGTACAATGTATTAAAAATAAATTCATTTATTTTCCTTAAGCTTCATACAAATATTTAGCATTCGGTAATCAAAAGCTACTGCACAACCTTTATAGTTGTGCATAAGATTTATCAATTTTTAATTTATTTTAAAATTTAATTTTATACGCATCGATAAGAGCAACATTTCGCAACTGATAGACCACGACTCCAGGAAGATGCCTGAAAGACAATTGATTTTAAATTAAAAACCATCAAGTATGACAAAAGAACAGAAAATTAATAGAGTTGTGATAGAGGGGGTCGCGATTTTGAAAGGGTTGAGAAACTATGGCTTAGACTCTGCAAACATAAGACTACTTCAGCATCCAATACGTCCTAAAATCTTGTTTGTCCCGTTTGTCTCGTCTCGTCTCGTCTCGCACGTCTATCCGAGGGCACTTCATTTAAATCACTCTTAGTAGATGTCATAAATTAAAAGCATGAATGTATTGGCATTTAATAGCATTTAAGAAATGCACATATAAATTAAAAATTTATTGCGATTGCTATACATTTTAAGCACAAATGTATGAACGTCATGCAAATGGCACCTGAGCGAAAAAGTTGGATTGTGTTTAAATATAGAAAATTAAATCAACACGCCAAGAACAAGTTAATGAATATTATTATGTATAATGAAGAGAACGACAGCGTGCGAGTAGTGCTTCAAGACAACAATAAAACCGGTTTAAAATGTGATTCAAGGTTTCGGTATGCAGGAAGAACATTCATATAAGATACATGTCATGTTCTTTTAACCGTGTATGCACTTGTTATCGTAGATGATTATGAAAGTGACATATCGATGAAGTGCTACCATATTATTACCCCCTGAAAGTATATGAAACAGAAATGACGCCATTATGATTATGACGTTAAGCATTTAAGCAGAGCTCCTTAATCTTAATCAGTTTGTAACGTTACCTCAACAACATCCCATCAACAACTACCATAATAGAGAACACATGCAACGCTTCATTACATTTTCTGGTAATCTGTTTGCATATTTTGAATGTAACTTCATCTGTCCACTAGTGTCGAGAGTAACCCTCTCGTTGCAGCTAAACAAAGTAAATGAAAATGAAAGCAAAAGCAAACTAACTTGTCAGAGTAGCTTTTGCTTTCAGTAGTCAATTGTTGTATATACCGAGAATGATTTAAATTTATATAAACAATATTTGCATATATAGCAAGGGTAACATATAGCCGCTTATAGAGGCATATAAAGTTTAAACGCTGAAATATGTAAAGGTCTGTAATATTACAATAAAAAGCTGTCACACCAGATAAGTAAGTAACAACATTAAATTGGGCTTGGGTCAAATCTGAAGTACCCTGCTCGTGTATGTGTATACAGTGGGCGCTCTGCAACAATGCATATAATACGAATCCACGTATATGTCAGATTTGCCATACAAAAGATTTTTTATAAATAGTGCGCGTAACCACGCCTACACTAATAATAATACACATCGGTGAATGCCTTAATTACAACTTCATAGATTTTTATTTTTATGGTTTTGACAAATTATTGTCGATTGTGGGCGTGGCAATTACCCAATTTTAATAATAGAAATATCATAATTTCGAACTTTTGAACAATATTTAAAAATTAACAACTAGGAGAGTTTGCCGTCATCACTAAAGTGGAGAGTATCGAAACCCAACAGCCGAAGAAAACATGAAAAATAAAAATTTTGTTGTCTGTATAACGAGCCGCGAAACGCTAAGCTGACAAAATCTGTGTGTATGTGGGTATGAAATCTTCATAATCTCATATCGGTTATGCACCACAGCACAAGAGCGCATACGGCTTTCAACCTCTATATATAGTTCAGTCAACAAAAAAATGTGGTGATTGCAAATAGTTCAGAGCAACCAATTCAGGCTTTGCCAGCACATTTGACTGCTGTGGAATTCATATTGTTAACAGTGCAGCCAATGACCAATAAAATTGGCTCCAAGCACAATATTTGCTATGTTTTCAACTCATTGCTTGATACAAAATATATCAACATACACATACATACATACCTACATATTCCAGTAACTTTTTAAATGTGTCTCTAATGTAGGTGATTTCAACAGAAATGCAATCACTCACTCACTCACTCACTCACATTTGTACAAGTGTTGAATGTTTTCAGTTTTATTACATTTTTGTTGTTGTTTTGTTTAAAATATTGGAAAAAGAAACAAAAGTATTATGAAATCACAATAAACCATAAAAAATACGTAAAAACCATAACCATCACCATCACCGTCAGTCACTCCAGTGCCAGTCAAAGTTTAATTTGAACTCTTCGTATGCAATCTTTATAGGTTGCTTGACAACAATCTTTTAAAGCACAAAAATTAAGTAGCTCGCACGCATGTGTAAGTACAGGTTTGTCTATGTGTGTCATTGCAAGGCGTGCACACCTATTTCTCCTACAACACACAACAACTGCTTTGAACTGTTTTTTGATTTGCATTGTTGAACTAACCAGTTCCTCTGATCTTCAATGGAGACTCAAAATGTTTATTATTTCAGGTTTTTTTTCTTTCTTTTCTATTTTGAGTTATTAAACTAAATTACTAGTTACGTTAGTAGAGGACAGAAGTTAACCTTGACTGAAGTATTCAACGGTGCAAATATGTGCTTCAATTAAATTCTAAGGTACGTACCATGGCTTAACAGTAAGGTACGAGTAGAGTCCAAGGGTACAATGTATAATCATAACAGTTTCTAGAGTTAACTCTTCGATTTGCGGCTTACGGCATTTCGAATATTTTTTTCACAACATTCAATTAAGAAATAAGCAAAACTTTATGAACCCATGATTTTAATCACCAATTAAAAATGTTAGCGAGTAAAAAAAACCATATTGACCTAAAAATGAAAATTTTATACACCATCCGTATGTAGATAGGAACAAGGGGCGTGGCAGGCACATTAATTGTATTGCACTTCAAATTTTACGAATAAGGTTTTTCGTAAATGGTTTTTGACAAAACTCTTGTGCAGGTAAACCGATTTTTGTCGATTGTATTGTGACCCTTGATCGATTTTTCGATATTAGAAAAGCTTTGTATCTCAATATTTACTAGCGCGAAAGTGCCAAGAATATGGACGTACGGACAAACATATCTATTTCGACTCAGATCAAGAATATTTACATACTTTGTAGGGTCTCTGACACCTCTCCCTGGACATTGCAAAAGGAATGATAAACTTAGTATACCACCCATCTTATGTGGAGGATACAAAAACTGTGTTTATATATTTCACTGAAGTTTTATTGTTTTGTAACAACTTGGTAACCGTTAACGAGCACATTTGCCTTTAATTCACGCTCTTAAGTTTTATTTGTTAAATTCAAAATTTTTCAAAAACTCACAACATATAATTAACTTAGTTTAATTGAATTTGAAAATAATATGAAATAGAGGTCAATTGCTGGTATCTGACTGAATTTCGGAGTATGTTAGAAATAATTTCATCACAAATAACTGACTGCAGCAATTTCGAAATATGCTCGAATTGAATTCTGAGTGCAATTTTTAGAGATTTGAGAGAGTTTGGAATAGATCCGCTGTGTAATTAAGGTGGGAGTCATGAAGATCTAAAGTTAATGTCATCAGATCCGCCTTCCTCTTATGTGGAAGGTATAAAAAAATAATTTTACATAAAGAACAATTTTCAGTTTTTAATTGATCATTATAATTATTACGTCATCAAATATTTTTAATAATTGAAGCTTATACAATAGTTTACAGAGGTCTTTGTAGGCAACTCTACGAATTAGGCTCTCAGAGTCATGTGAGTCTCTCGCAATAGCCCCCATTGACTTTGCAGGACTTTCGTTAACAATCTCTTGCACTTGTTGAACAAATTATATATTTCCAGTATTGACC
This sequence comes from Crataerina pallida, assembly GCA_949710015.1. Classification (NCBI taxonomy): domain Eukaryota; kingdom Metazoa; phylum Arthropoda; class Insecta; order Diptera; family Hippoboscidae; genus Crataerina; species Crataerina pallida. Next base: position 1,963,759 of record OX453290.1, on the reverse strand, counting down.
GAAGGTTTATATATATCGATATGGTTGTTAATTGTATAAAAATTTTATTATTGAACTAATTAGAGAATAATTACATCACGAAAATTGTTATGAAAAAAACCGAAAGAGCAAATGAAAAATTTGACATTAATATGATATTCAAAAAATCATTTTTATGAATATGGAGCCGGCACATAAAACGTGTTTTTTTTCTTTTTCGTTTTCTTTTTCTTTCTTACCAAATAAATTGAAAATTATTTCTAAATTATAATAATATGTTAGTGGTAGTGAGTAATTTTTAGAAAACAAAAAAAAAAAACTACAAAAAAACGGGATTGCCAGTCCAACACTCCTTTACTCCCTTCTGAATGGCAGCAATATTGAGGAGAGGTTGAGAGTGGGTTTTGCAACTTTTCGCTAAAAATACATAAACAAAAGTCGGTCAAGACCGACCATTTAATACCCTAATCCACTTGATTGTACAAATAGTGCTACAAGTAAGGGGGTCTAAAAATAGCCCGATCTGGTTCTCAATTGGCCAAATGATGGGGACAACTATTTAGAATTGCATCATTTCATAGTAATTTAATATTCTTCTAAAGTGTGGGGAAGGTTCTAAAAAAGGTCCAAATCGGTCCATCTGCAATATGTTTTTGTGCAAAATTTCATCATAATAGCTCAAATTAATTAATTAAAATTAGCTTGTGAAAACATTTACATAAATTAAATTAAATGTAGGTGTGGCATTAATTGGTTGGTTACAAATATCCGCTCGTGCTTAATGTACCCTTTGCCCAAGTGGTGCTAGGCATAAATTTGAATAAATGCATGTGTTTAAATATAATTCAACAAAAAATTATCTCCGTCTACCCAACTAAACCGCAAAATTTGTCAAACCATTTGCGGAATACTGCTGGAAAACTGCATTCACTGCATTCACTCCACAGCAATGTATTGACAATACAATCGATTCTAGAAAAATGTGAAATGACTTAAGTGTTTTTTATACATTTCTCGTCACGTATGTACGTACAATTTATACATTTTATTGATTAGCAACCATAAGAAACCGGATTTGTAGCTGGTGACCAACAAACAACTATTTAGCGGTAAAAATTCTTTATGCATTGCTAAGCTGGCCAGACACCAGTTCATTTAACCGTACACACATCCATACAAACTCAACACAAGCGAAAATATGTTAGAATACGAGTTAAAAGAAAATCAATAATAAACAAAATATAAAACAATAGAGCGGGCGTTTGAAAAGCCAAAGACTTTAAGTAGAATGCACTTTACCTCTCAACTAAAACTGTAACTGCACATGTCTTAACATCTCTGCTGTAGTCAACAATTACATACCGTTGTATCATGTATGTAATCATGGGTATAATGGAAACAAAGAAAACTTCAATGCAAATAAATGAAAAAAAAACGCTGCAATTTCAATATACTGTTATGATTATGTATGTCAGTATGTGTGTGTATATATAAACAATTTGAGTAAGTTGAACACGTTTAGATTAACAATAAAATGGTTTAAAAAGAAACACAATTTTGATATATTCCGTAAATTACACACGGCACACAGCACAACTTTGTCACTTATTCTGTTTTGATTGTTTGTCTGTCTGTCCGACCGTACATTATAAATGTCGTATAAACTGGCTGCACAATCATGTTTGTGGAACGTGGATGTATGACGGGTGTGTCTGCTAACGTGAAACTTGCCTTCCGTTGCACTGCAAAGAAAGCCTTATTTTATAACTTAGATTTATATTTATAAACATATGTGCTGAGATATGCTTGCACAGTTTATATTTTATCATCGACATAGTTTTGTAATGACTGTAACTTCATTATTGTTTAACATTAAGTAGGAGCTAATTCAACACTAACACTTACAAAGCTGGGTAGAATTTACACCAAATGTGTTTTGGTTTTGTATTTTTAGTCTGTTGTTTAACAGGTTGAAATACTAATTTGAAGTAAAAAGAATTGTGTTTAAAGAATTCCGTCTAAATTAAAAACACACACCCTTCACATCTAAATACGAGCATAAGGCGTGGCAAATATATGATTACTATTAGTATTATTACATATTAAGTTGAAGTTGACTTTTAGGCTATATATGGTTTTTTTGTAAAGTGTAGGCGTGTCTGTTATCCGATTGCACCCATTTTTGGCACTTCGCTTAATGGGATAATTATAGATATATATTTTAAAATTTAAGTTGTGGCATATATGTGTCGAGTGAGCGTGGCTCTTGATTGAATCCATTTTAAATAGCGCGCAGAAATCAAAAGTGCCTGTTTTTAAACGCCACCCACCCTTGGTAATTTACTTGACAATTACAAAATCATTACGAATCCGCTCAAATGATAATGCACAGCGATTATTTCATACTCTGCCTAAAAAACAATCATAACTATAAATATCTCAAATATTGTTAAATTTATTGGACAATGGAAGGAAAGCCCCTTTTGAATCAGTTTTGGTGCTATGGAACTAGGCGTGACCCAATCTAAACTAAATTCTTGATACATTCATTTACATGTCTCTGGTTCCTTAATAAATAATGTTGTAAAGATGCACTTGAGTTTTACAACTTGTTAATTTTCTTGCAAACATTAAGTGTGTAGTGTGTAGTGTGTAGTGAGTGCCTTTTTACTAGCAGTTATATAATTTTTTATTAACATAGTAACACACTTAAAGTTTATTAACACTTAACTGCATGCTCAGTATGCAAACGTCTTATGAATAGTAATTCCGTAATAGCGACTTCGATGCTTAGACAACACTTAATGAAAATAAAATATTATGTACGATAAAAGGTGAGACATCTTTCAATAATAGGTGCAGCATTGCATGCACGTACATACGAGTATGTATGTTATGTAATATATGTTTAATATATTAATTTACATGTACTCGCATAGTACAATATCTTTTCTTATGTTGACAATTATACGCACACACGTACTACCCTTTAATGCTGGTATTAAATTACCAATTGAAATGTAATATTTTGTGAATTAAAGTCATAAACAGCATGCGGGTATAAAAATTGTTTTGGTTTATTTTATTTTTTTTTTTTTTGCTTTCTTTTTCTCGTGTATTGTACAATGACCTTGGTTAAGTTTCTTGAATGATGAAGTTTTCACATTTTTTGTTTAGACAACAATATTTTAATACTCTCCACATAAAGGGAGGGGTCACACTATTTGCAACCCTTAAGCGAAAGCGTCAGAGACTCTTCAAAGTATCAAACACGGAACCATGTATGTCCATATGTCACGGTCGTAAATTTTTTGACAGGTACCTTTAGTTTTTCCTCGTAAATCGAAATTTAAAATGGGAGAAATCCGTCAAGTGCCACGCCCACAATCAACAAAAATCTATGTATATGCCACAAAAATTGACCAATTTATAAAAAACCATTTTCAGCGTACAATTCGACGAATACGTTTTAAGGAGACCGCCTTCTGGAAGAACTTTCCTAAATTTCGCTTCTCCGAATATGAGATTCGCGTTTAAGAAGATTCGACTGTACTCTCAATCTATCAAATTCTATATTCTCTTATCTTAATATTGTATTACGACGAAAATCACAAGAAATTAAACACCGGGCTGAGGCTTTATTTTTACATGTTGCAAACTTTTAGTTAAATTGAAAATATTTTGTAAGTGATAGCAGTAATCTCTCTAAGAAAAAGAGAACAATTTTTTATATCAGCATTCGCTCTCATAGTAAACAGTATGTTTTATAGCGTTTATGTACAAACTGACCTATGACAATTGAGTGACCTACAATATACATGCGTATGTGGTAGTAGATTAGTGAATGTATGTGTATGTAGTATCAAATAAGTAAAATTTTGTTCATCTTTAAAACTGGAATCTTGCCTCTGCTTTTGTACAAAGGCTTTTAAACCTGGACCATTTGTGGCAAATGGAATATTTAGTTTATGCGGATATTTGTATCACTGAATCCACCTTCAATTATATCCATCGATTCGGAATTAAAGCTGAAATCTTGAAATCTGAATCCGTGTCGAAATAGACAGGTATGGCCGACATTCAAAATTTTTTAAATTGTAGGCGTGGCAGATACACACCATTAACTAATAAATTAATATATTTATTTTATTTATTTGTTTACCCTCTACCTTAGAAAAGATGGTGAAGTGTATTTTTTACTTGTTTCTTGTATGTAGAATATTTTATAATATATTGTACACAGAGGGGTTTTGAGTTGCCACATGGATTACTACCTTGATGATACATATAGCTCAACAGCCTTCGAAGCAAAATTTATTTTGTTGTATTTCTATGGCTTCCCCTTACGCAAGGTCACATATTTATAAAATTTTATGAACTGCAACACAACAGTTTCACTTATATAATGAAATAGTGTTGTAAACAAATTCATCACAAAGTCAATTTTGCGGCATTAGAAAGCTTCTTGATAACTGATGATATTAAACAATAATTTTAATGAAATATTTTATATACAATTTTCTTTAATAAATACTTTCATTACCACCAGCTTTACTGTTGTCAACGTCGTCGATGTCGTTGCGTACCGGAGTTTTATTATTTTGACATTTACTTTAATTGAAATTCTTTTCTGCCAACAAAATTTCTTGCAAATTAAGGAATTTTGTTGTTAGCAACCGTGGTTAATTACATCAACTTTTTACATGTTTCTTGTTATTCTTTGAAAGCCACAAATAACTTGTTGCTGCAGCAAGTATTCATACAATCTTAAGTTTAATAAACTCATTAAAGTGTTTATTGTTGTCTTATGCTAAACTTTATGCGTAGACGATTCGAAAAAGTAATACTTAGTGATCGTAGTGAACAAAATTCACTATGAAAAAATCACTCAATTGTTGTGTACTTAATATTAAATTCTGCTCATAGCTTATGCCAAGCAATCAATTTAAATATTTTCTTTAGCTAATAGCTCAAATGTACGATTGCATACTAAATAAAACCAAAGCGATGAGGTTGGTGTTTAACAAGCGTGATAAGCAACATTTCTATAAAATAAAATAAAAAGTCAAGGCAATAAAACAATTATTTGCATATGCTTCGCAATTGCTACCTCTCACTTAATGCAGGGAGACATTAATTTCGGATGTCTGCCAGTGATAAAGATTTGCAAAACAATTTCATACCAAGAGCGCCTTATCTATCGAATTTTACATATTAAATGATTTTGTAGAACAACTTTAATGACATCAGTAGGTTTACAATGTATTCTGAAACTGTTACCGGTCTCGCATCTAATCACGACAATAAAATGTTTGAAGCATTTTTCAACAAATTTTTCAATGATTACTTCAAAGAATATTAAAATATTTGGCCAACAAATGTTATAAATAATTAAATTATCATTTTTATATCATAGCGATTTTTCAAACAAGAGCTTTTCTGCGGCAAACACTAACCTTTGCTAATTGTACATATTGCAAAATATTTGGGAGTATAATAAAATTGTAACATTTTTATATCCTCCACATAAGTTGGGGGGTATACTAAGTTTGTCATTCTACTTGCAACACCCAATACGAGACGTCAGAAACCCTGCGAAGTATGTATACTCTTGATTAGCTTCAAAAACTGAGTCGACCTAGACATATGTGTCCGTGTGTCTGTCTGTTGTTGGCATTTCTTTTTCTCACGGGCGTAAATTTTGAGATATATAGTGGACACTTTAAGTTTTTGCATTTAAAATGGACAAAATCGGTCAGTAGCCACGCCCACAATCGACAAAAATTGAGCTATTGAACTATGAACTAATTTGGAATGCATGTGGGTAATTATTCCATCCAACGATGTTAAAAAATGGGCGTGCGTGGTTATATAACAGACACGCCCAAAATTTAAAGAAACCAAACTCAGCGTAAAAAATCAACTTGCAAGTTGATACGTAATAAATACACTATTAGAGAACGTCATCATTCGCCTGCCATGCCCCCCGATTTATGTGCAGATGTAGAGGGTATTTAAGATTTGGTCATAGCCAAATTTACTTTTCTGACTCATTTTATTTATTGTATTTTATACAGCCATATTAAAACATGTTAACTCCGTATATATCCAACGGCAAATATTGTTAGTGCGATATTTGGTAAGTGAGAAACAATTATCGTAAGTTGCATTCGCCTTAGGTACACCCAGCTTTGATTGTAAGGCATCTATATTCCATTTTCGAAAGCGATACGAAAATAATTGCAATTTATCCACAAAACAGCGCGTATAACAAGGTATGGGTTCCTCTGTCGGATATTGCCGATATCTAACCAAACTATTAAACCAATTGGCTTGTGGGAATCTTTGAAGACAATCTTTTAAAATTGTTTTAGCTTCAGCACTAATACGCGATATACTATCAATGAAAAAGAGCGGGTCCGTTTCAAGCTGTTTATGATTGAACGATATTTTTTTTGATTATGAATTTTATATAGAACGTATTAGAAGACTTACTTTAATTAAACAGCGAAAGCCACGGTAAGCCAATTCGCAATTATCCTCCGCCTGCGTTAAACTCAATTGGCACGTTTCGTAAGCCGGTTGACCATATTTAGCAATAATGTTGTTCTCGTTAAAGCCCTCTGCCTCGTTGTAAATATTTAACATTTTGTTTAGATAACAATTTGTAAAGCAGGGAAATTCTTCATAATTATCCGACCAATGTTTAAATCTATTCAAACGTTGTACATTTTCTGCCGATAAGCCGCCAAACGAGGCCAAACACTCGTGCAATACTCGACCTTCATCTATACTCAAAGACCCCTTAGCTAACCACTACATTTTATACAATGCAAATGCTTTATATTTTCGATTTATTTGCACAATTCATTTGTTTCAAAACTTACCACCAAATTTATACTTAGACTAAGTAAGAGAATCAATTTCATATTGCCGTGAAATGTTGTCGGTGACAAATTCTAATCGTAACTGATTATAAATAATTATGTACGTATGTGATTGGTTTGGCCTTTTCATAAATCAAAATGAGATTATGTTACTCGCCAGTCTCATAATTACCGTGCATATACATAAATCTTTTAATATATATATAACGTGCAAAAACAACAACATAAATAACTAGAGTTTAAAGGGTGTCATGTATAATGTTTCACTGAAAAAAAGAAAGAACACAGCTCAACTTTCAATCTTTTGTCTTGGACATGAGAAATATTTTTTATTATTTATATAAAAATTTGATTGTAAAGAGTAGACAATTTAGAACATTTAATATAGAAATATAACGCTTCCATTCTATACATACAGTCACGTTTTCGAAACGTCATTGCATTTATGCTCCTTACTCGTTGCCTCTTATGGAAAAACATACATAATACCATTTTATGCCAAACTTTATAACCGCCAAAGACGGAAAATATTCGAATACCTGTTCATCTAACCAGACAATATTATTCAAAAATCATTGGATTGGAGTAAATTACCATCAGAGATGTTTCCCACCACACAAAGTCTACACAGCTTCAAATCGAATGTCCACAAACATTACTCCTTCTAATCCTTCCTAACCGCTACAGTGAATGCACGTATAGTGGATGCTTAAGGGATTAGAGGGAGAGTTTTCCCCAATACAAAACGATCCCACCAATTGAATTGCTGTCCTCTTAGAAGATCTATTTACTTAAAAGTATTCGCATACTTTGACACCATTTAAATGCTTGACAAGGTATAAAAATGGGCCACAAGTACGAAACTAGTACTAGCATACCCCAAACCATTGAAAAAAAGCTTTTGCGTTTTGCTAAATAGATTGGTATATTTGAAGATAGGTGTGGCATTTACCGTTTTGAAATTAAAAACATTGGCACTAACTTTATATACCGCGTATCCCCTAGTGGTGGAGGGTATAAAAGTGTAAAATAATGTTTAAGGCGTATTTAGCAACACGGAAAATTGTTTTTGAAATAAATGAACAAATAGTTGGGTGCCACAATACAATACAAACAAGTAAGGAAACTTGGCTTAGGCCAAATCTTACATACCCTCCATTTCCACATAGAAGTAGTTCAACTTTTTGTAGCAGATAAATACGTTTTAGTCAATTGTGAGCGTCACTGGTGTCCGATTTTATCAGAATTTTAATAGGGATCTGCATGAAGAAACTAGAAATATCTGTACAAATGTTGAGGTCAATACTTCAAAATTTACATACGGACATACATGTTTGAATCGACTAAGTTTTTGTTGTTAGAGTTTTTGTGTGTAAGGCAAATAGAATGACAAGCTTTGTATACCACAAATCTTATGTGGATAGTAAAATTCAATTTGCCTCAAGCCTTAATTATAACGATTGCGCAGATAAAAGATAAAGTAAAACTTTACTTAAATATATCTTAACAAACAACAGCATTAATAATATTAGTGCGAACACGAACAATATGTAATGCATCAAGCATATATGTTATTACAATTTGTGATGTACGATGCACAAGGTCTGGTTGAAACATTTTTCAAGCCTAAGTGTTAGTGCAGTGCAAGGTTTATTGACATCACTTTCTACAGATAATATTTATGCTGTCAACTCTGGCAAATTTCGGAATTTATAGCATTTCAAAGCAAAAGAAAAACGTTGACCCAGTCCATTGGCGTGGTGACTCATACCATAAACTGCTTTAGATGGCGATAACCTTTGACTAGGCGGCAGCCACTCTTTATTTACCAGACACATTGATAAGCTGCACCATTATCACAATAATTCATTCATTTACTTTCATAGTTATAAAGTGCATTCCTACAGTTTTATAAAAGTATTGCCCAGGAGAACAACGCCACAATGAAAGTTACTTCATTAATTATTCTGTTAATATATTTTAATAAAAAGGTATAAAACTTATTTTTAATGGATAATTGTGAATTAATCAATCAATATCGTATAAAAGGCTGGTAGCAGTGTGGACGTGACTCATCATAGTGAAATATTACGCAAATGTTTGGAAGAACTTGCCCATCCTCAGTACAGCACTACCACTCAGTTTTTGGATGAGTTTAAAAATGCCGATTATTACGTGAGATCCGAAGAGGTTGTGCCATGCCTTGCTCGCTGTGTAGCCCACAAAAAGGGATGGTTCGATTTGAAAGCACATCGCTGGCTTAAGCAACTCATTGTTGATGAACTAGGAGATAACATGTACAACTATTGCCGTTTGGAATTCAATCGACAATTTGAAAATGTTTGCACCTTTGCTTTTAGAGGACTCAAGTGCCTTAAACAGGAATGCAACGTATATACCAAACACATAAATTTATTTATTAATGTTTAATCCAACAGGCCGAACTAGCTTCCCTGAGAGCTCACAAAAATTTATTGGAATGTCTTGACGAGAAAGCCATTACCTTGGCACAATTGTTGGAATATAACCATTTTCCTCGAAACGAAACCATACCCTGTCTGTTTAAATGTTTTGCAGATAAGTCACTACTGTACAATAAAGAGAACAACTGGATTATTAACAATTGGATCAAGTCGTTTGGGCCAGTGGGCAATGAAAGTATTGACATTTCAAAATGTCGCTTTAATGAGGAACACCGCAAGAATATGGACATCTGCGCCATAATGTATGAAGACTACATTTGCTGGGAACGGCTTAATGACAACGTAGTGATTGCTCATTCTTATAAAAAAGCATTGAAGAAATTTTTTTAGTACCTAAGGTGCAGTTGAAGAATTTTTTCAGTTTTCCATGCATCCTTAACAGGATTGCTTTATAAAGGATGATTAACAAAATGTATAAAATATTAATTAGGATTTTTTATTACAATAATTCTCATTCACTTTAACTACTTTTTAACTACTTTATGCCGTGTGTTCGAAAATACAAAAAAAATTAAAAATCAAAAATAAAAACAATAATCTTCTAAGCAAAAGCTTTTCGTATAATGTGTCGATTAACTTTAAGCCAACAGGAGAATACCCGATTGGCCCAAGTGCAATTATCCGAGTCCCATTCATTGTGATCGATACACTTCTCTAGACCATGACGCACCGATTCTAAATTTTTATAATTTTCGTAAGTAAACTGAGTTATGATGTGATTCTCATTGAATCCCTTCAATTCAGTGAACAATTCCATCTTTTCCAACCAACATTTCACATAACAGTTTGTGCGCCGATGTTCGGGGAATTCATAATTTAGAAATTGTTCGTATATGTCGGGGGGCACATTGAATTCATCTTGACAGCCTTCATGAGCTTTTATAGCATCTTCTTTGGTGCGTATATCGAATTTAGCTGCCACCTATGTAGCACATAATTATTATGATATTTTTAAATAACGATAATTATATGAATGTGAATGAATGTACTTACCACTGCGAAGATGGTTATGAAAATCCAAAAATTTATTTGCATTTTTATTTTATTTTATTTTCGTTTAGTTTTTATTTCTAATTGCAATGATGTAGTTGTAGTATTGAATGTTTCCATATGACTGTTTGCCTTGTTCGCCAAGGTGTAGTGATTTAAAGAGATCTCAATTTTCTGCAGTTTCAAACTGGTTTCTTTCTGATGCGTACTAGTTGGTGACCACTTTTAAACCAGATTCATATTCGTTTAAAAGTTGGCTTTTCATGTGTTTTAATGTCACTAGTATGTTCGGATGCACAGTGCTGCTTACAGATGCCACATAGTAATTAATGAATTAAGAAAGTATTAAAAGAGTTAACAGATATTAACATTTATATTTAATTTGCTGTACCTCCCTTTCCCTTGTAATCATTGTAAATACAATTATTTTTAAGCTAAAAATAACTTTTCATGTTCATTTTGAAATATTGTACACAAACAAGTGGGAAAATCTAAAATGGCTTAAATCAAATCTCGAATATCCTCCACATCTACAATACTAGGCGTGGCAGGTGTAATTGTGTATGTCTTAGGCATCAGCTTGGAAGTCGTTGAAGTACGTTTTGTTGTAAATTCACCACGCCCATTTTTGACACATTGATGTACGGGATAATTATAGATATGCATTCCAAATTTCAACTTAATAGTTTAATTATTTTTTTGCCAAATAAATAGATTTTTGGTGATTTTGGGCGTGGCTACTGACCGATTTTGTCCATTTTAATTAACGATTTATGTGCAAAAACTAAAAATTACGGTAAGAATGCCAACAACAGAAAGACACACGTATGTCCATGTCTAGATCGACTTAGTTTTTACGCTGATCAAGAATGTATATACTTTGTAGGGTCTCTGACACCTTCTTCTAGATATTATCAACGGAATTACAAACTTAGAACATTCCCTTCCCCCTTTGTGGTGGGTTTAATGAGTAGACGTGGCTGATTACGCCCTTCTCTAATTTATTTCTAACAAATCCCTCTATATGGAATATATGATTTTCTATAAATTGATGGCGTGATTGGTATCCAACAGAGACCTACAAATAGGCACCTAAATATTGCTATACATAGACTTTAAGCCACCCTGTACCTGAAGTGTTGTAAGGGATTAAAAACGCCGCCATTTTCAAATCGTTAAATAAATAAATACAGGTTCTTAACAACAATCGCTCTTGCATAAATATATCAAAACAATTCAACATATTTTTATAACTGCCGACATAAACAAAAATTACACACATGCTCCACTTCCGCTTTAATGATACATATACATGACCAAATATGTGCACATGTGTGGTTGCGTATACTGCGCTTAAAATGATGGCTGTTTATAAGGGTGGGAGGGAGAGTGCTGCTGGTCACCAATTTATATTATGTTTCATTTTCGGCAATTTGCATGCCAGTCATTGTCACCATCGCAATCATACATGCATGCATTCATGCATGCATACATACAATATAATATTGTATGTTACAAGGAAACGTAACAATTCGCTTGTACGGCAATTAATGCTAAACTGTATTCGAATTTTATTTCGGCTTTGTTTTCTATATGGTATATACGCGCAAACACACCAAACGTGTAATATCGCAAAAGGGCCGCAACAGTACCAACAACAATGTTAAACACAACAATAATAATAACATTGTAAACATTGAGCGGAACGCATACTATCAGCGATGATATGGTGAGCATTGCAATGAAGTTGTACGATGTTGCCTTGTGTGTGCATATGTGCATGTGTGCATGTGTACCAAATCGGTAAAACAAATTAAATAAATTATTCAATTGAATTTATTTATTGCTAGCCACTCGGTCACATCAGACTTTGCATTTGTATAAGTATCGTACAGAACAGTGCAGCAGTGCTGGATTTTTGTATATTGTGTAACGGTGTTCTCCTTCTTTTTTTTTTGCTCTTGGTGTTTTGTTTTTGTGAGTGCATCGTTTAACACTGAGATTGCCAGCATTTACGAGTATGCAGATGTTAACTACTATACACATATAAATATATTTGGGATTTTATTTGTACATGTAACGGACTACCGCTGCATTTATATGCAAGTGTATATAGAATTTATTTCAAAAATTGCCAACTATTGAAGTTAGCAAATTGTGTTCTGGCATCAGGGGCAAGACAAAATAATTACCAAAAAAGTATTGTCCATAAAACATACCATACAAGTGCATATATGATGCAATAAGCCAAATTAAAAAGTTGCATCTCAAAACTCACATACCATATCACAGCTTATGCATACAAATGCATAGACAGCTACTCGTGCATGTGTGCGTGTTTACTTTGGGTATTTTGACCCTTAAGCCTTTTTCGCCGCATATCCTCAGATTGGTTTTTTTTGCACCTGACTACACCATGCTTCTTTAAATGGACCAAATTCAAATGTTTGCCTAAAAACAACCACAAAAATGAAGCAACGCAGTTAAAAGCACTTGCATCTATGTGCTAAAAGTAGGCGAGATCGGATAACAGACATGCCTTCAATGTATGAAAAAAGTTTTCCTTCTTGGACAAAAAGTCAATTTGTTTGTAAATAACTTTGGCTGCGTCTATAAAAAAGGTTGCCCACCTCTGCAATGCGCTTTGTACTTCGCTATAAAGTTGTGTATAAATTTTTTCCGTATTTAAAATTTCTGCAATGCGAAACGTGATAAGCCGTTTGTACTCGTATATGTATTACGATGGTTCTGGACGTACGTACATTTTTTTTTCACATATTAATTATTTGATTTTTTGGAGTGTTACGGATGTCCCAAAGATAAATTTACGTATACGAACGAAGTTTATATATCCAAATGTATGTAGTATGTGTGAAATATAACCCTTCAGATGTAAAATATTACAAAGACAATGATGGGGTATATTTTTTTATTAACGTATATATTTTGTACATTTTGTACAGAAAAGAGATGACTTTTCTCTTTATTCTTCATTATATTTATATAAAAGGAATTAATATTAATATTTTAATGAATTTTATTTTCATTTTAACTATATTTGAAAGGAATAATATTTTATTTATTATTATTAATAAGAGCAAGTGTTCTGTTACCTATTCAGGATCTATTATGCTTACTCTCCTTAGCTTAGTGATATTGTAAGTACTTCTATTATATTAAACCATTCATACATCCGGTCAAAGACCCTTCAAAGTGTATATATATATTCTTACCCAGCATCAAAAATTGAGTTGATCTAGACATGAATGTCCGTAGGTCCGTCTGCTGTTGGCATTCTCACCTAAATTTTATAACATTTGGGTAAAATTTTGTACAGGCTCTTTTGATTTTTGCACGCAGATATTGAAAATAAGCAAAATCGGCCAAGAGCCACGCCCACAATCAACCAAAATCTGTATATTTACCACAAAAATTGAGCTATCAAGTTAAAGTTTGGTATGAGTTGGTACAATTAACTTATCCAACAATAAACTAAAAATGGGCATGGTCGGATAACAGACACGCCTACAATAAACAAAAATCTCTATATCTGCCACAAAATTTGACCTATGAACTAGAAATTTGGTACATTATTACGTATTATTACGCCATCTATCGATGTTTCAAAAATGGGTATAAGCGAACAGACACGCCCAAAGTTTTCAAAAAACCTAAGTACATAATATATTTGAAGACGTAATATATATATATATATATGTGCCACGCCTACCTTTGTAGATGTGAAGGGTATCTAATTAATTTGTTATTTAATAATAATTACCATTAGTCGTTGTCTGTTATAAATAAATTCATTAAAATTCATTAAAATATTTACTAAAAGTTTTCAATGAAAAAGGTCAAACCATTTAGTAAATCGTTCAATTTAATTTTCAAACCGTGTACCTGTACCTGTACAGTGTGTAACAGCTGCTCTCGTGTATTAGCTATATTCTATCTCTATGTATAACGAATTCTATTAAAGCATAGCTGCAGCAAGGTGCCGGTACAAGTATGGTAATATATGCAAATATTTTATATATGTAAATATAATAAAGCAACTAAACATTACTGTTATTATTTCATTATGAAATGTCTAACATGTGTGAAAAATTGTAACATTGTTATTCAAATTAAAATAAAGTAGCATAGTAGAGAATCAATATTTTCGATAATGTATGCAATTAATAACAAGGTAAAGTGTGTGCGTTGTACGCGTTAAATGTAAAGTAAATGTGTAAGTAATTCATAGTAGGTGTAGAATTTTTATTTACTAAACATCATGATAGCCTCTCATGGTTCTTATGCAAATATGTAACGCCCATAATTAACAATGTTGGTAATGAAAAAAAAAAACAACGCTAACGGATAGGTACAGTAATGATGTAAAAAACAAAATGCAGATTTTTATTACTGAGCTTAAGAATTTATAAAATTATGAAAATCCCTTCCAGCTTATGACACTATTCACCGGTACGTACCTACAAGTGTTTCTTTTTATAACTTACACCACTTGTGGCAAACAATGTATCAAGTTTATGTGGTGGTGTGGTGTAACTCCTATGCGAGAAATTTCGCATACCGAACGATTCACGGTTATAGAAAAACCGTCCGTGCGTCCATACAAATTTGTGAGCAAGCTATGGGCCGCACTTTTTGAGATATTTCAATAAAATTGGACATATTTTGACCTAAAAAGGAATCCTTTTGCAAATGGACTGTATGACCAATATATTTCAAAAAGACTTCGTATGACAAAATTTCTGGTTCTCTGAAAAAAAAAAAAAAAAAAGGCCAAGAACAATTAATTACCTTAAAAATTGCCTGTATCAAATGTGAAACCAATCGAACTATTTTTAGAAGTCCTTTCCTCATAATGGTACAACTCGAAGGGGCTTATATGACAATATCTCACGTTTACTGATACAACTAAACCTAAGGAAATATAATTTGGGGAACTAAGCGCGGTATAGTTGTCAAATAATACAAAATGTTGTAAAAAAACAACAACTTTGCAATTTACAACGCATCGATATCGCACAAAACCATCTTTTAATCACCACCAACCATCAAATTTTTAGATATCTTATGTATAAAATTCATGCGAATAATCGCCATGTCCCTGAAAGAGAAATATCATTGTTCCAAGGGACTTGTTAACAAAAGTCATAACCGGATTACACAAACACACAAGCTTAAAGGGGGAAAAAAGTCAAAATTCCTCGCGGAATAATAAATAGTTCGTTTCACTCTGTATGTGCTCAGACACAATAACTATTGGTTGTGGTGATAGAAAGTCAAATATGAAGTTTTGTGAAAACACAACACGAACGAATTTTTAAATGTTTTTTGACCGCACAAAACAAATCTCAATTCATTCTTTTTGATTTTTTCTCCCTCTGGCAGTCTTTCTGTTGACCAAATCACATTTGCGTGCACACATGTAGAGATATACACGTCTGAATAGAATGTAGAATGCTTGCATGTTTTTTGCAGATATAAAGTGTTTTCTTGTAGTTTTATCCTACACAATCGTACGAGAGGAACAGCTAGCTCGAAGATATTTTTTAGTTGTTATTTTAGTGTATTACACTGCTTGTGTTGGAGAGTATATCAAGTTTGTGTAGATGTTTGTAACTTAACCTGACTTTAACCAGAACTTTTTCCTTTTTAATAATGCAAACCCACAATTAACACAAAATTCGGAGGCTGCAACACAGCTGAATAGATGATATTTGTTGCTAAAATGAAAGATTTCCTTAGGTTTGAAATTAGGTAGCTGAGTCCTTTAACAGTTTTTAAAAAAGGGCGCAATTATATACATAACCCACGTACATGGAGGGCGTCCCACATCTTGGAAAGTTATATTACTTACGTTAAGAGTATGTAAAGTTGGTGCTTAAGCCGAAAATTCTAGTTTCTAAACAAGTCACAAAGCTCCCTCCAAAAAAAAAAATATCACAAGAAAGTTGGTTTAGGCCAAATCTTAAATACCCTCCACATCTATAATGGTGCCACGCCGGTATATGTTGAAGAATAAATACCGATCTGCAAGCAAAACCTTTAAGTGTTTGTACAATATCTCAAAATTTACTCTCATGAGAATGCCAACAACAGACAGACGTACGGACGCACATCTTAATAGACTCAGTTTTTATTGTTGATCAAGAATATATATACTTTGTAGAGTGTCTGACGTCTCCTTGCAAATAGAATGACAATTTTAGTATATCCCTCCATATTATGTGGTGGGTACAAAAAAACACACGAAAACATCGCTATTCAACAAAAATTATATTAGTTCTAATACTTGAATATCAAAGAGTTGGTTGGTGTAACAAATAAAAAAAAAGTGGTGAAAATATTGATGCTGCTCAATTAAACGTAAAGAGATTTCCTTTTATAAGAGCAACAATAACAAATAAACAAACAATTATTCAACATCACAAAGTAGGTCTTCAGCAACAATAACATGGAAGAGTGTTAATAAAGACAAATTTCCAAAGCAAAGCAAATAATTTTGTAAATACAACAAAAATTTCAGAAGATTTAGAAAATTTTATAATAAACATAAATTTGCGCTTTGACTGTGAGCCAATTAGAAGATTACAGTTATGTTCCGTTGGGCAATTATGCTGTCTGGTTAATACAATAAATTTGAACAGAATACAAAATTATTTTAATACAAAATTCATGGCAATGATTTTTAAATAGAACACTCATCACACATCGTGTACGTAAGCGTCACGTTACACTCAACGTGTCACAGTTTTAATTTTTTGTTTTTTCTCTGGTACCATTAAAACACCGTTAAAACAATTTCAACATATCGATGTAGAACACACTAATGGGAAAAATACATGAAATTGTATTGTGAACAATACAATATTGATTTAACTAGATTTTCTTTTTGTACGAGTAACTCACAATCTATGTAGAGTGTAGAGATCGGTGGTATGCTCACTTGTTAACACTCGTTAATAGGCAGTAGAAAGAAGAAGATAATTATATATATTCTTGATCAAGTATCAAGTTCTAAAACAATTCAATTACGTCTATGTGTCTGTCTTCTACTTTTTGTCCGTCACTCCGTCTTTGCCTGCCTGCGAAAACATTCCCTCAGTTGGATACATTTATTAAAAACTTAAGTTTTAAAACTTTTTATTTATAAAAAATTGGCAATATTTGTCGAACAGCGGGCATGGGGTACAAGAAAATTAAAAACAAGCAACATTTTAGGGGTTTTTCATATTAAGAATTGAATATTTTTCAATATTTTTCAAATTAAATTTTAAAACCCCTTTTTGACCACGCCTACCATAAAAAATAATATAATAAAATTTCAGGTTTATTTAAGTTTATATTTTAATTAAATCAAGTTGGAGACGAGAATTGAAATATATTTGATTTACTTTAAAAAACTAAAGCAAACAGTATCCAAGATTTGGCTTACCTCCAATGTCGCTTTTGTTTCATAAAAAAATATCGTAAAATGAACGGAAAATATCACACACAATCAGAAACACACTACACCGGTTGCTGGTATCAACTTACGCATACACACCCACCATGACAGACACACCACCAAAACAACCAACCAAACCAAACCACAAACTATAGAATATTCTATCACTAGAAATCAATGATTCGTTCAATGATTTATTCGTTTGAAAAAAACGGTCACGTAATTATTACAAATACATTCAAAAATGTTTAAATATAAACGAGAGAGAGAAAAAAAATTGAATAAAAATCCCTACAAATCAACACGCATACGTGCAACATGTGGCAAAAAAGCGCTTTTTATGTCATCAATACGATTTATAAAAACGTATAGCATACAAAAAGATCACCCTATAATGTCATGCACACTCATTTCCATACCTAACGTCGCTACATATTGTACATTACAATTACATTTATGTAAATGCTGTGCCTGCAGAGATGGCTGACTATTTGTTTTGTCTGGTATAAGTGTTGGTATTGGACTGCTATAGAGAATATTCAATCATTTTTAATATTCTAATCACATACATGTAGAATAACGTCAAAGAAGGAAGTTCTTACTTGAATTGATTTCCAAACAATTTAAGGTATTTTTAAAACGTTTTATATTCGATGTTATGTTTAATAAAACATAGATTAGGTAACCAAGTATTGGAATTGTATCTAATTGAAACCGTCTAAAGTGTATTTCGAGGCTAAACAACGTAGACGACTCATACTCATCATTCCACACAGCTAATTTGTAAGAAAAAGGTGTAAGTAAGAAACGACCTCACAACAGATCAATTAACATGGTTTGTAAGATTCATATTAAAATTTTAAATATGAAAAAACATCTTTATTCGTACATTTATTATCAACCACACAAATTGTCTTTTCAAGTAATGTTATCGTAAAAGGACGCCTTGTTAAGTAACAATATAAAGGTTCAATGATGTCGTGACAACGCCATTTCACATAAATCAACACTGTGAGAATGTCTACGCATACTATACCATAAATAGAATATGTTAAGTTTATTTTGTGGTTGACTTAATATATGTATATGCTTTAAATCAATCAAAAACTAATTTTGGAATAACATACACGCGTTTCCATTTATTTGCATTATAAAAAATCTTGTTTATACAATATATACGATTGCGCCAACTTACTTGAATCGATACTAATAATATAGGAATTAAGGGATATTAAGATGAAGATATTAAGCTAAAAAACTGATGAGTATTCAAGACTTGCTCTTTTTTCTTGTTTCAAATGAAATTGTGTTGTTTTTCGGTAGCAAGTAAGACACGGCTTCAAATCAAAGTGAAAGAGTTTTTTCAACTAGAATCTGAACTTAACTGTCGCATTGGACAGTTGGACAGAATATTACCATGAAAGTTGAAGTTGTTTCGACGGGCGAATGAGCATCTAAGCTTGTAAAAAGTCGGTTATTATTATTAAATGAAATTTTAAAATGAAATAAAACAATTTGGACAGATAGACACACCGACATATAATCGTTCAACTAAGATTTTGACGTTGATTAATAATCTTTACATGTTATAGGGTATCTGATGTCTGCTTCTGGATCTTGCAGACACAATACCAACTTGGTATATCCACTTCACGTACATTAAAATTTAAGTAAAATTCAATAGAATAATTTTCAAAGTAATCAAGCAGAAAGTAATGTAAAATAAACTCTATTTAAAACTTCTAAATATATACGTAAATAAATTAATTTTAATATTTTCGATTTCGTTCTTTGAAAATGTTTTCACATAATAAATGTCTGCGCAGTCATATTAAGAATTTTTGAATACGTGACTTCCTCCTAAAGATCACCAATAAAGGTACAACACAAAAATTGTTTATATTTTATTTATTTGTATGGGAGTAAGGGCAATTAAAAGTTCTTTTTCATTATGCCAAAAAAGAATTTCTCAACTATGTTTTCACCATTTGAGGAATTAGTGAAAATTATTTTTTTTGGATCAAGCGACCCAGTGACACTATTCCAGCTGTTTTACTTTACTAACTAATCAATATTCTAGATGAAAAAATTTAATAATTGTGTAGAAATTGTGTACAGTTAGTTAAATCGATATATTTCTCATCTGTATTGTAAACGGTGTTATCGAACAATTTCAAAAACTTTCTTCAATGCAAGGTTCACTGAATGAGAAGAGTAAACGACACGCCTACATTTAAAAAAACACATGCGAACCTTAACTCAAGTAAACTTCTTACACTAGTTTTTTAATTCACTTTGAATAATTCACCTCAAGAGGTTGCATTACAAGCATGTATTTATTTTCATTGTTAAGTAAATTTTCATTATTTTCAGGTTTTAAAAGACAAACACACAAAAATATTTGAAAACATAACAAACAGAAAATTTGTTTTCTCTTGTTTTTTTCAGTCCTTTACCTCAAAAAAGAAGGACATAATGACCGTTTACCTATAATTATTAAATTTGGCAATAAATGATATTATTGTTCCATAAAATTTCTTGTTCAGTGGATTCCAATGTAAATTTAGCCAAGAACCTG
This sequence comes from Crataerina pallida, assembly GCA_949710015.1. Lineage (NCBI taxonomy): Eukaryota > Metazoa > Arthropoda > Insecta > Diptera > Hippoboscidae > Crataerina > Crataerina pallida. Next base: position 1,943,380 of record OX453290.1, on the reverse strand, counting down.
TATTCGTTCTGTCTCTCCATCTCCGTGCATCTCTCTCACCGGTATTGCTTTGCACCTGATGATAATTGATTGTTTCCAGATATGCTGCAGCAGCGTATAAATTTCACACTTGTACATAGTTTATCTCTATGTTCTATATTTCAACTTAATCACGGTACGATTAAACGGAAGGATGTACATTTTCCATTGTAATCGTCATCGTCATCGCCATTGTTATCATCACTATTATTATTATCATTATCATTACTACCTTCTGCAAATAGAAATGGCTGACAAATGAACAACCATTTAAAAGTAATATAAAAACAGCAACAACAATAACAACAACAACAAAATAACAGTCAAGCCTTTTCTTCGGCATTTGTATTCAAATCATTGTATAAAACTTATATATTGTTGTTGTTGTTGCTGTTGTTGTCGTAGCAGTTCATACCTTCACAAACTTTTCCATTCCATATAGCATTCATTCTCTACCTTCCCTTCCATTCCATTCGATTGTTATGATAATCACTTGGCAGTGATGCCAAATGCCACTTTGACTAATTAGTTTACTATCGGTGGGTATGTCAACACACAAATTTTTTGTTGACCTGATTTTTTGGCCAATTTAGTGGGTGAAAGGAAAAAAAAACGAAAAATACACACGCGCACACACACACAACTATTTGCATTGTATAAATAAATGTTTATGCAAAATGCAATGAAGTGAAAATCGAATTTGAAAATGTTTGTTTTTAGTTTAATTTTTATCCAGCAGCCCCCACCAACATGACAGTTGATATATGTAAAATATATTCAATCAATGATAAATCACAATGTGTGCTTGTTTGTGGTATTATTTTAAATAAAACATTATTTTATACATATGCAGTATTTCATTTACTACTACACGCCATTTAGGGAAGTCACAAAGAAGTTATATTTTGGGTTAAATTTTGTGCATGAAATAGAAAAACAAGTATTAATGTTAAAGTACATCAAGACCGACCTTATAATACCTCACACCAGTAAGTTACTCAGTGAAATATAATTATATGAAAATGGTGCGATCGGGTTCATATTCATTGAGCCATCGAAATATCTCAAAAATTAACCTTTAACTTGCAGTGATGCAGGTTATAATGAGTATTGCTGTTGAAAAAGTCACAATTCAGATTAAGGTAGTATCGGCTAGACACTGGAACCCTTCCCAGCTTTTGCTTTAGTATAACAATTAAAAAAAAAACTATTTATGACTGAGAAAATTGGCTCAAAAAATTGCATCTCTCAATTTTTGTTGAATTTTAGGCGTGATTAATCGACTAGGCGTCGATCATTGTCGTTGCAACCTTTTGACAAAGTGATATATACCCCCATATATTTACATATGATAGTAAGTGCGTATAAAATCGATCTATCGATTAGACCATTTTAAAAGAAATGCATTGAGATTTTAGATTTGGTGGCCCACCAAGTATTTCCCCTCTTGCAAAACTTTACAGAATTCATAAACTTTTAACACGCACTTTTATATAAATATACAAACTAGATAAGGATTTCATCTGATAGCGAAAAATTAAACATTTTGATAATACAATAAAGTAATAAAATTTCACATTTTCCGCTAAAACTTCAGGCATTCTTTTCTTAAACAATGGACACCCACCTACAATGGAAACATAAATTGTTAAAAGTTTCGTATATTCTTTGTCATCACGCACACACATACATACACACGCAGATACTTAAATTCAATTTCTTTTAAACTTTTGCTCAATTGTTTTACTCTGTTATGTATAGAATGTGCTAGAATGGGCTCTAGAATGCCAACCAGTTGGTTGGATGGGACAACAATAAGTAATTTCTTTTTAAGTAAATATACACAATCAAGCTAAAACTTAAAGCTTAAACATATATAAATATTATGGCAAGTGAATAGCGGTGCAGAGTCAGGGGGTTAACGAAGAAAATGAAAGAAAAAAAAAAAACAGTGTTAAGCAGCATTGTTTACTTGCTGTCATAAAGTATCAAAAGTTGTTGTTGATGTTTTTTTGTATATGTATAAAATGAGTGAACAGTGGACGGTAAAGTATGCGACCCACGTAACACCCTATAATTTATGACATATTTTATAAGGTCGTGACTGAACTGTTCAAGAACAAATTTGTGTTAATAATAAATATTAATCCAAGTAAATAATAATTATCCAGCACCTATGTTGTGAGAATATACAAGGGTTACTATCCCAGAAGCAAGACTCGGAGACTCTACCCTAAAGTATATATATTCTTAATCAGCATCAAAATCTGAGACGACAAGTGCATCCGCGTATCTGTTGTTGGAACTCTCATGTATATCGAGTGTTACAAAAATCTCTCAGAGCCAAAAAAAAATGTGGGCGCGGTCATAGAGCGGAGCTGTTTTAGATGCAAAATTTTTACTTGCTTTCAGCTACTAGCCACGCCCACTGTGTGTATGGAAGTGGAAGATCTCTTTTCATTACAAACAAAAAACATAACAAAAATTGTGACTTTTTGCGTTAAAAAGTAATTTTTATACTCTCGATATTTTCCACATTTTCCATTTTATTATATTATGCAATATTTTTGCCTAAAAGCTATTTTTTTTTTTTTTGCAATAGATGGAAAGCATCGAAAGCCTGAGGTGCGAGACTTTAACCCGCTAAAACCGCCTCTGCGTCTGTATTATTATTCAAACATACATGTCCGTCTGTACATCCGCCTCTCTAACTATTATTGAAATATTCTAAAAGGTCCCTGATTTTGAGATCTCGAACAAGGTCTGGTTTCACACCAACTTTTTGACATTTCTTACCACCACAACAATAGAGGTTTATAGTTGACAATATGGGACAAAGATTAATATTAACTTAAATGATGCAGCATATAAATAGGTTTCCTTCCATCTTGTTTGTATCATCATCATAGCAACAACACCAAACTCTTCGTTTACCTTGCTTTCCTTAAGAAGAGCAAACAAATAAAGATGAAAACCATAAAAGTTCTTTTTGTTTATTGCTACGTGCACTTTTCTAACTATAACATAAAAATAAAAAAAAAGTTATCCATCATTTAACAAGGAAACCTATTATCCTTAATAAGCCACATATAACAGGTATCGATTTAATTGTAGCCTCTTAAGTAATTAAGCATTTATTGCATCCAAATTGATTACACGGAAGACTAAGAAGATGGATTTTTTTAAATCAACTGAAATATAAGCGAAATATGACTTGTGAGTAGAAAATAAACAACTTTGATAGTTTAATGTTTTCGTTTATATGTAAAAATAAGGGAAAAAATTGAGTAAATACTTACAAGAAACCCTTCTAAACTAAGTGTGGAATTGATAACTCAATTTTCGCGACAGAAAAATGAAAGACACACGTTAGGAGATGACTTAAAACCCGACGACTCTTTAAAATATCTGACGGAACCACATTTCTATGACTGAGTTTTAAGTTTTTATGTTTCGTTTTGTACATACATCCATACTAGGTAAACAGAGAAACTTTTCTTTCATAATGTTAGAAAAATTGTTCTACCGTTGTTATCTTTAAATAATCACTGCCTTCATAGCGCGTGTTCGGTGGTGCCCTCATAATTTATGATGAGATGAACAAGCAAGCACGAGTATTCTTGTACATTGTAAATATATTTTGTTGTTCACCATCATCATCTTGTTGAAACTTTTCTAACCGACCGTAATACCATACACGTTTTCCTTTCCTGTCTTTGTTTTTACGTAAAATGCATTTTTGCTCTTATCGCTTTTTAAACGCTGCAATTGTGTGTGTTAACAAAGTTTTATGCTGGCAGCATTATATATACATATATCGGAGTGGACAACTTTGCAACAGCTTAGCATACAACATCCAGCATAGTGCTTACTTTCTCTTTATAGGTTCTCCTCAACAGGCATTGTTTCATCCAACGAGGCCCCGTTGTATTGTTTTATTATGCTTTTATTCGAGGAGTTCGTGTTGTCAAACTGCTTGAATGACATTTATGCTCGTTTCAAACTTACACTTAAGTGGATTTATATAGATTGCACTTTTGTAATTGAATTCATTAAACACATGGCCGGCCAGCCAGCCAGCCAGTATATACAAGAAGTTAAGTACGATAGTATGAAAAGTAATTCGCTAAAAGGTTATCGAATAAGAATTTATTATATGTAGTTAGGGCAAAAATGTTCATGCTCTACGTCCTACCTGTGATGCAGGCACTATTTAAGTCGTTGAAATGTGAGGCAAATTCGCTTTTTCCAAAAGTAATAAAATGTGAAAATTTCTAAAGAGAAATTAGTGAAAACATATTAAAAAAATAAAGTAAAATTGGTCCAAATGGGTTCATATTTGATCCAGTCAATCCAGCTTACTAACACTTCTTCTTGAAATTTTATCAAAAAAATATTAAGAATTGCGAGTTTTTGCTATATAATGACTTGCATTATAATAGAACTTTTATATGGGGAAGGGTTCTAAAAATGGTGCGATCCGATTAATTTTCAAAAGAATTCTTCTTAAAACATGTTCTTATACCAAACTTCAACGAAGTACCTCGAAAAGGTACAAAAGGGTCGCTTGTAAACACATTTACATGGACAGTTAAACAGATAGACGGACGTGGTTTAATCGATTCATATTCTGATTCTGGGCTTTAGGAGTTACAAACATCCACACAAACTTAATATACGCTTTGCTACAAGTCCTGCAGAGTATAATCAATTGAATGATGGGGATTACCTCGTATGACAAAATATTGAAAAGATTTTCTTACTCACCAGTTCACTGCAGCTTTCAATTCCAGGAACTTGCTTGTTAAGGTTTATGATGAAACTTATCAGATAATGTTTACGGTCACATTTAATTAATGTAATGGCAAAAACTTGCTTAAATAATTCAAGTTATTACCCTCATTATTGTGATACAATGCTCACACATAAAGAAACTCATAGATAAACAATGAATTGGAAACCATAATCAACACCATAGTGTATAGCATCCCGCGGCAATCTCTTGTAATTTACGAAAGTTAATTAAATGATTTGATCTTTGTTACTGTCTTTCTATTATCTTCAAAAAGCTAAACTGAGTTTCAAAACTGCAATGCAATGCGAAGCCAGTGCAAAGTGCATTGATATTTATGTGTAAGGACAACAATCGTACAAACGATAAATGAAAGCATACGACGACCCCCGTAGACTAAGAAATGGTAATTATTCGAACAGATAACAAATGACTGAATGAATGAATGAAATGGAAACAAAAACGGAATTCACTAAGATGCGCAGTAAGTGTGCGTAACTTCTTATGAATTATTGATTAAGAACTAAAGGGGAGGGGAGAAGTATGGATATGAAGAAAATTGATTATACAAGAGGACAATAACAACGAATGTTGGAGAAATTCCCCAAATGAATATCGACAATGTCAAAGTGAAAATTGTCACAAACAAAACATGAAGTAAGCGCGAATGGGATGCAGAGTGAATGGCATAAAAGTCGGAAACAATCATTTATCCAACACACTCCCCCTAGTCCCATGTGATGGGTGATTGTCAGAGTTGCTTCCATCTACCATAATGGCGTCTACACAGGCATAGACAGTGAATGAAACCTGTCGTTAACAATTGCAAATTGGTTCAATTCCTTAAACACAACGAACGATAAGCATTTGTGATGTTTGGGTGTGTGTGTGTGTGTGTGTGTGTGCCAAAAAATATCAAATGTTTTTCTATATACCCACAGACAATCGAAAGGAAATTTGTTTAAATTTCTTTTCTTTTTGCTGTTGTTGTTGGTAACCAGATAAAAAACCCATGTGATACTCACCCTTCAAAGTGTATGTGGGTCTATGTAACAGATGTCTATTTGGTAGAGAAAACCATTTGCAACGATAAAAATTAATGCCCGCAAATTTGTGTAGAAAAAAAACTTTTCGTCCATTAAACTGATCCTAAAACATTTATCCATACATTGAAATTGAAAGAAGTCGAATAGAACAGCTTTTCTATGAATATTTTGTTACTACTCTGCACTACTTATTATCGAGGGCATATTCAGTTTGTGGCAATGTTTGTAACTCTTAAGCTATAATCATACTAATCCCTACAGAATCACTCTCTAAATCCTCCTTTGTCTGTCTTAGACGATAATTAGTAATACTGTGTGTAGGGTATTAGATGATTTACATTGATCCAGCATAACAGTTTCACTTGCTTAATGTACAATTATATAACATACATAAGATACGAGTCAACATTTGGTAAGGATTTCTAAATGAAGGTTACTTTCTAAACACATACATTATATATATACGAGTATATATATATTGCACTTTTATTTAATCAGTAAATTGATGGCCTTCATTGCATACACACACTAACACACTTTTACATATACATACGTGTACAATATTATTTGAAGATAAGCTGTCCAGGTGTCTATCCAAACTCATAATCTTGACAGTAATTTGAGCTTGATATATGAATGGAGATTTGTACGTTTAATATAAACATTTAAGGATATTAGTTGAGTCACTTTGCCGAATATTTATGCACGCAATAGGCCTTCAAAACTAAGATGTTTCTGTTTGTATATAATCTACACCAAAGCCACTTAGTTGAGACAATTTCCATGGAATTTCTATTTTAATAGCATTAATTACTTAAACACACACACACACACACACACACACACAATTGTTCTAAATGCATGATCATTATTTCGAATAGTTTTCGGATACATTTACATTTAAATAAATAACGGAGAAGAGCAAGGTGTTGTTGTTGTTATATAAAGTAGTTTATCTAAACTGGGGATATCAGTGGCACATCTACTTGACACATTGTACAACCCCTCATACATAACGGCACATAAACACAACTACAAAGTTGCTAATTAATTAAATTGCATTTTGAATTAACCTAAGCCAAGCATGCATCTCACTCACACACACCTCTACAATCATATCTAATACTCATGCTCACTGAATAGCTGTACTTGGTATTGTGTTAATATTATGCTCATGCAAAACTCCAGTTGTGTGTATGCATGTGTATGGTGTTTAAATGTTTACATATTCCATGTTTTTGTTAAGCAGTAAGAACCTCGTGTGTGCAATAATACCTTCGCATATATACCAATGCATAAACATATGTATGTATATTTGAGGCTAATGCAGCGTTGTATATATTAGAGAATTTTTACATGCAATGGGCTGCCACAACGCGTAATACCATTAATTGTAATCATGCCTTTGATTATATACGGGTAGGCACCCGGATAAGTAAGCTAGGCTGGAGCGAGTGTACAGGAGCAGAAGTAGTAACGTCACGTGTTTAGTTTTGATTGGTTGTGAGCTTATAATCTATATATTAGCATTGCAAATGATACAAATGATCTCTACTGTGGCCAGCGTGCCTGCCTGCCTGCCTGCCTGCCAGCCACTACAACAATTTCACGAGTAATTTATTCAAAATATAAAGCGCTTCGCCTACTTAACAGCCTGAATGATTACGTTTAAGATGTCTTGAGACAATTTCCCATAAATTTCAACATAAATAAATCTGTAAATTCAAATAGAGATCTAAAGTCAAAGGTCACATTACATTAAAATTAAAGGATATACAATGAATGACTATCTAAAACTATATAGCAAAAATGTTTTATTTTCCAATAATATAGAATTCTTGATGAGCACTAAAAACTGACACAATTTCAACATAACCGTCTTGTGACAAACGGTATATAAACAACACTCACCTACAATTATACCGATCGCTTCAAAATCAAAATCTGAATCGATGTAACCATGTCCCTCTGTTCATCTGTACGTTCATGTAAACTTATGCGTATGCATTTTTTGAAATATCTTGATGAAATTTTGAAATTCCAAAGAGGAATCCAACTGAAAATGAACTGAATTGGACCATTCTTAGAACCTCTCCCAATATAGAGAATTGTTATGAAGAGACTTTGTCTGACGAAAATGCGCAATTCTTCATATCTACTCGTAAAACTTAATACAGAATAGTTTATTAGCTAAATAATTGGCTGCGACCCATTGAGACTCGATCGGATCGGATTGGATAATCCTGTATAATTTAATTTCTTTCAAACTCCAGCCTTTCTTATTCGTATTTCTGTATGTAAAACTATGCAATCAAATCGCGAAACAATGAAACATTTTATATTTTAATATAAAATTTTATATTTCAATACAAAACGTCAAGCCTGACCATTATCTTACAATTAATTTGATTATATCTGTAAGCACTGCCATGTAAGTTTCTTTGTGAAATATAATTATATGGGAAGGGGTTCTAAAAATGTTCCCGTCCGATCGATTTAATCGTGTCCGTCTGTCTGTTTTTTTCATGTAATTATGTAAGGGTATGAGTCGTTTTTTTGAGATATTTCGATGAAATTTGTTACATGGATATATATTAGAGGAACCCTATTGAAAAAGAACCGGATCGGACAATTTTTAGAAATCCTCCTCATATGAAGTCATATTACTTTTTGAGATATTTCGATGAAATTTGGTACATGGACATATATTGGCCCAAAAATAAACCCTTTTGAAAATGGATAGGATCGGAACATTTTTAGAACCCCTCCCCATATAAAAAAAAAATGTTTGATTTCATTAAACAAACAAGAAAAATAAATTTCTGACCTGTATCATTTTGAAATTTTTGAAAATACAAATACGTATAGAATAGAAATATAAATTTTTTTCATTATACTGTGCTTTTTCAAAGATAAAAATTTAATTGATGATCGGGCTTGACCAACCATAATATTTTTACTTGTTTTCATCTAATATTGTGACAGATATTAAGAATTGTGACTTTTTACAAGAGTTACATATATATCCTTTGCCACAAGTAGTGCAGAGTGTAAAAATAGCTTTATGCGCTTACACATATATATAGAAGAATATGTGTTAATACAATGTATAATTTGAACAAAACCTTTACTCACGTTTTTAAAATTACCGTTACAGTAAAATGACGAATAAATAAATGTAAACATCAATTACAAGTGCTGTTGGTTGTTTGGTTGGGGTTTTTTTCTGTCATATGTGAAAAATTAAAATCAGTCAAAGCATAACATAGCAACATCTTTTATTTAAACATACGTACACAGACATGTCCACTTGTACCAATTATGTAAAAACTTTATTGTTGGTCTATGACAGATTGAATGGCAAGCAGACAAATAGTTGGTTAGTCCATCCATCCTCCCTATCAGTTAGTTTAGTGAACAAGGTTTTTTTTTATATAAACATAGCTTCATGTAAATATTTATGGTTAAGTATGTATTTTGTGCAAAAAAAATATGTAATTACTGATAAAGTTTGTAAAACAGCGGGCAAATTTTTATTTTATTTAAACAATAACAGTAACAACAACATTACAAACAATTGGACAGTTAATTTATTTCATTTAAATCGATTGCTTGACATATGTTCTCGGATCAGTGTGAATAAAACAACAGCAACAAGAACAACAATAATAATAATAATAATAATAACAACAACAACAACAATAGCGAAAATGGTTTTAAAAACGATAAAGTACAAAATAACATTTAACGTGAGATGCGTATATGTAGCGTATGTGTCCATTTATCTGTATTGGGTGTCGTCTGCACACGTAAAAAAAAACCTTCATACGAGTTTATTACGTGAATTCATTTGCATACGCGAGCATGAGTTCCTTAAATACACACATCATGGAGCAGACAATAAAATTCAGAAACTTACATGTCCATCTATGCACAAACAAACAAACACACACACATACACATGTGTATGTATTATGCAATTACTATACATATGTACGGTGCTGCTGCGGCAGCTGTAGGATAAAAGACACGTGCTACAGTTTTTGTGTTTCTGCACGTTGTGTGTGTGTGATAATAAAGAAGAAAAAACGCGCGCGCGTAAAACAAATGCACTTTGGGGAAGACTCAAAGGCATCGTTTTCCAGAGTTGCACACGTTCGTAATTATACACACAAACACATTTACACATTACACACACGTATATATATACATATCAGTGTTTGTCACTCTCTCTCTCTCTCTCTCTCTCTGTGCATGTGTGCCTGTATAGTGGCTTCATTTAAATTGGCGGTTAAATCTGTTTAAAAATGTCACATAAACGTTTGGCGTCGCATATTTTTCTACGTTAAAAATGGCAATCAGTGCGATGGTGCATTAATTTGTAAACACACATATCCATACTCTCTCGGCATATGATTTTTATTTTCCCTTCAGCTCAAATGCACACACACTCGATCTCCTAACAACCTATATTTACTCATGCACCACTCTCACACTCACTCACACACCTGCTATTTGTAAAAATATATGCATGTGTTCATTAATAAAAAAAAAAATATATATATGCTCTCATGATTTTGTTTTATATTGTTTTCGTTTTTAATCGTGATCTTTTTTTTTTTTTTTTTTATTCTTTTATTTTGTCAGTGAACTGAGATGACAGATCTGGTTGATGATGTGGTTGAATTAAAGTTAAGTTCACGTCATGTAATTGAGGTAATTTTTTATTGTTCGTACTCTCATACATGTGCATGCATAGTCGAATTATTTATATAGTGCGGATGTAAACAATTTCACCCACGTAATAATGGCTTCTCTTATGATTTATATAAAAGCTGTTTTTTTTTTTTTTTTTAATTATGAACGCATTACAATATTTGACCTGAATTTTAATATATGGTGTAAAATAAATTTTGCCACAATCGTTTAGTTACCATAATTATGATACTTAACACAAATGAGAAGTAATAATAATTTGGCTATATGATGAATAAGTATATTCTGCTTAGCAAGCTTAACTAACCAGAATTAAAATTGCTTTCCTGTCTGTCTGTCTGTCTGTCTGTCTCTCTGAGAGAGCCTACCATAGTTTCATCGAAGAGTTTTTCGATTTTAAAAGCCATCTAATTTTTTATAAAAATATTACCAAATAATCAGAAAAACAGATTTTTAATTTCCTTTTTAGTCTACATAAAATGTTGGGTTGTATTTATTATGTTAGGCCTGCAGCATATGTTTACACTATGTTTCGAGCACTCCTCATAAATCGTGAAAACAACGCATTGATCCACATACACAAATTTTGGTTCTAGTTATAATACTAGACAATGTACTCGTACACCTCAGGAAGATCAATTCAACCTTTCTATAATTCATAATAAAGTCTTCACAATTAGTTTGCCATAAGCTTTCTAAATTTTAGATGATAACCGCACGAAAATGCTAAACTAGTATTATGCACAATCTCTTATACGTGAGTATTGAATTGTAATTGCAGTAGAGCTACAGCTGGTTAAAATTTACGTTGCTTTTTTCATGGAGTATTCATTTTCACTCTACAGACACAAGTAATAAATAATTGCATAAATTGTCTTCAGATCATAAAATACAATTTAATTATAAAATAGCCACATCATGAAATTTTGTATAAATACTTCTATTTCTATTTAAATGAAACAAAATCGGTCAAGTGCCACGCCCGCACTTGACTTATAGCCATAAAAATGTACATATAAAGTTGAAAGGCGGCCTACATATTTATGTTTATTAAAAGCATTCATCGATGTACCAAAAAAACACGCACACGCCCATAATTTAGAAAAATCGTCTTTCAAGTAGAATTCGATCTGTTAGGCGATACGTGATGTGCAAAAAGTGTAAAAAGTATAATCAGGTACATGCCACGCCCACTGTTTGTATATAAATCCTTCATTTATTTAAAGTTTTTTATTAACGATATCCATTAAAAATATGACAACTTTCTATTTGAAAGAAGAAGAAAAAGAAGAGGGAGGCCTCTCTCATTAAGCATAATTGCATTTAAGCTCATTATTTTTATTAAGCATCATAATGCTAAATTCTGTTTGTTTTATGGTTACAGCCGAACTAACCCAAAAATTAAAAGTTGAGCTAGACAAGTCTCCATAACTCTGGTCATCCACATGCTACAAGTTGGCATATGCAATTGAGCATTTTGTAAAGAGTGCACACACATATGCACGTTTAGAAAACCGCACAATATCATGTATAAAACCGACCAGTGTTGAGTAGAACATTCTACAGAAAATTCTCTTTGTATGTATTATTGTTGTTCATGATGCATTTTGTTGCCTATAGGAGTATGCGCGTGTGTGCATGGGTATATATATATATATATATTAATGCATCAAAACCGACATATAGGAACCCAGTAAAATAGTTTTCGGTTGAGAAGGTTTGTATAAATGAAACCAACATTGTAATAAAAGCAGCAAGCAACTGCAATAACAAAACAATATGATCTTGCGGTAACCAGGCTACTTGCTTTCTAGCGGCCAGCTTATCTTTCATCGTATATTCGTATGGAATATGTTTTGCACGCATGCATACATACGTATATACATTCAATATTATATGCGAACACACATTTTTACAAATTCACAGAATGTTACAAGTTTTACGTTACTTAACTTTTATTGCATTAAAAATGCAAGCCCTTAGAATTCAATTTATTTATGTTCTGTTCCTTGTAGAATTTAAAATTTTCGGACATTCAACATTTCTACATGTCTTATCTACGTTATCTAAAATATTTCACTTCTCACATAACATCAACACAGCCGTTGGCATATAAACAATTAGAAGCATTTAGACATCAATCTTGCCGAGGAAACAACACATCATAATTTTTGATTTCTAAAGAACCCAATGCATGCGTTATATTCTATTCTTCTGTACCCTCTCCTCCTTTCGCAAAATAGATTTTGTTAATTTTAATACGTATGTTTAATTTTATCCATTAAGTACAGGTTTCTGGAACCACAATGCCAATGGCCATTATTTTTAAATATATCCCTATACCACTTAGCTCCTTAAATTAGGCTACAATTTATAGAATTATACTTTAAGTTGACGGAAATTTTTCGAAAATTTCTACACATCTAGGATAGCCACGACATAATTGTCAAATTTGTGAAAAAATACAGATATTCGTAGAAAGGAATTGCAAGAAACATTTGAAAAATATTCTTGGTGATTGATTGTACGTTTAGAAAATGAACATGTCGAGAAGTGATATAAGCTTGAATATGGAATGTGAAGTGGATGAGTTGTCACCGGCTCAATTGGCTGTATATGAGAGAATGGCCAATGAGCATAACGCTTTAAAAAATGCTCTGGAAACTGCCCTAAGCGCTAATGAGGCCAAAGAACTTTTTAGTGGTGAGGTATTCCAAGCCTATTCGTTCAAGGGCAAAGTTCTGCAAGAATATAAAGAGGCGTCACTACCGAAAAGAAAATCCGAGGTTCCTAAAGGCAAAAGCGGTAATTCGCGCAAAAGAGCAAGTTTGGCATCTTTGGAGTCGTCCGATGATGATTTACCTTTAGCCAAATCTAAATCGATAGAGGTAGCCCAAAGTAAAAATAAATCCCGAGATGAGGCAGCCAGTTCGCAATCGTCCAAAGGTGGAAAGATGGCTAAAGATACTAAAACCAAGGCAAGCAAGGAGGAAAATACAATTGCACCACAACGGGCCAAGTTTAAGCCCTCGGAAGATACTTCAGTGGGTGGCCTATTAATCCGTTCGGATAATAAAGAAACGAAGTTGCAAGGAAAACTATTTCCCTCTTTGGTGGTGTTGGCGAAACCTTGGCTTAAAATTCAGAATTTGCCAACTACGCGTAACAAGTTGGATGAAAAAGTTAAGCTGCTCTTAATGTTGCCACCCAACAAACTTACCGAATGGTTAATTCGAGAGGGCCTACTAAAAGCCGTACAACGCTGTAGCAATCATATAAATTCTGAATTAAAATTGAGTGTATGTTCCGATGTTTCGAAATTTCCCTATAGCGGTGGCTATGTCTGGATAAGTGAATGCTGTCCCACCCGTTTTGTTTCGGTATTTCGTGGTTCCATCTTTGAGGGAGCACCACATCCACCATCGTGTATGTTGAAATTAATTTATCACTGGGCCTGTCAAACCAACATACAAAATGTCGTGCAATGGGTTAAGGTGGACTATGCTTATGTCAAGTCTATATATACTAGTCTGAGGTCAGTCTGCACCTTGATCGTTCAGCAGAAATTCAAACAATTTGGTGGCGAAGGCAAATATGTAGAGGTGGGTATTATTTCATTTGGCACCACTTCACAAGATGGCCATAAACGTACATTAAAAGTGGAAATGTTGGGTGTATTGGATGTTGCCGAAAAAAATATACGCCTGAGAGCTGTAGAACCTCTCAATGAAAATGATGGCAACCAGATGGGACGCTTTCAAGTGATATTGGAACTGTTGCAAGGTTGGGTGCACCAGGATAGTATTATGTGCATAGACTTGACCATCGATAAGAAGACCTTGCATTCAATGGGTTTTAAAAATATAATACAAGCCTCGACGGCGGATAGTAGTGCTATACGTACTAATGCCGGGGTCATGAAATATTTGCGCAGCGTAGTGCCGCGTATGTTCCAAAATACTTTCTCGATGCTCTGTAGGCAAATGATCCAGCAATTTCTGGATGAATTGGAGTGGCGTGAACAATACGGTACTTATGCTCTACAGGCATTCAACAGCATCACACAACATATATCCGAACAAACACGTTTAAATACCAACTTATCGATTAAACAACGTTTATATCATGTAAGCGCTAATCCCTTTAAGGACTGGAGTGCAATGCCGCGCAATGTTAAGGAAACACCACCACAAACCACACCCAAACTATTGAAAAAACGTAACGTGGAATTGATATAAAAATGTGTAAAATTTTTATATTATTATTTATTTCATCGATCGTTTGTTCTCTGTCACCGCAAATTCGTTCAATAAATGAATTAATAGTTAGAAAAAAAAATTGGAATGAGGTTCTAAAAATGTTCTGATTGGATCTAAATTAGGCACAGTCTTAAATTTCCAAATTTTATCAAAATAAAATTAATTTTTTTAAAATTTTTTTACCATATAAATAAGGCCTTGTACGGGGAGGGGTTCTAAAATTAGTCCGATTCGGCTTATTTTCGATACGTTTTATCTTTGGGCAAATATGTGTCCTTGTAGCAAATTTTATTGAAATATTTAAAAATATGCTACATATATTTCGCGCTCAAATTTACATGGACAGACAGACGGATAATTCGTAATAGGTCGATTCAATGGCATTCCCCTTATGGCCATCTTATGAAGTGGTGCCAAATGAAATAATACCCACCTCTACATATTTGCCTTCGCCACCAAATTGTTTGAATTTCTGCTGAACGATCAAGGTGCAGACTGACCTCAGACTAGTATATATAGACTTGACATAAGCATAGTCCACCTTAACCCATTGCACGACATTTTGTATGTTGGTTTGACAGGCCCAGTGATAAATTAATTTCAACATACACGATGGTGGATGTGGTGCTCCCTCAAAGATGGAACCACGAAATACCGAAACAAAACGGGTGGGACAGCATTCACTTATCCAGACATAGCCACCGCTATAGGGGAATTTCGAAATATCGGAACATACACTCAATTTTAATTCAAAATTTATATGATTGCTACAGCGTTGTACGGCTTTTAGTAGGCCCTCTCGAATTAACCATTCGGTAAGTTTGTTGGGTGGCAACATTAAGAGCAGCTTAACTTTTTCATCCAACTTGTTACGTGTAGTTGGCAAATTTTGAATTTTAAGCCAAGGTTTCGCCAACACCACCAAAGAGGGAAATAGTTTTCCTTGCAATTTCGTTTCTTTATTATCCGAACGAGGCCGCCCACTGAAATATCTTGGATTTAGTATTTGTAGCCATCTTTCCACATCTTTTTATAATCATTTATTTATTAGATTGCACCGAAAGCATATTTTGCAATCTCTAAGAGATTGCAGCAATATTTTCAAAATTGAATACTTTTGCAAAATTTTTTAGAATCCCCCAAACATTAGTATGGGAAATTTTAGAACAATTAACACCACATGATATTCAAAACACAATATGTAAAGATTCTTTGAAAAATTTAATATAAAAGGGACAACGGGGGCTATTGATTGCACACATGTAGCAATCATCTCACCTACAACGCTTATGAGTTTCAAAGAGAAAGCAAAATTATAAATTCACTATAGTTTTTATTTATGTTATAAAATGAATAAAATAGTTCAGTTTGTTTATTATTTACTATCTTTTAAAATATCAACTAGGGAACAAATTGCATTGGCTTAATTATTTTGAACATTTATTTGGTGTTAATCAATTCTGTTGATCTCTACCATATTGTTAATAGCGTCGGCTGATTTCGTTTCCGATTCTATTTGACGCTTCTTTATATTTTGTTCCTCTATACTTTTCAATAAAGTACGTAGTACTGATTATACATCCATTTTAGTTTTTCGTGTTTGTGGAATATTTTTTATTTTTTCTCGCCCTTGAGCGTATTTGGTGCTTCCAGTGACTGAGTGACTAATATAATATATATGTATGGATAATTTTTATTATTAATTATTTTAGAAAAATATTACACCTACTTCTTCCCATTTTCCGGGAGTTCTTGTTGGTCCTTTCATGGAATTTAATGTTTGTGCCAATTCATCCCACAATTTTTGTTATAATTTCTGTATTTGTGGGATTGTAACATAACAAATGTTTTAATTGTGGAAGGTCATCCATAAACTTTAAATAAAATTCCACTTGTTCTGTAGTACATCTTTGATATTTAGCGTTCTTAGTTTTAAAAAAAAAAAACTGTTTTAGTGAAACAAAAATTATACTATGCATAAAACTTACCTTCAGTGGTTTCCATTTTTATTTATATTTTTTTGTAATTTTACAATTTTTGTTCATTTTTTAAAACATGTGTGTTTGCAAAACATATGTTAATCATTCTTTTGATATTGGAGAGTTTTTTTTTTATTTTTGTTGAATTTGGAGAGTAGTCACAAAATATATGACAAGAAAACTCTCTCAAAAACCTCTGTCATATATGATACATCATTGTGCCAAAAATAAGGCTATTAATGTATAATTAAATAAATTGTAGCCTAATTTAAGGAGCTAAGTGGTATAGGGTAATGAATGGCCGGGCTTTTCACCTGTTTTTAAAAGATGTTATTATTATTATTATTCTGTGTGGACTACCTGCACTGCGACCATTGGTTCTATTGTGCCCGTGCTCTCAATCCAGGAGTTACTAAAAGGGACTAGCGACCGTTCTTAGGACAAAAGACATCCCTGTTTCATTAATTATATATCAAAAATTACGATCTATAGGCTGACTAAATATATGGACGAAAAATCAGCCGAATAGGAACAAGCAGGTGTAGTGGGCAAACAAAAGCTCATGGATAAAAGCAACACTTTTGCATTTAACGCTCCATACACATAATTAGTTATCGAAACATTGGCCCAAAAAAAAAAAAAAAACAAGAAAAATAGTTTCCTCATGTTATTTTTCTTTATCATCCTGCCCCCCCACCTAAAAATTAAATTGCGTAAAAAAATATTATTTTTCATTTTGAAGAACTGACACATGTATATAAATTTAATTAAATACTCATTGTAATGAAATGCTCAGTATAATAATTTTAGAGTAGTTTTTAGAGTAGCAGCGCATAATAATATTTTAACTAAAATATGCGAACTGCACTCTCACCGTACTTGTACGTATACGTCTACTTTTCATAACTGTTGCTGTAAAGTTAATTTAATTAACAGTGACTGGGAGAAAACATTATATATGGACGCGTAGAACGCTGCTATGCGTACAAACATAGGAAAAACTATCCGAAGCATCGTCTTAAAGACATTCAGACTCAACTTTAAGGATTTTTTTATTAAATTTTTTTTATGCATTTGCTTTTTTTATCATTTTCTCTCTCTCTCTCTCTCGTTGTCTTTCTCTATTTATCCTTTTAAGTACGCAAAGGTGCTTAAATAAGAAAAAACAAGATAGAGAAGTTCGGTTAAGACCGAAGCTTAAATACCCTCCACCTTTTGTAATCTCTTTTAAAAAATAAGTTCCTATTGCCATATTTATGTAAATGACTATGTACTTACGCAAATAGCGTTTTTTTTATTTATAGACGTCACGCTCATTTTTGGCACAGTGTTGGATAACGGTACCGCTTATATTTATACCAAATTTCAACTTGATAGGCATAGTATTGTGCGATATATAAATTTTTAAAGACAATTACAATTTTTTCGAGGTATGTTGAGATTTTCATTTATTGTGGGCGTGTCTCTTAACCGATTTTGCCAAATTTCAATACAAAACAGCGAAATTAAACTAAGAATAAGTGTGCCAAGTTTCAATCAACAACAGACGGACACACGGACATACGGACGGACATGTCTCAAACGATTTCTCTTTTCATGCTAATTAAGAATATGGTTTGTGGGGTTTTCGAGGCTTCCTTCGATGTGTTGTAAACGGATGATCAAAATGAATATACCCTCCTCCCCAAGGTGGAGGGTATAAAAATGTAAAATAACACTTGAGTGAACAAACGGTACATGATAATATCAACTATGCTAAAAAGTTATTTACCACTTCCATTACGTACGGAGTTGACCTTTTTACCAGCACATGTAAGCATGTTCCATTACTCCAGCTATGCGTTACTCTGGGAGTACACACATCTATACGTTGGTTTATATAAATTCGTGTTTTAATAGGAGGGCAACTCTGCAATTAGTTGGTCGGGCCACCTTGGTGATGGATCTTGATATATGTAAATGTTAAAGCAATTATTAATTCAAAGTATAATAATAGCTCACGACAGCTCACGTCTCTGCGTCTTTCAGAAACAGTAGAATCGTATGAATTTATATAAAGGGAGTCACATATGGACGCGGGACACTGTCTACCAAAAGCACAATTTCGTTGTTGCGACGAACACATAGGTAAATGTTGATGCGAATTCAAAATACACTGAAAAAAACGCATAGAATTTCTTGTAAAAGTTCTAAGCCAGTCATTTCTGGGGCAAATCTCGTTCATGCATTAGTGTGCTATTACTTTATTAGGTTCTAGTGTAAATTTAAATATTCCTGGTTTTTTATTTTTGTTGTTGTTGGTTTTTTTTTTCTGTATAATTTTTAATATTAGTCGTAACTTATTTCCGCTTTTGATTATTCTACCCCCACAAAAGAACCGAATAATGTATGGAATAAAATAATACATTGCAAACATTTGTAAAAATGTGATGCAAGCAAGTATGAAATTTTATTTAAATAAAAATAGAAAAACTTCGCACATATGTAATCAAGAAGTTATAGCTTGGAAATATTTTTATTATGGGTTTAAATTTCTTCTCAAAGTTAAAAGTGGTGTAGAGCAATGAAGAATTTATATACCAGCCACATGTAACATCAACTTGCATACAAATTTTTCCTTTTCTCTTGTGAATTGTGAGAAGAATTGTAAGATATTTTTTCAAATAGAAAATGCTCCTTTCCATTCGTTCATTGCCATTGCCCCTGGTTACCTTATTATACAACAATTTTGAACAATTTCATTTGCTTAATGCTGCAAACAATGAACACAAACGCCGATTTGTGGCCGAAACTTATAATGTTTCCTGTACCAATTGAGTACGCGTTAATGTTTGAAAATTGATATATGCTGGTTTCATAAAGATTTTATATTTGTTAATATTTAAAGACCAAACATCATTGTCTTGTTCTTCGTTGGTTAACGGAACCAACAAACCGTAATCCAGTCAATGCGGCTGCAAAAACAAAATCCACATTTCAGTAACATAATATATTTTTTTTTCTATTTACTTGCATTTGTTAGTTATTGCAATTGACTGAATGTCTGTCTACGAGAAGGAAATTAAAAGACAACGTTCATTAGAAAATATTATTGCATCAGCATTGTAATGCATCAATTTCTATTTCCATAGAATCAACACACATAGTATAAATATTTTATAACAAATAAATTCCAAGCGTAGTTCATTATTTTGCACACAAACATTTTATTATTTACATGTTAACTGACACATAACTTATGCATGATATTGTACAAAACATGTGTTTATTTAGAATCTATTAAAAATCTATTTTTGGCTATTTAGTTTAGTTTAGACCAATTCTAAGGTACGGCATATATTTATTTAGAATCAGTAGGTGTGGCATGTATACTTTTCTTCTCAATTATGCCTTTTTTAATGACTATTAAAGATAATCCGCACCTCGAAAGTTCACTTCTGTATAACAGAGTGTTTTTGCATAAGTTGTGGGCGTGGCTGGCCTATTTAAATTTATGTTCGCAGCTCTTTGTGATCATATATAGGATTTATGTCAAATATAGGCGTGGCTATCAATCAATTTTTCCCCTCTTATATAGAGCAGATACCAAATTTTAATTCAATGTCGCAATTGTTGCATACGTGAGTGCTTAATAACAGCTAGACAAACACACGACCAAAATGACTGAATTGTGCTTGATCACCTTTCTCAAAGTGGTTGCAAACAATAGGACAAATTTAGTTCAATGCCTATTACACTATTGTGTACATAAAAAAGGAAGTATAAAAATGCCACAAATTAAATGAAAACATTGTACATAACATAGTAAACTAATAAACTATCTCTCCACATATATGGCATACAGACCCACATACATGTTTTTGATTTATACATAACATCACTCTTACACTTACATTTATTCATATTATTTCCCATCCCAAAGTTTTTTATATATTTTTTTTAGCGTTTTATGTAATATTGTGATATAGAGACGAGTTCACGACTCCCAAAAATATGCAACTAAATAACTAATAAACCGGATTTCATATAAATCAAATACCATGCATTCTCATGCATTTATGTACTTATTGTGTTTGGTAGAAATCATTTTGAAAATTCCTATACAAACAAAAGCGGGCATTTGTTATATTTTACCACATACGCACATGTATATTTATATATATATACAAAATTGCTTTATGTAACAAACAAGCAAGCAAAATTGTTATAATCGTGTTTGTGTAAGAATTTCTATTTGAAAAACTGACATAATGCAAATGAACATGTTTGCATAACAATACTCGGAGAGGGAGTGAGAGAGGAGAAAAAATCTCGTTTTTTAGCGAGATAATCGAGGGAAGAATTCACTTTCTTTCTCTAACATAACATTATATACTGTATTTATACACTTGTGTGCACGAAAACTTATGAATTCGTAATAACTACTTATACCAGATTACACGTGGTTCCGGAAACAAATTAAATTCCTTAGAAGTTCAGTTTAAAAATCTACATAAACTTTTGCCATCTTTTTATCATTCTTTGTAATAATATTTCACTAACTTTGGCTTTAGGTAAATAATTCAAGGTATTTAATGTTTGAATTGAAATTTATTTAATTTTTGAATAAATTCAAAGATGCTCACACAAACTATCATATATGTAGAGATGGAGTTCAAAAGTGCATATAAATGGCCTTATAAAACACAATTTGATGTTTGATGACCTGATGGACTATTTGACCACCACCACCAACACCATCGGCCACCATTAACATATATTACAGCAAATTTTCTTATTATTGCCATGGCCTCTACCAACCAATTGTTTAAAGGCATATAGTTTACGGTAAAATCTAACAGTAGCCTTGTCCCCTCTCTCTATCTCTCTCTCTTTTCTCTTCCAGCTTATTTATGTATGTTGGCAGTCTGTTCATTTTTGTGAGTACAACTCTCCACCTAATAATATTACCTTCACTTTCTGGCCGTGTATGGTACATTTGGATTGTATGTATAAATGTGTGCATGTGTGTTTGAATGCATACAATTTTGTTATTTCTATACCATTACATTATACCACGTTTGGTTAGGTTACGGCATAAATTTGAATAAATGCCGGTCTTGGGATTTTTATGCATTTCGTTTTTATTTTTTTTCTATGTAGTTGCTCTTGTATTTTCCTATTTTCCGTTACATTTTTCCTTTTTTCTTTTTTTTTTTTATGGGAGATTGGAGGTATGTTTGTATACCGCATAACAAATACTTTGCTCGCGGTTTATTTCCGTTTTTCTAGCACAGTTTCCTTCCGTTTTCTCTTGATTTCTCTCTTAGTCTTCATTTGAATGTTGCGTTACGTTGCGATTTTCAATTTCGTACAGTGTACGGTGTATTTACGTTAGCAAATCGTACAACAACAACAATAACAATCACCACAACAGCAGCTAAATGCGATTCAAAAAATAAAAAGAGCAGTTGAGTTATAATAAAATACCGCATTGAATTCATTTTATGCAATTCATTGTATTGCATTTTACAAATTCATTTTTTCTTTCCTTTATTATTATTTTTTTTTTTTGTCGGCCGCATAAACAAAGGAATTCTTCGCTGTTACCTTTAATAAAAGCACAGTTTATTTAGTTATTCAAAACATTTGTAATGGATGTGAATTATGGGAAGAAAGTTATATTCCGTTGGTAAATTATTTTATGTATTATATAGAATGATACAGATTATATCAAACAGTTATAAAATGAACTTGTGAATATAACATGTTCAGGGTTTTGCAATATTCGCCTTAACCTAACATAAAATTTTTTTATTTATATTTTAAATCATTTTACAACATTTCTGTGGCTTTAATTACTATGCAATACTAATTCTTTTTTATTTCACAAATGGTATCCTAGGTGCCTATATAACTAACCCTTCTAACTATAGGTCAGGAATAAAAGAATGAAGCTCTAGATAAGTTAAAATTGAAAGTCATGTTTTGTTAAAGCAATCTATATACATATTTCAAGCTATACTATGATTACTATGCTATTCTATGCTGTACTATGCTATATTATACTATGCTATGCTATGCTAAACTATTTCAATGAAATATTCCATGTTGATGGCTGTACAAATGCACCATTTTAATGTCCAAAAAAAGGACTTAAATATTCATAAATAAATTTTAGGCATTTACAATATCATACTTTAGACAAACTCGAAGATTACTTTTGTCAAATTTCAATTTGAAGAGTGACGGCAAAGAAACGAAAAAATTCATACAACCAATATACCCCCATATTATTATGATAATTGATGTATAAAATATTCCCTTACAAGATATTAGATAAAATAATCATGTTTATTTGTTTTTCATTTGGCTGCATTAGCACCAATTGATTATCGACTGCATGTCTACCCAGGTGCTTGTTTTACAAATCTTCGCTGTTAAGAATCTTCTTCTTCTTCTTTTTTCTCTGCTTTTACAACGGTTGTCGTTTTGTAAATTTTCATTCAATTTACGAAATTGAAATGGGAATTTTGTGAAATAAGAATGTATGCAATTGGCTGCTCAAGAGGGCTGAACATATCCCTGTTACTCCAACCATTCATGTTGAGTTTTTACTTATTTTTACGTACAACCACCAAGTGTAAGTCGAAATGTTTGTTGTTTTGTTGTTTTGTTGTTGCTGCGAATTACACGTAGAGGATGAGTGTTGGAGAAACATGTTAGAAAATTAGATGAAAGGCTAACGTTTGGTAATGGAATTATTTTTAAAAGTACCGCGTGAAGATATATGAAATATTATATATTTAGAGAACTAAAGTGCAAAAACAAAATTTATGTATCATTAACACTTCATTACCTTTATGTAGTTAAGTGTAAGCCAAAGCCAAATTTCATTCTTTATCCTTTATATAATTCTCGTTCACTTTAATGGTTATTCTATCATCAGAGATTTTTTTCAAAATCATGTATATGTTTAAGCAATAATTTATTACAAAACAATATTAAACTAAGTGTGATACGAGGGTAGTGGTAGAAGTTTAAAGTTTGTTTTAAACGTATTTTTCATTTCTGTTATTATAAAATACTTCCAAAGTAATGAATTTTCATACTGAAATTCACACATTACAAGACAACAGCTACAAAATTTCCGGCCAAAGTATATAAAGCTTAAAAAAGCCGATTAATTCTGCTCTAAATCTCTCACTATTCATGTGTTTATCCTTAACAGTTTATTGTAAACATTTTTCACTGACATTCATTCAAATCAAATCAAAGTAATTTCCTTTACGTTTTATATTACATGAACATACGAGTACTCTCACTCGTTCTCGCACTCGTACTTGTACATCTTTCAACAAGTACTATTCTGATATTAGCACTTTCAGTCGCATATGTAAATATTACTATACAAATACAACTCTGTATAGTTATTTACAAATAAACACCAGGTGCCATCTACTGCCACTTGAACATTTGAAGCATTCTTTTTTCTTTTTTATTTTCTATCTTTGATTAAAGGGCACACACCATTCTCACTTTGTTTGTAGATAAATGCACAAAATCCTCCTCGCTTGCCCTCTTTATGGTGAGTTGAATATATTTTACATAAGAGAGTTGAGAGTCCTCTTACCAACGAATATTTCCTTATAGATATTGAAAGCATCTCCGTCCATAAGTACTTGTAAATGCTGTAGAGTTGCTTTGCAAATTTCTCTTGATTCGGTCAAATTGTTCTTGATTTCATTTTCAATATATTATTTGTTGCTTCACTGGTTTCCCTTACTTACCTCCCTTCGCACTCATTTGATTTGTAACTACCTGCACAGCTGCATGTAAATATTTTTAAATTTCGTTTTTTTTTCTTGCTTTACACATTAAATGCTCTTCCATAAGATGGACGGTTGTTTATAGAATGATTCTAAATACTGTATGCTGTACCATAAATACAATGTGTAGCTGGGTAGGTTTGTGCACCTGTCTACCGTATATGTTAAGTTAATTTCATGGTTCGTTTATAAATCAGGTGGTCAACAAACATTTATTGAGTACCCCTAAGCATCCACTTACGTTTACTACACAGAAAGCATCTCCAAATAATTGCGTTTGGGCATGTTGTGCAGAGTAAAGTAGTCGATTATATGTAGAGTTGAAACCTTTCAAAAACGGCACTCTCAACAAAATCTATCATTAAACATAAAAAAAAAAAAAACAAGAAATTCTATGAAATCTATTCTTGATCAGAATCAAAGTCTTTGCATGTGTAGGGAAGCACAAAAATGATAACATTTGCAAACAATACGTTAATGCGTAAACGCACATCAACCGCTTCCACTGAAGCGAGTCATTTTAATAAAGACTTTTAATTGAAAATTTTCAATTGTTGCTGGTGTCCTTGCACCGTGTACGATACGGTACGGTATACTAAATAAATCGCATCTGCACACACACACTCGCACACATATATACATATATATTTTACAATATAACCAAGTTAACATGCCACCAACTAGTCAACCATACGCCCACAAGTGCTGCCATAGAGTGCCGCACAATAGTTTTGCATACATTTTTAGTGTGCAAGTAGTGAAAGTAAAGGCGCTTCAGTTAAACATTATAGGTTTCCATATGAGTGTAAGTGGTGTGCGCAAAGTGTGCGGTTGAACAATTACTGCAATTTTCAATATGCTCATTCAAATTGTAGTTACACACGTGCACACACACTGAAACCAGTTCAGTTTGCATTTTTCACATAAATTCCATCAATTTGGTGCACAGTCCAAGGCATTATTTGTGTACTATACTCGCATACACAATACACAGACAGATGAGTCGTGATGTAGTTGTAGAGTACATATACACATATATCATTTGGCACTGCATTGCATTGCTTTGCTATTGTGCTGACTAAATGAAAGTATGAAAGTATGCAGCATTGTATTGTGTGTGGATGAGAGAGTGTATGTGTATATTTAATGGCGCTACTTCCGTTTCCGCATTTTGTTCATTTTGCCGTCACAACATTAACACAAGCACCCTCATTTTCACATAGTCTATCACCCTCACCTCGCGTTCTCTCCTTTTCTTTCTCTCTCTCACTCTCATTCTTTCTGTCTTTATACTCTGCCACACATTAACCAATACATTTTTCAACCATTCTGCTGCACATCACAGTTTTCGCACATTTACACACATTAACGTGTGTATGTCTACCTGTCTACCTTTCTGCCTGTCGTCCATTGATGTGCTGCGAACATCCGGTTAGTTGTCGTATGCCTTATTGTTAGTTGAATATAATCTATTTCCGCTGTGTTTATATGAATTCATATGCTACTGGCTTTTTTTGTACAGGTGAATAAATTGAATTAATTATCAGACACACAGGCGGTGAATTGATTGTTACGTCGCGTATGTAATTCAACTTGTGAATTATTAAATTATTAACTTTTATAGTAATTTTATGTTTTTTTTTTTATGATTAAATAAAAAACGTTTTCCTCTTCGATTAACTTAAATGTTAGATTTGAAGTGAAGAAAATTTATTGAGCTATTTTGATAAACAAATAAATTAAGTGTAGACGTGGGAAATATATATAAAATATATAAAACTAAAAAAAAAAACTACATTTAGCTTTGACTAAATATTAAGTGTCCTCCTCATACATACGCGGTCTTCTCTGCCTACACATCGTATCATCCTTTACGTCGAGTTTTACTTTGAATACCGTTTTATGTCAATATTGGGCTTGTCTTAAAAGCGACCACGCCCATTTTTGGCATATTAATGAGAGGAGTTATTATATATAAGAGCAAATTTGATACTAATACTGATGATTTTGATGCAGCATATATATCACAACTTTAAAGGACTATTTACCAAGCATACAAATCACCTTTGGGAAAGTCTGTGAACCTTTCAAAAGCACCAATAATTCAATAACATTTAGAAGTTTGCTGTTTTGTCAAAAGATACGTGAGTCAAGTCAAGTTAAATAAAATAAAAAACCTAAATCAACATTTTGACCTTTTTTAGCGTACGATTATACATAGGTAATAATAGTAAAAATTTATCTAAAAAATTAGATAAAACAAGTAAAACGGAGATTTATTAGGTGTATGCCAAATCTAGGATACCCATGAATATATAGCGTGGAAGTGGCACGTTGAACTTTTTAAAATGGTAGGTAAGGTTGATCGATTTTTGATAAATTTCATCTTATATGCCAACCAAAAGCATACCAATAAGCGATAAACACACGCACTCATTAAAAACATTTATTTTCAGAATCATCGTGAAACCTTCTTAACTTTTTATTTATTACAAAACTAACAATAAACACAATACGCTCGTCTTTATAATATGTAGAGGGTATAAAAACTATCACGAATTGTTAAGTTAATGGCTGAGATTAAACACAAATGCCCACATTTTCCATCATAGTTGCCACAGCAAAGAGAAAAGTTATAAATAAACACGGATTGAAAGACGACGACAACAATGGCGGCAATCAACACTGCAAACTAAGGCTTAACAGTAACAAACAAACTGTAAGAATATACACACGAGTGCTTCTCATCTGTGTTCTTTTTGGTTTGCTTCAAAGGTTTCCTCATCCTTGAAGGAGGTTAATTTAACGCTATCATCATCTGCTAAATGTATATTAAAAAGCACATCCACACATTTTTTACCTGCACATTAATATTGTTTACACTCATGTTACTTGAACGACATTATCCGGTTTTAAAACAAACGAATGACCGAAGAATGATTGCAACGATCAGCTTAACGTTGGGAAACTTCAGCAACCAGCAAGCAACGTTTATTATGTTACAATGGACTAACAATACAAGTTTTGTAACTAAAATGTTGTGATTATCGCATGACTAACTTGCATGAAATATTTTTTGTAGAAGAATTCTTCTCTCTATTTAGATTTGAAATAATAATTTTATTAATTTAAAGTACTTTTCAATAAATAGTTTTCCAAATTTATATTAAAATATATATAAAAACTCTTCATCTACTGAAAAACGACAATTCTTAACAAATATTGATTAACTCGATTTAAACCAGTTAATGCTGTTCCACAGAATCTTAGTAAGGAGGATATACAAAATTCAACTTTAATGGATATATCGTATGTTCCTTGCGTTTACTTTGTTTGTATTGCTTCAAGTAGCTTTTTTTTACATTTACAACACCAACAAACTAAGTAATTACAAAGTTGGGAAAGTTTTTCTTTTTTTTTTTTTGTACTCTTGTTTTGTGTATAATAAGCTGAACTGTATGCTAACAAAAATTATGTTGACCAAAGCGAAGTATTAAAGAAAGTCTTATGTTTAAAAAAAATACAAAAAAAAAGGAAAAAAGTTAATACAGTGAAGTCTTCTCCAACGTGGTATTCCTTTAACGAGATTTTAATTATAATAATTCCTCTGATCATAATCACAAAGAAATGTATTCTTGATCGGCATTTCAACATGAGTTAGTTAGTCCGTGTATCCCTCTATATTTGTCATAAATTTTTAATTATGAAGCTGACTTTTCTTGTTTTGGGTAGTTTTGTATTCGAAATGAATGAAATCGGTTGGGTGCCAAAAAATGGAAATGGACATGGTCGGGTAGCGGGCACGCCAACGATTAGCAAAAAATTTTATTTAACGTACAATACGAAATAATACGTAAATTATATTGCACTACAGCATGCCTTTTACTTGGTATTTGACCTTTGACAGGATCCAACTCAAATTCATATTTCTATTGCGCGATTTTCATAGAATGCTTTAGGGCCAACCAATTAATTGCGTTAACAGAGACCTGATGGTTTTTTGAAGGATCAAAAAGGACCAATTCATATTCATATTATATAATCCTGTTATAATTAAAAATAATGCCTATTTGGGTCGGAGAATTTCCTTTTCCACACAAGAAAACTTTGACTTTTCAATAGAGACCACATTTCCATCCATCGTAAACGACATTTACGTTAAATCGTTCAATTGTTTGACATTTCATTTGTTTTATGAAAATGTACAAATATTTAAGGAATCATTTTTATATACATATAATGTTAATAACAGACCCTTTCCAGCTTAAGTGCTAGGTGAGAAGAGAACAGAGATATACTTAAATCCTCATAAACTATTGTACTTAATATTTATATGCATACTCGTATACATTAAGCAGAAAATAACCCACACATGTATACATTTATATAAAATATTCTATACTTATACAAACATAAATATATTACCTATCATACAACTGTTTTATATTATATACACGGACTGGCAAACATTCCTTCAATCACTTCCGTTGTACGTTTAAGTGGTCCTTTCGCACGCTATTATTTCACATGTAATTGGAACGTGAGAAACGTATTAAGCGATAAATATTGCAGTCAAGTGAAGTGAATGAAGAGTGAAAAAGGGACCGAAGTCAAAGGCCTTTAGTGAAGGGTACACCAAACGATACAAGAAAGGAATGTTGTTCGGCGTTGTTTGTGCATGTATAACGTGAAATATGTGTTTGTGTGGTATTTTACATTGTATACGACAAAAACAATAACAATAATAATAACAAAAACAACCACAACAATAACATAAGTGGTAACTGATGTTTCCCTTAAAATTTACGTTCCCAAGTATTTCAAAAAGTTTCTATAAACACCAACTATTTTCGAGTGTATGCTTTTCTTAACAATAATAACAACAACAACAACAAATAAGGGATGTACCAAGTGTGCAGTACACCTTTTTCAAGTACATAAGTATCTTTGAAGTAAGAATTGCAAAAAGCTAAAATAAAAACTTACCTTACCACAAGATATACAATACATTAAAAGTGATATGTATACACCTTAACCGTTAACGTACAACAATTAACATATTTTAACATTTTCAACATTTTCCTTCTTATTTGTAGCACATCACTACCATCCATAACAAATGAAACCAACAACCAGTTCGTGCATGTAAATTATTGTTATAAGTGTGTGCTCCTTAAGATATATTATGTAACGTTACATTTTATTGACCATAAAGTCGAAAGATTAAGCTGTGCTGGAAAGGTATTAAATATAAAGAGGACTTTAGAGAACATGATTCACAAGGACAGACGATGATGCCTTGAAACCATATGTTTACACTTTTTGTCACAGCTAAACAAGTAAACATAATATGATTCATTCCAGCTATAAGGATCCATTAACATTCCACACCACTTGATAGAAGAAAGCTAATTGCTGTAGAATCATTTTTCATAGATTTAGGAGAGTTAGTCTGCCCACAGTCTATCGTATCTGTAGTATTTTGTTTTCCCAATTTCAATTCAGTAAGCAAACAAAATCGATTTGAAGATTTTTAAGCAAAAAAAAATTAAAAATTATTAATCGATAATCAAGAGACATTATTCGTAGCATTATGCATAATAAGCAAAGAGGATATATAAATAAATGCTTCAGACAGACAAATATCCGAAACAGGCATAGAGCGAAAAAAAATATATATCACTTGATAAACCGGATCCTCTTTTTACAACCTTTGAACGGAAACAACTGGCAATCAAATGAATTTCCGGTACAATGTTTGTGCCTGTTTGCACGTCAAATTTTTTGTTTTTCAGTTGACACAAAATAAATTTTGAAATAAACTAAAGTAGAATAAGAAGAAGAAAAGGAAAACATGTAACAACTGCTACAACTTTTACTTGAACATTCTTTTCATGCCATTTTTATTATATTGTGTTATTTTTGTTTTTTAATTCTTGTTTTACTTTTCATTGTCTTTCTTTGTTGCCAATTGCTTTGAACTAGTTATTTATTTTATTTATAATTATTATCATTGTTGTTGTTGTTGTTGTTATTATTATTATTGTTGTTTGTTTGTTGTTGTTGTTGTTGTTGTTGTTGTTGTTGTTGTTTGTTATTGTTGTTGTTCATGTGTGTCTATTTGGTATAATTCTGCAGGTGCCTATAAAGAACATATATAGAACTGATATACCAACACATATGTACTCGTATATGCGACTCATAAACATACACTCATGCACCGACTCTCTCTATACCGACTGTATTGGTTTCAGTTCTATAGTAACATCATACCTACTAACGTTATACGTATTTTAATAGTCAAAGTTGATGTTATTGTTGTTGTTATTGTAGCTTAACAATACAAGTTATATGTTCAACATTTGCTGTTGCTTCTAGTGCTTACCTGCTTTCTAGCAAAAGGCATTTTACCATAGCTAAGTGTCTGTCTGTCTATCTGTCTGTCTGTATACTTTACTTACCTATGGCAGCCATTTTCTTGTTATTCTTTTGTACTCTGGTAATCGTACATATTTCTTCACCTAATGGTCTAAACATTAAGCTGTTAAAATGGCATGTTTCTTGTTTCTTGTTTCTTGTTTCTTAGTTGATATTGTTTGTTTTTTTTTTTTTTTTGCCTATACATTCGACTATTTTCCAAACAGTTGACTGTCCATTTATATAAAAAAAAAAGTTCAAAATTCTTTGACAACTATTTTGTAATTGCGAAAGTAACACCAACACTAATACAAACACTCTACCACTCTAAAAGGAACAAGTTTTGTTTTTTGTTACCACAGCAAAGCCAAAGACAAAAGGAAAAAGAGACGGACAAGAACAATAACAGCAATCTTATTATATGATATCATAAACTGTAACTGTACGACTGTTTTCATTTTTATTATTATTGTTATTGTTTGTATGCCTTTCTGAGGCTCAGTAATGGTGTGCAAAAGACTGACTGACTGACAACAACTTGTGCACTGTGGTAGGAAAGTAAATTCGCTTGTTAGGTGGCAATCGCAAAATCCATTACATATGTCAGTCCGTGTTTAAGATTCCATTTCTTCCATTTGTCATACTTTTATGCGCTCTTTTTACGCTCAAGGGGTTCACCTGGCATATGGCACTCTCTCCGTCGTACAATTAAGCTAATGCTACCATTTCAGACACCTCAGTCACTTAAATAACAAGTAAAATATTTATATACGTTATGTGTTACATGGCAAAAGTCATTTTCAATTTATGAACGCATTATTATTAAGGGTAAAAGTTTAATGGCTTTCATTTAGGATTATTTTTTGTGGGATATTATCGTTTATTCATAATGAAATACATATAGAGAAACACATCAAATTGTTGGAGTTGTTGAAATCTAATCACTTTACCTTAAGATAAAGTCACTCTGTTGATAAACTTAATAAGCAATTTATAGTCCCCCTTAATACATTTGTTATGACTGAAGACAGAAGCAAGCTGCAGAGAACACGTTTGTTTAGAGCTCTACTTCAAATTTATCGTCAGAGTTGATTTCTCATTTTTCATTCACTTGAGAAAGAACAGTTTCGCATGAAATTGGATTTGTAAAATCAATAATATTGGATTTGATCGATTTCATCAAGAAACTCAATGTGTCCATACCATGTGTAACGAGTTCAATTATTTGTGTTGCAGATAAGATTGCGATTTTTTCAGCATAACTGAAACTCAACATATTTTCTGGGCAAGGTTTGTTCAACTTTTTGCCCTTTTTCGTGTTTCGAATACATAATATACCAAGTAGTGCACTTTAGCCTATCTCGGAGTATTCTTATGCATTTCTTAGATATAAACGGATGCTTGGGCGTATGGGTCGTATGAGTATCATTTATTTCTTATTTAACTAAATCACAAAATACTTAAACTAACAGTGCAAGATTTTTCCTTTCCCATGTCCGTCAGTCCACAAATGAGAAGCTTCTCCATTATTTATATTTTTTTCTATTATTTCACAAACAGCTTCTTTCAATTATCTCTAATTAAATTTCATTTCAAAGGGAAATGTGGATTATAAAGTTCTTGTGGCTTTTTTTTTTTTCTGAAATAAAAGAAAGTTAGCACTCATCACATAAAGACGTAAAAAACTAATTTGCTTTTGATTGCAGAAAATGAATGTATAATTTTTTTAGTTTCCAACAACTCGTTGTATTCTGCACACACAAAGTCATTGCGTGTATACATCATAATATGGAAACATTTGCTTGAGCAAAAATACTTTAAACCACATGTGTGGTGTTTGTCAAACGAACATACCCAAGATATGAGAGTAAAAATTATGGATGATATGTTGGTATGAAATGATTTTAAACAAAAATTACCACGTTTCGTATTAAATAGAAGAGAAACGGATTGTTACCATCCATCTTGCATCCATCGTACCGATAGGAGAGGTGACTATTTACCAGAACTGATGTAAAGTGATATGAAAGAAAAAGCAAAGGAAAGCATAACACGCTTAAAAAATGAAATCAACAACAAACAACCTACAAGCAAAACAAAAACAAGCTCTTAAAAAAAAGTCTACAAATATTCACACATGCCCTTGGTGACAAAGAGCGAAAAGTAATTTCAGTGAACTATTTTTTTTTATAGAGAGATTTTTATTTCTTCATTTTTTTTTCTCTTCTTCGTGTTCTTGGTCTTCTTCTATACTTCTTACTTGATTTTATTGCAATCCTTACATTCACAATATATTGTTGTTGTCGTTGTTGTTTATTTAGCACCCTTAACATTACATACATACACACTTACGCACACATATATATATATATATACAATGCATATACTATGTAAATGTAATAACGTTAACATATGTAACAATGTGTAGATGTGGCGTATATAGCTTTTTTAAGTGTTGCAAACAGCTGCAACTCAAGCAGTACTTGAAGCCTAAGTTTGTTTACAATAATACAAACAAACGTACAAATAAAAACCCATATCCGCTCACACATTTACATACACAATTTCTCTTATTCTCAACTAACGTATGAGTACTTTGTCACACACTCTACACAAAATTTCATACATATGCATGCCACCTATGATTGTACACAACTACATAAGGTATACATCTATGACGCGTATGTAGCTTTGTATTGGTAAACATATGTAGTTACATCTATGTATTTGTGTATGGAATGGGGTTCTTGTTTGGGTGTTGTTGTCGTACTGGGTACTCGAATTACTATTTTCGATGTAGAAAAGAGAGAAAGAAACTTTTGTTTTTATTTAGCTTACTGTACATGCATACATACTCTCCACTCTTATAATACAAAAATTTTTAAAAGAAAAAAGAAAAAAGAAAAAAAAAACTTCACAATACTAATGAGCTCACACGTAAACAATATCTAACTAAACGTACATGTAGCCAATGCGTGTATAATGCTCGTTGTAATGCCTGTGTGGTGTGTAAAGGTGTGTAAGCGTGTAATTATAAGATATAAAACAGTATAGATAACTTACACACTCTTCTGCTCTGTCTTCTACTTCTTCTTCTTCTTCTTCTCACTATGTGATTTATTTTATCTTTAATATCATCTCTTCTTCTTCCTTTTCTTCTTCATCCTTTATTCTCCGGTAACTCTTACTTACACCTACTATCATACTTTATTATCAAACGTACATACATGCTAAGACAAGGTAATAGTTTTTACCATTAAGCACTACCCACCACATACAACTCATTTGTGTCTAACAACAAAGTAATTGTGCAATTATTTTTGCATAAAGTGGCATAAACTTGACAACAAGTGACACTGTGACTAACATGTAACTTACATTTATAGACGTATGCAATGCACTTGAGTCTACTGTTACCTTATTTTTATAAAATCAAATCAAATACAAATGTACAAGTGTGTGCGGTCTTGTAGGTGTGCCAGTAATCAAACAAAGTGAGAATTTTATCTTTTAAACAATATAAACGAAATTGCATAATAATGAATTATTTGCTTATGACAAATGGTTCAATTTTTCAAAAACAATTTTAATAATACTTCTATATACAATTTATATACAAAAAAACTTCGTAGACCTACTATAGTAGATCAAGGAATATTTATTGCTTGTGATCGAGCGAATATATGATCTGAGGGACTAGAACATTTTCACTTATTTTCACATAAAAGTTAAGTAAGCTTTATCAAAATATTTAAAGATGCGTACAATATATATAGAGTAAGGAGGAGAGATGACAACTCTCGAAAGATGTCTTGGGATGAAATTTTTCAAAAAAAAATTCATACACAAATGTTGTCGAATTAGAAGACAAAAGATCAACATCACCTCTTTTAAGGCAACAACTTTTGTATTTGGGCATTTTATTTTATAAAAATTTTATGACCTTACACGATTGTTCCCATCTGGCATCCTGGTAAAATCATACAAAGAAAACGAAAATTGATCAAATTAACATTTAAGTGCTTAATACACAATAGACATAACCGTTACCCGTTAATTTTAACGTATGACATATTAAAGGAAAACGAAAAGAGAATAAAAAAGTTAAAGCATTTTACAGAAATCTGCACAAAAACGAAGAAAAACACATGCTTGTGATTTCTTTACACTTTTACTATGCCAATCACACACACACGTACAGTAGCAACAATACATATAGACAGCGCGAAAATGACAAGTGCTGCGTCTGTTCTATATGTGCATCTTACACCTCACCTGTACCCAGACCCAGAACCACAGTCACCGAATGAATGCTTAAATGAAGAAAATGAGACAGATTGCGTCTGCTTATGAATATCAAATGCACGTTACCCTGATAGAAGTGTATAAGCACAGCAGAAATACAAACCTACAATTCCACATGTGTACTTTCATTTACATTTGTCATGTTTTAACAGGGATTTCACCTTAATTTCTCTCCATATCTGATTTAATCGACACACATATATTTGGGGGAATATCTTCAACCAGTCAAATATTCAATTTTCGTTCGTTTAACAAAGAGAATGATGCGTATAAAGAAGGAATTTATAAAAAAAAAGTAGATTTTGACTTTTCATACTTTTTTATAGTAGAATTCTATATTATTTATGTGAAAGATAAAATAAGATAACAAATCAGAGCAGTTAAGAATATGACTTTGAAAAGAAAAAAAAGGACCTTCTATCCAGAAATATACGCAGCCTCTTTGTTATGCTTTTCAGGATATTAGCAATATTGTATTTTATCACATAACTTTAATACCCTTAAAGCTAATATTCGGTTAAAACGGACCATTTCATACATTGCGCCAGGTATGAGCAACCTCTTGTTTACACCAGGCCATATACAAAATTTCTCATCGAATGAGTTGACAGAGAAACTACTTTGAAAATTAATAAAATAATTGCTTCTAAAATTTTTACTAAGGAAAAGACAATAAAACTAATTTATTCCTATCATATATTTCTACCACTTCTACGCGGGCCGCATACTACACTGTTCCACAGTATAACCTCTGCTTTATTTATAGCAAGTAACCTTTTTTATTGACATATGTACATATTGGCTTATTATACCTTACACATAAGATTCAGTTTTCTTTCTTGTTTAGAAAGTAATTTCGTTAGTGTACATCTCCACCTTATGTGTGGAGATGATATAAAAACCAAAAGCAATCACAATACAATCTAATATGAAAGTTATACTTTCTAAAAATGAACAATAAATGTTTATGAATTTTCGTTTACCTGTGTCACATTTGTATTGTTTATATATGTATGGATAGTGTGCAGCACAATCAATGAAATGTTAAAAAAAGAATGTGTGTGTATGGGTGTGTGGTGAGAAATAGTGTCAAAGCTAAGCTCAAAAATCCAATACGATAGAATCCTAAACACGTACACATACACACATACATATGTTGTATGTGTGTACACAACAAAAGCGTTCAAAACCGGTGTTTTTTTTATTTTCCTATTTTAAAATTATATAATCTGTAGTGCTTTGGAGAGCATCAGCAGTGACTTGCCAAAGACAATTTATGAAGATTTCTTTATAGACACATGCAAGCATATGCTCTTACTCAAACAAAGAAAGGTGCACAGAATAACTAAATGAAAGCAATATACATATATGTAGAGAGAAGAAGAGAAATATATATATATAGAGAGAGAGAGAGAGCTGGAGAATTGGTATTGAATTAAAGTTCAATCAAGTAACAAAAACTTGTCCTCGTGACTATATATTGCTTCCCCAGAGATATTTGTGGTTGTGTATGGGTATGTGTATGGTAATAATCTTTTGGTTATGGTTTGTTTTTGGTTTTTTCCATCTGTATTGAAAATCGTGCAAGATGTACCAAAATCAATAGAAGGCTGTTTTCTATTTTTAATATTTTATACTTGTATCTCCATTTGCTTTATTCTTGATCCATATAATGTCTACATGCACGCATTAAAATATTTTTAAAATAAAATAAACAATAATGTGTAACAAAAAGCAATATTCAATACCAACAACAATATGAAACCAAAATAAACATCTGATGCCCAGATAAATGCATTAAATTCAAATGAATCCATATGCAACGTATGGGATAAGACTTAAAGAGACTTTTATTTATAAACATTTTCATTTATATTTCTATAAAATGAACTTCTGCGAACGTTATTTGTGATAAGTGATACTTTTAGTATGGAATGCAAGTGCCCTCACATTGATTGGAACCTTCTGATATGACTATTCAATAATTGTATTTGTAATTGTTGGATTGTGTAACAATTGCTGGTATTGGTGAAGTGTACATAATTCGATGTTTGCCCTCAACAGGCCTTTCAGCTTTAATTGTTCATTTACATACGGCATGTTTTACATATTCATTGGCAATCTGCAATATATTCCTCTACCCCAAGCAATTGTGGTATAAATTGTCATATATGTGTGGCTCTGTACAGGAATGGTTGATCTTAATGAACTGCAAGGTATTCACTTATTTTATCAATGCAAAGAAAACTTTTCTTCTATCAATTATTTATTGTGTGTTTATGGTATGTATGAAAAGGTTAGTTCTTATAAAAAATTGAAAAAGTCTTCAACAAATAACAATTGATATCGAATACTTAAAAGCCTTTTCCTGTTTTCTATCATCTAAGAATATTATGAAGAAGATGTAACAGAGTGTTGTATGTATGTGTATCCTTTAGAAGGACAAGACATTTAGTTACTTCTTTTTTCTTTACAACACTTCACATTTTATGGAATATTGTGAAGGCAGCTGGGAAATATTAGATTAGAAATCGATTAATACGTAAACGTATGGTTTTTATACTCTACACATAAGATGGGCAGTATATTAAGTTTGTCATTCCATTTGCGTCACCCAGAACGTAGTGTCAAAGACTCTACAATTGTATATGTATTCATGATCAGCGAATGAGTCCATCTAGACATGTATGCATGTCCGTAGCACCTATGTAAAACAGGGGCAGTTTCGCGATTGAAACGGTAACGCTTCAAACCAATATTTAACTATCAACGCTGATGAATTGTAACACTCTATGAAAGATGCACGCCATTGAGCCCCTTCCTCCCGCAAATGCGTAAAAATTTAACAATTTCTGCTTGACATCTTTTATGTTTTACTATATAAATCCGAAATAAAGATTTTCCCACTGAACTCTCTTCTACTCAAACTGGTCGCAATTGAAGAATATATGTTCTGCATAGTCCACAAGAATAACAAAGAATGCATCGCCGCTGGCGTTTAAAGCAATGTAAGGTAAGCTTTAATTTTTTCTACACAACTCCATACAGAAACGGTGCTAAGATTTGTGCGTTTAAATAGAGAATTTAAAGAAATCGTCCCTTTATAAATTCAGAATTGGGCGGAATTGAAATTAAATTCTATTTGAAATGCACCCTAAATTAAAAATATCTTTAAAACCCGATTACTATTGCAAAGCTATTTAGCTTTGTGTTTTTTTTTTTTTACAATCTATACCTCTTGTCATCTCATCTTATAAACTGACAAGAACCTGTAAGAAAGTTTCATTTCATATAAAGTCACACGCGTATGTATTATATATAAAATCGTACAATTTCACCTCACTTCAACTACTGTTGAGTTGTGTCTTGATGATGACACGTGAAAACATGTGACAAGTTTTAATAAGCCACATAACCGCACTAGAAATGACAATTCATTGCAAACACACTCCATGTAACATACATACATACATACAAACTTGAACATATAAGAAAAGCATACAAAAGTATTTTAATTCTATTCAAATTTGTCTAAGTGAACGCACTAACAAACAAATGTGAAACCAAAAACTGTTGGAAAATTGTAACAATAACATTTCGGGGCGTCTATTAGCTTTAAATTAAAATTTTTGCTCAACGTTTTTGGCATATTTTGTTTTATAATCGCAGTTATGTTAATATTTATAGTTTAGATTTTGCAAACAGGCAATGACAGCGAGTATATTCAGAAGAATGTATACAGTGCAGATGGGGAATATAATAAGCATTTGTCAAAGACCCTTCATATCCGTCGGTGTGTCTGTCTATGTGTCGTGGGCATAAATTTGAGCTGAAATTTCGTATAAAAACTTTGATTTCTTTCTCCCTAGTAAGTAGTCTGAGAAACACGATTTTGCTTGAAATAATCTATAATTCTCTTATTATATAACCTTAGAGAAAGTCTCTCTTTTATTGTGATTTTTTATAACCTGATACATAACAAAACCAACGGTAAAAAGAAACACTTGTAAACACATGTTATTGTGATTTTTTTTGTTATTATTGTTTTTAAATTAGCAACAAAAGAACCGTTGTAGATAATGTACGCTATTGGTTGTCAACAAAAAGAAAAAAAAAACTCTGGCTTTATTTTACCTTTTACAAAAGACATCAACAAGAAAAACTACAACATCAACAAGCACAACAAACAAAATCATATGAAAAACTAATTTAATTTCTTCGTATATCTGCTTGATTGTGTTGTCTTTGTTGTTGTAGGTTTCAAGATTTCTTTCAACTATACTGCCCTACTGGGTATGTGCGTATATGCATATGACAGACGTTTTGTTTTACATCATACACCCACATCTATACATAAATATATGTATATTGGGTGAATATAAATTTTCGTGAAAAGGTAGAGTTTTACCGTACAGGTTAAACGAATTGTAATGGACGAAAGAACACTTTTGCTAAAGTAAAATTTCATTTTGTTATAAGCAGCTGCAGCAACATCAGTAGTAGCGTGTGTTTGATATGTTGCACAGAGAGAGGTAGGGGGATGGGGTCATAGCACAAGAGACCTAAAATAGTTTTGTATAACCAAAAATATTCTCCACACATTCACATATACGATATACATATCGTATACACCTATATACAATACAGGCATACTCACCTATGGTTACTACTTTAGTATAAGTAGACATACAATCATGCATACCTGTACTATAGCTTTAGAGACAAAGCTGACATCTGAACTTAGTTTGAATAAGAAAGTAAACACACACACACACACATGAATATTCACACAAACCTCGTCTACATATGTTTACATAGGTGTACATATGTGTGTATGTTTAATATAAAGTAAGTGAATTGGTATGTTATTGACATAACCTTCTCAGTTACGTTCATGGGTTTCTGTGGTTTTGTTGTAATTACTACAAATTTATATAAACACTTATGAAATGAAACTGTAACAAGATGCTATTAGCAGATTAACATTTTCTTGATGATTTTCTTGCTAAACCGTTTATATATACAATGTATATATATATATGTATAGAGTATGTATATACATAAATAAGTACATGGTATACAACCAGAGAAAAATGAATAGCAGTTATTTGTTTAAGATGTTTGTAGGTATGTGTTTTATGTACA
Source organism: Crataerina pallida (assembly GCA_949710015.1). Classification (NCBI taxonomy): domain Eukaryota; kingdom Metazoa; phylum Arthropoda; class Insecta; order Diptera; family Hippoboscidae; genus Crataerina; species Crataerina pallida. The sequence continues at coordinate 1,902,895 of OX453290.1, read as the reverse complement.
TGCGTTTAAAATTTATGCTTATTTAATATAATATTACAAACACACACACGCACACACACGCACACACATGTATTTACTATATTTAACTTAAGCTTAAGAGTATTTTATTTATCAGATGTTCTGTGTGTGTTGCTTCTGCATATGTCCACTATCCCTGCATACAGTTGGCTGCAAAAGTAAGAGATCGTTTTTACAAATTTTTAAAAGCTTTTCAAATATGTTAAATGGGACTCAACTAAGATACACATTTACGTCGTAGGTGTGGCAGGTATTTGGTTACGCTCTATAGCAAAGAACGTATTATTATATCTAATTTAGTTGAAGTTGGATTTATAAGTGGTGAGCATGTTTTTTACTAGTACTCGCCTATTTTTGTCTTACTTATTGAATACTTTTAGAAAATTTGAAGGTGTGGCTTTGAAACTATTTCAGGTCATTTAACAGTAAATTTGCGTAAAGAAACTAGAAATAAATTTACAATACTCAGCTTTGGCCTAAGTTTATAAGAAAATTTACAATAATCACAATTTTTGATCTGAAGTTAAATCAATCGAAGAAATTTGAAAATATTTTAATGTCTATAGGCTTTTACGTTCAACTGTGTTGCCGGAAGTTTACATATTAAAGTCTTCCCGTCCGTAACTCACGTATGTTTTCTCATTTGTCCAATATCTCAATTTAACCTTAATTCGTTTAGTTGCTCTTCTAACTTACATAATCCTTAGAATTTAATTAAATAAATTAAGCTTTGCCAATAGCCCTTTGTATGAACTTTTTACTATTACAACATTATGTGTATGTTATAGATTTGTTGTCGATTTTTATTAAATAATTGTAATATTAAACAACGACTTTAATGTGGTTACTGTGTTAGTTGAATTATTGGGTCATATAGTATGCAAATGATTACATTTTAACCAAAAGTTTATTTACACAAACATTTCAAGAAATGATTCCTACTTTGAACAGCATCTACACATATATGTCATATAAGAGGTAACTCGTTGATCCTTTTAATAGAATATGCTGAAGTATCTGAAGCCACAAACTTCTTAAAGGCATTTTGGTTGGCATGTTGGGAGATGGTGGATAGTTGTCAAGTCCATCTTTAATATTTTTAATTGCATTCGATTTACAAATTAAATTCGATTTAAATTTAAATTAAATCGAGGGTATTATTGTTTTTTTCATAACGTCCGCCTTAGTTGACAAGATTATACTAGGTGTGCTATTCCCTTTCCATGCGCTGGGGACTTCACAAAGTATGTAAATTTTTGATCAACCTCAAAATCTGAGTCGATCTAGACATGTCTGTCCTTTGGTGTGTGCATGTGCGTGCGTATAAGTCCGTCTGTCCATCAGTTTTTGTTGCTCTCACTGTCGTAAGTTTTAAAATATTGAGCTGCACGTAGATTGCTATTTAATTTGGAAAAAAATGATTGAGGGCCACACCCCCAATAGACAATAAACCATTCAAAAGACACAAAAATTTATCTACAAAATCAAAATTTGCTACAAATAGTAATATTTCGCCCTTCCATTGAACAACACACGCGCCTACAATTTACAAAAAAATAAATGTTCGTGACAAAAAATTCAAACAAAAACCATGCCATGCTTATTACGAGGAGTGGAAGGTATTTAAGATTTAACCTCAGCAAAATGTAATTCTTTAACTTGTTTTTTATGAAATGAGAAATATTCAATTTTCTATACTTTTTTCATTCAAATGATCATTTCCGCAGTAATTTACCTTTAGGAACAATTTTTAAATTCATTCATGATTCTTTTCATTGCATATAAAATCACTTCTGCACATAATGTTAATTGGTAAACTGAACTCTACAATACTTGTTTTAAGTAAAAAATGTGCAACAACAAAAAAAAAAAGAAAAAGCTATGCCAACAAGTATATAAATGCATATGTATGTGAAGTATAATATCAACATTTGTGTGGCAACGGAAAATTCACTTAAAAAGCACGTGTTTACGCTAAATTGTTCGTATGTGTGAAATCCTTTATGCCATGGCAGAGCAATATTTTATGAGGTTTCATAATACTGCACATGTATGCCATGCATGCACCCCAATACAAAATTTCATAGTCTCTTAGTCACACATGTTTTCACATCGCTAAATTCAGCATCAACAAAAACAACAGCAACAGCAATAGCACATGTTAAGGCAACGAGCTTTGGCTTAGCTTAGTGTGGTATACACTCAGGTGTTATTATTGGTGTATGCTAACAAGTGGGTCTTATTCATTATTTGGGATATAAAAGTGTGTCACCAGCTCATACTAGGTTTTTAATTTTTTTGTTTTTTATATTTTTTATATTTTTTCCCTTTTCTATAAAACATTTTGTTTATTTTTCGGTACAAACATCATGCTGGCTACCACGCTAGCAATAATGATTATGATATTGTAAATGATGTTAAGGGTGACAGGGCTGTTGATGCAGCTTTCTAATATAATTGCTTTTTTCATAAACTAACACTTCTCCTGCCAATGATTACGAAATATTTATGGGTTACACAAAAATGGCACAGAATGCTTAACATTTACACACACACACACACATACACATACACACTGTACATAAATTAGTATATTTCATTCATATTGCATAAAGATGGGACAAAATTGCCATATTGTGGATGTGGAAGAAAGAAATCACTTGACCCAACTTTACTAAATAAGCCAGCAACAATTTACTCGCGTTGAGCATTTGTTGCGTTGTCCGCTTGTTGGCTCAACTGTAGCAGGATTATATAAGTGAAAATTATGGCACTCTGTGGACACATAAACTATTTACTTGGGGTAGTGAACTCGTTGGCTTTTCGATACTTCTCTTTATACAATTATAAACCCATACACACATAAATGTGTACATTTATGGAACACCAACACTTTTACTGCATATTCGATATCAAGCCCGCAACCAGATGGAAGTAAAACATATCTACCCACACGTCAGATTCTGGTATGCAATCGTGCTCTCCTTTGGTACCTCGACGGATGGCCTATTTATCAGTAAAATTTCCACTTTTTAGTACATTTTGCGGGCTATAAGAGATTTTTGTCGATTTTGTTCAATTTAAATAAAAACCTACGTACAGGTAGCACAAAATTTCAGCTCGATATGTCCAAATATACGACTATGGGAATTGTAACAATAGATGCAAGTCTACATCGACTGAAATTTGGATGCTGATCAAGAATACTCGTATACACATGTCTGATCTCTAAGGCTTCGTTCTGGGTATTGCGCCGAACACTAAGTTCACCATACAAAAATGTTGAAAAAATTTAATTTGATTGAAGTCAATTCTTAAGTACCCTCCACATGTACATAGAAATAGTGGGCGTGGCAGTTACATGATTACGCCCTCTGCTAGTAGATTTATAACATATCAGTTAAATAAGGATAAATAAGGATTTTATAAATTGTAGGCGTGTCTCTTGCCATGCCCATTTTTGCCATATCATCGTGTACATCGTGTATATTTTAAATTATAACTTTGTAACTTAATTTTTGTGACATATGAAGAGATTTTTGTCAATTGTAGGCGTGGCGTAAAAATGCCAATAACAGAGGGACACACGAACATACATGTCTAGTGTTACAAACGAAATGAACATCTTAGGATACTTCCCATTTTATGTGTAGGATATAATAAATAAAGGAGGCGTTGGAGGCATCTAGTGTGTCAGACAAACATTTCGTTTGGAAAATATATATTCTTCAATTTTCTCTTCAATATGAAGTACTATAGTTTCGGCGATCGTCCAACTTTTCTAATTTATCTATAAACAAAAATATTTTATGCTGTGATTTTCTTTTTTAGAAATTGTTCAACAGCTAGATACTCTGACCCAACTCTCTGCTCTGTACACGCATTACTAAAGCTGCTTTCTCTCACTCCAACCTGAAAACACACACACATTCATGTTTATGCATCCATTCCCTAAATGCATTTTTCACTCAGCCAGCGTCAGCAGTTAATGGGTGTTTAGTATATGTGTATATGTATGGATGGCATGAATGGATGGTGCAAAAGTATATAATTGTGTAAAATAAATTTTAATTTGTTTCCATTGGTGTATAGTGTACAGTGTACACCAAGGCCACATTCTTTCATTCTGATTAATATTTATACGACATTATGGCCTTTTAACTGAAATTTCTTCCAAATGGTTGTTTGTTACTTTTTGTAACAACAACAACAACAACAATAATAATAATAATAATAACAATAAAACACTACAGTTGAAGTATTTTAAGTATAATGATTATATTAGGGAGGAGTTTTTACAAATTTATAAATGAATGAAATTACCATTACCATCGCAATCATCATCATCATCGTTATCATCGTTATCATCGTTACCATCATAGTTGATTTTGAATTAATGCGGTTTTTTAGCAAATTTTGTTTTATTTCATTTTAGGTGTCATTTACAAATTAAAATATTTTTTATATAATTATTATATCCTCCACACAAACTAAGTTTGTTTTTTCATATGCAATACCCAGATGGAGGCGTCAAAGACCCTTCAGAGAAAAATGGACAAAATTGGTTAATAGCCACGCCTACAATCAACAAAATTCTATATATCAGCCAGAAAAATTTAGCTATAAAGATGAAATTTGGTACACACAATTATAGGTTTACCATCCATGAATATGCCAAAAAGGGACGTCGTCAGATAACTGACACGCCTACAATCGACAAAAATCTATATATCTGCTGCAAAAATTGACCTATGAACTATAAATTTAGTGCAATTATTTATGGTTATTCCATCCATCGATGTGCCAAAAATGGGCGTGGTCAGATAATAGGCACGTTCATCATTTCCAAAAAAGCCTTATACACCATAAAACTAAACTTGCAGGCTAGTACGTAATAATACTTAAACTAGGCATAGGGCATAATATATAAATATTTGCCACACCCACGGCCGTGGATGTGTATGCTATTTAAGTTTTGGCCTAAGTCAAATTTAATTTTCTTCCTTGCTTTTCAATAATATTTGAAAAAACTTTGTCATTCAATATCTATACACCGATGCTTTCTGCCTTTCCAAAGATATTATTCATAGTACCTACTTACACACATATAAAACATATATTATTTGTTATATAAATAACCCCACGAGTCATATACATGCATGCATAACTGTAAATGTAAATTGTTTTCAACACAAACAATTGAAAAACTATAATACAAAATAAATATGACTGAAGGATGGCAAAAGTTTTCTAGCAAATGATTCTTTAGCGTCAACAAATTGACAATACGATGCCATTATGCACACGCATACTATAAGCACACACATAAACAATATATTTTTGCTCATTGTTTATATGCTCAATATAAAATGCGGGGTGTTGTAAGTTTGTCATTCCAGAAGGAGACCATAAACCTTACAAAGTGTACAGAATCAAAATCTGAGTAGATGAAGACATACGCGTATGTTCTCTCTCACGATTATAAAATTTGAGAAATGCCTAGTTTCTGCTTGCATATCGACATTTAAATTGGGTAAAATTATTCAAAAGTCACGCTCAGAATAGATAAAAATGTATTTATCTGATGCAAAATTTAGAACTACGAAATTTAATTGAAATTTGTTATAAGTAGGTTACCGATATGCCAAAAATGGGCGTGATCAATTAATACACAATTTATAAAAAAAAAAACGTATTCAACGTAAAACTGGACTTTGAGGATGATATGTAATTTTTAATGACCTATTAGACGGCGTAATCATGTACCTGCCACGCCCACCATGTAGAGGATATTTACGATTTGTTTTAAACCAAATTTACTTTTCTTACTTGTTTATCATATTTTTCTTCTTTTGTTATTTCTTGCGATAAATTAAATTGTGCATCCACCAGCCATAGATGAACAATAAAAAGAAAAGTTATACTTGGCTTAAAGAAAAATCTAGGCCTAAAACCATTACAAATTTGCATACGAACATAACTGAATCCACTCAGCGAATAATGGTGATGAGGAATGGGAAACTTAGTATACCTTCTATTATTATTATGGGGTAACAACTTTATATTTCAATATTTTTTGTTAGTTTCCGCCTGAAAAAATTGTTATATGACATATACGAGTACACGTTTTGTACTCTCTCGACTCTAGATATATCAGTATAATGCGTTCGCTCTAGCAGAACGGTGAAAAATGGTGATTTTTTTAAAAGTTCTAAAAATATTCCAATTCAATCCATTTTCAATAGGACTCATTTCTAGACCAACATAGAACCAAAGAATGCCTGACCTGTAGCTTGTACATATAGCATGGACACAAGACGGACAGAGGGACATGATGAAGTCGATTGTGAATCAGTGATTTTGATTCGTTGGGAAGTGTAAAAAACTTTAAATACCTTGTAAACCTGTACCCGAAATGGGCCCTTTTTGAAAATATATATAAATTGAATCTACGCTACGCATTTAAGCACAATTTGTCATTCAAGAATTGCTTTAGATTTTAGTCGAAATAGTTTCGGAACACACATGCACAGCAACAGGGTGTTTAAAATTTCATATAATCTGCGTTTCTTACATGTTTTTGCCTATTGTGCAATGCGAATGCACGCTTATGTACCTTAATTGTTAAGTAGGACGGGATTATATGCACATATGCACAGCACAGGAGCTGCATATGGTACGTGGACGGGCTCTCTGCAACATATGATTGAAATGAGTGCATTTTCGTTCTACTTACCAATTCCATTCACTTTTATCTTTGATAATGCTTCTTGTTACTCAGCTTGAAAGTGCATTTTTTTTTCTTTTTTCCTTTTCTTTTTTCGTTGTTAGTTAGTTTTGTCTTTTTGTAATAGTTTTATATGGGTGAAGTGCACTTAGCGAGTACGCTTGATGTGTATGACTACGGATAAAAATATATAAAATATATAATATATAAAAAGAGCAACAATAACAACAACATTAACAAGAACAAGAACAAAAGAAGCTTCAGCAGCAAACGATGTTCCTTACACATGTTCAAATACGGAGTACAGAGGTTCAGAGTTCAGGCAGACACCTGCCGCATTTTATTGCCAGAGAAAATATTACACAATTATTTACAAAAAATTATATTTATTTATTTATTCTTCACAGCAAATATGCAACAATCAATATTTGAACTTTTTATCCCTCCCAAAATTCTATATTTATTGCCGTAGCGCATACCGTGCACATAAAATGTTTGCTGCAATAGAAAAGGGGAAGATATAAATTTATTGAAAACAAGAGAGAAAGTTTCATGTCCCATACGACATTCTTGTCAACAAATATTCAATTGGAAACTTTACAGCACAACACATGCGTAAAAGTTTTGTAGTTATAACAAGTTGCCGCCTTTGAATTTTCTGTATAATAAATGTTGTCATTATTTATTCAACAATTTTTGAGATTGTAATAACTTGAAGTGTAAAACCTACACCCACTCCCATTCCCATTCCCCCTAACACGCTTAAAGTTAACAATTCAAATGAATAACTGTTAAACATGAATAAGTAATCTTCTTCCCATACATCCACTTCATATGAAGAATTTTCCATAAAATGCAATAAAATTATTTATATATGGAATTAAGATTTTATAAGCGTCAACGTTCTTTGGGGAAAGTTTAAAAATTAATTTATTTATTTTAATATACTGAACTAATGCCATGGGCAACGTAAGGAGGAAGTTTATTATATCGCAACAACCCACAGAAACCATTATAAAAATTATCTATATTCATCCTTATGTGTGTATGTCCGTCTGCTAAAGGTACGAATTGTAGATTTTAAGCTCACCTTGTTTTACACACACTCTCTGTGATGATGTGACATATATATATAAATCTTTCGTCTTTAATATCTATTCGCCTTAACAAATTATTAACAACAACAATTAACAAAATGCTTTAAATTGGATCAATTTTGGTTTAATTTTATTCCGGGACATTATCGTATATGTTTTTAGGAGTGTTTGTTTCTCTTATTCTCATTATTACAACTCTGATAAATGGCGATTCGGTAATAACATATGAGGAGTAATGCCGTTATTTATGAAGTAAGAAAAAACTGTAAAGAATTCAATGTTTAACATAATAGAACAGAAATGCCCGCTATTCCTGTTTACGATTCCAATGAGCTTATAATGTTATAATGACTGAAAGAAAGAAATTGCCTCCCACCAAAGAAATGGTGCAACATATCCTATTGGAGAATGAGTCGCACAAAGGTAAAATCAGCCAAACAATTTAAATTCAGAGATATATAGAGACACACATTGACCCATTTAGGAATCTCTCTGCGTCGCATCTATCAATGTATTGAAGAGAAATACACGATTGAGATAACAGCACGAAGGAAAAGTTTAACCAAAAAATACGTAACTGATTTAATATCAGAAAATATGTTAAAAAATGTTACGGGCAAAGGTCTTAATGGTAGTTTAATACTGGCGAATAAAAAGAAATTTCTTCAAAATCTGAAACCGCAAAAAGTTTCAGTAAAACTGAATAAAGCGAAAAAACCTACAAAAGGTAAAAGTGGTCATCGGCCCGATAATGAACAGAATCAACAAGAAGAAAATTCTGATAATGAAGAAGTCCAACAACAACAACAACAATCACAATTAGCTACAGCGATAAACAATGATAAGAGAAATACACAAAATGCTAAAACGAAAGGTTCTCAAAAAATTAAGGGCTCAAAACGTAAACGGCAACAAGATAATCGAGTTGAGGAAGAAGAAGAAGATGTAGATGAAGACGACGAAGTAGACCAACAGCAGCAACAACAACAACAAGGAACCATATCAATGTTTGACACGCCGCTTGAATATTATCATCCAACAACGTCTACACCCTATTCACTAAGGAACAGAGTGGCACCGACTGCTCCCGCAAGGAAAAATCGCACCAAAAAGAGAACACCACCAATCAGCTATATTGAAACACCACGTGTATCAGGACGAATAAAAAAATTTAAACTAATGGAACAAATTGATGAAACAATTTATTAATATTTTGTACCTTTCATCAAACGACGGTAAGTAGTAATAAATTTAAAATTTTATAAAATGTTATGCGATCTATAGTTGGTTGTTATTGTTCTTTTTATTTTCAGCTTTTTTAGAGAAATCTAAGAATGACTTCTACGTGACTGAGGCTCATTTCGAATTATAAATTATTGTTCAAGAAAATGTCAATTTTTGTTTTTTACAAAAGTTGATTTATTTTTCATATAATACTTCAAAAAAGTGGATTAATCTGTGAATGATTATTTATTTAATTATTTAATTACGTTTCAAGGAATATATATGTATATTAATATATACATATGCGTTAAGTTATAATTACGTTTTAATTTTTGTTAAAAATTTGTTAAATTGTGTCGTTTGTATTATTTTCAAAATGTATACAAATTTTCTATTTCCTCCTATATTTATTTATCTGCTTATTGTAATTATCTAAAATAATGCCAGTTATGCAAAGATAGTAATATATATCATAAGTATATATTATCTTGATGTAAGATGTATTCAATTTTCAAACCTTCAACCGTTACCATGAATTGTCATGATTTACCTTTAAAGTTTTCATATATATATTGTTATTTTTATTGTTATTGGGAGCTTCAATTTATACCGTTTAATAAAATTCTGTAAAATTGATGCATAAGAAGGTAGTACATTAAGAGGTCTATTATAAACATCAATTCAACTTCAACTTTGACTTTCAATTCAACTTGTACATCAACCCAATTCTCGTGTGGTATTATGAATTTCAACTTGTGAAAGTTGATGGTAATTTTAATCGTATGGTAGTTTTGATAAAAGAATCAATCAAAGTAATGAATGGCAACTCTGTTTTAAATGAGTACGCAAAGCCACATTTCGGTTCGGCAACAAGTTTCATTAAAGTAACAAAAATTATAAATGGATTAATCGTATGCATTTCCCACATATCAAAGAAATGCAAATATCAAGGTGGATACGTAAGCAACGCAAGAATTTTCCACAATAAAAAGATGAGATAAACCGGCATATGATTACACCTTTGCGCTTTTATTCTTGGCAGCATACATTTTGACAATATCTAGTTTTTCATGGGGTTCTGAAAACAATTAATTTTGGGTTTCTTTGGACAACTTCAAGATGGCAATTGAATTTCAAATGTGTTTGGCGAAGAATTCTCGTCTTTCATATTTCCTATTATTTACCAAAGTGAAAACTGTGTAGTCATTATTGTGCATTCAAGAAATGTTTACAAAAGGGACATGAGAGAAAATTGAGAAGACGCAGAATAACTGACACCATCTTCCCAAGGAAAACAAACTTGATGATTTCATTGTTCCTTGAAAAAAAAAAGGAAAAATGTTTAAATCATCGCTTAATTTTTCTCATCTTTGCGGGCGCATTTATAACACCTGCTTTACATATCGTACAAAACTTTTCATTTCAATGTTGCCAGAGTTAATGCCAATAACATACCCGTTTTAAAATCATCTCAATTAACACATGTGTAACAGATGTTTACAAAAACAAAGGCATTTGTTTGAGGTTGTGAAATTGTGTTTATAAGACAGCATGAAAACAGTTGAAAACAAAGAAGAAATGAAGCTAATTAACCAATAAAACGCTTACAAATACGTTACAAAAACAAAAAAACCAAATGTGTCATTGGCAGTGAAGTATAAGTGGGTGCCAAGTGAGGGTGTGGTAAATTATATCTATAGAAATAAAAAAAAATATTTAAACTAATACTGTGATAATAAACCTTATTAAAACATACAACAAAGTGAAACACACATTTCCTATATATATGTCGCATTCTGTGCCTTCGTCACCTGCAATCACTACCCTGCAATGCAAAAATATTCCAAAAATAACGAAATGTTGCAACAAATCACAATTAGAAGAGTGTTTATGGGCACATGATTATCCTGAATTACAAAAAGCATGTTTTTTAGCGCGTATTTGTCCAGAGAAACCGCCCACACTTTGCCAATATTTCAACATTGATGGTATATTACAAGTTGGACCCACCTGTGGTCTAACAGCACTTAGTATGATGTTGGGTGGTGTGCCAACGCCCAAAGAATTGTTACAAGATGCTCATAGAAAACATTACACCAACAATGGGGAAATGTTTAGTGCACAAAATTTATTTCAATTGATCTGTGATCATTTGTCCGCGCCCATATTACACAATACAACGAATGCCAATAACATAGATACTGAATGCAATCGAAGAAACAAGATCGAATGCCAACTGCATGAAGGTCGCTTAAATTGTGCCAAGGTCAAAGAAAACTTAATGCAAGGATGCTGTCTATTTGTACCGTAACCTTTTCAAAATTTAACCGCAAAATATCAAAGTTATTGATACAATTAAGTGTTTCCTCTACGTTTCTTAATTTTTCTATAAAAAGTTCGAATTATAAAAGCATTTACCAAGAAATAAGGTAACAGTTCTAATTACACACAGAAAAAATTAATAGAAAAATGAAATTAAAAACCACAAAAAGTATTTCAATCAGGTGATAAATTATAGTCTAATTATGCAAATATATGCATAGCGTTGGTTCTGTTGACTTCAATTGAATAATTGATAACATTATGTTAACAGTATAAAAATCGAAATAATAGCGAAAATATTACTTATAAATCAAATTTTAAATCGGTTGTAATATATTAAGTGTTACAGATGTAGTTCTCGATAATTTTATACAGCTTGGCAAAATATTTTTTAACATTGTGTAAATTGTTTATATATGGAGTTTATATATGAACTTTGTTAGACTTGTTTTAATTTTGAAAAAGAGCATAATCGCATAATAGTTTGGTTATGTGTTTAAGTTTAAGTAATTTATGTCAGCAGCATCGTTCTAAAGCAACGGTTGATGCCATTTTGTTTTATTAAACAAATGTAACTGTTCTTATTGGCGTCGTTTTTGATTAGTGATTTTCTTTCATAAAATAAATTAAACAAATTCATTTGAATATATCGAAATGACCACCGACGAAGAACAGGTAATTGATAGCTGCCTTAAAACAATGAGTAAAAGAAGCTTTCATTTGTTTTGTAGACTCCAATTGTATTGCCGGTAAAGGAGCCATTAGACTTAATAAGGCTGAGCTTGGATGAGAAAGTTTATGTCAAAATGCGCAATGAAAGGGAATTAAGAGGTCGATTACATGTAAGCTAATGAAATTATTTCCGGTAAATATTAATTCATCAAAATTAATTAAAAAGGCTTTCGATCAGCACTTGAATATGGTGTTGGGAGATGCTGAAGAGACTGTAACCACCGTTGAAATTGATGAAGAAACCTATGAAGAAGTGTACAAAACTACCAAACGTACAATACCTATGCTATTTGTTCGAGGAGATGGTGTCATCTTAGTATCACCCCCCATGAGAGTAGGCTAAAGGCTAAACAACTTTCTCTATATAAAGTTTTAAATGACAATAAAGACTTGATTATAAAAAAATAAAACCTTCTTTTATATTAACTATTAATTGCTAAGCGCCATATTTAAATAGTTTCCTTAACTTTTAAAATAAATTCAGCTATGATCCTGATTTTAATCATTCGCCATGCATGAAATATGGCCATAAAGCACATTGGTCTTTAATAATTGGCTACTTAATCAGCGATAAGGTTAGTTATTCATTTATCATATGAAAAAACGTAATTAAGATGAGTTTTTCCTTTTACTCTATTTATACAGTTCTATGTTGTGGCTCGCCATGGCAAAGCGAAAAATCTTGCTGTTTGGTCTTTAGAAGCTTTAAGTGATAGTAATTCCAATTTGTTGGAATTCGCTCAACCCAAGGGTTATCCAGATTGTGATTTCTTGCTACCACCCGGTGGTATAGGCGGTGATTTAGGTTTAAGAGAACGTGCCATTATTGTTAAAGGCTTGCCGCATGATATTATTTATATACGATAATGTCAACTCTATAGGCGATAAAAAATATTTTAATATGTTCGCCATATATGTATTTTTTATAGCCCTCTGTGGTCTAGCTAGCTTGGAAATAACTTGTTTGCCAATTACATAGAATTTATATTCAAAATTAAACAACTTTTACAACAATAGAAACAATTTTGTTTCATTCTGCCTCACGTTTATTATCCTGTAAGTATTTAATGCTCTCCCCTCTTTCTATTCACAACGCACTGTTGTTTATATGAAATTAAAGAAATATTTCTGTTTTTAACAAGTCTCATTATTATTGTTGTTATTCAAATATTTTATTATTGTTTAATTAAATACAATACAATAAAAATTCTCTGATATTTTCTACATAATTATATGTGATAGCGTGTTGTTGAGGATGCTGTAGGCCAAAAATTAGACGAATTAACCGCATAAATTACATAAAACAAAATAATTATAACAATGTTTCCATTCTATTGCTTTCTTATGCTCACAAACTATAATATATTTCGCACATATTTATAATAAATAAAAAAATATTAATGAATGTACAATTTCACTTATGTTGTAGAGCGTCTATGTGTATATATGAGAATTATATGTATATGATATGAGAATTATAATCGAAATACAACGAAGAATGTTTCTTTATTCATAATTATATGTCTATGCAATGTTCGCTTGTATGTACGTACATTCTATTTCTATCAGTATTTAATATATTGCGCACTAATATTATATAAAATCACAACATTAAGCATTAAGATATATAAGTAATATAAGCAAATTGATCTCTCTCAACGGTTAATTATAATAAACACAATATCACCACCCATTGCATCTTCACCACAACCAACTAATTGAATCTTATTGTTTATATAAACAAATTTAAAAGTTTGTGTGTGGCCAAATACATTAGTTTTTAATTATCAAATATTCTTCTTTAAGGTGGTGGTGATGTTGTATATATCATGCTCGGTCCGTGCCGAATTTATGGGTAGATGATTTTTGTGTAATACAGTTTTATAAGTAGACAGTGGGTTATGCTTTTATTATATGTATTATATAATATGGTGGTTATAGTTTCAAGACAAAGGCTCCACAATACATTAGGTTATAGTCTTCATGGAAACATGCTATTGCGATATTTGGCATGTACCATTATTTCTGCTAAATTGATATTCCCGCTTATCATAAAATATCAAATCAGTTCAGCGTCTATTATGTGATGTAAAATTATCGTCAATATTAATGCGTCGTTTTTATACCCTGCACCACATGAGGCAAAGTTGGTGGGGATGTTTGTAACTCCTAAACGGCAAACGCTACATCTATCTTCAGTTATACCGATTTATTAAGAAACAATTTAATTTTGTCCGTCTATCCGTCTGTTTGTCCAGCTAAATTTGTGCTGCATTTTTTTAGATATTTCGATGAAATTTTATACAAGGATTTGTATTGGCCCAAAGAGGAACGCTATTAAATATAAATAGGATTGGACCATTTTTAGAACCCCTCCTTTCCCCCTAACATTTTATTATAAAAGAAATCGTTTTAATACGAAAATGTGCAATGTTTATATTTTTTTGCTAAAATTTGGTAAACAATAGTTAATAGTAAGTATAAATAATTTTATAAATAAAAATTTTCGTTTTTCAAAAAAAAAAATAAAAATTTATTGAATAATGCATCAAATGATGTAGGGTATTTCGGCTTAACCGACCATAATATTTTCACTTTTTTCATTTTTTTATTTTAATCAAATCTTTGTCATTTTAGACGCAATAGTTTTGATCTTAAAATATAATATAAACGCTTCAGTGTATACCTCTCATGCATTAAGAGGAATTTCTCCAACTTCTATAATGGAACATTGGTTTGGAATATTGTTAAATGAGCGAATGATGTTTATAAGGAATTTCTTATTGGAAGAGCCATCGATTGCCTAATTTGTTCTTCTTCTTCTTCACTATCAATTTGAAAATATAATTACTTTTGTTTTTTAATTTATTCTTACAATACAACTACAATTCACTATTGCTGTAACGGTTTTAAGTTTTGTAAATTTGTTTCATTGGTTGCCAGTAATTATCTTTTAACACATACATCTTTAGTATATAATTAAAACATGAAAAAGGTTCAACTGGACTTTAGCTAAATATGTGATATATTAGAGAAGTCGAGTTAAACGTTTAAGAAACATACTTCGTTCAGCAACAACTCCAACAATAACATTACATACAAGTATATAGAAGTGTTTGCAGATATTTTCATATTTTCATTTGTATAGTTATTAGGTGTCTAGTAAGGTGGTTATAGTAGATAATAATAATTTTTACTCCCACTTGTTTAGGGATTGAAATATTTACGTGAATGTTTTATCTTTTTTTAAATATTTTTATTTTTTATTTTTTTATTTTTTATAACTAAACATATTTCTGATCATAATTGCTTTTTGATTACGTTTAATAGTCCTAAAATAATATTGCCGATCAAATTCGTTTAGTTGCTATTATTTATTATTTCTTAATATTTCATAAATCAATACCAATACCAGCCGCTTCTTAATTATTATAATAGCAATACAACTAGTTTTCCCTTCACAATCTCAGGCTATAAATTGCCTACATTTTCGGTTTTCATCCATAGTTATGTTTACTAAATAAACGAAGAAAAAACTAATCAAACAGACGTTACCAAAAATGTAATCTGTTGGAGTAGAAAAAACGAATAAATAAAATACCTATGAATGTATTTTACATCACTATGCATACAATCCAATCGAATAAAAGTTAGTTACAGGATACAGATATAGGAGCTTAACAGCGAACTGAGTCTAACATGTGCGTGGGCGCATGTGCATATATTTCAACTTAGGTAAATGACTAGGATAGCTCAGAGCAAGACATTGGCGTACAACCAATTAGAGCGATGGGGAAGTTTTTAACATGCGTTTGCCATTGCGATGATAACTGAAAGAACTTGACACCGGTCCATTCGGTACCATCAATATACACTAATAAAAGAAGCATGAAAAAAATTGATTCAATTTTTATTTTTTCTAAAATCACACAATATACCTCGCAGTGGTACGGGATGTGATTGCTTAGGAGAGCATATCAAACGAGCCACACCCTCTACACATTGCTCCTTTTCAAGATCACGATCTTTTTCCTTCTTCTTACCCAAACGCATAACTGTGAATGGTTGCAAAACGCAAATGGTTATTTTTTATTTAGTTCCACTCTTAAATCTCTTACTTTGCTTTTGCTTTTTCTCCTTGGTGGCAAAGGATACAGTCAGTCCATTAGATAAATCACCCAAGGAAGCATTTTGTGGTAAACGCCATACTTGTAGGCTGCGAAAAGTGCTCTTAATACTACTTTTACCACCTTGATCGCTACTACGTGTAGTACTCTTATCTTTAAATATGTGTTCAACGGGTCGTACAATTGGCCAATAGTCCACTTGTAACTCTACCGACTCATTGCCTAGATGTTGCGGTATGGCACTAAAACCTTCCGCCGTTCTTTCGCGCTGAGATGTAGCTGATGATGGTGGTGTTTGCAGGGGAGGAGTTATGCGATCACTTTGAGGTGGTGAACCGGATATGATGCCCCCCATTCCGGCAGTTGCATTCGCATTGACTGCCGTCTGAGGAGCGGCATTGCCAATTGGTATGGCTACACTGGTGTTTGATGCTGATTGTTGGGCAGCATTTACATTTTGATATTGGGAATTGCTTTCGTCGAGATCTAGGGAGATTTGTGGACCCTCCAGATAGCCAATGCGTACATCCTAAATACATATATTTCGAGACTATTATTAAACAAACAAGGAAGGATCTCAAGGACAGTCAGGTCCAACCAAATGACAAATTTGGTATATGTACCTCCATCGTATGTGGAGAATGTAAAAGTGCTCTAATACAGTCCAAATCTAGATAACTTAAATTTTAAGCTAAGTTACCAGCGATTTCATAGAATTGCAACTTTTAACAAGTAAGAAAATTTCAATTTGGCTAAATAGGCCAAATTTTCAATGGTGTCAGCTTTGAAGTCGAATTTTTCAGTAAGTATGGTTTTTTTGTTAATTGTGGGCGTGTGTGTTGTCGGCCCCTTGCCACTTTTTGGGCACATCGATGGACGTACGTATCCGCATACCCAATTTCAACTCAATAGCTCAATTTTTACTACTTACACTAACAAAGGGCACAAATATCTGGCATGAATCTTCGTCCTTGTAATTTACCATGGCCTCAGCGATTGGGACCTGTGTACACGGTCCGGCCGAATGCAAATATCTTTGAATCCGATTAACCAGTTCAACAATTTCCGATTTATTGACGGTTAAAGAATCGCCCAAGGAAGAAGATAAGGCGCTAGCAGTTACCGCACTAACAGCAGCTGCCGTTGCTGCCGCTCTCTCACATAATTGATACCAATTCTCTGAACCGAACATGCTGGCGTACGCTTGATCCATTTGACTTAAATAGCGCACTATGGTGCTGCCGCCAATCGGCACCAAGTAAAAACGCAAATGGTTTAGCCAATCTGGCGGCCGTACACCCATTAAATCAACATAATGCCTTAGGACAGCACCCTGCAACCAATCGCCACCAATTAAAAGTATTTTAACCGTTGTTGGCGGTTTGGCATTTGAATTACAACTGAAAGGAACCGGTTGTGTTAATAGAATTTTTGATTAATTTCCTGATTACTCACTATTTTTGTATTTTTCCCATTAACGCCTGCAGGATGGCTTTCACTTCGGCGGTATTTTGCGGCATAAATGCTGGTTTAAATGAGTTGGCAAATAACGCCGTCAACTTGGCAAGTAATCCACTACCGCTTATTGCTTCGGACGGACTTACAATCGTTACCACATCGGGTATCGAAGACTCGTCCGTAGCAAAAATCCGACTCAACTGATCCAATAACATTTTACGCGGTTCAACATTTGTTGGTGACAAGCAAGTTTCTAATACTGAACGCGGTTCAGCACTCAGTGCAAGCGTTTGCTTCTTCTTACCAGCTGGAGTGCTACTGGAGCTGCGGAAAAGACGTGAACGTTTCTCGTTGGAAATTGGTGTATGAACATTGCTGCCGCCGCAACCAGCAATCGTTTGTAAATTGGAAATTGTATTGACTGGTGTCAATTGTTGCTGCCCATGATGATACTGCTGCTGAAATCGACCGAAATCTTTATCGCCACGCGGCGGACTATTTTGTGGATCAGAGTTTTGTCCATCCGTGTTGATGGCATTCCCCTCATTGCCAGAGCTATCATTACGAGTATCACATATACGATCTGTGAATATATTAAACAAAAAATGTATTTTGTATACTTTTCCATTTCTCCTTGCCCTGCATTTCAAGCAGTTTGCTTATATCAAGTTCAAAATACGAATTAATTATCAAATGGTAGAACTGGACACTTATAAAGAGACAGACGCGCAACATTAATACGTACAATATATTGACAGAGTATAGCAAGAGTACATAATCAATAATGGGGAAAAGTACGATGAAACGATGAAACGATGAAACGTGCTTTATTATTCATCTCTGACGTGAGTTTTTTTTTTTTTTTATGTACAAGGTCAAAACTAAAGAGCTTCAAATCACTTGAATATAATCTGCTTTCCATACCCGTGTTTTCTACTCAGATGTTTACATAAATAATAATACTATCAATCAAATAGCAAATTGGATCAGTTCTGTTCATCTTAATTATAATTTTAAATCCATGATTTAATATCTTGATCAAACAGTTTCACCTATAACTCACAAGGCGAAGCATACCCGGTCCGTTAGAGTATTCTTGATCAGTCAATTTGAAGATGTCCGTATGTCCATACATTGCTGAAGTGCTTGCGCTCATAAATTGAACTAAATCGCTCGTTATCGCCGTTTAAATTGGTTAGAATGGCAAGTTTATGGGATTTATACAAGAAGGATATATTCGGACACAAACAGAATGGCATACCAAGTATCCTAACTGTGGTAGGAAACGTTCATAAACCCCCTTCTCCACACCACATGAAAAGATATCTACGCATATATATGAGATAAATCACGTACAACATTTAAACATAAAGAGATGGTTAAATATTTACAATATTTTATATGAAAGCAAACAGCGTGCGCACAGTGCAAACAGCGTAAAGTGTAAACTTATGCTAAAGAGTATTTAATTTAAGGACGGGGATGTGAATGACCAGTAAT
The DNA here is from genome assembly GCA_949710015.1 of Crataerina pallida. Lineage (NCBI taxonomy): Eukaryota > Metazoa > Arthropoda > Insecta > Diptera > Hippoboscidae > Crataerina > Crataerina pallida. The sequence continues at coordinate 1,883,690 of OX453290.1, read as the reverse complement.
AGCGATAGGTAATGCAAGAGGTAGACTTGATCTTTTAAGTTTATTGTTAATTTTCTTGTTTGTTTTGCTTTGCTTTGCTTTGTTTTTTTCAAACTATGTATTAATTATTTGTAAAAACACAGACCTGGTGTTGTTGCCGAATTGTTATTGTTTGTTAAATGAGTGCATTTTTGTTTGTTACTTTCTATTTGAAATGACGAATTGGTCAATTGGTCGCTTTTATCCGATGATCTACGTTCAATGCCGCCTGCAAAAAAAAGTCATTCAAGAAGCCATGCAATTATAATCAATGTATTCAAATGTACGTACAATACATATGTTAAGTTACATATAGATAATGTATTCAAATATGTTAGCTAATATGCATAAATGTATGTATAAAAAAAAAAAACAAATCTCGTGGTAATGGCGAAAGAATAAAAAAACAAATGATAAAAAAGGCAGCGGAAAGTGGGCTTTTTAATTATAATATAACTTGTGCTACTTTATAATATCATTTATTGTATATTGTTTGATCAATGGCAGGTGTGTCAGTCCGTTTGTCCGTCTGTCTGGTTTTGGAGTTACATATTTCTAGTGTCTTCATGTGTGTTTAATAACATAACTTATATATGATGATGAATTCAACGTAAGCGATCTGTTAAAATGCATATATTATCATGCTGCTATATAAAATATATTCATATATACAGAAATACTTTAATTCGTTTCGTTTTCAGAAATTATTCAAAATATGCGCATAAGTCGCATACTAAGCAAGCACAAAAATATGTGTTTCAAATTATTATTTATGGATTTATATCTACTACATAAATATCAACATAATAAATATTATAATAACTTTAACTTAAACAAAGTTTTATCACTCGTAGATATAGTCGTCAATTGTATATAAAAACTGTAATTATACGCTCCAAATTAAATAGATGGTATACTAAGTTTTTCATTAGGAAGGAGGCGTCAGATACCCTACGAAGTGTATATATTTTTGATCAGCAGTACATAAGCATATATGTCCGTCTGTTGTTAGCATAACCGAGGTCGTAAATTTTGAGATATTTAGCTAAAATTTTGTACAGACACTTTCATTATAGTTTCTGTATGTAGATCGCTATTTAAAATGGTCAAAATCGTTCAATACTCACGCCCACAAACGATAATTTATATTTATAAACTACAAAAATTGAGCTAAGAAGTTACAATTATATATATATATATATATATATTCAAAATTATTCCAATTATTATTATATTATGCTAAAAAATAGGCGTGATTAGATAACAGATACGCCCACAATCAACAAAAATTTATATATATTCCACAATAATTAAACTATCAAGTTGAAATTTGATATAGGTATCCATAGTTATCCCATTCAGTGCATAATGTGCCAAAAATGGGCATGGTTGAGTAACAGATACGCCCACAATTGACAAAAATCTATATATCTGTTACAAAAATTGACCTCTGAATTTGAAACCCACATCTATAGTAATCTCATTCATCAAGGTGCCAAAAATGGGCGTGTTCGTAATACAAGCATGGTCACAATTTACAAAAAAAAAAAAACATGCTATCAACGTAAAATTCGACTTGCAAGATGTTACGTAATAGATAAAACATTCGGGGCTGTATTCATATACCTGCCACGCCCATGTATGTAGATGTAGAAGATATTTAAGATTTGGCCGAAATCAAACTTAGTCTTCTGACTTCAGTTCAATATCTCAAAATTTACGCCTGATAGAATGCCAACAACAGACAGACGTACGGACACATGTCCGTGAAAGAAAAATTACGTACTTTCTAGAGTTTCTGAAGCTTGTTTCTGGGTGTTGCAAACGGAATGACAAAGTTAGTATACCCCTTATCTTATGTAAAAGATATAAAAATGGTCCGATCGGATCCAAATTTGGTACAACTAGTTATGAATTCGCCATTTTAAGGCTTCTTTTATAATAAGACTTTAAAAATTTTTAAAAAAATCAATAATTTGCACATGTTCGATCTATATAAATAGAGTGCAATCGATTGAAATTAATGCCTGTAATTAACAATTATGATGCCACAACAGTTGTTCTATGAAATCGAAATGAAAATTTTCCATGCCTACATTTAATAAAAAACTTTATTTGGAGCATAAACCGTATGTTTACACACAGTACATAAGCTATTAGAAGGCGGCCGACGGTATTTGTCACACCCACGGTTTAAAATTTAATGTTTTTCTTCGGAAGTAAACAAACTTGTCAACAATTTTACGGAGTTTAAATAAAAAACATTTCTGAAAATATTCCAATAGTGAGTGAATCATGCTTTTCTTTTGTTAAACGTATGTGTAACGTTCATTTTTTATATCATATATATGCGTATCATTTATTATATGCGCTTATGCGTTTATGTGCAGAATTAAATGTACAAGTAAAAAATTGTTGGCGCTACTTTAAAGAACCCTTTGCGAAAAAAGGGCTACATTTTCGCATGACAAATAATAATATAAATACATGAATACATGAATACATGAATACATGAATGTAGATATGTACGAAAATACATGAACATAAATATGTGATATGCCCTAAAGCAGTTGCCCGCCTCAATCATTTGCAAATGTAAGTAAGTGGTGGCACACAAATACTGCCAGGTATAAGCAGCTTGACGAAATGTTTGTTATATTCAGAAAAATGCGTGGGAGATTCAGCCCAGTTTATCAATATATCTCTAAATCGAATGCAAATATACATGGACGTACAGACATAATAATTGATACGATTTAGAAGGGGTCTCTGAACTCAACTGTTATAATAAAAAGGTGGGCGATCGTTTACATATTACAAACACGCACACAAGCTTAATGTACTTTTTAAATACGTCGTATATTGTCACAAATAATTTGAAAGAAAGACGGAGTGATATGGAAAGGATTGAAATGTTTTCGTTTTTTAACAACAGATCTTAACCTCCCTCCCATTATTATTTTCCATCGTTCTAATACCCTTTACTCGAAAACTAGCATACATTCGTACACACTATAAATTAAGTAAAAACAGCAATAAATGAAACATTTATACATATTTTTATACATTAATATCAACAATGCCACTCGTACGTAATCGCTCAAACAAACAAAAAAACCAAAAATAATTTGTACGTATAATAATTGGCATTGCTTGTGAGGGAACAATGCAACAACAATGCAACATGAGGGTTAAAATCATTGTACTCATTATTTTATTTATGAGTGCAGTACGGGAAACAATTGTTCAACTTACCACCTTCAGCCTCAATGTCATGCAGCATTATACGTGAATTGGTGAAAAAGGGCCTAAGGGACGGTTTCGGAGTTGAGCCAATAGACAAACTGTCAATATCGGGTCCTGAGTCATCACCCTCACAGCAGGACAACGACTCCAATTCTTGAAACAAAGCGTCCAAGTCTCGTTCACCGCGAAGAGAGGCCGTGCCCCGATTAACCTCACCTTCCAATTCTTCGGTGGCTTTGAAGCGTTTCAATAGGGCAACAATTTTCTGTTTGAAATTGCGTTGTTGCAGGGATATGGTCTGGTAGGAAAAGTACAGAAAGACAATTAAAAATATTTAAATAAACAATCTCGACATTTCATGCTTTCAATAAACACTCTACTTTTAAACGTTACATATCTATACACATTGTCTAGTATTACACACTTACTCTGCTTATTTTAGCGCGTGAGGAACTTTTTTCCTTCATTTCGAATTCACTATCACTGTCCACCGGGTTATTGGTTGTGACGTCTTCAACTTCGGAACGCTGCAATTTACGATATTTACGGATATCGTGTTTACCGGTAGTATAGCCAGCTAAACCCAATTCAGTGGCCTCGTCATTAAATTCACCCGAACTAAATTCAGCTTCTTCGTCTTCGTCAGAATATTCAGCAACGCGATCTTTGAAAATAGACGTAAAGACAAGCTTTCAATGTTTGTGCAGTTACTTTTCTTAACAACTCTTATTATTTCCCCAACACAAGAGCCAAAATTATGACATTTGAAATATTTCTTTTCAATATTCAATTAACATTCATTCTAACGCTGCCAACACCTGTTTTATTTATTCTTTAACCACTGTATATTTTTCTTTTTTTATTACATATAAATTTGGTTAAATTTCGTTTTGATTGTTTACTCGCTCACAAGTAAAATGCTACAAATTTTGTTGAATTGTTTTAATTTCAAAGAAAACAATCTGCATGAATTTTTGTGTAGCTGTCACTCTAGGTGTTCTTTTTAGCGATTTGTTTGTAACACTTAACACTGCCTCAGGAGATCATACATATAACATATGTTGCAAATATTCTTTCTATTAATCTCTATGATCGCGATATATCTAATTAACTAGCTAAACATGTGAATGCCACCCAATTTTTATTACGGGATGATTTCTTGAATAACATAACCCTAGAGCAACTTGTTTCGACTACAACTTGTAGTTTTTCTTCTTCTTCTTCTTCTTCTTCTTGTTATTTTCCTTTCTTTCTTTCCTAAAGACAAAGATTCTTTAAGCAAAAAGAATTTCATTTCTTTATTGCTGTTGTTGTTGTTGTTCTTTTTTTTAATTTTATTATTCTCATTTGTGCTCACTGTTCTCACTTTATATTTTAATATAAACATTTTTTACAGTAAAATTAATTTTATTAATGTTATGTATGTATGTATGAACAATAAAAACTAAAAGAAGAGGAAGCATTTATATACATTAGTTAACTGACTGGCTGACTGACCAACTCGACTGTTTGCAATGTTTCACCCGTGGTGAGGAATTTGCGTATACAGATGATTCACTCAACATTCATCATGAAAAAACAACGGTTTACGTATCAAGTTTTTTTAAAGATCATGATTTTTTAACAGAACAAAGTGTAATTATTTTGGGAAAGAGAAAAACTTCTACGGTCAAGTATACTTTATAAAAGCAAATGAAAATATTACCCTTTAATGCGCTTAGACGGATGGATTTAATTAAATCAATTCAGAAAATGATTCGAATCAATCGATGCACAAACTATACCACAAGCATAAAAACAGTTCAAATAATTATTATCACAAGAAATATGTTGAAGTTCATTATACATGTATTGTAGAAAAATCTCCGACAAACTCGTCATAAGCTATATATTTGTAACAAATATTATGCACTTTTGGACAACTGATCAAAATCAACACATCAAGAGTACGCCAAGACACTAGGTATCAATCATAAAATAGTTGCAAATTTCTTTGATGAATAATGTATACAATTTCTTAAATAAGTTTTTGCGACGGATGCTTTAGTATTGATATACAAAACTAAGACAAATGTTGAAAACTGAGCCGTATATATATCAAAGTCAACAAGTAAAACGTACCGTGCCGAATGTTAACTGCGTAGCTTCATTTTTGTAGCTAATAGATGTACTTTTGACGATTGTGGGCGTGTCTCTTGGCCGTTTTTTCCAATTTAAATAGCGATTTGCATGCAGAAACTACATGGAAGTCTCTTTCTTTCAATATTTGCAAATTTACGACGCACAGACGGACATTGATTTAGATTATGGTGGTAATCGAGAACGTGGCCTCCGACGCCTTTTTTTGGGTACTGCAAACAGAATAATAAACTTAGTTTATCCCCCATCACTTAGGTGGAGAATATAAAAAACTAAATTTGGCTGGGACCACATCTTGAAACGTTTCCACACTAGTACACGACGATTAGTTTGATTCAGTTTATTTTCAATATGAACAATTTGTTTCAATAAACCTCGAACGGTATACTACAGTTAAGAATTTGTTTATGAATGCTCTCAGATCACGTCATGGATCCACATATATAAGAAGTTCTTTACTGAATCATTTTATAAGAAATAAATTTAAATAGAATTTTAATGTTGGATTTTTTTATGAGTAATGTGTGCAAATACTATAAAAAAAATTCTCATGATTGTTTCTATTTCGATGAATGATTATACTGTCTGTACGACCCATATATGATACCAATGCAATTATACAGTCAATCCTTTATTTACGCAATAATCTGTAATCATCTCTTCGGATGGATGGGATTGAAAGAGTATAAAAAACACTTGAATTTAGCAATTGTAAGTATATGAATATTAATAGGATTACAGGATGTGAATTTTACTTGAAATTTTCGAGAAATCGATCTACCATGTAAGTCCAAGGTGATCTGTACTTACATTTATATTTATATTCATATTTCTTTATATGCGTTTTAATTATACTATAAGACATTCTGAGCATTAAATTTATTACGAATTTTTTGACACATCATTTTTTAATTGGCGCCTATAAATACTATACCATGTGCATTTTTGATTATGCATGTATTTGTTTATTTCAATTATTGTACCGTTTAGTGTCTGTCTGAATGCTGTGTTTCAAATAGAAATTTATAATGCCTCGATATTGTTATATAAATGTGAACGTAGGCATTTATAAACTCGTCCTCATGTTGTATTGTTTTATAAGTTAATCTCATTATTGAATGCGTTTAATTTTGCTCCAAGCAAAACAAGTTATATACTTGTACATACTGGGATAGTTCAGATAAGGTCATTTATACTTCTATAAAATTCTAACTCAAACACTGAAGATCCACTTTTCGATTTATAACCAAGTAGCGACATATATTTTCATTATTAACACATTTTATAGGAAAACCTACGTGAAATAGTACCAAAAAATTATTAAATCGAATCAAAATTTCATATACAAGGTCCAACACATGCTACCAGCATAAGTATAAGTGATATTATTTTCGACAAGAACCATCCTTTACATATATCTACTGTAAAATTTGCACCAAATTCATTCATTTGTGTATGAGTTGCAGCGTCTATAAGCAATCAACCTACAATTTTTTTGTAAACATAAAAAAAGTGAGTCTCGTTTGGTAATAAAAACTACTTTTTTACACAAGAATACGGTTTCAAGCTTGAAAAGTATTGTTTGATGGGTGTAGGAAAGTTAGAAAAGCCTTGGACACGTAGCATCGAGGTTGCATTTTGCCGAAAAAATCAATTTTTGTTTCATTTTTTACAGTCTTGTACTATTGATGTGCCATACTTTGTCGGTTTTTTTCAAATTTCCTTCCTTTCTGTTGCAAATGTTTTGACAAAGTGAATAAATGTCCGACTTCATGATTCTAAATTATAAAAATTGATGCATATTTATTTATGTTGCCCCCCATTTCAGTTGGTGACAATGACCAAGACAAATTTCGTACATAAACATAAATAAATTGCAACCTTTTATACAACATATCATGAAAGCGAACAACAAGTTTAATATTTTTTTGAAAATATGCCAACACATAAACTTATCACAGTCCAATGGGTCAAAATGTTTTGTTTTCCTTTTACACACACAACGATACAAATCAACAAAAGAATAATTTTATAATAATCTAAATATTTTTATTTTTCAAAACATTTACGATAAACATTAAATTGGCAGATGCATGTGCGAGATGTACAATAATAATAATAACAACAACAACAAATATGATAATAATAATAAATGAATCAAAAATAGACAATTTTTATATGAAAATATATATTTTTATACCCTCCACATAAAATGGAGGGTATACTTAGTTTGTCATTCCGTTTGCAACACTTAGGAGGAGGCATCAGAGACCCTACAAATTATATATATTCTTGATCGACATCAAAAACTGAATCGATCTAGACATGTTTATCTATGTGTTCGTGTGTCTGACTGTTGTTTGCATTCTCACGGGCGTAAATTTTGAGATATGGAGCTGAAACTTTGTACGTATACTTTTAGTTTTTGCACGCCAAATCGCTATTTAAAATGGCTATTCAAAATCGGTCAAGAGCCACGCCCACAATCGACAAAAATCTATATATCTGCCACAAAAATTGAGATATCAAATTGAAATTTAGCATGTTTATTAACAATAAACGTATCCATCGATGGGCTAAAAATGGGCGTGGTCGGATAACAGATACGCCCACAGTTATTAAAATTTTATATATATGCCACAATAATTAACCTATGAACTTGAAATTGGGTATACGTATCTATAGTTATTCCATTCATTGATTCATTGCTAAAAATGGGCGTGGCCGGATAACATACGTGCCCACAATTGACAAAAAACTATACACTGCGTAAAACTCGACTTGCAAGCTGATACGTAATGCAAACACTATTGGAGGGCGAAGTATATATATCTGCCACGCCCAACGCTTTAAATATACGTTGATAAAATTTGGCCAAATTTAGTTTTACGACTTGTTTACTTACTATGTATATGTGTGTACTCGTGCACTCCAAATAAAACCATTTCTATATCAATAGGAAAACATGCTAATAGATGTATGGCAGGGATATAATAAGATAGAAATATGTATTTAAGCAAATCTATTCATTACCAGACAATGCTGACGTCAAAATGGGGTTCATTATTTTCAATATGTTTGATTTGTATAAGAAATTTTTTAAGTAAACATATGTTTTGCTAAACCATAGCTGCCGTACAAATTTTTTCTATAATTATTTGAAAAAATATGGAAATATCAATCAAGGGTGGAATAACTTTTTGACAAAACGTTTATAATCAAAGAACGTTTATATTAACACAGGCAGTCATATCAAATCAAATCAGCTGTGTACATACACATACATATATAAAGGTGCTGAAAGCTGAATGAGCACATAAGGCAGATGTTACAGTTCACAACTAAGAACAAGCGGCAAAATTGCTACCCTAAATAACTGTTAAGTGTGATTGACCTCCTACCTTCCTACCACCCCCACCTGCACCATACATATATATATTAATTGCATTTACTTGTTACGTGTACGTGTTGGGTATGTGTAGTGATGTATCGCGTGCCTACAACTTAATACCCAGCAATTCACTTCCATTCATTTGCGTTTGGTCACAAAATTAAAGGTATTTTACATATTATATCGTGTGCAATTATTGCATGCTCTACATCAAAAAGTTCACTTGCTTTAACAACTTTTTAAATCCAAGCAAGTTTACACATTAGCCGGCTGGCTGTTGAGGTTACCGCAAGGATTGCCAATCATTGCGATGAATTGAATCTCATGTTTACAACCATTATAACAAAGTCATTAATCCATGCTCGCCACTTACCCGCTAAGAGTACATTGTTGTTGTTCTTATTGTCATGATCAACTGGAATGGACGAAACACGTTCAGCTCTTAAACAGGCTACCGTTGTACCGGATCGACCATTTTTACCCGTCGCAATCAATTCCACCGTCATATCCATGGACTTTTGTAATACAGCATCCATACGGATGAAGCCTTCGGCCAATGTCTTATAACCCAAAATTGTACGGGATTTGTATTTTTTGCGGCGTTGCAGCAATATAACCAATCTATGAACAAAAATTGAACGATAACTTTATAACTTTCAATTAATCACAAAATAAAAAAAAATATGAAAACAACCCAAAACGAATACAACAACACTGTCATCATAATGTTATTATTATGATAACAATAAAAATGTAATTGTCAGATGCTCGAGCGCAAGGAAGCTCCATTGAATGGGTTGTTGATGAAAATTACAAAGCAGTTAACGTAATTTAAGGGCAAACAAAATGCATACAGCGGTGCTGTATATAGTCACGTTGTTAAAGCTTCTAACACTACAACATTCATACTCATAGTACATGTTTATCATAGCTTTACATACATTGCGTACTGTACAAATCGGATAGGATAGGAAACTGGCTTCCCAGCTGACAGACATAGACTAGCCTGACGTAACACAGTCAATGCACTTTAAAACGCAGGCTCTTTATATTCATTTTATAAACTCGAGTGACCCTTGGGTGTGCTTTTGCAGTTTACGCAAGTGGTGTAATGGTTAATACAACGTAATATATTACTTAATGTTTCTTACACACCTATTACCGTCACGTTTAATAAAATGCGGATACTGCAAACTAAAATTTAAATCCAATTCAGTCTCAGCCAATGGTATACCAACGCCCGTACCAATACCAGCACTGCCAACATTACCAGGAGTACCGGGTAGTGTGGTAATCATTTGAGCATTGCCACCCAGTGCAACAGGTGTACTATTCGTTTGCATCGAACCGGTACCGCTAACAGTGCCAGTACTTGAATAGGTAGCAGCTGCTGTTGTATTCGATTGCCAGGAACTTGTTCCAAATACTGTTATCTCATGTGAACGCAATGTACGCTTTGAACTTTGCATTTTTACTGCCAACGACAATGACGTCATGTCGCCCGGTAGTGGTGTCAAAATTGTTAAACGGGTAATCGTCAGTGAACATAATCTGAAAAAAAATCATACCAAATGTTTAATTGATTGATTTTTATTAAAATTTTTAGGGCAAAACAAGTGAAAATATTACAGTCAGTCAAACCTAACCCCACTTAGCTTCATAAATTATGTTACAATTAGTTTAGTTGTGTCAGTAAACACGAGGTGTTGCCATATAAATCTATATTAACAATGGTCCGATTGGGTCCAAATTTGTCACAGCCAAATATTACGCCAGTTAAATATTTTTCATCATATTTGGTCAAAAATATTAAGAATTGCGATTTTTTGCCATATAAAGACTTCCATTGTAATAGTTCCTTATATGGAAAGGGGTTCTAAAAATAGTCCGATCTTATCCATTTCGTACCAAATTTCATCAAAATGCAACCATTACGCAACCTTACCCATAACTTTACAACGATAGACAGACGGAGAGACGGACAAGGTTAGATTTTAATTCTGATCGGTATAATTGAGGATGGGTGTGACATTTGCCGTTTGAGAGTTACAAACATCAGCCCATACCCTTTGAGAAAGGTACCTGCACTACCTATAAACATTAGTGGAAGAAGCTTCAAACTGTGGGACTTGTTGTCGCCTAATAGAAATCTACATGAACTACGAATATCTATCTCAAAGTTCAGTTCAAATTATCAGGTTTTGCGACTATAAGTGTTTTAACAATAAACCGGACGCAGCATCAGATACAGCCTAGTTCTGGTTTAGTGTTGAACTTGTACTTTACTGCTCAATTTGAGTTAAATGTAAAATTAATTATTAGTATTGCTCTACGGCCCACATTTTTGTTCATTCATAGAACTATGAAATTGAGATTTCCGCATTACACACACATGGCACACGTAAGGTCAATGTATCACTAATCTAAAGCCACAATCACGTTTGATTAAATTTGTAAGAGCTCTGAAAGAAACACCGGATGATACAGCCACCGTGCTGTGCACATCTACCGAACTCAGCATATTATTCACACAATCTTACATACACACATCTATTAAAAGTGTATAATAAGTGAACTGCAGAAGATTCTCAAAAGAAAGCTGCCAAGCAACCAAACAATAGTTAAAAACGTAGACAGTCAATGAAAAAATGCACTTGAAATAATTATTAGCTATTGACTTTTTACTATCCGCCACTTTCCTTTCAAGAGTCAAATTAATAGTAGAATGGTTCAGCACATGAACACTTGATGTGTAGAAGAAAGTAAAGTTTTTTACAAGCACTTTTATACTTAATGACTGATGTAATATTTACGTGCAATGTAAAAAGTAAATCTTTCAAACCCACTCAAGTTGAAAAGGGTTTTTTATTAAAAATTACTTAAAATTTTATGTAAGCTTAGTAGAGTATTAAATCTCCTCAAGCTAGTGTATGAATCACTTTAAAGTCAACCTTGTAAATACAACCATTTAGAGTTTAATTAATCATCTATAGTGTTGAGCGCATTAGTCAGAACATTTATATTCTTTTTAACAAATATTGGGTCGAGGAAGTATTTTTGAGCATTTTTTTTTACTATAGAATAGAAATAATATTAAATTGGCTTAGGACCATAAGGCAAATAACAAATGATTTATTTATCATTTATTGTATATTTACATAGTCAGGCAAACCCGACCATTTAATACTCCAAACCACTTAGATTTATAAATCATGCTACAATTAGTTTAGTTGTGACAGTAAACACGACCACATTCGTGATATATCATTATGTGGGAGAGAGTTCTAAAAATGGACCGATCGGGTTTTAATTTGGTACAGACAATTATTACGCCAATTAAGTACCCCTTTTTGTCCAAAAATATTAAAAATTGCAATTTTTTGTCATATAAAAGACTTTCATAATAATTAAACCTTATATGGGCAGGGATTCTAAAAATGGTCTAATTTGCTCCATTTTCGATGTCTCAAAAATGCAACTTATAGCTGACGTACAAATTTACAAGGACAGACGGACATGGTTAAACCGATTTTGATTCTGAATCGATATATTTGAAGGTGCGTGTGGCATTTGCCGTTTAGGAGCTACAAACATCCGCAAAAACTTAAGATACTCTCTTTCCAATGACTGCCATAGAGGGTTCAGAAACATTTTACGAATCGTTTTATCTGTGTCCGTCTATCCGTGTCGAATACAAGTAATACAAGTTCATCGAGTAATGTGTTTTGATCCAACAATGGATTTGGTAGCACCATTTAATTATATTGAATAATTCCTATAAGAACACTAACAAAATGTGATTAAGAAATTTATGTTGTTAAGTGTATAAAGTTTAATTGTTTCGGAGTAAATGTATTTTTGATTTGATTTCATTTTTACTTCATTGTTCACTGTTTAATGCACTATTTACACCTCGCACAAAACACTGCTTACATGGAGAGAAATCATTTTCGTGTCATTATTGCATCAATTATTGCTTTATTAATTGCGGTTTCGATTTGATTTTTTTTATACATACATTTCGAAACTACACAATAAATGTGTGTGTGACACTAATGATTTTCTTATTTTATATACATTTCTGAAAATTAAAATCAATCATCATAACTGTATAAAGTAATAAATTCATTTCATTGTTTTGTTTTTTTTTATATTAAAAGCCATTTATTTAAATCACATTCAAAGTTGAATGAACTGTGCTGACAGGCAAATAACGGATAAATAGTGTTGTTAATATTATTATTCACACAAATAATTAAATGAATTTATTGTTTAATTGAATCAATTTGAAGGAGTTGACGATGTTATAGATATGTAGATAAGGAGCCTCAAGATTGCTAAAAATCTTATGAAATTTTTGTTCTTAGAATCGTTTTCCTCTTAGAACTAGCAACTGTTGTAGGTGTGGAGAGTATTTAAGATTTGGCCTAAGCCATGTTTAGTTTTCTTACTCGTTTTATAGTCATCATCATCATGGCTGGCCGATTACAATCTATGTAGGTAAAGTCAACCTTTGGCCTGTTGCAGAAGAGTATGAATATGAAACTAAAAAAACACTGCAACTGTTAATTAATTCATTAACCTAATTATCAGTTTAACACTTTACAGGTTTGTAGTATTTTCTTTTATTGTTGCACACTATGCGTTCATATTTGCATTTCAACAAACTCATGACAGCAATTAGATTCTAATCACTTTACATGGCACATAGAGTGAAATAAATAAATAAATAAATAAATAAAAAACAATTCGTTTGCTTTAGATTGTTAATGAAATTGTTAATCAATACTTATTAGAGGGATGAGACTGTAATTACAAACAAATTCCAAACACAAACATTTCTACTGCGTAAACTGTTGAAAGCGCAATCTACACTTTTATGTACATAAGATGTATCTGCATAGTATGTAAAGTAGGTAACTATTTATGTAACGCACATACACATAAACAAAATGATTAAATTGCATTCCGCACATAAGAAGATGATGCGATAACAAAACGATTTGCGAATATTAATGAGCAAATACTACGCATTTACTAGATGCGCCTTTTCATGGCTTCATTACTGCCATAATACGGACAATAATGTGTTGTACTGACGATAACTTAGTTATGGTATGTGCAACTGAAACTATAATTAATATGTGACGATGACGTAAAAGGGCATTTTAGGCAGAGGTTTTTTCCTTTTTTTCCTTATTTTAAACATGGCGTTATACAGTTAGGGATCAAAAATTGTGACCTGTAGATAGAACAAAATAGAAGGACCGACAGACATATTCAGTTTCTTATACTTACAATTTGCTTTTGTTATTTTTAAAATTGTTAATATATAAAAAGAAGTGAAAATGTGTTATAGTCGGTTATACGGTTACACTCTTTTCCATTTACAATTAGTTCCACATTACGTTATAATTAATTTTATTTGTTGTATCAATTGACGCGAGTCATTGTCACATAAAGCACTTTGGGAAATAGCGTTACAGGAAGAGATGTTATAAAAATGGACCGATCGGGTTCAAATTTAGCGCAGCCAATTACTAAGTCAATTAACTCTTTTTCATCAAATTTGATTAAAAAAAAAAATATTAAGATTTGCAAATTTTTACCATATAAAAGGGTTCCTGAAATGGTCCAATAGGTTTCCCTTTTGCCTCAAAACCTGTCCCTGCATTAAAATATCTCAAAAAAAAAAGCCATCTACTGCTTGTACACAAATTTACATGGACAGACAGACGGACTTGAACTTATCAGTTCAGAAAGTCTCTGAATCAATCGGTATAATTAGAAATATTTATCGTTTTTGAGTTACAAACATTCACACAAACTTAATACACTCTTTGCCACAAGTGGTGCACGGTGTATACAAACGAAATAAAGCATAATTTACATGTCCATGGTGATACTTTTGTATGTATCACATTGTTTGTTCAGGTCATTGTACATTGTTATTGATTGCAGCCATCTTTTTATTTTCTTTTACGCGTTTTTCACCGCAGTTTTATAAAACTTTAATTCCTTTTTTCTTTTTTTATTCAAAAACATAAAAACAATAATTGTAGCGGCTTGAAACTTAATAGCTGGTCTTTACTATAAAAGCAATTCTACTTTACCATTTTCCTTCCTTTAACTTGCTAAAATATCGTATTCAAGAGACCATTAAACTAAAGTAAAACTGTGTAAACGGTTATTTGTACTGTCCACCAATGTTTAGAGGGTATGTTTAGTGGGGTATTTCAAATGCAAGTAACAAAAAAGGAGCTTCAAAAACAACACGATTTCAATCTAAGGAGTGCGTCTGTTTAACGCCTATAATGCATACAATTCATTCATATATAAATAAATGTCATGAATGTAGCGAATAATGACAATTCTTAACTGCTTTGCTTTCATTTTTTACCTTAAACTCTTTCCATATTGTACAGACCATATAGTACCTGCGGTACTGAGCTAAATATATAATTTTACTTTAAAAAGCCTTTTAGCTAATTACAAACTAATGCGGGAAAGTCAAAGAGGTTCTGCACTAGTACTTTGGTTAAACGTCTAATACCTTGTGTTAGTCAACTTTATAACCATCACTTGGGTGGTTTACACACATTTGCGTATTTTTACATTCACAACAAAGAAATAACTAATCGTCTAAGTTAACAAGCAACTATAACAAGTAACAAATACAATATTTTTATTTGGCTTGGGCTATATTTTTCAAACGCATCATTTAAATAAACACTACTTGAAAATTTCCGAAAAAAATTTGACTTTTTTCAGTTTTTGCTAAACTGTTATCGTGAAATTCGGTTGGAAGAAAATTTATTACAGACAGACACACCGACAGACAGATAAACATGACTGCATTGATAAAAGTTACTTGATAGCTAAATTTGATTTCAAACAAATCCTAAATAATCTTCAACACCACGCATCTTCTTCATAGTGGGAGTGGCATACCCCTGATGATGCCGTCTATTATTACTACAATATACACCTAATACTCTTTTTGCACGAATTTTTTTTTATACGAATTTGATTTAACACGAGTTAAAACGATTCAAAAAATCTCTTTTTACACGAATTATCTTGTTTTAACACTATTTTCAAATTTTTTTTTAGGTTTAGAATCAATCTACTATTCTTCCATTTATCCAATATCTTTTTTTATACAATTTTTTTTTGCACGAATTTTTTGGGAACGCATCTATGGTGTAAAAAAGGAATTAGGTGTATACTTTCTTGTACAATGGGCGTGCCCATTATAAAATTACGCCTATTTTTTATATCGATAGAACTAAATACCGATTTTTAACTTTGTAGCTGAATCTATAGATTTATAGCTATCCTAGGCGTGGTTATTAACCGATATTTCTCAACTTAAATAGCAATCTGCATGTAGAAATTATAAAAAACGTACAAAATGTCAGTTGAATTTCTCAAAATTTCCGATCTTGTCAATAACATACGGACACACGGACGCATTTGTACATATTTCGATGCTGATCAAAACTATATATCCTTTAAAGAATCTCTGACACGTTCTTCAATATATTGCAAACGGAATGACAAACTTAATATACCAGCAATCTTTAATGGAAGGTGTAAATAAATGCAACAACCTTTTCCTATATTTACGAAATGCTTTAAAATAATAAATAATATAAATAATAAACAATATCATGCAAAACAATAGACCATTTAAACATATAAATACTGGCGTATATTTGTGAAGTTTGTGCGCTGAATTGTTTACCTGCCATCTTATGTGTATATATCGTAAAACAGTCCAAATAATATTAAACAGTTCTCTTCAATAAGCAAACAATGCAGCAACCCACCCAGTAAGACGTGTAGGAAGCATTGTGCAAAGGAAAAGTTTCTTGCAAAAAGTAATAAGTTTCTAAGCAGAAAAAAAGGCAAATCTTGCAAGAAAATGGAAACCATTTTTATTGAAAGACTACTTCATACTCATGATTGAAAGTAAAGTTTTTTTTTATTATACGCGGATACTTGATGTAAAACTTGTTTCGTTATTTTTTTTTATATTAAGAATAATGCTGTACGCGTAAGCGTAAAATGGTTTTAATTAGCTTTGACTTTCCATCCATTCCACAAAATAATACTTGTCGTCTGTACTGAACGGGATACAAATACATAGACGGCTGAAGAACAGTTTTCTTTTCTCTTTTTTTAACGAATGTGTGCTCAGTTTACTTTCGTTTGTATAAATAGTTGACGGTTTTCAAGTGGATTATCTGTACACTCATCATTACTTATGAGACAGTTTTATCTGTAACTATCTGTGCAACAGTTCTATATGCACACACACAGTGTATTCATATAAATTAAACTGAAGAAGTGCTGCTTTGCCACTGTTCACTATTCATTGTATGCACTTATGCACTAAGTACACTATTTAACTTTTTTAACATGTAAGAAAACTAAATTTGCCGTAGGGGCTAAATCTTAAATACTCTACACATCTACAAAAGTGGGCGTGGCAGATACATATATATTACGCCCTTTAATATTTTTTAGCTTGCAAGTCTAGTTTTACCTTGATTGTACTTTTTTGTAAATTGTGGGCGTGTGTCCGTTATCCGACCATGCCCGTTTTTATCGATTAATGGGATAACTAAAAATGTGAGAACCAAATTTTGAAGTCCTTAGGTCATTTTTTGTGGCAGATAAAAAGATTTTTGTCGATTGTGGGCGTGGTTCTTGACCGATTTTATCCATTTTAAATAACGATCTGCGTGCAAAAACTATAAATGTCCATAAATGTACAAAATTTCACTACAATATCTTAAAATTTACACCCCTGAGAAATCCAACAATAGACAGACGCACGTACATAGATGTCTAGATCGACTTTGTAGGTACTCTGATGCCTCCTGCCTAGGTGTGGTAAACGAAATGATAAACTTATCTTAAGTGGAGGGTATAAAAAATCATATATTCATACTTTGTACTGGCACTCAACTCTACATTCACCGTTCGTCCATTACAATGAGCAACTTTGCCTTGAATTTTTAATGTGCTCATGTTAAGAACTAAACTTTTGGTGTTCTCACCAAAGTATTCACCAGTTTTCAGTTCAATTCATTTTAAACATTCAACCTTGTGCCAAAGTTATAACTAACGAAAAGTAATTGATAATAACATAAAAGTTGGAACTTTACGGTGTTGGAAAATCATTGTGCACAAGGTAAGAAGGGGTTTTGCGAATAAGAATTTTTATTTTACTCGTAAGTGAATCAATTCTGGAAGGATGCACCGAATCTGCACAGAATCATAATAGAGTAAAATTTCAATTCACATTTGTATGCTCAACTCGCTATTGTCAGGTGAGTGCAAAATTTGGTAAATATTTTTTTTTTTTATATATATAAATAGAAGCAATAAATTTTATTCACCTTTTGGCAGTCAATATTAAAATTATTTCAAGCGCAGTCAACAAACCTTGAACTTTAGTTAAAGCAAAACAAACAAATAAAAAATGCCGGTGGTTGAATTTTGTAAAGAAATGAGTTGCAAAATTTAGAGCAATTATACTGTTGACCAATTTTAACGAAACCTATTTTACCATGATGCAGAACTTATGTGAACTTCAAATAAAATAATAAATCAATTAATCTCGCTTTCTCTTCATTTAGGCGTAATCTAGCGTAACAGTTCCAAATAAAACCTTTATATAAACTGCTATACCTTCCATAAAAGATGGGCGTTGTACTAAGTTTGTCATTCCATTTGCAGCACCCAAAAGGAGACATCACAGAGCCTACAAAGTATATATTTTCATGCATCAAGAACTGCGTCGATGTCTGTCCGTGTATCTGGCATTCTCAAGGGGGTACATTTTGAAACGTTGAGTTGAAATTTTGTACAAACACTCGGTACTTAAAATGTGCAAAATAGGTCAATAACCACGCCCCCAGTCGACAAAAATCTACACGTCACTGAACCCGCAATTTACTCTACTTTTAATCGGTAAAACATGTATTTTAATATCGTAAACACATGAGAAGTTATGGGCAATTTTGGTCAAAAATACTTGAAATTTTTTACAAAAATGGGCTTTTTTTCAATAGCGGCCCATATTTTACCTTTCTTTTCATATTTTATTGAAAAATTTCCCATATTTTGATACGGTAATGTATGTCCTATTTAGGAAAAAATTGCATCGAAATGGACAAATATGTATAAGAAGATATAAGAAGAATATGTTTCGTCAAAATCGATCAATAGTAAGTAAAGTTCCAAAATGTTTAATAAGTGCGACCATTAGCCTTCACTTCTGGAATGGGGCGGCTGATTATACTTAAATATATTTTACTTTTACTTACCTTGGTATACAGTTCGGCGGTGTACGATCCACTTCCCAGGCAGCAAACAAGTTCATGGGTACTGGCTTTTGTCCACCCGAACCAAACGTGGAACTGCTGCCAGTCATTGCTATACCCGTGCCAGTGTTGATACCTGTGTTAAACGCACTACCAACAACACCGCCGCCACCACTATTAATACCGCCAGCTGTTGGCCCACTTGTATTGCCGCTAAATTTATCTAATTTTGTAGACTTATCCACCATTTTCATTTGAAGGGCTAGAGGCTGCAGGGAAGCGCTGGCGCGATTATAAATGTTATGTATGTGCTGCGTTTTAACAGATCTTTGTGATGTTATGTTAATTGATTAGTTTGTTGTTGATATTATTGTTATTTAAGGTCATTGTGGAACCGTCCTGTGTTTATTACTTACTTCACTTCACTTTATGTTTTCTTATTTTTCTTGCTTATATCGACTGGTTTTGTACATTATTTTTGTATGACGAAGAACTAAGATTATGTGCTGAGAGATGTACGAGTATACCCACGAAAACGAGACAGAGGAAGACTCAATTTTTTTCTTTATTTTTTAAAGCAAGAACCTAAAATCAGAAAACCACATTTATGTACCCATTTTTCTTCTTCTTCTTTTCAATTATTATTATTATTATTCTTTTCGGCAATTATTACTTATGCGACATAACAAACACTCTGCCCAGCTTGTGCATTATGTGTGGATTTGATTAGAAAGCAACATAATGGACAATTTACTACAACAAAGTATCTTCTGATTGGTACACAAGGGCGTGCCGCTAGCTAGGCTCGTTTGCTACTTTGCGTCCGTAACCGAACACGACCAAACGCCCGAATAAACGACCGTATCGAAAATGCAGGCAACGGCACTCAATGAAAGCGAATAAACGAAATGTTTGCAGTCAACACACACACATGTGTATGGATTAGAAATCACACCAACTTACGAGGAAAAAGAGCAAAGAGAGCATCTCGTCCACAAATCATTCAAATTAAACAGAGACAGAGACCAACAAAATTTGCGGTTGCACGGTTTAAATTGTTTCTACTCAAAGCATACATTTTATTTTATTCGTGCTCAACACCAACACTACGTCAGTTGCTAAGATATTTTTCTCACATTATACACTTAAATTCATTTTCAAAATACAATTAAAAAAAAAAAATCAACTCGAATGGGACTGCACCCATTTATCATTTATCAGTTGATGCACTTAAAAAAGGAAAACACGGCCGTTTTTATAAGAAAATTATTAATTAACCAAAATGGGGGAGAAAATTGCAAAACACTTCAAGAACACTTTCTTTATCTATTTGGAAAAACGACTCAATCACTAAAATGCATATATTTTATTACAAAAATATTATGTACATATATGTATAATGTTCTCTAAATAAAACAAACGTGTTATGTTAAACGCCGTTATCGCGTTACTCGTCTTACTACGTGTAGGAGCTGTCTAAAACAAGTTCTGTAGTCCCACTTATATTTAACATACACTTACGCTCGCGCTTGTAGCAGTAGTGCTCTCAATATACATCTGCATAGTGTATTATTAAAACCAGAGAGTAAAAGTTACTAAACTTGCATAACATCAGGGGGGTTCAGTCAAAGAAGCATTATTTTATAACTTGTTATGAACGATTTATGATACATGTAGATTTGGAATACGTAGCATAGCATGGAACTATCACTTTTTAGGGCGTGAAATTATATCACCACTATATTGTAGAGAGTATAAAAATTGCTAAGCTAAAAATGCACAGCAAATACAAGAACAAGTAAGAAAACTAATTTTGCCTTAGGCCTTGTTGCATTGTAATGACCAGGTTAGTATTCCCCCTATATGTAGAGGGTATAAAAATTCTAATCTCTCAAATATTCTAATAACACTAACCGCGCACAATAGTAAATATAAAGTAAACTTCACCAAGAGAAAATATGTTTACTAAACATTAGTTTCTCTCTGTCTCTCTCTCTCTCTCTCCCACCCTATTTGCACATCTTAATTAATACTTTTGTTGCAAATTTTTTAGTGCACAACAAAATAGCATGCAGCATAGTGTGCATATATGTGTATGCATAAATCTGTACGTTGTGTTTACATGTGTATTTATGTCAAATTTGGTTTTTTTTCATCTACCAGTTTATTATGTGCGGTTTGCTCTTGCTCCCATTATTTTAGGTGCTATTGTCATTTTTCACAATGAATACCGCCCGATTTGTACAAGTATGTCGAATTGCTGGTTGGTGGTAAATGAAATATGTTGGTTTTATATGAAATTTTTATAGAAACATACATATACACCATGAGTAAACGTGTATGCATTCTATTATGCATAAACCTCACTTGACACTTTTTTCGCATACCTTTCTGTATATTGCGCACAATTTGTTCAATTAGTATTGTTTTACATATTTTGGTGACTACCTATACATGTATGTATTAATATATATATATACAAAAAGCATTTGCGACAGTTTTCATTTTAAAAGTTCCTATTAACCTCTTACGCTATAAGGACGTTTTATTCAAGTTGCTTGCTTTTTGTTCTTACACTTGGAAAAGTGTGTTAGGCATGTCTTTTCAATTTACCTCAACATTGTTCGTTTTCGTAACCCATACGTAACCATACCGGATGGAATTTTCATCTCTTAAATCTTATTTAAAATTATTTAAATAGTTTTTACACACAAAAATAATAGAAATTATTACAAGTAAAAGCTCGCTTCGAACAAGTTAGTCACGCAGTTTTGAAAATTTATTTATAGCGCAAGAGATTCCTCCCATAAATTGCAAAAATTTTGATTCTTAGAGCTGTCGTGAAATTCAACGACATACTTTAGACACCTTAATAGTTTCATTACTAAATCCTAACGGAAGAATACGCACTCTCTTCTAAGACATATCATAGATGCTAAGAGAAATGATAGGAGGAATATTAATTATAATAAGTAATAGCAGAAATGCTAATAATTACAATATATTGTAACAAGCATAGCATGTGTGCAATACATGGTGCTTTGCCTTTAAAATTACCACAAAACTATAGTTTCACAATTAAACCGTTATGATAAAACGAAAATTGGTACATAGTTACACCAGCAAATGACATGCCGATCTGATAAAGGTTTCTCAAATTATTAAAATTTAGAGTATTCCTGCCGAGATTATAACATATTTGTGCACAAACTTACAATTTCTACGTTATTAATTATTAGTAATTGCACAGGCTTCCACTTTTTATTAATGTTTTGATGGCCGAGTTTATATTTTCTAACCAGAAAATATATAAAAATATATTATAATTGTATAATGGCCACTTTTTCCCTTTTGTTTACTTTTTTGAAAAACTCCGAAGGCTTTTTTCCACCTCAATTGCCGCTCTTTTACAAATAATTGGCTATTTTTCTCTCTTCTTTTTGCTACACTTTGAATGCATAGTTTTTCGCGTCTACGTAGAAATTTATTTTTATTTTGTTAAAGAGTATTAATCAATAATTATTAAACGAAAACAAATTTTTAATATTTAAAACTTCATTTCTTTTAACAAACAACCGCTTCGCTTTATAATAATACTAATTCATATTATAATTACACTTACACGAACCTACTTCACATTTCACCATAACACAACGTCTATCATAAAGTCAATTAGAGATGGACTATATTGATAATTTATAATGATATCAATTAAGTATGGGATGTTAATAAATTTTAAGCCTCAAGTGTTACATAACCTAACAATAGTCTGTCCAAATTAATTGCTAATTAATTAATTATATACAATTATATATAAATAATAATCAAATTAATTAATGAAATACTTGTTTTAAAATTATACCTTTAAAATTGTTTCGTAAAGGTAGTAATTTGTATACTTTTTAAAAAAGCGATACGACAGGCCTGGTGTTTAATAATATTTATCTCTCGCGATTATTATAGTATTTAAATAATTGTGTTTGGGAAAGCTGAAATAGGAGTCAATAGTTTATTATGAGGACAATATTAATACATACACAGAGAAGTTTTGGTAGTTAAAAATGTTTTTATATTTAATTTAAATAAAAAAAAACAAATTTAGCTTAAGTCGTTAATCTTAAATTCTCTTCACTAGTACACACAAAATGTGGGCGCTCCGCACACACCGTTCACACATCTTTTTTTAAAATTAAGGACGAACCAATCTCTTCTTTTAAAAATAATTCTGCATCCCAACTGCATTAAAAACTTAATCGATTCAAAGAGACATGGAGGTGCAAAAATCAAAGTGCATTTTATATATATCAGAAAGTCTTATGGTACAGGCCCTGTGGTATTTATATGTGTATGAAGGATTACAAATTTCAAACGAAATTATAATACAAATTGAATAATTGAAAAATGAAAAATATTAATGGATAGGACATCGAGTTACACAACACGTTTAACCTCAAAGAAACGCTTCAAGTAGTAAACTTGTCCGACAGTCATCAATACCAATACTAAAGCTTCAAACGTAGACCACAGCACCACGCGGGAGTTCGTACTCTCATTAATGGAGCGATGTATTTTATCACGAACCTAAAATTACAAAAACCA
Source organism: Crataerina pallida (assembly GCA_949710015.1). Classification (NCBI taxonomy): domain Eukaryota; kingdom Metazoa; phylum Arthropoda; class Insecta; order Diptera; family Hippoboscidae; genus Crataerina; species Crataerina pallida. The sequence continues at coordinate 1,859,960 of OX453290.1, read as the reverse complement.
CCAAATAAACAATTTTCCAACCTCTTGTACAATTGCTAACATACATGCATATATTCCTGTTCGTGTTTCACGCTGGTCAAAGTGCCTGACAATTCACGTATCATATCCTCCAGTTTTGTATGGCCCACCTCACTCTCTTCGGGAGCCCCGACTGCACGATGTGGTGCTTCGCCCACTTCGATTGAGAACATCACCATTTTGGGTGTCATACTGCTTTTTTTATTATCAAAACACGCCGTATACGCACCGGTTGTTGACGCCACAAAAGCCAATCTACTGGATGATTCTTTCTCGCTCTCATGCATAATACTATGATCAGGGCCCATCACTTTAATGTCAATATCAAGAAATCCACCTTCTATCACCTCAAAGGTTACACCTGCACCATGAAATTCGTTATTTATTCATTTTATCACATGCTGGAATATGTACTTACTAAATTTTGTTCCAGCTTCGATTTTCTCGAAAAAACATTCTTCACTATGTGCATCAACATTTACAATAAAGGCTTTAGTGAAATGTGATAATTTCATTAATATTATTGCTAATATCGTTAAAAAAAATGCGCACTGCATTTTGTAAGAATTTTACTTTAAATATTTATAATTATTACAATTAATTTTATAGTGAAAATCCAAGTATTCTCTCACTCAGCACTCTTCTCTCAAAAGCCACGTATAATAAATGACAATTAGAAAACCTATAGCGTTGCCACATAAAAATGTTACAAATCATATGATTTTAAATACTGTAAATTCATAATGCGAAAAGCCTCTTGACATCACAGAAACGTATATTTATAATAAATTTATTAATTACAAAATAAGTTTTGAGCTTTATATGCATAAAATATTATCAGCTAAACGTTCAATGTCATCCAAGCTTAATTGTTTCAACTTTTTTTCAAAATCCAAAATAAACTCCTTGGCTAAACGTTCTGATTGCTGTTCGTTGTAATATTTACGAAACGAACGATATATTACATCTTTCAAATTTTCCGGCTTCATTGTAATCAAGATTAATGTAGTGCCATCCTTAATAGGATATGATGAAATGGTCTGCTCATCATTCAATGTCCGTCCATTAAATAGGAGTTTCTGCTGGGACAACGGAACATTTAATTTTTTTTCAATTTCCCGTTTAACCTCCAAAGTGGTTGTATTGTGCGACACCTAGAAACAAAGGATAAGTCCATAATTTTTTTCATTAGGTATTATTGCCACTTTTCTCTTACACTTAATGTAAAATCTTCACCCTTAAGAACTTTTATTGTGATTTTCATCTTGTTTTAAATTTTTCCAATTGAAAATGTTTTTTTTTATTAATTTGGAAATTAGCAATGATACGAAAGTGAAATAAACGTACAGATGAAGAGAATTGAAACGAGTTCTCGATTGTGTTTGCTAAATATATACATAGAAACATACCTGTTCTTATAACCCGCTATTTTAAACAATTGTAATAAGCAACTTAGAAATAGATGCAACGGTGTGAAATGAGAAATTATATAATTTAGTACAATAAAATAATAACAGAACTCTCGGATTATATAGCTAAAATAATAATTGAATTAGTAGTGTGAAAAATTATTATTTTAAATATTCTAATCTACAAAATGTTTCTAAGTACAAAGTACTTGTAGCAATAATTTTGCTAAACTTTTTTTCCTATTTACGATGTTACATATATACACCGAATTCTCCTTTTGTACGAATTTGATTTAACAGAATATTTATTCATTTAAATCTAATTATAAATTATTGTCATTTACATAAATCTGTTGAATTTTTTATGCAACATAAGTATAAAAATAATTTTAAATTTAATAACAAATTTATTCCCATTGTTGCGGCTCATTTGGAATGTAACTATCGTCCCAGTTTTGCTGTTGGACGTTTAAACCCTTGCCTTCCTTTTCACTTTTTTGTTGTTGTCGTTGTCGTTGTTGCGAATGCCGATATGTTTGCTGTCGTTTTGTATATTTGGTGTTATTAGATGTAGTATAATTGGCCGGATCAATTTCGAGCAACTGTTGCAAGTGGTGGATATAGTTTATGGCAATCCTAGTATAAAAAGCAATTAGAAATTATTTAATAAAATAACAAAGTAGAGTCATTTCAAATGACGAACCTTAGACTTTCAATTTTTGAATACTTTTTACCATTTGGCTTAACTATGGGTAGTTTGGAACGCAACAGATCAAACGCTTTATTCATATCTCTCATGCGATTACGCTCTCGATCACAAGCCGATTTTTTGTAATCTGAAAATGTTTTTTTTTTAATTGAAATCGATATAATTTGAACTTGTGGGCGAGATTTTCTAGTGAACCCTAAACTTAAGATTCCCTAAAATGTTGACTCTTGTCAACAAGGAGGCGTTGGAGATCCCTCCAAGTTTGAATCAGCATCGAATGACATGTCTGTCCGTCCGTCTATTTGCCCGGTGTGTATAATCACTCTTCTGATCGCTAAATGTAAGTTATGGACTCCAAGCTTGGCAGAAGTGTTCTTAGTTCTGTTATAAATTGAAGCAATGGAGTAATTTTTTAAATAACTTTTCCGTATGCCTTATAAAGTACAGCGTTGGTGTGCATTCAAGATTTGGCCTTCTTTTTGAAAAGGTAAATGTGCCCTCCTCGCACTTCTCAATATACTCAAAAATAAAATAAACGTCACGCCCACTATTTACATAAACGTCATTGCCAATTTTAATTTAATTTTATTGAATTTTGCAGATTAGTCCTTGGAAATTTTTTGTTTAATCACCTTTTTCACTTTGAATGGCCTTCTCTTTCCAGGCGGGATTATTAACTTTAGTTATGGGGTGTTCAGGAGGGCCCGCATACGACATGTAAGAGGGTGATGGCACAAAACGTGATTCCGTTGCAATTTTGCTGTGACTTGAAATTGCCGACGGTGACCAACTGAAAATGTTGGACAGAGGGGGAAGAGCAAACAGTTTTGTATTTAATTGAGCAGCCGACGTTGTTGTCAATGGCTGCAATGATATCGGTGAAGCGGTGTCACGGGCTAATGATGTTGTTGTGGAGCCTAGTATAGGAATTGGAATTGGTACGAAAGAATTGTCTAATTCGGTGTCACTTGCTGCATAAGACACTGTCTCGACATTTGTGGGATGCATAATTTTATATTCACTTTTTAATGCGTTCGTTACGTCGGATGGGGTACGTGCCGGATTGTTATTATAAGCACCCAGTTCCAAAATAATCGGTGCTTCCGATTCATTATTCACATCATAACTGTTGTCAAGTATTTTCGTATCACAAGTAACAACCAAAGCCGACGGCTCATCCTCATTATTTGCATCTTCTAACAGATGATCGGCCATTTTTATGCCGATCAATTTTTTTTAAATCTTTAAAAAAACGCACTTGGTTAGGCTTAGATTTGCTTTAAATTTTATTTTTATATAGAAAATTACTGTTTAGAGGGCATGTTGTTATTGTAGCCGCGCGCGGAGTAGTAACGACCGCTTTTTTTTTATCACAACAATGTGCGTTATGAAGCAAACTGCTTCTGAATTCTGTTTCAAGAAAGTTGATTATGTGGAGGCGACTGGATTATTGAAAACGTTTGCCACTCTCTCTCCACAAGCCATACTCTCAATCATCTGTTGTTATGATATTTATACTTAAACTATGATAAGTTTTACCGCTGCTGTAATCGTTTGTTGTTGTTGTTATTGTTGTTGTTATTGTTTTGTCTACCGTTTTTAAGTTGCAAACAATAAAGATTTGGTCTTAATCGTATTGAGGGTGTGTGTGTGTGTGTCTGTGTGGACAAACAGACGTACAAGTCTAGATCGATTTAGCTTAGACTGATGCTGTTCAAAAACGTATATACTCCGTGTCTGATGTCCCCTGCGGTATGTTCTAAACGAAGGTATGAAGGGAAGCCTTTAAAAGTTACCACTTTTTATATAAAGAAGATTCGGTGCAAGCCATCCATAATTCAACTGCATGCATATCTCCGCTACAAGATAAATATTATTATTATTACGATCAGATAAATATTAGTTTTGTTAACTGTTTTTCATACAGTAGGTGGCTGGTTTTTTTTATATACTTGTACGACATTTGTAATATGTGTGTTTACAGCCCCATTGGAATATTTATTTTTTTTTTTATTCTACTGTTCAGCAGTTCATTAAATATGTAGCCACACCGAACTGAATAGACTATTAACACGTTAACAAAATAAGACGTGTGTCAATAAATGCACAAAATAAAAAAAAAAAAATAATAATAATAATAACAACAACAAACACCTAAAGAACTGATGATGACACACTCCCTCTTTCAAAGAGATATTCAAACATAAAAACATTGTTCACTTCATGTTACTCCGATCTTTATGTATACAGAGCATATATTATGGATTTATAAAGAATGGATGATATGTGTGGCTGGGTACGTGTGTTTATAGTAATAACACCTTGGAAGCTAATCACACCGTCATTTAATTGAGTTCGAGTGTTTTATTGATAATGAAATTAATCTCCTTCACAGAGATGAAAGAAAGAAATTCCAAATAAATTTCTTTGTACAATACTTTGAGTTTTTGAATGCTTTCAATCATATTGCGAGAGTAAAATTATGAGTTATACTTAGCATATGTATATGTAGTGGTGTGTACATATAAATGTGTTGTTCTCGATTTTTTTTTATTGTTATTGTTTCTTCTACATATTTATCGTTATAGTCAACACAAGTGTTTTCCATTAATTGAAATTTTAGTCTGAAGAAAACTCACACACATTTACCATGTCGTATAGTGTGTGTGTGTGTGTGTGTGTGCATATGCACTATATTTTGTTATTTTGCAAACGGGCATCCATACACCTGCACAATAACATACGTGTGCAAAGGTAATGAATACATTTTCACTAGACTGAAGTTTACGTTCTACAAAATCGTTGCAACGTCACACAGACGCTAAACAATATATTGTGTGTATAAGATTACAAATTATTATTAATAAAGTTGCATAAATACATGAAATAAATAAAAATTAAAGTTAATGCCTGCGTGTATGTGTGTGTGTGAATATGCTTTCCGCTAATTATTCTGTTATAGAAATTTTTCATTTTCATTTTCATTTATTTATTTTGCTTCCTTGACAAGGTCGACACTTTGCTAAAGATATGTTTATGCTTTTACTGTTATGTGTGGTTGTATGTTTATAAAACAATATAAATTTTTTCATAAAATAAAATGTTTACTATCGTTGCAATCGACACCACATTACGAATAAAGCAAGTGAAAGTGTTCTAGTGGGTCCAATACCACTATTTAATACCCTACACTATTTACTTCTATCAACAATGTTATGGTTAGTTGAGTCAGTAAACGGGAGTACATGAACTGGATTCAAATTTGTTCACAATCAATTATTAAACCACCAAATAAAATTAAATTTATTAATAAGAATAGCGAATATCAGCCACGTGAAGAATTCCTTCATAGGACCTTATATGGGGAGGGATTTCAATATATTCTTGTACAAAATTGCATCAAAATATCTTAAAGATATATACATGGACGTACAGACGGATGGGCGAACATGGTTAAATCAATGCAACAAGTGATTCTGAATGGAATGGATCGGTATAATTGAAGGTGGGTGTGGAGGAGTTACTTACTTAGGAGTAATACACCCTTTGCTACAGGTATTGTGTGGTATAATAATGTAAATTTGAGAAGCAAAAAAGTTTATTGATACAGTTGCTATGACAAAATTTAATGAACAAGCAAGTAATTGATCGTGCAGTATTTCTAAAGCTTCTTTTTAGGTTTTACAAACATTTAGTACAGTTACCGTACAGTACCGTTATTAATTGTAAAGTTAGTAATAAATGATAAGAATTAGTTCGTGGGTGGCTTCTTTTATTTCTATATCATACACCTTAAACTATGCAATTATATATCAACGCTATTAAAATAAATAATTATAATATCTATATTTATTATATATTTAAAAAAAATATTTTTTCTTTTAATTTTTTATAATTTTCGTTGTGAAACATATTTTATAACATTCCCTACATTTTCTGCTTACTCTTCTTCAGTTAAATTCCATTTTGTTATATAGTTAATTGATGATTTCACTTTTGACCGTTATGTACTGTAGCAGTAGCCAGCACACTCTTTGTAAATCATAGCAAGCGGTTTTGCTAAGAACTTAGTTTTCCAAAAGTGTTCGTGAGCTCAACATTGAAAATTTTCATTTTACATACAGCGCTAATTTTCCCTTATAGGATTCTACCTCTTCGAAAATCAGGCAAGCTGACAACAAAAATATTAATTGTACGTTTTAAATTTATAGAAATTATTTAGTATAACATTTTTTTGCCTTTCCTTAAAAATATATATGTGTGTATATATATGTTTAAAAAAAAATTATTAACTTTCCAGTATAATTGCCGACATTTTCGTTTGGAAAGGCTGGCGAGTAAACTCCGAGAGTGAGAGAGATTAAATAAAAAAAGAGAGTCAAAAGTTGTGTCGCTTGTATTAAAAGTTTGTAAAGTGTTGTGTCGCATGCGGAAAAGAGACAAACATATACAAATTTCGTATAATTCAACAAGCGGTGTAAAAGAGACATTCGAGATTAAGCGATTTTAGTAAAAAGTGCTTGCCCCACCGAACAGAGGAGAGCTTTAACGAACGGAAAAAACGTGGTTCAACCGCAAAACAGTTTAACCAGTGCAAAAACAAAACATAGCGGATTTTCTAATTTACGCCAACAATTATTGAATATAAAAGAGGACAAACAGAAACAAAGTTAGAAAAAATAACTACGAAAATGGAAACTCAAAACTCCAACCTAACGGCCGCTGCCGAATCGCCAACTCCCAATAATGGCGGTAACACATCGCAAGAAGTTTCATCCACAAGTAAGTGTAAATAAAGGTCAAACAAATCGCAATATTAACGTTATATAAAAAATATTTTTTTTCCTTTACAAGAGGCCTAAAATTATTAAACATATGGTTGCATTGGTGATTGTAGTTGAATTTGAATAAATAACGTAATGGGGTGTGGGGTGATTAATTTTTATACATATTCTTCAATAATTAGAAACAGGCGAATATGACGCATTTATTCATATATGAATGGGAAGCAGAACATATTTTCATATTACAGTTATACAATAATCTCGAATCTTAAAACAAATGGAATGAATTTTATGCGTCCTTTATGTGTATACAGCATTATAACTGTAATGTTACACACTCTACTCTCCCTCCGTTTATTCCAGTCAAAGTTATAAATAATTATTTGCTAAACAAAGTGGCCTTTGTGTTTTTAAAAGAAAAAAAAAAAAAAAAAACAAACAAAACATCAAACAGCACACGTATACTCATACACATATTCAGATATTAGAATGTTTCAATTATTATTTCATTGTAAGAGAATGTATATGAAAAGAAAGATACATGAAATGTGTTTGACAAACTTGAAATTTTGTGCACACACATGAATTTTTATACATGCTGCTTTATATACAAATTGTGGTTGTTTATATTATAAACAAAAACGAAACGTTCAACGACCGCGTAATCAAATCAAAACAAAATTCGCACAAACGGAATTTTTATGAACCAATAAAAAACTTTTAATTGGAAATATTTTGAGTACATAAGTATCCAAGATATTTTGATTTGTAATAAGATATCTGACCGTTCCCAATAGTAACCTTCGCCATGGTTCTAAAAGTAAAAATATAAAAAAAAAAAAATATTTTGTCAAAGTTGTATAAATATTGCTGTGTTTTTTAGCTCAAGCTTCCGAACCCACGAAGCGTAATTTACGCGTCCAGGTTTGGAAGAAAATGCAGGATAATGGATATGGCGTTCGTTTTAGTGCCATTTTCAATCGCATACCAACTTTTATTGATAGCAACAAGGCTGCTACACTTTTAACCGAGACCGAGGAATTTAAGAATGCCAGTAAGTACTACTATATAGCTATCGCGTAAATAATACGAACACCCGTTATGATTATAGAGGATATCAAGGTGATGATCGATAAGGCATTACATCCCATCAAGACTCAAATCATTCTGGCCAGGAAGAATTTATATCTGCCAGGAACACGTGAATCCAATGCTTTATTTTTAAGGGTGGATGTGCCGGAAGATCTTACCGAAGAGCGCACACGTAACATTCTTAATGTACAGGATGTGCGCAACCATCGTACAGAAATGTGTAAGTAATCCCATCTGAAAAGGAATTCTAAAAAATTGATTTTCATAATGAGCCATTCAATCGATATTATTACAGTCGTAGAGAACCAAATAAAACTGGACATGATTATAATAGGATCTGTGGTCGTTTCCCGGGATGGTTATCGCATTGGGCGTGGCAATGGTTTTAATGATTTGGATATTGGTCTCCTTATCGAGACTGGAGCAATTACGCCCAATACCGTGATTGTCACAATGGTGCACGATGCTCAAGTGGTAGACACTCTACCTGTTAATCTGTTCCAAAAATATGATACGCCAGTTGATATGATCGTCACACCCACCGAAATAATACGCGTGGCCAATCGTTTGCCACGCCCAGCTGGTATCTTCTGGGAATTACTATCAGAGCGCCGCCTCAAAATCATACCGGTACTGCAGGTCCTCAAAGAATCGCAAGAAGCAGCGGGCAGAGTTATTACGCTAAAGGAGGAGGACACCGATGTCGAACAAAGCAAATTCGATCGTAGCCGTCGTCGTGGTATGATGCGACGTCGTTATGGTGGCCGTCGTTTTTCACGTCGCGCCGTATCTCACACCGATACCGAACAACAGCAAGATGATAATAATATGAAACAAAGGCGTTTCATTCGCCGCAAGCGTTTCAACAATCGCAGACGGCGACCAACCAAAGTACAGATTAACTTGAAAATCATTTTCAATAACACTTACTACTCCTATATAATGTTCTTCCAGTCTGAAGGTGATCAGTCGGTAAGCCGTGATCGTAGAGGTGGCGGTGGTGGTGGAGGCGGTGTTGGAGATGGCGGTCAACGTGAGAGACGTCAGAGATCCCGTAAGAATCGCTTTGCTCTTGACTTCTCAATTAAGGTGACCAACCTTAGACGCGGCATGCGCATTAAAGATTTAAAAGCCGAATTGCGCAGGCGTGAATGCAACCCAATGGGTATCACTTGGAAAGGTAAATTATTAAAGATGAAAAAAACAAGAAAAATATTTAATTCTCTGTCATCTGTATGATTGCACTAAACTATAAAGCAACTATCGGGCGTTGCTTCTTGCATTTCGGCAGCCGCAATGGCCAGCTTAGCACCGAAGAAGACATGGAAAAAGTATTGAAAGCTTTGAGCGATCTTTCTTTGACCGTCAACCCTCATAACAACAATGCTCAACCAAACAATGCCAACGGAGCGGACGGTGACGGCAAGGGCAACGGCAACAACAGCAACGACTCACAAACACCTGCTGTTCCAACTAAACCGCCAAAAGTTATCAACCTCAACGTTCAGTTAATTAAACGTAACGATAAAAGGAAAAATAACAACAATGATGTCAATGGTGATAGGGCTGCGGGAGGCGATGCTGGCAATGCACACATCGAATCGGTCGACACTACCGCAGTATAGTGTGAGAGTGTGCACGGGCGGCTGTTACATAACAGCTGTATTTTTGGTATAGACATTTGGAAACGTGCAATCGTCCTTTTTATTATCAGATCATCAAACAAATTCATAATGATTCCTTAACATATATTCTTCGTTTTCAGTAATACTCTCCTTTTTCCCTTTTTCACATCATCCAATAACTATTTTACACAATTAGACAATGAACTGCATTACACATATACGATTATTGCTAATCGACGACTTCCTGTTGCATTTCTTAGAATTTATTTAAATGCTAACTTATTGACAATATTTAAAACTTATTGTTCAAAATTTTTATTTTTTTTTTTTAATTTATTTTTTTGGGTACTTAAATGTATACCTTACTGCTACATATGTTATTATTTTAAAATATTTATATTCAAATTTTGATGCGGGCACATACCCCAATTCCAAATGTCAACCACGTTTAATAATAATGAACGCAATACGCTTTACCGGCAAATATATTGTCGGCTGGAGTGCGTATCTGTGTTTGCTTTACTTTTCACGCTTTCAACTTAACAAAAAAACAAAAAAAACAAAAAACAACAACAAAAAAACCAAAAAAAAAACCAATCTATTACTAATTTACACGAAGCATGAAGAACAAACGAATCGCATACTTTGGAGGAATGAAAAATCTACAAATTATAAATATGGAACATATTGAATTAACAATTACATATTATTATATAATAGAATGAAGATGGGCATCACAAGTGCGGTAAATTAACAGCATTTTTTTTATTTTATTTTATTTGTATAATTTCCTTACGTTTTGTTCATCGTTTTAACCAAATTCAAATTTTTATATTTAAAAAAAAAATACAACAAAAATACCTTATACTTCTTTTTTATACGAAAATTGTGAATTGAACAACTGATGAAAATACATATTAATATAAAAAAGGGGAAAAACGGATTTGATTTAAGAAAAGGGGGAAGGAGGGAGAAGGACACTTTTATAGAAGGCAGTCAAATTCCTCTTGTTCGAAATGATCTTGTGCTTATATGTGGAACTAGGAAAATTAATTTTAGCTTAGATCTTAAGATCACGTCTACAATAGTGGGCGTGAGTGGTATGTGGTTACGCCCTCTAATAGTGTGCATTACGCATCAGCTTGCAAATAGAGTTTTATGGTGAATATGATTTTTTGTAACTTGTGGGGTATGTCTGCAATCTGACCACGCCCATTTTTATCACATCGATGAACGGAACATATATAGATTTACGTACCAAATTTCAACTCAATAGCTAAATTTTTGAGACAAATCCAAATGTTTGGATTTAATCCACTTTCCAAATAAATTACTCACCTGCTCTCTACTTTGACTTAATATTAATTGAGCCCAATTTTATGAATATGTAGCAAAAGTTGAAGATTTGAAGAAATGCAAATATTTTGATTTTAAATTTTATTATTTAATGCTAACCTTGCGAAATGTCTATAAATTAAATGGAAAAATCAGCTACGTTCGATTGTCAAGTACTGCTCGCTGGCCAGTGCAAAATAAAAGGTCTCCCGAAATTCTTGAAGGAAACACAATATGTTTAGAAATTTATCTAAAGTTTTCAAACAGCAATTGCTGCAGAAGAAGTTTTGCTATACCTCGTCGAAAGATCCCGCAAAGCATAATGCTTACGATCCATTGCAAAAACAGGCTATGAAGGAGCACTGCATACTGATCAACGTGAATGATGAACCGATTGGATTTGCTACGAAAGAAGATTGCCATCGAGTCAATATGAACAATCAACTAAAGTTGCATCGTGCTTTCTCCGTTATATTGTTCAATTCAAACGGTGAAATGTTGGTGCAAAGAAGATCCAAAGCAAAGGTACGTCACGGCATGCATGCAATGCCTTTTGGAATAAGAAGAAGAGTGGTTTTGTTTTTTTTTTCGTTACAGATCACCTTTCCCGATAGGTATACAAATTCTTGCTGCAGTCATCCATTGTATGATATAGAAGATGAACGCGTTATGCCGCAGGCTTTTGGTATACGTAGAGCAGCACAAAGAAGATTAAATCAGGAACTGGGCATTCCCACTGAACAAATTCATTTGGACAATTTCCAATACATGACGAGAATACTTTATTCTCATACAGGAGGTGGAGTATGGGGTGAAAGTGAAATCTCATATATATTGATTTTGCAAAAAGATTTCGAGCTAAAACCGAATACGAATGAAGTGAGTGAGTTGCGCTTCATCAAGCCTGAGAATTTTGAAAAGGAGGTGAAGCAATTCTCAGCACCCATGACACCATGGTTCCAACTAATGTTTGAACATAAACTTTTACATTTGTGGTGGGATAATTTACATCAATTGGACAAAGTAAAAAATCACAACATACAACGATTCAACTGAAATTATACAATAAGCAAAAAATTAATTAATATGTTCAAATATGGTCCAAGTTAGTCTCTGTCATTCTAAATTCGATCAAAATAAAGAAAAACGTTTGAAGTTATAATAAAACCAATATTTTAGCTGCCGTTGGATAACTCTGCCAAGAAATATCTATCATTTTACATGATAGATACGTTTCTAAAAAAATTCGTGGAAAAAAAATTCGTATAAAAAAAAAATATGGGCTTAATGGAAGAATAGTAGATTGATTCCAGACCTAAAAAAAAATTTGAAAATCGTGTTAGAACAAAACAATTCGTGTAAAAAGAGAATTCGGTGTACATAATATACTTGAATAAAGAGATATGTAAACGAATGAACAGCACTAAGCAATGCGAAATATATTCAGTTATACTCTGTAAAGCTAAATATACTGTAGATGGTTTTCAATATTATTTCTCGAAGAAAGTTTAAAAATCTACTCTTTATTAAAAAATATATAAATTGATAAAGTTGGAAACACAATAAAAGGGAAATGTTTTGAAAAAAATTCATATTTCCGCTTTGGCTTTTTTGCTCTTTCAGTAGCAACTCAACTTAACAAGTGGCAACTCTCTTAAAGTTGATTTTTACTATTTATTATTTACTTTCTGATTGGTAGTCACAAAGTCACATCAAACGACTGCGAAAATTAACAAAAGCATCGCTAATATCACTTGTTCGAGAAAAATGTTGAAAACTTTGTTTAAAGTGTTTAAGGAACCACGGCTGCAGGAGAGATTTTGTCAAAATTCAACCGAGGTAAAAGCAAAGGTGAAAGTTTATGATGCCCTGCAGAAACAAGCGTTGAAGGAACAGTGCATACTTGTTAGCGAGAATGATGAACCGATTGGATTTACAACAAAGGAAGACTGCCACCGCGTAAACCACAAGCAACAAGTTAAAATGCATCGTGCCTTCTCCGTATTTTTGTTCAACTCAAAAGGCGAAATGCTAATACAAAGAAGATCCAAGCATAAGGTAACTAGTCATTATTTGAAAATACCATCTATAAGATATTGGGCCTTACAGATCACTTTTCCCGATATGTACACAAATGCTTGCTGTAGTCATCCGTTGTATGATATTGAAGAGGAACGGATTATGCCGCAGGCTCTTGGTGTACGTAAAGCAGCACAGAGAAGATTAAATCAAGAATTGGGCATTCCCACTGAACAAATTCAACCGAACAATTTCCGTTATTTAACTAGAATCCGTTATTCGAATATAGGTGATGGTATATGGGGTGAAAATGAAATCGATTATATATTGATTTTACAAAAAGACTTGAATTTGAATCCAAATATGAATGAAGTGAGTGAGGTGCGTTATATGAAACGTGAGAATTTCGTAGAAGAGGTGAAAAAATTAAAAGCCCCTATAACGCCATGGTTTCAGTTAATGTTTAAACACAGACTTTTAACATTGTGGTGGGATAATTTGCATCAATTGGAACAGTTTGAAGAGCATAATAGAATACAACAATTAGTGTAAAGTAATTAGTAGATGAGAGCACAAAAAAGTGCCTCTTATTAAAGATGCTTGCTACGATGAGCATATTGACAAAAAAAAGTTAACGGTTTTTTCACGAAATGTTTCAGTTCTATTCTAATGGTGTCTTTTTATATATATTAAATAAGGAAAGTTTTGTAAGACATTTTTTGTCATCAAAATAATTTTACGAAAACCACATATTTGGGAGTTTTATTTGCATGTATCTCTCCACAGTTATTAGAAAAACAATCACAAACATGATTACATCTAAAAATACACCGTTATTGTTTCTTTTCTTTATTATTGAAACAAAAAAGTTAAAATTTTAACATTTTTCTTGTTTACACTTAAGACTATGAGTAACTTGTTCATGTTTTCCCTTTTTTAATGTATATATGTCACTATTATAAATGTATATAATAAATATTTGTATAAACAAAGTGAATATTTTGCATCTGATATATGTTTATTATCGTGTATATAGTAAATGTGTTACAAAGGTTGATATTTACTATGTACGCGTTTGTACTAATTATATCAAAGAGTCATAGAAATAGTTCATACCAATGTTTATCTTAATAATCACAAATTCAATGATTTACTTATAGCATATGCATATATGCTAATATGGCTTTAGCCTCAAGGCGAAATGTTGCTAAAGATCAAGTAACAATAGCTATGCAAAAAACAACCCCGGGGTTACCAGCAATAATAATAATGATAAATAGAAAACATTAATATCTTAATTTACATAATAATTGTTAGAAAGCTTTGAACTCATTTTTGCATACTTTAATATATAAGCAAACAAGTTGAAAAAAAGCTTTGATTAATGCAAATATAAGCAGCCGCATGTCCAATGTTCATTAGTATAAATATTTGGAAACGCAAAATGTATACAAAATGTTTTTCAGTCAATTATTGATTGTCATGTATGTGCCTTTGAATTCACTTCCATTTCTAAATATAATAATTTTAAATATATGTATGTGTGTATGTATGCTGTTATGTCGTTATTAGTAATTCGTTAAAAATTCAAGGCACTCTTTTTTTTTTCATTTTTTTAAGTCTAATAGTTTCACTAGGTTCACTTGGTTATGCAAACATTTTAGTATAGTTTTGGCACTTAATACAAATCGTTCAAAGGGCATTAGCTAAGAAAATCATGAATCACTCAAAATTTCGTATTTAAGAGAGACCAAATAGTTTTAAGGCGTTGAATGATGTAGCTAAAGCCACTTCGTCGGGTGTTTTCTTCATAAAGGCAGCTATCATTTCCACAATGGCCGGCAGACTGCACGGTTCGTTGCGTTGAAAAGTGCAATATCTAAGACAACGAAACCGCAGTTAAATATATATTAAAAGTTTATCTTTTTTTTTTAACGTACCGATGTAAGTACTGCAACGAACGTTCAGTAATTCCAGCCTTAACATGTTGGGGCAATTTGGAAGCCCGAGTATTGGGGTACATAAATGGTGAATCTGTCTCTACCAGCAGACGGTCTAGAGGTAAAGTCCCATTATCTAAAAGGCGGCGTACGCCTGTATCTGATTTGTCCTATATTTTAGAAAAATAAAAATTCTTGATAACATCCAACATGATGCAACTGCGCTTTTACCTTGCATAAGTAACCAGTTAAACTAATATAAAACCTTCTATCCAGATATCTGGTGGCCTCTTCGGTTGTACCCATAAAACTTCGTATAACCACCTCAGGTAAATTATCGAACCTGCAATTGTTTTTGATATTAACGAAAGAAATTCATTTCATTTTTAATTAACAACAGCTACAACATACTTGTCGAGTATTTCGATGACGTCTTTGTGGGCGGAACGTTCATGTATAAGAATGGGCTTTGCCAAATTGCACGCCAATAGAAGGTGCTTTTCGAAAATCACTTTTTGAACGTCGGGGTCTGAATAATCGCGTTGATAATCAAGGCCGCAAGGTCCAATAGCAACACATTCTTGTGATGCGGCAATTGTCTCTAATTCATGCCAGCTGCTTGGATCTTCGATAATCGATTTGGAGTCATGGGGATGTATGCCAGCTGTCGAGTATATTATGTCGGGATAAATGCGGGACAGGCGTAGAGCCTCTTTGCTAGATCGCACTGATGTACCGGGTACCATAATTTTTTGAACACCTGAATAATATAAATAAAAATTGAAATTATATTGATCCGTACGTTTGTAAATATATTCATTTATACTTACCAGAATCTTTAGCTCGTTGCACCACTGAATCCAAGTCACGGCTATATTTTTTATTCGTTAGATTAGCACCCGCATCAATAACAATGAGATTTTCAAAGCAATGTTTTATATCGTCCATGTCAAAGCTCAGCTTTGAGACATCGGTCAATTCAACTGTTGCGCCTTGGGCCATATCTGTATTGACTTATTCACCTATATCGTGTTTATTCGCTCGATTTATTTTATTTGTTTTCTTAATTGCACGTAATCTCGGGGATATTGTTAATAATATTATTTACACTTGTGGTGGGGTGGAGATAATGAAAATAGCAATGATGAAATATAACAATGAATGGCTGCTTTGGTTAGACTCCTTTGTTTTTCTTATATGTGTGCATGTATTGTTTTGTAATTAAATTAGGAACGCACTTTTATTTTCATAGAGGTATTTTAGCTTGAAATTGCACCCGTTTTATTTCGTTATATAACTAAACATTGATTAGAATTAATTTTTTTTACAATATTTTTGTTTTTGTTATTAATTTTTATAAATATATTAATTATTATGAAAGAAAAAATTGCATATTATACCCGACAAGGTGGCGACCGAACCAATATGTTAACGATACTTAAGTTTTGTTTTTGGATCGAAAATATCGTTTCTTTACCTTCTTTATATAAGGAATAATCAGGTAAAAAAGGGTGTCAGGTAGATTGAAAATAGATAAAACATACATTGTAAGGCTCTACACACGCTCTGCTGCTACTTCGTTGCACCGCACTAAATAAAACTCAATGGAGAGACGCAAATCAAGCATTCGATACTTCAGCGCAGAGCTGTAATGATGCAGTTCATCCCTATATGCTCTCAAAATAAGTCATGTGTAAAATTTAAAATAAAACTGAATAAATTTGCTTATATTTTTGTATATAAATATTAAAATTTTAGAAACTCTATATAAAATTTGGAATAGTTAATTGGATATTTTTTCATGGAAATGTTCATATAAAAATATCTATTTCATTTATTATATATTATACACTAGAATTGTGTTTTTTGCAAACGAACTAGTTGAACAAAATCAAACGTTGCTCAAAAAAGTATATATCAAAAGCAGGCTTGTTATTTAGTTGCACAGACATGTTATTTAATTTTACTAAAATGAAGTAATGGAAGATTAAACGGAAGTGGTTTTTCTTTATATATATGCAACGAACGAATTTATTAAATTGAGGAGCAGTTGAAAATTTCACAATGCTCGTGATACCTAGTAAGAGTAAAAGACATGTTTGTGATATGTGTGATTATTCATTTATTGATATATTTTATGTTATTGTAGTTTAATTTTTTGTTGACTAAATCTTGCTTTATTTTGAATTCTTTTACTCTTTGGTATCGTTGAAACTTATATCGATAATGCAGTGTAGCATATTATATATCTACTACAATAGATGTTAATAAAATATTGTTATTTCAATAATTTCCATTTCATTTGATATTTTTATCTAAAAATCCAACTCTTTTTAAAACATATTTGTATAATATATAAATATATTTATATAATTTATATGATAGTACAGCATACAAAGCAGTTGTGTGTCTTCTTTTATATTAATATTTAAAATTTTTTGTTTCCTAGGATGGCAAATTTGTTTTTGGTGGATTTGTTTTCTAGGCATTATTGCTGTTGATGCATAATAATGATATAAGGATTCATTTTGTATTAGATGGTTGCTTTTTTTTTCTTGGTATTTGGCTAAATAATACATCATGTAATTGTTGAGTAATTGGTTTCTAAGTAAATTACATTTAAATGTACGGTTATTTTATTGTGTTGATATATATATATGTGTGTGTATATATTTATAGATATATATAATTGCAACATATTTGGGCGTGTGAGCGCACGTTTCTCTGTAGCTGGTGCTCTTTTGTATACGTATACAGTTACAATTTATTCAATTCGTTTTTTTTTTTGTTTTTTGTTTTTTTCCTTTTGAATAATTTAGAGGCATAATTTTGTGTTTTGATTATTATGTTTTTTTCCGTTTGGTTAGTTTATTTTTTGTTCAATTATAGAGAAATAGTGACGTCAAGTCACATCATAACCCGTAGAGTGGAAAAATCTTAAAGTTCATATGTTTTTATTAAAATAATTTGAATGATTCTTTATTAAGAAAGTGTTTCCTTTATACTATTATTGTTATGTTAAATTATTATTATTTTTTGAATATATATATATATATATATGTATATATGTGTATATATTTAATATAAATTTTATATAAATATTTGTTTTTTCTTTCAGAACTTGTTATTTTTTATTTATAATTTGTGCATATTTTGCGCTTTATTTATTTTTAATACATTTATGTACACAGTGACGTATTCTTATGTAAATTACATGTCAAGGAATTCATAATTTTCATTATATTTATAAAATCTTAAGTAAATGTTTTCTAACCACACCTACCAATAATCTAGAACTATTTTTAGAAAGGGAAACCTTTGACAAAAAATAAAAAATAAAAAAAAATAAATAAAATAAATCTTGCTATAACTAAAATAAAAAAAATTAAAAAAAAACTTAATAAAAAAGACGTTTTCCTGTGCTTTTATTGACATTTGTTGTTGTAGTTTATTCTATTAGAGATCTCGATCTCGATTCTTACCATTTATTATCATAACTACTAATACTGCCTACAAAGCACGATTTGTTTAATTAAAGAAAAAAAAAATCAAATCATATCAAATATACAAACTATGCATATGTGTTAAATTTTATAAAAGATGCATAACTTTTATGCAGAGAGTTGTTACAGAAGGTATAAAAATTACAATTTTGTTTTTTTTTTTGCCATCATTTGATGTGCTTTATAAAAATGTCTTACAAGATAGTTCGATTTTTATTATATATTTTTTAGATTTTCACATTATCCTTAATGGTACTACATACAACTATAATTTGTTGTTTTTGTCTTGTAATCATTTTTCTTTTTGTTGTTATTATGAAATATTTTATTTTATTTTTGTTTTATTGAATTTTTTTCACTTACGATCCCTGGTGAATAGTTGGTTTTTGTGTGTATGTGTGTGTTTATACCACTTGATATAATCTGATTATTTATATAAAAATGTTTATGGTGCCCAGCTTGTAATCACATTAACGTTAAAATGTTTTGTGATTTCATTATACTTGCACCCTATACCACGTATGACAAGTTTATGCGGTTATTTGTAACTCCGTATAGTAACGGTAAATGCCGCAATCGCTTTCAGTGAAACATTTTATATTATTTATTATTATTATGTGTTTAATTAAGTAGAATCACTTTCTGAATCGATTTAATTTTGTCCGTCTGTACGTCCATATAAATGTTTGCGCAAGTCATAGATCGCAGTTTTGAGATGTTATCATTAAATTTGATACAAAGAACAATGAGTGAACTAAAAAGAAACATTGTTGAAAATGGATCAAACCATTTTTAAAACCCATCCTCCTATAAGGTACTAATATAAGGGAAATCTTCATATAGCGAAAATTCGTAATTCTTAATACTTTTGACAAAATTTGATGGATTAAAATTAATTGGCTGCGCTAAATTTATACCCGATCGAACCCGTTATTACATAACAATATTTTATTTATTCAACTATTTATTTATTTCAACTAATTACGACATGAAACTATTTAAATAGAACTGGAATGAGTGGTTTAGGGTATTAAGTGATCGGGTATAACCGACTACAATATTTTCACTTGTTTTTTTATTTTTTTATTTAATCTATTTGTATTACACTTACACACATACATATATGTTTGAGTAAATATGTAGGTATTTGTATTGTAAGTTATTATAAATATTTTATTTTTTTTTTAATTTAAGAAATTTATTTATTGCTTGTTATTCCAAAAAAAAAAAAAAAGTAAAAAATAGATTAATACAAATTTCCTCATAAAAACCGTAGAAGTTTCAATACAAAAATTTGTTGTTTTTTTTTTTTGTAATACCTTATAATTGTAATTATTTTATAGTTATGTTGTTTTTATTTTTATACGTTTTTGTTTTTATTAATGGTAGATGTATAGGTACAATACTCTACACATGTGCATGAGTAGGTATGTTTAGTATTTAATGTTCTTTGATTATAATTTTTTTTTTATAAAAACACTGAAACAACTGAAAAACATCATAATTGATCCCTCTCTTAAAGAGAACCTTCAAATTAAAAAAAAAAAACGAAAAAAAAAACCAGAGACCGACCATAACATTTTCACTCGTTAATGTATAAAATTTTTTTTGCGCGTAAATACAAAACAAAGAAATGAAAAATAAATAATTGATTATATTAATATGTAGCTAGACAATGTTGCAGTTAAGTGTGTATGTTTGTGTTCAGCAATTGTTTACATAAAAATGTGTCGGTTGTATGTTTGCAGGCGATTTTTCGGCGATTCATATACATTTTTTTTTATTATTTTCTTCTCCTATCTTTGGTATGTGTTGCTGGATTTTGTGTTTTTTGATTTTGATTTCTTTTCTTTTGTTTGAAAATTTATTAATTTTTTTTTTTTGGTTATTGAAGCAGCTAAATTAGTTGTTTGCCTGTGTGTCTACATAGTAAATAGATGTAAAAAATAATATGTACGCACATATAATCCATTATGTGGCATTTTATGGTATTTATAGACTTATCATTACGAGTAGGTCAATATATAATATTATTGTATTTGATATAAATGTAGCAAAAAACATTTAACATTATTGTTGTTGTTGTTGTTGTTATTATTATTATTTATCTCATTCTTATATTTATGTATGAATGGCGTCCCTGCCACACCTGGTGCCCTTCTCTACATTTCATTTTAAATTTCATTTTCATGCACTTTGGTTACTTTTATCACTTAACTATTTAGGTATCATATAAAAAAACACTTTTTTCTCAAACAACAACGTATAAAAACTCCTAATTATTCAAAAACATTACACTGGCCTTTACCCCAGAGGGTTCAAGAAAGATGGCATCTGGGGCCCAACACAAGTCCAATTCTTTGCTTCCAGTATGTTCGTGTTTTTGTTTTGTTATTGTGTCTAATGGCTGTGATATCATCTTAGATATGTATAGTAGTAGTATAGGGGGTGCTTCCATAACTTTACTCGTCTAAAATATCCTTCTACTCAACAAATTATTATAATTTTTTTTTACCTCTACAATTGGTGCAATACCTACAACTCAATATTTATGTAAACTTTGATTTGGTTTTTGTTATGTTTTTCATAATGACCCGTTTCCATTGGTTTACTCTAAAATTTCTGTGTTGCGACGTGGTGAGGAAAAGCTGCTGTTACTGTTCTGAGAATCAGTTTTCTTTAGTATCGAGACATGATGGCCGATACCTTCATTGCTGCGATTCGGATAACCGATAATAGATTCCTGTTTGTTGAGTATACTGCGGCGCTGATCGGCAAAGGATATAACGGAATCTTGCTTGACAAGTTGATGACGCCGTGGCTCTAAATATTATTGTGAGTTAAGGGCAATTAAAGGATTTTTACTTAATGTAGGTACATTTTTCATCAGGTTTAAGTGAAAAAGACCTCATCTGTCGTTATATTTATTAAGTCAGATCGCACATCAGATCGATCAATTCTCAGATCGACATGTAAAACCCAATGGGAGGTTGTAAACTCTTAGGAGCGTTTGCGACCCTTACGAACAACCCCAATCCTTTATAATTAGGAGGTTTGTACGTCCCCCCCCGGACTTCGATTTGAAGCCTGCACGCTGGCAAATTGAATTCATTCTATTCGCAACTACAGCTTGCTAAATTTAAATTACTATAAAACTAACTGCAGCAATAATGATCAAACAAAGATTGCGTACTTTTAAGTTTCAATTTAAAAAAAAATAATCCATTGGACAGACAGACGTACATATTTAAATTCAATGATAATTACACCTCTGTCCCTTTGCAAATTTTATGAATAATTTAAATAACTTTAGAATACCTGGCCTTTGATCCACAAATGATATAACGGAATCTTGCTTGACAAACTTTTGACGTTTATGTTCTAAAAGGGAGCCCACCACAGGTGAACCAGTACCTCCATCAGCTCCGCCACATTTAGACATGAAGTCCTTTCGCGAATCCACGGACATGGAATCCGGTGTAGAGAAGGCATCTGACGCGTTACAGCCAGTGCTGCGTTTATTCTCCAAATAATACGATACAACCGAATCCTGTTTGGACAAGGACATCTTTGAACCGTTGCTATCTTGTTGGCATAGCAGACGTCGTGAACCATCACTGGAAGCACTCTCCTGTTTAATAAGATATTGTCGTGAACTGTGCGAGTCTTGCTTTAGCAGCATTTGCTGCGACAGATTGCTGTCTTGTTTGCACATCAGATTGTGGCGGCGCAATGAATTGTGTTCATATATGTAAGAAACCGGATTCGTTTTGCGCAATCCGTTGCTGGGACTATTGGTGCTTTTGCGTGAACCATTATTGTTATGATAATGGGATGATTTGCGGCGACTTGTGCTGGTGGTGGATGAGACAATGGCCACATTATCATAATATCTAATAAAATGTTTGTTCAATATTTTTAATGTCAAGTTTATAATGAATGCAAGTGCACCACCACTAACCTTAATCTGCTGCAGCAAGAGCGTGATTTGATGATGGCGGCAAAGCCTCGTCGGTATTTTTTATTGAAGAACGCATACAGGATTGGATTGATGCATGAATTTGATGAGCCTAACCATTGAGCAAATGGCGTAACCTTGTTCAAGATTTCACTCTCATCAATGGAAATCTCTCCGCCTGTTTTTTTGTTGTTGTTTTATTTGGCACACATGTTTGCAATTGTGATTTAGAAATATATGAGTTTGTTGGTTAGTTGTGCATAGTTGGTGTGGTGTGGTATGGTATGGTATGGTATGAAGGTTAACAAAGTGGGAGTTTTTGTTTTTTTCCTTTTGAAGGCCTTGTTCCACCTGCCGCACAGGGACACACACACACACACATCTCTGTATTGTGCATAAAGCGGCTATTTCTTTTGAGTAGAGGGCAAATCTGAAAACAACCTTCGGCCGGAACATTTATGCAGCCATGTAAACGACATGTTCTGCTATGTACTATATACCCACCCATACACACCACCCATACAAACACATGTACAATGTGAATGGATTTCTGTTATTTTTCTGATGATAAACTTACCAAATTTAATTCGAGCAAATATCACATACAAGGGCAGCCATGATAATACGAACAGTATGACAACGGCCACCAGCATTTTGACAACCTTCACTTTGGACTTTTGTTGCATGCGGTCCATTTGTGCATCCTTGGTGTCGCCGGGTATTGAGCGTGTTGATACCTTAATCCATATCAAGACATAGCACAGGGTGATTAGAAACATGGGCAGGACGTAGCAGGCCAGCAAGTGTGCCAGCAGAAAGTATAAATTGCCATTAGTGCCGGGTGGCCAAACTTCTTGACACAAGTACACATCCGGTGCATCGGGAAATGTTTCTGAAACTGGCACTAAATCGAAATACAGGGCCCAGGGTATGGTGCTGCCCAAAGCTATTATCCAAATGCACAGAATCATAAAACGTGCACGACTCTTAGACAGCTGCCGTAATGGCCACCAAATGGCAATAAATCTGTAACAAATATAGAGATTGTGGAAAACTTTAGATAATGGCCAGGTAAGCAAATTTTTTACATATGCGCAATAATTTCCAGTTGTGGCTTGAAATGAATCGTGAGCCGCAGAGGCTGAAAGGGAATAATCAAGAATTGTATTCACAAGATTGCGTTTCAAGCAGAAGGGAAACCGAATTTCTGTCTTGGGGTGCTGCAGACGTGTGGAAGGTTAAAAGGCATCAATGGGTTGCTATCGTCCAGTAACCATGCCTGAAAAACCTCTACTTTTACAGCTTTCCAACCACTCACAAAAATGCGTTACAATTAAAATTCGCTTAGAACGCACAGGAGTTGGGCTGTGTAGCCAAGTATTAAATCAATTCTGGTTTTTTTTAGTTTCGTACTACTTCCGCTTTATCGGATTATAATTTGTACAACAACAAACAGATCATGACATCAATAATGATCATAAACATGCGCATACTCATATAAAACAATTGTCATTGTACTTGAACTGGATCGGGTGCAACTGAACCAACTGATTCTAATTCGTTCGGACAAGTTTAAAATGATCGTTCATTAGACATAAATCTAAACCCAAACATATGCACACAACGTGGTTAACCTTTAAAACAGATAAATAGAAAAACGTATCTGAACAAATAACTTTTTAATAATTATATAAAAAAAAAATATCGCATCTGATAAAGGTGCACAATGCTGTTACGAGACGATATTTGTTTGCTTGACAATTGTAAATTAGTCGGATCAGAAAAACAAGTGGAGAGTTTGTGCGATTATCTCCTTGACTGCTTAACTCATATCAAGTTACTTGCCTAAGGCAGGCTACTATCACTACGTAGCAGTACCAGCGGTCACCCGGTGTGAGTTGGCACCACGCATTCAACACTTTTTACTCTATTCACTGAGTATAAAAGCTTTGCGTTGCAAAACGATTTTCATTAGTTGATCATTATCCGTCTACTCAGACTACTGTTTCAAACATTCTAAAGTCAACATGTTCAAATTGGTAAGAGTAGCAGAAGTAACTATGCGTGTATTATAGACCGTTCTAGTAATGGCTGTGCTTAATATTTTTAACAGTTATTGGTATTGTCGGTTTGTGCCTTTGCCTGCACTTATGCTGGCGTTCATGTGGGTCCCGCTGTACCTGTGGTAGGGGTGCATGGTGTGCCTGCCGCAGTGCAAACTCATTCCGTGCAGTCGTAAGTGACCCTTAAGACCATTTCATTACATAAACATACACTTCTTATTCATCTATTGTACAATTTTTCTTAGACATGTGGTACATCATCCAGCCCCAGTGGTTACGAAAACTGTGGTAACACCAGTTCTTGCTAAATCTGTTGCTCCTGTGATACCTGTTCATCACGCTGTACCTGTTCCCCACGCTGTACACGCTGTAGTAGGTCATCACTAATACTACTATTCTCCCAGTGGTTCCTCAATTATTCAAATTCCACATTTTGATCTTTTCCTAATTAAAAAAAATTTAATAAAATCCCGCAAAATTTTTTCTCCTGCATGTTTGTTACGTTCAAAGCTTTATTTCCGTATGCCCGATTATAATTAAGGTTTGTATGGATATAAGAAAGTTTCACTCGAGTCTCATTCTTACCTATCCAGCGAAACAGCAATCAGACTGTAGACTGATGCTGCCACCGACACACCTTGAATATAGGGCACTGTTTTGCACATTAACCAGCCCAGCATCCACGCTGTAAAAAACAGAGAAAATATTATTTGAAATCATGCTTTTGGAACCAGACACTTTGAGCATGAAGTTATATTAACTTTGTGAACAACTCTTCTTCGGCAAGAAGTGATAAAAGTCCTGTCCGTCTTTATGTTTAACCAAATTGTCAATTTTCGCAATCATACCTATTAAGCATTCAATTCGGACGTACGGATGTTGCGTACGTCGCAGTTTAAAATCAATTAACATTTACGCCCATAATTGGAATAAATCACTCACAACACGTAGGAAAACTAAAATTGTCTCAGGCCAAATCTTAAATACCCTCCACATCCACAATGATGGGCGTGGCAGGTATATTATTGCGTTTTTTAATAGTGCATGCATTACGTGTCCAGGTTTTTGTTAAGTTGAGTATGATTTTTTGTAAATTGTGAGCGCGTTAGTTATCCGACCATAGCCCTTTTTTACACATCGATAAATGGGAAAACTATAAATATGAGCACCAAATTTAAAGTTTATAGGTTAATTTTTGTGGCAGATAAATACAGTTTTGTCCATTGTGGACGTGTTTGTTAATCGAATCCGTAAAAATGTACGCCCATGAGAATGACAACAACAGATGGACATACGGACATCCATATCTGAATCGACTCAATTTTTGATGCTGATCAAGAATATATATTCCAATGCCTCCTTCCAGGTGTTGTAAGCGGAATGACAAACGAAGTACGAAGGGTATCTTGTATGAAGGGCATAAAAATAAAGCTACAAAGTTCAAAATCGGTATGCATTGTATAATTCCGCCTTTCATTTTTGGGTTAAAAATGGGAGCGTTCGAACAACAAGAACACTAACAATTTTAAAAAATCCAAAATGTAAAATTGCTGTGTTTCCATGTGTAAGTTGAACTATACCCTTGCGTAGATTTTCAACGAAATATCTTGAAAATTCTAAACTATACCGCAGACTAGAAGCGAAAAGCTCTGCGGAAATGGTTAAATTGATTAGGGATTGATTTTGCTGCCTTTGGGTCAAGAACGATAGTGCAGCCTTAAAAAGGAATTGATTATGGAGCCCCCAAAAGTATGCAAAAGTTAATTAATTTCCGTCTATTTTAAAATTATCTAACAAGGAAAACATCAATAATGTAAAATAAAGAAAATTACGCATTTGTGACAGCTTATGATCGTTGCAGTGCGATAAAGAAGGTCTTTATAAATACTAGCCAAATACATTTGTATTCACATCGAATTTATTTCTTTGTCTACATTACTGAACCGAAAGAAAGGAAACTCACTTTGAATGACTGAAAATTGTATTCACTTGTGCAGTCAATAAGTGTATCAGTTATTCAAATTAATATAGTTTGCAGGAGTGTGTGTGTGCATTTGTGTTTTTGTAAATAACCCTGATGTTTAGGTCGTTGAGCGAAATATTTAGGTCAACATTTATCCATCCAGCCGCAATTAGCCTTGAGTATAAACAACCTTCCCATGCACGTTTAAGGCCTTTGAAGGTGTGCTTGCCTTGCATATTTTGTCTCTGTACATATGAATTGCATTTATAAACATGCACACACGCACACAAACGCACAGGTAAGTGTGCATGCACATGTAGATAAATGTCTGAATGCCTTCTGATTAATTAAATTGTATAAGTTTGGGTGAG
Organism: Crataerina pallida; assembly: GCA_949710015.1. Lineage (NCBI taxonomy): Eukaryota > Metazoa > Arthropoda > Insecta > Diptera > Hippoboscidae > Crataerina > Crataerina pallida. Next base: position 1,833,171 of record OX453290.1, on the reverse strand, counting down.
ACCGATAATAACAAAACACTAAAATCCAACAAAAATCAATTTCATTGCTATTCGTTTAGAGAATGAAAGGATACGCAAACAAATAATAATAACTCGCACACTCCGGCACACTCAACGATTCGTTATTGTGTAGTAAAAAAAAAGTTCGAAAGTGTTTTCGAAAAATATATTTGTATGCAAAATGAAAACAAGTGAAAATATTACAGGGTGTCCGATTATATAATACGCTGCATAGCTCCATCATTTTCTTTTCATTTCGAGTCGATACAATCGATTTAAGTGTTTGGCCTAAGGCAAGGAAGAAATCTCCGCGTGATTTGTGTCTCTTGTGTGTCTCTTCTCCAATTTTGTACACCCTGAATTAAAACTTCAGCTCAATATCGCAAAATTTTCTTATAAGAAGAGATGTATTCAGAATGCATTCGAAAAAGGGCGTTAAATGAAGCAGAATGCTGAACAGTCAAAATAGCAAAGTTTCCTTTTCATTGTTATTATTATAATGCAGTGGTGTAGGGTACAAATTTAGTATACCTGGAATAATGAGTGTAACTGACCTACACTCACACACTAAACACGTATACGAGTGAAGTCAGCTTGCTGTTGTCTCTCTTTAAATCACATCAAACAGAGATTTTAAAACTCAACCAAAACTAAATTTTTTTACATTTTTTCCAGCTGTTAGTTGAACTTGCACACCAACGTGTATTGTTTCATATATTATAAATATATTGTGAAGAACAACTAAAATGATTTTTATCGCATCACCTGTGTTTGTGTAATACCCTCTGACCCATAAAAAAGCTCTACATTGAAGATACACACATACACGCACAAGAGACATATTCTCTTTGTACGTGTATGTCTCTCTCACCTTACAAATACTTCAGCGCATGAACACACACACACCTGGACACATGGTGGCACACATAAACAAAACTTTGCGTTCCGCCAGCCTTGCGCCAAAGTTGACTGAGAAGAAATTGGGTCAACGTTGTGTCGATGATCCTTCTCCAACTTAGACTGTTGTGGTGGTTGTGTACATTTTTGTTTTTTGTGTTATTACATGTAGCAGTGTAAATAAGTTTATGTGTCTTTATGTAATAATAGCGGCTTGTGTATGCAGTTTTAGTACATTTTGTTGGGGTAGGCAAAGGCATGTCGTTTGTAACAATTGACTAACAATACTAACACGCTTAATATTGCACTTTTTGCCACCACCTTTGCGTTGTGCCAAAAGTCAAATGTTATTAGATCGATTAAATTTTAGTTTGTTGGAAGAATGTGAACTTTAATTATTTTTATAAGGCTTTGCTTTCAATACCAATGATTGATTAAATTATATATGAGCCGGTTTAATAAGGTACTGGTATCATTAATATAAAAATCCTTAATACAAAAAACAAGTGAAAATGTTATAGACGGTCAGGCCTGATCATATAATACCCTATACCACTTAACGCCTTAAAATGTGCTACAATTAATTTAGTTGTATCTAAATGAGCAAAACAGTGCCATATAAGTTATTTGGTGATATATCATTGAAAAGGGGTTCTAAAAATAGTCCGTTTGGATCTATTTTTCACCAATTTTTGACAACATATTTTAAGAATTGCGTTTTTTCGCCATGTAAAGACTTTCATTATAATGGGATCTTATATGAGGAGAGGTTGTAAAAATGGTCCAATCCGGTCCATTTTCAATAGAGTTCCTTTTTGGGCCAATACATGTCCTTGCATCTCAGTTAATCGAAATATCTCAAAAAATGTGATTTGTAGCTTGTGCATAAATTTACATGGTTAGACAGACTGACAGACGGACACAATTGAATCGATATTTAGGAGTTATATACATCCGCACAAATTTTATATACCTTCTTGCAGCATGTGGTTTAGGATACAAATTTGACGTAATCGACAATTCGTGTGGACGCGTGACTTTTCTAAAATGGGGGAGAGAACAAAGACCCTACAAAGTAAGTCGATCTAGACAAGTCCGTCCGTGCATCTGTCTATTAAGCTGAAATATTGTACAAACAATTTTATTCAGTGTAAGCAGATCACTATTTAAAGTTGTCAAAATCGGTTCAAAGCCACAATAGGGAAACATCTCTAAGACACAAAAATGGACCTCTGAAGTTTTAATTTGGTTCACAATTATATCAATGCGCCACGAATGGGCGTTTTTGGTAAACTAAGACGCCCACAATTTGCTAAAATACTTTCTGATACAGAATCTAGCTGTTCGTTGTCCCTTTATAGAAAGTATACAGAGCGTGATCGGGTACATGCCCCGATTTGGTCTAAGTCAAGTTTAGTTAATTTTTTTTGATTTGATTATAATAAATGCGTCAATGTTATGCTTGTTGCTCTGGGCTATATAACAACGAAACGTTTTCATCTTATTGTATACTTACGCACAAAAATGTTGCTCATTAAGGTGGCTGGCAGGCAGAATACGATCACCAGTATATCAGCGATGGCCAAATTAACGATAAAATAATTAGTGACTGTGCGCATATTGCGCATACGCATCACTACCGCTATAACGAAGCTGTTGCCAATCAAGCCGACCACAAATACTATAACATAGGCGATGCAATAAACAACTGTCATGATAAGTGAATGGCGATAAAGGAAATCGAAATCCTCTCCTTCCAATTCCCAGTAAACAGATTCATTGTTATAGATGGTAATCGGTTCAATTTCAGGCGACTCGTACCCCCCATAAGAATAATGATGCGTTGGAGTTATGAGAAGGGTGGTGGCAGTGGTTAATATTGAATTCATTATTAAGTTGATGCTACTGGCAGCATTAAGGGCAGCGGTATGATTGGGCGTAAATATATAATTCTGCATGTCCCCAGCAGCAGAAGAGTTAAAGTTCAGTTCCGTAGATTGAGTTGAGAGCAGTGATTGATGGTTTAGCTGTAACCAGTTGCTTGTTAAAGTCTCCATCAAATGCGAATGTGCGTTTAATGTATGCTACAATATATTGTTTTTATCCTTTTTCTTCTTCTTCTTCCTCTTCCTCTTTCCTTAAACTGAAATCTACAAAAGTCTCATTGCACTCCATGAATTTTATGAACAGTGTTGAAGTGGAGACGGTTTGTTTGCTGCTACTGCTGCTGTTGTTGTCTTTTTGTTGAGTATTTTATATATACATATGCAATATATATATCTGTTGGAGTATTCACAAACATATACTTATGCATATCAACAAACGTTTTACTGCAACATACTAACACAGTAACCTACTATGACACATTGACTCAGTTGCCTAAGGACTCTTGTTCTGGCTATGAGATATATTTCACAGTTTATACTTATATTCTTATTAAAGCATACAATAATCCCTACTCTATAAGACTGAAAGCGTTTCATAAGGAAAGAGGTTCAAAAAGTGGTCCGATGGCTTCCAAATTTTGAATTTTTATTATACCCAGCAACACTTGTGGCAAGGGGTACATATATATTAGGTTTGTATGGATGTTTGTAACTTCTAAACCTTTACTTATACCGATCAATTCACAATCAAAATCTGAATTGATTTAACTATGTCCGTCTGTACGTCCATGCAATTTTATGTACAAGCTCTTGATCACTCTTGATTTTTTGAGATATTTTGATGAAATTTAGCACAAGAACATGTATTGACCAGAAGAGAAACTTTATTGAAAATGGATCGGATCGGACTAGACGCTAAGGAGTTACAAATATCGGCACTTACCTAATATACCCTCTGCCCCAACTGAGGTAGAGTATTAACAGATGTAAAAAAAATTCTTGAATGGAACTTTTTATTGAGCACAAGTATGAATCCTGTATCACATTTCAGGTGTTGAAACAAGTAACACTTGCGTAAGTGTATAAGTGCATAACACATGTTAACATACACATAATAATAATTCGGCGATTTAAAAGCAGAATTTGTTGTTATTGTATTTTGTTTATTTAATATAGGCTGATGTCGGTACACTTGTGCAAGCCATAATATGACATTGATACGAATTTTCTCAAGGATTTGAACTGTCAGCATCCGGGTGTGTATAATTCGTATGCATTTCTTCTCTCCTGTACTGTCAAGGCAAACTTTAGAACCTTGACAGCCTACCTTACAGGTAGGTCATTGGTTAATATTCATACAAACGAAATGCATCTGGGTATGTATGTGCAAGATTATAAAGGGAAGAATGATGAACAGTTAAGCTGCATCGGAATTAAATGGAAAGGGTTTTTAAAATAAAATTGTCAGTAGGTTAACGAAATGACCCTGATTTGGAGGCTTTTAATAATTTCAAGTGCATGACCTTTGACCTTTACTAGTGAGTATCAACGCAAAAACGCCTACCTTACACGCACTGTCAATGTTAATCGATTCACATAACAATCTGGCACACATACGCACAAATGCCACCTATTCGCATCCAGAGCTGCCTCAGCAACAACATTTTATGGCATATGAAATGGCCAAGGTAATAAAACATAAATGTGTTCTTTTTTTTTTGTGTTTAGGATATTCTCCTGAAAAAGAATTGATTGAACTTTTCACTTGAGAGGCAGGACAGTTGGACAAACACAAACATTCTCACCGAATAGCTTATTATTATCCACAATTGTATACGTTCTTTATGGGTGTGTGTGTGTGTGTAAAACTATTAACAATTATCTACAGGATGCGTGTGTGTGTATGTGTGTGATTCCAATTTCATGTCGTGACTAACTGTGGTAATGATTTTTATTGCAACCAATCATTACATGACTGAAACTCTTGAAACCCATGCTCTGTGTTATATAAGTGAGTGAGTATAATGTCATATAAATGATATATAGAACATATACATTATATATTCTTATAAATACAACTCAATCATGTGTTTATTATTTGTTACGTGTAGTGGATTGAAGACCTCATTCAACACATCAGCAAAACCATCCATACAGTTTGTTTTACTTTCTCCTTTACTCTTGTAAATTTCACACCATTACTGTATATTATCTAACTATTAGGGCAACAACATTTTCAACGTTCCCTTCACTATTTTAAGAATTAAATTTCGATTTTTTTTATATAAACATTCCTTTCCCTATGTTCTAAAGGGTGTAAGATGTGGGTCGTAGGGTGTAGGTGGCCTAATATGCTATGTAATTATATTAACATTTATGTACAAACATAATTTAATGCCGTTTGATTAGTTAACGTAGTTTTATAAAATTATTGAACCGTTAGCTTCAAGACGATTCAAAAAATGTGTGTTAACGGTTCCGTGTACCAAGCAATACTGACTGAAAACATCGCTTGCTTACTTTACTTCAAACTAATAATAAATGGAGCAGACCAGTTTCTTTAAACACACACACACACATACACATAACGTACCAACATAGTCAAATTGCATGTGTTGACTTTTTGAAATGTAGGTCCTTTCTCTCATATACATACAAACACACATACTTCCATACCAAACGGTTTTTTGCATGTCTATCTATAATCTATGTAGCATTTCGTTTCTCTTTATTTCTCTTTTCGATTATGTCAGTGGTCTGCAAACCGTCTTGGAGCCATACTTTGTAACATTTTGTAGGTTTCTACCAAATTTCATCTAAATGTCGTAGCATTTGTAACTGTGGGCATTATGATAGCAATACAAACGTACGCACGGACATATGTAGATCAATTTGGATTTTGATGCTGATCAAAAAATATATAAGTCGCATCCCCCGCAAGTAAAATGTTGCAGCCTTGAACCAGCACCATTCATCAAAATATTTGGTACGAAAAGGTTTAAAAATGAGGGAAATATTTTCAATAAAGGCGGCATCGTCATAAAATAAAGAACAGCTTGAGGAGATAACTCCTATCGCTAGTGCTTCTCCTTATTTTTTTTTAATTATACATAAACTTGTTATTCTGTGTAATTTTAATAATAAATAAATAAATAAAGAAGAGCGTCCCTTTGCCATCAGGGGTTGCCGATGGCTTAGTATACTAAGTAATAAAATTTTGTTATATTGTATGCGTGTTTACATTTACCGTAATAAACATTCAGTGTTTTTATATTCACTACATTTGGTATATTGTTTACGTGTATGTGAGTGTGTGTGCAAGGAAATCTACAAATTAATACTACAAATACATGATTGTGTGCTCTGTGTGTGCCCTTGTTCCTTATTCTTAAATGCCTTCGCATGTTGGCTTGGTTCAATGTTTGTGTTAATATTTTGATTACAGAGAGTGTATATATGGCAGAGCATAGAGCAAGTATAACATTTACGAGAGAAGTGAATTTTGAACTTTTTAATCACTCTTATCACAAACACATACACTAGTCTGGTTCTCTGGTCTGGTGTTATTTGAGAATGTTGAAAAGATACTCAAATAAAACGTTTAAAAACAAAAAAACTAAAAGAAGAGAATTTCGCGTCTCTGTTTGTAAAAAGCTTTTGACTCAGTGGAGTGTTTGCGCGGTGCAACAAAAGCGTTTTTGCTCTCACGACACTGACAAAACATGTTGAAAAACACGTTCAGAAATTGTACTGAAATTTGATATAGACACGCCCATAAGATATAAACTATGGCAGGCAGCTCTACCAAATTCTATCCAATTCTCTTGAGATGCATATAAAATTTTATAATTTCAAGAAATTCATATACAACCTTTTTATAATTTCACCAACATCAGTATATTAAAAATTAATAATACTTTAATGTGCTATAATAAATACTATTGCTACATTATATATATACTTCCATTTGGTATACATTAGACGTTTAACTTAGCACAAGACTCATTTCCACATTTTAATGACTCCATCCCGAGCGGATGAGACCACATAGATTTGACCTTTATCGCTTTTACACATCAACAAATCCGTAATTGCATCATGATGACTGGCCGAGGGCATTTCAGGACCCGATCTTGGTTTTTCTTCTGTCACATTTCTCGGTGAATCTCCATCAATATTTTTACGCAAAGCGATTATTTGCTCTTCTATCACCTGACTACCTTCTATTAAACGAGTGCTATCAATATGCAAAACGAAGAAGAAGATATACATATTTATATATATATGTAAAAGATGTACACGTAATTCTCTTTTTGCACGAATTTTTTTTTACACGAATTCGATTTAACTCGATTTAAAACGAAAAAAAAAGTCTCTTTTTATACGAATTGTGTTGTTTTAATACGATTTTCAATTTTTTTTTATGTCTGGAACCAATCTACTTTTCTTCCATTTAGTCAGTATCTTTTTTTAGACGACTTTTTTGGGAACGATAGATACCGTGCAAAAAGAGAATTAGGTGTATTTGTAAGAATCATTTACTCATATGTAAAGGATACATCCGTTAAGTTGTCCATGGCTGAGGGTACAATTAAAGCTGAATTATTGGGACGTTCCAGATCCCAGAAACGTAATCGCTGATCTGAACTGCCAGTTATAATGAATGGAGAACTGTCCACAATACCAGTGAGTACACCACAAGTGGTAACCGGCTCATTCTATAAAACAAAAAAAGTTGTGCGAAATTCTCGACAAGATATTTTTCATTTAAATCCAATCCCCTTACCAAACTGGTGTAAGATAATGGGGCAGCAGAGCTGGCCCAAAGCACAGTGTGGCGATGCCCAGTCTCTATATTCCATATGGATACTTCATTATTCCATTGAGAGGTTGATATTAGGCAGGATGGCTCCGTTGGATGACACGTTACTTTACGTATACGAATGTCGGATGGATGTTTGATTTCGGCAATGGGTAAACGAAACCTTAAATCCCAGCATATATGCTTCCCACCACTTGTCCCAGTTGCCAGCCACGAACCGGGAGGATCCACACATATGGAAGTTATAACACCGTGACGCAAATCATTTTGTAAACGCCAAACGCTTTTTTGTGCTCTGGTATCGTACGCCACTATGTTGCCATACAAGGTTGCATATATAATTACGCAGGACATATTTTGATCATAGGAATGCATGTCTACGATGGGGCCATCTTTTCCTCTGCACACACACACACCAAAAGACACGAAATTATACCAACTATTAAATTCTATTTAAATAAATTTTCATTTCTTACAATTGATCTAAAGTCAAAGCTTGCTGCAGAGTCATTTTTGGGGAATTGCGATCAATGCGTAATATTAGCAAGCTGCCGTCTTTACCGCCCACAGCCAACGATTGCCCATTGTCGCATGCCGTTAAGGAATACACAGCATTATCCGTTTCGTAAACTTGACGTGACTTGTTAATTACCTGCTGACCACTTAACTTGTTGGCATCCCACAAGCGTACGGTGCCATCTGAACTAGCGCTGGCAAAGAGTGAGCCGTACGGCTTAAGTGGGGCTAATTTAATGACAGAATCAGAATGTTCATGCAAATGGGCTACCATGGTACCGGTCAGGCGCCACTTGGGTGGATAGGGTGAAACTTGCCTGTCCACATGGCAACGCTGCCAGAGTATATTGTAGCGGCTCTTAAATTTATCGCATAGCTTTTCCACGTCTTTCAGGCATTCCGAGGAATGTTCTGAAATAAAAAAGTTTTTTTTTTTTACGTAGAATTCTTGCTCGGGTGCACTTACCTTGCCAACAATTTCGTTCAGGCATCGTGTACTCGCCCAAGGAGGTGGCAGCGCTTAATGTGGTGGTCTGACCACCTACAACTAGCACACCCGAAGTTGGACTACTCGATAATCCAACACCCGATGTAGCTGCACCCTCGGAAATTGGTGAAGTTATTGTAATGCCACTACTGCGACGCTTCTCCGTTGAATGTTTGTCAATTAATGGAAATTCATGACATGAAATATTGCTGCGGCTTAACACAAGGCGGCCACTCGTCGATGACGTCGAGCCACCATCATTTTCTCCTTGTTGAGTTTTATGTTTTAATTTGATTAGATAATGTTTCATAGCTAATAACTGTAATTCTACCTGATCGGTTAAACCTTCGGAGTACAGGCGGCGAAATAGCTGTAAATGTATGTAAAATAAATCGATTACAGTTTAAAGCCATCAATACTTACATTACACAATGCTTGCTCCATTTCACCATACTGCGGTAACATGTCGGTCGCTGTCTTTGTACGCACCACAGCTCTTTCCTCCAATGCTTGTATAAATTTCTTTACCTCTGAAAAGCGTAGAACGCTGTCGTACACTTGCCTTGGTATGGGTGCTTGTACGGAGTCGAGCAGTATATCCACTTTTTCTATTTGTATTAAGGGGCACTTTAAGGAGTCGGTTATGACGGGCATAATTTTGCACTGTACATCGATGGCACTTAGAGTTCGCGCAGTGGTGGCAATCATGCCACATATTTCGTGACGTATCCATAGATTCGGATGGCACATATAACAGGCAGCTTCTTTTATAATCTCCGTGACAGTGGGCTTTTTGATGTGACCCAGTTCAATAAGTACAGTTACAGCCCGTATTGCCTTGGCAATAACGAATTCTTCACGATCGGTGAAACCCTGTTGCAACAGGGGTACCAAAATATCGGACACCTGCCAGCCAACGTATCCGGCCACCCCAGCAATATTGTCATAAAAGGAACCTCTCAGATTTTTATCATCATCGTTGAGAAACGTCATTATATGTGACAGAATAATATCATTGGCTGTAAAGGTGATGGGTGATGTATTATAATTTTGAAAATAGTAGAGGAACAAAAAAGGCGCACCTTTATCTTTTCCAAAGAATGCGCACAAGTCACATATTTGTGATTCCATGAGCGTTTGCTTAACAATCGCTTCAGGGTCGGTCAGCAGACTTAAAACTGTGTGGCGGATAATTTCATGGAGAGCATTTAATTCCGCCTCATAGCGTCTTGTCGGCATATCATTGGGGGCATTACGTTGCGTTTCCTCCAAAAAATAAATTGCAATCTTTGCCAATTTAGCTGAAAATTTAAAGCCAGGCAGCAAGCTTTAAATTTAGATTTTTGTATACATCGCATATATACGACTTACATATATTTCTGGCAAATGCTACTCGAACAATAATGGCGCTCTGCTCGTAACTGGACAATTTGGATATGGCCGGCAATATGTACTCGGGAAACACATTGGCATCACTACGCGGTATATCTCTCACCATACTCAAGCATACCGTTAGCGTTTCAATAGCTTGCACTTGAACCTTGGCTGATGAATGTTGAGCCAAATATAACTGGAATTTATAAAACAAATCAACAATTGGCCAACAGCTCATGTGTTGTTTATTTAATTACAATATACGGTAAAATTCTGTCCAATATTGTTTCGGAGGTGGCGTATTTGGAAAGCTTTTGCAAAATTTCCAAAGAACAAATCATGGTGTTGGATTGCTGAAGGCCGCGTATACATGATGTTACCACCGTAATGATTAATATTAAACCGTCCTGTTCAGCTGACACATTATCATACTTGGATGCGTCACTTTGCTTTTCCTGGGATTCATGCAAATCTGATGGTGAACGATTTTGTGAAAAAGCTGTCAACGTTTTAATGCAATGATTGATGTCGGTATGTAAGCGTAGAATTTTCTCATCGGGCGTCATTATGGGTGAAGATGAAAACATTTGTAGATATGATTGTAAAAATGAATAAAAATACTCGGGGAAAAGGCGGCCTCGCTCTTGATCCAGATAATCTTCAGCACTCTTGCGATTCGCTGGATCCAAGTCAATCATGGAAGACAATAAATGGCGTAAATGTTCATTTTCAATGCTTTGTAAGTGTTTATCCACCAATTCACGTTCTCCTCTGCGATACGCTAATAGCTGAGATAACTCGAAAGGGGCGGTGCCCTCCGTCCACAATTCCAGTAGGGCACAGCTTTAATGGAAATACAAAAAATTTAAATTTTCTGAATTGAAAAAATTAAGAAAATTTTAAAAACTTACCCGGTTGAAAATATGTCCATAGCTGGCAGTAGAGTATGAGAGCCTGAATAGTAAGGTCCCAACCGTATAATAGAATCAGTTGGTAATACAGATATATTACCGTCAGCCTCATCCCATGATAAAGTTTTACCAAATCGTTCTGGCGCTATATAACAAGTACGTCTACGACTGGTGTCAAAGAAATATGTATAATCTGCTGGATTATCATCGGGCAAATATGTTGGTTTGAAGGAAGCAAAATCCGACAATAAAATCCAATTCCACGACGTTATAAGTATATTTTCCAATTTTATATCACCATGACAAATCTTTTGTTTATGGCACTGATTTAAAGCGCACAATAATTGAAAGGTGATCCACTTCTTTTCCAGTACCGTAAGAAATGGTCTTGTGGATACCCGATCATACAGACTATGCTTAACATACTCACGTAATATGTAAGCAGCCTTGTCCGTTAGCTATGTTTTTAACAAAATGTGTAAATTTCATAAATCTTTTAAAAGGAGAATTTAAATTGTACTTATCACCCACCTCTACCCTCTGGAAAGGTAAACAATTGACTGCATTGCTTAGAGTTTTTTTAATATATTCCACACGATCTTTATGATCCTCCAAGGGCAAGGTTGGATCATGTTTCACAAATACTTTAACAACAACTAAACCTTCCTCGGATTTAGCTTTAGCCACTTTAAAAAACCTGGTACTTCCCATACTGGGTTTTATAAAATTTAGAAATTTTTCATCAAATTAATTTGAGTGGAAGGTATTTAACTTACTTTGAGTCAAAAATAACTTCATTTCCAAATTGTCCAGAGAAGTAATGCTCTACAGGATATATTTGAGAGGGAGCTATACCCACTAGCTGATTACCCATAATTGTTGTCACAAAACTTTCAATATTTTTCCCTTTTGTTGGTAATTAAATGCTCAACACTACGCTTTGATAATAATTATACACGGATACGGACCTAAACGTCCAACACATACGTCTAGTAATTAAAATTTTCACTTTAATTTGCATTAAAAATATTTTCTTCTGTTTATTGACAGGGTTACCGAATTTTTATTAAAGATTTTATAACTTAATCAGCTGTTGTAGTAACATTCGAAATGTTCGGCATGTACAGTGAGAGGATATTTTTTGGGAAATTTAAATTTTATTATTAATTTTGTGATTTGTATATAAACGATTGTTGATTATTTTTAAAATATATAACGTGATGATTAATAATAATTAAATTTGAAGCAACACGTAGCAGAGCAGGGTTCACTGAAACTATTTGGAAACTTGCGAAAGCTTCGTTTAAGTTTTATATTTGATTATTTTTTTAGTGTAAATATATTTAATGAAAATTAAATCCTTTAGCGATAATAAAAATTTAAAATAATATAAATATAATAAACATATTAATACCGTGATTACAAAATAAATTGGGAAAATTAAAGAATAGCAAATATTGAGATAAATTTCAAATATTTTTAGTAATATCTGTCACGTTGATGATGAAATAAAAAATTCTTATAATGTTCTCGTCGTTTTGCCTCCATGCGTACTCGTCTCATTATATCAGTTTTAACATTGAACGATAGCAATATATCAGAACAATCCTTAGTGGGTGATAAAAAAGTCCACGACCCAAATATCGTGTCAGTCTCTGAACAACTGCGACAAAAACCTTTTAAAAAAAGGAGATAATTATCTATTTATAGAGAATTTTATTCTAATACCTATAAAAGTGGCCAAGGCATGTTCGGCTTGTTTTTGTGCATACATATAAAAAGGACCACCTGTTTCCTTTTGAGTACCGCCCCCAAATTTCCATTCCAAATCTAGCTCTTTATGTTGTTTCGGTGGTGTACATTCCTGAGCTTCTATGGAGAGACCCTTATACTTTTCTGAATTAGCAACATCACGATTTTTCAGCCCATTTAATTGTATCTCAAAGCATAAACCAAAATTTTGAGAGCTCCATGACCCCGTCACATCACATGGAGTTCCTAAAACAAGTTTTTTCAACTTTTTTTTTCAACTTTTTTTTTTTAAAGAACATAACGAACCCTCTCCATGTTCATTATCATCATCACAGGTTTTTCCCTGTTGTATAATTTCGAGTTTTGTTAAAACTTGATCTAAAACAGATGTTAGATTTGCAACAGGATTGTTGGGGACAAAAAGAATTCCAGAATTTTGCTGTGGTATTAGTGTAGCAGTGTTCGCTGCGGCGTTACTATTGACAGGCAATTGTTTAACTGCTGGAGTCGGCATTGCTGTTGTGGGACCACTATTGACCAAAGGCAGAGCGTTGCTTGCAATTGGTTTAGGTGTAATCACTAAAAATATAAAAAAAGATTAATTTAACTCGGCTGGTGCAAAATTTTAGATAACAAGAAAACTAAATTTGTCTTAGGCCAAATCTTGGCCCATATTGCGCCCTCTAATAGTGTTTGCATTACGTATCAGGTGGCAAGTCTAGTTTTATAGTGAATACGGTTTTTTGTAAATTGTGGGCATATCTGTTATCCGATGGCGCCCATTTCAAGTTTATAGCTCAATTTTTATGGTAGATATATAGATGTTTGTCCACTGTGGGCGTGGCTCTTGACCGATTATGCCCATTTTAAATATCGATCTGCGTGAAAAAACTAGAAGTTCGTGAGAATGCCAACAACAGACGGACACCCGGGTGCACTGAGAAAAAAGTACCTGTTTTACTGGCGTAAGTGTCCACCATTTTATTCACATTGGCATTATTTAACAAAGCCAAACTGTTCACATCAGCTGAGTTAACTATTTTCTCGGCCAGTTCTAAGGTGCTAGTGTTCATTTTTTTGGCTACATTGGCCAATAAATTACCCGAGTGGGCATTATTGGAGGGATTTAAACTTATTTCGACAGCTCTTGTCAAAACATTTGGATAAGCAGCCCGGTTGGTGATCACTGTACATGGTGTGGCTGCCTTAATTTGGCGTGTATAAAGTCTTGAATCTGGCAATGCTTCCGGACTATATTCATCCATGTTCACCTTATTACAGTCGTCACATCGAAATCGATGTTTTCTTTTTTCTGCTGGTAGTGGTGGTAGGGAAGGGAGAGGTGGAGACTTCCAAATATTTTCATCAAATTCCTTTTTGTAATATTCGCCCCCTTTGGTTAATAACCATTGATTCATTTCTGAAGGATGGCTTTGGGGAAAGGAACTAACGCGTCGGTTATTTCGTTTATGTAGTATTGGTACTGGCAGTGGTATAGGTAGAGGTAGAATTTTCCAAATATTTTCATCAAAGTCGTTCTTGTAATATTCGCCACCTTTCGTTGACAACCATTTGTTCATTTCTAAGGGATGACTTCGAAGAAAGGTATCAACATTGCGACAGGTTCTTTTGTCTAGACTTAAAGGTAAAGGCATAATTTTCCAAATATTTTCATCGAATACCTTCTTGTAGTATTCACCACCTTTTGTTGACAACCATTTGTTTACTTCTAATGGGTTATTTCGTATAAATGTATTTAAATCGCGATTGGCTCGTTTATATTGCGTTAGTATAGGTGAAGGTAGAACTTTCCAGATATTTTCATCAAAATCATTCCTGTATTCTGAACCTTTCGTTGCCAACCATTTGTTCATTTCTAAGGGATTATTTCGCAGAAAAATATCCGTACTGCGGTAAGCCCTTTTGTCCAAGGCCAGGAGGGCATTTGTTATAACGTCCATTTGTTTTCTATACTCCTCAAAGAGACTCTCTTTAATTGTATTCCTTCTGCTAAAATCATATAACGTTGAATTGAATTGTGGAAACGTTTGATTGGAGGTGATCCCTTGAAGGGTTCCATTTATGTTTTTTTTAGAGAAAAACTTCGATTGAAACATTTTTGGAGTATTCTTATCTATATTCATATCCGTTTTAGCGGAGCAAAAATTATTCTTGAACCAGCTAAGAAAACTACGATCTAAACGTCTTGGCAATAAATTCTGATTACCATCCATTGTCAATTGATTGTCGATTTTATCAATTTTCTTCTTATACTCTTCACTAAATTTATCTTTAATGGAGGAACGCTTAGTTACTTTTTGCTCTTTGCCCGGCTGCAACACGTTCAATTCAAAGGTGCTATCAAATATTGGAGCTTGTTGCTCGACCAATTCATTTTGGGATTGCGATTCTTCATCCATACTAACTTTATGATACGTTAATTCTTTTTGAATAATATCTAAACGTTTTTTAAACACATCGTACAGGTTTCCACTAAGTGCTTCCAATTCTTTTGTTGCGCCTTTGTCGTGTCCATCTTTTGATAATTGCTGCTTTTTTTCCAAATTGAGGTCTTTTTGCGAATGAGAATACCACGGATGCTGTGACTTGTTTAGCTTCTTACTAGTGACTCCCTTATCTTCCGTTTTCTTGTCTCTGTTGTTTGCTTTACTTACAACACATATACACATATTTACCAATAGAAATAAAATAAAAATGTTTGCAAATTTTTCATTACAATACATTTCATGATGATTAATAAAAAATTTTATGTTTTGTATGTAAAATAAATAAATGAAGTTTTTTCCTTTTTAAAATATGTCTGACATTTTACAAAGTAACTGTTTCCATTGATATTCAGAGTTTCATTTATAAAAGTATTCGGATGTACAAATGCATTATAAAGTGTACAGTTTAGAGTGCCTAAAGAGGGCGCTTTTTATTGATAATGAGTTTAGTTATTTAAGCGTTTGTTTAAATGACTTTTCTTAATACATTAACAACGGCTTTATCGGCTTGAAAGTTTTTATAAAAATCAATGGCTCTTCAATGTAGATAGTTTATTTTTACAATTAGATGCCAAAACAAAACATGTTTCAAAAATATTTTCTGGTAAAATACAATACAAAAGTTTCCGAAAATACAAAAATACAAATTAACTGGTAAATTTATCAAATGACAATTTCTTTGGAGTTGGCTTTATGTTATGCGTGGCAAAGCTTTGTCAACCAGAATTGTTTGATTCCTTATTAATGGCAACTGTGCCATACTGCGACCATTTCCTCTATTCGAAGTTACATTTTTATTTGAAATATCTTTTAAAACTAAAAAAAAATAAAAAAGAGATAATATTGCAAAAACAGAGTTATTCTTTACAGAGCTGTTAATATTATACCAAATAAGGAAGCAGCCTCTAAATTGGTAGAATCTTTATTATTATCAGTTTTAATTTTTCGTGCTTTAGCTTGAGCATCCATCAATTTACTTTCTATATAATTAGAGTCCAATTGAGCTAGTTTTTTAGCCAATTCCACGGCAGTAGTATTCAATTTTTTAGCATAATTCATTAATAAATCATTGGCACTGGTGCCATTCTTCATTAGGTTAGTGCCGTGATCATATACCAGAGGATACAAGGACAAACGATTTGTATCGAAAGGAATCTTATCTTCAGCATAGTTTTTAATAAGCTCTTCCGTTTTATAGGTTGGTTCATTTGTGATTTCGCGCTTTTTCAATGTTAATGTTTTACTTTTTTCTCTAAACTTTTCAGCTTTATACTGATTTATGAGGTTTTCTATATCGTAGGTGTCCGCATCGTCGTCCTTCTTCTTTTCCACATTTTGCCAAATGAAGTATTCTCCCAATTTTGAGTTCCGCTCAAATCGTGGCTGACTGCTGAATATAACGCCACCCGTCCAAGCATTCAATTCTTTACGATATCGGTCATATATACTCCCCGGATCTTCATCTAACGGACTCATAGGAATTTTCATCGGTTTAAGAATTTTAATATTATCTTTGACATCGACTTTTTTCTCTGCATCTTTGCTGGAGTCAGTAGGGTCTTTGTCGGCAGTTTTCTTGCCAAAATAATTAAAAAATCCGCGACCTTCACGATTCAAAATACTTTTTGAAGCATCTAAATGTGGAGCTTTAACTAAAGAATGCGTTTCTGCCGAAGACCTTTTTGTACTTTTATTATCAATTGATATGTCAACGGTCAAAGCGTCATTGAAGCGATCTAGCTTCTTTTTAAATTCATCGTACAAGCTACCGCATTTGGCCAATTTCTTAAACGTACTGCGTTTGTTATCATCTTTCTGGAAAAAGTCCATGCCAGCTTTGCCATAATCCTTTTCCAATTGGGTAAGGCGTCCTTTATATATATCATATAGTGCTTCAGCATCTATATTAGATGCGGTTATTACAGGAGCAAGTGTTGCAATTAAGATTAGCACGTTTAACATTTTAAGATTTTTCCAAAGAAAAGTGTTTTTGTTTTTATTTTACATAGAAAATAAATTCATAGATTGTGTGAATAGAAAAATATTTTTATGATAAAAAAATATTTGTAAATAATAGGAGGGTGTTTCATTTGCCCGATTCCCCGTGCATGTTAAGTAAGAGAAGATAAGTATAAACGAAAATTTTGGTTTTAATGCAAATTTATTGCTTTTCAATAAAATGTTTTACAATATTTCATAAAAGATTCGGTTGGATGCAACTAAACGCATGGAATCAATTACTTAATACCCATGTAGGGATAATAGATGTCCGTTTGGGGTACAAATGTTTCTTTAACAGAGATCGGAGAAGTCCAGCGCATTAAATAATAGGGGCAGCCGGGTTTATCGTTGGTGCCCGACAATTTACTTCCACCAAAAGGCTGCTGACCCACCACAGCACCTGTCGACTTATCATTTATATAAAAATTACCAGCGCTTGTGCGAAAATGGCATAAAGATTCTTTGAGAAACGTTTCGTCCGTAGCAAAGACGGCACCGGTTAAAGCGTACGGATTAACAGAGCGCACCATCTCGATTGTTTTCTCAATTTCGTTATCTTTATAAACGTAAACAGCCAACACTGGTCCAAATATTTCTTCCTTGAAGAGTTTATCGGAGGGATCATTCACCAACACTATGGTGGGATCTATAAAATAACCCTTCGAGTCATTGCAATGACCTCCCGTTAAAACCGTACAATTGGGATTATTTTTGGCATATTGTATATAAGATGATATGCGTTTGAATGCTTTTTCATCTATAACGGCGGATAGGAATGTCTTATAGTCACGAACATCTCCAACAATTAACTGGCAAGTCTTTTCGCACAATGGTTCCTTGGCACGCTTCCATAATGATTCCGGAATATACAAACGTGAACAAGCTGAACACTTTTGTCCGCCATATTCAAAGGCTCCGCGTATTGTAGAAGCCACCACCACTTCAACATCAGCAGACGGATGCACAAAGTGATAATTCTTACCACCGCATTCACCACTCAGACGTGGAAAGTTTTTATAACAGTCGAATTTGTCGGCCACCAGTTTCCATAGAGTCTTAAAAGTTGGTACAGACCCGGTAAAATTAATAGCTGCCAAATCGCTTGAACTGGTAATGGCGTTACCGAATACTGGTCCATCGGCTGGTATAAAGTTAACTATGCCATCTGGAACACCAGCTTCTTGCATGATTTTGAATACCAACCAATTGGACAGGATGGCCGTATCAGACGGTTTCCATAAAACAGTGTTGCCCATGAGGGCGGGCGTGTAAGCCAGGTTACCACCAATCGCTGTAAAATTAAAAGGACTTATTGCTGCCACAAAACCACCCAGTCCTCGCAACAACATATGATTGAGAACAATGGAAGGATTCTCACTGATAGGTTTGTAATTGAGCAACTGCTTGCAAAATTGCGCATTTATGCGTATAAAATCGATCAGTTCAGCGGCCGCATCTATTTCACCTTGAAAAACCGTTTTCGCTTGTCCAAGCATAGTAGCCGCTACTAAGTCTGCTCGATATTTAGTGGCCATTAAATCAGCGGCATTTTCCCATATTTCCAGACGTGTCTCATAGCTGGTGATATCCCATGAACGTTGAGCCTCTGCTGCCGCCTTTATAGCTTCATTTAGGATTTTCTCATCGGCATAGTAAAATTTTGCAATTTTTTGCTTATGATTGTGCGGCATTACTTGATAACGTTCATTTTTACTAGTAATGGTTTTACCAGCCACGATTATTGGAATTTCTTCGCATTGATTTTGATAACGTTCCAATGCCTTTTCCAATTCTTTTACTTCCTTTGAAGCCGCTTCATACTGCAGAATGGGTTCGTTTTTTAAGCAAGGCTCTTGAAAGGAATGAGACGGAATAATGGAAAGGTTGGCCTGTTGCTTTAGAATATCTAAATTTCTGACCACTACTGATAGCAAACTCTTGTTATAAGCTTTCGATGATGAGAGCATTTTAAACGCCATCTCTAACAACAAATAAGCACAAATTTCAAATATTTTAGAGAAAATTTGTCGTTATCACAAATGGTGATTTTATTTTTTAAATAAATTTGTTTAAATTTTGATTAACACAGTGTTGTCATAAGAAATTACTTAATTAACGGTTGATTGTTCTTGTACTAAAATGCGATATTTATATGTGAAGTTAGCATGATTTTATTTTAGAGTAATGATATTGAATTATAATAACTTTTTTCTCTTTCCTACAAAATAACAATAAAATATGCCGCGTTAAAAATATCAAACGAATGTTTACAAGGAAATGTTTACAAAGAATTTTAAAGATAAATGCAATGCAATGTTCGCAATATTATTACGCAACTGTGTAGATGATACATAAGTTCTTTTCTTGATAAACGCCATCGCACTTTGGCGGTTTGTTATCTTCATGCATATAAATTGTTTTGTACTGTGATAAGCGGAAAAAATCACATATATAAAAATTTCAATTACTTTTGTTTTAAAAACAATTTCGCTATAGGCGGTGTTCGTTTTATTGTGCGAAATTTCAGGAGTTTTTGGCAAAATATGGAAAAAATCAGCAAGATCTGGCTGGGACCATTGCCTGCAGATTCGCCATACGTAAAACCATTTCGTCTCCACTACGTACAAAATGGCAAAGAGAAAAACTGGGACTTATTGAAAGTGCACGACAGTGTATCAATTGTTCTTTATAATACCGCCAGAAATGTGTTAATTTTTGTGAGACAATTTCGTCCAGCCGTGTATCACGGCATTGTTAGTGCAAGCGGTGGCGATATGAAAAATATTGACTTGGAAAAATATCCAGCTAAATTAGGTGTTACGTTAGAGTTGTGTGCTGGTATTGTGGATAAGAATTTAAGTTGGACTGAAATAGCACGTGAAGAGATTTTGGAAGAGTGTGGTTACGATGTGCCTTTGGATCGGATTGAAGAAGTTATGACGTATAGGTAAATGTAGTTATGCAATATTGATTTTTTTTGTTAATAAAAAAATTATACTATTTTACAGATCTGGTGTTGGTTCGCAGGGTTCAAAGCAGACTATGTACTACTGTGAAGTAAGCGATTGTGATAAAAGGTCCAGTGGTGGTGGAGTAGATGATGAGCTTATCGATGTTGTGGAATTATCAATAGATGAGGCTAAAAAATTTTTGGAGAAAGGTGGAAAACATAATAGCCCGCCCAGTTGTCTTCTAGGTGTAATGTGGTTTTTTATGAATAAAAGTCCAAAAACCTAGGAAAATTTATTATTTTATAGAGAAATATTAGAGATTTTAATAATTTAACAAATACTCTATTTTATTATCTTGCTGTGCTTTTGTTTAATTTTAATTTTTATTCGCAATTTGTTAATCAACTATGCCATGCATGACATAAGCATAACATTCATACCAAAGTTTAATTTGTAAATCTTGTATAATGATGTAAATTTCGTGTATTATTTTTCGTACGTACGTACCATCAATCAGTATCAGTAAAAATTATCATGTATTTTATAGAAATTGTTCTTGCATTATAGTTATATAAATGTATTAACTGAGCAATGAAGCTGTGACAACTATCGCTAATTTTTCTCATTGTTGTTGCAAAAAACGATTCCATATTTTTTTTAAGGATTTTGTTTCTTGTCTTATATATTTTTTAACGAAATTATTTAAATTGCGCATATTTTCATAAAATTCAATTCAAACTGCAACAACAACAACAATAACACATTTACGAAAAATAAAGCGAATACTGATTCACACACATACACACGTACCACATCCATAAATCTATCGTGGAAAATTTGCCAAAATTGCTTTGACAAAGTTTGTGCCTTAAGTTTTTTGTTCTTGTTAAACTATATGTGCGAGTTCTCTCTCACTCCATATCTCTGAGTTAAACAATGCAGTAATCAGTGCAATAAATAACAGCAATTACCAACAAATAACAAACGAAATTATTGCTGTTTTTAGAGGAAGGATGGTACGACAGTTGGCCGGCAGACAAATACTTACCTGCAGTTGGCAGCCAAATAAACATGTTTGAATAAAATGGTAATAAAACGGAAAACAATTTTATTAGTACACGACAGAAATGGCAGCAATTGCTCAGTTTATAAAAAAACGCGTATGTGGATGGATGCAGTTTTGTTGTAAGAAAAGGCTTGTGTCGCTAAGTGTTTGTCATTCTCTCATGCATA
The DNA here is from genome assembly GCA_949710015.1 of Crataerina pallida. NCBI lineage: Eukaryota > Metazoa > Arthropoda > Insecta > Diptera > Hippoboscidae > Crataerina > Crataerina pallida. The sequence goes on along the minus strand of OX453290.1, from coordinate 1,811,834 downwards.
TGCACACACATAAAACACATCCTTACAACTTATCAGGTTGAAACGAGTTGTCACCAAAAGATGAAACTTGTAAAAGCATTCAGATGCATACCATATACGTAAAGATGAAAGCACGAAGCATTAAGAAGCAAGCAGCGAGTGTTGCAGTTTTCTTTTTCTTACCTTGTTACGGTTTTCTTTCTTTCCAGTTGTGGAGTTAAACTTAAACGAATGCAACGTGGATTATCTATTATGTTGTTGTAGCTAATTGGTTTTGAATTTATGGACCTGTATTAAATATTTATGTGTTGCCAGTGATGACGTCGTTTTCTATTCTCCTCTTGTAGAAAATTAGCCACACAATGCATATATGATTATGTGGTGGTATAAAGCCTGGGGCATATGTGTGGTAAGGAAATCGGATAATGTATCAGCAACAAAAACAAACAATATCAGTAACAGCAGCCGTAACAAATCAACAATAAATTTTGTTGTTGGCGTAGTTTACATACCAATCACAATATGTGCAGTATACCTCAATTTCCACACCATACAAGGCAATGCAGTAAAATGTTGTCAAATATTTCTAAACATACATTTAAACACGTAAGCACGGTGCTTGTACATATATTGTTAGCAAATTAAACTTTATAACGTGAAATTATAAAAATTATTGGGCAAGAAAATCTTATTATATTTTATAGCCCGTTTTCTAATGCGCGTGCCTTCGCTCTTTGAGCAGGATACGAAAATGAATTTAATTATACAGGGTGGTTAAAAACGACTCAAAATAAAGGATACCCTACAAGATTATAATATCTTTAGGTTTTTCTTTAATGTAATCGTTTGAATAAGCTTTTATTTGCGGCACTTTACTTAAATTGGGCAAAATCGGTCAAGAGCCACGCTCACAATAGATAAAGTCTATTATTTGAAAATGTTGAAAATTGGTATAATTATCTACAACTGCATCCATGCAACGATGTACCAAAAATGGCCATCATTACTGTTTGTGTGTATTTGAGAAGGGTATTTAATATTTGGCCTAACGGGAATTTAAGTTTTTTACTTCTGTTCTATTTTATTTTACGTAAGTTGCATATCTCATCGCACCCTACCACAGAGTCAAACTATTTTTGTTTGCAAAGCTGCAACTATTTGTAGACAAGGTGCAAATCCCCAACAATAATAACAACTACCTTACCAACGGCTAAAAATAATCCTAATTTTATATTTTTTATTTTCTATAGTTCAATAAGTTGTTGTTGTTGTTGTTGTTGTCGATGGTGCTGATAATGTTGCAATTGACGTTCTTTCTAATGCTGCTGTCGTTGTTGTCATTTTTTCTCATCGGAGCAATTGATATTTTATGATAACTTTTTATACAACAAAAAAAAAAACTTGAATTGTTGAATTTTTCTCCTTATCATCGATGTAGCTGCTGTTCAATATGTGCATTGTTGCTGTTACCAAGTACTTTATTTCCTTTTACTTAACCGTACATACCCAACAGCAAAATAGAGCCGTAATTTGATGGAAACCTAAGTATGCAATCTGGAATTTGGGATTTCTTTTTCGCAGGCACCGTTTTTCCTTTCATTTATGCTGGTATGAGTTATGGTGTGTATGTGTGTAATGTGTGCATGCGCATGTATGTTGCCGTGACTGGCTGATAAATTTTTTTTTTTGTGGCAACATTTGACACGCACTTTAGTCAGTTTACCAATAATTTATGGGCCTTCTCTCTATCGAAAAAATGAGCATGAAATGAAATTAAAGGAAAAAAAAATTGGCAAAAAAAAGCTCTAGCTACCATCAGCTAGAACACCACGGCGTTTGTGTACAAAAAAAGTTGTTGTTTTTTTTGGTTTCTAAAACAAAGTAATTTGCTGTTAGTGCACTTGTTGCTGTGGTTGCTGCCTTTTCGGTTGCATGGTGAGGATATATGCATGTTTAAAATATATTGCAATGCCAGCCACTAGATCAAGGCGATGAATTTCATCGTTTGTTGAAGTATTTTTTAAAACTTTAAAACTCCTTCCACCTTAGTGAGCGGGGGTATTCATACTAAGTTAACTGTTCTGTTTATAACATGTAGAGGAAGGTCAGAGATCCTATTATATATGTTCTTGATTAGCATCAAAATTTAAGGGGATCTGGATATATCCGTCCGTCTGTTGGTGGCACTCTCACCACTGTTAGGTGAAGTTTTGTGCGCAGATTGCTATTTAAATTGATCGGCAAAGAACCACGCGAATAATGTCATCGTACTTATCGATGAGCGCATCTACAAACGCAAAATTCCAAAAAACCAAACTGCTGGCGGACCTAATCCAGTACATAACACGCCCTCTATGAAGGGTATAGAAGATTTGGTCTAGGCCAACTTTACTTATTTCACTTGTTGCTTAAATGTTGTCTGCGTACAAAGTGTGTGTATGAGTGCAGTAACTTGAGGAAATACGAATATTAAAAAAAAATTGAATAATGTTTGTTTGGTGCCGTAGTTTGTAACTCTTAAGTTATGCTTTGGCTTTGTCTGTGCCTTTGCTTAGTGTTTTCTGATATCTTCTGTAATTGGTTTTGGTGATGGTAGTTCTGCTGCTGCCGTCCTGCAATAATATCGGTTTACTCGTAACTGATGCTAGATGCAAAATTAGAAAACCTATAAAATCATTCGATTTATTACTTTGCACATATTTCATTTGCTTTCTTTCAACAACTCTTAAAAGAGATTTGTGCCCTATGCCACGATTTCTTGTACCATAAGCTATTTTAGTGTATAAGTGGGAGCTGGTAACTAATAAAAGTTAAAAATTAAAAAGAGATTGATAAACATTTTTAAAATTGGCCGAACTGTACACAAAATAGACAAAAATCTCTTTTTTCAGCTGCATTTAGTTTATTACAAATATTAAAAATTAGTTCGTTTAAAGTTATTTTAAAAATTCAAGGTATTGTATAAAAGACACACAATTTTACCCAAAAACTCTATTCGGCATAAAATCTGACAATCTGACAAGATTTCTAAATGGCCGCACTTGACCGACAAAGTACAAAGCTTTCACTTGTTACATTGAGATTTCTGTGTTCTCTTTTGTTTCGTTCATTTTTATATCCTGCACCATGGCAAATGGTACATTAAGTGTTTTTAACTCCTAGGTCGTACATGCCACTTTCCGTTCGATTTTGAATCGAAATCTGAATCAATTTAACCATGTCCGTGTGTCCGTCTGAGTGTACATATACATAAATTTATACCCAAGATCACATTTTTTGAAATCTTTCAAAAAGATTTAATACAAGAACATGTATTGGCTCAAATATACGGTCTTCTTATAATGGAGTTCTTTTTATGGCAGTTGCAACTTAAGTTAAGTTGCAATTTTTAATATATTTCTACAAAAAGTTGTGAAAATTAGTTAATTGGCTTAATATTTAAATGGACCAAACTTAGAACCGATCGTAAAATGTCTAGGACCCTTTTTCGTATAATGATTTTTCACGAAGTAACTTATATAGCAGTGCCTTGCCTGTACAGACTAAACTAATTAAAGGAGCCAAGTGGTGTAGAGTATTAAATGATCGGGTTTGACCGATCTTAACATTTTCACTTGTCTTACTTCTTGTTATTAGTCAATTAAGAAATAATCTCCATAAAATCAAATTTCATTTGAATTTGAAAATTTTCATTTTCATTTTCATTTAATCTAAAAAGCATAAAATTTACCGTTCGAACAGAATTGGCCAAATCGAAATAACAAAATCATTTTTGAAATGAGAGTGGAAGAGAAAGGCAAATTTGATTTTGATACGTTTGAGTATGTAGTGCAGTATGTATGTGTAATGAATTTGCTTAATGTGTACAATGGATGCAACTTTATATTTAGAGCAATGAATAGAAATCAAAAGGTTCACACATGCGTTTGAATTATATTTTTTTAAAAATAAATTTCCTATTTATCTATTTATTTGCTTGTGATCATCGTCACTTCTCAACAGATATTGTTGAATCATGCCACTATTGCCCTTCATGTAATAGATAAAAAGCGGGGCAAAATAATGAATATTTTCAAGTATACTTTAGCTTTATATTGAATTGTGTGCATGTGTGTGTTGTGTAGATGAAATGAAATGGAAAGAAAAAAAGAAGACTTTATGCATGGATTTCCGCTTTCTAAGTATACCGTTCACTTTGACCGTTGACCCAAGGCAGACTCACTGAGTGAGTGAGCCATAGCTATAACAACAGCTACAGCTACAGCCACAGTGGTAAGGAATCGATTCACATGCCTTCGGCAGATAAACGCAACATAACCATATAGTACAAATGCCAATGTAGAAAAAACAATGTGAAGAATTGCAATATATAATAAATACCTGCAGCATTGGCATCACCACTACCATCCCAGTCAGCAGCAACAGCAACAGCAACAGCAGGAGCATCTCATTTTATAAACATGTGTTTTTTTTTTTAGTGTAAAAACTAAATGTAACCACAAGTATAATAAAGTACCAGCCATCATGTAAAGAAACTATTAAACAACACCAACACCAACACCATCAGCTACATATTACACTAAAATTATACGTACAAACATATGTAGTGCATATTCATGTAGTATATAGATCGTCTCAGAAAGCACATAATCTTACACGTAAATATCATGCATATGAACAAGACGATTGTACATGTACAGGGTAATCTTAACTTTATGAGGTAGAAGAACAGAAATGCGAAACCCTAAACACGAACAACAACAACTACAACAAATCGATGTGTGATTTTGTTTTTTCTTATTATTTTTATTATAGTTTCTGTTGTTGTTATTATTGGTAAGGAGCTATTGCTGTTGCTGTTGCTGCTGCTGCTGTTGTACAATATTTATTTGAAGTATGGCGCGATTGAATAGAGTTTGACTTTAGCTGCTTCAGCAGTCATTTTAAGTACTACTTTATTGTTTGTATTGTTATTGTAGTTCTTGATTTGGATTATATATAGATGTGTATGTATATCTTTTCTGGCAGTTGTTGTTATTGTTGCTTGAGATGAGCTTATGATGAACATGCGATTTATTTGTGTACAACTTGAACTGTACTGAACTGAACTGAGCTGAAGTGAACGGTGTTGTTTTGCTCTTCTTCTTCTTCTTGCATTCCCTTTTTCTTTTTTTTTTTTCTTTTTGTTAATATTGTGTATACACACACATATCAGGATTTCTTCTCACACTTTAAAGACGTAGTGGTAGTGGCAGTGTGTGTGTATGCATATGCTCCATTTCGTTTATCTTTTGAATGTATTTAGTTTCAAATGAATGATGTTTGCAACATTTCTGTACATACTGTTTGTTTAGCCCACTTGAAGATTTTGAGAGAATATCAAAAATTATTCGAATCGTATTCAAAAATTAATTTTTATTCATATTAATAATAAAGATTTTTAACAATATTATTTTTCTTTAACTGGTACCACAATCGACAATCGACAAAAATCTAACGATCAGGCATTAATTAGGCGCGATCGGATAACAAACCCATTTATTTTCTTTTCGCATTTCTTCTTCTACTTCATAAAGTTAGTATAAATCATCAGCCCTCAAATGTTAAGTATTTTTCGATTTGTAAAATTCACTGAAAATTTAGCTAAACGTAAATAAAATTTAATTTAATTAAACCTTAACCAGGGTAGAGTACACAACAATCGTCTGTTATATACCCAACTTTTTTAGGTACTTTATTCTAATATTTTTATTCCTTCTTAACAATGGCCCAGAAGCGTTCAGAAGCATTTACCTCTGCCGACACCAATACTCTACCGTTACCACCATCGCCTTCTTACCAACTGTCATTCGTAACTCACCTAACTGACGGTAGCATTGATAATAAAATTTTTATTTTTAGTAAAGCCACCAATATTAACCAAGTAAAAAAAGGAAATTTAGCTGACATCACATCTTAAATACCCTACATATCGGTTGTATAGATTAAAAATGGGCGTGACAGGTACCTCAATACGATTTTTACCATTACATGTAATTTACTACAACTACAACTTGTAAATTGTGGGCGTGTTTGTTATCCGATCACGCCCATTTTTGGAAGTGCTAATCATAGTTTTGGAAGAAATTATCACATTTTAAGTTCGTAACTCCATTTTTGTGATTGATCGATAGAATTTTGTTGTGGGCGTGTCTCTCAATTTAAACTGTTATCTGCGTGTAGAAACTGAAAAAATCTGAAAAAATGTCACTTCAATATCTTAAAATGTAGAACCCTAAGAGTGCTTCTAGATCGATTCAGTTTTTAAGGTTGATCTAACTTCTCCTTCTCTTTGTTGCAAACGGAAGGATAACTTTAGGATACCTTAGAATATCTTATAGGGTAGAAATCAAGCCAACATCATAAATGCTTATATAAGAAAGGAGCTTAGAGAAGAAATGTTTGTTCATATCTTCACAGAGAACATTTTATGAGATATTCGTAAAACTCCATAAAACACTTTCTTTTACTTTAACGTTTGTTTAATGCTTTTGTTAGCCATAAAATCTAATAAGATTGAAAAGAACAAAATTTATAAAATTTGGTAGAAAAACATATAATACATTGAGCATGTTGCACATTTGAATGTGAAACCTTTATAAAGAAGACAAGAGAAGATTTGAGAGGCGTTCGAGATTAATTAAAATACTTTATGTTGTAAACCGGGTCAAATCAGATGTTAGTGAGTAGTTATGTTCCAGAAAGACACTTATCCTTAAGGTATATAAATGTTATTAAATATAAAATCTCACCAGCTCTCAATCGCTTCCGCTTAAAACCTTAACTTTATTACATTAATTCCTAAATGTGTGTTTATAGAGTATTCAAAAATTGTCTTTAAGTCAAATGTTGCTCCTTTCCATGTTCGTTGTTGGCTTGTTGTTTCAATTGATTTGCAAATAAAGAAATATAAGCCATAAGAAACGCCTTACAATATATTCTGGCAATGCTGCCTGGAATGTTTGACATCAAAAGAAAACCAGAACACAGCGCAAGAAACGGTAGAAACGCAAGAAACAGGTATTCAACCTTTTAAATAACAACAAATAAATGTTGTTGTAGACTTTTTTAATTAGCGCAAGCTTTGTTTTCGTTTCTTCATTCGCCAAAAATTTCAATTTCAAGAAAACTATGGCAAAAAACAATCAAATCAAATAACGTTGAAGAAGAAAAACTGAAGGTATTTCTTGGCGGGATGACACTCGGGGTGCTGGTGTTGGTGTTGGTGGGGGCAACAGCTCTCTTGCAGACATTCGTTAACAGCTAATATGTCTGATAATAATACCACAACAAAAAGCATCCGAACAAAAATTAATGAAAATCATTCGGCAGCTGAATGTATCTGAATTGGATTTGAATACTTGGACACTTGGTTTGTAGATTCTTACATCTGACCTAGTGAAAGGGAATTTCTCACAGTAATGTACGAAATATGAAAAGATTGGAACCGCTAAATTGTTATTACATCTCTCCTAGAGAAAAAAATTCATAAAGATTAAAATTTTACGAACTAAATTTTTACTTTAACCACAGATTAGATTGCATTACAGCCCCAAGAATCAGACAAATTGTATATGTTTTCGAGATAAGAACGGCTGAATGGCTGCTTACGTCTTGTGTAGGTTATTAAATGGTCGGGTTTGATTGGCTACATTTTTAGTTGTGTTTAAAGAGTTCCCCTAACCTCACCGACATTCTGGGTATAAAAAGATTCACTTTCAACGCAATATATTTTTTAATCTCTTTAAAGCTTTTATTAATCTTTTTAATCTCTATATAAAGACCTATGTTAAATATTTTTCATTTTGCTCTGCCAAGCAAGTTTCTAGCTTAAGTCAGTCAGTTTTTCTTTTTTTTTGGAATAATTTTTTTTCATTTCATTCACTCAAATTACATGAAATAACATGATAGCCGCATAAGCTCCTAACACTTATTAATGCGACTGCAAATGGTTTAAATCAGACAACATCCGTTTCTACGTTAAATTTTGTTTTGTTGTTGTTAGCTGATGTGCTAGTTATTCAGGCGCTCAAAGGATGACAGCTCCTAAAAATTTTCGCACATTTTTCATTATGGTGAAATCACACACACACACACATACATGCGCAATTTCATTTTAAAATATAAGTTTGTTTATAACCTTTTCATTTCTTAAAACACACCCAATACACGCACACACACACGCGTATTGTTGTCGTTTTGTTTTCAACATTCGCGTAATTTCAGTGGAATCTTTATAACATTAAGCGAAAAATATTTGGAAATTTGTGTGCGTGTGTATGTGTGCTTCATTAGTAACAAATCTGCTAAACACATAAACGTACATAACAACTCGAACGATATGTTTGTGTTGCACAGTCCCACATCACTATTCAATCGCGCGTTCATTCTTAAGCAGATCATACAGATTCATTCGTTCGTTCGTTCGTTCGGTTGGTCTGCCTGACAAGACTTCTTGAAAGATCGTTTTCCCATTTAATTTCTTGTTTTTTTTCAATTCCTACAATCCTTCTTCTTCTTTACATATGGTTTCGTTTTGTTTTATCCGCCCCGATTACACACACAGCTACATTTCTGTTCTGTATTTGTGGTATTTTAATTAGAAACCAAACATTGTGAAAAATCGAATTGAAGCCAATCAACTGAAGCCTCCTCTGATTTCTCACAACTAGACTGAAAAAATATTTAATTTGTTCCGTAAATTAATTGAAATTTCTTCAAGAAAATGGTACACAAAGAATCCTTTTTTCTTAATGAGCTGCCACAAAACATAAAGAGCAGCAAAAAAAAAAAAAAGCGTTCAAATTTTATTTATTTGTAGTGTTTGTTGAACTATTCTGTAGTTAGTTGAAAAATTCTTAACTTTTGAACGTTATTTTTAGTAGATTAGAAAATTAATGAAATTGAAGTTTATGTTCTGAACGTAAGATCAAGCGGGTATTGCGAACAGATGTGTTTACTATAAAATGTACACCCAGAATATTTTTAGTTAGGCAAAATCCGCCAAGAGCCACGCCCACAATCGACATACATTTATATATCTGCCACAAAAATTGACTATAAACTTGAAATTTGGTACACATATTTATAATTGTCCTGTCCATCAATGTGCCTGCATCGGGCGTGATCGGATAACAGATGTATTCAACGTAAAATTGGACTTGCAAGCTGATACGTAATATAAACACTATTAGAGGGCATAAACATATGGCAAATGCCACGCGCACCGTTCTGGAGGGTACTTAAGCTTTCGCCTAAGCCAAATTTGAATTTTACTTCTTAATTGTATTTATATAAATTTGGGTAATGGCAGCAAATCAAAGACTTGTCGAATAACTAATATTGAAATGTATTAAAAATACGTGGCATGGATAGATGCGTGTGTCTATTCATTTATTTTTACGATTAATACTTTTCATTTATAAACATTTATTGTACAAATTTCATTCGATCTGTACATATTGCGGCAAATTATCTTATTAATCGTATTTCACTTTTCCAAAAATGAAAGACTAAAAAAATATGCCTCTCAAATACTGCGTAACCGTTACAATTTTATTTAATTTGTTGTACAAATATCGTTAACAACATAATTAAGGAAACATTTTACGGTTACACATACGAGTACATAGCATTGCATTGCATTGGATTGCATGCTACCAGTAAATGCGTTTATTGTTAACAGAAATTTTCATCTAACAATGTTTTCCAAGACACCAGCCAACCAGCCAGCTAGGCAGCTAGGCAGACACCCAATAACGCGTTTAAACAATTTAAGCACAAACGTTACAATATGCTTACATGCACACACCGTACAGAAAACCATTGAGTAAAATGCGTTCACAAAGATTTCACACAGACAGACGGACAGACAGACAGTCAGACGGGACTCCTTTGCTTTCCTGATGGCTGATATGAAACGAATATACAAAGAAAGCAATTTTGTTTATTGTTTTTGTTTTTGTTTTTGTTTTTGTTTTTGGTGTGTCTTGATATTTAAGCATGAACACAGCATTCAGTATATGGCGGAAAGATGTATTCTATACATGTGTGTGTTGTGTTTATTGTACATGTTGTGTTTTAGCTTTTGTACTCTTCTCTAAACGTTGATGCAGTGCACGGATTACTGCATTTGAATATGACCGAAAATGTCGATTACATGGCCACGTGATGTCATAAATTCATATCATTATGACAGTTACATGTACTTTAGCGGCTGCTCATACAACACATGTTTTCTTACCATCACATTGCTGCCAGTTCCATCGCGCTTTCGCTACTAACACTGGACAGACAGACAGATGGGCTGGCAGACCATGGTGACTAACAATATGTATGCTTCAGCACCATAGAATAATCGGCATCGTGTCATCATGCCAACTATTAAACGCAGTTTACTTGCCACCGACTGACTGCAACATAACACTCATGAGTATAGATTTGAGTACGGGCTGGTATGCAGCCATTATGTACTCGTATATGTGTACGTATGGACAAAGTGTGAATTCAACGGTTTCCATTCTTCAAAGCTGTTCATTCTAGCTATGCTATATTTTTGTACATGTGCGTGTTTTTTTACACCTACATCTCTCTATGGGCTGCTTAGACGTCCAGTATGCAAATTCGCTCGAGTATAAAATGATTGTATTGCTGGCAGTTATTACACTTACATTCTTCTTGCATCTGTAATATGAATGTTAGGATATATCTTTCTATTGTGTTGTTGTTGTTATTATTATTGAATTTTATAAGCGTGTATTTCAGCTTTAATGATTGCGATCAAAATGTTTTTATATTGCTCTAAGTAGTGATCTGTTAGTAATCAAATGTTGTTGCTGCTGTTATTATAGTTGCATACTTATAGGTAATAACATTGTATCAGAAATGTTTAGAGGCAAAAAATATAAAAGTGTTGAGTTTTACTTAGTTTATTATGTATACAGGGTGTCATATAGGACGAAATTTTTCAAGTACAAAAGATGTCCAGTTAGAAGAGGAAGAACAAGATCAATATCAATATCTTCTCTTTAAACTCAACAACTTTTGTAACATTACTGGAGAGGTTCCATCTTTTTTTCTCACACTGTACGTATACATCATTCTGATAATGCGCTTATATTATCGTTATAAAAAAAATATTTAACGTTCAAAAAGTAGAAACTTCATTGGCGTCATTTGGCTATGCTTACATGTTTACCATCGAATCGGCACTTTTAATTTTTTTAAAATGGGCAAAATTAAATCGGTCAAAAACGGCGCCCACATTTAAATAATTTTCAACATATATAAATTTGTAAATCCCAAATTCTTGAAAAATTCGTGTAAAAAGAAAGCCGGTGTTAAAAAAATATAGATGACAATGACTTTTAAATTATGTTTAAACCAATAAACGTCTCATTTATTAAATTAAAGTTTTTTTTTTATTAATCGTGTAACTTGGAATATGCGTAAAAAGGTAACGCGTTGTATGAGGGTTAAGCGTTCATGTATGTAAATATCTTTCTTTGTATTTATGAATATTCAAATAAATGCAGAAATAAAATTCTTGGAAACAAACATCTCCTGTACTCTCATCGTTAAACAGCAGAGGTGCCAAAGTAACAGTAAGAATAAGAATAAGAAGAAGAAGAAGAAGAACAAAATGCCAACATGAAATTGAAGTGAAAACGTGCGCGATAACTCCATGTAAATCACGTCAATATCAAGTGTTGAAACGTATAAGCAAGTAAAGTTGTTGTAATGGACAAAATTATGGCAAAGTTCTGGTGTTTCACGATACCAACAGCATTATACATGCAACCAAATACAATATGTTTAAATAGCGTGTGTGTGTATGTATGTAGGAATTAACTTCCTTGCCGCAATAATGATGCAGCGGCGAAGCATGCATGTTTTAACACACAATACGTTTATAGATGCATGTCAGCCAGCTTCTCGAAAAGGGAACCAAATGAACCTAAAATTATCAAATTACTTATAATTCTTCTTCTTCTCTATGTGCTGTGTCCATGCTCGGCTTTAGAGCGGCACACAGCATTTGGAGTCAGATTCCCGAAGGATCTAGGATCACTAGCAAATGCAAAAAATTTATTATAGCCTCCTCTGCATGGCTTCCTTAAGCGCTATGTTATGATCCTCACAATCGGCCTCCTTATTGGCCTAAGTGAAGCGCCTTTTCTTTGGCACAAACCCGGTCAACCTAACCTATCCTAACCTATATTTCTTATTTCATTATGTACTGCACGAAATTTTTTAAGTAGAAAGAAAACAATGAAGAACATCGTTTCTAAAAACGAAATTTCAAAATGAAATCGAATCAAATCGAATGGATTATTAATTGATCAAAGTATTGATTTTCTTTATTTCTTTTATCCCATTTTCATTACTCCCGAAATAAAGTACGCTTAGTACTATACATGAGTAGTTCTGTATGTTTGGTTTGTATTCAGAAAGGCAACAACCGCAGGGTAAATAATAATTTAACCGCAAACGCAAATACTTGATCCACAGATACACAAGCTACCAACAACAATAAAATAACAATCTACCAACAACTGTTACATCAGATCGACATAAAAGGGAAACACTTGTGCAGATGAGTAAAATTTCATGCGAAATTGTCACATGTTCAGATTTATATATATATAGATATATTGTAGCATGTATAGGCCATTAAAACTGGTTTCGGAAAGCCCTTCAAATTACAAGTATTCCACTGTATGTAATCATTTTCATATTAGCTTCAGGTCAAAAACACGTTATAAAATGTAAGCAACCCTTAAAATTAATTTATTGCATTAACTGCACAATGAATACTTTGAGTGGTTATCACGATTGCGCGTTTAACGCCTCATTTAATCGATAGCACTTGTCGCTGTCATTTGTGGTGTTGTGTGAGCAAAGGAAAACTACCCCTTTGTAACGTATATGCGCGGGTAACTTAAAAGTCAACTACGGCATAATGTTGCAAACGCGACAGAGGATGGTTACTACATACAGTTATTGCGTTATGTGCACATAGAGATAAATGTAAAAATAAGATGAATTAAGCAAAACGTCTGGCTAGGCAGGGGTGTGAATGATTTGTTTACAACTAAGAAAAAAATGATTGAAATGTAGATATATTTAACTTTGGTCAAATCTGAAATACCCTACACTTCTTCATGCAAATTGTGACCGTGGTTGGTATGCATGAACTTAGGTAGGGGTGGACATAAATGGAGGTTTTATAAATTGTAGGCATCTGTTACAAAACCCTGCCCATTTTTATGCTAATTATGTAAGTCTTTATCAAATTTCATTTTTGTAGATTTATTTCCACCTCAGTGAAGAGTGTATACTAAGTTTATGGTTCCGTTTGCAAAACTCAGAAAGAGGTTCCAAAAATTCTATAAACTTTATAGATTCTTGATCAGCATCAAAATGTCACTAAATATAGAAATGTACGTCCATGCATTGTTGGAACGCTTACAGCCGTAAAATTTCAAATATCAAGCTGAACACAGATTGCTATAAAAATTGGATAAAATCGGTTGTGAGTCACGCTCAAAATCTACTAAAATATTTCACAGTCACAAAAATTAAGCAATGAAGTTGAAGTTTAGATTAGAGAATATATCGGCGTGGTAGGATAACTTATAACCTACAAAAAAAGCTTATTAAGCGTGCAACCCAAATTGTTGGCTGATGCGTAAAATAAGAAATGTAGAGGACGTAATCAGGTGCATGCAACGCCTTTTGTTTTTTTATAAAAAGGTGGAGGGTAACTTAGATTTTTATAAAATGCGGGCGTGCCTGTAATAAAATTACGCATTACGCCTATTTGTGGGCTAATATAAAATTTCAATTTTGTTGATATATTTTCATATCCAGGAGTGTTTTCAATAGATTGTGGGCATGGAAAAACACACAGTTAAAGGGTCGGACATATATAGGCCGATTTAGATTTAGTTGCTGATCTGGGATCTCTTAAATCTCTTACTACCAATTATGAATGTTGCAAATATTGAAAAATGAAATCTAGTATAGCGTCCATGACACGGGAAGAATATAATAAAAAAATGCAATTTTATAACTATAGGGGATGTTTTATATTTTGAAGTAACTTTTTTTTTCAGAAAATTAAAAACTTTTCTATTTTTATTCTAAATAATGTTTTGATTCATAGATCTTTCATTTCTTTAGATAGCAACCGATGGATGCTTTAATTAGTAGTCATACAAATCCAATTCACAAACATTATTCCCTATGCGTTGTATTGCATTAACGTGTTAAGGAGAAAGAAAATTTCTAAATTTCTATAAATATATAACCGTATGAGGTTTGCAAATACTTGTGTACATGTGTACGTGTTTGGTTTGTGCTTAGTTTTAACAATGCGGGTACGTCTCTCCAAGACCCTTTCTTGCTCGTTTATACGTTAGTGCCATTTTGGGCTTTTCTGACATATCAAGATTGTTTTGGCTTCTTTGACAAGTGTACAATGCACATGTGTGTACATTTGCACAGCATCCACACCATACTCTGTACTTGGATGATTACACATGAATATGTTTATATGTGTGTACGATTTTATTGAAAGAAAATCCCCACTCAAGCTTGTTTGCACTGGTGAGATGAAACCTCCTACCTACTACCCATAGCTTAAACCTTAGCCAAAGTGTTTTTTATGATATGGTGTCGGATCTTTGTGGTTCGTTTGCCATAAAATGTCTGTCTGTCTGTACGAACGGTTTATTGTGGTTTAGATCTGTTTAATAACATTTAAGTGCAGTTTGAAGTATTTCTTTCTCTAGTGTGCTTTCTTGCGGTTTCCCTTTATTATTGTTATTATTATTATTTGGATTTTTTTTTCCTGCTTTTTATTGTTAGTTGGCTGGGTTGGCTTGCGTCTTTATGTGGTCTGTTTGAATGTTTGTGTATGTGTGTGTGTGTTTGGTGTCATAAGAAATATGATGCCTTCGTCAAGATGCGTCTTGTTATTGTTTACTTTATATTTACGGGTATCGTCCCATTTAGTTTGCTATATGTGTACAAGTGTCGTGGCTGCTGTAGTTTTCTAACTTGAACTACACTCTTAATAGAGTTGTAGGTGTATTTTTTGTTTTGTTGTCTTCAGCGGCCAAATACTACAATACAGAAAAGGTATGAAAATTGATGCTTTTTTTTTAAGAGAGTAGCTTTTCAACAAATGCTTAAGTAAATAACTAAAAGCACCACACAACGGATTATCTAAGTGGCAGGTTTTCAAATATTGTCACTTTTGTACAA
Organism: Crataerina pallida; assembly: GCA_949710015.1. NCBI lineage: Eukaryota > Metazoa > Arthropoda > Insecta > Diptera > Hippoboscidae > Crataerina > Crataerina pallida. The sequence continues at coordinate 1,796,546 of OX453290.1, read as the reverse complement.
TATGCTTAAAAAGTCATTAATTATTTGTACCATGGAGTAAGTAAGTGGTGAAGGTATTTGAATGTTAGTGTGATCATGCAAATTGAAAAAAATACGTCAATTATATATTTATGCAAATGTATTCAAATGGTGGAGAATGAAATTAGTGATCGCCATAAATAAACATTGAAAATTGGGAATTGGTGCCATAACATATGTGTGTGTGTCTCAATATGTTCAAGCGAACAATTGGAAAGTATGGAATCGAACAGTTATAGTTAATGTTTTATTAACCAATACCTTGTGTGGATAACCTTTGCTTGTACGATACCGTTTAACTCGATTGAAGAAGGGCGAAGGAACTTTTTTAAAGAGACATCTTTATGTGGCAAACGGTTGCAATTATTATTATTATATTTCATATAATTTCATAAAAGACAGAATCAAGAAAAACTGCCAAAATTTTTTCAAATCTGGACTCATTTTTCACAGAGCTTCTTTTTAAATCAAAAAATTTATCAAATTCATATATATATATACAATAACAAGTAAGAAAAGTATATTATACATATGCTTGAGGCAACTCTTAAATATCCTCCGTATCTACACAGAATGGCGGGTGTGGCACGTACATGGTTTCGAAAATAGGAAACTCAACGAAGCAATACATTGATTGCAAGTATCTGTATAAAAGTTCAGCTTTATAATAAAAATTTTTGGTATCGTCAGTAGAAGGATAACACAGATGCACATGATTCCATAAAATCGTCTCTGATTTTAGCGAGAAAGCTTCTCTCTGGGTGTAGCAACGGAATAATACATTTGGCATTAGGCCCATCTTATGCGGAGTATATATATAGTAGTTGATGTTCACGAGTGCAATTTATCATTGCTGAGAAATTTCTAATTTGTAATCGTTAAAAATCAGTTTCAAAACTTTGCTACCGAAGTAGCCACAAATCAGCATTTATCAAAGTGTTTAATCTTTTAGTGAGTAGCAATAATCTTTATCAGCATTTATACAAATTATTCAAGAGAATAAAATCTTTGCGTAAAATTCACACACTTACGTTAGAACTATCATAGAGAGTCAACAATTTCTGTCTCCATTACCAATATAATGCACGATTACTGATTATGTCAATGAAGTTTAAGCCAGATTGTGAATCGACTGTGTATTCCTCCGTGCACATGTATTGTACATACGAAAGCCAACATTATATTCAACTTAAATCGGTATAATGTTATATGCGAAATGGTCTATAGATTTATTGATCACATGAAATGACTTAAAAATTAAAGTCTCAATCTTTTAATAGCTGAAATGGTGCACGAGCAGAGGAATTGAGCAGCAGCACCAGCACCTTCATTAAGATTACAAAACGTTAAGCGTTAACAATTGACATTTGGTGGAGTGTGTATATATGCATTCGTGAATAATCTGAAAATAAAAAAAGTGAAATTGTTAATGTCGATCAAACCCAACCACTAAGCTCCTCAACTTATGCTTTAATTGGTTTCTTTGTAACAGTAAACTCGAGGCATTGCCGTGTAAATCACTTCGTGATATATCATTGTATGGGAACGGGTTCTAAATATAGTCTAATATGAAGCTAATTAACTATTCTTCACCAATTTTTGTCACAATATATGTATATATTAAAAATTGCGATTTTTTGCTATACAAAGACTTCCATTATAATGAGACCCTATGTGGGGAGCAGTTCTAAAACTGGTTCGATCCGATACATTTTCAATAGGATTCCTCTTTGGGTTAAAACATGTTCTTGTACCAAATTTCATTGAGATATCGCAAAAAATGTGACCTGTAGCTTGCGCAAAATTTTACATGAACAGACAGACGTACAGACGGATAGGGTTAAAATGATTCATTTTGATTCTAAATCGTTTGGCACAATTGTGTGGCATTTACCGTTTAGCAGATACAAACATCTGCACAAACTTAATATGCATTATAACTTAATATAGTGATACAGGGTATAAAGAAGCAATAGCCCAACACATATCGTAATAGATAAAGAGTGGTGCGTGTTCTCAACATCATTATCCACACTAAAGCTGCTGCGACTTCTATTACGCGTGATATTCTAGAGAAGTGGCCCAATCTCTGAAAAAAAAAAACAGAATTGTTGCAATAATCTCTTAAATCTCAAGCAAATTTTTCTTACATTGTTCAAACAATTACGCGCAAGTTCTAACACAGAAAGTTGTGGTTAAAGAGGAAGAACAAGAGAGATAGCGCAAATTATCCGCTAATCAAACATATTGAATAATCAAAGCAAACATGACACTAAAACCTTTCAAATTGAAACTGACAAGGACGTTCGTATACATTACAAAAAACTGCACACTTGTACGCTCACCCTTGCTTTGTATATATATACACAATATTATTGACACAAGGAAAGGTTGTTGGTGAGGCGTGTTTTTATTGTTTCTATTTTGTATCAGGGTGGTTTTGTAATATATTTAGACGGCTGATCTCTCTGTATCTTGTCACCTTAACGTTTACGAAATTGTCCAAAAATATGTTAACAATTAAGATTTTGTAACAACAACTATACAGTTTATTATCCCTCCTCAGGAAGGTTTTAAATATTAACAGACTTTTGAAAACTTGTTCTACACATGTTAGAAAGTTGGTGTGTTTGTTTTATTTTCATTTTTAGGGGTAAGTTTTGCGGTTTTTGTTTTCTTTTTATGGTTTAGAAAAAACAAGTGCAAGTGTTTTTTAAATAGATTCATCTGTACTTCCAAGTGAATACATTTTATGGATTGTATGGATTTTTATACCAAGGGGTGAGTTCGGTATAGTTTGTGATAATCGCATCTACCACAAAGATTCGTTGTTTCAAGTATCATTTTTCTATTCATAATCATTTCATAAAAGATAGAGGCGTCAGAGACCCTGATCTTCATCTGGACATGTCCGATCGTGTGTCTGAGTGTCTATCTATTTTTGTCACTCTCGCGGTTGTATATTTTAATATATTGCGCTACAGACATTCTGAAATCAGATGGCTATTAAATTGGGCATGCCAAAAGAGGGCATGGTCAGATAACAGACACGCCCACAATTGACAAAAATTTACACATCTGTCATAAAAAATTTACATATGACCTTGAAATTGAGTATGCGTATTTATACTTCTCCCATCCATTGAGATGGGCACAAAATGGGCATGGTCGGTTAATAAACACGACCACAATTTATAAAAAACCGTACTCTACGAAAAACTCGACTTGCAAGTTAATAAGCAATACAAACACGATTAGAGGACTTTCTTAATTGTTTTTTGCTACCTTTGGTTAAAATCGTCCTTTTATATTATATAAATAAAAATTGATTAATAATAACAACCCACACACCTATACTTGCGCAAAATTTTTAATGCAGTACATGATGCTTAATAAAAATTGTTAAAGTTATTTCGCTAAATGCATTAACAAAATAAAATGAGGTGAAGTGAAGTGAAGTGACTTTCGACAGACTGATGCCTAATATTGGTGCTGCCAGCGGTCTCAAGTAATGCATCGTAATGAAATGAAATCTGATACCTTCGTATTTATAAGTACATAAACTTATTTTACTAGCACACACGATTGCCAAAATGCAACCTCAGCAGCACCGGTTAAGCCCAAAAAACATTAAAAAATACACAAAAAAAAAAATAAAAGTGCCCAGTAACCAGTATCACTATAACAAGCGGTAAGCTGTCAGAGTATTAGCAGCAGTTATAGTATTGTAATAAATCTAGTTGGCTGTAGTCCAACGTTAAAATGATTATCTGCTGTTTTATCTGTATGTGCTTATATTAAATTTCTCATCACGCCCCAAACCACTAAGCACATCCAATTGGTTGGCTCATGGGTAGTTTGTATGAATTTAAAGTACCCGACAAGATGGCAACGCTACATGGGTTGGCGGTTAAATAGCAGTGAGGAGAGAGGGAAGTTTCATTAAGCACAATAAAGTTTGTGCATCAAGACTCTTTGTTCAGTTCAAAAGATTATTAATCGAATATCCTGACTAACGACTCTATGTTATGCATTGTTCATTGGTTATGCTGTATCCAAAAATATTTTTATCGCAAATTATTTGACCGTGTCAGTAAACTTCTACATAGAAAAATCGGATGTCTTTCAAATTAAAAATTTTTGTATTCAAATCTATTTATTTTCTTGTTTGTTGAAAAGTTACACAAGAAAAGGTTCCAAAAAATTGTTCAAATCAATCAATTTTATATAGAAACTTAATGTTTTTTTTTTAAATATATAATTACATTTTTATGCCCTTCACATAAGATTGGGTCATTTTGTCATTCCGTTTGCAACACTTCAAAAAAAGAAGTCTTTAGAGACCTAAATTTTAATCGGTCTAGACAGGTAGATCGATTCAGACAGATGTGTGTCAATCTGCTGGCAGATTGTTATTTGAAATGGACAAAATCGGTTAAGAGTCATGCCTACAATCAACTAAAATGTTTTTACCTATCACAAAAATTGGGCTATTAAGTTGAAAGTGTTGTGCCAAACATGGGCGTATTCGATTAACAGTGGCGCCCACAATTTAAAAACCGCACTCCGCTTATAACCGAACTTGCAAGCTGATCCTAATACAAACACTATTAGAGAGTGTAATCATATACCTGCACGCCCACTATTGTAGATGTGAAGGGTATTTAAAGTTCGACTTAAGCTAAATTCAGTTTTCTTATTTCTTTCTTTTACACGCCGCTTCTGATCGCAATATTGTTACCATTCCAATGATCATTTTGGGTATTTATTGTTGCTGTTATTGTATTGTTTATTCTTCTCTCTAAATGAATTGCCTTAATTCGTGTGCTTAACAGCATTTCATTTTATTCGATTTCATTTCATTTCTTGTCCATTCCATTCTATTAACTTTCTAATTTTTCCATTTAATATATTTTTTTATTAACGATTCTTTTTTCTTAAACATATCTATAATTGAGAAGCTTAACAAGTAGAGATGAAGATCATGAAAAGTTCACTGTGTATATGTATGCATCAATAAAAGAAATATATATATACATATTTACCGTTATAATGGAAAGAAGCAATATTGAAGTTTCTCGTGAAGTTTTTTAAATTGTACTGTATGGACTTTCTTGAAAGTAAATAATAAAAATAAAGAATTTTTGCACGCACTCATAACAAGCGTTACCCATCAACAGGATCAATTCTGAGATGGGTAAAATTTATCCATACGTATCTTTGGATCAAAATCTACGTTTGGAGAAATTGAACTGAACGAATACTTCTAGTTTTTGTGCGCAGATTACTATCTGGAATTGGATAAAATCGGTGAAGAGCCAGGCCCACAATCTTTCTAAATGTCACAAAAATTGAGCTATAAATTTGAAAATTGATATATATAATTACCTTGTTTATTAATGTGCCAAAAATGGACATGGTCGAATATTAGATGCGGCGAAAATTTACAAAAAAAACTTTCTTCATCTCTCAATTACATACATACACAATTAGAAAGCGTGGTCAGATAATTTCCGCACCCACGTATTTTTTATTTAGACTTAAAAAGTGTTTAAGATACATTTAATTTGACCGTCTACAAAATTACTCTTAAATTATAGTAAACTTGTCATCATTAAAATACTTATTAGTTGGAATTTTCAAGTGTCTGGTATCACCCTTCATTCACACGATGCCTATATTCACCATATATGGGACATAATAAGAAAGGTATGCCACCTCTTCTGAAAAATAAACATTGTCTCTTTCCAGACAGTACACTGTGCCTAAATGCAATTCATGTCATTGCCTGGTGCACATTAAATAACTCGGTACACAATAGATGGCTAGATGACATAACATATTAGTGGAGTATTATGTATGTATGGGATGCACATGTTTAAGTGAAGTATAATAACTCCTGTGTAGTGCCTACATTCAGTTAAACGAATGCTATAAATCATTCTTGTCAATGGATATGTCTGCCTATGTGCCAGTGACTAAGTCACTGAAACAAATAAACTAACAAACAACCGAAAATGAATATAATAATAGGGACGGATACAAATTAAACGTATTAGTTATGGAGGAATATTGAACAAACACGACTATTTGTCTATATTTCATTTATCTTCTACTTGTACAGTTAGTTACTCGTAGTTAGGTCTTTTACGTGGTATACAACTTATCACTTTTTTCGAATAATGAATATGTTGCTCATTTAACTGAACATAATTTAATTATGTACATGTAGGTACTACGATCAAGTACCCTTTAATGTTAGGAGTCATGTTACACTTATTTTTTTTTTGCAACGTTCTTCTAGACAAGTTGGAATCACGGCTTTCTAGGTTGTCCATATAACTAATGTGACTTTGGTATGTATATATATGTAAGTATCATATATTTACAATACTGCCAATTATAATGTATGAGATTGTATATAAATCAAAAAAGTTGTAAACAATAACAATATGTACAACAGACGCAAACAAACGCAAAACAAATCGCTGAAAGATTTAATAATAATAATAGAACGAACACAAAAAACCTTACTAATGTAAGGCTTTAGCGGTATTTGAAATACTCTATAGTACATATAAGTAATTGTGGGAGTGGCAGTGTATGACTATTAGAAGGAAATACATTTTTTACGTGAAGGGTTGAAATTTGTATCAAATAAGCTCAGCTGTTATGCGACCTCGCCTATTTCCACCATAGCATACATAACCTTTTCATTCATTATGAGCTTGACAAAAGGTTACCTATTGCGATTGTAGAAAATAATCATATAAAAATTTTCAATTACATAAGTATACTTTCAAGTAAATAGAAGAAATCTATTTACTCATTAATGTGCACATATTAACATAAAAAAGCACATACGCACACTTTTTATAAGTTGAAGAATTTTTTTACAAATTTTGGGCGTGGCAATCATGACGTTTTCGTTCAATTTCAAACACACCGATTTAAAGACTCAAGTTTTACAATGGAGAAGTCCTTCCTTTCCGGGAGTTGCATATGTAATGACCAACTTAACATACCTTACCATCACAATAAAATAAAGAGTTAAAAAAAAAAAACGGTATAAACCCACAATAAACCACAATTGCAATCAATAACTGTGAACGTTGTTGGTTGTTCGTACTTTTTGGTAAAACAAAAGATTTAAGCAACAAACTCGACTATTGACTAATAAATGTGGCAAAAGTTCTCTGATAAATGTATTGCATTCTAGCAATATTACCGGCATGGCATTATGACAATAACATTGTTGTTGTCTGAATTGGTTTTAAGTTTTGTTTTGTTTTTGTTGTTCATCACCTTGGTACAATTCTTCCACCATCTGAATAAGGAGTTGTTGCTTTGCACTTAAAAAGGCGTTTTTTCTTTCTTTCCATATAAAACGTTATTCATGTATGCATGCATGCACGTACTTGTATATACTTATAGTAACAACAACAATGGATTTGGCAATTGTACCTATTGTTAGTAGGAAGAGTTGGAGTTTGCGTACTATGTATGTGTAGAGTCTATGTTTATGAAAGAGTTCATATTTATAACAATTCATAACTTGTTGGCAACATTTCATAAGGATTCATTTATTTCAGAAATTGTCACAACACAATATTTTCGAATTCGTTTGCTTTTTTTTTTTTTTTAAATAAATAATTTTCATATATTTTTTTATGTTTCTGAACAAAAGTTTAAACAAATTGACTTTGTGTGTGCTTGAAATGCAACATATGAAAACTTGCTTTTTTAAAGCGTTAAGTGTTCATTTACTAAATAATAGGGCGTGTCTTGGTAAAAGTTAATAAAATAAAATTATTGAAAATGGTAGTTATGTAATATTGGTGCCAAATTCGCTGCTTAAGATAGAATAAACAAGTAAGAAAACTATGTCTGGCTTAGATCAAAACTTAAGTGCCCTCCACATCTACAGTGGCTAGTATTCATCTCACTTTGGAACTCGAGTTTTACGCTGAGTATAGTTTTTTGTCATTTGTGGGCGTGTCTGCTATCCGATCCCACCCATTTTTAGCACATCGATGAATAGTATAATTATAGATATGCGTGGCAAATTTCAACTTCGTAGCTCAATTTTCGTGATAGATATACATACTTGTCTCTTTTCGTGGGCGTGGCTTTTTATCGATTTTGCCAATTTTAAATAGCGAATTGAAAATTTTTATACTAAATTACAGCTAAACATCTTAAATTTTACGACTATGCTAATATTAATAACAGACGGATACACGGATGCATGGATGGTGTAGATCGATTCAGTTTTTGATGCTGAATATGTATACTTTGTAGGATCTTTGGCGCCTACTTATGGCTGTTGCAAACTGAATAACAAACTGTGAAAGGTATAAAAGCGCTACACAAGATTTAAACTTCATACATAATTTTCTATTTGATATTTGTTTCATTTTACCACTGAATATATATCCGTTTAAACCCATTTATCATTTCACGTATTTCCATATGAGTTATTGATATAAAAAACAAGCGCGACAAGTTAAAGTGTGATGTTAATTGTACGCAAAATCTGGTGGCTCTATGGTTAAAGCCTAAAGTACTAAAGTGTCAAAAGTAGATAAACGTTTTTTTTTTTTTCTATAATCATCATATGATATGTTATTAAAATTTTACCCCTTCTTCAAAGATGAAATCGTATATATATGTATGTATATGTATGCAACGAAAAAAGCTACCATAAATACATATTGAATTGCAACATATTTAAGTGTCGGAAAAGCGTTTCTCCAAAAACTAATGAAAAAAATTAACATTTGACCGCCAATAGCGGAACACTATGAAAACGATACTGCAGGAGAAAGGGATAAAATATTTTGTTGTAAATAAAAAAAAAAAAAAAAAAAAACCTAACAACAACAAACAACAACGGAATGTGAAATAAACCAAAAATAAAATAAAATACAATATGAATGGTTTAGCACATGGTGAGTGAAGATCACAGCCGTTCGACCGATGTTGCGCCGTTTGCCATAACATTGCTTCATTCACACGGTCTCATAAATTATACGAATAATTGACGCTTTCGGTGAACTCAAAAATTGGAAAAGCCATACTAGAAATAACAACACCAACTACAACTAAAACAACAACAATAACAACAATAACAATTGCTGTCGTCAGTTGGCTATTCTCGTTGTTATTGTTGTTGTTTTATTATTATTGTAGCCGTTATCATTATTATTATTATTGTGGTTGTGGTTGTGGTCGCAGTGTCGGCGTCTATGCTTAAGCAGAAGCATTTGAAATATCATCAGGCGACGGCACTCACCACACACCACTAAACAGCCACAACAGTAAACTCATCTATTAGTTTGCGGTTTCTTTTATTACAACAGTATACATTTATATTGTTGCTATTATTGTTGTTGTTATGATTTTAAGTGTGTACATATCTGCTATGAATTGGAAAGGGGAGGGTGGAATGATTCCTTCCTTTAAAACAGTGTTAGAGGTAAACGGCAATGATCAGCGCAGGTTATAAGATGTCTTGTACGACAACGTGTTGACTGATAAAATCTTTGTATTACGAATTTTTAAGCATAATAATAATTTTTTTTCCAACAAATTGTTGTTATTATGTATGCAATAAATGTTTTGATAAGATTGGTAGCTAAAGTGAGTAAGTAGTTATTTGCAGAGCAGCTAGTCTGTAATGAATAAGCCAGACAGTCAGTAAGTGTTGACAATTCTCATATCCACCAAAACCTTGAGTATCCATCATCTACATATATAATTTTTAATTTTTCCTACAATGCACTCCAGAAGTACTTACAAGCAGTGGGTGGCAGGGCACATGATTACATAATTAGTTCTTTTAAAAGTGTACTTATTACGCATCAACTTGCAGAGAGAGTTTTAAACTTTTTAAGGTTTTTTTTGTAAATTGTGGGCATGTTTATAAGCCGAGTTTCAACTACACAGGTAAATTTTTGTGGTAAATAAATAGATTTAAGTCGATTGTGGGCATGACTATTGACCGATTATGCCCATTTTAAATTTAGGTCAGGTACAAAATTTCAGGTCAATATTTCAAAACTTACGACTGTGAGACTGGCAACAACAGATAGACACACGGACACCCGGGCAGAGACATATATGTCCACATTGACACAGATTTTGATGTTACTTTGTAGAGTTTCTGTCGCCTCTTTCTGGGTGCTGCAAAGGGAATGGCGAACTTAGTATACCCTCCATTTAAAAAAATGCTGCGCTGATATTCTATGAGTCGCTATAGATGTAGACATTCCCCATAGGGATTCATAATTTACTCACATTCTCATTTGTGTTAAATATTTCTCTTGTGCTTGAAGAGTTTTTGCCGATTTTTTTCTATATTAGTTTTGAAAATGATGCCCAGTTTATCTCCTCAAAAGTGTATGGAGCCGATGTTAGTCTCCCCATTTGCAAAGTTCTGTTGGCTTTGTTGAAACTAAAACATTGCAATTACAGCATTTCATTATAAACGTCTGTATGGTATAAAACAATGTTATTATGCTGCACTAATAACCATATTAATTACAACTCATGTATGGCAACGAGTAGACCAAAAATAGTACTATGTTATCCCGTGCGAAATGATCACCATATAATGATATTTGCTTCCTCATATTTTTACCGATCGCACCACTTTACCAGCTTTAACCATAATGAAACGTATTTGGACTGAGTGATTAAATGTTGTTTAAATGCTGTAAAAAATATGTTTTAAGTGCCAGCAATTGTTGCAGTCAGAAGTTGGAAGATTGAAGCATTAAAGTGAACAACGTGTTTAGAAGAGCTTCAAATACATAAGTGGTAAGTATGTACATATAGTGACGGCTTCAAGGCATTGAATTGTTTTACTACCGAAAATGGTCAATTGTTGAAACATTCCATACATATATGATGTATTCACACCTCTCTTCGTGGTAAACCAATTAACAATTTAATATTAAATGCGAAGGAAATAAACACGTTTATGTGATTACAATTTATAAGAAATTATTTAAGGAAACCTAATTGGCTGGTGTAGAGAATTAACAAGCTTAACCTTGATAATGTTTAGTTTCAGAAAGGTATTGTAAATGTTGCGGTCTAACGATCTGACTTATCAGTTTTATATTGATGCTAACTCATCACTTGTGCTACCACCACTGACTGAAGTTAACGCTTAGTTGCAATAGTTACAATATGCAATAGCTCGTCATTCATTATTTTTTATATAATATTTATTATAGTGGAATCATATTAATGTGTTATTTGTTTGCTCTACAGCTAGTGATGAATGGCTGCCAGCTCTTTGGCTTGTTGTGCAAGTAAAAGTAAATTGCTTTCGTTTTAATTAATTGCATACAATTGGTGCGATAATACGGTTTATGCTTAAATGTGTTATATACACACAATGACGCTGTAGTACCTATGAGTGCTGCACGTTGTTATTATGCTTGAGTGAATATTGTATATGCACATCTATCGGTTGAATAATATGATGATACGTAAAAAACATAATAAATGAATAGATTCCGTTATACACACTGTTGTTGTTATTTTAGTTGGATGCTAGACCGCCGAGATGTCGCCACGTACATGAAATTATTCCACAATCCCGGCAGCTTTATTACATTTATCCATATATGAGGTGTACAGGCACCAAACAAAAAAGATGCGACATCAGTTATGTGAAATGTTTTTGTTGGTAAGTAGAAGTAATATAATTGAAATACTCGTCCAACGGTAACCAGCACTGAGTATCATCTTATATAACTCAAGAAAAATCAATCAATAATGAAGCTAGATGATGTGTGTAGCGAGCAAGCGCATGAATGAAATCATGGTTAGTGTTGTCATCAATATTCTACACCATTCAAACAGCAGCAGGTTTTTTGAAATCTATGCTGGTCACCACCATCGAATCACTTTTATTTTACAACTAAATACAGATCAAGATTTGATCAATACATGAAGTGCTCGCCTTTTCGCCTTTAGCAAGGCTACTTAAGACAGGTTCTGGTTTTATATGATGAAGTAAAAAAATAAAATAAAAACGAGATAAAAATTTAGTTCGCTTCCGCAGTAGCGCAGAATTGTAACAAAAAACAAAGAAGAAAACTTTCAAAGGAAACCCTTCGGGCGGTCACATAACATATAAACGTACGTACGCGTTACAAGTATAAATGATGCACCATCAAAAAATTAACTGAAAACCATAAAGCGCCATAAAAAGTATAATTCTCACTCATAATCCTGATTGACTAAAAAACACCGAGAAAGGGCTGGAAGGAAAAACGAATAATAAGAAAAAAAACAAACAACAAACGATTGAAGTCTGCACCTGAGTTAATAAGCAAACAAGTGCATGTTAAAGCAACAAAACAACAAAACAACAAAACGATGGCAACAATATCTTGGTGGTGCACGCAATATATGCGGTTAGTGAACTCTTTTCTTTACTACCGCAGTGCAATGCATTTTTATACTCTTGGGTCCTTTAATTTGGCTGCAAGCAAATCGAAAACAAATCGTTAAACGCATAAACAAACACCAGAAGAGATCGTTTAAGCCACGATTTGGCTTAAAAACGATCAATCGCCAGCATCCTCATTATTCGCCACAACCACTACTACGATCACTACCATCACCAATACAATAAAAAAACATCAATTATAAAACGAACTTGATAACTTTGGTTGGGGACAGCAAAAGCATTGGTAGCAACAATAATAATGTGCCCAAACACACACACACGCACGCAAACACATTAAAGAGAAAATTGCTGCTGCCGGGATGTTGGCAAAGCACCAATCACAGTTAAATTCGATTCCCCTTCTTGCCAAACTGAGAGCAATTGTCTTCTTTTCTAATATAATTATTATTATGTAACTCTCAATTATTTTGGCGCTCTTTTTAACATTGTTTAATGTCGTGCTTTCAATATCTGGTTTTGCATTTGTTTACGGTTTGTTTATTGCTATTGTTATTATCAGACGCGATTCTCCCAGCTCTACAATGATAATAATGTACATATTGTAATAAAGACAAATAAATCGCTTTCAATTTTACACACAAACACACACATGCACGCCCTCAGAGATTAACATTTTTATGTAGCATATGTTGTATGTGTTAAAAATCTCACGCCTAAGGGGTTGCGCTACTTGTTTTCTTTTCTGTTGTGAAATCCCGCTTTATGAACTCTCATTGAATTGTTCTTCTCCGTCTTCTGTTACTCTCTTTAGCCGAGGCCATGGCTGTGGCTGTGGCTTTGGCTTTGGTTCGTGGCGTTTCAAATGAGGCGTGTAGTATTTACTTGGTAGTTATAGGAAAATTGCTTATAGGCCTATAATTAAAATTCATAATAAGATGTTGTCTTAATTTGTGTAAAAGACTTAATAATATTCATTAAATACAATACATATGCTTACGGTAACAAGTGCCATATACCGAATGCGAATGAAATGATTTATGTGTTCAATCGTTTGCGGCGTTCGTTTTTTATTTTATTGCCCAGTAATTTGAAAATACCTATACGGACAGGTATCGTAAAATGCAGAAGATAAATTAAAAATGCTGCAATTTATTCAACATTGTATTATAATGTATTTAACAGCTGAAATTGTTACAAGTGGTTAGGGCTCAACATTTAACACTTTGTACCCAATTTAATTTATACACAATGAAACGCCATGTGGGCTATGTGACAGTTAAAGTAAAGTAGAATCAGAAAAGTTTAGTTTTTTAAAAAAAAGTCTTTTCTTGAGTATTCCTTATGAAATGGTTTTGCTTGGACCAAATTTTAATTCGGAGGTACACGCTTACATAAGTAAGGAACTCTTCTTCGGCATTGTTTAAAGTTTTTGAATTTGCTATGGAAGAATCACGTCCATTATAATGGTATGGAAAGTGGTTCTAAAAATTATGCGATTCGGTCCATATTTTATGGGATTCCTCCTTGGATCAATATATGTCCTTATACAAAATTTCATAAATATCTCAAAATATGGACGGATATACGGACATTATTAAATTGATTAGAAAAGTGATTCTGTAAGGAGCGGTAAACTTGCAAGTGAGAATAGCATTTTCCGGTTAAGAGTTACAAACATTCGCACAAATCTAAATTAGTATTGAAAACTGAATGGATCCAGCCATGTCTATCTGTCCATCTTTTTAGTCCATAACATTTTAGACCATTTATAAAATTAAGTAAATAAGTAATTAAGTATTAAGATCAAACAAAGTAGTTAATTAAATATGTATGTTAGCCACCTTAGACGTGGGTTGAAAGCAGTGAATTAAACCACAACCCTAAGATATCATAATTTCAAGTGCTATACAACAAAAAACCTTTAAATACTTTATTTATGAGTCTCTGATAAAGAGCTTACACAACTTAAGGGAGCAACACATATGAAATAATTGAAGCTCTTAGAGATCTATTTATAAAGAGAATAAGTAACCACTCTCCTCCATATACTTATGAATATAATATTATTGAAATATAAACGACATCATGTTACAGAACACACATAAGCATTCGAATCGTAATAGAATTCTGTTATGGTCACCCTGGGATGGTTGTAGAAATAATACTAACAACAATAACAACAACAATAAACGAAATCATCACGAATTGCCCGACTAGAGTGCAATATAGGTATAGGTATAGATGTAAATATATTGTGCTAGCATGCTGACTTTGTTCAAGCTGGTTATCTCTGTTAAAATGAGTAGCTTAACTCTGTTTCGCTGAAAGGCTGATTTACTACATTTTTGTACAAATGTGTGAGTGTATGGGTGTTGTGTGAGGAGCGATTAAAATGGGCTGCTTGTGCCGCGAGGTTTTGTTTGCCGCAGGACGTATACATTTAGTTGAGCGTCGTATTTTGAGCTGTAAGCAACAACGGTCGGAGTAGTTAACACTTGGCAAAAGCACAAGCATTCAATGTGTGTGTGCTTATGTGTATATGTATATTTTATATACAATGTTATAAATTTTTTGTTTTTAATTTGATGAATGAGTAGAATAGCCTCTTATGGCGTTTACAGATAATCGTTTACTCTCATTCATATAAGTGCTGCTTTGGCGACTATGCCAACAATATTGTGTGAGGTGGACTTAGTTTCTGTCTAAAGTGTAGTAAGCAGAAAAGGGAGAGCAACACATAAAAATGAAAATAATTATACAATATCATAATAGTGCGCGGTTGTTGTTGTTATTGTACATAATCCGTATACCAGAGGATATCTAAACAACAACAATACAGCTGAGTGAAATGTATGGTGTTAATTTTACAACACAATGAAATAAAATGATAATTTTAGAGCAAGTGAATTATTGGTTGTTGTTGTTGTTCTCTCTCTTGTACCTCATTATTGATTGTAAAAACCATCCAATCATTAAAACAATTTGTACTATAATTAAAGAAAATACAATAAAAAATATTTATTAAGTAAGTTGGAAAACATTTTATGGCATCCAGGTGCAATTGCGAGGAAATTTCATTTCTGATAATTTATTGTAAATAAAAGGTTACGTGGAGTTAAGCTGCTGATAAATGTAATGAAATTAAATTAAATTTCTTTTGTCTCATTTTGCACTAAAAAAAATGGTGGAAACCAGAAATTAATATGATTTATTGCTGGAATTAAAAACAAAACAAAACAAAACAAAAAAAAATTATATATTTTTTATGATAGAAAAACAAATGTTGTGTGAAAGTGGGAAACACTCTTTTTCGCGGTTTACGCGTTTATAAAAAGAAAAACTTTACGAACGCGAAACGCTTGCATACACACAAGCAACATGTGCTATTATTATAGACTACGACTGTTGTTGTTGTTGTTGTTGTTGTTCATACTATTTGAATTATGTGTATTATAAATTAATTGATAAAACACACACACACTTACGCAAACATATACAATCAAACACAACCCGTAGCGCAAGAGCTACTATTATGCTGTCAACTTGCAGCGTATAAAGTGTAGAAAAAAAATTTATAAAATAATCGACATGTTGAGTATGTATGTTTATAATATGTATAACTATTGTAATATGGATTATTATTGAAAAAACAAAATATATATATATATAATTTACAACAATAACAAGTCGGTTTCTTTTCAAAATTATCATATTATTGTACAATAACAATAATGTCTCCGCAGGCACACAAAAAAGATGAATTTAATGTAATTTCAAGTTTTTTTTTGTTGGGAAATCAAAGTTAGCGGCGGCAAATGAAAGTGAAAAGTGTTTGTCTTGATTTCATTTCATATGTATCACCATTAAATGGGAGAGATTCATAAAATATTTAATTATCAATGGCAAAGAAAATAATTATAAAATTAATTATATCGAAACATTTTTTTATTACCAAAAAAGTAAACATTAACATAACATGAGAGTAGCGGCAGATATAGTAACATAGGAGCGTAACATTTAAGTGGACAACATTTTTGAAGCCCATTAGTTGTGTGACAAATTTTTTACAATTATTAGATCCTTAGATGTCCCCCATAATGCATAAAAATATTTATCTAAATTTTGAACTTTCTTTTGATATATTGGGCATAGTATACATAGCCATGCACAGCGCTTGTGTTTTTTTTTAACAAAATGTACATTTTTATAAAAGTTTATAAACGTGTCTGTCGAACCGCACCCACTTTTAGCATATCATGGATAAATTCTATAAATTGTAAAGGTTCCTACGACGGTATGCGAACGCGCGGCATTGCAGCGGGGCTTTAAAATTCCTAAAAATCTATAACGAAACGTTTCCTTTAACTAATAAGCTACAAAATTTTTTTCGCCTTGAAGCCCTCGAATACTTGCGTGTCTCTGATGTTTTTGTTTTTCTCCAATTAAGTGCAACACGGAATTTCAGTTACTTTCTAATTCAATTGTTTATCACAACGATTTATACGGGCATCTCCACTGACATTTTTGTTACTCTTTAATACAATATTTTTCTTATTATTAGTTAGCCAATGAAATGAAATTCTGTAGAAAAATAGTTAATATTTCTCATGCTTTAAGTATTCACATAATAAAATCCATTTTCTTATTGAAACTTTATTTATTAGTTTGATATCTTTACAGCAATGAGATAATCTCGGCTTTTAACGCATTTTTAATATCTTTTTTATGTCTTTCTTTGAATTCATTTTTATTAGCACTTATTTATGTGTGTGTAATGAAATGGATTTTCTAAAAATTGGAGCATTTCAATAAGGATGAAGAGAACTTATTTCGTTAATGCGTTAATTTGCTCGTAAATTTATGGTTAGAGGTGTTTCCAATTAATACCACTTCTTTTTCTAACTAAATAACTTAGTTAGTTATCTTCTTTTTGCGATTTTTCACCATTGACGCTACAATCAATTTGTTGAAGCATGCATTTAAATGGTTACGTTTAATAGACATTCCGTGATATTCGGAGCTTTAAGTGGAAAAATTCATACTTTGCGGCAACTCCTTCTACACTATTTCTAATTGAAAATAGAAAGAACTCAAATAGAAATTTAATGTTATTATATTTAGTCCACGTCCACAACTTACAAAAGACTGTACTGGGCGCAAAATTCTACTTGTGTGTTAACTCATAATACGCATGTACTCTATTACAGGTACCATCGTACATACTATGGAGAAGGAGGATATTAAGAATTTAGATTTTTCACTTATATCATGGTATCAAGCATCACTTCCAAAAGTGCAAATGTTAAGTGGTTAATATTTGACTCATTTTTTATTATACTGATCAATGAAGAATATATTTTGATGAAATATGGTGAATAACAGTTGATGACCTTTTTTATTTGTCTATGTTTAATTTGGAACCATTTTTAGAATCTCTTCCTATACTTGATAATGACTTTCGTTTGCTGATATTTTAAACCAATTATAGCATAAATTGTGGATCTAAGTGATGTATCTGGTGTATTAAATGGTAGGGTTTGACCCTATTTGTTTTAAATTAGGATTTTTTAAATTTCAAATCGAATCTTTTTATCAAACATAATAATTTTGTGCAATTTTTATTTTTAATCATCATCATTATTCGGCCTCTGGTCGTTATTAATGTTGATGCACTTTACGTACTACATATAAGAGGCATTTCTTCGCTGACCCAATTGCCACAAAGACAGTTTAATTACATTTTTCTTCAATTTATGTATGTATGTGTGTATAAAAATAGCTGAAAGCATAACAATAAGTGCACTCTTAATAAAATGTTTTTTTTTTCATAAAGGGCTCTTCATGACATTATAATAAATAAAATTTGTTAAGCATCACTTTCATTAAAGGCGAAATGTATGCATATTTACAATTTGGTCTGGGCAGTGTATCTCATTCATTCATTTAGCTGACTACTTCCGGTCAATGTTGCTGCTGTGCTCTGCTGCTGCTGATCGGTAACTATGTGTGCACTGTATGCACTAAACGTTCGTGTGCGGTGTTTAAATAAAAAATTACGAACGTCAATGGAGCACAAACACAATTTTCATATATTATGTGTTTATTGATACATTCATACTTATGTATATACATGCATGCATGGAGATATACTTTAATAAATGTTAAGCGTTGACATTCTCCATGCCACTCTTGACAAATGTAATGACAAAAGTCAACGACTTCCGTTTCATATGCACTTACAATGTACTTTATTACTCTCTTTCATTCCAAGCAACAATTATAGCCTTCTCTGGTCTTTTCTTGGGAGTATAATGTTGTGAGAAAATATTTCATTAAACAGGGAAGAAAAGCAAAAGCTCATTAATAATATTGTATGGTGAGAATATCAGCGTAATGCAAATTAATTAATTCATTTAAACGAGTAATTAACACCATGCTTAAGAAGTCAAAAGATAACAAAAAAATAAAAATAAAGCACGTATTGATTGTTGAAAAGAAGAAAATTTACTCACACGAAGAGATCACAAAAAAATGTAAACACAAACTCGAAAACAATTAGTAAATAAATATTTTATAAAGTGGCTGACATCGGGGTGACTAGACAGACAGACAGACAGACAGACTAATCAAGTATTGAAGGCGAATTCCTCAGGGTGAAGGATAGTGCTGCTGCCTAACCGAACTGGTCATTTAACTAAAGGCTTGCGAGCAAGGTGAACTTTTGGTGACTTTTAATACTTGATACGAGTGCAAGTTGCATGCAAACATATATAAGTGTGTGTGTGTGTGTGTGTTTAACATATGTTATGCACAAAGTTTGTGTTAAAGACCCTATTGTCAAAAGTCCGTCTCTATGCAACAAAGTTTACATTTATGTATATATATTTTTTTATTTTCACAAGCACACACATACAGATATGGTATTGCATGCACAGGTCTAAGCCGAACGCAGCCCATCGATCTTATTCACATGAAAGTGTTGTTATTGTTATTGTTGTTGCGTTTACTTGTGATGTCCTCTACATAAGCATTGATGTGATGCTGTTGCTTGATTCCCTAAGCATTTGCTTTTGTACATGATTCCACTGCTAGTTAATGACGTTGCTGCCTGTCTGCGGATTGACTGCTTACTTTGCATACATTATACATAAATTAAATTGTGTTTGGGTGTGTGTGTGTGCGTGCGTAAATTTCAATTAATGTAAATTGAATTGCATTTGCATTATGTTCGTTATCTGAACAACGTACCATATATGTATAAATAAATGTGTGTGAGTGCGTACATTCCTGTCAATTTGTTGTTATTGTGGCTATTCATTTTTTTGCCGGTTGATGAATGAATTTGTTAAAGCCATGTGATTTTCTTCAATGAGTGATAACTTTACTAGAGATACCTGCTGGCGTATAAGTATGTTAGCATGTTTGTTTATATGTGTACATCAATAAAAAATTTTGATTTATAGATATTTTATAGTGAAACAACGTGATGCATCTTCCTCGGTTATAAAAAAAAAAAAAATTAAAACTAAAATTGATTTATTTTTTAAAACAAGCCAAGCGACAAATAATTGTTTTATTTTATAATTATGGAAAATGAATAATTTTTATTAATTTGTTTTTTTTTTACTTATATTAGTTATAAAAAATAATACATATAAAATTGAGAAAACAACAACAACAACCAATTCCAAAAAGAGCATTACCAACAATCACAGTAAAAAATTTAAAAGAAAAATATAAGCAAAGAAGTGACAAAACTCACATCTCCCTCCACATCTATGTGAGAGCTTCAACAATAGGTGGACATATACAGATCGATTTAGATTTTATTGCTCACTCAGAAAATATTTAATAAATATAATGAACGCGCACTTGTGATGGCCAGAAAGAATTGGAAATTTATTGTATATATATATATATCTAATAAATTTCCAATTATGATCCTTAAATCAGCAGGATTGTTAATAAAAACACGCGAACCTTTTCTTCTATTATTTGTTTATCAGATTTGTGCAAAATTATTTAAAAAATAAACAAAAAAAACTTCAAGTACCGATCATATTAATTGGTATGTAGGCGTGGCATATATATAATGGTGCCCCTTTAAAAGGCTACTAAACCATATGTTACATTTCATTTCGAAGATTGAATTTTTCATACACTTTTTTGTATGCTGTGGGCATGGCTGTTATTGAGTTTCATCCATTTTATGTATGGAAAACTCATTCAGGTCACATTTTTGTTAAAATATTATAATTTTGGCGACCTTGAGCTTTTACGGACGGAACGACATAAATTCACATTTTATTGCCTATAAAGTATATAATAAAAATTGACTGAATTCGAATTTCTTAAACATTCTCCTTATTTTGTTATTAAGTATCTAAATAAAAAAATCTTAAATTTTATTTTAAATCAAGCGGATCGATTCACGATCGATTGTTTAGCGTTCAACTGAAAGGAAAAGAATTAATACAATGAAAATGGTACAAATAATATTAATTAAATCATAAAAGAGAGAAGAAAGAGAAGAACAAAAAAATTCAATATAAAACATTTCTATACAAGTAAACGTTTACAGCGAACACAAATAAGAAATAAACGCCAATTAGTGATAAGCTCGGGGTAAAACAGTACAAAAAAGGAGAAAATAAAAAAACAATAACAAAAAAATAAAAAAAACCCGAGATTAAAGAGAAGTAGTTTTCAAAAGCATACATAAAGGTTGTAAAAACAACAATAACAACAAATTGTGTAATAAATATAAACAAACTGAAATGAAATTGAAATGAGTCACAAAATATTCACAAGATCCTAAACATTGAAGAAAAAAAAAAAAAAACGATTATAATCATAATAAAAACGAAAATATTGCGTAAGGCTCGTGCTTATGGTGGGTGCTGTCGCTGTTCATATCTCACTCCACTAAAAAAAGTGTTTTAATGTTTTTATCGTCACCCGTTTCCACAACAACACTACACAGAATGTTTACAAAACATTTCCGGAGAAAATCTTTTATGAACGGTAGCTGTAGTGTCCCAATAACGACTCAATTACAATCACAATCAAAAACATTAATATCAACTACGTCGGCGTTAACATCCACATTCACCACCGCGTCATCTGCCACGATAACCACGTTGTCGACCACGTCGTTGTCGTCATCATCACCATCAACATTAGCATCACCATTAGCAACATTTACGTTATACTCAAGTAGTAACAAATTCTGGAGAATGTTGACAATAATCAGTTGTTTGTTAATTTTATTCGTAAATAAGGTGAGTTTCTTTTTGTGCATATTTTTCATATTCTGTATAATCAAAAAAGATATTTATTTCGATATTTGTGCAATTTTTAATCACAGACTTCTGAAATCATTTAATTGAACTAAGTTTGCAACACACAAAATAATGCGTCAGAGACTTTTCAAAGTATAATTACAATACTTTTAATCCCCATCAAAAGCCGACTTGATTGGCATATATCCGTCCACATGTTGTTGTAAAATTTACAAATCCAGCTGAACTATTTTGCAAATATTTCTAGTGCTTGATCGTCTATAACATTTTTACTATATACAAAGTGTAAACAGGTACACGCCATGCATTTAGAATTAATTATAATTGGAGTAAAAGGAAGAACCTCTTAGCCCATAAACCGTACTTTCATGCCTCCTAAGAATCGCTATAAATATGGTCTATGTTTATAGTTTCTTAATTGAAGAAGAAGAATGGCCATTATTTAAAACAAAAATTGAGTGTTATGTGGGATCGACTTGGATTTGGCAGCAACTGGTTTTTTTTTTTTTCATAAAACCCCATTTAGTTTATTAATGTTTTTCATTGCAATTGTTATCAACACATCAAGTGGTTCAATGTGCCTGTGTGTATGTGTGTGCATGCGTGTGCTACATACGAGTATATATATTTTCAATGTTATTAAACCTTTCAGACAATAAATAAACGGCGTTTATAGCCACGAATTGAATTGACTTGAACTTCGTAAAAACTGTTAATTATGTTTTTTAATGACTCTGTTTCCCGTTTATGTTTCTTGCTTTTGTATTTAAATTTCTTCTTCTTTTACTTCCAAAGTATTTTGCCTTCTGAAATGTCATTAATAATATGTAAAGTTCCGATATTCTCTGTTTAAAAACATTGTTTAATGTGTTGCTGCCTCTGCTGCTGAACTTATCATCATGGGTGATCAAAGTTGATCATCTGCATCTGTATTCTCTCCCCAAACAGAAACCGAAACATAAACAGAAAAAACATAAAAACATATTTCGTTTAACTACTTTGCTCTGTTAGTGTTAACGATCATTACATTTGTATTTTTGTTTACAGTCTACATAAATGTGATTTTCTGCTCCCTCCTCGTGTGTTGGTGTGGATTTCTGCCTCTATTTACTGCTAGTTACCCACGGGTGGTGTGTGTAGAGTAGATGCCTCTAATGATTGCGCAGAAAAGATATTTTTCACATTATGGTCATAATGTTTTGTTGTTGTTATTATTGTTTCTCCAATTTTTTTTTCTTCCACATTATGATTTTAAGTTGATTGGAGTAACGTTGAGTTGGAGTTAAGTTGAGTTGTCTGTTTGTGAAATGATGTTTTTAACTGTTCACAGCCCATAATCTTTCGTCCATTCAACATTTACACGAAATGCTCGCGTAAGCATCAATTAACAGTAATTTACATACACTAAAAACTCAACACAGCCACCATTCGAGTGAAGAGGATTTCTTCTTTTTTCCTCTTTTCCTTGTTTCGATTTGGTTTTCTTCAATCCTGTTTTCATTTTCTTCTTCTTCTTCTTCTTCTTCTTCTTGTGTTGGTGTTCTTATGCTGTTGTGGTTATTGTTTATAATCGAAAATAATTGCTGGATTTTGTGCACATTTTGGAGATTTTTGTGTAGATGGTCAGGAGATAAGAAGTTTTAATAAAAAGCAAACAGCTTTTTTAGTGTTTTCCTCAAGTAAACAGTTCCTTGAACTTAGTTTTATATATATAAAACAGTTTTCTTTAACCTGCCTAACGTTATTATAATGCATTAAATATATAAAGATGTCTGTCAGTCCACACTCATATAAAAAGTCTGGTATTTAAAGTAATACAAATCACGCTGAGAAATCTAGAATGCAGGACAAAAAATCGACAAATTAAGATTAGGAAATTACTTAAAATTTGTTGTGTAGTTTTCATATCCATGCAAACATTGTTTCTTATATATACAACGAGTTAACATCTAAATATTTTAAAGGAGACGAAGACAAACAACATAATTTGAGTCATTTCGTTTAAGTAACCCTTTAAGCGTTATGTGTTTACTATAGAGATGTTATAAATGGTTCGGTAAATTATACGCCTTTTTCAATTTCCGTCAAGTTGAAGGCAAAGGTTTGATAGTTTTTGTTTGGCCAAATGTTCGTTGTCGTTTTAATTAAACGATAACTTTTAATAAATTGTATCCATTAGTCATCTCTTGACTATCATTATATCCTCCGCCCTAGTCATGGGAATGTATTAAGATTGCTACCGCGTTTGTAACATCCAAGGGGAAGCACAGGCACCCTAAAAGGTGTGTAAATAATCTTGACAAGCTTTAAAAACTCAGTCGAATTAGACAAAGTGTGCGCGGGCATAAATTTTGAGATATTGGTTTGAAAATTTATGCAGATTCTTTTAGTTTTATGCAAATCGCTATTTAAAGTAAGCAAAATTAGTCAAAAGCCGCGCCCATAATCGACAAAAATATATTTATCTGAAAACATAAAATTGAAAGATCGTATGAGTGATATAAGCCTGACAATAAGTGGACTCGGAGTAATTCATTCAACATTAGTAACGAAGTAGAACATTCTTGAAAAAACATTTTAAGTGAATCGATTCAATTAAAGATCAAGTTTCCTTTCAAAACCTACAGGATATTTTGAAGAGCTTGTTTTTAGAAGAATGAAGGTTTCTTTTGCTCTATAAAGTGTAAGGCGTAAATTTTTCTAGCACACATGAATTGTAATTTTAGTAACTTAACTATGCTTTTGTATAACATACCACCTAACACCTCGTCGCAAATGCAGTTCTTTAGAATTGCTCAATATTACTGGAAAAAGTTATTCGCATTTATCCTTAAAGTACTTTCCTATGAAATATATTAAACCAGGCATTGTTATGTGTTAAGTTTCATTTCATTTCAGGAAAAAGTCGTAAACATGTGCTACACAGAAACGAACGGCACACAAAAGGTACTTTAGGTACTTACGACAGCAATTACAAGACAAAATACACAATAAACAATCACAAGAATGACATGATTGAGCATAATTGAAATTTCTGGAAAGTTGCTTACTACCACCAGACCAGACCAGTTGCTGGCACAAACAACACTCAAATGTGCTTGAAATTTATTTACAAGTGCGGACAGCAAGTGTTCATTTCAAGTGGTGGCCAACACAAAAAGCCAGCTTCCTAAACAGAGAAAAGATTTAAACTAAATCATTACTAAATATGTGTAGAAAACAAATCATTTACCAATAGCTTAAATGCATATGCAGATCTTTGTCTGGGCCTCATCCACCGTCTGTGCACTACATAGTAAATTGTACACATTTGTGTTAAATGTAAATGTGAACCTGCCCTCGTCTTCAGCAAACATTTATTGCATATGAAGGAATTCGAGCTTTGCCTTGTACACACGGTATGCTGCGCAAATTTATGCACTCCATTAACTTTGTTAACTTAATAGTTTTTCATTTATTATAAGTTACAAGTTGGTCGTTTTTCCCAGATTTTCAGATTTTAAGATGCCTGCAAATGCGGCACACACACACAAAAAAGCCGTCTCCACACAACCGCTATTAATAATCATTAATGGACGGGACCGCAAAAAAAAAGAAAATAAAATCAAAAAGAAAAATTGTGGAAAATATTGCATAAAAGCTAAATGGAAATGTATACCGGCAGACTACTGGTTGACGACTACCAGTCATGCCTAAATATACGGTTATCGTTCTCGAGTTAATTCAGTTTCGTTGTGCAGCGTTTTTTGTTTTTTTTTTTTTGTATATAAACTTTACAAAAAAATCGTCTTCAGGTTGACAAATAAACTTGAGCAACTTAGAAGTCATTGCTTATTTTAGAATTAATATAACCTAATATTATTGTTATTGTTGTTGTTGTTGTAAAACATGTTTTAAGGAAAGCTTTTCTCTGACTACTTATTCTATCTGAAATACAATTGCATTTATCCTTGGCTACGTAAGTGTGGTATGCAGTGCTGGCTCTTTAATCGCGGCTTTTATAAATATATAGTTATTAGCATATATGTACGCCATCACATACCTACTTAGATATGAATGCATATTCGCATTTGTACAGTTTATGTTAATAGTTGCTTTCAATATGTTATTTACGTTAAGCATCTAAGTGGACGTTGACTACTTTGGATGTCTCTTCTAAATGGTTTTTTCTCTCTTTATTTTGTTATTATTCAGTGTTGTAGGCTTACGCTTATTGGAATTGTGATATAAAGTGGCTAAATATGTTTGTTAATGAACGATTAAAAACCATAAAAAATAATGACAACGATTTTCTTTTGGCATTGTTAATGGTGGGCTTATACAATAAACTAGCTTAAATTTAATGTTGTTATTTGTACCATCGGAGCGAGGTTGTTTGTAATTTCAAGTGTAACTTCCGTAATTGGGTCTAAGTGTAGTGGTATGGGATCTGAGTGGATGTGCTTTTTAATTAAAAATACATGTTCATTTTTATATTTTATACAATAAAATACAATTATTACTGCACCATTTTCATTTGGTTGGCAAATGGAAAGAACTCAAATCACCATTAAATTACATTTTAAATAATGAAAATGGAAATGGTAACTTATCAAGTAGTAAATGAAATAACTCAAATTATTAAAGTAGCATTTGAGTAATATTCAATTCCATTTGACTACTTGCCATTTCCATTTGAGTTCTTTCGATTTGCAAACCGATAAAGTTAGATTCTTTTTTCAGTTATTTCCAATTGGAATACACAGTTCCAATACAATATTAACATTTCATCTCCTTCATGCAATTACACTCAGTTCAGGTCAGATTGACATTTTGAAAAAGTTTAGTTAGTTGAGTAACTATTTCACTGTTCTGTTTATTGTATATTTTTATTATAAA
Organism: Crataerina pallida; assembly: GCA_949710015.1. Lineage (NCBI taxonomy): Eukaryota > Metazoa > Arthropoda > Insecta > Diptera > Hippoboscidae > Crataerina > Crataerina pallida. The sequence continues at coordinate 1,769,918 of OX453290.1, read as the reverse complement.
CCAATGGAATAGAAGGAAAAGTAATTGAATTGTTTTTATGTTGAAGTATGATTTTCCGTTCGCGTGTGATTTTCTTGTAATGATCGATAATTGCATTTTCAGGCAATTTCATTTATAATCATAACAACAACAATAACGACCAACAACAACAATAAACTATGTCTAATGTCATTACAGTACAGAAATGTTCGTCATCATTATGACGGTGATCTATACGTTAAGGATATGTTAGTGAGTGACTGTGAGTGTGAGTGAGTGAGTGAGTGTACAAATGGTAGTTATAGTTAAACAAAAAGGAAAAGAAGCCTACACATTATCATTATTGTTTTGTTTTATTTGCCTTACACACACACTTGAATGTTTGTAACACTTAACATTTCATATTAAACAACTTGAGACAATCATACTTGTTGCACTTGCCTGGCAGTGGCTGATGATGTTGATGTTGACGATGCTGACAGTTGTGGTGGTGGTGGTGGTGTTGTTGTTGTTGTTAATATCGGTGAAAATGCCTTCAATGTCAGTCTCTGATTGCTCTGTTTTTTGTTTTTCTTTGCTGTTCCTAACCAACTTTTTACTCCCCAGTATCTTTCGTTGTCAGTTGCTGTAAGCGATTGTTATGATAGTGTGGAGGGTAACATGGAATGAAAAAAATAAAAACAGTGGGAATAAGAAGAAGAGTATCAAAACCAAATCACATATAAGCGACAACTCATTAATGAGGCCGATGTCATGCAAATTCCGATGATTTCTTTTTTATTTATTTCGTGTTTCAATTGGCTCCTCTTCCACTATCAACTTCTTACTACACACTAAATATGGCCTATTGTTACAACAAGTTAAGTTTTTTTTCCGTCATTACACCAGTCATGGTCATCATTAGGTAGTGAGGTACTCTTGGCATACATTGTATGAAATAAAAACAAAAAAAAAAAAACTTAATTTCATGGAAAAATAAACGACATACTTAATTTGATAAAAGTCCGTTGATGATGTTGAAAGCAAAGAAACGAATAAGAGAGAAAACCGAAAGGAAACAAAAATACAAAAAAATAAAATAAAATCTCCCGCATAGAAGGTAGATTTCTTATAAAATTCCCCCCAAGAAAAAACTACAAACAAATCAAACTTGTAACGTTTTACAGGCGGCAGCTGCCAGCTTAATGCAACCGTGAAAATTTGGCGAGAAATTTACAACATTGACACACTACAGCTTTAGTCATGCTTATAGTTGTGTCTTCTTAAGTTACTTAAGTGTCTTCAATTCCGTTTGATATTTATTATGTGTGAAGCCCGAAATTTCAGCACGTCAGGTTGTTAAATCATTTTCCTCGAAAGAAAAAAACGTGAACACAGGACTTGTGTGCACATGATATCAATAAGAAGCGAATGAAATTAAAAAGTCACTCAAAACTATATTAATGTAATTGTACTTGTTCTACAATACGATGACCAAAATGAGATTTTTAAAAGCAAAAAAAAAAAAAATTTAATAAATCAATTGGAATGATTGTTACAAACATTTACTTAAAGTATTAATAAAAAATTTAGTAATTTAAAGCAAACTTAACTCTCAAGTGGTTGTGGGAAAAATCAGGTAAAGGAAAATTCGTTTAAAAAAGTTGCTGAAGTGACCTATGGTGGAGGAAGAATGGTTGAGCACTTGTGTGCGAATGACTTGGATTCAGTTAAACATTTTCAGGAACTAATATGCTTAGCGTTTAAATCGCTATCTGAAAATCGCATATCCTGGAATCAACTTCCTCACCACATCATGTCCTCAGCAATTTCTTCTTAAGTTTGGCAATGAGTCTGTAATATGTGGAGAATGTGAAATAACATTGAAATGTATGCAACCGTCGATAATAGCCACACAGGCCCCATTTCGTGTATTAACATTGATGTGTGCCCGATAATGGTAAAGAGAAACGAACGAATGGAAAAAAAGAAGAAGATCTGGGGACAACAATTCAACAATGTCGCAAAAAAGACGATATCAACCAATCACTCCAGTGACACGAGAAGAAGAAAAAAGCGGGTATGGCCAAGAAATTAAATGATACTGATACTGAGATAATGATAACTAAACCAGCTAACAATCAACAATCAACCACACGTTTATATACCACACATATAAACATCAAAACCACAACATCAACGATAACAATGAATTGTCGTTTGAAATTAAAGACAAAAAAAGAGAAAAACGAAAACACAACAACAACAATAATAATAAACATTGTTTTTGCTGGACTTTTAGCAAAAGTAATACTACAACAAAACACAACACAACGCAGATGTTGGCATTTGATGGGGCCAGATGTGTATGCGGAGAGAGCGACAGTTTGGCAATGTCATTACGTTTCTCGGTCATGAAGAAGAACGTAACATGTATAGAATAATAGGATAGAAAAAGAAAACTTCAAAATGTTTCATTTAAAGTGAATTTGTAATCTCCTACCATCAAGGGAATGCGTTGAATATATACACATAGATCTTTAAATTTTAGCAGCAAAGCAAAAAGTTGTTACAAGTTATTTGAGCCTACCATTGATTGAAATTGTTCTATACTAAAACTACTTATTTAAATGTGTTATAAAGAGTTTTAAGCAGAGCCTAAATCAGCAACAAACTGTGTACTGACAATCCGATGTTGCCCCATCGCAATTGTCCCAACCCTCCCCTATTATTGTTTCTTTTGTAAATGCTCATGAATGTTGCGAATATGTTTTTGAGGATAATGATGATGCTTCTTTTTTTTTGTTCGACTTTTCACTTGGTTCTCTTTCTTCTTTAACTGTTATAATGATTTTATTTTAGTAGATATTTAAAGTCACACAAAATACAAACTATGATTCATACACCCACACATCAAGTATTGTATATGTTTTTGCCAGAGTGCCACCTGTACTTGGTTAAAATAGGAGTGCATGAAAAGTGTGTATAACAGTATGTATGCGTGAGTTTTCTTCTATTCTGTGCTTCATACTTTACTTATACATCGTTTTCCAAGTTTCAAGTTTATTCTTAAGCTGTCGTGTATGACTGTGGCCAACCACAGTGTTATCGCAATTCATCAAAATACTGCACAGATACCCGATATGAAACGTAAGCGATCTCAGCAATGTCAAAATAAACAGAATATTTTTTCATTGGACTTGGATTGGATGAGTATCCGAACGCTTGGTATGGTTGATTATGCTTAAGATTTATATCCGGGTATACTAAATTTACTGCTCCGTTTACAACATCTAGATGGAAGATTCAGAGATCAGGCATCAAAGCCTGAGTCGTCTAGGTCGACTTACGATACACGAACGCAAGTTTTTCCGTGTGCCCATGCGTCTAACTTTTGTAGGCATTCTCGCGGTCGATATTGAACTGAATTTTTGTACAAACATTTTTAGTGTCTGCACCTAGAGCGCTACTTAAAATGTGCAAAATCGGTCAAAGCCATGCCCACAAACGAGAAAAGTATGTATATATACCACAAAAATGAGAACGAAGACGTTCTGCCGCACAGAAGATGCACAAAAAGAAGAGCGAAAAGAAGTATATTTTATAAGAGGGAGAAGAAAGTAGATACTTGGATATTTATTCCAAGTTAAACAAATTGTAACCGGTTCATTTCGTAGACACATCATCTAATAAGACAAACAAGGGAAATGATCTTACTTAAGTAAAGACTTATATTTGAAAAAGAAGACTTGTAAGAAAACGTGCCCCAAAAAGGGTTCAATGGAGTAGAAATTTTAAAGGGCCATTTATCATACTTTAATAATGTTGCTGCAAACATACTGTGAATTTGAAGTTTTTGTCATATGAAGAGACTTTCCCAAAAATTAAGCTATCGACTCCAAATTTGGCATTAATGTTGGTGATTGAAAAATGTGGTTGAAAAATCAGTTAAAGGATGAACAAAACATTACACAAGCAGACATCAAAATGAATTCTATGCAAATACTTAAGATAAATTAGATCATTAGTTTTGTGTTTTGTGCAGTGTTGGCCGATTCGTTGGAATTGTTAATGTGGTGGAAGTTGTGGATTTTGTGGTATGCCGCTAATTCTTTCTTTAAAATTGTTAAAATTCTTTGCAATGAAACACAAGTGAAACAGCACCACAGTAACGCTGTGCATTGATGATGATGATTATGGCCACTCATCAGTTTATTTATACAATAATAACAATAACAAAAACAACTACAACAATGTATACTGCATTTGTACAAGTTTTATTAGTGATTGTCATGTAACAGCATAGTAACATGCTACACATACACACACACATACTCTGTGCTTTCGTAAATGCTTAACCCACCTGCTTGTTGTTAAAGCTCGGCCTGTCTCTCTTCCTCTATCCCTCTTTATCAAAATGAATTATTACCTGGCTAACTAAAGTCCTTATTTATTTGCAGCGTTTGGTGTTGCATTAAATGTTTTCACGTTTGTACATTGATGCGTGTGCGAATATGTGCGAACGCCACCTTGGCGTCATGTAGAATTTTCTTTTTTTTTTGCACTCTTTTCCATGAATTACAAATGAGCTTTTTCTTCACCTTGGCGCGCTTCTTTACCATATTTTCTCTCTCTCTTTCTAATATGTTATCACTGTGAGCATCTTTTATTGTTGTTTGCTAGTTGGCCCCAATGCCTGATGTATTGTGTGCAGAAATTATTAATTAAAATTCTATTTATGTTGCATTACTTGTGGTAGATGAACACGCTTGAAATATATAACGATGCTGAACACTTCTCAAGTGTATACATACACGCACACTTTCATGAACTATTGTTGTGAATAATTTTTACTCACACGTGGTTACTTTGTGAGTATCTTAAGAAGATCAAGTCAACCATTAATTAAATATTTTATAAGAAGTAAAAAAAAAAAAAACTAACGGTAGGCATGGCAGGCTCATGATTACACTCCCTCACTTATTACGTATCAGCTAGCAAGTAGAGTTTTACGCTGAGTACGAGTTATGTGACCACGCCTACATAATGTAATCATAAATCAACTTTCAATTTTCAACTTGATAGAAAAGAGATTTTAATGACTTGTAGGCGATTTTACTAAATTTGAATAGCATTCTGCATGCAAAAATTAAAAGTATGTGTAGAAAATTTCAGCTCAATACGACTGAGAATATAACCAACGCGGACAGACGCACATATGTACATGTCTGTATAGATTCAGTTTTTAATGTTGATCAAGAATATAATAGGTCCTTATATGAAGAGAGATTATAAAAATGGTCCGATTCGATTTATTTTGAATAGGGTACTTGTACAAAATTTCATCAAAATATCATAAAAAATTCAATCTGTAGCTTGCGCACAAATTTATATGGACATACAGACGGACATGGTTAAATCGATTTAGATTTTGATTCTGATTCAATGGAAGGTGGGTATGGCATTAGCCGTTGAGAAGTTAAAACATCGCTTTGCCACAAGTGATGCAGATTATAATTAATTTTCGTTTTTTTGTTTATTTTTTATTACAAATAATATTTAATTTATTTATTAACATTATTTTTATCAAATGTTTTAATTTACAGATATCAGCTGCTGGTTATTTTGAATTAGAAATATTAGAAATATCAAACACAAACAGCCATTTGCTAAATGGCTACTGTTGCGGCGTTCCTTTAGCTATAAGAAGTACAAAGACTACAGGTGAGCCTACAATTTTCCAGCATTTATGTTAAAATTTTATATGAAAAATTTTGCTAAAAAATAAGATGTTAAAACAACAACAATAACCATTTACTTTTTGTTTACATAAATGTTACTTTTTTTGTCTTCTGTTGCCTTTTATACTGAACAGGTTGTCCGTCATGTTCAACAGCGTTTCGTTTGTGCCTTAAAGAGTACTCTGCAGTGGATTTGGGTACAACAACCACATCTATAGGTTGTTCGTTTGGTAACTCATCCACCAGCATATTGGGTGGTTCATCATTTGTGTTAAGTGATCCAGGTCGGGGAGCCATTGTATTGCCATTTACATTTCGTTGGACGGTAAGTACAACAACAAAAAAAAAACAAGATAGAAGATAAACTATTAACGCAGTATGTGTGTAAATATGTTTTCAATGCTAATTAACTTTTATGTGCATGAGTCATGCGCGTACATACGTGTGTGGTCCGACTGAAAAAAGCGAACAGACGTTCTGTTACATTTTAGAAAATAATTAAAATTCTTAAGTGAAGTGTTACTAAAATAAAATAAAATTTGAGTTTAGATCAATTTTCCGCGGATTTCTCATGGATGAGATATTAAATGAAGCGAACGAAAAATGTTAATCTGCCAAGTACGGCTACAGAAACCGTTCAAACTACATTAAAAAATAGCTAATAAGCTTCATATGCATACACATCCCCCCCTACACACATAACAAAACAAAATTAAACGTTCTTCAACTAAACTACAACAACAGTAGTAGCTACATAAGAATTTTGTTCCCTTTTTATTTCATTACTGTAGCCTAGGAAATGCCAATGAAGATGAAACGTTAACAACGTTAACATAACAAAGTCGTCAGAAAAAGTTTAACAAGGTTAAGTTACTTTTATACCTGATGCCACTACCTACAAAGGCAGAATGTTAGGTGCTTTAGGAAGCGTATTATGTAGTACCCATCATTATAGTCATTACTAACCAATTACAAGGTATTTAGGTTTTTGTCCTGTTGCAAGAGAGAACGCCATGCACTTTGATTTTTCATATGTCTTCTCCAGTTTTGTTCAACAAGTGTTTATAGGGTGTTAAACACTTGGTTCCTTCAAGGGAGTTACGATCTTTCTCTTGCGCTATGTCCGAATAGTTCTCTCTCCAACACCTTGCTTGAGCATTTTCGTCCTTACGAGTAACATGAACCAGCCAACGCAAACGTAAAAAGTGTATTGATATCGTTTACAATTTGATAGATATATGAGGATGGTCATAAATTGTCATAGAAGAAAATTGCATTCATTTTTTCATCGAATAGAAATCAGACGTTGTGCCATGATGGTCAGTCGAGCCCAAGATTAGTAAAGCTTTGAAATGAAATTTTATCTACATTTATGAACTAGTGTGGGGTAACTATTAATCGATACGTCTTAGAGTTAGAGTTTCTTATATGATTTTGTTGTTGTTGTTGTTTAGACACTGCTTGAAATCCGAAAGACAGCGAACATATTTTTAATTACTTTTCAGTTCAAAACAGACGCTTGAGACAGACACTTGTATACACGGCTACATATATTTTTGTATGTGTATGTGTACGTGTATGTATATGTTCGAAAGGGCGCTTCTTCATTTAATTCAGTTTAATTTTTTTCCCCCTTTTAATCTTTTTCTTTTAATACGTGTACAAACCAATAACTTTTTTGTTATACTTCAACTTCGAAATACTCGTAAATCATCGTAATCGGTAATTCCTTATTCTATGAATCACTAAGACTTAAAAGGTAACAACAAAAAACTGTTTATTAATCAACCGGAAAAAATTAATTATGTCCCTACAACAGAATTTCTGTTAAATTCTCATCTAATTGGCTAAGATGAAAATAATAGAAGGCTAAAAGGATTACAGACATACTCACACATAAAATAAGTTAATATGTGATATTCTTTCCCATAAAATCCATGCCAACATTTCAAAACATTTGGGTTTTGCTTCAACTTAGTTGGCACTTATTAACAAACTTTCAACTTTATAGCTTTATTTTTGTAGCATTCAGAGATTTTTGTTAATTTTGGGCGTTATTGTTAACTTAGTTTAATTTGGTTTAATATGAATGTCTTTTTTTTTTTGCCATTTTGACACTGCCAACCCAGGACAGACGTACAAATCGATATTGGAAAATCGATTCAGATTTTGATGCTGACCAAGAATACACATATTTTTAGAGCTTCTGACACCTTCCAGCTTTAGTCAAACAGATTCTGCTTTGAATGGAGAGCAACTCTTTTAACTCATTCCAGTGTTTTTGTATTCCTAACCTTGTGCGTTTAATAATTGTTTAGATAAAAGAAATATTTATTTAAATCTTTTATTCTTATTCGTTAAGTAGAAATTGCCATTAATTGATTCTCGTTAACTGTATGAAAAGTTGTGCAACTTTTGTTACATACTCTACTAACTTGTAAGTACTGTGTTCTTTTGGCTAAGTGGTAAGGTATGCGGTGGTAGCACCTACATTTGGGCAAAAGAAAAACAAAAGCAAATATGCCCGCAAATATTAACTTGTTTGTAAGGCATTTAGTTAAAATAGTTGGCTTGGTTTGGCGTGGTGTGGTGGTGTTGAACAATGTGCTAAAAAGTCCAAGTATTGAACATAATTTAATACAAACAATAAACAAATATGAAACAGATTTACAACCTTCTTGCATGCGGTACGCAGTCCACCTAAGATGCATACATGCAAGCCAGCACGTCTCACGTACAGTGTCTGTATATTTCAAGTTAATCATACGATCATATATTGCTTTTAATAAATTGCCAAGTAATTCATAATTACGGAAAGGCTCAGTGAGGGGGAGTGAGATCAAGCGAGTGAGAGGAGTACAAGTATAAATATAATCAAACCGCAAAACACATTAACCGATAGCTTTAAGCAATTTAATAATAATATACAATGTAATTGTATATGTAGCAGCAGTTATTTTTATGAATACCTCCTTATGTAGCTGTGTGCTTGCTGCAGATAGATAGATGGAAACGTATGTCAGCATGAGCTTGCATGCATGCAAGCGATATCATACCGAAGCTACGATTTAACACAAATGTGTGTGTGTGTACGAGTACACTACACAGTGGGATTAACGAGTTAAATGAATAAATAAAATATTTCTTAAGCTTTCATTTCAATAAATTGTATGGATTGTTATAATAATTACTGTGCTTGTACGAACAGTTGGCACTCTTGACACTAATTATACCCTCCACATAAGATGGGCGTATACTAACTTTGTCACTTCAATTGCAACACCCAGAAGGAAGCGTCAAATACTATACAAAGTATATATATTCTTAATCATTATCAAAAACTGAACTCGATCTAGATACGAATGTCCGTGCGTCCTTCCGTTGTTGGCACTCTCAATGTCGAAAATTTTATGATTTTAAGATGACATTCTTGCACATATAACATACTTCTAGTTTCAATATGCAAATCGTCTTTTAAATTTAGCCAAATTGTTTTAGAGCCACGCCCACAATCAACAAAAATCTCTTTTTGTGACAAAAAAATTGAGCTAGGAAGTTGTAATTTGATATATATATTTATAATTATCTCTTTCATTGATGTGCCAAAAATGGGCGTGGTTGGATAATAAAAATCGACTTTCAAGCTGATTATGTATTTCGTACTACTAGAGGGCGTAATAAAGTACCTGCCACGCCCAATGTTTGAATGTAGATTTGAATGGTATTTAAAATTTAGTTATCTTTCTTGTTTTCTGTCAAATAAATATATAAAGCGGGCACTGAAAGTGTACGTATTACGTATAAGCGTGCAAGTCTACTTTACCGTTGAATTTAAAGGAGAGAAAACAATAAACAACAAACAACAAAAAGTTTATTTAAATTAATACTTTTATGTGTACATTTTTTAATGTTTCTTTTTATTAAAAACTGGGCCGCATTAAAGGATTTTCAAAATTCGTTAAAAAGCTTTATGCACCTGTTTCGTTTGTTTTTGTATTTATTATTATTATTGTATATATTTTGTTTTGTTTTTGTACAATTCTTTGTTTAACAACTTTTAAAAGCGCTAATTTTTTATGTATATAAATCCCACTGTGTATTTGTGTTAACGTTTATTTTCGTACATTGACCAATAATATGGTTTTGCTTAAAAAGAGTCTAACTGGGGACCAAACATTTGCGAGTAATTCTACAACTTTTTTCTGTACAAGAAAATCGAAACGAAGCGAAACTAAAACGAAACGATACAAACAAAATAAGAAATAAATGAAAATAAAGCAGAAAAGTCAGAAAAACCACAAACATACGCCATGGTATGTAATATGAAGAGTGAGTCAGGTGTGTGTGTTTGTGTTTATAATACTGATATCAACGTCCAGTTAAGATTGTATAAGGTGTGTGTGTGTACAAACGTTTAATAATAAAACAAAAACGCAAACAAAAAGAAGTTAGTTATGGACAGACAGACAAACAGTCTGTAAGTGTGTGGTTGAGTGGTGCTGCCGTTGAGTTTACTTGTTTTGTTTTGTTTTGTTTTTTCATTGAACGCAGAGAAATAGATAGCAAAAAATATATATAAATGATCATACACAAGAAATTCAGTGCTAAAGTACGGTGCGGTATGAGAAACACTGTACCACACCACACCACACCAAACATCTCACATAAAATAATAATAATGGTATAGCTAGAGGGAGCAGCAGCGGCAGCAGTATATGAATAGAGTACGTAGTAGTCGTAGTGGCAGTAGAATTATTGTATAATGCAGTCGCGTTAAGCCTCAAGTAATAGCAACCTGTTTCGTGGGAACATTGCCTAGCCGGGGCCTGGCTTCACCGTTGTGCTTTGGCCTTATACCAATGTACACAACCATCCATTCACATATACCCACACATATTTGTGTACGTAGTCACACACAAACACAGTATACAAACAATCATGCTCACTCATTAGGACATACATACATACCAATTGACCAAATGTCTAAGACACAATAAAATGTAAGATGTATAGCGTACAGTTTTTGTTGTTGTTTGTTCTTTGTTTTTTTTTTTGGCATTTTTTCCTTCTCTTTCTCCAATGCGTGTACAAGATTTACTTACTTACGCGATACACGAGCATATACGTGCGTGAGCTGTGTGAGCTGTGTGACTCGGTGTGTTTTGAGTCGTGTGCATATAAAGGAAACCTGTTAAATGAATGAAATGAAATGAAATGTTATTTAAGTTGACTGAAGTCCATCTTGTGGACTTTTAACGTTTTTCTGCATCTCCTTGAAAGTTTTTTTTTATATATATATATATTTTGTTTATTTGTTGTTGTTGTTGTTTTTTTCTCTGCACATTGTTTGTGTTCTGTGTGTATTGGTATTGTTACATTTTACCCTTTTACATCAATATAGTTTGTTTGTTGTGTTCTTCCTTTATAGATGAACGGACAGACAGACGGACGTAGTGTTTTGCTTAATTGCTTTGGATAAAATACTTAAAGTTGGCACAAAAAAAAAAACACACGCATTAATAAGTAAATGGTGCTGCGTTTATTCATATTCATTTATTTACCTTTATACTGGTAATGGTGTGTGGGCGTTTGGTGTCATTTCTATTTAAATTTTCTTACTTTGCTTTATTCTTTGCTACATAATTTGTGCAGATATTTGCAACTTTGAAGAATGTTAAGAATGGTTTATTATGTCAGTCGGTTCAGAATCATTTTCTAAATTGACGTCCGTCTGTCTGTCCACTTAATATAAGTACATGACAAGTTTATAAAATATTAGACATATTTTTGCATAGATATTCGTAATATATTTTAATCCAACTCGATGTAATCATGTCCGTCCCTTAGAATTTCGCCCTTTCGATGTCACAAAAATTAAGGCATCAAGTTAAAAACAATATACTCCTATTTGACTTTGATGAATTCTATTAGATGCCACTCCTATAATATAAAAAGTTCTCTCACAGCCATAAAAATAAAGCGGCACTATTGATATTGGATGAAACGTTAGTCCAAATATAAAAGTTCCAAAAATGTGCGCCATGCCTGTAATTTACGATAACGTTTTTGTAGTACAGAATAATAAAATACATATTTTAGTGATTATTAAAAGTAAGCCCAGGTATATATGTACATGCCACGCCCACACTTATGGCTTAAAACAATTATAAGTTTTTTCTTAGCGAATTTTTTAGAGTAAAAAAAATGTGTTGAAATATGTTGTTGTTGTTGTTGTTGTTGTATCCTTTTTCAGGTTAATACTAACGATAAGGCAAACAACAACAAAGTAGGTATTCTTTCTTTCCTTCATTCAGTTAGTTGGTATTGGATATCTAAAGTGAAGAATATGAATGAACAGAAACAGGCTCTGTTGTCATGATTTATGAGTATTTTATGTTAATTAATGTTATCGCTAAGCTTAACGGGTATACCACATATCTGCACATATATATTGTATATATATATATGTAGAAGCTACTTAAAGACAGGTCATGTAGCAAATATTTATATTTACACCACCGGTGACCGCTTATTGTGAAGTATGAAAGAATTTAATAAAATGACTTTGTAAATTTTTACTGCTGTTATTCTCGTTAAAGTTGTTGCAATTCGAATTTTCTGTGTTGAATTTTATGGCAACCATAGAATTTCTCAAAGTAATATCTTTTACACAGAAGGCTGGCTGGCTGGCTGGTTGACTGGCTTGTGTCTTAACATGCGCCCGGGCTGACTGTTTGTTAGCCTTTGTATCCATCATCCACTATTCTCATCATCATCGCATGTTTAGGGTTTTTGATGTTTTTGATTTTTTTGTTTTCTGTTGGGTTTTTGTTTCCTTTTTAATTTTTTGGAGGCCTGGTGGCAGTTTTAATCAAGATCAACATAACAGATTAAAGCTGGCTTAAAAGCAATCAAGTTGAACTGAACTGAACTGAACCATTTTCGAAAATCATTTGCTTGTACTCGTTACTCACTTGCTTTGGAGGTGCTCTCCTCGCTGCACACGCATACATTGCCAACATACTTTATGCGACTCGGCTTGTTTTTTGTACGCCCTTTTACAGTTTTCTTTTTAATTTTGTTGTTTGTGTTTTTGGTTTTTGTTTTTGTTTTGGCATTGAAGTGTTTTGTGCACTTTTTTTTTTTTTTTGTATATTCGTTAATTTCATAATTCTGCGAAAAAGCTGTGCGTTTTATGTTAAATCATGTAATTTGCTTTAAAACCTGTAATTTGAAAGAATCTTAACTTTATTTATTCTCGCTAGCTGGCTTCGTTCAACATAACAATCTTCTGTAAGCTAAGCTTCTGCACGGACGTACGGACATATTCAGAAATGCGTAAGTGCAACTTTGAAATCTGTATAAATTGTTGCAAAGTTTTTTCGTTTTGCCGTGTTTGTTGCTTTTATAGTGGCTGCTGTTGCTATTGCTGTGTTATTAAGTTTGCTTTAATTTAAATTTATTGGTTGCCGTTCTTCCTTGGCGCGTTTTCTTTCTTTGTTGAAGCGTTGTTAAGCGAGTTTTACAAGTGCATTCAATAAATTCCACAATTCGCTTTTTAATTTTTGTTATCTGCGTTTTCTACCGTTGCGCATCCCGAAGATGTCCTTTTGCACGAGTTACTGTTGCGTTAATTGGACAATTTAATATCACAGCCTTTCAGCTATAACACTTATTTAGACACATTCACTCACATATCCATTCATTTATTTAATTTCTTTTTTGGCATTTACTCGTTATTTTAGTTATTGAATACTCTGCGCATTAAATATTTGATATTTTTGTATCCTATGTACTGGCAACTAAATGTTTCATAAATTCTTTAAGCGATTAATTCTTTAATAGATTTGAGTATAAAAAAAGGAGGAGGGTAAACGAAACGTAAGTTATGGTCTATCTTGCACCACTTGACGCAAAAAGTGTATTAAGTTTGTCTTCTACAAGGAAACTGCCCATCTACCTTCAATTATACCGATAGAGTTGGAATCATTTTTCATAAAATTTGTACCCAAGCAAAAGATTGCATTTTTTGAGATATTCTGAAAAATTTCGCTAAAATATCCCAAATATCCAAACAAGTCTTTCTTTATAACCCAAAAATTCGTAATTTTTTATATTTTTTGATAAAATTTTGTGGAGAATACTTAGTTGCTTTTAGCGTTATTTTACAAAGTGCCATGACAATGCCTCGCCTTTACTAACACAACTAAACTTATTCCTAAGCTCAATATGCACTCTTCTTACAATTGTTGTTTTATACGCCAACTATCTAGCTTGTGTCATAATAATGTGGGATAGAAAATTGTTTAATTTTGGTGTAAAAATAATTACACCTATCCTCACAGTTGTGACCATGATTTGGGTTTTGGTTTCGAATCTGACTTATGTATATACAGGGTGATGAAAAAAGATGGAAACGTTTCGGTGAAACAATATGATGACTCTTGAAAAAATTTCATACAAAACAGTTGTCGGATTAGAAGAGAAAACATTTTGTATTTGAAGTTTTTCCGAAATAATTCATCCTTGAAATTGAGTTTTCATCTTTGTCCCCCTAAACCGTATATACAACAGTTGTTTTAAGAACTTATGCAAATTTTTCTGAAGGCAAAATTATTATTGATGATACTTTTATTATTATTGTTGTTGTTGCTGCTGCTTTTAAAGCTGTTGTTATATATGTTGTTGTTATATGTTACTGTTGTGTTGCCATCTTTTTACATACATTGTTGTTGTTTGTTTGTTCTTTGTTTGTTGTTTGTTGTTGTTTTTCATATTCCATTTGTTTTGAATTTTTGAAGTTTTACAAATAATTTAATACCTGTCCGAGCAATCAACTTGAACATCGATCAATAATTCTTTCATCATCATCATCATCATCATCAACAACACCACCAGTCGGCCACCTTCATTGTAGTAAATAATGATTTAGTCACAAAAACAACAACAACAAATCAGTTTGTTGTAAAATTATATATGTGAAGTCCCTGAATTTTTTTTTCACATTTTTTGAATACTTTCAATATCTCTGCATGGATCCATATGTGGCTAATACTGTATATGGAGGATGTATAAAAAAAAATCTTCTTTGACGCCCAATTTCTTCATTTCATTTCTCTCATGTGTTTATAAAACTTTTTATATTATTGTTCATCTAGCATATGTTTTTATACCTTCCACATAAGTACACTGAGTTTGTCGTTTCGTTTGCAACACTTATAAGAAGGCGTCAGAGACGCTACAAAGTCTATATATACTTAATAAACATCAAAAACTGAGTGGATCTAGACCAGTCTCTAAGTCCATGTGTCTGTCTGTTTTTGGCATTTTCATGGTCACAATTTTTGAAATATTTAGCTGAAATTGTGTACAGACACTTTTTTAGTTACCGCACGCCGATGGCTATTTAAAATCGGTGAAGAGCGCCGGCCACAATCGACAAAAATTAACGTATGAACTTGAAATTTGGTTCGCCTATTTACAAATTAATTTATCCATCGATGTGCCAAAGAAGGGAGTGGTTGAATAACAGACGCGTCCACAATTTACAAAAAACTATACTTCACATAAAACTAAATTTGCAAGCTTCAGTTGATACATTAAAGAGAGTAGTTATGTACCTGCCACGCCCTCCGTTGGTGTGTAGATGTGAAGGGTATTTAAAATTTGGCGTAAGCCAAATGTAGTTTTCTTACTTGTTTTTTGGCCTTTCATGTGCGATACCGATGAGTCCGTTTGCTTTTCATGATGTAAGTCACGATTATTGTTGTAACCGAGGATTTGTGGAGTAGTAGTCATAGTGGTATGTAGAGTTTATGAGGACGACACCGGTACACAAACGTATTGTTATTGTAGTTGTTGGTACTACTTTTGTACATTTTGCATGCAGTGCGATTTCAATGAAACATTAAAAAATATCTTGAGCAATAAATAATAATGATTTCATTACATTTCATTGGTGTGTGATTTCCTGCGCTACGTTCCGATTCCTTTCCTTTCATTTTCTTCGGCGGCGGCATTTTGCACCAGGCTAGACTAGGCTTGGGTTAAAAATAAACAAAATATTGACTTGTAAAAAAATATAAAAATCTTGGCAGTGACTGTGATATCCCAGCCACAGGTATTGTCGTGAGCAACCTGTAACTTGAAACCCTAAGCATGCTCACCATTCTGGTATTCTAAAAAAAAAAAAAACAAAGAATATTCTTTACATTTTTATTGTTATTGTTTTTGTTGTTCTTTTTTGTTTTTTTACTCAATAAAATTTCCATTTATTTTGTTAACGTTGAGAGCAGACATTAACTAAACGATCACAACATAAACACCAGAGAGAGGAGCAGTTAGTTAAAGCAATTGCTGTAAAACAAACAGTTGGCTGAGGCGACGGACTCTAGCTGAAGCTCAACTTGAAGCTATTTCAATTTGTATGCATATGTGAAAGTATGCGTAAATATGTATCTATTTGTGCACTTATAAGCAGAGGGGAAAGTGTAACAAGTTGCGTCAAGGAAATTTGCATAAATTACCCAACATCCCAACGGTTGGGGCGGCGTTACGTATAAAATATGCTAATACAACAATTTATTACTCAATTATAAATGAGTTCATAAATTTTGTAAATAGCCACAAAAAACACATATTCCACACACATATTACAAGAGAGAAGAAAACTAAATTTGATTTTTAATGAAATCTAAAATACCTTATGTGAAAACAGTGGGCGTGGCAAGTGTTGTAGATTAGGTGCTGTAATAAAGCATATATTTTGCATAAACTTAAAGGTGAAATATTTTTTTGTACTTTGTAGGCGTGACTGTTATCTTAACACGTCCCTTCTGATATATTCATCTGCACCAAATGTCAACATATTATTTTTATTATTGGGAGAGATATTTCGATTGAGGGCATGGCACTTGAGCGCTAAGAACCTGTGTTCAGATAAGTTTTGCACAATACTTTAATAAGGTACCATC
This sequence comes from Crataerina pallida, assembly GCA_949710015.1. Lineage (NCBI taxonomy): Eukaryota > Metazoa > Arthropoda > Insecta > Diptera > Hippoboscidae > Crataerina > Crataerina pallida. The sequence continues at coordinate 1,753,246 of OX453290.1, read as the reverse complement.
TTTAGTTAGACGTTATTTAGATTTTAATGCTGCTCAAAACTATCAAAATTTTATCTGGCGTTTTCTTTCGCAAGGGTGAAAACAAACTTTATATACCTTCGTCTTTAGTAGGGTATACAAAATTTTCAATTATTGTATATCTTAGCTACTACGCATAAACCATATCTACGACGTGAATAATTTATGTGTTTAGGAAAAATATTGTTGTCGTTGTTGTTGGTTAGTTGACGTGAAATCCTTACCATATTTAAGGTAAAGGTAGGGCAGAAACGAATGGTAATTTTTGCTACATCAACTGATTTCGATAATGTACCTTATTGATGCAATTCGTCTTTCGATTTGGTAAGGAAAGACTTCCACACTTCCTTTCCAGCGATCGAAAATTAATTTTTTACAATTATAATTTACTTATCAATTCAACAATTCAGTCCGAGAGAAATAAAGTTTCTGTAAATAAGACAAAAATACGTACTATTTACAGGAGATGGACAAAATAATTTGAACGCCTAACTTATAAACAATATTTCTTTAAGAGTAAGGTGCTGAGCCAGCATTTGCTACAATTCTTCGCGACATAGATTCGTATAGTATCTGAATAGTTTGTCTGTTTGTTGTAATTTTATATTGTCTGGCCACAATTTTAAATGTTTCCCTCACTATTCCTCTTCGCCGATGGTGCTTTACCATGTTTTGCGTGTGCTGTCATTACCGAGGTAACTGTCGCTCGTGAAACATTAAACTATTCAGCTGTTTTCGTCGGTCAAACGCTCCGAACACCAAGGATTTGCCCCCTTTCAAGAGTATGAGAGCTCACACATTTCACCGATTGCTTGTATTAACCGTCGCAGAACAAAATATAAATTACAAGACCTGGTGCGTAAACTGTGTAGCGTCGCTTTATTTATACGAAAGTAGTATCACCAACATGCGTGATGTTCATATTATTTTGTCCATATTCTGTATATATAACATATATAATAAAATGTTATCTTCGGCTGAAAAATATTTTACAATGATTCAAAAATTTATTGTTTTTAATAATTTCCTAGTATTGTACACATGTTTAAAAACCAATACAGCGTTGTGTTTTTCTTCTTCTTCTTCAGCGAAAAATGCGAAGTCAATCCAATTAACAATTTATACGTTGGTGGCTACGTCTCAACCAAGAATGTTAAAATCATGTTAAGCGCATATGTTTTGTTGTTGTTGTTATTTTATATTTTACCTGCATTTTCTTGTTCATCGTTTTCGTTTCGTCGACTGAACATTTTCCGCCACCCCATACGTTTTCGCATAATTAATGAGCGGTAGTAGCACACGAACCTTGAAAACAATCATGAAATGAAACGCGAGATATACGTGCTACCACATAAATATAAAAATTAGTAAGATTGGATTTGATTTACAATTATTACCGTTATGCTGGAGGTTAATCTAAATCATGTGTTTTTTGTTTTTATTAAATCGTGTTCCACATTCATTATATTATGCTTTTAATGAAAATAATCGCCAAGTAAAAATCCTTTTTTTGAATCCAGTTTCGTTATTATGTATTGTATGTAAATACTTATGTATTTATATTGTTTTTTGTGAAAAGTAAATTTCGAAAATGTGATGGTTCCCTTTTAGGCCAAACATATATAGAAGGATAGAATAGACGGACAGACGGACACTTTGGAATCCATTCAAAAAATGATCGGTTTTTTAAAAGATAAATAGATAGGAGTTACATTGTACATCTTACAATCCTCTTGAAAAATCTTAATATAAAAACTGGAATAATTCAATTGAAAGTCACTACGTGAGAATGCATCTATTTCTTTAACGAACTGTTTAGACAGAATAAAAATTATGCCTTGGACGTTTGGTCGTTATATACTGCAATAACAAATTCCTAAAATATGAGGGTGGTTGGCTTCATTAAAAGCTTCAAAGTCAAGGTTGGGATTTGAGTTAGTTCAATAGATTTCGCACTTCACAGATCGCCCATATATATAATAATAATACGTACATAAAATTCTTGTTCAACACAGATGTACAATCAATGTTTAATAAACATAAATAAAATGTGTATTTAATAAAAAATAAGAAACAAATAAAAAAAAAGGCTTTGCTTACGTTTTCTTCTAAAACGTTTGCACAGACACGTTTCTGTGAATTCTATTGTACATATGCCTGCGTGTGTGTGTGTGTGTAGCAGGAGTACTCTTGTTTCGGGGTCAGACAAGAACAGAGAACAGAACAACAGTTTAACCATTTTTCAATTGATATTTTATGCACTACTATAAAAAAAAACACTTTTATTGCAGTGGAATGAAAATCTTATCCACGAACGAACAAAGTGAACAACTTCCATCAACTTATCGTACATATGCATCGCATGGTATCGATACTTTTGTCAATTTGTATGTATGCATGTATATTACATGTGCTGTCATATTTAAAACATTATTAATATTCATGACGAAGCGAAAGTAAGCGACTTTGTCTCGATCGTGTTTAGCAGATATATAATACACACAAACACCCAAACATGCACGCATAGCACATAGCATCCATGCTTAATACAATAAAACATGTCCAAGACAAAAACCGTTAAACAGAAAGATATACATATTCATTCGAAAGAACGCGTTCAAAAGAAAAAAAATAAAAAGGCTTTCTATAGTGAACTAAAAACTTTTAAAATGCAACGCGAGAGAGCGGTAAAAAAATATTTCAAAACACGGCACAAAAGCAAGCAATGGTAATGCAAGCGCAGGCAGTGAAGAGGATTTCTCAACAAACACACACACACACACACATACACACACACCATACGTACCCAGTAAGCCTAAGCATTGACTTGGCATTGTCGTTATTACAGGTGATGTTTTACAACCCATTGAAACTTGAACAGAATATTTAATTAATGTTAATCAGTGTGTGTGTGTGTGTGTTTTCAGTTTTTCAGTAATATGCATTAATTGTGCATTTAAACAGAAAATAAAACTATAAAACAAATACCTGATGATGAATGAGAAATTTATATTGCAAATGGAAACGGAAGAATAAATTAATTTGATCGTCGCATGTGTTTAAGCGGTGGATATCGGAGAACGAAATCATTTCCTAGTAGAAAGATCCTAAAAAAGGTTAATTACAATATTGTGTCCATGTAAGATGCCACCCAAAAGGAAGCGCCACAGACTTTACAAAGTATATATAAACCTGATTACTATCTAAATCTGACTCGATCTAGATACATTCACCCATGTTCCGATTTACAAATTGATACGTAATGAATACACTATTAAAGGGTGCAATTATATTTCAGCCACACTTACTTTTTATATATAAATGTGGAGGGATTTTAAGATTGGGCCCAAATGAAGTTTTTTACTTGTTTTTGAAATTCTTTAGCAATCTTTTTGTATACCCCACATATGAGACTCGGCCTAGGCTACTTTCACTTTCAGCGCGCAGATCGAAAACCATGTCCGTCTATGATTCCAACCATTGCTGGAACGCTTACTCTCGTAAATTTTCAGATATTGAACTGAAATTTTGTGAAAATGAATTAAAAATATATTTAGAGCCATGCCCATAATCGTTAAATTTCTCAATGATCTACTAAGTTAATATTCGCTAAACATATGTTTAATTAGCACTTTCGACGATGTACCGGAATGCGCGGAGTCAGATAACAGGTACGCCCACAATTACAAAAACCTTTTTATTTTATATACAATCCTAATTGATGCATAATAAAAACGGTACTAAAAGACGCAGTTGGGTAGTACATGCCACGCCCACAGTTTTTATATAGATGTGGTGGATATATAGGATTTGGCCCAAGCCAAATTTCCCAAAAAAAATTCACTTTCATAAGCATTTTATATTTCTACATACAATTCACAATATTTGGATTATTGCGACAAGTGCAATTTAAACTTTAATAACAATAATTTATTATCGAAAAACAAAACATGTCAGAAATTGTTAAATTTAATTGTGGTTTTTTTACTGTTTTTGACAAATTTATATTTTATAGAAAATCATAAATATTCGTCAAAACAGGTGAAAAAAAAAAATTGAACAAAACAAAATGTCTAAAAATGAAACCCTAATAATCATTAATCCAATCAATCGTTGCTTTGTATTGACGACATTGGATGTTAGAGGAAACATGTTCTACTTATTAACTCTGATTTTAGGAATGGAGTACATCCCCAAAATGTATAATCAAGATGATGAAATTTAAACACGAACTAATGAATAGATATTAGGCATACAATCGCATACACGTATATGTATATAATGCTATGTAAAGGAATAGGAATTTTTCTTAATAGAAATAAATGTTTATGTAAATGAACTGTTCATGTTCATGTTGCTGGAAATGAGAAATCGTTATAAATTAAATTAATTTTCGTTTCACAAATAGTTCAAGCAATCGAGCATGACAATAAATAAAAAACAAGAGAAAAAAAAAACGCAATTTAATTGAAATTTATTTGAAAAAATTATCAAAAATTTGTTTTATGTAAATTTTTTTTATTTCTTTATTGATTTTTCGAATTGTCTCCAAACAAATGCTTAAATAAACACTATTTTAAAATTAAATTAAATAAATGGTTCAACTTTTTTCATGTTTTTTCATTCAAAATTTATTGCTTAATTTTCAAAAATTTTATAATTTTACTCTGTATATATATACCAGAGACTGTATAAAGATAATGATTTGATGTATAAAATCCATAAATTAAGGAGAATGATTAAAGATTCAAAAACAAAAAAATCGTTAAAAGTGTTTCGATCAAACCTAAATTAAATGAACTTGAATTTAGCACGCCTATTTTGAGTATATATTTCTACAAGATAGACTACGCCCATGTGGTCGGAATTTGAGGTACACTGCTCTACTGCTTAGGCAGGTAAGGTCTGTGGATACTGTCGATGGGAAAGTAAAAACATGTACGCGTTTAAGCTCTGCTTTGTTTCAGTTTTCTAACCTATGTTTTTTACTATAATTAAAAGTAGGTTATAAATTACGTTCCTTTTTATATTGCCTTTTTATATTGTTCCAAAGGCTCATAACTTATAAAGTTTTTAAGATATACGTAAGTATTTACACTACACTGTATTTGAAAATTATATTTTATTATATATATAAAGTATGTATCATACTTGCAAAATTATGTCCATAGGTTCGTCCATAGAGAAATAGAGTTGTAGCCAAAATAAAGATCGGATCGGTCCAAACTTTGACATTCACAATTTTAAGATTAAAAAGGATCTCTTGACTTGCGTTTATTTTGAAGGCGCCAAAGCGGTGGCCATAATTGGTAAGTGCAGTAAAGTGGGGGAATTTTCCACGAATGTGGCCATTCATGTATAGTCTTTTGTAGATAATTATACCAGAAATGGGCGTGCCAAATGTGAAGGTGATTTGTAGAGAGGAAGTTCATTACATTCGAACGATTTTCAATAGTTTCTCGCTTACTCTAATCATTTCTATATAAAATGATTTTAATTTTTTATTATTTTTATAAATTTCAAATTTTAAAATTTTACAATTCATTATGATTTTGGAGTGTTTAAGTTTAATCGTTAAAAATATCGATACTTTTAATCGCTAAATACAGCCTCTGATATATATTTTATAAAAAAACAACAACAAAAAACCAAATAAAATAAATGTCAACCTATAAATTTGTGGAGGATTGAAACAACCATTCAATGATTTTTTAATGAGATTAATAAATCTTTTAAATCGTTTGGTGTTAATTTTTAAGCAGCTTCTTCTTAATCTTCTTTTAAACCTGAAATCATCACCAATTTGGCAATGAACTGTTAATTATCTGATTATTATTCTTGAAATTTAATCACAACAACAACAACAACCATTTACACCTAATTCAATTTTAGTACAAATTTCAAGACAACCCGTTGCTTGCTATCAGAAAATGATTAAGAAACAAGAAAAAAAAGTAAATTTGGTTTAGATCGAATCTTAAATACCCTCCACATGTAGACACGGCAGTAGTAAGTATCAACTTGTAAGTGTGTAGGATTCTGCTTGTGGGCGACTGTTTCCAATTTTTACTTTAAGCAAGAATTTATATTTTTTTGGGGTGCTTGACAACTTTTTCTTAGAATATTGCATATACGAGAACAAACTTAGTATATCCTCATCGAATGTAGAATGTATAAAACAACACTGGGCTGTTTTCTTAACAGAATAATCAAATATCAATGTGTGCAGATCATTATCACACAAAACTAAAAATATCTCCACTCTAGCGCCAAACTACTCGATAATCGCCCTTAATTTATGTGATTTAAATATAAATGTGTTGGAGCAGAGTGTGTGGTCGCTACTAATACAATAAAGTTTTCACTCAACAATTTTGTTTTTGTGTTACGACTGTTGCTCGACTTCTTGGCATGGGAATTTTTTTATAAACTCATTAATATGTAGGCACCCATGGCATATACACTTGAAATATATATGTGTATGTGTATGTAGATGCATGTAGGTGTGCGTGTGTTTGCAGGTATAAAGTCGTTTCACACAAAAGCTAAGTAAGGTTAGAAAAATAGACAGCATTCAACTGGTACACCGTTAAACCAAAATACTCTGCAGGGAAAGACTGTAAATGAATTAAAGAATTGTGCGCGTAGGTAGGTAGGAAGTGTTCTCATATTGTGTTCCCTTTTATATGAATTTGTTTATAAATGATATGAAGAGATTTACGAGATATAAAATGTCAACATTGTTGCTATTGAAAGTGTGTGTGTGTGTGTGTGTGTGTGTCATAAAGCTTTCTTTAAACAATAGTTGCGTTTTTACAAATAGAAACAAAACCTGTATACATGTGTAAGGTGATATAGTGTGAGTAAAAAATATAGTTCACACAGCAAATAACGAATTTTAAGCCAGCCACACCTTTTTAATTAATAATTATTGTACAAATTATTCAAATGTTAGCAAAATGCAGATAATTTTTCTATGCATCATATTTGGAGGGGCGAAGCCTTCTAATGAAACATTACTTTAACGATTTCAATCTATTATTGTATAATAATGATAATAAGGCAATTTTAAAGGAGGCCGCAATAGCTTTTATGTTTCATCATTTTTACACCCGTCACCACTTGCGACAAAGAGTATATTAAGTATGTAACTTCTAAGCGGCAACTGCTACATCCACTTTATATTATACTAATCAATCACTTTCTAAATCGATTTAATCATGTCCGTCTGTACTTCCGTGTGTCCCCTTAAATGTATGCTCAAGCTATAGGACAAATTGCCACGCCTACCGTTGCTATGTAGATGTAGAGAGTATTAAGAATTTGGCCCAAGACAAATTTAAATTTCTTACGTCTTGATTCTCTCTTTTTTTAAAATCTGTAAACATTTCATTGAATATTTGATTGTGTTATAAGCATCTGTACGTGTTACGGTTGCTGCATAATTAATTTTTCATTATTTTAATCTATAACTCACTCACTCACTCACTCACTGATTCATCTATTCACAGGAATATCATGTTGCTTACCTAATGCGAAGTCTTTTAATTTAAATGTCAGTTAATAACGATCGTACGCTTTATCGCCGTAAACGAAAAGCGGATTGCAATTAAAAGAATTGAAGTGTTCCTAAGCTTCCTGATAACCGTGCAAAGCAGAAACTACTTGCAACGCAATCTAATCTAAATATCCATAACCAAGAAAGCTAAGAAATATTTGAAGACGATTCCCAACTGGGTGTAGTAGTAAATGTTGGTCGTTTGGCTAGTTAGTTATTTAGTTAGTTCTAGAAGTTGGGTTGATTTTTTTTCCCTTTTCTTTCTTACAAAGTTACACAAACAACAAAAACAAAATTGTACACTTAAGTAAACGATTGCTGAAGCTTATCCAATTGGTTGGGGCTGGCGTATGTTCGGCGCGTTGTTGTGAAATCGCTAAAAACTGATATTAGATTTACGACAATTCGAATAGTGTGGAAATGCGCCAGTAAAATGTATGATGTGCTCTAAGGTTACTAATAAAAAAATTCAACACAAGTTTAGAAAGCAATAGATGCTGAATCAAGTGGTTGGAGGGAGAGACGTATACACCAAAAAATAAAAAAATCTTACAGCGTATGAAGTGCAAACGAGGCTTAGATTACCTTATTACTTATAAAAGAGAAAGAAAGATGAAGTCACATGCGGTCTGCAGGCATTTTGTAGCTAATGCTACTTTGAAAAGCAAAGCAATTAAATTTAAAAGACATTGCCCAGCTGGATATCAGAAAATACTCTCAGTTGGATTCTCTTTTCTTCTTTTTTCTAGTCACATAGCCACATTTTTTCTTTTCAGGTATTCAGGTACAAGCCATGGACGTACAAGTCATAGAATTGGCAAGCGCCAGCTTTTAGGTGGTTTTTGGTTTTTCAGTTCAATATGTGTCTACAAGTATCGGCAGAAACTTAGCTGAGCCAATGACATGATCACCACTTGTAGCTGTAGCAACATCGTGATCATGTGTGGCATGCTTTGCAAGAGTTAACCAACCACCAATATTCTAATTTAGCTGGAGGCGTATGCTAATCATACTCGCGTTCTTCATATTATTGTTGTTGTTGTTGTTGATGATGTATTTTTGAAAGCAAATTACTCTTAAAATATTCCTTGAGGTTTATTCGGTAGAATATTTTTAACTAATTCTATTAAAACCAAGTGCTGACATGACGGGCATCTTGTTTTTTAACTAAAGTGTTAAATTAATAGCGACTCACTCCGAAAACAGAGAGGGAGAGAAAATCATTCTAGAATGGAACATTAACGTGTTATATTATTATCGAAGGTTTTATCTAGCCAAGGCATAAAATCTGTCATGTCCGTCCGTGTCTTAACAACACTGACAAGTCTTTAGTGGCAAGTGTTTTCCCTGTTTGCTTAAATTTAAGACTTGAGCGTCTATACTTCGTAATAGAGTTTTGCATAGAAAAAGATGCCACTTGTTGTTGTTTGTTTGTAATAGCCATAGACTCAGACTCAGACTCCAGCTCAGATATAAGTTAAGTTTACCATGCACATACCATAAGCAATTAAATTAGCTACGATTGCGATCATGTCATGTCACACGTTGTTGTATCGAAATACTTGTATCTCTTCACTTTCTGGTAGACAATGAAACGAAGAGGAAAATAAATAAAAGAAAAATTCTGAAAGCGTGACAAATCAAATACTTGACTGTCTCTTTCTCTTCTTATCATTGTCCAACCATAATAAATGCTCTCACAAAACGGATGTCTATCTATCTGCTTGACGATTACAGCTGTCTACCATATTTGTTTTCAGTATCTAGGTTGGGGTCATTCCATTGAACATTTTCTATTGTGTCGTCTTTCCAACAATTACCGTTTATTTGCACAATTTGCAAACAACATGATCTCCGTATATTTTGCCTATAGACACAAATTTTAAATATTGCAGCACCTTTCAAATCAATTTAAAATTTGACATTGAAATCGATTGTTTTGAACGACTAATAATTTAAAGACATAATTACTATTATGTGTCATATATTATATTAGGGACTGCTGGTTATTTAATATAATCTATTTTATAAATAAGTAAGATGTTGTAGATGATGTAGATGAAACATACGGGTATACGGACGGAAATGGGTAGTTCTCTTCAAATTTTGATGTTTATCAAGTTGGTGAAGATTCCTTCAAATGTCTGGTATAATTCCTTATGTTGGTTGATTAGTTTCCTTCCAGGTGTTGCCATTCCATGACCCTGCGCAGAGTACTTTTGCCTTAGCGTTCAACTGAGAAATAAATTTGTCCACTGCTACCATTATTACTGTGCAATGCGCGATGTTGTCTTTATTTCTAATCTTAAATTAATTTAATTTTTTTTTCTTGAATTTCTTTTCACTTCTTTGTAAAATTGTTCTTTATTAGACGTCTTTCACGTTTTTGTACTTAATTTTATTTACTTTATTTACTTCAGGGCGGCGTCTAACTCTGGCGCAAACGATTTAAACTTTGTGCGATGAAAATTGTTTCAAACAACACATTAATGCTGTCACCAATTTAGCTTCCGTTTTAACCTTTTTCAATCTACTCTTCTGTTGAAATACTGCTGCATTGTCTTTAAGTTGCTTTTAAAACATGTGAGAGAGAGAGAGAGATGGAGTCAGAGTAACAACGGTGTGTTATGTTTTCAAATTAAAGTCACTGTGTGTGCCACAAACTGTTGAACAAATTGACAAAATAATTTAACCTTCTTTAACCCAAGCAGACAGCTTGCACATACTAACCAACCAACCAACATCATTGTTAAAAATAAGGTTTTGTTTTTTATTTATTTTTTTTGTAACCTTTACTTACTTTAGATGTACGCGAGAGTACATAAACCAATGCTATGAAACATTAAACTGTTTCTTTGTTAATGTGCTTATTTGCTTATTTGCTTACACGTTTTGTTTTTGTTTTTTCCAACTTCAATTACAGAAATCGTTTACATTGATACTGCAGGCGTTGGATATGTACAACACATCGTATCCAGGTAATTATTTGCATGTACATGATTGCTCTGCCTGCCACACACTTGATCTGAAACTCTTGCTAAGCCCTTAAAAAGTCGCGAACAAGTATGTGATAAAATTCAAAGTGCTATCAAATGTGTGCGATTTCTCACAAAGGCTCTTACATTGCAACTTTCCTTGCGGGAGAACGAGAACGAGAAAGAAGACATTTTTGCACATGATTGTTTTATTTCTTCTTCTTCTGCTTTTTCATTCTTCTGACAGTGTGAGACAGTAATGAGTGGAAAACGTTTAAGAGTTAATTTAGCAAAATCGATATATTTTTACATTTTTTCTTTCTTTACATGAATTTTGCCGTATTTGTTGTATGTGGCGTTTAATGATGCAATTATTTTTGGGGTTTCTGTTTGGATTTGTTTGGATGTTGGCTTGAACTTGATGTTTGACAATTTTGAACGCCAACGTTGATTTTATGCAACAACAAAAAAACAACAACAACAACAATAATGAAAAAATGTTACGATAACAACAACAATATCAACAATGTGATAAACATAAAACTACTACAACGATTAATATTCTTAAAATAACACAACAACAACAACAACAACAACAAAATCAATCAAAACAACGACAACAACAAACAATTACCAAAATAAAAACTACTACAATGTTAACAAAATTGCCACCGTGATCGTTTTCTTCTATCAATAACAACAACCACAACAAAAATACAATGTTACAACATTGCCAACAACACTGAACTGTACAACAAACCAACACGATGCAAAACATTCAACACAAACGTTAAACGTCAAATGAAAAATCTTAAAAATAACAAATTTTCCAATACCACCACTGCCACCACCCATCCTGTGTTTAAATTTCAAATAACTAAATAAACAACAACAACAACAATATTCAATCTAACAAACAAACCAACTAAAAAATGAAATGTTCTTTTTCTTTACAATAAACATAAACCAAACCAAACCAAACCAAACGACAACCTGCCTCTGTACTGTACTATACTGAACTGAACTGTACAAACAAACACTATTGCTACAACAACATTGAAAATGTAAAAAACAAACATCACACAGACTCTGAGAGGTTAATTGAGGAGGCATCATTTTCTGGCGTTATCCTACCATCACCCGAATGGAAAACATTGGATCACATCGGACGCAATGCTCGCATTACGTATCGTGTCAGAGTTCAGTGTGCAGCTACTTATTACAATACAACGTGTACTACCTTCTGTCGGCCGCGCAACGATCAGTTCGGTCATTATACTTGCGGGCCGCAAGGTGAGAAAATATGCCTGAATGGCTGGATGGGGGACAATTGTGAAATAGCCATTTGTAAACCGGGCTGTGATCCTATCCATGGCTTATGTCAACAACCAGGCGAATGCGAGTGAGTATAAGCACACACAACAACAATAAACAATAATGAGCGTTACACATGCGCACATACCCATACCCACGAGTAGTATGTATGTATAAGTATTTGTTGCAAAATTTAAAATTTTTATTTGTTTTTTACAGCTTTTTATTGCTCTTTACATTTTTTCTTATTATTGCTTAATTACTGTTATAATTACCCTACCATGCTACCAACCGCGTAATGTGTTGAATGAATATTTAGATGGGTGTGTGTGTGTGTGTTTGTGTACGTGGTATGTAGAAATTATGGGTGAAACAAAGTTAGTAGTTTTGCGAAGAAGAAGCCATAAAAAAGGTTAACAAAATGAACAACTTAACACAGGTTAAGTGGAAAAAGTAAACTTTTCAACATTAACTTAACATTCAAACACATAATTGCGCAGATTACGATGAGATTGGTAAATAATGAGTGTTTGTATATTTTAATGCGTCTTTTAGGAGCACACACATACACACACTCTATATTAAGCACGTTTTAAAAAATTTCCATTTTAGGAAAGGGTCTAATCAGATCTTTATCACTTGATGTAAAACAGCTCTGAAGGGTTTCAAAACCATTTCCACTGTGTGTCTATATAGGATACATTTGCTCACATTTTTTTTTTTTTTAGATATTTCGATTAATTTTAAAAACAATATGTGTGGACATGTGGGCGTGTCAGGTATCTGAGTTCTTCCATTTTTGAAACAATTCCCTGTTCCCTGTTTACTTCCACTTCATAAGAAAATTTTTGCAGTTACCAGAAAAATGTTCCTTCCTTGTGGGCGATTGAACGATGTCCCTCTAGTTGTTCTTGAACATTTGTGCTTAAACTTGTGGAATTTTTCAAGATATTTCTCTAAGACCAAATCGGACCCTATTTATACAAGCCTTTATTATAAATGGATTTTTTTCATGGCGAAAATTGGAATTTTTGAATATTTTTTGATAAAATTTTGTTGAAATAGATGAATTGATTTAATAATTGATAATGTTCAATTTGGATCCGATCGGACCATTTTTATAATCACTTTTCACATAACGATATTCTACTTAAATTGTAAGGTCTCGTGCTTACTGTTACAGCTGAACTTATTTTAGCATAATTTGTTGCACTAAGTGCTGTAGGGTATTAAATGGTTTCACAGTGGAATCCCCGATCTATTTTACAACTTTTCTTTTCAAAACGATGTTTCAAGAAATGTCTGTTAGATTAGAAATACTAGTACTGATAGTATTCATAGTTGTTTGGAACTAAGTGATGTATCGTATTAAACGATCGTAGGTTGTAATTACTTTTAACTAAAAAAGAAAAAACTTTGATCCAATTGAAATGAAAAAATCTCTTGTTTTGTGATAACACATAGATCAAATTAGAACATCTGTAAAATATTAACCAACACGAAAATATATTGCTTTGCAAATAAAGAAAAAAAGTCATGCAGGAAAAAGTATAAATTCGCTTTTTTTACTATTACTTAAACCAAAGCTCACTGGACGACTGGTCTTGTATTTATCTACAAATAATGATCAGATCTAAAAATATTAGGCCACTACTCTGTGCTGGCCAATTAATTATAGTTGAACTTCTTAAAGATATGAAAAGTAAAATCGTAATTCTTAGGCTTCGTTACAATTCATGGCTTCATTTTGCTGCTCTCTGTTGTGTATTTGGCCAAAAAAATAAAAAAAATGAGAGCAAAAAATATCAGAAACCATTAAATTTGAACCAAGAGTGGAAAAAACGAAAAAATAATGACAACAACTAAAAATAATAATAATATATTGTAGGAAATAAGGCACAGCACTAAGAAAGGTTTGCGTTGTGCGGCGGTGGTGGCTATAGTGGCTATAGCGGTTACTGGTGTAGAGCTCATAAAGTTTATTTGTCTGGCTGGGATGGCTGGCCACGAAGGCTTTTATTATTTGTGTGTCCGTGAGTCCGTGCGTCCGTCTCTCTGCATAGGTTATGGTCTTCATTTTGTTATGCAGCTAAGGAATGGATGATGGCCATAACGCCCCTTTTTTTGTGCAATACCTAATCCATGATTCCCAGCTTGTATATTTTTTTAAAAGTTTATTTTTTGTTGTTGTTGTTGCTGTTATTGTGTACAAAGCGAAAATCACGTATTCTGTGTTACACTATTTTCAAGTTTCAATCACAAACGTTAGTTCGTGCATAAAACACTAACAACAACAACAATACTTAGGAAAACAACAATTGTTGCAACAATTGAAATGGACCCAATAATACTACAATATTAACAATCACGGCGAGAACAAACTATAAAACATAATGGACTCACTCGTTCACTCACCAACTCACTAGCTCGCTAACTTGCTCCCTCACTCACTCATTCAGTCACTTTAAATGCTGTGAAAATAAAAACTAATAGATTGAAAAAGAATACACAGGAAAAATTTATACGATCGATGAGAGTTTGAAAATAATAGCCTAGCTATCCACACACACACACATACACAAACACACAATATAGCGCACAACTTTGCACAGCAAGCAACCATAAAGCGAAAAAATTGAATTGGTGGGTGCTGATGATGCTTCTGCTCTTTTTCAACGGCGGCAGCAGCAGCAGCAGGAGCGGCGCTTGCCCGCTGAGCTTTAAAATGATAATAACGATGATGATGATGATGGCGCTGATGATGAGGAACTAATACTAGAGTAGCCATAGATACACGCATACACATATAGACCATGTGGATAGCCAACTCAACCAATACCAAAAACCTATAAAGCCGTCAGCTCGCCCAGCCAGTTTAACTTTATAGAGTTACAATTTTTGTGTTGTTTGTTGTTGTTGTTGTTGCAGCTATTATTATTATTATGGTTAGGAAGTCAGAAGCCATAAGATTTCACTATGTTTTGTTTTGAATAGGAATTCCCCCAAGAAAAAAAAAAGCACCAAAAACTAATAGAAGGTTGGCTCCACCCACAAAATTATGTATTCATAGCTATTAGAGTTTAAAAAAACCACCAACAACCGCAACACACTTCTAATACATTTTTACTAAAATAGAGAAAAAAAAAACATTAACAACATAAAATCGAACACAAACAATCACAACGTTTTCGGTTTTTTATTATTTTCTCATTTGAATCCAAATGAAATGTGAAGCAACTTCAGAGTCAGAGGAACTTTGATATTGTTCAAGTTTGTTGTTTTTTTATTTCTTTCTTATGTATAAACATCATCTCTCACAAAAAAAATAGCAGCAACAGCAACAACAACAAACAATAAACTAGTGTCCTTTATGTTGGCAGTTCAACAACAAAGACGTGCCGTTGTTAGATCAATCGATTTATAGCTATTTGCCTATACGTACACGTATTTAGTCCGCGTGTAATACTTTCCAGCCACACTATTCACCACAAAAACATACAGTTCGTCAAACCTTGGAAGAAAATGACTAAGTTTAGTTAGTTAGTTGGTGTAGCTGTGATGGCTTCAGCAGATGCCCCCACACAAATGTTGTTGCCACTGCAAAACCTCCTTGTTTTGATAAACAAAAGCAAAAAATAAAAACAACAACAACAACTAACTAAAGCATAATAAAGTCTACATAGTATCGAGATTATTTGAGGAGAATGAAAATCACAAAAAAAAATTAATTTCATTTCGAACGCATTGCAAAGAACGAATAAGTGCAAAATATATTGGGCGAGTGGTCCATCTTATGGAAAATTATTCTAGACGGTTAATAGTGTATTTTCGCTGTGACAAAACATTTAGGCACAATACTTCGTTTTCCCTCTTGTTATAACCAGAAGTATATTTATTTTTGATCAGTAACAAAATCTGAATCGATTTCGAACACTCACTGATTTCATAATTTCTAAGAAGCATGTTTCACGGGTTTTCTTTGGATGTTTTAACGCTTACTTTGAGCCTTTAGTACCATTGTTCTTAAATTTTGAGAGAATATTTTTTTTTATAACCGTAAAACATGTAGCTCATGGACTTATGAAAAGCTAAAGTGTAGATCAAAGGTGTATTTTGTAAAATTCGTTGTGACCTCATAATATGGGCGGTGTATTAAGTTTGTCATTCCGTTTGCAACACTTAGAAGGAGGCCTACAAATTATATATATTTTGAGTCAGCATCGCTGTAGATATATCTGTCTGTGTTTCCGTCTATTGTTGGTACTCTCACTATAAAGATGTTGAGCTGAAATTTCATACAACCATTGCTGTTTGCTGTGCGCAGAGTTCTATTTAAATTGGGCGCCCGCAATCGACAAAAATCTATTTATATGCCAACAAAACTTATCTGTACACTTAGAAATTTGCGAACAATATTTATAATTATGCCATCTATCGATAAATCAAGATCTGACACGCCCACAGTTCACAAATGTCAATGTATCTTCTAACAAACTTGTCCTGTGAAATTGTAATTTGGGACACGATGCACTTATTTATAATTATCCTACACATCCATGTACCAAGAAGTAGGCGTGGTCATCCACAATTTACTAACAATCTTTATTTGTCGTATAATCCGATGTGTACGTTAATACAGAATACATATAATTGATTTAGGCCAAATTTAATTTTTTACTCATTACACTCACTTAACCTACATAGGAAGAGAATATATTGTAACTCTGTCTGCTAATATATTCTTCGGCAGTTTCATTCCCTTTACTTGGGAATCGTACCAGAAATTTATTTCGCTTGTTCTTCAAAAGTGTTTGATTTTGCCACGTTTGCTTTGAAATCTCCTCCATCTTGGCTATGGTCATTTATTTGTCTGACTGTGTGTTTGTAGTTGTTTTTGTATTTGAGTATTAGATAGATTTCATTTAATTTGGTGTCTTTTTAATTTAACATTTATTTTAATTTCATGATAAAACGAAAAAAAAAATGCTTCATAAAATATGTTTCGTTGTCATAGTTAGACTGAGCTAGAGAAAGAAAAGAGAGATCTTGAGATCGGCTTCTTCAACTACTTTGATTCTTGTGTTGGAAGAAAAGTAACAGTTAATTATTTATTGTGGTCGTTAACTGGGTCTCTCGTGATACATCAATAATTTTCAGTTTTTGCTTTTTCGTTTCTTCTTCTTCTTCATGATGCAATGCCAAGTTTAGTTAAGTTGTAGTTGAATGGAGAATATTAATAGTAGGCCATCTCTGTAATTATTGATTTATGTATTAAAGAAAGATCGAGTGATAATATGGCAAGCTGCGTTTCATGCACCCATTTAAAATGTTCCATCGTTTATAATCATTAATAATAATAATGAATAAAACTGGCGGGTTTAAGCAATTACAACTTAAGCAACAAACCTGGTATATATATGCTTAACTCTAACATGGAGGATGTTGTAGTAAAAATGCAAATGTTTACTACTGTTGTAATTCTTGTACATTAAAAATCAAGTTAATTACGCTGAAATGGTCATTAAAGGTTCAAAGAAAAATGAAATGAAAAGAAAAATGAAAAGTTTGATTTTGTTACGCGCTTTTAAGGCCGGCCATGTACAACGATAATAAAAACATTAAAATTTGCTGTCATCGTAACGATCAGCAATTAATCAAACACATCGATTGCTGCATCCAACTAATCAGCAACGCATACAACAAGTAAGAAAACGAAATTTGTGGCTAGAGCCACATCTTAAATACCCTACACATCTACATACAAATGGTAGGCGTGGCAGGTACATGATAAAATAAGATAAGTGTACGCATTTGAGTGCAAGACGAATTTTACGATTTATAATGTTTTTTTTTTTTTTGTAAATTGCGGGTGTGTCTGTTATCTGATCACGCCCATATTTTCCATATTGATCGATGAGATAATTATAGATACGTATACAAAATTTCAAGTTCATAGCTCAATTTTTGTGGCATATATTTAGGTTTTTGTTGATTGTGGGCGTGTCCATTATACGCCTAATTTTTAAATATCGATGGATGGGATAATTAAAAATCTGTGTAACAAATTTGAACTTAATAGTTAAATTTTTGTAACAGACAAAAGGATTTTTGTCGATCGTGGGCGTGGCTTATGACTGATTTTTCCCATTTTTATTAGCGATCTGAGTGAACTAAAAGTGACAAAATTTCAGTTTAATGTTTAAAATTTATGACCGTGAGAATGCCAACAACAGACGGACTTACGGACTCACCTCAATTTTTGATCCTGATCAAGATTAAAAACCCTGGTAATATTTGTATGGGTCTCTGTAGAAGTCTTTGGATCCTTCTGAATGTTGCAAATTGGAAGACAAACTTAGTAAACCGCCCCTAAGTGAGAAGTGGATAAAAATCATAGAAAATGAAATCAAATTAAATGGCATCGACATGTTTGTATGTGAACATAACACAAGACACAACACACATCCATAAAATATAAGGTTTTTTTATTGTCATCGAGAAATAGGAGATAAACAGTGGTGGTTAGAGGTATTGGTACACAAATGAAATTTGTGCGCCACAAATAAAAATCACAAATATCTGCATAAACTTTACACGGCTTACATCCAATGTTCAAAGTACATCCATATAAAACAACGTTTGAAAATTATCATCCACGTGATAATATATGTGAACGTGACTGTGGAAATACGCGGTGCACAGATGCAGACTCGAATTAAACTTGCGTTGACAAGCACAGGTTTCACATGACATTTTTATGCACATACGAGTACTTACATGCACACACACACTCGCAATACATATGGTGCGTCTTTTTCTAATCATAGGCGTTAGCTAAAGGAGGTCAAAGCAAAACGAAATTGTAAGAAAAACTTACTTAAACACAAACAACATAAAAGCAACTGTGTGTGGCCAGAGTATAACACGATAAACTATAAAATAAAGTCTGCATTTTTTTTTCGTAATTTGGCTTTATAGAGAAAAAGAAAGCAGAACACCTTGCTCAACAATTATTTTTAACGCTCTGCTGTGTAGGAACGTTTTAGGTTTAGATGGATAAACGCGCAATACAAAAACTTTACTCTACTCTGCTCTGCATGTATATGAACATTAATGATTTGCTGAGATCCTGATATTATGCTTCACACACACACATACTTACACACTTGTCTACATATTTACGCGTAAATGTTTACACATTTTCCATTCCATTCCATTTATCTATGGTCTACACAACTTCCTTACCATCCGGATAAATGTAAATGTGTAAGTGTGGTGTGCATGTTTTTGTGAGCCCAACTCGTTCACATAAAACACTAGACACAGCCTACTAAACATAACATGCCACAGATTCGTCTGTCGATAAAAAAATTTGCTGCTTTAATGAAATCATAAATTATACTTGAATTGTAATTGTGTCTGTGTTTGTGTGTGTAAGAGGATGCTTCTTACAGTCTGAAATTTAATGGGTGCGTGTGTTTGTATTATAAAGTAAATGCTTTACATCTCTTCATCTCTCTCTCTCTCTTTCTAATTATCTATATACTGAGGAATGGCTATCTATTCATGGCGATGATGATCACGATGAGAATGTAGAGAAAATCAACAGCAGCAGTATTAGAATCAACAACAGCCAGAATCTTAGCAACAGATGCCTTTTTTGTCTTTATCCCTTTTTTGTTTTTAGAATACTTAACGTAAGACTTTGAAAGCTTGAAGCTTTGCTTGAAATAAGAATATTTTAGTGGCGGCTTCGCATATTATGCCGAAACGAAGTAGAAAAAGTTTTCTATTACAGAGAGACGTCAACAGGCGTTTCAATAACGTTCAGCCTTGTTAAATAACTTCAATTGCTTTAATGCACACAAACACATATATATATGTATATATAAACACCACGAAGAAGAATAGGAGATTATTTTGCTAACTTATAATGCAGAGGCAACCGCATCATTTGTAATTCATTCTATATAGTGCTGCGACTCTCCTTCTCTTCTTCTTACCATATAACCCTTTTCGTTATAACGACGGATGTACTAAGCTTGTCATTCCTTTTCCCAACTCGCAAATGCCGGTTTTAAGCCATATCATAGATGCGTCCGTGTACCCTTGTATCTGTTGGTTGGTATTGAGATGTTCAAGTTCACAAAAATTTACATAAAAGTTTTTTTTTTTTTTTTAATACATAACTCGATGAAAGTGTACTGGGTAAAGTTTCTTCAACAATTTTGGGGAGTGTAAAATAAAAGTTACGCCCAACATTTGAAAAAAAAATATTTTTAGTAAAAGATTCGATTCGTTTAACGATTGCCACGACTTATATTTACGCATAATTGTGAAGGGTATTGTAGACCAGGTGTGAGCTAAATGTTGCTTTTTTACTTGTTATCTAATGTATATATATATATATGTGTGTGTGTGTGTTAGTTTATGATCGTGACTTTTATATTCCACTTGTTATTACCGCGTGTTGTTTTATAGATGAAATCCTATCGAATTCCCACTAACTAGGCTTTACAGCTTCACTGTTGATTGTTGTTAGAGTTTACTGCAACTGTTGTTGTACTCGCATTTGTGTTATGTGCTCATATTATACTTGGTATTAAAGTGATTTACCATTAAACCATTTACTTTATACTTTCTTCATCATCCACCATCAGCGTTTGCCATTTGCTTGAGGGACTTGGGCGAGGTATTTTTCTCTCTCTTTTTCGTTCATACACTTACCCACACTTGTGTGTAGTGTATAATCATAAACTTGTGCATACACACTTGCGCACATAAATTAAATTTGCCATTTCGTTGTTCGTTATAAATTTGTTTTTTAACTTAATAATAGTGTATCGCTCTGTAAGACTTTCTAATTGAATATCGTTTTTATGATTCAAACACAAAATAATTGAAACACAAGTTGCACACGTTTCATTGCAACATTACATGACGTAAAAGAAAAATCTGTTATGTATAGAAAAAGAAAAGAAAAAACATTTAAAAAATTTATTGGATTTTGCAGCAGCGTTTATTTGCTCTTGGAGAGTTCTTGGCCAGGTCCCTGTTTGTAATTTATTTATATAGAAGAAAAACATATTAAAACTTAATTGTATTTTTAATGCAAGTTGTCAAAAGGTTCGCAGTTTTATATTTGTTGAAGAGAAAGAGAAAGAATTTCCATTTACATGAAAACTGTGCAGGAGGAGTGAATGTAGTGATTATAGCAATGGACCGACAGACAAAATATCGATTTATAAGAAGCTGTTCTTGATGATTTATCATTAAATGAGTTTTTGTTGCAATACTTACACCAACAAACCTATACTAACTAAGGCAGCTATTCAACAAACCAGCTAACTACACAATCCGCCCCTCTAACTAACTAAGCACCAACCCACTCTAACTAACCAACTCACTATGTTAACTAACTAACTGCTGGGAGATCGTTTCACTACAATTACTATAAAAGTTTATTAAAATGAATTATGATTAACATGAAACCAATACCTATGTTCATGATGATGTTATAGTGTATGTGTCAGACTTTTAATTCGTTACAATCATTATCATCATAATCCTCTTTCTTAGCATTACTGCAATATTATTACACTAATGCAGGAACTGTTGGTAGATCTATGTAATATATTCTGTACGTACGTGTATGTTTTGGGCGCATTCCATTTAGAAAAAGGTTAATCTACAGTTATGTTATTAATGCAATCGATTAATTTAGATTTTCAAAGATTTACAACTGACGGTGGCAGTAGGGTGTAGAGTCAAAGGTGAAATGGGGTCATTTGCTATTTTAATTAAAATCGCTTTTCTTCTTTCAACCAAAAACGAAGTGCAGTTGATAGAAAATCAATAAAGTTTTGCAATGAAATTTTGTATTGTTTATCAAAAATTTCTCAAACATTTTTTACACCCTGCACCACTTACTTACCTACCTTTCATTATACTGATCTATTCAGAATCAAAATCAATCAAATTTAATTTTATGTGTCGTCCCTTAAGTTTGCAGCTCTATGTTAATGAACTCTTCATAGTGTGAGACACGGGTTCAAATGTGACCATTTGGAGCAGTAGAAGTGAAAAAGCTGCTTTTGTGGACTCGTACCTTACCGATTGTAATGAATATTATCGCGAAAGTCGGGTTTGTTTCGACAATTGATAAAAATTTCAAATTTATAAAACAGGGATCCCAGAGTTGTTCACCCCAACTAGCATAGTTTTAAATAAATCACTTTAGCTTTCTTAACCTGCAATATCCAGAACATATGTTCATATTGCACCCTGTACCGCAAGTTGTGTAACATTAAAAAAAGCCCACCACACAAACTAAGTTCTATACGTTGAGACGTGTACAAGATATTCCATAAATGATACGAAAACAACAAGTTAGTGGCTGGGTATTATTATGACAGACATTACAGCAATATTTCTATTACACTCATTATCATTTCAGGCACAAATTGCTATTATTAATAATTTAAAATTTGTGTTCTCAAATAAAAGAATAAAAAACAAAAAAAAAACAAAAAAATAGAGACAAAATGAAAACAAGCCAGCTTCTCGGATTATAACCGGGGTACATAATCTATAACTTCTTCCACTACATCTCAGCCTTCTACTTTTTTTCTAGCTGTTTGACCCAAATCAACGGCAATTTTCCCGCGATACTAAACAATAAAGATGTGTTTGGAACAAAAAAAAGATCACAAAATAAAGTGTACGGTATTTGAAAACTGTATAATTTTTGTTTTTGCTTTTTGTAAAAAAATATTCTCTCAAAACTTATTTTTTTATATGATTCTTATGTTTATATATGTATATTATATAATACGGGTGGGTATGGGTATATTTATTACATAGGGTGCTGGTTTCTCAAACATGATTTGGTAATTAAACTGTCCAACGCTAAAATTGTTTTCACTGGCAAAAACTATCTTAAGCGAAGTGTTAGACAAGACAACAGACAACAACAAACAACAAACAACAGCATTACTGCATTACTTATGATAAGTCTATGATGATGGTGTTTATCTTTTGGCACCTTGGCTGTGATAAACTTTATGTCCAAGGCTGTGTGTTTTTGGTACTTGTGGTTTCCGAAGCACTTCTGCGTCTCCGTAACTTTAATTTCAAAATCTAAGTAAGATACAGACAGACAGACAGAATGTTTGAAAAGCTTATCATCGCAACAATTCGGAATTGAGCTCAACTTTAGCATAGACTTTGATGGTTAGCTCAGTGTTACTGGAGGCTCAATATTTCCTATTAAAAAATAAACAAAATTAGTTTATTTGAAATAATTTTTATATATAAACGTACTGAAAATAGGCCAACTGGTACAAAAGCCATGCCCACATTTACTTAAAAGACGGCGTAATTGTATACATGCCACGCCTACCTACTTAAGTATGAATATGGATAGTTTTCAGATCTCATCCAAGACAAATATATCCCTTCTACCTAAGGGAATAGAACTTAAAAATACTTACCTCTCATTTGTGCCCAACTATCACTTCGCTAAAGTAAATACATTTTATGTAGAATTAAACAGACATTGTTGTTGTTGTTGATGATAACCATGATGTTGATGTTGATGGTGATGGTGATGGTGCTGATGTCGACGCTAAAGATATTTTGGTTGTGACTAAAATTCTCCCGGCATGAAGTTCATCGCAAAGTTCAGCTCTAATTCACCTAGCAACAGCCAACGAACACCGATAACATGATTTATTAAGATCATGTCGCCGGTTTTTTTGTTGTTGTGTTTTTTATTAAATGAACTCTTTTTAGCTGGCTGTTCATAAAGTCGGAATTGTCTCAAATTTTTATTAACATTTATTTTAAGCGTTATTTGTTGAGATTCTTTAAAACTGCTGTGACGGTGGCCTGGATTATTGAATTTTTCAGGTTACCTTCTAAATTTCGGAAATTTACCGTTTTTGCGTTGTTACAGTTTTTGGAATAAATGGGAAAGAAGTAAAAATCATCCTCAAACTTGTCACAAATCAATCTTATATTAAAAAATTGAATTATTGTGTCAAGTGTTGTGAGAAAATATCAAGAATTGTAATTTTTTTGATGGTGTCCTAAGAGGTGTTTTTCACTACAACACATAATTTGAACTGTTGTACCAAAACGAAACGTAGAGAATACATTTCAAGTCGTTGTACCGCTAACTTCCGTATAATTTGTACTAATACAGGATTTTACATGTGTGACTCATATCGAGCCCAAATAAGACCCTTTTCTCTAAAGCGGTTGCAAAAGTTGGTGGAGAGCATTCTTTAATTTAATAATATGCCAATGTGACAATGTGACAAAGTGACAAAATGACTAAAATTTTCCCCTTCGTATGATTTAAAAATCTTTTTACATGAATTGCTGCCTAAAATACTGAAATTATCTGCAAAGCCTAAGTTGGTCTCATTTTTGTTGTAATCGTTTTTTATGTAGTGTTTTTGTTGTTATTGCTATTTTTCTTTAAATTTTATTGTTCTGAGAAATTGTTATTAATTGAGTTGTAGTTGTGTGCTGCGATTGTGCTATCAGCCATCAATGAACCCGCAAAATCGTGGCATTGTACCAAAACTGCACACGGACACATACACACACATATATACTTACAGTTTAACAAATACTGTAATGCTGTGAATCGGTGTATGTGTATATGTGTGTGTGTGTGTATGCTGAACTACATGTTGGTAACAATGTATTGTGTTTGCAATTTTCCACTTTAACGACAACATAGCAATAACCAACAAACCCAGGTGGACTTAGTTGAACTTTCTAGTATAAATGTGTGTGTGTGTATATATATATTTTATCTGCAACAATAAAATGTGCAAATATTTTAGATGCACTTTGCTAAACTTAAAGCCTAAGTGTGAAATCTCTAATTAGATGCTTCATCAACATTCGCGTCAACACCATCATTAATGGGTCTCTGGTTATATTGCCAATAACAATAACAACAAACAACACACTGTCAACCATTATGTTCATATCTCATCTGCATTGTTGGAAATCTCTTTGCAGTGCAGTGTAAATATTTGAAACATATAAATGTGTGTGTGCGCGTATATATATAGGTATCACGTGTGAATTTGATTATGTACGAATGCAGGCATGTGTGCTGGTGAGAAACGAATATTAACAAAACGTGATGTTTCATTTATTTACATACAATGTGTTGCAGTTTGAGTTGATTTCATTTTAGGGCTTATTTTTATAACATTCACTCAGTGATGGGGGTATACTAGGTTTGCTATTCCGTTTGCAACAGCTAGAAGGTGACTTCAGAGACCCTACAAAGTATATATCTTATAGATCAGCAACAAAAACTGAATCGATCTAGGTATGGCCGTCAGTAAATTTTACGAGTCCATCTGTTCACACTTTTGCTTTCGTATTCATATTGAAATATTAAGCTGAAATTTTGTGCAAAAACTTCTAGGTAGTATCTTCACGTAGATCGTTATTTCAAATGAGCAATACTAGTTAGGAGCCACGCCCACAATCGACAAAAATTTCTTTATTCCCCCAAAAAATTGAGTTATTAACTTGAAATTATCTATAATTATCTTTTTTATCGATGTGTTAAAAAAAGGGCGTGGTCGGATAACAGAAAAAAACTGTACTCCACGTAAAACACACCTTGCAAGCCAATGCTTAAAACATACACTATTAGAGGGCGCAATCATATACCTGCCACGCCCACTATTGTGGATGTGGAAAGTATTTAGGATTTAACCTAAGCCAAGCTTAGTTTTTCCCTTGTGTTCTGCCTTTTGTGTTTTTGGATAGTCTTTTACTAATTGTTACAAAAAGTTAGCAAGTATTTGCTAAAATATTGAAATAAATAAAATAAAATAAAATAAAATCTTCTGTGCGTGTGTGTGTATACTTTATACATATATGAAACGAAAAAAAAAATTCAAAATATTTAAAAAAGTTTCATAGTATATGTTTGCATTTGACTCTTTATACAATTTTGTACTTAAGTTAAAAAGTTGACAAGTTTGACGAGTGTATAAATATTTTGAAAAATTTCTCTTACCTCACATAGCAATATAGTCAATATTTGTTATTGTTTTCTAAGACAAAAGCTAACGCAAATGCTTTTTCTATTAGAGCTTCACGGTTACTTAGCATACCTTTTATGTTACGTTTGTTTGGCTGATTAGCAAAGTGTTAATCAGCAGAGTCGACATAGTTTTTGTTAAAATTATGAAAAATAAGTTACATGCAATTGTTATATGAAATATTTATATAAACACGTGTATACTTATTATGTGAAGGGTCAGTTTACTTTGGGTGGTCCTTCCTCTACTACCACATAGACCAATAAGTACTAAGTTTTATTAAATAATTATTGGTTTAATTAAAACCACTTGAGGATTTAAAATAGATATCCCCAGTCAGGTACTTATGCTCTTATATGATAAAATGTTTGATTTAGCCAAGATTTGTAATAAGAAGTTTATTTATTATTTTCCATTCTTGTTGGTATGTTTATGTACTTCTAAATAATCTGAATTTCGTTTCATTTTGCTCTACATGTACACTCGTGTATACAATATGTGCGCATGACTTTTCTGTGCGGTCCTTAAAAGGGAAAAAAGCTTAACTGTTGTCGCCATCACTGACAATTGTAACACATAACGTTTTTGTTGTTGTTCAGAATTCAAGCTAACACAATAAAAGGCCAACAAGCAACAAGACATAGTACCTCAACAAGAACTTTTCGTATTTTAACGCGATAATTCAGACCTGATAGCGTGATCACTAAAGAAAATGCCCCGCCTTCTCCTCTTCCCCGCCAAAAGAATAAGAAAACGCAGCCGCCCTCTAAGATGATTCGCGTATGGCGTACATTCAATTAAGCTTTTCAACACGATTATACACACACTTTACAGCAACAACAATGAAAGCAAAAATAATACGAATAAAAGCTGTTGTTATCATTGTTGTTGTTGTTGTTGTTGTTGTTTTTCTTCTGTTGTTGTTCTATTTCTTTGTTCTATTTCTTTGTTGTTATAGTTAAGATGACTGCAAACATTGTTGGTTTGTGCTGAAGGTTTTATGTAAATAAAATACCAAAACAAGAACAAGCAAAACGGCAACAACAACAACAACAATTGTATACGGATAAGAAAAAAAATAGTACTCATGTCCAGTAACGTTATAAGCATTTCAATATAGTTAAGAGGATATTGTTGTTGTTGTTGTTATTATTATTATTATTATTAGTCTTGTTCTAGCTTTACATACATCGTGCTTCAGGCGATTTTAAAATTTCTCTAACAGTTCTCCAAATTGCTAACAAATAAAAACAACAACAACAATAATAACATTAAAAAAAAAAACTCCCCGAACATATAAAATGTAACGTATTTGCTGTTTGTTGCTTAAGTAATTTGATTAAAACCTTAAAAAAGAAGAATATAGCAACAACAGCAACAACAAATATATAAGTTAAGTTGAAGCATCACGAATGCTTTCAAGTCGTTGATTGTGTCGAATAAATATATATAAACACTCTATTGCCAAATGGAAAAGTGCCGTCTGTTTTATTTAGAGAGCAAGCAGCACCACCATCAGAATGTATGCTCATTCGGCTGACTATTCGACGTAGACATTTGTTAGCATGTTCTTTAGTTTTTTTTTGTTTTTTTTTATTTGGTTTTGTTTCTGTTCTGATGTTGCTTACATTGAAAGTGACTTGAATGGTTTCCTTGTAGGTCCCATTGTATACGCTTAAGTAGGAGTGGTTAATGCTTATTCTGTTGTGTTGTTGTTGTTATCAATATTGTAGTTGTTAGACAAAGGGCGGTTAGCTATAATTAACGTAACGTGTTCCTTTATTGGAGCCCATGAGCTGCATATGTTGCACTTCGGGTTGTGAATAAATGAGAAAAGTTTTGTAAAAATTGGAATCTTTTATATATATAGGATCTGATACGGTGTGAATTTTAAATTTTATATTAAATAAATCTACTTTTGCAGTACAACTTAAATACGCACTTATACTCTTACAAAGTCTTTCATCAGTAATGATGCTACCATACCATCTGCATATGCAACCTTCTAATAATGTTTCCTTTACTATCGAAGAACGCTGCACATTGAACTTTGAACGATAATCATTGCTTCGCGTTGAAAAGCTATAAGCCAAAAATCGAATGTCACATGATTTGCTCTTTGAGGAATAACAACAAATAAGCGAATAGTTGAAAGCATTAAATTCAGGTGACTAATGAGCAACTAACGAAATGACAAATTTTCGCGCCCTTATAATCATGTGTGCTATTTGAAAATAGTCATGTTTTCGGCGACACCATCAAAACCTCACCAAAAAAAAAAAAAACTATTGAGACACGTTTTATAACTTTTTGTTATTTTCCATTTTGAAGCAACTATTTGTTTATACATACAATACAATAACAAAAAACAAAAAAAAAAAAACTTTGGAAAACTAGAAAAACTTTGTAGTGATTGCAGTCAACTCGTTAAGAATCTTGTTTAACTGTTTTTCTTTATGCAAATTGAGTTTTTCTAAGGTTTTCTTCGTTTTTTTTTTCCCCAATTCTAGACACAGTTCTCGTAATTTTAAAAATATGTTACTCTTGTTAAACATTTCGGTTTGTTTTGTGTACATCTGTACAAACTTCTGTATTTCGTTTGATTTAAATTATTTGTTGGTAGCAACACATGACACTCATTAATGTGGTCGCTGTAACAAGTTTGAGTTTCCAAATTGGAATATATTCTCATAGTTAGTTGGGGGCATTTTTACAAATGTTTCTTCTTGTTTAAACGTTGTCTCATCATTAATTAAAAACTTCTGCATTAATTTTATAAGGTTTTCAAGTTTTCTCTTTGGGTCAAAACATATCCTTGTAACAAATTTCATTGGAATTAATCTCAAATAAGTGGAAAACCAAAATGTCTTGCAGTATTGCAGTATTGTATTGGTCCACACAAACTGTGACCTTTGAAGTTGGTAACCCACGTGAAGCAATCATCATCATCGTGCAGCTAGCCAGAAGTGCGATTGAAAAAGACCGCTTTTGCGCAAGTTCCTCCGAATAAACTCCCGCTCCTGTGCTCAAGTCCATATTGGAATCGTCCGTGAAGAATATTACGTCATAGGCGCCCACAGTGCCAGACTTTCAGTTTTATCTGGATGGCATTATCACTTCAAAAATGTTGTCGAAATTGTAACTCTCTACGACTACATTTAGTCACTTTCTTCAT
The DNA here is from genome assembly GCA_949710015.1 of Crataerina pallida. Lineage (NCBI taxonomy): Eukaryota > Metazoa > Arthropoda > Insecta > Diptera > Hippoboscidae > Crataerina > Crataerina pallida. The sequence goes on along the minus strand of OX453290.1, from coordinate 1,724,122 downwards.
GAACTGTGTCGTCTCCGAACTATTATAAAATCAAGGTATGCCTAGTGCAGTACTGAATGACTCAAGGTATGCCCAGTGAAAATACTGGGTTACTCTATCAGTATGCGAATCCCCTTGGTGGTAGTGTTCTTGATAAAGGGGCCTACAGGCATCAAGGGTTTAGTTCAACTCAAAATTTCATGTTGATCAAGAATATTTATTCTTTGCAGAGTATCTGAGGCCTCCTTCTGGATGGTGCAAACAGAACACCAAACTTAGTATTTCCCCTTTAACCATGGGGGATGTAAACCTTACAAGTAATTTTACATGACAGACAACAGAGGGACGGACACGGTTGAATTGACTTGGAAAGTGATGATCGGTTTAATGAAAGCCGATTAGAAATTACAAACGTTCGCACACATTTAATATACCCTTTACCCCAAGTGGGGTAGAGCATAATAATTGAATTGTTTGAAAGAGAAAAGGGTTTGACATCTTTCATCTACAACTTTTAATTCGTTTCTTTTTTTTCTGTTTTTTTCCTTTTAATAAATGTCCTATAAAATGACCGCATAAAGTAAACGTATCAACCACTAAATTAATGATATCGTAAGCCAACTGTTGAAAATATTTAATCAGATCGTTTAAAGCCAATTAAGTTAACTTAATGTATGCTTGAGCGATTTTAATAAGAAACAATAAGAATGCAGCATAAACCAAAAAACAACAAAAAAACAACAAAACACAAAAATAAACCCTTCACAATACGACACGAAACATAACAGAAAATAACAAATTTTTCTTACATATCGCTCTCAGAAAAATTGAAGAAACACAGCAGGTATAAATCCTGTAAAAGGAAAATAAAACAAACAAACAAAAAAACAGTCATGGTTAATAAATCTACAGATACCGTATGCATGGCCTCCAATATTGTTGATGTGCCTGGCGATTCAATGGTCATTTATAATGCATAAAAATACCGCGCGATGCCAAACAGTAGATAAATAACTTATTTTTGGAGGCTAAACTTAACTTAACTGGTGCTTACGTAAAAGCAGAAAAAAACATATCAACACTCTTGAAAAACGAAGAAAAAACAAACAAACAAATGTTAAGTAAACGTTTCATCAGTGTGATATGCGTCAATGCATACGTACGTACAAAACGTTTCAGCAACTTTGTTTACGTAAAAATTAACCTCAACACTGAAGATTTTTCTAATTTAAAATTATTTAAAAAAAAAAAAAAAGACAAAAACAGAAAAAAGTTTATATGGTTTTAAGAAAACCATTGCGTGTCTGGAAACGTACTACGTGCATATCTATTGTGCAGCAGTACAGATCAAAGTTTCTGTACCTTAATGAAAAGAAATTTGAATGCTTCTATAAACACATTTTGTAACCAAGCCCTCGAGCATTGCTTAAGCTGGGCGAAATGCTTTTTCCATTAATAGATTGTATCTTGCTTTAGTGGCTGCAAAATAACGTGTAAATGCGTAATTGTAATGCATCTTGTAGAGTATTTATATAAGTACTGGTACGCAATCTGTAACCATCAGTTAACTGGCTTGTTTTAATTTCATTTTACGTAAAGATTAATTAATTTTTTACTTCATTTAACAAAATGTAACCTTTTACCGAGATCAGCAATTCCATCACATCTGCGATAACGCGGGCACGCAGGCTTGGAAGGCTTCCAATGGTCAGTTGAGTTAAGTTGATGATGGTGAATACATTAAAGTGTGTACAAACTTGAACCGTGTAGCATTAACACAGCAGGACGTGGCACGCATGGCTAGATGGTTGATTGGCTGACTTTAACAGTCCCACCAACATTGTATGGTAAACAACAGTAAAGAAATGTCAAAATGGATTAAAGCCAAATCGGAAATACTCCCTGTATATGTTTATAAGCAATATGAGGGCGCGTCAGGTTTATGAAAAAGTCAGTTGCGTCAAGTTTTGCATCAAATGCGATTATAAACCCTGCCCGTTTTTATATTATATGAGAAATTTTTAAGTGCCTCTAATTGGAACCGTATTATAAAGTTTCTTTTCATAAGAATATTTGGAATAAGTTTTAATAAAACAGCGGACGTACAGACAGACCCATCTAAACCAATGTCAAACAGATCAAAGATATACAATGTATACTTTGTAGCTTCTCTAAAGTTTCATCAGAGTTAATCAATGACCAATAGATTGTAAACGTACCTCCACAAACTGTGCGCACCACCACCACCATCACCTTCTTCATCATCACCATCACCATCGAACAACAAAGAAACTTCTTAAGAAATAAGTTTTAATCGATTTTTCATAACCGAAGGAATTTTATGATTTCTATAAATTTATGATTTACTCTCGTCTCCCTTAAAAGAAAGAAACAAACTGAGGCATTGCCATGTGCGTATCCACCATAAACATATTTTGTATGATAAAAATTCATTATTAAGAATTCATAAATGTTCTTTACTCATTGTTGTTGTTGTTGTTGTTGTTATTTTACAGCTGTCGACAGGGCTGGCAGGGGCCTTTATGTAATGAATGCAAAGTGTATCCCGGCTGTAAGCATGGCTCATGCGATGGCACAGCTTGGACTTGTCGATGTGATACCAACTGGGGTGGCATTCTATGCGATCAAGGTAAAGTAAGGAATTCTATTATATGAGGAAAAAACCAACTCTTTGTAATTATTTATACGATTTTTTTTTACAAAATTTTGCCCGAAAATAACTACACATACGCACATTAACGCACACGCACATTTCATAAATGTTATGTTAGGCATATCATCACTCTTTTCCAACTTTTTTTTTCATCCTTTTTTAATAAGATTACAATAAATTTACATACTTTGCTACATGTTTAATATGCATGTGTTTTCTTTTTTTCATCTTTTTGTTGTTTCTTTACTTTTTTGATTCAGATTTAAATTACTGTGGCACCCATGAGCCCTGCAAACATGGCGGCACTTGTCAGAATACTGCACCTGATAAATTTCACTGCACTTGCGCTGAAGGTTTATCCGGTGAACGTTGCGAAATTGTAGAACATCCATGCGCCACACAGCCGTGCAAAAACAGTGGATCTTGTACAGTGAAGGTATGTAGAGAGATGAGATGGGAGACATGCACCTTACAATACACATGTTTAAAGATAAGTGTTAGTGTCCATGTGTACGTTTTTTTTTATATATTTGTTTGTATTTTTAAAAGAAAATCACATCATCATGTTTGTACGCATCATGCATGCAAGCATTCTTACATATATTCAGACACATTGTTACATATATTGCATGTATATGTATGTGTGTACTTCATGTATGTACTTTATATGTAACACTGTCATGCTTGTGCATGTTTGCACGAGTAAATATTGTAAATATTACGTTTTTATTATGTATTGAGGCAAGTGGGCATGTGGGCATGTGTGGAGCAGAGTGCAGTATTTACGTACATGAGAAATAGTTTTCATAAAATTAACCATATCGCGAAAAGTTCATTTGGTGAACGTGTTCGGCTCGATTATAGATTGGCTGTGAAATTTTTCTTCTTCTTTTTCCCACTTTATGCTGAGAACTCCAAAACAGTTTTTATTGGTATGCTGGCGAAATGTATCAGCGTGAAAATTAACAGCTCTATATATGCTATCTGGCTGTGAAAAGAGTGACGACTAAACGCCCATCATTCATACAGCTAGAAGAAGAACTACAGATTGTATATCATTGGCTTGGTTATGAATGCATTAGCGCGTTTAATGTTAAACAAGTCCATTCAGACTGTAGACCAATGTAAAGAGAACGTTTAGCTTCTTTCTATACATCGTTCGTCCGTTTGTCCAACCACTTTCATTGCACTTTAACCACAAACATTCCATAAATATTGAATATGAATATTGTTATGGGACAAGACTTTAGATACGCAATAACGTTCTCTCACTGATCCAGTATGAATAATAATTGTTATCGTTATTATTACTTATTATTATTATGGCAGCTATTTATGTTACACATTCACATCAGGTAGAAAGTACAAATCTTCATTATAGTGCTTTAATATTAATTTAATACCTCCATATATAATGCACCATCACCTGCAAGGAGAGAAAGAGAGAACATCACACTTGTGCTGGCTCGTTTGCCTCTTCAATCAGTTTCATTCCATTTCAAAACTGTGGCAGTTATCAGACTTGTAAGTTGTATTCGGGCCCAGATGCATCATATGTGTTGTATGTAATTATGCGCATGCATTACGTAGAATATGAGTGAATGATTCCACGCTGTTTATTACCATTTATTTTTAAAGCCCAATATTAACATCTTGTGCACATGATACGTGCGTTCCAAACTGTGTATAATATGTAGGTAGTGCAACGTAACGTATGTGCTCGTAATGCATGAATAAAAATCTTATTTATATGTTTGTATATATGTGAGCCTTAATATGTGTTCACATGATTACGATTACCACGATGACGACGATATCAGCGACAGCGATGTCGATGATGATGATGGTGATGGTTTTTTGCTTTTTTGTCTTTTTCATACATAACGTTCTGTGATGTTGTTGTTGGTATATTTTAGGAATCAACATTAACGAAAATAACAACAATGCCGCCATATCGTGCCATGCGCGGCATGAGTTCGGCCATGGGGAAACCAGTTAGTGGACACAATTTATCGTTGACTCTGCAAGGATTAGCAAAAAATCACATTGCAACAAATACGAACAGATCAAGCAGCCGCAGCAGCGGCGGCAGCAGCAGCATTAGTCTCGCTAACACCAACCCAAGTAGAGGTAGCGTCTTACAAAACTACCACAAGAAAATGCCGCCAGTTGCGGAATTCACTTGCGCCTGTGCGCCTGGTTGGACAGGTTCAACATGTGAGATAAGTAAGTAAATACATTTAATTGTATGCGCGTAAATAATTCATATTTTTTGGTTTTTTTTTTTTTTGTAAATTTGAATTTTTGTGCCTTTTTCACATTTTTATACCCTCCATCTTACATTACGTTTATTATTCCATTTGCAACACCCAAGAGGAAGGCAACAGAGATATTCTTTGACACACAATTCGAGATAGAATCCACTTTCAAATGACCACATAGTTGACGCATGCCACACACAAATTTTACACATTTATGTAAAAGTTATTTAATATTTTATCCTAAGGGGCAAACATAGTTTTTTGCTTATTCGTTTTAAACCGTGACACAAATTGGTTCCTATTTGCCATTTAAGAACAACTAAGTGACATTGACTAGAGGAAAACGGCGACTGTGCATTGAGTTATGTCGAACGCCAGGTCTAACAATTATTTCAAATGTTGATGCTAGTAACTGCCACATGATTTATATTTTCCTTGTTGAATTTTTAAACCACACGTTACTTAATCATAATAATCGACCAATTTTTTCTTACATATACACTCTTCACCTGCAGTGAAGTGCAAGTGGTTAGTGCACGTATAACAACAAAAGTTTTCTCATTGAATTCATATAATTGAAGAACTGCAATGAAGCACATTCCACTTGAACGAAAATATTTCAAATTGTTTTCTCAAATGTTGTGTGTACGGTTAGTATTATGAAATATTGAATGACAACTCACATACGCATGCACACGAAACATGGACGCATTTCAATTTATGTGCATTTATTAATTTTCGTGTGTTGGTTTTTTTTTTTTTTTTTGTAGCCATTCGATAATTATGTAAAAATGTCAGCAATTTTCGTTCATCTGATATCTGGTTTATATGCACATTTAATAAATTTAACTTCAATTTTTCACTGCACATATTGCATTTTTTATGGCCAAAGCAGAAAAATATGTTTCCACATAAAAATACGAAACGTATGAAAGCTTGCATTGGTCTGAAACTATTTCAATTTGTAAATAGTTTAGTTAGTAAAGTATTTGTTTTCATTACACACCATACAACCATTTACCTGTTCGACATATTGGTGGTTGAAATTTGATATTAAAAATAATCAATTGGACTTGGAAAATGCTGGCACAATATAAATTCGTTCAACACACATTCGGGTTATATCGTATTTCTAATATAAAAGATGACTATGAACGTAACTTATATGTAACCAAAAAATTTGAAATTTGTATTTAGGTGTGTCCGTCTGTCCATACATGGGAGTTCAACGCACATTCCAGAGTTTAGCAAAACTTAGTATACAAATATTTAAGCTTTAATCAAAACCTCATAACATCGTGTATCAATATAAATTTTTATAGGATTGTAATTTTTAAAATTCTTTAATAAAAATTTGTGAAAAATAACTCTTTAGTATAGTTTTTGTCTAGTCGTAATTTTTGGCAAAATGTTTTTTTTCCAAAAAGTTCGCTTTACATAGAAAAGTTTATAAAAGTTTCATTTTTTAAAAAAATGTTTAATGATAATCTCAGTAGAGCTTTAAAGAAGTGACTTTTATATGAGAGAAACTAAATTGAATTTGTATTAAGAAGTAGGGTGTGGGGTATTAAATAACGAATTTTAAAGACTATAATATTTTCACTTGTTTATATTAATTTATTGGTGTAGAATAAGTTGTTTTTTTTATTGCAAGTGGAGGAGAATAGCTTAAAATTTAACGAAAGACTCAAGACACAAACTTGCTTATTATATCTCGCATAACTTGTAGCAAAGAATAGATTAAGTGTGAGCGAATGTTTGTAACTACCAATTATATCCATCGATTCAGTATCACTTTCTGACAAAATTTCATCTTGTCCATGCGTCCGTCCCTGTAACATTTGTAAGCAGTAAAATTGATTGCAGTTTTTGAAATATTTTGATTAAATTTGATACAATGACATGTACTGGCCTAAATTGGATTTTTTAACCTCACACACATAACACCCTACTATATAGTAAAAATTTATAATTTCTTAATATTTCTTAAAAAATTTTGGTTGAGAGTACTTTATTAACTTAATACAAAGTTTGAACCCGTTCGGACTATTTTCAAAACTGCTTTTCATTTAACGCTTTTTCATAAAATCACTTTTATATGACAATACCTTGCGTTTACGGAACTAAGTGGCGTAGTGTATTAAATAGTAGTCTATAACATTTTCACTTGTGCACATTATCTAGAGCTTGCTTGCTATTAATTAATTGTTCATACGTGTTTGTTATTATTTATTTCTATGTTTTTAAAACCCTAACATAAAATTTGTATGAAAAACATAAAACGAGAACAGCTTGTGAGTTGTGTCTGTATAGATGGATTATTAAAAAAAAAAAAAAAATAAATAAATAAACTATTAACAATTTTTTCACATATTTCATACATGAATAACTACAATAACTTATACGTAGGTGTTCACTTGTTACCTCATTCGTTGCTATTCTCACATATTTTGTCACACGCAGCGGTTATGTCATATTTTTTCATGTCCCGTAATTATTAATTAAATAATTGTTTAGAAAAAGCGAAACGGTTAAACGGAATTGTTAATTTCCCGAGTTATAATAACATATTAAAACAACATTAAATTTATATGGACGCAATCTTTTAATAGAGCAGAAACGCAGTTGCTAAGATTCGTGATTGGTGGGAGTAGCATAACTTCTTTGTACCATTCACATCAATTTCAAAATGATTACGAATATATTATTATACAGATTAATTTCATGTTGCATTAACAAATTATCTGTGATTCCTGTTGAACAATTTTCCAAACCACACTACACACGTACATAATTGTCCTTTTTATTAATCCATATGAAATATTTCTTTATACAAATACCTTCCAGATATCTTTATACATATATATATATATATATATATGTACACACTAAATATAAAATTGCATAAAATTGAAGTTATCAGTCATCGATACTACATAGAAATAATAAGAAAACTACCATTGAACCAGCAGCAGCAGCAATTGCAAAAATCCCATAAAAAAAAATGTATCATTGCACATAACAGGAATCGCACCAATACAAAAAAATCATCATGCTCTTCTGATATATGTTATGTGTGCATGCAGAGGCAAGCACTATAATTTACGAAATACAATAACGAACGAACCGTGAAAATGAAAACTCGATTCCTGAAGTGCTGGCTAACAAAAAATTTATGCAAAAAAAATAAAAAAAGAAAAAGAAAATAGCTACAACAATAACAATCCACTACATGTGTGTTTGATGTAAAACAATATATATGTAAAGTTAGTGGTAGTGGTAGTGGTAGTGGTACAGATGTTAGCAATGTAGTGATAACAAATTGTAGAGCAAAACGAATCTCGCATAATTATCTAAAACAAAAACAACAACAATAACAACAATAATATTAGTAATAACAATAACTTTATACAATACAATAAGAATTGCATTCACCAGCAAGAAAAAATTACGGGTCGTTGCAATGGTATTGATGTTGCCTCTCTTTATATATATAATACATACACTAATACATAAAGGTGTCAAATCAAAGTGTGTGTATATGACTGTGAAAGACTTTTTCTTTAATCTCTTGTGAGCCGAATCAAAGCAAACGTACTCATACGTCCTACATGTTATAAATGTTTATGTGTGTTCATAAAACAACGGTATTTTTTATAATATTAATAATCATCATAGCGATAACGCAGCAATCACAATTAGTTTTACAATATTTGGCAGTACGTCAAATGCGGCCAAACTTATGTGCCGCTTAATAACAAGGAACTCTCTTCCATCTTCTATAATATTGTATACAATGTATAAAAACGAAAGAGAAAAAAAAGGAGAGAATTATACCAATAGGATAAAGACAATATTTGCAGCCCATTATTTTCTGAATTTTCTCAATTTTGAAGACCCTTGTTTCGTTTCATAAATACCGACCCTGTATAGCCTTGAGCTGACATGACAGTTATATAAATTCATTGTAAAATAGAATGATTTTGTGAGACATTTCACCCATGTCCGTCAGTCCATATAAACTTCTACTTTATGTGCTGGTTATAGTTTTTGAGATGTTTTAATTGGAAATAAATTTCCTGAATTTAGATCGAATAGGGCCATTTTTCAAATCCCTTCCCATCCTCAATTGTATTTGATACCAAATGATGTAGGGTGTGTAATGATCGTATTCGATTGTCTTTAGCATTTTCATTTGTTTTATTCTTACATTGTTTCTGCTACCATTACAGTGCTATACTTAATGGTTCTCATGTTACCTTTTCATTAAATTTTTTCCTTTTAATAAAGTAAAAAAGAAAAATGCAATTTATTTATGGTCGAGGCGAGTGTTGTTAACACATAACAGCTAAATGTGTTGCATGTGTAGTCTGATCTATTCATTATAGTTGTATTAAGGCCGATAAAATTCGTACACTTAACCTACATTCGCTGCTGACATGAGTTTTCCACGTATTTGGTTTTTTGTTTTATTTTTATAACAATCATTTATTAATTAAAAACATCTAAAACATTTAACAACATTCAGCATTAAGGTTAACTAGCGTGTGCGTGAAAATGATTTTTTGCTTCCCTACGGATCGTGGAACGTTTGCTTGCAATAAAAAACAAAAACAATCCTAATTTCCTTTTATTACGCCTTTCTCTGTGGCAGAAAAGTTTGTTGTGGTCTTTTTTTTTTTAAATAATATAAAATGAACAGTCGCTTAGCACGCAATAATAATATTTAACCATCGGCGGATTATTATAGTTTTGAGAAAGAAAACAACAATAACAACAACAAGAACTCAACAAGTGGAAAAATCACAAAACAAAAAGCACCAGCAAACACCTTTTCGACAAGACCTCTCATTTGTCAAAACACATAACACAAGAGTATTTGAAAAGTTTCGTTCAACGTATTCATCTTTCTGGCTACACACACACACACACACCACTACGCATCATACGTTAATAGTAGAAGAAGAAAAAATCTTTGTTAAATAAGAACAATAAAGAAACGATTGTAAATGGTGTATATGCGTGTGTGTGTTTGTGTTAAAGCATTTACTTAACAAAATGCTTTTACAAATTTCAAACGTGTGTGTACTTAAAATCATCACAAAGCATACAGATATACTAAAACTCATTTCTTGTTTATACTCTTTAATACAATAACAATAATAACACAATGTGTGTATGCATGTACGTGTTGTGCATGATGCACACACAATGCTGACGCTAATAGTAAGAGTTGAACATTTTTTAAGATGCTGTGTTTGTGCGTGCAAGCACACGCAGTCTATATGGTGGCTGACTAGCTGGCTGTTAGTATTTTGTTGTTTTTGTTATCCCAGTCATACTCTACCTCTAAATAGTGTTTTAAAAAATAATGTTTACGCGACAAAAATCTTAAAATGTTGCTACAGCAAGTGTTGAGATTTATCATTTGTTACTCTTATTGTTGTGTTCATATGTGCGTGCGTGTGTCTGTATTTCACAAATTCTCTCTTATCGTCTAGTCACACACATAAATCTCCATACATTGCATATAATCTTGCGTGTTCGGTTGTCTGATCAACGTGTTCACACTGTTTATTGTTGATTCTATGCTAGAAGAAAACTTTTTATATTCACCACGTTGCGTTCGTTTGTTTTTTTTCTCATTCTTGTCTTCGTTTCATTTTTTTTTTTTGTGATTTTTGTTTTTGTTTTTTTGTTGCTTGAAATTAGTTGGCAATTAGTCATGTGTTTTGAGTTGTTTGTTGTACCATTTTTCACAAATTAAATCCTATTTGAAAAGTACTTTTGTTATATGTTACCAAAGCGTACATGTTTACATACATGTTTGTGTCTTCAGCTTCTCGTTTGCATACTAAATACCTTTCTACTTAAACTGCTGAGTACTGCTGTGACAGAATCACAGAGAAGGGAAGAAAACAATATTGTTGTTGCTGATGTTGGCAATGTACAGAATATGTAATGTTAAAAGGATAAGTTAAAAGTCATACATTACGGCGCGATAATGAATAAATCCTACTCTCCTCAGTACGCGTAGTACGGTGCGGCAATAAAAGAAATCATTTGAACAGAAAAGTTCTTTAAAACCGTTTGTGCGTGCATTTTGTATTAACTTTTATATTCCATGATTTGCATAAAATTTACCTTTACAAACGAATTTTTTTAATGATTTTTTACCCACGTATAGTATCTTGTTATTCCTTTTACCTTAGCCGTAAGCTTTTATTAATTTCATAAACACAACAATAACATTCAGTCTTATTTGAAAAATGCCGGAAGAAAACAAAACTGTTGTGGTTCCACCTTGCTGTTGCTTTCCCTTTTAAAATATATTGCAATGTTCATCTGAAAAAACCCTCATTCAAGGTATTTATATATATACGTTTAGGTGCTCAATAATCTATTCATCCACATACATATTAACACTGGATTATGTGCTGTTACGTTATGTTAAATAAATGACAAGTGGCTTACAAATAAATTCAATGCAGACAACGTGGATCTACGAATGATAGCACTTCAATTTTACATGTGTTTACATATTTATTTAAATATCAAAACGCACCAGATAGAAAATGCAAACGTTAGATTTCAAGTTTATAGATAAAACTGTCCTAAGAAAGCACATCACTCCTCCTCAAGTCGTTCAATGAAAGAAACGCTTGACTCAAACGTTTGTAGGATTGTATATGTTATACAGAAGCACACTGATGCTGATGTTAATGTTGATGTAGAAACGGCACTTAAGCAATTCAAATTCAGAAATGACAACTATAGCAATAACAACAACAATAATAAACATTTTATATAAAAAAATTAAAGAGATAACTAAGAGTGCTCTTGAAAGTCATTGAAAATACACGAAGAAGAAGAATAAATGAAACGTTTTCTCATTTCTTTTTGTTTATTTTTATTTCGTTTTGCGGCAGATATTGACGAGTGTGCTGGTGGGCCCTGTTTACACGGTGGCACTTGCATCGATCTAATCGGCGGTTTCCGTTGTGAGTGTCCACCTGAATGGACAGGCGATGTATGTCAAATTGATATAAATGAATGTGAAATCACTTATCCGGCTGTTCATATAACCTCAACGGCTATGGCCGCAACCGCATCGGCAGCCACCGGCACAGCCTCTGCCACTTCAACATTGCGCAGCACATCGACAGCGGCTGTGGCAGCGGCAGCAATAGCAGCCGGCAGTAGCAGCAGTTCCTCGTCATCGGCATTAATTGCTGCATTGAATGCAGCATCATCCAGTTTGGCAGCAGCAACTTCAAATGCCAATGGTAGCAATATTGGCGCAACGCAACTCGGTCCATGTATAAATGCACGCAAATGTATTAATTTGCCCGGTTCGTTTCAGTGTGTTTGCTTGGAGGGTTGGGGTGGTCCAACCTGTGCCAAAGATTTCGATGATTGTGTTGGCCAATGCCGGAATGGGGCCACTTGTATTGATTTAGTCAACGATTATCATTGCGCTTGTGCAACAGGATTTACCGGTAAGTGAAGTAAACGTTACAGATTAAATGTTTATTTATATGTGTTAACTATACAAATAAATCAATTGAACTAAAAGTACTAGCAGCAGCAACAAAAGCAACAACAACAACATGTTATTTAAATATTATACTCTGCACCTCCTGTAACGGAGAATTGAGTTTGTAAAAAATACTCTGTGGACTGTCGCTCAGAAGGAAAATCTTCTATAAGTGTAGATTTTTCACTTCCGTACTATTATCAATATTGTGCTTTCGGTTAAAGGATTCGAATCGATTCCCTTAGAGTGTAAAACTGCTGGTGTTTCAAATGAAACTCTATTCCAATTCTCTTCGTATGTATTCTGCACGGGCATACGGATGTACATGTCTAGATATAACAGAGTTTATATATACTTTATAGGGCCTTTGACAAACTTAGTATACCTCCCATACTATATGAAGAGTATACTTAAGGGATCAAGCTCTTTTTAAAACCATTTCTCCTAAACTAATTCTTGCACTGCATAGAAGGAATGGAGTTTATTAACACTTAAGTGAATTGTGGCACAGATGTGAACTTGAAGTATAAAAACGTAGCGGTCTGGCCTGATTGACTGTAATTTCAACTTGTTCATAACGGGATATCGTGTAATTTCCACTTGTTTTAACAATTCTGTGCTCTCCTTATAAATATGCTGTAACTTGTACAGACGACGACAATATCTTATTGTTTATAATCATTATCGTTATTATTAATGATTTTGATTTTAACTCGTAGCTGATTTCGTCTGACTTATCTTATGATCAAAACTGTCTTATGGCTGTTTGTTCGTTCGTTTGTTTGTTTGCTTTATTTATTTATATATTTTTTTATATGGTACACAGGTCGCGATTGTGAAACTGATATTGATGAATGTGCAAATATGCCGTGTCGCAATGGTGGCGAATGTGTGGACATGATTGGTAAATTTAATTGCATCTGTCCGCTGGGCTATTCGGGTACACTTTGTGAGGTAAGTTTTATTTGATTATTTTCTTGTGTGTGTGTGTGTGTGTGTGTATTTAGGATGGTGTTTCTCTTTTAATTGAAAATTTATTGTTTTGTTAACGCGTTGAGACTGTTAAATGAGTTCAACAAATTATCACTGCTTCTGATTATCATCTGTTTGTCACGATTTCGTTTTGCCGATTACGATTGGAATTGAAAGCACTACTCGAGCTAGTATGAGATTTTTTACTTTTTTCATACCATACACCTTAAAAATTATGGTAATTTGCTAGTATCATAAACACCTCATAGAGAATGTAAATTAGTTTTGTAGGTCGAAGAATGACAGTTCAGTTTTTTGTGAAATGAATTTTTAGATCACGTTTAACAAATTAAGAAACATTAAATAATCCTAAAATACTTCTCGTATGTCTTTGTCAAATCTAGTGCGATACTCTATGTATATATAATTTTATCATTCCATTGGAAGAGATTCTCCAACTTGTCATGATTTGCATAATGTGAAGGTAGAACTTCAATTAACTTTGAGACAACTTTACTGGCTATTGTTCGAATTTGATGCATTGTGGAGGGATATGTTTAGATTTGGCCAAAGCCATTATTATTATTTCCTTAATCCATGTTAGTATAGATTGTGAAATTTTTACCAAAAATTTTGACTTTGTCTGATAATTTAATTTACTTATTAGTACAGTCACTTCATAAAGCCACATTCTTCCTTTAATACTATAATCCATACAAATCTTCATCAAAATTCTCCAAAAAACAGAAGAGAAAAAAACTAACTTTGATGAACAAAGTCTTAAATTTCCATAACATGAGCATATAAATTTTAGTAGCGGACAAAGAATACGTGTGAGAATGTAACGTTTGTACTCGAATTCGTTAAAACCCAAAATCACACAAATTATACTTTATTGTATATGAAAATATTGAAAAAATTTAAGAAGAACCGCATCAAGGTTTTCAAACATATGTGAGAACAAAACTTCTTAAACTCAGTTTCAGACTCAGTTATGTTATGTGAGAGGCACGCTTATATTGACGTATATATGCATACGTTCTCGTTTTCCTTTCTTCTTTAATCCTCAGCACAATTGATTGCTTCGTAACAAGATTAATGTTAAGAGGCATTAAAGCGTTAAATTCATGTGACACAAATACTTAGCTTAGACAAACTTTTGTGTGAGGACATATGCATAGAACAAACATTGAAATGAAACTCATCCGCGATACTGTAAAAAATTAAAAAACAAAAAAGTTATAATTATTGAACAACAAAAAACATATTTCCCCCATACATATTATAGGAAGCCAATGATCATTGTACACCCTCGCCTTGTCTGCAGGGACGCTGCCTGAACACACCCGGTAGTTACTATTGCCACTGTCCGCCCGGTCGTTCTGGCAAGCATTGTGAGAAAAATCGAACATTATGCTCACAACCACACTGCAATGGTAAATATTTTCCAATAACTAACGTGCAATTAATATTTTCATAAATTATGATATTTTTATTTCGTTGCACCGCCCATACGACTCGTACAGAAGGCTGTTTCCTAAACAATGCCACAACACACAGTCCGCCGTGCAGTGGTCATGGCAGTTGCGAGATGGAAGATGTTGGTACATTTTGTAAATGCCACACCGGCTATACGGGCTCATTTTGTGAGCATAGTAAGTATTTGTGTTTTTTTTTTGCGTCTTTTTAAATGTTGTACAATTTTTGTATATTTAAATGGATGAATTACATATATATGAAGTGTAATGAAATTGATTTAAAAGTGATAGCAACAGATTCGTTTTAAAAATGGATTATTTGGTTGCAATGGAAAATGACTAGAATCAGTTCTTTCAAAAAACATCGAAATTTGATAAATTATGAGGAAATAATACTATTTATTAGGAAGCCCGAAAAGACAATGATTAGCTTAGGCTTAATCTTAAATACCTCCCACCACCTCGTTCATATGTCAAGAGTGGTCGTGACATGTACTTGATTCCGTTCTCTTCAGTCCTTTTGTATAACATATCACCTAATAAGTAAAATTTTACGCTAAGTAAGTGATGGACGTGTTTATTATCCGACTACACCTACTTTTGATACATTTATTGATTATAAATATTTGTATGAAATTTTAACGTCATAGGTTAATTTTTGTGACCTTTAAAGAGGGGCCTGCAAACAAACTTTCAGGCCAATATCTCAAAACTAACGATCATGATAGTGCTTCCAAGAGACAAGCACATGCATAAATGCACAGACTAGTCTAAAACGACTCAGATTTTGACGCTGATCAATAATATACATACTTTGTCTGTACGTCCGTCAACTGAAAAGTGAGTCTAATAGCCAAAGTGTAGATAGGATCATATCCAAATTTTGGCACTCTGTTGTAAAATGACAAACTCCATGCATACACACAGAAATGTACAAATAATTGATCCAATCGACTTTATATTCATTCAAAGTTTAAATATTTTCGTTTCTATATTAAACAAAATCAATCAAAATCAAAACTAAAGTAAATTTTTTATTATTTTCTGATAATTATTTAGATTTAAATGAATGCACTCCAAATCCCTGCAGAAATGGTGGCATCTGCTTAGATGGCGATGGTGACTTTAGCTGTGAATGTGCTCCTGGCTGGACTGGTAAGCAAAATAATTGATTGTCAAATGAGAATCACCGAAAAACTTGATTAATTTATTTCGAGCAATCATTTCTCTAGAACTGTGTATATTTAAGCTCAATCCCATTAATTGCAGATATTTGTCTTTTTTCTTTTCGATCATCTAACTAAATTAATGGAAGCTTTTAATATAATCGGTTTTGTGTGTGAAGATGTTCAGTTATGTTAATTTTATGAAATTTTAAAGAAACATATATGAAATCTTATTAAATAGATGAACTTTGACAGCCAAGACAAGTTACCTAACAGCTACACACACACACACATAAATGATTATTAATGAGTACTTATATACTGCATGAAATTAAGTATAATTTGTGCCTTCCGAGTTTCATCTTTTAAATTTAAATCATATTTAGAATTGGCATTTATGAAATTATTATAGACGTGTTGGCAAATGTTGTTTACGTGCTCATATGGATGCAGCCCGAAACATTATATCTTACATCACTTTGGGTAAAGAAAGTATGTTAAGGTTGACATAATGTTTGCAACACGACTGCTAAACGACTCAATACTGATCGTTTCAACTTCGATTGCAGTGCGTTCATCTCTTCAACTCTTCAACGCTTATTATCTTTTCTACTCTATTTATTTATTTATTGTGATGGGCAGGACTGATCAGACAACTTTTAGAATCCCTATTTCTGATAAAAATATTTGCTTTTATGTGGCATAATCTGGCTAATCTGGCACAGATTGTGTTTTGTGCAGTTTAGGGTATTAAATAATAGGGCTCTAACCGACTGCGAGTTTTACTTATTATTAAACAATTTCTGTATGTATTTCATAATAAAATTATTAATAACAAATACAACAAAAACGCTTTCAATGGTTTTCATGTTCAAGCCCAAAGAGATTGATTTCAGTTTCGAGCTCCTATGTGTGCATGATGCATGCACAAGTGATGATATGCTGAGAGATGAGCTTAAGGAACTATATTAAGATTTAGCAGTTTCCTTAGAATGAGCAGAAACTAAAGAATCGTTGAAGTATTATTAACTGTTTTTTTTTTTTTTGACACGCCTATCAACATGTACCAAAATAAACGTAATTTTGTAAATTAATGGTAGAGAATATTGTCTGTTATCGTACTCCAACCCTTTCGGATAATCAGCCCTGAATGGTCTACATATCGTACAATGTAACAGCATGCATTAAATTTCAACTTCAAAGGTTAATTTTAGCTGCTGGTAGATGAATATTTGGCAATTTTGGGCGTGGCACTCCATCCATTTCATTCAATTTCAATAGAGAGTTGGATGCATAGACTAAAACGTTTGTATAAAATTGTAATTTCGTACCTCAAAGTTTACGATCTGGCGTGCGACAGATATGATTAAATCCATTCACATTTTAAAGCTAATCAGGAATATACACATTTTGTAGGATCTTCTTCTGGATGTTGCAAACGCTAAAACAAGCTTAACATATGCTTTCCCCCATCTAATGGGAACCACATGAAAGATACTCCCTTATTAACTACACACACACACACATATATGTAGATACTCACTTGGTATTTAGGGAGTGCACACAATGATTGCGCATGAGTTAACTTTGGCACGAAAGCGAACACAGTAACCCTTGTACCTGCAAAAATGATTGGTTGTGTGTGTGTGTGTAAAGCACAAATGCGTTATTTTTGCTACCATAACACAAAAATTCTGAACACATGCATGTGTTCAGAAGTGACACACCAACAACTGCATTTGCGCCTCTCAATTTTTATATGCGCCCCAGACTCTGCACAATCGACAGCAAGCGTAAACTTTACTTTGTAACGGTGGCAGCAGATTGTTAAATAATCTGTCTTTTTTTTTCGTACCTGCTTTTGGTCCATTTCAAAAGACGTATTGTTGCAACTTTATTCATTTGTAATGTCTTGTACATTAATTCGTTTGGTTAAATGTAACTACAAAGCTAAGGAAATGTATCCACATTTAGAATGCGTACCGAGATAAGGGCAGAGTAAGGGGAGAATGAAAGGCTGGTGAAAAAAGTAGAAAATATTTTAATTAAAAATTCCTAATCGTGTGTGAAGTATTTTTATCTGATTGTTGCGGCCAACACAAGCCAACGACTTAGTCATCGTCAATGCAATACAATCGAAGAAATGAAACGCACACAAACGTGCACGTGAGAGTCCAACTTCTTTTTAAACTTTTACAATTCAATACATTTTCGTTGCAATACCCTCCCGTCGAGACCGAAGGATTGCGTTTTGCAGCAATGTTTGTACATGCATGGGCACTCGTGGTGTATATGATCATACTCACATATGTAGTATCGTGTATGAAACAATGTCGTGTTAGTTGTAAAACTCAAAAGCGAATTAATATGAAATTTAAAGATCGCGTTTCCAGCATAAATAACAACAACAACAGTAACAGCAAGAGCAACAGCAACGACAACCACAACTCTGCTAACATTTGTTTCTAACATGGCTACAAAGCATCGAAAAAATCGTTCGTGCCTCATTCGCGAGCTATTATAAAAGACACACCAAACAAACACACACTCTACTTCTCCTTCTCCTCACATCTTTACCCATTTTTTTGTTTGAGGATCCACAGTGGCTGCTCGGAGGCATAAGTAAAAGCAGCAGCAGCAGGATGCGTTAAACTACATGGACTGTAATAAATTGGTTTCTTCCATTGAAACACAAAATGAATGTAAATGAAAATCATCATCATCAGCCAGAGTGTTTCTTTTTTTTTTCGATATTATATGCTTTTAGTAGTATTTTGTTTCCACAAGATTTAAATCGCAACCTTTTCGCTGCAAGTAGAAGCTTTTGGCAGTTATGTGTGAAAATTCGAATAGGGGTCAAACAAATAAAGCAGCAAATAAAGGGTGTTGAGCTGCACTGGCAAGTGTGAAAATGTTTACAATAATTAAATCGTTCTAGCTGAAATAGACTTTAAACACATATCTGACAACGCAGCTCGACCAGCCTACCCAATGGTTTCAAAGTTAATTTTTAAGATAAACAAAGACGCACTGTTTGTGCCTCATTTTGCAGTCGCCGTTAATTAAGTTAAAGTTACAGTTAAAGTTACAGCTGTAAAGAAAACTGCACCACTTGTGACAAAGGATGCATAAAGTTTGAGCGAATGTTTGTAACTCCTAACCGGCAAATGTCACAGCCATCTTCAATTATAACGTTTGATTCAGAATCACTCACGAAGTCATTTATATGTCAATGTCCCTCCCGATTTTACTGAGATAACTAAATTAATTGTAACTTCATTTGTGGAACCGAGAGTTATTGGGTAGTAAATGGTCGGGCTTCATCTAATTTGGAGGTTATAAAATGGCGGTTATATAAATGAAATTTTAAAAATTTTCTTTTAGGTAAACATTGCTCTGAACATGCTACCGAATGTTATGAGGGTCAGTGCAAGAATGGCGGTACTTGTATACGGGAAGTTTCTTCTAAGTTACACTCACATTTGGCGCATTGTCGTTGTACGGCGGGTTGGGAGGGCGTTTATTGTACGGAAGCTATAGATCAATGTCGCGATCAGCCGTGTCATAATGGTGGCATTTGTGAATCAGGGTCCGGTTGGTTTCGTTGTGTGTGTGCAGGCGGTTTTTCCGGTCCCGATTGCCGCATTAATGTCAATGAATGTTCACCACAACCGTGTCAAGGTGGTGCCACCTGTATAGATGGCATTGGTGGTTTTACCTGTATTTGTCCAGCCGGTAGACATGGCTTACGCTGCGAAATTCGTAAGTTTTATTACAAGTACAAGTTATTTAAGCAAAACATATAATGTCATAAAATTGGGTCCATTGTAGTGCTCTCCGATTCGAAATCATCGTGTTTTAACACCACCATTACCACTGCCTCACCATACTCACCCCTTAACACCAGCCAAGATATGCTAACACAAGTACTTATGGGACATAACGACGAGTATTGTAATGCCTGCTTATGTGAGAATGGAACTTCGCATTGCTCGAATTTATGGTGCGGCCTACCGAATTGCTTCAAGAATAATACCTCGGGCTCTTGCAAACAGCACGAAGTGTGCGTACCCTCGCTCAATGATAATTGTCTTAGGGGACCGTGTCCTTTAAGGGGTGATTGTAGAGCTTTAGAGCCTTCGCATCGTGTGGCTCCGCCGCGATTACCAGCCCAACCAGATTGTTGGCCGAACCAAGCTACCTTGAAAGATAATTGTGCTCGTTTAACAATTCTACTAGACCGGCATCGCTTGAGTTCCAGTTCTTCGGTGGAAGGTTTATGTTCCGTTCTCAGGTTTCTATTGGCCTCCAGGTTGATTAGCTTGCCTAAGGCGACAAACGAAGGCCTGTTGATTGTTATTTGTGACTTAAAAACCGGCACTAACGATACAATTGAAGTGACGGTGGTAAGTATTTAAATCATTCACATTTTCCAATTTTTCCAATTTGTCACTTAATCAATATTTCTGTAGTCATCTACCGAAATGAATGATTCACAATTGCCGGCTGCAGTAACCCTTTTGGGAGAATTACTATCATCACGTCAACTTAGTAGCTTACAACCTAAAACAGAATTAAAAACGGTCAAGTTGGCTGCTCTGGTATCGATATTGGAGGTGAAAGTTGAAACAGCTTTGGTAGCTGAAGGCAACAATAATAGTTTACTGATTGGAATACTCTGCGGAATATTTTTAGTTCTAATAGGTTTGGCTATATTCTTAAGTCTTTTCTGGCGCCAACGACTGATCATGAGTTCTACGTCGGGCATTAATTTGGCACCCTCTGTGGACGCTTTAAGGCACGAAGAGGAAAAATCAAATAATTTGCAAAATGAGGAAAACCTTAGACGCTATACGAATCCTTTAAAAGGTTCCACCGCTTCATTGGGTCGCGTCAATGGCATAGAACTTAGTTTAAATCCAACTTCTGAACTGACTGCCGTCAGTTCTTTGACTGCCGCCTCTGTCACCAGTTCGGCTTTGCATCGTTCACAGCCTTTGTATCCTGCTTGTGAATCAAATTTTGATCGCGAACTGGAGGTTCCAGGAGTTGCCTCTACTGGCAAAGCGAAGGAATTCCACTCGAAGAGAAGCTCTCAAATTTTATTACACAAAACTCAAAATTCTGATATGAAAAAAAATACAATGGGTTCCATTGATAGTCCCCGTAAGGATTTTGGCAAACGTTCGATCAATTGCAAATCAATGGCTATATCACCTAAAGGTATGGTGGCGGCGTCCGCGACAGCTTCCACCAACACCATAAATGCTGCCACATCTACCACCACCATACCAAGTGGGGTGGTGAGCAATTTTGAGGATTCAGAAATGTTAACAGTTTTGGTGTAGTAGTAGAAAGGATTGAAGTTATCCATGATCGCTCACTCAAGTGATAGTGCCTAAAAATCGCCACCATTCTTGGTACCGTTTAGTACTAAGGAAGGTGCTTTGCTTCTTTTTTTTTTTCCTTTTTTAAGGATCAATCATTTAATGCACCAGTGGCTCTTAACGTTTACAGATATGGAAAAAAAAATGCTAACTGAAAGAAGCAAAAGTTTTGGTTTAGAACAAGTTTTTACAAAAATATATTGTAGGCGTGTCCGCTTACGACGGTTGGATCAATTGTTAATAAGGTTGAACTTTATATCTCAATGGACAGATTTTTGTCGGTTATGGGCGTAACTCGATTGCGATTGAACCTGTGAAAGAGCAATAGAGAGGCAGACATAAGAACGGACATTGCTTTGATGCTGATCAGGGATTTATATAGAATGACATCTCCTTTTGGGTTGCAAACGAAACAACAAACTTAGATACCTTCCACCTTCGACTGAACTTTTTATAATTCGTACTCATAGCATAGACAAAGTGCCCCGCCACTAATCGTAAACCGTCGTAAATACATAACTTTTCAAGAAGTTAAGGTGTGTCAGGTTAAGAACTACACTAAAAACAATTCTGCAATCCTATGAACAAGCTTCTATATAATTTTTTAGATATTTGCATTGATCTCAAACTAATTGCCGATACAATGGGTTCATATAGGTGCACAGGGATTGTACGTATAAATAAGATAAATGCTCACACATAGCTATACGAATTTTCACAAAATATTGTACATACACATATCTGTCTATATTTACGTATGTATAGACAAGATCCTCGCATAAGTTGCATTTAGAAAACGTTCCCTTATCTGTCTTGTTTGTGAAACTTTAAGTAATGACCAATTACCAATTTCACTAATTTAATGATAAATTGATCATTTCATAAAATAAATTAATTAACATTATTAGACTTATTAGCCTTTACACGTATCTACTGGAAAGTTACATAATACATGAGTAGTATTAAAAAATCGACGACAACAAAATGAGTAATTTTTAGTTTTATAGTTTTTTAGTATTAAACACAAAAAGAAACAAATCCTACACAGTGTGATATTAAAAATAATAACATTCTCTATTAAAATAAATGCTTTCTACAGTTAGTTCGAACACAGTGTCACTTTATGTATTGTATTGCATTCTATTGTATTCTATTGTATTGTATTGTAAATAGTGTTAATCATAAAATTTAATTGTAATATATTAGTAATGTTTGTAATGTAATATTTTCGGTTAATAATTTGTTTACTCTAAAGATGCTTTATCCGTGGTTGGTTCTTTGTAGATTTTAACACATTTAAGTTGATTTAATTAATCATTGTGTAAAATCTCTTATTTTAGTTTAATTTATCAATAGTGTGCGTGTTTTTGTAGCATTTTATAAATGACATTTCTGTGCTAATATTTAAGTGGCAATTATATTTTTATGATTTTTTTTATACTTCTTTATTATATTTAACAATTTTAATAGTTTTTTTTTTTATTTATTTCAATTAATAAAAGTATTTTTTTTACAAAAAAAAAAAAAAAAAAGATATTTTTAAAAGAAGCTTTTATTATACCTACGTTTTCTATTTTTCAAGTTTTTTATATCAATTTCAAGAGGATTCTTATGAAAATCTATCCATCTACCAAACAGTGCATTATGGTGTCTGCCATATTTTATTAGTGAAAATTGTTTCATTGTGGTAGGTGTGCCATATATGACTTAGGTTAACGACACAAGCACTACGCAAGCCCTTTCATTTGATACCCACATCATCATTACCAACGAGCCAAGCATGAAACGCAATTAATTAAATGTAGAAAATATTGGCGTTTTCGTAGACTTGTTGAACTGAATTTGTTGTGGTACATGGAAAAATGACTCTGGTATGCACAATTTTTGAAAAGTTGAATGTTCGTCAATATAACGCAGACGACTTAGAGGCTTTTGGGCAGTGATACTGTTGTTGTTTTTTCAGTGCTTATGACCGATGAAAGGCAAAGGCGAAACTTATCATAATTCATGTACCAACTGATGCGCGTTAGTGTTTGAAAATTGAAATTGGTTGGTTTTCTGCGTGTATATGTAGTAATAATAGTATTATTAGAAATAGGTTAAACATGTGAACCCTTTTTCACTTTTTATATATATTATTACATACATGTCATTTTCCGCCAAAACACACACCCCCATACTCAAAAACCCAAAAAAAATTCAAAAACAAAGCACTGAATGGTATTGGCTGCAATTTGGATTGAAATTCTGCCAGCAAGTTTAATAGAGCTAGACTCCGTCCTCATATATAGAGGTCTCTGGAGGAAACAAAGTGAAACAAATTTTTGGCAAATTTTACACCATCTAGTAGGCAAAAGCAGAACACAATATCACAACTACAAATGACTAACGCCATGGACACTACACATGAATATTATATTAAAGACTGAAAGACGATAAAAGAAAGTTGAAAGAGGATGAGAAGAAACATACAGAACAAATGATATAAATACGTAAAAAAGAAAAGTTTAAGCGACGAAGTTATAAATAGTAATCTAAGCAGTTGTTTTTTAGAGTCAAAAACCAAAAAATTTATAAATTACAATATCAGCTTTAATATAAAATACAATTTTATAAAATTTACAACCTCATCAACATCTATTGTACAAATTCAAGTTATGCTGCAGTGTCTGAGAAAGGCTTTGTTACGTTTATATCTGCAGTACGAATTAGTTACATGCATTTACATGTTTGAGCCTTGGGAAAAGAAACTGATAAGTGTGTACTATATATGATTATTATATAAGTTTCTGTGCGACGACAAATGAATTGAATTTGCTTTACTTTCAGATGGCTTTGTAACACTTGTTATGGCTTTGGTGATATTTTCCAGTTTTGTTTACTTGCCCACATACATTAAGACATTTTTACAATTTATTTCACCCTTGCCCATGGAAAGCCCAGTTAATACAGCTCCAAGCTACACTGCTCCCATTCTACATACTGACAAGATAAGTATACGTTAAAGAATTTTATAAACAAACAAAAAAAATTATACATTATACATAGTATACAAAGTAAAATTACAAAATGTCCATTTTAACTAAATGCCAATTAATTAATTGAAATATGTAAATTTTTATTAATTGAAGATCGTATAGTCTAAGTACTAAAAAATTGCAACATATCTGTACATCTAGACCATGATGGCAATATTAATAAATTTAATCGTTATGCTTAAGCAATAAACAATAGATTTGTAAAATAAAAGCCGTTTTAGAAATACTTTGAAAAGTAGAAAATCTGAGGGATTTCTTTTTATGGTTTAATGAAAATGTCGTAATCAGTTAAGCGGAACTCTTTCATTCTTTATACCAGCTGGTCTCAAAATTTAGACTATTTACAATTGGGGGAAATATCTTGATGGATTGAGAGATTCTAGAATTTATCCGATATAGTTTAGCATGATATTATATGAACACCTGTAATAATTATTTTATGTTCTTCCGCCTTATTAAAGTATGTTGTTGGTAATCCATGGCATAAAGGTGATAATGTTTGTATATAAAGTGGGCAATTTTTGCTCTAGATTACAAGCAACTCCACCAAAACTAACAACACCATACTGTATGTACTTTTTCTTTGCATTGTAGTATGGCGCTAATTGAAAGAATGGTCCACCACTGTCACCCTTGCACGTATCACGGCCAGTCTCTAAATCGCCGGCACATATATGCTTTTCGTTAAGTTGAATACGAAATAAATTCTGACAATATGCAAGATCCGAAACGGTGATGAAAGCTTTCAACAGCACACGAGATTGTGAACCTGTGAATAATTCAACAGATCCGATTGCACATAATATTTAATTAGACATCTTCATCTCTTTTTACCCTGTTCAGTGGTACCCCAGCCTGCTATTAAAAACTTTTCATCTCTCGGTATTGTCGCCTCCTGTGTTACGGGCAAGCAAATCGGTTTAATATATTCTATCAATAGAACCAACATTTTTTAATACAATAATTATTGTAATGTAGGTGTAACATCATATATATTTACTTGTAAATGTAACTTCACTCTTCAATTCGATGAGTGCAATATCATTAATTCTTCTACGAGCATTATATTTAGGATGCATTATAATTTCGTTAATAAGGAAATCCTCCACGGGAGGAGCGCACACATTGTCTAAACCACCTTGACAGTCAACTTTGCGATCTAGATCATGTTCGCCCAAACGTACACTCACACTACATAGATAAACGTATAGTTTAGTATGTTTTATCTGTAAGAAATTGAATTGAATTGATGTGCGTACGTACACTGTGTCTGTGGGTGAATTAACGCAATGAGCAGCAGTTAAAATGAATTTATTTGTTATTAGAGTACCGCCACATTTGAATGTTTCACCCGGACTATCGTAACGCAACAAAGCCATCCAGGGAAATTCATTTAGTTGCGTTACATTACCGCCAGAAATACGATTTCCATTCGATTCACCGCATCTTAAATTGCTGAGCATTTGCAAACCTAAAATATTTGTTGTTGTTTTTTTTTTTCAATGAAATTATAGATTATGTTCATAACCTACCATAAGAATTCAGTTGCGATAAATAATCGCGCTTGTAGTCCAAGTCTTCTACATATATGTGTTTTCTCGAAGGAGGTTCTGTGGCGACAGGTTTATGTTCAATCACCTTCTTAGCTGCACAACAAATGCGTACCTTTTGCAAAAATACAAACGTACGTTTAATAAACAAAAATCAGGTTTGTAAAATAGCAACAAGTGAATATGTCAAACTCGACTATTTAATACCCTACTGAGTTTTTTGTCAGTTTCAGTCTGTGTCATATAGGGGTTTTTCGAAGGAAGTCTCTTACAGGCTCATTAGCGCCAGAACATTTCGAACGACGCATATAATCTACTAGATAATCCGGGATTCGATCGCCATATTTGTCATGAAGATCAATAACAAATTGGCACTCCTTGGGCGTTACGCAATAACCCACTTCTAGACTGGGTGTTTTACAGGATTTGGCTAAAAAATATTGTTGTTATAATACATATATTCGTATAACTGGCCACTTATCCGCAGTTCTGCAGCACTTACTTGCTGTAAAAGCATTTGATAAGAGAATCGTCAACAAAACGAACTTAAATATTTCACGAGAATACATAATTATATACATTTTATTATTTCGTTCTCAATAATTTTACTAGACAAGTTGGCTGTTGTGACTCAATTAAAAATCTCTTCTTTTCGTAGAAAATATAGTTTAATCGTGTAAATTATCAACCGGCCAAGCGTTGTTTTGGTGATCTTCTTAAGACAAACTTCTCCCGACTGTTTACTCGCCAAAGCAAAATAATTAATTTGTATTCAATTTCTTGCATCAATTAATTGAGATTGAAAATTGTTTTAAAACCGGCTTTCTCTCACGTACTCAGCTTTGCGGTTTTTCAATTCATTTTATGAATGAATTACACTTCCTTGTGTGTGCTTCCCCCAACCAATTAATTTATTCATTCTGAATGATAGTTAAATGTTACGAAAGCATTACAAAGAGTCAAGGTCCATTATTCTTAACAATATACCTTCTTATACTTATTACATTGTGGGCGAAATATAAAACATTTAATGGGTTCAAATTTTTGAATGTGACAATACCAGTACTGCGTTATAAAATGATCGGTAAAATTTAAAATCACCCGCAATAAAACACACACTCGTAATAATCAATCTCTTATATGATCAGTTATCCATTGTAAATAGTGCGAAACATTTGTGTAGATGCCAGGTTTATCAATTCGACCGCACGAGCTAATGCCGAAACTCACTATACCGAATTGTATAAACCGAAAATGGCCCAAATAAGTGCCACGAAAACCTAAGGGACCGCCCGAATCACCGCGACAACTATCTGTTAAGTTTTCGCCACCAGCGCATAAATGCCCATATGTCAAATTCGGTATATTTGAAAAACTTTGTTGACAAATGTCTCTATCCATCGATTTTATGACAGCAGCTCTTAACACCTCAGACGAATGATCGGCTTCTGTACGCCCCCAACCCGATATAATGTAATAATCATTTTGTTTATTAATCAGTCTCTTCGTTAAGGGTAAACAAATCGGTTTGATGTGACCTGCAAATGATAACATTTTATTGAATTGAATTTTTATTAATTTCGGTATTGAAGCTTACGATTAAAGGTAACTTTTCGCTGTAAGCGTAACAGCGCTATGTCGTGATGTATACTACGCAGTTTATAATTATCGGGTATAATTATTTCTTCAATCTCTACATCTTCCACGGGTGGAGAACACACCCTAGTTACGGAACTTTGCATGCAATCTATCTCACTACTAATATTGTATTCGCCCAAACGCACCGATGTTCTACGATTTTAAATATCCACGAAATTTAAATGATTTCATCAAGTCCAGTAAAAGATACTCACAGAACTGCTTCCTGACCCTTCACACAATGGGCTGCTGTTAAAACATAACCTGTAAGGGTAGAAATCAGAAATCAGGTTGTGTTTCTATATATTTTTTTAAATTGCATCACTTACGATCGCTTATCAGAGATCCACTGCATTTAAAAGTATTACTCAAATCATACTTGAGCAGAGCCATCCACGGAAAGGAAAAAAGTGTAGTCACTGCTCCATTGGAGACTTTATTATTATGACCACCACCACAGGTGCCGCTTAAAATGCGTAAACCATCAGCATTTAGTTCGATTTCCGATTCCAAACAACAAACATGATGCTACAAAATTTATTACATCGTAATTTTTATAACCTTCATATAAGAAGGCAGTATACTAAGTTTGCTCTTCTGTTTGCAACGTTCAGAAGAAGGCGTCAGAGACCCTACACAATATTTATCTTCTTGATCAACATTAAAAACTGAATTGATCTAAAAATGTATATCCATGTGTCCGTGCGTCCGTCTTGTTGGCATTCTCACGGGTGTAAATTTTGAGATATTGAACTGAAATTTTGTACAGGCACAATTGCACAATATATTGCCACGCCCACCGTTGTGTATGCGGAGGGTATTTGAGATTTGGCCCAAGTCAAATTTAGTTTTCTTATTTGTTAACATTTCTTTAGTTTCAAACAAAAAAAAACTTACTACTTGTCCAAAAGTACCACAATAAGATCGTTTTATCAGGTTCGTTTGTTCCTCGGACAGTGTCGCTCTTCCGCTAGTGGCCGTTGATTCGAATATATCGTAAAGAGGAGGACACGATTTCAATGGCATGCACAGACCGCTTTCTTGATTAGATGTTAAACATCGATGACCATATTCTTAATAACAGAGCATTCAATAAACATGAAATCATTATATTTTGCATTAAATGAAAACGAATTTTCTACTCTCTTACGGGCCTGTACATGTAACCAAACTGCTGCTAAATTGTACCAATAAAAAATTAAGTGCATTTTTAAAAATTGTATATTAATAAATATTTTTTTTAGTTATGAATTATATAAAAGAATACCGCGATTAATTATTTGAATGTCTGAACGTGTTCACTCAACTTTCCATACTGCATCAAATATCAAATTAAAATATAATCTCAATAAAATCTTGTACAATATTGGAAATCCAATTATTATTATTGTATAAGTTAATGAAGCGATTAATACAGAGGCGGTTAGTTAATTAGGGAAACTATTTTTGTGCCCTCTGCATACCGGGAGGTGTAAGTATAAGTATTTGAGTCGAGTCACGATCGTCAATGTTGAGATATTGAGTTGAAATTTTGCAGACTTATATTTACTCATTTATCCGTTATTGGCCAAAAATGGGCATGGTCGGACAATAGATATGTCCACGACTTATAAAATACCGCATTCAGCGTAGAACTGGACTTGAATATATACTTAATCAGGGAGCGTAATGATGTACCTGCCACTTCCACTGTATGGAGATGTCGCGATTATCTAAGATTAAGATTAAATCTAAGCCAATTTTATTTTTTTGCTTGTTGAAAATTTCTTTTATTTTTCATTCAAATATTACTCAATAATGAAACGTAGAAGCTTGAATAGTTAGAAAGACGCGTTCGGTGTAACTTTCCCTATTTAATTAAACACGACTGTATAAATGATAAGAAAAAAGATGAAAACAAAATTTTTAACAGGAAAAGGGTATTTTCCAATTACATATATGGGCTAAATTTGCCAAGTAGTGCTTTACACCAAGCCTCGTTTACGAAAAAATGTCATAATTTGCAACTTTGGGACAATGAAAATGGTTCTTAATAAATGGAGATGTCTGCCCTTATGTCGGCTAATCGATTCTTATTTTCCTACCTAACTTTTTATGCTTACAAATTACTAATAAACGACTTTGTCCTTACGTCCGTCATAAACAAGCTGTAAATTTTTCTATAAGAATAATTTTGATCACGAAAGAATGAAGGGGAAAAATACAATTTTAATCCATCTAAAATTTGATGATCTCAGCCCACCCATCCCTTTGAATTGAATTATCTAAGTATAGGTAAAACACTAGATTAAGTTACAGAAGATGAGGGGGTTAACCCAGTTTGTTGTTACATGTGAAAAATTTCATAAAAAAAACAAATGCATTAACATTTACAGAATACACGTATTTTATTCATTTCATTTAATTCTGTTAACTATTAATAACTTAACATACGATTTTTCTATTAACAAGTACATAATTAAATAGGGTAAATTGTTTGTTTTAATTATAAAAATTATACTAATGAGAGATAAATTTATATTGTTTTAAGAACTTTCAGGATACAGAGCGACATTGTTTAGAATTTATCTGTAAGGAGAAAGAAAATAATTACGATCACACTTTTCAAGCTCCTGTGTAAACAAATGAAAAACTGGAATGATGATAAGAGGGGGAAACGTGCATCAATTAAAACACATAAACACACACAAATATATTCTCATAGTATTAATTAGTATTAATTTATTAAATTATTCATTTGCCAAGTTGTGTTTATGTTTCTTTAGGTACATGGATGAATAAATATTAAAAACATAGTCAAAGACGAAATATATAAATTAATGTATTTAAAGCATTGAATAAATAGAATAAATATAACATTTAATAAATTAAAGCAAACAGGAACCGTATTCATACTTGCGGTACGTACAATATATCAAAACTAAAATAATGTAAGTTTTTACAATGGATACGAAAGAAAAAAAATTGGTGGGCGCGTACAAATACAAATAATACAGAAATAAATACAACAATGTTTCTTATGATACTGTCATGATACATAAAAATAATAACTTTGTTCAGCATATGGCAGGACGACACATCTTTAGTAGTTCACTAAATAATTCATTTTCGATTTTGAGCGTGTATGTAATGAAATTTTGAAGAATGCTTGATACGGATTATTAAGCACTTTTCGATTCGATTATTGATCGTCTTTAGGTTTATTATCTAAAAATGTATATATATCATGAGAACAACAACATTTTTGCAACTTAACATAACATAAATTAAGTACTTAAAACAAAAGGAAAACGCTTAACGGGTAATTGGTTTTTCAATATTCCAAATTAAAGTTTGAAATACATCCCAACTCATGCTCCAAACAAATCTTCAAATTTTAATTTATTTAGTTTAAGAACAGAACGCAGCATGAAAATGGATTAAGAAGGGGTGGAGAAGCAAGCTAGACAAACTTTGCACTTCATAAACAAAATTTAATAAAAATAATAAGTACAGTACTTGATAAACGCGATGAAAAAACAACTTTGTAGGTGCACAACTAAGCACCCCACTAGGCAGAAAATTCCGTTTTTTATACAATGTTGAAACGAAATATCAGTTAAATAAATAAATAAATACGATGATGTCGTAAAAGATCATAATAACCACTCATAACCACAACTGTACGTATGTTTGTCTCAAATGGAATTTTAAGATGGCACAGGATAAAAAATAAATAATGAAAACTATACGTCGGCCATAACTACTTCATAATAGATAAGAGTGGGCTCTCTTTGCCTAGAGAAAATGAAAAAACCAAAAACAAAAAAATATGTAAAAATTAAAATGTCTTGCCGTATAAACTGGTTGGTATTAATTCACGTGTCTTAACGAAGGGCATTCTAGGCCAAGCCCAGGTCACCGGCATAGACGATTCATAGTCAAAGTTGTACAACTGTTCACGCAACCACGTTCCCTTATCTTGTGGTTCCGGGTATGTGGAGGCCAAACCTTTTTTATAATTCATATGAAAAAAAAAAGTGTAAATATTTTACTAATCCCCGCAGCAACATGACAACATTACCTCGGTCGTAGGCACACTTGGTAATAGCGCATGCTATACGCATTGACACCTCATGAATCGAGCATAGAGGTGGATACAAAGAGCCGCGTTCTAAATCCGATTCTTCAACGAATTCGGCGAGTGCTTTAGCAGCAATCAGAAACATTTCATCGGGTATGTGATGGGTGCCCGTGGCAATTACGCCCAATGCTACGCCTGGGAAAATATAAGCATTGTTGCCTTGACCTGGAGTGTAGGTCTTGCCGTTCATTGTAACCGGTGGGAAAGGAGACCCCGAAGAAAACACCACGCGCGCCTAAAAAGCGAACAATAATTATGGGATAGTAACCATTTACCATAACCAGCAATTAATTTTATGTCATTTTACGTCAGTATTTTGAAATGCTTGCTCCGCCGTACATTCAGCCTTACTGGTTGGATTAGACAGAGCGAACACAATGGGTCGTTCATTATTGGCAGCCATTATTTGCAAAATTTCGGGAGTAAATATACCAGGAGCGGCCGAAGCACCAATTAAGACCTAACGAATAAAATATATGAAAATGTTAACGTGGGCCACCTCCTCAAATTATTTACATAAAAATGAAATTGCATGCTTGAAGGAACTTACGTTCGGTTTGTATTTCTCGACCACTTCATGTAATTTCTCAATGGGTTCAACGTCTTTCGCAAATTTCTCTTGATGGCTAGAAATTGCACCTTTTGTGCGTTTTCGGGTTAATAAACCATCAATATCACACATCCATATTTTTGAGAGAGCCGTCTGTAATCATTCATTATTTATATGTAAAATTAAGTGTAGGGTATAAAAAAATCCATACTAAATACCTGCTCATCTGCGCCTTCATCAATCATAGCCTGAACGGTCAACGAAGCAATACCAATGGCTGCTTCACCAGCACCAGCAAACACAAACGTTGAATCCTTGAAACTTTTACCGGTAATGCGTTGAGAGGCGTACAATCCAGCCACTGCTACAGCAGCTGTACCTTGAATGTCATCATTAAACGTACAGTACGTATCACGGTATTTATCCAGAAACCTAAATGCATTCTGATTGCCAAAATCTTCAAATTGTATCAGAGTGTTTTGATCGTAACGTTTCACTACAGCTTCCATAAATTCATCAATGAAATCATCGTATTCCTGGCCCACCACACGTTTCTGGCGCAAGCCCACATACAATGGATCTTCCAGAAGGTCAATATTATTGGTACCTACATCAACCATAACCGGAAGACATTGGTGGGGGTGAATGCCAGCCAGTGCAGTGTACAAGGCTAACTTGCCAACCGGTATACCCATGCCATTGGCTCCTAAATCACCCAGGCCAAGAATACGTTCACCGTCAGTCACCACTATGGCGCGCACATCAGGTTCAGGCCTTGAAAAAACATATAAACCCATTAACGGTATCATTTATAAGTAACAAAAGCAATCTTACCAATTTTTGAAAATATCAAATATATGACCGCGATCATTAATGGTTATAAATAAGCCACGTGGGCGACGATAAATTATACCGAAGCGCTGACACGCCAATCCCACCGTTGGCGTATACACAATGGGCATCAGTTCCTCAATGTTGTCGTACAGGAACCGGAAGTACAAGTGCTCATTGCGGTCATGCAAGTCCGCCAAATACAGATATTTATTTAATGGCTCGCTGTAGCGATTAACAGCGATTTTACACAATTCGAGTTGTTCTTCCATGGTTTTAAAACGAGCCGGCTGCAAACCATGAATGCCCAAGATCTGACGTTCCTCCAACGTAAACGCCAAACCCTAAACATGTTTTTCAAATTTCAATTTTCATTATTATTAACTTGTGACAAATATGAATTAATTTTTTTCGCTGCAGTACTTACTTTATTTAACCGTGGATCTCTTATATGATCGATACCCCTCACTTGAGAGGGGCAGACGATATCGCCAACCACTTCATGGTATTGGCGCACTTGATAATTATTGCTGCTTGTTGCAGCCAATGCTACTGGGGAGGGGGAAGGCACAACAACACCTGCTGTTCGCGCCCCATTGCATATTCTAGAGAGGCTGCCATATAAACTGTAAAAGGATATTGAAACGGGATACACATAAATGGCACAAACGGCATTAGGCATTAGGTATGAATATCTATTTACATTACTAAACTACATTTAACGTATTACTGCACATTTTTTTAAAGAATTTTACGCAATTTCTATTCAACCGATCGTCTATGAATACTTTTACGACTGGTCTTAGTCATTCATAAAATTGAAGCATATTATCATTAATTAATGCGGAGTCATTTTTTAATCAAAATGGTATTTAATCGATTAAATTGTCAAGCATTTAGACAATTGGGTTATTCACCGTAGCATACCGCGATTTTAGATGGTCGTGTTAGAAACATTTTGCTTCACCATATTGATAAACGCTTTATGATTAGCCATTATTATGATATAAAATGCAAGCGGTTACATGCCTATCATTTGTGAAGGGTGTGGCGTCTAGAATAAAGCTGCTTTCATTACCGTGCATTTAGTCAGTTTTCATCTTCAGTTTTTTTCTAAGATTAATATTTTTACATAATGTGGAAAAAATTAAAACTAATCATACCCAAACTCGTTTTTTAAATTTTTATTGTAATGATGTTCTAGTAAAGGAATGTACGTGTATAGTAGTTTTATAAACGATAACAATAATAATTTTTATACTCTCCATCTTAGCATCGCTACTACTAAGTTTGTTCTTTCGTTTGCAACACCTAGAAAGTATGAATTCTATATATACCGTACATATATATACTCGTATATATATATGTATTCTTGATAGCATCAAAAGCATCATCGATTTAGACATGTATGTCCGTATGTACGTGTTGTCTGGTGTTAACATTCTCACGGGAGTAAATTTTTAGATATTAAGCTGAAGAGCCACGCCCACAATAAAAGAAAATCTAAATATTTGCTTCAAAAACTGAACTATGAACTTTAAATTTAATGCACACATTTATGGTTGTCCCATTCATTGATGTGCCAAAAATGGGTATAGTCGAATAACAGACACGCCCACCATTCACAAAAAACAATATTCACTATAAAACTAGACTTGCAAGCAGATACATAATACAAACACTATTAGAGCACGCAATATGTATATATATATATATATGCCACGCCCACCGTTGCGAATGTGGAGGGTGTTTAAGATTTGGCCTAAGCCAAATTTAGTTTTTTTACTTGTTTATTATTCATTCCGATATGCTCGTTAACAAATGAGTAATTACGAAATTAACACAAAAACTAAAAGACAATGGTAATGATAATGACCCAACCCTCGGTTTTAAAATTCTAATAATACAACTAACTAATACAATATAACTAAAGTGACTTTCTAAGTAGGTAGAGAAATAGAGCAGTTTCAAATTGCAAATAAATGCAAATCATCATATGTATCATCTCAATGTCACTACAAATTGTTTAGGAGGAAGAAAAGGAATGTTATTAATGTGTTTGTATGTGTATGTACCAGAATCATCAAACTCCCACTCATGTTCACGCACAAACATGTTTTATTGATTTGCTTTTGAGTTCATTGATTGTTTGCTCATATATAAGAAGAAAATCGTTACCGTCTTTTTCATATCATATATAACTGCATGCATATGTTTATATAAATTTCAACAAATAAATAAACACATGTATGCAAAAATAATAGCACATGTACATATATAAATATATATGTGAAATTACTTTTACTTTATATTTTCACTAAAAAACGTTTTTTGCTTTTGCATCGATTATGCAATGATATGAGAATTTTACAATAGGGTGAAAATTACACATCTTCCTAATGCTCTGCGTGTTGCCGTACAAATACTGTTTCTCTCTATACACTCTGCATTATAAAAATAAACAAATTAAGAAATTTTAGTTCATGGTCAAGTTTACGCATTCACATAAGATTTATACGTTGTGATCCTTTTTCTTTTTTTAATGTGTCATATATATATATGTATACACTCACGCACACACTTCGACCATCATCAGCAGGTTAATGGGATAGTGTACACAATTCTATCTTAGCTACACAAGGAACAAACACAAATTTTCCAATCCTTTTAACCTGAATTCTATACTTTGACAATGCAACCAATTGCATAAGAATTGTATAACCTTTTTTTCTTTAACGTAATGTTTTTCTCATTAATTTCTAATTGTTTTTCTGGTGAATTCTACTTACTTGGGTCTTGAAAACATTTTTATCTTGATTTTCACAATTATTTTTTCAGCAAATTTTTTTTTATGCTTTTTGATTTGCACACATTAACATGGATGTTTGTTATGTTATGTTATGGTGATGTTGCTTTATAAGTGGTGTAAATTTTTAATGTGTGTGGTAATTTATTTATTTAAAAATTATTTGCAAATTATTCCAAAAACTAAGGTGCTTAGATCCACCTCCGCTAAACGCAACTATCCCTAACAAATGGAGCTTTTCAACTGACGGTTTTTACTTTCTCCAAGTTCTTTTTATCCAACAGAGTTGCTTTTATATCATATTTTTTCTTTTTATCTCGAAACCAGTTGATATTGTTTGTTTACAAACATATGTTTTCTCGACTTTTCATTTTTCATTTATCTTTAATGTGATCTTAAAATTATTGCCTCTTACTATACTGACGTGTTAAAGTATGTCATCTATTGAGTAATATAAAAATTTA
Source organism: Crataerina pallida (assembly GCA_949710015.1). Classification (NCBI taxonomy): domain Eukaryota; kingdom Metazoa; phylum Arthropoda; class Insecta; order Diptera; family Hippoboscidae; genus Crataerina; species Crataerina pallida. Next base: position 1,687,668 of record OX453290.1, on the reverse strand, counting down.
AGTGAGATAAAAAATGTTCATAAAATGTGAAAACAACTATTGCACTAACTATGAAAATATATTTCTTTTTAAACGAATTATTTAAAACAGACGGATATCATTTGAACCGTTTGCCCGTTTCATTTTCTATCAACACAGTTTATTAACGGTTATGAAAAAACAGCTGTTTCGGTTTTAAAAAAGTGAACTCTTTATTAATAATAAACTATACAAATTATAGAATAAAATATGTTTTCATTTCAGATGTATATAATTTTGCGTTACTTAATTAAACACATTAACATAATATTACATAATTGAAATATGACAGACAAAGGTTTCCCAGGAGCCATTTTAGATGTCATAAAACTAGATAGAGAAGTATTATCCTTTATATGTTTATCTTGAAATTCATAATAAGCACGAAAACCACTACGTTCGAAACGATCATTTGTATAAAGCGTTACACGAAAAAATCGATCATCTGAATTTATAATAAATTTGTTACGCTTTCCACAATATTTCGGATATTTTCGATCCGTGCTTATGTAATTGGAAAATTCCACATAATCACTAGACGTTGCATAGTCACAACTACAACAAATTTTAAATATATACTTTTGTTAAATCTTATAAAAATATACTTTTTTACCTGGCCACACCTTCTACGTCGAAAAAACTAAAGCTTAATTTAATTATCTGTTCCAGCTCACCGTAGAAGTAATATTGACAAATAATATTTTGCGGATACAAACCAGGAAAATTTGGTGACATAAAGAAGCCTGCTTTTTTATCAGTACTGTTATAAACAAAACTACAATTTCGACCCAACTGCTGACCAGTGGTTACACCGTAATCTAATCATTTAGAGGATGTTATTTTAAAAAGTATGTTATGCGAAACGTTGTGAACGAAAGTGGTGCAAGTCCATTTGGACATGGTACATTTCATCATTTTTACATTTTGATGTTTTTGCCCCACTTTCATTCGCAACCAATGAAATAGGAAAAAAACGTTATGTAGATAACGCACTTGTGAGGAAGTGATATACAGCTTTGAAGCCATAGTGTGAAATTTTGTTTTTCTTCCTTTTTTCAGCGGTAGCGTACTGTCCTATAAATTGTAGCACCAAATGTGACCCCTGAGACATAATCGGTTTCGGTAGAAAAGCTCCACAGTAAAGCTCAAGCACTTCATTTCTGTCGCCGTCATGGCTCAGTAGTTGTAGCGAATTATTCAAACTGCAAGTTGACGAATTTTTCGTATCTTCCGGTATGTTGAAATCCCAAAATTTTATTTGTACTCTTTCTTGTATTTCGGTGCGTCCTTTAAATTCATATATACATTTGAGGCGCGTTAAATTTGTGGTCGATGGCCCCTTATTGTGAATAGTTGCAATGTTAACGAACAGCTGATTAGTACTAAACGTTCCATTAGCACTCGATTGTGAGTCGTAAACATATTTACAATTGCCTGCAATTGTGTAATTATGTTAAATGAAAATTATTTGTAGTTGGTTCAAATATAAATACATTAGTAAGAGTTTTTATTCATTACGATTAATTACTGTAGGAAATGTTAATATAAAAATGTTTAAAATGGAAGATAATCGTTTGTTTACATTTACTGCTGTGTGTGACGTGGTAGCCAGAGAACGCAGCTATTTAAATAAAGCAAAGATTTTGAGAGAATTTTTTGCAAAGGGAAGTGATAAAAAGCGATTCCAAGGTGATTTGCTATTATGGGTTAAAATGTTAATACCCAACGATTCGCAGCGTGTATACAATCTACAAAACAAACAAATGCTTAAATTGTGTTCACGTATCTTCGGTTCTGATTTGCAACAAATGCAACAAGACTTGGAGCTGGGTACACTTATTGCAACTTTTGTGTTTGTGTAATTATCCTAATATATAAAATTTCAGGTGGCGATGTTTCAGAAACTTTAAGTAAATATTTTGATGTGTCGTCAAATATAAAGCCGCAACAAAACAGCACCCTATATTTGCAGGAAGTTGACGAATTTCTGGAAGAACTCACACAACGTACCAAAGAAGATGAACAGATGGAATTGCTGAAGCAATTGTGCAGAAAGAGCACATCTAAGGATCTGAAAACTGTAAGCAAAGAAACTTTTACACGTTTGCTTTTTATTATGTCTACTTAATTCGTGTAGATCATTCGCATTGTTAAACAAGATTTAAGAATGAACGCCAAAGCTAGTCATATATTGGCAGCCTTTGGCCCCATGGCCTATGCTGCTTATCAAACCACACGAGACTTGGGAACTGTATTAAAACAATATGCTCGGAACATTTCTACCAAGGAAGATGTACCTTTAAAAAGGAGTCCCAAAGGGAAAAAGGTATTCATCCTATAAGCTATAAAATTGATAATAAATTTAAACATCCACACATTTGTAGAATCAATCAGTTCAAGTACAGATTATGACACCGATTTCTCCAATGTTGGCAAATGCTTGCAGTTCAGCAGAAGACGCTTTTAAGAAGTGTCCTAAAGGTCTCTACGGCGAAATTAAATATGATGGCGAACGTGTACAGATTCATAAAAAGGACAATGAGTTTAGGTGAGCAGTGAAAGATGTTTAAAGAATTAAATTAATAATCGCTACTGTACTGCTTTTTATAGATTTTTTAGTCGTAATTTAAAACCAGTTATGGAACATAAAGTTAAACGTTTTAAAGAGATCATACCACAAGCCTTTCCCGGCTCCGGTGATATGATACTTGATTCTGAAATTATTTTAGTAGATACAATAACCGGTGAACTGTTACCATTTGGTTCTTTAGGTGCTCATAAGAAGAAAGAATATCAAAATGCTGCCGTCTGTTTGTTTGTGTTTGATTGTCTATTATTCAAAGGAGAGAATTTAACCAATTTGTATGTATACGTGAAATTGTTGCACAGTATAATTCCACCTATTTATATATGTATGTTAGGTCCCTGGCTGAACGTCGAAAAATTTTGGAAAACAACATAAAACCCCTTAAATCATACGTACAGTTATCGGAAAGCTTTTTCTTAAAAAATAAAAGTGAACTATCCTTAATGATGGCCAAAGTACTGAAAGCGCATCTTGAAGGTGTTGTACTTAAACACCCGGATGGCATATATCAACCGGGTAAAAGAGGTTGGATTAAAGTGAAAAAAGACTATTTGTTTGAAGGTAAAATGGCCGATAGCGCTGACTTGGTGGTTCTTGGTGCTTCATATGGTTCCGGCAATAAAGGCGGCATTCTCAGTATTTTCCTTATGGGCTGCTTTGACGAGCGAGACCGTTTATGGAAAACTGTTACCAAAGTTCATACGGGAATAGATGATAGCACACGCTTAGAAATGCACGATTTTTTAACCGATCTTATGGAAAGGTCGAACCCCAATAAATTACCCACATGGCTGATGTGTAATAAACCTTTAGTACCCGACTTTGTAGCGAAAGATCCGCTTGAAATGCCCGTTTGGGAAATAACTGGCGCCGAATTTACCAAATCCGGCGAACACACAGCCAATGGCATATCTATACGTTTTCCTCGCATCACCCGCTTAAGAGACGATAAGAATGCCCAACAAGCCACTGATTTGTCACATTTAGAGGAAATGTATGAAGCATCAAAAAATAATGTCAATGTTGATTTATTGTTGAAAGATTGTGATCAACAAGATTTAGATATTGCGATAGAAATTAATGGTAAATTGAATCTGCCACAAATATCTCCGTGTGGTGGGGAGAAAAAAGTGGAAATGGGAAAAAGAAAATCAGAACCCTTACAGGAGGATAACGCTAAACACAAAAAAGTTTCAAAACTAGATCGTGACTCTAAGAAGGAATCATCATTACAGAAATTGTGGTCAAGCAAAGAGAAATCCGCCAGTAAAGAACCTAAATTGTTTGAAAATATTGTCGCCCACATTCATGATGATTTAGAAGGATGTTCGGTTATTATTAATAATTTTAAGCATAATGGTGGTACTGTTGCCACCAACAGTAAAGCTGCTGACATAATATTTTATGGCGCCAGCAATGCTAGAGTTAGCCTAGAGGAAAGTAGATTAAAGTATAAGCCCAACTGTCGGCATTTGCACATCAATTGGTTGAAAGACAGTTTAGACACAAACAAATTGCAATCATACCCCCTGTATGCAATTGTGCTCAAGTAAATCAATGCAGAACTTCTTACTATTTTATAACATAATTGTTGATCACATATTGACTATATCGAAATTGTACGCATTCATGTAAGATAATGTTAAGGAAATAAATTTGTACTTCCACCTACACCACTTTATCCACTTTTTGTGTCGAAACATTTTACACTGTGAATTCTCTGCAGTATATGAATAATATGGGGTTAAGGAAAAAGTGCGTGGCGTTTTTCCCACTCATCATAGCATTGGTGAAAGTAAGCAAGCCTTATTCTACAAAGTCCAATATTTGATATTTGTTAATTTAGTCGAAAATCTTTTATGACTTGGGTGGTTTTCATACTTCGATTTGGGCTAATCGCGGTCACCACAGAAGTATCTTAAAAACTGTAAAGCGGACGTTAAAAGATGTCAAAACGACATATAAGGACCTGGTTCAAATACGTTCATTCAGAATTTAAAAAAAATTTATATCAAAAAATGCTAAGAACTTTTTCCCTAACCTATTATATTCTATATCAGCGGTACTTGCTGCTAAATGAAGATAAAGTTTATCAAGTGAAAAAATATACACACATTTATACTCGTTAAGCCCTCCACTTAAGATAAGCGCCATACTAAGTTTGCTATTCCGTTTGCCACACCCAAAGTGGCCCGTGAGAGACCCTACAAAGAATCAATATCGAAATTAAAATTTTTTAAATTGGTCAAAATCGGTTAAGAGCCACGTCCACAATCGGCAAAAATCTATTTACCCGTTATGAAGTTGAAATTTGAACGGTTTTTAAGAGTTGGCCTGAGCCAAATTCGGTTCGTGCATAGTACTGCTGAGTCAACTTCTCTCGATCTCTCTCTCCATGATAAATTCTATTCTGCCCGTTGCAACTGCATAAAAAGTGATTTCAATTAATTCACATTTTTCAGTTAAACGAACTGACTGCAACCGATCATTACATCGCACAAATATTAAATAGATATTGAAACATAATAAAAATGTGGCTGGAATTTTTTGTATTACTATCGGTGGCTATATATGCGTTTTATCGTTGGGCGACAAAAAATCATGATTATTTCAAGAAGCGCGGCTTACCGCACCAAAAACCGAAACTTCTTTTTGGAGATATGTGGAGTGTAATTTTAAGACGCAAATCATTTCTGAATGTTATAATTGACTTGTACAGTGAATATGATGGCAAGTAAGTATAATACGTTCAGTGGAACATATGTGTATAAAGTGCATCATGTTTAGACGGGGGTTTGTAACTGCTAAAGGGCTTAAAAAGTCAAAACAGATGACTACTTATATGCCCAATAAAATTAAGAACTATTTTCCGATTTAAGATAACCGTGAAATTTGATGTAAATGTTGTAGATAAATGTGTCAATAATTAAAAATCAGACCATCTATGCTACGGTCGTATTAACGCTGATAACTGACACGCCTACTATTTATAAAGCAAAAACCTTTTATGAAGCACACCTACGTTTGTTACATAGATGTGAAAAGTATTTCAATTTTGGCTCCTTAATGGATGTTTTATTTAAAACGCTTCGGACTTATTCTCAAGTTAGATGCAAACATCAATTGTCAAGGTAGAAAGCTTTGAATATTTTTTAAAACGTATTGACAACATATGGAATTACATTGCGTACAATGTATGAAATTACTAACATTCAGTTCAAGACTCGTTTGTGTTGTAAAAATATTTCGAATTAAGTGATTTCATCCTTTTGGGAGTTTGAAACTTAATGTGGTGTCGATATCAAATAATGTAAAGACTGTGTGTAGAAACTAAAATGGCCCGAAATATCCGCTTAATGTGTTTAATTTTATTTCAATATTAGATGGACTCACTGACGGGCTTTGGTTTTTTATACTCTGCACCACTAGTGGCAAAGAATATATCAAGTTTGCGCGGATGTTTATAACTCCTAAAAGGCAAATGCCACGCCCATCTTCAGTTATACAGATCGATTCAGAATTATACGTTACTGTTGCCATTAAAAAATATAATTAAACAATAAAATATTTAATTTTCCTTTTTGAGGTATTTGAATAATACATCAAGTGGTGTAGGATATTTTACTGTTCAAGAATGTATTTGCCTTTACTTATTTCATTGTCAGAGTGTATGGCATATTTGATCAACGTAACCCAGTGATAATGCTGCGCGACCCTGAGATTATTAAACAGATTACAATTAAAGATTTCGATCATTTCCTTAATCATCGGACAACCTTTGGCGATGAAAGTGATGAAAATAATTTGTTCGGTTCATCTTTATTTATGATGAAAAATGATCGTTGGAAGGACATGCGTAATACCCTAAGTCCAGCTTTTACCGGCAGTAAGATGCGTTTAATGTTTCAATTAATGGATCGAGTGGCTAGAGAAACGGTAACCTATTTGAAAAAACAATCAATGGCAAGCGATAATCAAGGTTGGGACGTGGATGTAAAAGATTTTGTGACGCGTTACACCAATGACGTGATTGCATCAACAGCATTCGGATTGGAAGTGAATTCCTTTGAACATCAAAATAACGATTTCTACATGGCCGGAAAGAAAGTTACAAATTTTAACTTTTGGCAAAGTATAAAATTCTTTCTGTATATGAACATGAAGGATTTGATGAAGGTTTTTAACAATACAACTTAATTGTACACGTACAAATTTTTTATAATCGCTACAAATCTTATTTAATCTCTTTTAAGCTTCTGGGAATAGAATTATTTGACAAAAAGTCATCGCAATATTTTAGGAGGTTGGTTTTGGATGCTATGAAGTATCGTCAAGACCATGGCATAGTAAGGAACGACATGATTAATATGCTGATGGAAGCGAAAGGTCTTTTAAAAGGCGACACGAAACCTTCAAATCGTGAATGGAGTGATACCGATATTGTAGCTCAATGTTTTCTATTCTTTTTTGCGGGTTTTGAGACGACAGCTTCTGCAACTAGTTTTATGGCGCATGAAATAATGGAAAATCCCGAAGTGCAGGAAAAATTATTGCAAGAAATTCATGAAATTGAATCCCAATTGGAAGGTAAACCGATCACTTACGAGAAAATTCAAAATATGCGTTACTTGGATATGGTGTTGTCCGAAACTTTACGTAAATGGGGTGGAGGGATTGTTATGGATCGCCTATGCACGAAAGACATATCTTATGATTTGGGTGATGGCTTAAAATTGGATTTAAAAAAAGGTGACTGCATGTGGATTCCCGCTGTTGGTCTGCATAATGACCCCAAATACTTTGAAAACCCGAAGAAATTCGATCCCGAACGTTTCAGTGAAGAAAATAAAGTTAATATAAAACCATTCACTTATTTACCCTTTGGAATGGGTCCCAGAAATTGTATCGGTATGACATAATACTTTTAATGAGCTTGCTTTCATTCACTAATTGTTTTTTTAATCTCCACACATTTTGAAGGTTCACGTTTCGCTCAATTGGAGACAAAAGTTCTGATATATTATTTATTGCGTGATTTTCGCTTGGAAGCCTCCAAGAAAAGTTGTGTACCGTTAAATTTAAGTGCAAGTGGCTTCCAGTTGATGCCAAAGGGCGGCTTTTGGCTTAAATTTGTTTCAAGAAATTAAATTATATTCGTTGTTTGTTGTTAATTTTAATTATAATTCATGTTGTGGATTTATACAAATTTATAAATTTTGAAAGCATACAAAATCTCATATTTTTATATATCGAAATTGTACGCATTCATGGTGCCATCATGTAAGATAATGTTAAGGAAATAAATTTGTACTTCCACCTACACCACTTTATCCACTTTTTGTGTCGAAACATTTTACACTGTGAATTCTCTGCAGTATATGAATAATATGGGGTTAAGGAAAAAGTGCGTGGCGTTTTTCCCACTCATCATAGCATTGGTGAAAGTAAGCAAGCCTTATTCTACAAAGTCCAATATTTGATATTTGTTAATTTAGTCGAAAATCTTTTATGACTTGGGTGGTTTTCATACTTCGATTTGGGCTAATCGCGGTCACCACAGAAGTATCTTAAAAACTGTAAAGCGGACGTTAAAAGATGTCAAAACGACATATAAGGACCTGGTTCAAATACGTTCATTCAGAATTTAAAAAAAATTTATATCAAAAAATGCTAAGAACTTTTTCCCTAACCTATTATATTCTATATCAGCGGTACTTGCTGCTAAATGAAGATAAAGTTTATCAAGTGAAAAAATATACACACATTTATACTCGTTAAGCCCTCCACTTAAGATAAGCGCCATACTAAGTTTGCTATTCCGTTTGCCACACCCAAAGTGGCCCGTGAGAGACCCTACAAAGAATCAATATCGAAATTAAAATTTTTTAAATTGGTCAAAATCGGTTAAGAGCCACGTCCACAATCGGCAAAAATCTATTTACCCGTTATGAAGTTGAAATTTGAACGGTTTTTAAGAGTTGGCCTGAGCCAAATTCGGTTCGTGCATAGTACTGCTGAGTCAACTTCTCTCGATCTCTCTCTCCATGATAAATTCTATTCTGCCCGTTGCAACTGCATAAAAAGTGATTTCAATTAATTCACATTTTTCAGTTAAACGAACTGACTGCAACCGATCATTACATCGCACAAATATTAAATAGATATTGAAACATAATAAAAATGTGGCTGGAATTTTTTGTATTACTATCGGTGGCTATATATGCGTTTTATCGTTGGGCGACAAAAAATCATGATTATTTCAAGAAGCGCGGCTTACCGCACCAAAAACCGAAACTTCTTTTTGGAGATATGTGGAGTGTAATTTTAAGACGCAAATCATTTCTGAATGTTATAATTGACTTGTACAGTGAATATGATGGCAAGTAAGTATAATACGTTCAGTGGAACATATGTGTATAAAGTGCATCATGTTTAGACGGGGGTTTGTAACTGCTAAAGGGCTTAAAAAGTCAAAACAGATGACTACTTATATGCCCAATAAAATTAAGAACTATTTTCCGATTTAAGATAACCGTGAAATTTGATGTAAATGTTGTAGATAAATGTGTCAATAATTAAAAATCAGACCATCTATGCTACGGTCGTATTAACGCTGACAACTGACACGCCTACTATTTATAAAGCAAAAACCTTTTATGAAGCACACCTACGTTTGTTACATAGATGTGAAAAGTATTTCAATTTTGGCTCCTTAATGGATGTTTTATTTAAAACGCTTCGGACTTATTCTCAAGTTAGATGCAAACATCAATTGTCAAGGTAGAAAGCTTTGAATATTTTTTAAAACGTATTGACAACATATGGAATTACATTGCGTACAATGTATGAAATTACTAACATTCAGTTCAAGACTCGTTTGTGTTGTAAAAATATTTCGAATTAAGTGATTTCATCCTTTTGGGAGTTTGAAACTTAATGTGGTGTCGATATCAAATAATGTAAAGACTGTGTGTAGAAACTAAAATGGCCCGAAATATCCGCTTAATGTGTTTAATTTTATTTCAATATTAGATGGACTCACTGACGGGCTTTGGTTTTTTATACTCTGCACCACTAGTGGCAAAGAATATATCAAGTTTGCGCGGATGTTTATAACTCCTAAAAGGCAAATGCCACGCCCATCTTCAGTTATACAGATCGATTCAGAATTATACGTTACTGTTGCCATTAAAAAATATAATTAAACAATAAAATATTTAATTTTCCTTTTTGAGGTATTTGAATAATACATCAAGTGGTGTAGGATATTTTACTGTTCAAGAATGTATTTGCCTTTACTTATTTCATTGTCAGAGTGTATGGCATATTTGATCAACGTAACCCAGTGATAATGCTGCGCGACCCTGAGATTATTAAACAGATTACAATTAAAGATTTCGATCATTTCCTTAATCATCGGACAACCTTTGGCGATGAAAGTGATGAAAATAATTTGTTCGGTTCATCTTTATTTATGATGAAAAATGATCGTTGGAAGGACATGCGTAATACCCTAAGTCCAGCTTTTACCGGCAGTAAGATGCGTTTAATGTTTCAATTAATGGATCGAGTGGCTAGAGAAACGGTAACCTATTTGAAAAAACAATCAATGGCAAGCGATAATCAAGGTTGGGACGTGGATGTAAAAGATTTTGTGACGCGTTACACCAATGACGTGATTGCATCAACAGCATTCGGATTGGAAGTGAATTCCTTTGAACATCAAAATAACGATTTCTACATGGCCGGAAAGAAAGTTACAAATTTTAACTTTTGGCAAAGTATAAAATTCTTTCTGTATATGAACATGAAGGATTTGATGAAGGTTTTTAACAATACAACTTAATTGTACACGTACAAATTTTTTATAATCGCTACAAATCTTATTTAATCTCTTTTAAGCTTCTGGGAATAGAATTATTTGACAAAAAGTCATCGCAATATTTTAGGAGGTTGGTTTTGGATGCTATGAAGTATCGTCAAGACCATGGCATAGTAAGGAACGACATGATTAATATGCTGATGGAAGCGAAAGGTCTTTTAAAAGGCGACACGAAACCTTCAAATCGTGAATGGAGTGATACCGATATTGTAGCTCAATGTTTTCTATTCTTTTTTGCGGGTTTTGAGACGACAGCTTCTGCAACTAGTTTTATGGCGCATGAAATAATGGAAAATCCCGAAGTGCAGGAAAAATTATTGCAAGAAATTCATGAAATTGAATCCCAATTGGAAGGTAAACCGATCACTTACGAGAAAATTCAAAATATGCGTTACTTGGATATGGTGTTGTCCGAAACTTTACGTAAATGGGGTGGAGGGATTGTTATGGATCGCCTATGCACGAAAGACATATCTTATGATTTGGGTGATGGCTTAAAATTGGATTTAAAAAAAGGTGACTGCATGTGGATTCCCGCTGTTGGTCTGCATAATGACCCCAAATACTTTGAAAACCCGAAGAAATTCGATCCCGAACGTTTCAGTGAAGAAAATAAAGTTAATATAAAACCATTCACTTATTTACCCTTTGGAATGGGTCCCAGAAATTGTATCGGTATGACATAATACTTTTAATGAGCTTGCTTTCATTCACTAATTGTTTTTTTAATCTCCACACATTTTGAAGGTTCACGTTTCGCTCAATTGGAGACAAAAGTTCTGATATATTATTTATTGCGTGATTTTCGCTTGGAAGCCTCCAAGAAAAGTTGTGTACCGTTAAATTTAAGTGCAAGTGGCTTCCAGTTGATGCCAAAGGGCGGCTTTTGGCTTAAATTTGTTTCAAGAAATTAAATTATATTCGTTGTTTGTTGTTAATTTTAATTATAATTCATGTTGTGGATTTATACAAATTTATAAATTTTGAAAGCATACAAAATCTCATATTTTTATATATCGAAATTGTACGCATTCATGGTGCCATCATGTAAGATAATGTTAAGGAAATAAATTTGTACTTCCACCTACACCACTTTATCCACTTTTTGTGTCGAAACATTTTACACTGTGAATTCTCTGCAGTATATGAATAATATGGGGTTAAGGAAAAAGTGCGTGGCGTTTTTCCCACTCATCATAGCATTGGTGAAAGTAAGCAAGCCTTATTCTACAAAGTCCAATATTTGATATTTGTTAATTTAGTCGAAAATCTTTTATGACTTGGGTGGTTTTCATACTTCGATTTGGGCTAATCGCGGTCACCACAGAAGTATCTTAAAAACTGTAAAGCGGACGTTAAAAGATGTCAAAACGACATATAAGGACCTGGTTCAAATACGTTCATTCAGAATTTAAAAAAAATTTATATCAAAAAATGCTAAGAACTTTTTCCCTAACCTATTATATTCTATATCAGCGGTACTTGCTGCTAAATGAAGATAAAGTTTATCAAGTGAAAAAATATACACACATTTATACTCGTTAAGCCCTCCACTTAAGATAAGCGCCATACTAAGTTTGCTATTCCGTTTGCCACACCCAAAGTGGCCCGTGAGAGACCCTACAAAGAATCAATATCGAAATTAAAATTTTTTAAATTGGTCAAAATCGGTTAAGAGCCACGTCCACAATCGGCAAAAATCTATTTACCCGTTATGAAGTTGAAATTTGAACGGTTTTTAAGAGTTGGCCTGAGCCAAATTCGGTTCGTGCATAGTACTGCTGAGTCAACTTCTCTCGATCTCTCTCTCCATGATAAATTCTATTCTGCCCGTTGCAACTGCATAAAAAGTGATTTCAATTAATTCACATTTTTCAGTTAAACGAACTGACTGCAACCGATCATTACATCGCACAAATATTAAATAGATATTGAAACATAATAAAAATGTGGCTGGAATTTTTTGTATTACTATCGGTGGCTATATATGCGTTTTATCGTTGGGCGACAAAAAATCATGATTATTTCAAGAAGCGCGGCTTACCGCACCAAAAACCGAAACTTCTTTTTGGAGATATGTGGAGTGTAATTTTAAGACGCAAATCATTTCTGAATGTTATAATTGACTTGTACAGTGAATATGATGGCAAGTAAGTATAATACGTTCAGTGGAACATATGTGTATAAAGTGCATCATGTTTAGACGGGGGTTTGTAACTGCTAAAGGGCTTAAAAAGTCAAAACAGATGACTACTTATATGCCCAATAAAATTAAGAACTATTTTCCGATTTAAGATAACCGTGAAATTTGATGTAAATGTTGTAGATAAATGTGTCAATAATTAAAAATCAGACCATCTATGCTACGGTCGTATTAACGCTGATAACTGACACGCCTACTATTTATAAAGCAAAAACCTTTTATGAAGCACACCTACGTTTGTTACATAGATGTGAAAAGTATTTCAATTTTGGCTCCTTAATGGATGTTTTATTTAAAACGCTTCGGACTTATTCTCAAGTTAGATGCAAACATCAATTGTCAAGGTAGAAAGCTTTGAATATTTTTTAAAACGTATTGACAACATATGGAATTACATTGCGTACAATGTATGAAATTACTAACATTCAGTTCAAGACTCGTTTGTGTTGTAAAAATATTTCGAATTAAGTGATTTCATCCTTTTGGAAGTTTCAAACTTAATGTGTGATTTCCAACCGATATCGAATAATCTAAATAAAACTGTCTACAGAAATTAAAATGGCCTGTAATGTCTGCTTAATATAAATATTTAAAGTTATAACCGTGATTAGTTCAATATTGGACGGACGCACAGACGGGCTTCGAATTTTTTATACTGATCAAGAATGAATATATTTTATATATACCTTTACTTATTACATTGTCAGAGTATATGGCATATTTGATCAGGGTAAACCAGTGATACTGTTGCGCGATCCTGAGATTATTAAACAGATTACAATTAAAGATTTCGATCATTTTGTTAATCATCGGACAACCTTTGGTGATGAAAGTGATGAAAATAATTTGTTCAGTTCATCTTTATTTATGATGAAAAATGATCGTTGGAAGGACATGCGTAATACCCTAAGTCCAGCTTTTACCGGCAGTAAGATGCGTTTAATGTTTCAATTAATGGATCGAGTGGCTAGAGAAACGGTAACCTATTTGAAAAAACAATCAATGGCAAACGATAATCAAGGTTGGGACGTGGATGTAAAAGATTTTGTGACACGTTACACCAATGACGTGATTGCATCAACAGCATTCGGATTGGAAGTGAATTCCTATGAACATCAAAATAACGATTTCTACATGGCCGGAAAGAAAGTTACAAATTTTAACTTTTGGCAAAATATAAAATTCTTTTTGTATATGAACATGAAGGATTTGATGAAGGTTTTTAACAATACAACTTAATTGTACACGTACAAATTTTTTATGATCGCTACAAATCTTATTTAATTTCTTTTAAGCTTCTGGGAATAGAATTATTTGACAAAAAGTCATCGCAATATTTTAGGAGGTTGGTTTTGGATGCTATGAAGTATCGTCAAGACCATGGCATAGTAAGGAACGACATGATTAATATGCTGATGGAAGCGAAAGGTCTTTTAAAAGGCGACACGAAACCTTCAAATCGTGAATGGAGTGGTACCGATATTGTAGCTCAATGTTTTCTATTCTTTTTGGCGGGTTTTGAGACGACAGCTTCTGCAACTAGTTTTATGGCGCATGAAATAATGGAAAATCCCGAAGTGCAGGAAAAATTATTGCAAGAAATTCATGAAATTGAATCCCAATTGGAAGGTAAACCGATCACTTACGAGAAAATTCAAAATATGCGTTACTTGGATATGGTCTTGTCCGAAACTTTACGTAAATGGGGCGGAGGGATTGTTATGGATCGTCTATGCACGAAAGACATATGTTATGATTTGGGTGATGGCTTAAAATTGGATTTAAAGGAAGGTGATTGCGTAATGATTCCTGCTGTTGGTCTGCATAATGACCCCAAATACTTTGAAAATCCGAAGAAATTCGATCCCGAACGTTTCAGTGAAGAAAATAAAGTTAATATAAAACCATTCACTTATTTACCCTTTGGATTGGGTCCCAGAAATTGTATCGGTATGACATAATACTTTTAATGAGCTTGCTTTCATTCACTAATTGTTTTTTTAATCTCCACACATTTTGAAGGTTCGCGTTTCGCCCAATTGGAGACAAAAGTTCTGATATATTATTTATTGCGTGATTTTCGCTTGGAAGCCTCCAAGAAAAGTTGTGTGCCGTTAACAGTGGTTTCAAGTGGCTTCCAGTTGATGCCAAAGGGCGGCTTTTGGCTTAAATTTGTTTCAAGAAATTAAATTATATTCGTTGTTTGTTGTTAATTTTAATTATAATTCATGTTGTGGATTTATATTAATTTATAAATATTTGAAAGCATACAAAATCTCATATTTTTATTTGTGACAAATTAAATAATTTGCTTTAATGCATGTGGTATTTTAAGGAGTAAAAATCTTATATTAGATTGTGAGAGGAATTCGATTTTACACATTGTTGAACAAGCTTCCTTTTGGCCGATGTACGGACATAAATAACCCCTTTATTAGGAAAGATTAAAAATGATTTATTATACTCTGTGCCATTTGCGGCAATAGGTACATTAAGGTATGAAATGGTCAAGCTTGACTGATTTTCATTTGTTTTCATACTCCTTTTATTTACCAAGTTTGTCATTCCGTTATTTTTCTTTTGGGCGGAGTCTAATAACAACAACACCAATAACTTACAATAAAAAAATTTCAGTGCAAAATGTGATGCCCCGCCTCTAGCTTACGAATAAACCTCATGTGTAATCTACTCCCAAAGTAGCTTTTCTCTTATTACTTACTCAGTTTATTTACTTTTTGTTGTTGGTTTGTTTGTGTAAATGTTATCTCATTTAGAGTGATTGTGCTGTGAATGAGCTGAGCGCTATAGGGAATATTTGCTACTTGTATGAAATTTATTTACTTTTCCTAGAGAAGCCTGCTGCCACTAGTTGCTGTTTGTACACTACCTCTCCCACAGATTGCTCTTACGCTTGCATACACTATAAAAGCACTTTTCAATCGAATAACAGATTCTGTTGGTGTTTCAATCAGCGACAAGATCGTTCATTAGGCACGCGTGCGCATGTTTTTTTATCCACACTAAATAATTACATATGTTGAACAAACAACACTAGTTAACAATCATTTTCCGGATTATTATGCAAACAGTGAAAAATAAATAAAAAAATTATAAAATGGTCTCAAATGTACAAACATATTTTAAAAATAAAACACTTTTTCTGACCGGTGGAACAGGATTTTTGGGCAAAGGTGCGTAAGAAGCGTTAAGAAGAGCAAGTAATAAAAACATTATTAATAAAGAAAAGCTTTCGATTTATTAAATTTCATTGCAATAATAAAAAAAAAAAAAACTAACGTTTTTTATTAAGTATTGCACAGTGAAGCGAAAGTAAAATTGCTTCTTAACAAATTATTAATGAGCTTGGAAGCAATTTATGTTGCTGCGACAAATATTTCGGACTGTTGTTATTGAAAATGAAATGTTTTCTCTTCTAAATTTTTTGCAGGGTCAGTGTTTCCGAAAAGGTTGTGGAATGCGTTCCAATTAAAACTTACGTATACCACTCCACCCATCGTGTACTTCAGAAATCGTTAATTGTACTCCATCATTAGTTCATTTCATGCATTTGTACTTTCCAATATACCATTTTTGACTATTGATGAATAACAGTTGAAGTGCACATGATGATTTTTAAAGTCCATTTGGATTATACGAAGGGACAAACCCTTTCAAAATAAAAGGTTCATAAAAGTAAAGGGTTTTTCAAAGAAGTGTTCATAGCAGTAGTCCTCTGCGATTTTTTGGAATCTAATGTACCGCCAATGTTCAATTTCTAACCAAAGTACAAGTGAAAAGCTTTTAAATACTTTTTAATTCTACCCTAAGTACTAAACAAAAGTACTGCACAGAAAGTTTTTCATTACTCCATCATTAGTACGATTTATTAAGCGTTAAAAAATGTGTAAATGTGTATGTAAATGTGTGTGTTCAAGTGTATGAAAAAAATAAAATGAAAAAGAAACGCATTCGCAGGTAATACAATTGATGTTAGGTGATCGTAATGTACACCGTTAATAAAGTTGTATTGTAATTGGAAAACGACTTGCTTCATTACATTGTATTTTGCAATCCCAATAATCTCCTTTCTTATGCAACTTTCCAAAGAGTTACGTTAACGACTAAATTTCACAAAAGAGTGCCTCTCATAAACATGTACAGGAAATTGGTAATGTTATCCCTTCCTCTCTATGTATTATTAATTATATAGTGCAATAAATTGTGTGTGTACTTAAGTAATTCCGTGAGTTAAACTAATTAATAAGCTGCTGATGTATAATTGAATATAATTATTGGAATATTTCCACACAAAGTATCGGAAAAATTATACCCTCCTGGTGATATTATTTAATAAATAACGTGTTTTTAAACAAGTATAAAAACTGTATTTGGCCAAATCTAGATTACCCACCATCTAGGTAGCAAAGCTCTCTAGTGAGTAGTTGTGAGCAAATAGAAAATTCTACTTTTTCAGTTTGTTTTGCACCGTAAAGGCACCGTTTGACCAATTTCGCTTAATTTTAGTATAAAATTGTGTAGGAAAACTACCAACACTTCTGCCAATGTTGGAATCGATTGACTCATGCGTAGATGGACAGACAAACGTGACTAGATTGTATAATAATATATATACTTTAGGTGATCTGGGGCAACTTCTTGTAAACATTTTGTCAGAGTGATATATACCCTCAATTATGCACTTAAGTAACAATCGCTCTTTTTTCTTTTGTTTCTCAGTAATTATTGAAAAACTCTTACGCACCACAGAAATTGCTCAAATTTATATACTTGTGCGTGCCAAAGGGGGCAAGGATATAAATGAACGTGTACACGAAATTTTCAAAGATGCTGTAAGTAAGCCTTCATATTAAAAAACAGTTAAAAACACGTTTCTGTTGTATGTTATGTAATGCAATTTTAGTTGTTCGAAAAGTTGCATGCAATACGTCCCGAATCTGCCCGCTTTGTTAAAGCCATTGCTGGCGATTGTACGTTAACCAATTTGGGTATATCTGAAGCAGACCGTCAACAATTAGTTGAGAATGTCGACGTAATCATACATAGTGCGGCCACAGTACGCTTTAACGAATTGTTAAGTAAGGCGGTGCAAATTAATGTACAGGCCACGGTTGATATGTTGAATTTAGCTAAAGAGATGAAGAAACTTCAAGTGAGTATGAATCCTTTTCGGGGAGAAATATTATTAAATTATTGCATCCTACATCAATGGTGGACAAATGAAATGACCGAGCCTTGGGCATTTTTGGACTTGCTTGACTTGTTTAAAAATGTCGGAATCTACATTTTAATTATTAATAAATTTCAAACATTACAATTTTAAATCCTAAGATTGAAGGGTTTTAAATTTGAACCCAACCAAACTCTTTTCGGTACATCTTTTTATTTAACGAATATTTAAAAAGTGACTTTGATAATGCCTGTGACAAAAATTAACATTTAGTCATCAAGTGATTGTTGCTAAATTGTAAGGTACCTTACGTTCTTTCTAGGCTTTCGTACATGTCTCTTCGGCTTTCGCCAATTGTTTGGTATTTCATGTGAAAGAAACTTATTACACTGAATACTTGAGTGCTTCTACCGATAAAATACTGCAGATCAAGGACACGGGCGATACGATACTTGACAACATGCATGCAGAATTGGTGGGAAAATTCCCCAATACGTACTGCTATACAAAATCGATTGCCGAAGATGCTGTTCTTAAAATGGGCAATGCGCTGCCAATATGCATTTTTCGACCCGGCATAAGTAAGTAGCCCTTTTTAGAGCCGGTTTTCATACAAGAAGAATAAACAAATATATTTATACGTTACAAATAGTTATAGCCACTAGTGGAGAACCAGTACCAGGTTGGGTGGACAATTTATATGGTCCCATGAGTATAGTATACGGCGGGGCTATCGGTGTACTACGAGTTATGTATGGTCGTGCTTCAGCTAAAGCTGGTTTAGTGCCTGTAGATTTTTGTGCCAATATGTTGTTAGCTTGTGCCTGGCATACCGGCACTCGAACAGATCAGGTGTAAGTTTCGTAAAGAGGTGTTTAAGGAAGAAGACGCACTTTAATGTTTTTCTTTATTATTCAACGTTTCAAGTCCTTTATTGGAGCCGCCTATTTATAATCTGGTACCAGATGAGATAAACTCCATAAAATGGGGTGCTTATCAAAAACTTGTGGAAGAATATGGTCGCAAAATTCCTCTGGCCAGCATGATTTGGTTTCCCTATCTAATCTTTACCGATAAATACTGGTTATATAAATTGTTATGTTTAGTATACCATACCATACCTGGTTATATTATCGATTTGATTCTGATGTCAATAAGTAAAAAACGCAGGTAGGCATGTTTCATTTTAGGGTAATAAAAATTTTATAGTCGCTATGAAAAATAAGTTTTCAAGTACTCATTATTTATATACCCTACACCTCCTGAATTAGTTGTTTATATTGTTTGTAACTTTTAAATATGAAAACGAGACCATTTATTATTATATCGCGTGTAATTAATTTCTTGTTTTAACGGTGGATATAATAAGGAAGAAGGAGGGGTCAGAGATTCAACAGAGTATAAAATATTTGAATACTGAATCGATCTAGCCACATATGTCTATTCGTGTGTGTGAGGCCACAAGAATTTACCTATGAGCTTGAAATTTAGTACAACTATCTATTATTAGCCTAACCAACGCACTAAAAATGGGCGTGGTCACATAACAGGTACGTCCGATTTAAAAAAAGAAACCCTACCCCGCGTAAAACTCGACTTGCAAACTGATATGTAGTACATACAGTATAAGAAGACGTAATCACATACCTGCCACGACCACTATTGCAGATGTGGAGGGTATTCAAGAAGTGGCTTAAGCCAAATTGTGTTTTCTTACTTGTTTTCTATTTAGAATGACGAAAATGTATCAAAAAATCCATACGCAATGCGACATGTTGCGTTATTTTGTGAGTAATGAATGGACATTCGACACCACCAACACTAAACATTTGTGGAGTTTAATGACACCAGACGATCAACAACTCTACAATTTTGATATGGTATCATTCGATTGGTCACAGTATTCGATTAACAGCTTATATGGGATGCGTAAATTTTTAGCCAAAGAGGAGCCCGAAACTATACCGAAGGGCCGAAAATTATTAAAACGGTACGAGAAAAAGTCCCATTATTTAAATTTAATTTACAATATTTATTTTGATTATTTGTAATTTTTCAGTTTGTACGTTTTGGATTTGATGATGCATCTGATTGTTTACGCAGGTTTTTTTTGGTTAATTTCACTTGGTTTGAAGCACATTACTTCGTGACTTCGTGATAATCAAAGGAACGTATAAAAAAAATCTACTGGTTGGTGGTGATGATTTAGTATTAAAGAAACAGTTTAGTATACAATTAATTATTTTGCAAAGTGTGATGCATGATTGCATGCTATAAAGTGCACTTACTCGTAGTAATGGATGTTGCTGTGATGAAACTCCATAAACTGATATTATGTACAGCCATCGCACTCATAAGGAAGCAAATTGAATGTTGTATAATATTACGAGATATAAAAGCTTCATGTGCTCGATTGAAGAATACCAAGAGCATCAGATGTATACGTGACAACAGTAACAACATATTTCGGGTTATTCACTTGACTTTGTACGTATAACATTTTATACGAGGGAATAAAGCACTACGCGAGTATTATTTTCAAAAACATTCATCATTTACGTTTTGTATATAGCAATAAAAAAAAAACGAATAAAAATTTGATATTTGAAAATGAACCGCTTCGCTAACCTTCCTTAAACATACTGAACCATAATTTAGTTCTGTCCAACGAATGTGTCATCAACGAACTATTGCGGAGAAAGACAACAATATACATTCGTCCTTATAAGTACGTAAATGAATAGGCGGATGAATGAAATGTTTGAGATTATTGTTTAGAACTCCATTGAACTAATGCTGAACATCGTCAACTTGTCGTCCAATTGCTAAGCAATACACATAAGCTGACATACTTAACAACACAACCATCTAACGTCTATGTACGAGTACATCCTTAATCGTGATTTATTTCCTTATTCGTTTAAAATTAACGTCTACCAGTCCCATTTTATGTAATTCTTTTCACCCAAACAATTTGCGAATACATTGAAAAGAATTTCTCTCTTTTTTTTTTTTTGCTTTTACATAAAACATGTTTTTCAACACCTTCCACTATGTAAGAAAATATTCATTGCATTCCGTACAATTTAATAAAGAGTAGAAAATAGCAGATGTTGGCCGGAAACTTAAAATTTATATAGAATTACACCTTTGTGAAAATTTACTGCTCGAATGTCTACGAGTTTTTTTTCCAAACAATCCATTTATGATGTTAATTTAAGACAAGTATAAAGACTAAATTTAGCATAGACCAAATCGTAAGTGCCCTCCACATATACCTAAGAATAGTGGGCGTGACACATGCATTTTTACGCCCTTTCGTAGTGTGGATATTAGGGATAAATTTGCAAGTCCGAGTCTCACGCTGCATAGAGTTCTTTTAAATTTTGGGCGTGCCTCTTATATAGCTTTGGGAAATTTGGGACGTGATTCTTCACGAAACGATATGCGTGTAGAAACTAGAGGAGTCTGTACAAAATTTCGGCTTAACATTTCACAAATTACGATCGTGAGAGTGCCAACAAGATGTGGGCACGTAGATAGACATGTGCAGATCAACTAAGTTCTTAATGCTGAACAAAAATATATATATACTAGGGCCTCTGACGGCCTCTTCTGAATGTTGCAAAAGAAATGACAAACCTAGTATATCCCCCATTTCATATGAAGGGCATATAATATGTAATATAGTTAAAGTTTCTCACTATTGATATATAATTAATTGCAACTTACTTGTATGATTTTCGTGGTAAAATTGGTCATAATTTGTATCTTCAAGAGACTTAATTCGGCCCCTTTCGAATATAGAAAGTTTATCTAAAATAAGAAATTAGGTAAAAATAAGAGTAAATATATTTATTTTATCATTTTGAAAAATTATTTCCATACACACCTGTATTATTTATACCATTTAATAAGAATGCGTTATAGCGAAAACGGAATTTCCCTCTAAAACCTTTAGCAGTAAAATTAGAACTGGCGTCAAATTCAATTAACAAGTCAGGTCCTGAGCTTAGAATAGAATTTAAAGGTGGCTTTTGACAAAGTACATCAATGACAGCATTTGCGTTGCTTGACTCAGAATCGTATATAACTAATTTGTCTAAAGAACAACTACTCAAAATAATTAATAAGTAAACTGGAATGTAGATGCATGTTTATACCTCTTTCCCTGTTTGGGTAGTTGAAGCTCTTCAAATACTAATTCCACGTGACCATAAGAACTATAATATTATATTTCATGTATGATAAAATAAAGAAACAATTAACTATACTACTATGATACTATGGGGCACCGTACCTGCCTAAAAACTTATAAGAGCATTTTATATGAGTTGGATAAGTAGCAGGGAAACGGGGCGACTGAAAGTAACGCCACATCTCCACAGAATTATGCTTAACCAAAGGATCTGCCGCAAAATTATAATCGCAATAAGTATTTTTTATCAAGCGACCTTCGTTTTTAAATATATCTAAAAGTATTCACCATTAGTTGATTAAATGTATATTATGGAAGTTATTATATTTCAGAGAACCCACTATTTCTTATAAATCGATATTCCCCGATTATATTTAAAGGCCAATTACTAAGTGCTGATTGATTATGTAGAAACTTGCGAAAGTGGATGCGTATTGCAAGAATTTTATGTGAACTATAAATAAAGGCGGCCGTGCGCTTCAGAAAAGCTGATGTCACATTTGAAATAGAGCCAATTGGGGTTACGCCCAATGAATCAGATAAGATGCTATTAATATTGTGTTGTCTAAAAGATGTGGGCGATAGTGACGTTCGCAATAATGGTGGTGGCACTGTTATAGATGATTGGCTGTAATTGCAAAATACAAATTCCGGACGCGCAGAATTCTCGACAACTGGTGCACGTAAATGTGGAAATATCTCTATATAATCCAAACAGCTGCAAAATATATTTACAAAGCAGAGTACAGAAGTTACATTCAACGTAAATAAGTACAAAATATATTTTATAAAACATGTAGGATGGATAAAAAGCTGTGCCGAAACATTTATTCATATTTAAATTTTTTTTTATACAATTAATAAATTAATTTAATAAATCTTAATCTTTAGCGTCTGCACGTTTTCTAATACCAGCTAAAATACGGCAAAAAGCTGGATAATCAATCATGGGGGGGTCGTCTAAATTTTTCGGTTTAATTAATGGAGCATGACGCAAAGCTTCTTTGGCCTCTTCTTCCGACATTCTATCACCGAAATTTGTCAATTCCTCGAATATTCTGAAAATTATATTCTTTACGATATATTTAATAACAACAATTTAGATCACTAACTTTTTTTCTTCAATCCGACCGGTTCCATACAAATCCCACTTACTCCACGCTTCCATTAAAACATCCTCAGGATCTAATTCAACAGTTCGATAGCTCATCAATTCTACAAAAGCATCCACATCTAAAGGGGTTTTAGCCTTATTAAAATTAATCATTTATTAATTATTTGTGAAATCGGCTGTTTTTAACAGATTTACCTCTTGCAACATTTCATCTACCATTTCGTCTGACGCTTGATTACCTAACGCACCGAATGTAATCTTTAGATCATCCTTAGATATTAAACCATCACCGTCAAGATCGAGTAAAACGAAAGCCTTGAAAACCATACTTGTTTATATATAATAATGCATCGATTTAATAATCTGCATTTGCAACGTTTGGACAAGCAAAATAAAAATGGCAAATAACTCAAAATATCACAAATCGAAATGTTACACTTCAAAATCATTAAATTCTACTCAACAATAGTTATGCTTTAAATGGTTAAAGTTAAGAATAGATAATTCTAATAACATCTAATATTACGATTACTTTGCAGATAACTCTAAACTGAGGAGATCAGAAATTATACTTGTTTCCAAAAAGAATCGACTAAAATATATGCGCTTCTAATGCACTTGGGCGGAAGTTTTTCACTGACGTTGCATTATCTGATCTTATGTAACTTCTTCAAAGTTGATAATTGGACCGCAAATCTATTAATTCCATCCGAAGCAGAAGCAGGATAAAATATCAATGTATACAATATAAGACATGATTCTTCTAAATATCATTTCTGATCCCTCTTTAATTTCTTTATACTACTCAGGTGGGTGCTATTTGAATTCACTTCTTTTAATTCAGCCAACTTTCTAATATCCATATCGCGCTGCGGAACAAAATCGTTGGGTGTGGCTGCTTTTGGTGGTCGGTAAGGTCCGGTCGCCTCTGGTATTTTTAAGCTGGGATTAAAAATTTCATGTATGGCTGCCATGGCTTCAGATTCATGTACCGGCTCAGCGATGGGTGCGCACGAAGCTTTTCTAGCAGCACTGGCTGCTTTGCGACGCTAATTAAAAGTAACACATTTTAATAACACGTATATAAACGCGAATGGATGCCGTATTTAATCCTGAGCTTTCACTATACCTTTGCTAAATCATCGTAAGATATTGCAAATTCACCCGACATAACTATTATTCTTTTTATTTAATTTTTTCCTTTTTTTAATATTTTTCGTTTAGTTTAGTCACCTTCTTGACCTGGACGTTGCCGAGAATTAACTGAAAGCGATTTTTTCACTAACCAGCAATTTTATTAATCAAAAATTTTAGTGGAAAACATCAAAACATGCATTACAACAATTTATTAATATTTGTACTCATCAGCCTAATAATACTCGTATAAACAAAATGAAGATTCATTGCATTCAATTATTCGTAACTAGGTGCGCAATCAATATACAAGCAACCACATGAATTGGATCACAGCATTCTACTCAAATCAATATTCGATTCTATAGTTCTTAAAACTGGATAAATTAGTGTGAAAATGGATCACCTTGCTGTTGTCAAATTTAACTTTCAAATTTGAAGTAATACAGACACACATGTTAGTTAAGATAGGTTAATGATGTGTTTTAAAAACGGGCTTATGTCGCATTCAGAATAATCCCTTTAGACTCATAAAGTTGTACTGTACTCCTAGTAGTTTCTTTTCTTTCCAGCTTTGTACTTGCATCCCTCTTTACATAGTATGTACTTGGAGTATTTCATGTATTAAATATTAGAGGTGAATTATTGTTCGTCTCTAGCTCATCTAATTAGTTTCTTATCGGAACGCATTCATCAATTTCCACGCAAATACATTCAAATGTTTCATGAATATTTTATGAATTTTTTTTATGGTTGTATTAAAAAATTTCAAAAATTTCTTTCCTTTTCTTTCCAACGTTTTAAACAATATTTCACTAGTAGTCTAAAAATGTATAATTATGTACCAATAATTTAATTGTATTTTAATTAGAGTTGTTTCAGTAGTTATTCTGTATAATCTCTGAAATACGCAGAAGAAAATTTTTGATTGTTGATGTGGTAACACAGCTGCACAATCAGTCCTAGGTTACCTTGCCATTAACATTAAATCATTTGCATTCATATTATAAATATGTTTTTTACAAACAACACACACATCCATCAATACAACATATGCATGTTGCATATGTTGCATGTAAATGCATGTTAGTTTGATAGCAACACAAAAGATTGACTTTTGCAAATGAGAAGCCAGAAATATTGTGATGAACGCACAGCATCACGATTTTGATCAGATACGTATTAATTAGAGGAGGAATGAGAAACATTTCTATAACCAATAACATGTCAATGTTATCTATAAAAAGTACATGTATCAAGTAAGTCCATCTAAACAGGTGCCCTGGGCCAAACGAAAAACGTATGAATTTAAAAACACTTGCAAAAAAAAAAAAAAAACAAAATTTTTACAAACTTATTACACTTAACACGTAAAAAGCATTTGGATTAGGTCAAATCTTAAAAACCCTCGTGGTATATATCGTACATGATTAGGCCTCTAATAGTGTATTTGTAAATATTCTTCCAATCCGAACTATATCTACTTTCTAGCGGCAAATCAACGGCAAGTTATAAATAAATATATAATAACATTCAATTTCACCCTCCAGATAGTAATAAGGAGGATATACTAATTTGTTCTTCCAATTGCAACACCTCGAAGGGGTCAGAAACCCTACAAAGAATACACAGTCTCTATCAGCATGAAAAACTTAGTCGATCTAGACATGTATGTCCGTCTGTTGTTGGCACCATTGAGGTCGGACATTTTGAATAATAGCTGAAATTTTGTACAGTTTTAGTTTTTGCATGCAGATCGCTGTTTAAAATGGGCAAAGTCGGTCAAGAGCCACACCAATTGACCTGTGAACTTGAAATTTTGACCATATTCACCATATTAACCATAAAACTCGATTTGCAAGCTGATACGTAATACATATAATATTAGAGATCGTAATGGAATATCTGTCACGCCCATTATTGTAGATTTGGAGGGAATTTATAATTTGGTCTAAGCCAAATTTAGTTGTCATACTTGTTATTTTCTTAACTACATTCAAACAATTAGTGGAACTTGTAAAATTTTCCCAAAATGATTATTTTTAATCACACACATATTACAATGTATTTAAAGTATATTTCCAACCACTGCCACCATATGTGCGAAACGTTCCACTTGCTTTCATATGTAATTGATTATTGGGGTATGTAAGCGTTCACACAACATTGGAACGTTTCAATTAAAAAAAGGAAAAAAAAACTTCCGTATGGAACATAACAGCACGCCATACCTCCCGATCAATTAAAATTATGACTTAACAAATGTACAAATATTGTTTTAAGAAAATTTATAATAATTACTAAAAGAATTACTGCACTCACTTACTCGGGTTTCAATTGAACGTATTTAAAACGCATGGCTACAATTTCCTCATTGGCACAACCCACAATAAAAATCACATAGCAATTTTTTTGAGCATATTGCACCATCGACGCATTCAGTCTGAAATAAGCGGGGGCCGTTGACGAGCCGTTGCTTTGTTGATTGTAGTACAAGCAAGAGCATTCTGTGCGATTATTAATAAATATATAATTTGTGAAAACGTTTTGATTGATTAATTTATTCACCTAAATGAGTATTTTTATTTGTATTGGATACCCAGGAATTTATTTGATTAAAAAGCAAAATTATTAGTAGATTATGAAATGTGGTGCACATTTTCTATACAAATTCTAACTGATACTTAAACAATAATTAAATACTAGTCAAACTAGACGTTGGAGAGTTCTTTACTCAACTGAAATTAATCGGTACAGAGTAAATAGAAGTTTCATTTCCGCTACTTAGGGATGCTGTTTTAACCCTCATGTGAGCGCTTAAAAACCACTTCAAAGGTGTTTCATGAAAAATTATTATTAGGCTTAGGTGAGTATTCAATAGTTGCACCTTACATTAAGGGATCAACAGTAGATAATGTCCCTATTTTAGATATTTTTCTCTGTTGCTTACATTTAAAATTTAAAAGTGCCTTAAGAGGCATTCAACTCAATACATATTTCTTTGGAAATAGTAAAATACTCTAATTTTGTCTTTGTTTATAATGTAGCGTTCTGAACGATTATATAATATGCGCATATATACCAAACCCTTTAGCTACATTACCCAGGTAAACAATGAAAGTATTTAATGTATATTTATAGAAAAAGTAGGACACCTTTGAAGCTTCGGCGTATTAATGTTCTTCAATAAAAACCACTTTTACTCATTTTCAACATTAATGGTAGAAAAGTTTTATAATACTAGTCATCATCTATTTAGTTAGAATAAAATTGTAAGAAACATATTTCCAAATGAGATTCATTTATCCAATTTTGAGTGTAACATTTGGGCTAATACCACAGCCTGACTTCCATTGATATCCTAAAAAATGATTTGAAAAATACATGCTTTTCAAATAAATAATTTGAAATTGAAAATTCTCTATACCTCATAATCAAAGGGGTCCATATATTCCTGACAACGTTTATACCATTGTTTAACCCGGCTGTAGGGATACAAATCAAGACCGAATGCTTCAATTTGGGATGTAGTCACCAGCAGTGCTAAATCTGCTATTGTAAAATGATCGGTTGCAGCATAGGTGCGACCTTTTAAAATCTCATCAAACCAGCCTATTGCTTCATTCAATTTAGCCTTTTTCGTTTCGTCGAGAGGAGCTCCTATAAATAGAGTGGGAAACTACAAGTAGATTAGAATTGATAGATGCATTATGCAACAGTGAGAAGCATTTTACTTAACCCACATAATAGTCCGCCATGCGCTGATATAGAGTACCCATATCAAACATTAAACGTTGATCGACTAGGGCCCGTACACGTATATCCCTGGGATATAAGGTGTCGTCTTTGCCAAAAACCGAAACCAAATATGATAAAATGACTCGACTAAAGTTTTTCCACACACTTCCACATTAATAACATTGAAAAGACACTTCAACCCATCACTCACCTTTCCCATAATATGAAACCGTCATCGTTTAATGTCGGGATACAATGTTGGGGATTGATTTCTAAAAATTCCGGTTTCAGTTGCTCTTTTTTTAATGTATTGACAATTCTCAGATCAAATTCCAAGTCCAACAGTTTAGCTAACAATAATACAGTGCGACAAGGTGGACTCGGCGGTAAGTAGTATAAAATCGGGGTCATCTTACTGCCTCTAATCAAAAGGCAATAAACAAATTCTTTAATAATATGTCCAGTGTCTTCGAACATACTGTAGCAGATACTATGCGAACAAAAACGGTCGAATTTAACGATTTAATAACGATTAACGATTTGGCAAGTTTAAATTGAAAATAAAATGTGAAGGATTTCTTTCTACAATTGTGATTGTTCGTACTTCTACACTTCTCTGGTTAAATGATTGATTTTGTTTTGTATCAATATTTACTCACTTGATACGAAGCACAAACTTGTGTTGCACCTCCTGCACTGAGTCTATGCAATTCCCCAGTTTTAATGAAACTAAACACAAATTGATTGGGACTCCCGAGCTGCCCCCTAACTCTCTGATGACTTTTAAATATTTCAACAACAGACAACATTTAAAAGTGTTGTTATTGTCATTGCAATAAATGTGTCCTTCTGTTTATTATATGAATTTATTGTTGTTTTTATACGCTCCACACATAAGAT
Organism: Crataerina pallida; assembly: GCA_949710015.1. NCBI lineage: Eukaryota > Metazoa > Arthropoda > Insecta > Diptera > Hippoboscidae > Crataerina > Crataerina pallida. The sequence continues at coordinate 1,658,706 of OX453290.1, read as the reverse complement.
GGCAGGATATACCAAGTTCATTATTCCGTTCACAACGGCCAGAAGAAAGAATCAGTGATCCCACTAGGTAAACATATTATTATCAACATCAAAAACTGAATTGATTTAGAAATGTTCGTGTGTTGTATCTTGCAATTCGTTCATGAGTTTTTTTTATTTAAAATGGATGAAATCGAATAACGGACATGCCCACAATTACATGTTATTTGTTTTGTAACATGACATGGAATATATAAGAAGTAGAAGCCGTACTTGAGTATCTGTTGCGCCCACTGCTTGTGTGAACCTATGGAGGGTACCAAGGATTTTGCCTAAACTCTCTAAATATAGTTTTTATTTCATTTTTTATAAACCTGTCTGTCTAGGATATTGTGGTTGACGTTTTTACTAATTTCATAATAATTGTCGGTTGCCCAGCGACTGATATATTTGTATGGAATGTATAATATTTACGATACATATACAATATACTCGTTTTATTTATTAAAATGCAAATATAAATCCGCCTACCGCTGGCTTATTTCCGAGACTTAAATCAATGAAAGTTCACAAAAATATTTTAATGAAAATTTCTATAATTATATTTAAAAAAATACAATATTTTAATCAAAAACAACTAAAAATATTATAATCTGTGAAGCCCGATCACTTAACACTCCACACTATTAAGATTTTTAAATTATGCTACAATTAGTTTCAGATTTTGATTCTGAATCGATCGGTTTAGTTAAAAATGGGTGTGACTTTTGCCGTTAAAGTTACAAACATCGGCACAAACTTAAAATAACCTTTGACACAAGTAATGCAGGGTATAATAGTTATCTGCCTATAAAGATAAAAATGGAATATCGTTGCTAAATAGTAAGTTATAGCAGAAGCGACTGAACAGTTTGAGTTCAAAAGGGTAGAATATCGTCTTTAAAATGTGCCGACATTTTCTGTACCAACTCCATTATAACGTATGTGAACGTTTACATTAAAAACCTTACTTTCGGCACAAGGGTACAATTATTTGATTGAAGAACATGGTTTTCACATGAGACGTACAGACAAAAATATAAGAGAAAGAGTAATTTTTGTCAGTACGTCCATTAAAAAACATGTAGAGCTTCCGCTGAAAATATAAAGTCGGTTGTTATAATTATCTGTTCATATAATAGTAATATCAAAAAATATTCAACGAAGCATTTTTCTTTTTCGAATAATCAACTACAAAACTCAAGTATAGTGAAATTCTTTATAAAAATATTCAAATGATGGACGTATAGACAAAATACATTATTATTCGCAAATGACCATACATACCGCGGGCCTTGTGATGGTCATGCCCGATTTAGGTGATATATTGTACTGTAAATACCTTCAAATTTACTTGCAGGTAAGTACCCGAACGCGCGTTAGTAAATAAAATAAAATTGTCTTTTTTAATATTTAAGACCAAAAAATTTGTAAAATTGCAGTTCTTTAAACATCCAAAACACTCTACAACCACTTGAAGATAATGTAGATAATGTTAACAAACGAGATAATTAAAGTTAAACTCACTTAATCAACTCCAAGTCAGTTTCTCAACTGAATAAATTAAGAAAATCCTTTTATACATTTATTGCCCGATCGTGTCTAAATCTCGATATTTTTTTAAAAGAGCGGTACTTTTATAGCAATCCATAAAAAATTAAGTAAAATTTTATTGAGTTAAATGAGCATGGAAATCGAAATCGAATTTGTACCTTAGTAAAAATGTTCGTATGCGCTACATTCTGTAAAGCCAGATTAGGTGCTGTAGTGTATTAAGTAGTTGTGCTTTATCGACTAAAACATTTTAGGTAAGCATGCTTACTAAGGGTATCTATGTAGTAGTACATAAATGGAACAAAGCCTTGTACATCCGTGTCTAATGATGCAGACACAAGTGCAATTTTCAAAGAATTATTTGTAAAATGTTGGCAAGGATTTAAGCAAAAATTTGTGTTTGAGAAACTCAAGCCCTTATTATTCATTCGACTGTTCGCCAGTTTACAAGTTAAGAATAATTTGTTTTCTAAAATGTTTTCTTTCAAACATATTCACGTCCTTTTAATAATACAAAGCTATAGCAGCATAATAAACATAATACCTGTAGATGGCAAAGTAATTATTAAAGAAGTGTCTCCAAAGGAAAACCTTCGTATTGAATTGGATGAATATTCTGCTAAGCCCAGTGTACCTGGAGAAGGCTTATATAATGAGAAACAATCAAATATGGTATAAAACTGAAAAAGTATATAAATTATTAAAAATTCAATGTTATCTTCATTTAAGGTGCAAGAGCAACACTCTAGTGATACTGATGAACATTTCGATACTTCCATGCATGGCGGTTATTATGTGCCCACCGATTTCCAACAATATCTCCAGCAAATGAGTACCGCTATTGCTCCATACATTCTATATCCGCCTCCTTATGCGATGCCAAATGGCTATGACAGTTATTTTAAAGCTCAAAAATCACTCAGCACAACAGCAACGAGTAATTTTTTCAATAAATTCAAAAATGCTTTTGCGGCCCTGTACACAACTTTCTACGGTGGCATTATTACCGTTGCTGTCACTTTTCTAGTCATTTTAATGGGTGGTGCTGTGACCAGCGCCATATGTAATATGACACCTATCTGTACTCTGTCAAGTAGGGCTTTTAATTATTTTCGGGGCACAGTTGCTGGGGATATGGGCCGAATGCTGGTTGAGGAAATGACACCGGAGAGAGTACGACGAGCAGCGGAATTCGTTTATTATGCCATCAACAAATTTGAAACTTTGCAGAAACAAATGGAAATTGAGAAAAATGAATGAAATTATTGTTCAAATGTACATATGAACGTATATGAATAAAAAAAAGAGAGTTTGGATCGATTTTCTTAATAAAAAGCTTATTTTTATAATTTAATCGTTTTTTGTCCTTTTCGATCTCACTTAATCATTATGAATTATTTGATCTTTCCATCCTTTAATGATTGTTTTGATTCCTTGCTTATAAATTAATATCGTTATCAACGCCGCAACTACATCAAAATAAAAACACTTTGCGTTTAAGTTTTAAATTATTGTTTATTCGAATACTTCCAATACCCTACCCTACTAAATTATTTAAATTCCTCTGCAACAGTATGTTACGAAAGATAAATTGATAAATTTGCAAAATGAAAGCAGCTGTTAACGAACGTAAACCTCATTTAATAACATGGCGGGAATGCTTTTGTATGGCCTTATGTTATGAAACATTTTCGGGAATACGGTGAATTTATACCGACTGCTGTCACACTGCAAACAATGTCCAAGTTGGCTAAGGAGTACGCCTAACATTTTTTTAAGTTTCACTTTTATATAAAAGAAGAAGAAAATTGCTACTTCTTAACGGTATTTATATACCTACACACACTCACACACTTACACTGTATTTATTATTTTAAAAAAACAAGAGAAAATATAATAGTCGGTCAATCCCGACCATCAAATACTTCACACCACTTGATGCATTCTGTACATCTCTGTAATTGACGCCTTTATCTAATACTCTCTCGAGATCCTAGTATATCAATTTAATTTCTTTATTTGAAAAATGAAAAAGTTTATTTTTTTTTATACTTTTATTTTTCAAATTTCAAAATGATAAATACGTCACCAAAATTTTCATTGTTTGTTTATGAAAGAAGAAAAAAATTTATAGGGGGTGGGTTCTACAAATGGTCCGATCCTATTCATTTTCAAAAGGGTTCCTTTTTGAGTTAAAACATATCCTTGTACCAAATTTCAAATTGAAATATATCCAAAAATGCGACTTGTAATTTGCGCACAAATTTACATGGACAGACGGACATGGTTAAATTGATTCAGATTTTGATTCTGAATCGATCGGTATAACTGAATAACTCAATATATAGCATTTGAGTTTAGGAGTTACAAACATCTGCACAAACTTAATATATCCTTTGCCACAAATGGTGTAGGGTATAAAAATTTTACATGTGAAAATAATTACGCCGTTTGTATATCTTCGGTTTGGTCTGCAGCACAGCTACTTGGTGTTGTATACGGTCTCTGTGTTTGGCAAAATAAAGCTCTTATCGCTTCATCAGTCGCTATTAAGGGTTGGCTAACGAATTCTAAAGCTTGTATAGCGTAAGTTTCAGCATCGCCCAACGGACTGGACGAGGCAGTGGATATATTTAAATTTAGATCTTCAGGTATTCCCACACCTGTATGCAGCACCATTTGTTGCAATATATTAAGATTTTCAGCACTCAAGGTGAGTACATCTGCAGCGGGCAGATTTAGATAACGCATCTTTGCCAAAAACTTCAGATTTTTTAATATTTCCAATTGCATTTCTCGTATCTGTTGTGTGGTGTGCAAGAGTTTTTTTGTTGATTCATTAAGCATGTGATTTTTTTGTGTTAAATCCGCCTTCCAACGGGCCAACTCTTCCACCATTACACTGCTAGCTAAGAATTTTGAACGCCACACTTCACATTGACCCGCCAAAAATTCGATTTGTTCGGTATGTGTGCTCAAATTATTGACAGTATCCAACAGAGCTCTAGCCAGTTGCAATTTATCTTCGGTTAAAACATTAACGCGTGTCAGCAGATCTTCACCGACCGAGGCGACCAATAAATTTTTAAGTTCAGCATTAACTTGAGTTTGAAATTTAAACTGCGCCTGGAAGTGATCACGCTCTTCTTTGATCCGTTGAAGTTGAGCCTTAAGGTTTTCCACTTCACTTTGATCATTTAAGGCAGCTTCCGCTTTACGTTTGTCCTTGACCTCTTCCATTTCTTGTGTTCTCATTGTAGACATTTGTGATACCAGCACAGTTATGTCCAAATTGTTTTTGTTATATGGTTTTATAATTTTGGGTGTAGCAGAGCCACTTTTTTGTTTTGGCTCAATGGGGTTTACAGCCCCCGGATATGGTTCGTATGGTATAAATTTTGGTGGTTTAATTTTTTTGTGTTCGGGTACAGAATTTAAAGGTGTCACTAGACGTGGTTTTAACTTGATTAATTCGCCCTTGGGTATTACGGGGGCTAGGCTGCGCGTTACACACTCTGGTCTTCGATATAAAGAATGCAAGCCGGGCAGTGGCGAATTATCATTCTTTTCCAATTGTGGTCGTGTTAAAGGAGTAGAACACTTTTTTTCACACTCCACTGGGGTTTGTTGCTTGGGTAGAATTTCTCTATCAGTTGTATTTGTTTTTCTTATTATATTCGTTTCGTTTGAACATTTTATTTCCACTTGTTGTTGCTCTGCTTTCGCCAACAATTCATCTTCTTCCATGCCATCACCACAAGTGCGACCTGTTATATATTTTGTTAAATAATTTTTCAATTCATAAACCTTTTCACTTACATTTTTCCAAGTGTATTAAATTTATTTCCATGACGGTTAAAAAAAATCCTATTTTTTACATCATAAATTAAGTAAAATTGAAAATAGAAGTGAAAGTTCACAATTGCCATGTAAGAGCATTCTCTCAACAATTAGAGATGAGCACACAGCATTGAACTAGTTCAATTCAAGTAATACTGCTAACCTTACTACACTTAAAACAATATCTTATAACATTAATTAAATTAAATTTGCTTTCAAACTAAAAGCACTTTTTCTAAATTGTACTACGCTGCCTTTTTTTATATATCAAATACATCTATAATTATATTTATAACTTAAAAACAGAAGTGTTGCTAGGAGTGTTGCCAGTTATAAAAAGCTTAGTGTGAATTTGCCTAGCGTTGCTTTACATGGAGCAAAACTAAAATAGTTGTCGTTGCTTTTTAATTAAATAATTTGTGATTTAAGAAATGTTTGTTAGTGTTCAAGTAATTTTATTAAAATATATTATAAAAATTACACAAAGCACTATAACCTACTTTAAGATCTTACAGAAAAGAAAGAAAGCAAAATAATTTCACATTACACACTATAGCCACCTTGATCAGCCCAGTGCACACGTCTACTCTCTAAATATTCCAGGTTTTCATAGATTTTCCGCTTTTCCTCATCCATTAACGATGTACGTTTATATTTTTGTATAACATAACAACAACTAAACATTAGAGCCACTTGTACAATTAACCAAAATATTAAAATTGCCAATAAAAGGCTTTGATTCAAACAAATATTATCCAAATGTGAATAATCGTCTAAAAAAAGAAAAAAACAATCAAAATCAGTGACAAAAGCAAAAACAGAAGTTCAAAATGAAAATTTATACTGTAACGTACCAACGCCAGCTATAAGCAAAACGCCTCTTTCGCTGTATATGAAACTGTTGGTGGTGGTGTGATTGGGACCTCTCACATTCAAATTGAAATTCAATGGTATGACATTATCGCCATTTACAGTTGGTAGGGTAGAATTTTCATTATTCGATTGATTTAATTTTATATCTTCCCACACGTCCGCTAGTGTGGATATATAAACAGGATTTTGTATTTTAACAGATTGTACTTCATTTGTTGTATTCAGTAATTGTCTCCCTTTTCTACTCTTCTGGTATGAATAACTTGAATCCCATTCATTGATGCGATGACCTGTTAAACAATTGTCTTCGGGACATGTTTCTTTACAGAAATGTATTTTCACCTCAAATTTCACCATTTGTGTTCCAGCAAATTTGAAAGCACGAAATGTAGTTCTCAAGAGATTCTTGTTAGGTAAACGTGTCCGCTGCAGGCTAGCAAACACAGCGGGATCAGTGGGACAGCCACGTTCATCGATAAGTAAGACGTAATTTTCTCCATTTTCGGTTTTTGCCACTAGAGAGGTTGCTCGAAAATCTGGAACCGGTGGCATCTCCTTGTCCGACGGCAGCTCCCTCAATTGTTGCTGAGTATACCCGGCTGCAATTTGTAATTCTAAACTCTGGCCAATTTGTACATTATCCGACAAGTGTTTACGACCAGAGTCCACGACTTGTAAGGTAATCTGCGGCATTGGTTGATAGTTGTTAATGTTACTGTACTGCAAGGGGCCTTCGTTTAGTAGAAAACTAATCAAAATGGGAAATGAAAAAAATGTCTTAATAATTAATTAACAGTTCACCTCTTGGAGAAATCCAATGAAGATTCCAAGGCAATCGCATTGGGTGCTTTTTCATTGTCGTCCGTTATTACAGCACTGCCAGCAGAGCTTTGGTGTGTTATGGGCAATACTTTGTACGTATCAGTGGTGGTGCTGGTGGTGGCATTACTTATAACGCAGCCGACTTTTATTAAGCGATCACCCTGAGTTTGTACGTTCGGGTTATTTTGTATGATTACCAAAGTTGAAATAAATATTCTGAGAAATAAATAAAGAGCAGGAGTGCATTTAATTTCCATTTGGAAACCCATACTAATACTAAGTACCGTTGAAATCCTTTGGTTACTTCGTATGCTCTTAATATACCGCAACGATTCTCTTTGGATTCATTGCCAATGGATAAACGCAGCACAGTTCTCTGAGTGCCGTGGCCATCAATTATACAATCTTTCGAATATTGTCTAACATATAACTTACCACGAAACCAATGTTTCGGCTTATACTTGATCATCATTTCATTCCGAGTGCATGTAACCTGAACTGAGAGAATGAGAATAATACAAACATACTCTCACCTGAGCTAAATAGTGAGCCCTACCATTCAAACATTGAACTCGCCGCATGTACACGGAATTCTCGCGAAACTTCAAACTTCTCGGTCCCAATGATATAATGTCTTCGGAATGTAGCAAACATTCCGATATATTGATATTGTCGTCGTAATGGAAAGACACTCCCTGGCAATAGAATTTCGTCTCACGAGAACAAAATGTTTGACACTGCGAAAAACGTGTTTAACTAGAGCACGATTAGAGGATCATTTTCAAAAGGTTTAATTACGTCTTTTTGTGATAATCCCATAATTTTTGTGTCCGCATAAATAAATGTACTATTGGCGTACAATTCGTATGAACATTGATTATTTTCAGCTTTTCTCGTGTGGCATTGATTCTCAATGTATTCGTCTTCGTAGGGGGCTGCACGAAAGGCATCCGGTTGTATCAGTTTATCTCTATCGCTGAGAATACAACGGCCCAAACTGGTCTGATGCTCCTTTGCTTCAGATGTAACTATTGGAGATCTGCAGCATATGATTGATTGGATTAACTTTAAAATATTTTCTCTCATTTTCACATGTATGTCAACTTTATTATGTCTCGCATGCGATAGAGTGTAGAAGAACAGCAACGATCGTTTGTTTCTCATACGACATGATGAACGATTTAAGATAGAAGCGCAAACTCTTCTCCCAACGACAGGGTGGGTGGGAGGTGCATTTTTTTATACGCTCCACCTTAATGATGAGGATAAATGTACTAAAAGTGCTTTGTCGTTAAAACGAGACCCCACAAACTATATACATTTTGATCAGCAGATAAGCAGCTGAAATTTTTACAAATATTTCTAGTACCCGTAGATAGGTTTTTATCGGCTATAAAACTCTAATGCACCCACAATCCCATCTCCTATCTATTAATTTAAAATTAGAGCGTCCATCAATTTGTTAAAAATAGGCGGGGTCAGATTACAGACACTCTCGCGATTTATAAAAAAACCTTGCGCACAGAATTTGATTCATTAAACACCAACTTTAGGGAGCATAATTAGGTACATGCCACGCCGGTGGAAGTCATTTAAGATTTGTTCTAAGTCAAGTTAAATGTTTTTTCACTCCATTTGCAATAACACTTACCGGTTACGATTGTTGCGATATGACGGAGCAAAGGATGCCGACAAACATTGAAATTCATTTTCAAAGAGACAACTCTCAGCACATTGTCGCCGCGTGACTAGAGTTGGCATAGTTTTCTTACCCTGAAATACTAAACTGTTGCCCGGGATTTTCGTCAAAATCCACAATCGATCTTTACAATGTTCAGGGACTTTGTGTGTTAAACAGAAATATAAAAAATTATTCAGAACTTATAGAAATAATACAAAAAATATGAACAAACCTTTTAAGCAAGATTTCTTATAAAATATCGCCTCACTGTCAGCAATCAATGGAAGATTATCGCCATCTACTCTCATAAGGTTTTCATCTGATCTCTCAAAGTACGTATAACCATAACATTTATTCCCATTTAGCAAATGCACATAAGCTATGCAATTAACATTTTCATAACACAAACGCCAACAAATGCTGCTGACAGTATCCAATTGTTCACTCTCCCTGTAATCTGTTGTGTTGGCCGGTGATTGTGACTTGTAAGCACTTTCGCTGTTGACTTGATTCGACAGCGCTTTATGATTGTTTCTGCTACTGATGATGGGATCGGGTAATGTTTGAAATATTAAATTATTATCCGTCATAAATTCAATTGGTGGTCGAAAGCCGACAATCTTTTGTAAATGCATTTGATGTAAAGGACATTTTAGGATTAGAGCATCTGGAATTATTGAGATGTTATTATTAAAAGAGGGTCGCAGCCACGTCCATAACTTATTTATAAAAGCATTTAATCCATCACGCCATCACTTATTAACAATTTTTATAATTTGATGTCTAATCATAATTAATATTAATTTTATTGTTTTTGTTGTGCTATAGAACAATTATAAGCACTCGTGTAAAACTGAATACATTTCTATGCAGGATTATGTAATAAACTTACTAATACGTTGCAAGTTCGTAAGCTGCGAATAGAACACAATCATAAGTAAAATGACGTTTGAAACCTTGACAAAGCACGATTTGTAATTTGTATTAATTTGAGACATATTTTCAGTTGTAACAGGGATTACGTTTTGTTGAGACAGAGAAATTGTATTTTTTTGCAATAATTTAAATTTTTTTGTTTCCTTTTTGACATTTTTTTTTATAATAAAAAAAAATTTTTTTATTTAAATTTATTTAAAAATTTCCGCGTCCTTTACATTAATCTGTATTTGGTTAATGTTAGAACTCAACTGATTTGAGTTGTAATTTCGCATCGAACAAACAACAATAATATTTGCGGTCAAGTGATGAGTTGATGAGTGTATGTAAACGCTTTTCAGGTGCAAACAATACTCTATTGTTGTTGTTGTTGTTTTTATCAAATAATTTCAACGATGCATTGTCGTAACTCATGATCAATATCGCGATATAACTTAGCTATGTGATCACAAAAGCCCTAATATTAAACTATACTATGCACACATACACACATGTAAGCAAACTCTACTCCGAAGCTGTATACCGCAGAGAGAATATGTTTCAATAATTTATAAATTTGCAATTACATCCCCCTAGCGGCGTAGTATTAAGTGGTGGGGAATGAAGAAAATAGAGAAAAAATATTTAAACAATACTCGAGTGAACAAACTATTTATCTAATAAGTGGGTGAGTAAGTTAGTGAGTAAGTGACGTATTTAACCATCACGCGTGCGTTTGCTTAATACATAATGGTTATAAAATACAACAATAACAATCATTGAAATTGATATATTTAAAAAAACTATAATTAAGCAGTTTTGTACCTTTGTTTGTTTTAGTGTGTCTGCCAACCATTGTTTGTATGAGAATTGGAATTACAGCCTAAAACTCTTACTCTGCTGTATACGTATAATTTATGCAATAATTCATACAAAACTAAAACACGTGATAATGAACTGAACTAAAAGATTCAAGATCATTTTACTCATCTATAACTGTACATAAGACACACCTACTGTTCTCATATAGATCTAAGTTAAAATTTCATAGCTTTCGTACTCGCTAATTTCAAATTTTTAACATTGTTTTATTAATATATTAAACTTACGACACAAAAAAAAAAACTCTCAAAATTATTAAGTTTGCTATTAAATGTTTCTCTGCGAAGATACAGTTACACATTCTTTATAGTAATGACTAACTGCTTGCTTGCCTCTCTGCTTGTTTGCCTGCTGCTGTGCCGTACACTTTCTTTCTTTCCGCGTGATTCCCTGCGTCACTCTCTCTTAACTATTACAATCAACATTTCTTTCAACTCGTTTGTCTCTGTGCTATCTTGCTCTTATTACAAATATGTTACACATTTATTATGCTTTTATTGCAATTGTTGTAATTTGTTATTTAATCCATTCCATGTTGTATTTGTACAGTATGCAGTATCATATGTTGTGAGGATGTATTGTAACATTTTTTTATTTGCATATTTGTGTACAATTTTTAATAATGTTGTTCGGTTGCATTTGTTATCTTTTTCACTTTTTTGTTATCATGCGAGTTATTCATGACATTCGTAACTTAATTATTACACATGAATACTTCATTTTAATTTATAATACATGATGCGGTTTGTCATGTAAAATATTTATTAAAATAATTAAAATCAAATTTGAAATTATGTGAAATTTTTGTAGAAAAAATTAGTAATTTAATTTTTGGAAGTTTAAAAAAGCTAATCGAATGTAGTGATGAGAGAGTAAGCGACAGCTGCAGATTCTATGTCATGTGTCAGCTTAAAAAGTTGGGGACAACTTACTTCCATGACACATATTAAAATATTGTAATATTGTACTCATTAGTTAATTAAAAGCAAGTCAAAGTATTATAGTCGGTCAAGCCCAACCCTACACCACTTGATATATTATTCAATTTATAGTTTTTGTATGCAGATCGCTATTTAAAATGGGCAAAATTGGTCAAAAGCCACGATCATCGACAAAAATTTATTTATCTGTCACAACTTGAACTTAAAATTTGATTCATATATTAATAATTACCCCATCCACAGATGTACCAAAAGTGGGCGTGGTCCAACACCTACAATTTACAAAAAATCGTACACAGCCCAAAACTCGACTTGCGAACTGATACGTAATGCATACTCGTAGAGGGCGTAATGATGTCCCTGCCATGCCCGCCATTTGTACGTAGATGTGAAGGGTATTTAAGGTTTGTGTGGCCTAAACCAAATTTATTTATTTTTTAATTGTTTTCAAACTATATCAAAACAATTAAGAATAATCTACATTTAATGAACTAAAAAATATTAAACAAATAAAAATTGTTCACTAGAGATGAATTTCATATTATTTATCACTCATGTGTGTAAATGTATGTACAGCACTGCAGCCTTAATAAAAGAAGATATATATATGTATGTACGTACGCATAAGTAAATATATCAATGGAGTATAATGTAAATATTGTACATGGTATGTAACACAATTGACAGTTGCATAAATATTTGTATACTTTTAAATGCAAAATGCTGAACATACATGTTACGCTTGAGTGCTTCGTAACTTTAAACTTGAACTTTTTTCTATTACATGTACTGCCACAAATTATGCAGTTGCTTCATAGTCTCCTCATGCTTACGTCAGGTTAGATTTTATCAGAGCTATTATAGCCAACTGCAAATTCTCCGAAGCGATTTTAACTGAGATGAGTCGCCTCAGGCTACGACAATTATAACACTTCAGTGTTAGGTGGCAACAAATTAGCGGAAATGAAAAAAATACTGTGCAAATATATGGTTTTCTATTAAATAGAAACGTGTTGAAGAACCTATTAATTATTAAGAATTTGAGGGACACGAGAGCGCGAGAAATTCCAACTTTATCATTACTTTTGTAACAATCCGGAGAAAGCTATATAGAGTTTATCAAGTTTCTGAATCCTTCTAAGCATGTGCGTTTATGTATCCATTTGTCCATCTGTCTGCTAAAGCTTTATTATTTATTTAAATTGAGCGAAATCGAAATTGAAAAAAAAATTCTAACTTGTAAAAATTTCATTATTTTACGTGGATCTGTCAATTTGTATGAATTCATACAATTTAGCTTATTATGAAAGACGCTGAGGCAAAGGCGAGAGGTAGCGACGTGAGCTACCTGACGCTAGCATTATTATTAAAAAAGCTTGAGCAGTCAGTGTTTAGTTTATAATCTAGACCAAGCTATGTTCAAATCTATTAAAAAACACAAACATCGTTTCACATATTGGCAGCAAGTGGACATATTTCAATCAATTAAATCGATTGTCTCTCTACAAAAACCACTCCATTTATCCATAAAGAGGATGTTGGTTAAGTTGGAAGCTCTCAATGCAATTTGTGCAGAAAATCAAAGATGTTTCTTTAATTTTTGTTAATATCAGCGCTTAGGAAACAGAGCCTGCACTTACGCTCCACATTTAATAAATACGATTTAATTTAAAAAACCCATTAGTTCGTGTTCTGCAAAAATTAAATATTGTGTCTCCAGCTAATTAGATATTAAAAAATTTAATATAAATACAATTCTGATTTATTTCTGTTTTTTGTTTTTATTTATTTATTTTTTTTAAATCAATACATATTTTTTTAAAAAAGCACTGAATCATTGATTTTAAACAAGTTTTTTTATACATACATTGTTTAAGTAGAAAATAATAGAGAATACTAAGGTTGGGTATATAAAGTTAGAGAGAGAATTGATTCGGTTGGTTTTTTTTTTCTAGCATGACATTTTTTCATCTCTTCTGCTATTGTTGATTAACGTTACTTTATAATTTTTTGAGTTTTTTATTTCTTGTCTCTTTTTTGTGACCGTTAGTGGTTGTGTAGTGTACGAGTAAGTATGTATGCATGTATGTATGTGATAATAAGATTTTCAAATGCTTTGTGGATTATTCGTTATTTGGTTTTTTTTTTTAATTTGCATTCTTTTTTTCGAGAGTGGTGATATATATGTAAAAAGCGATTTTTAACTATTTATTACACTTAATTTTATATATAATTATAAATATTTTTCAGTGTTTCTTTTTCTTTCTTTTTTTTCTTTCTAACAAACGGTGTTTTCAGTTACAAGGATTGTATTTTTCTTTCTTTGGTTGGATTTTTAATTTATAAAAAAAAATGTTATGGTGTTATGGAAATTTTTTTTTCTTATTTCAGCAAATGTATAGATTTTGTTGTTGTTTTTGTCTTTACAAAATATTCATTTCTCATTAAATTTTTATTATATTATATTTTTTTTTATTTAGTTTTTTTTTTTAAGTGAAAAGGTTGCATGAGAGCTAGTGTATGAGAGAGAGAGAGAGAGAGAGAGAGAGAGTAGTTATGAAAAGTGGAAATATTTGAAAGTGATAATTATTTAAAGGATTATATGCATAAAACACAGTTGAGAAAATATGCTATTTAAGCGTTAAGGAATACCAGTTATTAAAATAAATTTAGTTAAAAATTAGAAAAATGCTTGTAGAACACAATTTATCAATTGCATATATGTCAAATAAAGTAAAATTTTATAATAAAATTGATTACATGCTTGCACACAATCCACTGAGGAACGATAATATATAATTTTTTTTTTTTAATTCATTATTTTTACACCCTTTACATAATATGGCAAGTAAACCAAGTTTGTCATTCCATTTTCCACACCCAGAAGGATTCGTCAAGACTCTACAAAGTATATATATTCTTGATTAGCATCTGAGTCTGAACTAAATGTATATGTCCATGGGTCCGTGTTTCTGTCTGTTGTTGGCATTCTCACGGTTGTAAATTTTAAGAATTTTATACAGTTTTAGCTACTGCACGCAAATCGCTATATAAAATAAGCAAAATCGTTCAAAATCCACGCCCACAATCGACAAAAATATACATGTACCAAAAAAAAAAACGTGGTCGTGGATATCAAAAGCGCCCACAATTTACAAAAAACCATGCTCAGCGTAAAACTAGTCTTGTAAGCTGATACGTCAGACTTACACCATTAAAAAATGTAACCAAGTACTTGCCACGCCCACCACTTGTATGTACATGTGAAAGGTATTTCATATTCGGCCTAAGCCAAATTTGGTTTTCTTCATTGTTTTTAATTATTTTACAATTAAAAAGAATCTTGCATATAAAAAAAGAATTATTTTTATATTAAATAAAGAAAAAAAAAAGTAATTTTTTTATTAGCCCTAATAATTTATTCAAGCATAATACATCTCTTTTCCATGAAAGATTTTTATTAACTTTTTTTTTTTCGTTTATATTAAATTCAGTTCATATTTATTTCATTTCATGCACACACACATACACCTTAATACCTTCTGTTCACGTTGAAATATTACGATTTGCTGTGCAAGGTATTCATTACTAATGAGTAATAATTTATCTAACAGTTGGCAACACGTTTAATTTCTATTATTTTCATACGAGACCTTCGTTTTTTATTTTTTTGTTTTTTTGTTTTAAGCTAAAACCATGATAATTCTGTAATAACAAAAAAAAAAAAAATATTTGAATAAAAAATCTATTTTTCTAAGAATTTCAAAAGCAGTTGATTGAGTGTAGTGATGCTTAAATTTGTGGATTTCGTGTGTTTGTGTGTGAAAATTATTTTTATATTCATTTTCATTAAAAACAAAATTGTTTATTTCAAATGTTTGCTAAATCTCGTGCTTGAATGTAAATTTTTTTAGTTACTATTCATGTAAGCGAACAATAAGATTTTTATTTTTGGTTGTTGTCTTTCTTCACAAATAAACTTATCACAAAATGTATTGGGCGGAATGTTAGCGCGTGCATAAGTAAATACTTCTATACCCTCCACATAACTGTTACTGTTACTCTTACTGTTACTCTTAATTTATCACTACATACTGGGATGGTTTCTATACGTAGTTTAATTATATCAAATGACTCAAATGGGTAATCGCCACGCCCACATTTAACAAATAATCATCGAAACAATAAATTTAAATTCGAAATACTTTTCAAAAATAGACGCTGCCGGCTAAAAGCCATGCCCAACTTTCAAGTTGATATGCAACGAAAGCCTTGCTCTGCAGGAATCAATTATAAAAGAAGAATAAATCATGGTGCACGTGATCCACAACCATGGGAAGGGTATATCAACAATTGGTTTAAGCCAAATTTACATTTTTTCAAGTGTTTTTCTTTATGGGAATGATTAAATAATTATTATTTATAAAAAAAACGTAATCCAGAAAAAGCTTTATGCATTTTTCTTTTTTATTTATTTTTCTCTTTTAAGTAGAAACGTAACATTAAATAAATTATCGATAGAAAGCGATTCATTGTTATTCAACACCACCCTCAACCATCTATGACAATCAATTCTCTGGGTAAAATACTGTGAGAGTAATAAACATTTTACGTAAATGGAAGCTTTAGATGGAATTTTTAAATTTAGGAAAACTTTTTTCTAAATTATAACATTTTTGAAAATTTTTTTTGTTGCTATTTCACTAATAGGCATGTGAAATTTTTTAAAATATTTATAAAGAATGGTGACATTGAGTATTTTTAAATCTTGTATATAAGATGAAAGGACATACTAAACAGGAGGCGTCAAAAACCCTACAAACTTGATTAGCATCAAAATCTGAGGCAATCTGAATGTGTCCGTGTATCGTTGTGTTGATGGCACTCTTACGGACATGAATTTTATTACGATGCGTAAAATAGGTTGAGAGCCACGCCCACAATCAACAAAAAGCTATGTATCAATCGCAAAATGTACTAATCAAGTACGAAGTTGAATTTTTATGTATATTTTTAATTCGCATTTCGATCGACGTTTTAGTGGGCGGGGTCACATAACAGACATGCCCACAATTTACAAAATAAACGTTCTTTGTGCAGAATCGGATCTGTAAGTTGATATGTGTTACAAACAGTGTTAACGAGCGCAATGAGGTACTTGCCACGCCCACAATTTGCATATAGATGTGGAGGGTATTTAAGATTTGGTCTAAGCTAAATTTAGTTCTTTTCTTATTACTGTTATTATTATTATTGATTCGAAATTTATCAAGTGGCTTAAGTTTAAAAAAAAAGGGAGGAAGAAAAACATTTTTGGTTAAAAACCAATTTTATGAAATTATTTTACGTAAATCGTTTTTGTTATGTTAAATGTGTGTACGGCGAGTATAATTACTATGTAATGTGTTTTATTTCGTTTTACTGCTTTTTGTTCGTTCATTACGATACATTTAATAAGCAAACGTTTACGCATAACATTACAAGTGCAGTTGGGGTTAATTAGGGAATAATACAAATTTCAGTAATTAACTTACATAGATTATAATTCAAGCGAAAAATATTACTTAAAAATTTATATCGAAAAAAAAAGAAAAAAATTAAATCTGTGGTATTGAAAATTAGTTTTCTATGATTTCGTTTTTTCTTTAATGTGAATGTCATATATACTTCGTGAGAAATATAGCGGTATTTGCTATTTGTATGCATTGTATAAGTGTTTGTAAGTGTGTGTCTCTCTTACTGCTTAGAGAAGCTCTCTAATAATTATGAATTGAAATTACATTTTTATCGTTTTGACTTCCCGTCAAAGCATTGCAGTTTCTACGTTCGTGTGTATTGTGAGTACTGAAGTGTGAAACATAACATTATAGATTTAAATCGACGTTGTACATATGTTTGTGTTAGAGCGAGAGTGTATGTGTATGTGTAAGGGAAGTGGATTATTTTTTGCTTTTCTCTCTTTCTCTAAATACTATAATTCTATATAAATATATTTATTTAAAAGACCATCATTTGATCACCACTACCTTCCGTACTATCTTCATCATCATCATCGTCGTCGTCATCATCATCATCGTTATCGTTCTCATCATCCTCATCATCGGATGTTAATGATGATGCATTATTTACAACTGATTCTATGGATAATAGTGGAAAAAAGCAAAAAAAGGAATTATTAGAAAAAAATACTACAACAATAATACAATTGATTTATGTTATTTATGATTGTTGGCATTTATTAATATTTATAAGTTTGTATACATATGTTGACACAAATTTAATTTAAGAAAAAATAGAAGCGCATGTATAAATATTTATATGATAATATCCGTAAAGCTTTTGGTGAAATTATTATAAAAATTGAATTATTTAAGTTTTCATACCCTGCACATAAAATGTCAGGTATACTAAGCTTATCATTCCGTTTGCAACAAGCAGAAGGAGGCGTCAAAAACTCTACAAAGCAGATGCATTCTTGATCAGCATCAAAAACTTAGTCAATCTACACATGTCTGTCTGTCTGTTAGCACTCTCACAATTATAAATATTGAGATATTAAACTGAATTTTTTTAGGTACGTAGCATATTTAAGATTTGGTTGAAGCCAAATTTACTTTATTTACTTGTTTTATATAAATAAGTGAATAATGAATGCAATGGTTTGTTTATGTTTTAATGAATTATGATTTAACTGTTATATGTGTTGCAAGCGATACTTAATTGAATGATGTGCATGCAGCATTTGCATATTGGTGAAATTATATCAATAATTGACAAAGTTATAAATTGTCATATTAGAACATTAGAAAAATATAACTTATGTTTGAGTTGGACATGTTCTAAACATATGCTTACAATTAATTTTTACAGGTGAAAGGAGATATTGTTGTTCTGATGGTAGCAAATTGCAATCATGTCATAGCTACAAAATGTATGACAACGACGACAATCACAGCAATAATAATAACAACAACAAGAACAATAATAATAATGTGGAAGAAAAGGAAAATAGGAAGATGTTATAAAATATGAAAACAACAACAACAATAAGTTCGTTTCATAATTGATTGTGTGCAATTATTACTGTGGCCTGGTATTTATGATAATTTCCAAGTGTGTATATATATTTATGTATAAACACACAAACAAACATTTAAATAAAACGTTAGCAACTAGTTTGTATTATTTATTTACATAAAATGTGTATCACACCCCGTCCCTTCCCTCTGTGAATACGCACATAAAAGTGCAAATAATTTTCAAATGAATTGTGTACATGCATGCATGTGTAAGTGTATGTGTATGTTTATGTATATGTGTCTGCGCGTTATATCCTATAACACATAAATTTTCACAGTTATTGAGGTATGTTATAATGAAATATTCCCCTCGTATGCGTGATTGTAGCTGTTTTTGTGTCATTCTCTCTTTCTAGCAATCTGTCTCTTGTGCTCATAAATTATTCATATATTTCAGTACTCATTTATTATAATTCTATGCCTATGCACATAAACACACACACACTAAGCATGTTGAAGAGAATTTTATAATTTATATAGAAAATTTACGTATGTATGAGTGAAGAGGTGAGATCAATTAAAATGTATGTTCCTTCCACTCAACTAATGTGTGTACGCAAGTAAGTTATTGTACTTACGGTGACATCTTGACTCTAATATGTTTATTTATACTTGTTCCGCACAAATAATAAATATATACCCCATTAATGAAAATAACTCTGGCTTATATTGTGGATTCAATGAATATAATACAAAATACAAAATGCATACAGTAACAGACGAAAGCCTATTCACATGCTTTACTGTGCTTTTAATTTATGTTTGCATCTAATCAGGTTATAATATGGGTGTGTGAGAAGGAGATGGAGAGATTAAATCAATATTTACCACAATTAGGTTTTCCCCGTGTACGGGTGTTGGCGAATTCGACGCCGTGCTTATCGACGCACCAGCATACACCGACCGAATTATGGCACTGTGTGGGTTTGTAAAAACCCTGCACATCACAATCGGGTGCATAAGCTCCTGCCAAATATGCAAAATGAACAAAAATCATTCATTAAATGTTATTCAATTAAAATTTCGTACATTCGCAATTTTGTCATGGATAGCTGGCAAGTGGAATGCCCCACAAGAATTTCTTTTATGACCTACACAAACGAACGCCCAAGTGTTGTAATAAAACTTTTGTCATAAATAAGATAAGATCTCTTGTTATACCCTGCATCATGTGTGTGTTGCCATGATACCACGACACGAGATTTTTGTTGATGTTTATGACGCCAGCTTAACTTACTTTCGCGTAGTATAGTATGTCACGGTGTGTGTAATACTTTAACTTACAAAGTTATATCATATGGAAGGTACCAATGCAACGTTTAAACCATTTAACACCCTACACTACTTACTTCCACAAATTATGTTCTAAATAATTTTAATTGTAGCAGTAAAGGCGAGGCATTGTCATTTAAGGCATTTCATGAAATATCGTTCGACATATCGAAAGCGGTTTCTAATTTCTTTTTATGCAAAGATGATAATTTTTATGAAAAAAAAAAACCCAATAATAGCGTTGATGTCTTAAAGCAATTAGTTTTAATAGAGAAGTAGAGGAAAGTGTGCACCTGTACCTATCTCACCTGCAAAGTCGCCAGAAATTCTCCGGCGAACTGCAGCACAGGGACGATCCGTTTTCTCAAAGCAACGGCACCATTCTCGCGTATTTATTGAATTGTCCTGATCCAAGTCACAGGTGTCAATGAACGGCTTAATGCATCGTTCGTTTTGATCATGCTCTAAGTCGTACATTTCCTGGAGTGATAGGTAGCCGTCATTATTTAAATCCAAATGACCAAACATCCATTTAGCTTCGGTTTTACAAGCGGGCGGAAAGTGTGCTTTTGATTTTTGTGTATGCTGACGACGCCTTTTACTATCCGCCATAATAACAGAGAACCAATCCAATAAACGATTACCAATGGCTGTTAATTGTTGGGGCTTGCATTCGGCTGATTTGGATGGATAGCCTGAAAAAGACATGGAATTCACATCAATTGGAAAGGAGGGTGACTTATTGCTTTAACAGAACCAGAGGTAAATGGAAGAATGTCAGTGTGAGAGAGAATGATGATGTGTAGCTTACCATTGTTGATGTTGTTGTTTTTCTGATATCTTTGTGGCTTCTCAACCACCTCATTGTATCCACGTATCTTATGCTTATCGTCCTGGTACTGTTGTGCATCCTGCACAAGTTGAATAAAAACAATTAAGAAAACTAACTTGACTTGGACCAAATATTAAATATCCCCCACCCCACATCCATATACAAACAGTTGGTGTGGGTGGTGCGTGATTACGTCCTTTTATGTATATTTTTTAGGTATCACGTACATTATTAGCTCGTGATTGGAGTTCTTTTTAAAAGAGTTTGTGTTCAATTGAAGGTGTGACTTTCGACTAATTTTGTTTAATTCAAATAATGATCTACGTACAAAAACCAGAAGATGCATAGTCGTCGATTTTTGCCTTTCCCCCCTTTTTTTACATTTTCAAAGGAAAAATCTCATTTAAAAATAGGTGTGTACGTATTTTTTTCCTACTAGTACTCAGTACTTATGTTTGAATCAATTCCTGCTACCGATACCCGGCCAGACACATATAACTAGATCGACTTAATATTTGACACTTATTCCAGATGCATATATTTCGTTAAGTCTCGAAAAACTCTTTCAAGGTGTTGCAAATACTTTGAAAAAGTGACTTAGCCGCGCCGCACATAATGAAAGAAGGCGTTTAAGTGATAAAGTTATTCAATTTGTTCCCCCCTCCAACGCACGTGTTAAAATGTTGACAATCATTACAATCTTCATCTTCCCGCATGAGTAAACAAATTAATGCCATCCAAGTAAGAAACCGTAAGAGCACGGTATAGTAGTGGCAATATTTTAAAGTGTACAATCCCGGGGTGGGGGGGTTTTACGATATTTACCTTCTTGTAAGCAGTATACTTGAGATACTTGTAGTGTTTGTTGTCGTATTTGATTTCCTCAGGCGTGAATGTGAATTGAGCATTGATGTGATTGTAATGACGATTGTTGTCATCCTTGTCCTGTGGTTGTATGTATGCATGACATAGCAACACCATCAGTAGCAGCAGCAGTAAGGGTAACGGTAACATAATAACAATAATGAAGAGGGAAATAATTCTTTGTGTGTATGTGCATTTGTTTATTTGTTTTTGTTTGAAGCGGAATTCAAAAGAAGGGATAATGATGTTAAATAATAATATTGTTGTTGTTGTTGATTTTATGTTGCGTAGTTTTGTTGCACATTAACCAACAAGTCACAAATTATAAAAACGGATGTAGATAGAAATGAAAAAGAGCATTAATTAGGATTTGTAGATGAGAGAAATGGAAGAGGATAACCGTATATTTGGGGAAGAGAAGTATTCATGCACTCGAAATGAGTTCTTGCGTTCGTGTACAGTATAGATTAAAGTGAGAAGAGTTCTTGTGAGGTACATAATACAGCAGCAGCAATAACTCAGTACAAGAAGAAAAAGTACAATAAGAAAACAACTAAATTCGCCTTAATTCAAAATCTAAGCACTCTCCACATGTATATTAAAAAAAAAAAAGGGTCCAACAGGCACCTAATAAAGCTCTTTAGTAGTTAAATGGCCACCTCATGTTATAATGTCAGTGCTTTATTTCAGTTAAATACAGAAAAATTCTCCGGAAGGCTGTCGGACATACGGACATTCTTTCAGATTTTCATTCTCATTAAGAACACTCTACAAAGCATACACCTTTATAGAGTGTTTAATAACTCTTCTGGATGTTGCAATATAAGCTTCACAATAATTATTGACCCAGTGTTTTGCGAATGTGTGTTATTGTGTAGAATTTTTCGTTTCGTTTGTTGTGTGCTTGACTTACATCCATTATCGTATTAAACTCATTATTGTTGCTGCTACTAATAATATTATTGTTACTGTTCTTTTTGTATTGCTGTTGTTGCTTTTCCTGTTGTTCCTCCATATTTAATTTCTTGTATTTAGCATTAAAGACATTCTGTCGGTCGCTAAGCCTTTGTAAACGTTTGTCATTGATATTATCTGTAAAGTAAAAGTAGAAGAGAAGAGAAGAGAAGAAAAATCGAATGAACCATTAACGGGAATATATTGTAGCATCAATGTGTGGCTTTTAAATGTATGTGCGTGTGTGTTTTTAATTTTTTTGGTTTACTTTTTAATTATAATTCAGTATGCAAGCCTTCGTATGAAAGTAAATTTATTTTAATTACTTATTGATTGAAGCAGTTATTTCACCATTGTAGTTAATTGTATTTATTTTTTTCTTTCATAAGAATGTTATGGCTAGAAATGCAATGAAGCGTTCATAATAATATGAGAGGATATAACAGTAATTAAAACAGTTGGCATCAAAAGTAAGTATTCGTATGGAATCTATCATAAGGAGACCAAAATTCCCAAAAAAAAAACCTTTTTAGTAATTGTAATTGGCTTATAAGGGGAGTTTGGAAAATTTATATCGAGACATAATTCATGGCCCGATAGCTACTAAGAAAAAAAAGCTATATGCGGAAGTTATGCAAAAATGTCCCGACATGTAGGGCTATTTACCACAGACTATTGTATTGTATTGTATGTCGCAGCAAAACTTGTCATAATTCGACCCTGAACAATTTAATTAAATAATAATGAAATTTAAATCTGAATTTAATAACCGCATAAACGTTTAATTATCGTGATACCGGCAGGTGGCGCGCGTATACCATAAAAGGCATTAAATTATAAGCTCTTAAAAATAATGCATTGAGCATAATTAAATAATTAGCATCATAAGGGTATAAATTGTTACCGCGTTGTGTTTGTTTTGGGTGACAATCGCAATCATTTTCCAGCGTAAATAAAATAAATACACACTTTAATCGCATGGCGTTTGCGGGTTTGGCATATAACACCAGAATGCAACAACCACAAAAATATGTTATGGCCAAACTTGAGGTATGAAAAATTAGCATGATTTTAATTTGCAAGCTTAACACCCTCTCTATAGCCATCGCATACGAAACGAGAATACTCGTTAGTATGTTATAGCATTTGCAAATATTAGGAGGGAGGTCTCAGCCTAAAACATTCCATAACACATGCAATACATACACATCCTCCATTAGCATTGAAATCTAAAACTATTTGAATTTTTTGTGACATTTAGTCTCATGTTTAAAAAGGATCAAATCGGTTAAATTCCGGGCTTACAATTGATAAAAACGTCTCAGGGATACAAAAAACAGTTGAATTTAGTAAAATTATATTCATTTGCTCTATCAATGGACGTGTCCAAGTAACAGATACGCTTACAATTTAAAACAAACAAATTGTATTTATGCCACACCCACATTCACTATACATAACAAAAAGTATTTACGATTCGTTGTATGCCAAATAAATATAATTTTTTGTTTATTGTCTACAATTATACTTTACTCACACAGAGAGGCAAGTGATGAGAGCGGTGCTAGCGGTGGTAATGGTGAGATTTCTCTGTGAATTTTGCTAACATTTGTGCTTATGGTTTACTTGCGTAGTATACCACTCCCATAATAATTTATATACAATAGAGACGTTTTGTCATTGACAACGTGAATATATATATATATATATATATATGTGTGTGTGTGTGGTATATATCTACATGAGTCCGTTTAATGAATAATGCACTAAAGTGAAAGCTGCGGGCATCCCACAAAGGCAACTCGGCCTGACATATATTGCAAATGTGTTTGTGTGAAAACGTTCCATTCGTTCACAAAATCCAGCCTCAGCCAAGTGATTGTCGCTATGCTTACGTTTGTAAAAGGTACAAAATTTTTACCATACCTCCACCTCTTTATACACACATCTGTGCCTCACTCGTAATACGGCAACATTTTATTTCTTTGTTTCAATTATAAAACTTATTGTGCATACGACATGACTGACACATACACTCATAAATATAGCAAGAGAGAGGGACGGGGAAATTTGCTCTTTCATGGATTTTGTTTTAAACTCTGACTGGGTGTTGTTGTAACAAATCAGGAAGTTTTTTTTCTTTGAATGGAATTAAAAATTAATTTACTGCTCTGTAGGGCACAAACACTATAGGCATTGTCCAGGGGATTTGTATCATTAGAGTTTAAAAACAAAAACGAAAACAAAAACAAAATTCAATTCAATTTAATCGTTATAACCAATTTATATACTATATAAAACTTTTTTTTGCGGTTACGTTGTAAAGAATTCCACATTTGTTACCTTCATTGATTACACTTGATTACAGTGTACTTACTAACACATTGCGTCACTTAATCAGAGATCAACATTTTCTAAACTAAACATCATCTCATCAAACTTCAAAATTCTCAAAAGGGAATAAAAATGAGAAAAAAATTTAAAAACCTGAAGAATGTGCAATGACAAGCTCTAACTAAATCGTCCACCACAGCACACTCATGCATTATAATTGCACACAGTATGAGTGTATCTGTGTAGATATATGCACTTACCTTTGCATGGACAAAAGCCTTTGCACGAGATCCGTATAGAGGTGGAATGTATGCAATTGTGATAATCTAATCTGCACAGTGATGAATATGTACGATTATCGTTACCACAAAGGAATGTTGGTTTGACCACCGCGCACGGTTTACAGTTGCTGCTTATGTTTAGCCAGTAGTGAGTAGATAACGACAGTTATAGAGTAGAGAGACATCCATTACAGCATGTGGTTGGAGTAAATGAAAGTTTATAAAAATGCGAAAAAATTTATTAAAAAAATCATTTGTTTACATTAAATATTTTTAAGTTTATTTTCAGTTGGATTTGTGATCACTTTCTGTCCGCATAAGGACAGGCCTTCTGTTTACAACTCTATAAAGTGTCGATCAGCGTAAAAATCTGAACCGTTCTAAAATATCCATTCGTAGGCTCGTGCTAGCGTTATTCCGATGGGCGAGATATTCAACCGATTGTTTTTTAACAATATATTTATTTTGTTATATAAATTAAACAAAATTAATTATGATTGCCACGCCCACAATTAACAAAACTCTATCTATCAGTCACAAAAACGTAACCTTTGAATATAAATTTCATGCATATACTTAAGATTAGTATAATAAGCGAGGTGGCGAAAAATGGCCATGGTCGCATAACAAACAGGCCCACAAATTATAATGAACCCATCCAACATGAAATATATGCTAGCAAAGGACGTAATACGTTCCCTTTAATTCGCATACTTGGCCCAAGTCTCATATTACTGTTTATTCATTTTTATATGAGAATAAATTAAGTTTGGAATTCGGCTTTCAACGGTCAGAAGGAGGCGTCAGAGAAAATAATTCATTCAAATTCACTCTTTAAATCTATTCGATACGATATACACATGTTATTAGATTTACTTTAATATTGTTGCACACACTATCGCTTTCTCTTTCTGTCCCACTGCAAACCATTTCATAGTTAGTGTGCTTTTTTTGTTTTGATTACATTTCAATATCAGGTTAGATTGGAAATTTTTATAACAATTGTTTGTAACAAAAGTTGTTCCTACATAGTGTACGTGTTTGATGTGAGATTTCAATACTGATTTGTTCGTTAATTTTCAACAATAAAAATCAAATCTATAGATTGAATGGGTAGCAAGCACATAGTAGTTTTTTTTTCTAATCAAAGTTGAACAAAACAAAACAAAACAAAGCGAAGCAAGAAAAAACCTTTTTGCATAAGCGATGCATGATACTTATTTGGGTATGTATATGTATATGTATCGTTTTCTTTATACATTGTATTGTATGCATGTGTGTTTCAGTGATGATGTCGACGTTTATTGTTGACAGCATCAAAACAATTGAAGTTGATTTGAATTGAACATCTTTCGACATATCGTTGACACACTCTTGTGGACTTTTTTTTATCTTTCTCTTTCAATAAATGTGTGCTTGTGTGTTTGTGTAACTGTATTTAAATTATAAATATATAATAATAAAAGTGTATTTAACGGAAAGAACAACAACAGCAACTACAGCGTTGAATTCCTTTGTTGTTATTGTATTATTAGGTTTTTTCTTTTCTTCTATTTTCTTTTCTTTCTATATAATAAGTAGGTCGTTGTCCCCTCTGCATCTCTTTCTCTCTCAGTTACTTAAAAAAAGATTAGCATGTATTGTATTCGAAGCGGTGATAATAGTTTAGTGAATTAATTATGGGAATTTGTCAACTTTGTGAACTCTTTGAAATATATCATTTGACTTGAAAATAAAATTTATATTATTTCTCATTTAATAACTTTTATCACATATATCAACGTATAGAGATCACTTTGTCAGAACGTCTGCAACGCCCATAAGAAGCCGACGAACATCGAATATTGAGTCAGAGTATCCATGTCTATCTGTCCATATGTCTACTTGTGTGTGTACTATGGTCGCAAAAATTGTGCTAACACTTCCAAATTTGAAAATTTTTGTATTTTGTTGGAGTAATTTTTAATTTCCGAATTACTCATAAAGTATGAAAGATGTTGTTTTATGGGAAAGCTATGGTGTTTAGAAGGCTTTAATGAAGTTTAATATTCTGTTTGCAACACCCAGAAGGAAACCTCGGAGCACCTAAATGTATATATTAGTCTTTGTATCCACCAGGATTATTCTCCGAAGCAGATAGAACGTAAAAAATTGATTATTATACTACAATTGTATTATTGCATTATTCTTGTGAAGTACAGCCATTTACTGATTGGCAGATGCATGCATTTATTTTAAACCTAGTTTACTGTAAGTGAATTGTACAAGTATTCTCTTATTTCTCCCGCGTGTGATTGTATTGATTGTTTTCTTTTCACATTTATGTGTCTGTGGTAGGTATTAACGGCATTTGTTGTTTCTTTATGCACAATATAGAAGTAAACTCTCCTTTACCTTTATTTCTCAATTTTTGGAAATGCTCATTTGCTTTTATATGCAATTTCATTCAATTTTTTTTTTATTCCGTACACTTTCGAACGGCAAACCTCAATATCCACTATGGTGTAATTTTATTCATTTCTCATACTTGGATTATACGCTTTTGCAGATACACTTGAACTGCTCTCTTTCTGCATCACCCTCTATGTCTTGCATCTATCTCATCATGAATGCACTAAATAAAAATTTTTATAAATATATACCGCGCCATGTATGTACTCGTATTAATGGCAACTTTTTTTTCTACTACTACTTTATAGGAAAAGCACAGGGGGGGATATTGAAAAGTATTTGTTTATACACACATAAAGTACTTGTACTCTCTCTCTCTCTTCTAAGTGAATTTCGCTACATTGCCGTTTATTACAAAAATAATAATAAAAACATAACATAAACATAATATAGCTTGGGCCGAAACTTAAATACCCTTAACATCTGCTTACAAATATGTATTTGTAGCTCAAGCCATATCAGAGATATCCTCCTCCACTAACGATTGTGCTCTTTCTTATTAACATTTATTAAAGGACAAGTTGAATAATGCAGAATATCCGATTTTTTGCAAATTGTGAGCGTGTCTGATATTCAATCAAGATTTTGTTGTTAATTTGATTCACTTGCTAAGAATCGTATGAGTTTCTTTTCATAACTGCGAACGGAATAACACATCCTGCATTCAAAGACAACGCGAAGGGTATAAAACTTATATGTGACATATTTAATAAACAAGAATTTTTCTCTGCTTATTTCTACTCCCTATTTGGACATGTTATTGTTTTGTTTTTTACACAATTTGGTACCTTTTGCGGTTTATTATTTACAGTTTTGGTGATTTACCACCATTTTAATTTACTTATGTATTCTGCGTACTGCACCGAAGGCGAATGGCGAACAGGAGAGTTGGTGCCATATATTTTGTTTTCTATAAATTCGTTATCAATTTTCATTGTACAATTTTATGTGCCATAAATTTATTTACTTTGTAGCAGAGGGAATATTTTAACCGAAAACTGCAAGAAACACATTTTTGTAAAGTAGATGTAACTCCGTACATGCATATGTATCTGCTCCCTTAAGTACCTTTGGAATTGCCAAAAGTCATTGAGTATAAAGCAGCTTCCCATAAATATTGCAAGAGTAAAAAGATATACGTAAAGGTACACACAAAAGCGGGATACTTGTAGAATTCGTTTTGGCAGAGGACGATCCTTTTTTTAATGGTGATCTTTATCTTTTTTAAGGACTCTGTTCGATTTTGTAATCAATTTTGCTTCAGAAATACATTAAATTTATTGGGTCGATATAATTATACTCTGCAGCACTTGTGGCAAAGTTTAGATTAAGTTACAAGAACATGCATTGCGTCATAGAGGAATCTTATTAGAAATAGATAGAATCGGTCCACTCTTAAAACGCCTCCCCGTATAACGTTCTATTATAAAAGGCTTTATTGGCCAAAAAGTTGCAATTTTTATTTTTATTACATTTTGACAAAATTTGGTGAAATCTAGTTAATTTGCTTAGTTAATACACAATATAATAACTATTTAGGGTGTAATCAAGCACTTGGCACGCCTACTGGAGGTTATTTTCTTGTTAACATTGATCGGATCCTTATTGTTATCCCTTGTTAATTATAGTAAACCTCGAATATATTATTGAGGTTGCATTGTTCATTTCTATCAGATATCTTTGCCTCTATTCGCATTACAACATGTTTGTTTATTAATATGCGAACAACGAGATGCGTTTTATTAAAAATTCAGACAAACTAACGGTAAATTGTAGTAATTTTCCATAAATAAACACAAAGTACGTTTCGTGTGACCTTAATCGTTTAACAGAAAGGCAAACATCCCAACATCAGCAAACCCCAGCCACAATATGTAATAAAATATATGTGTGTGTGCGTATGTGTATGTTTATGTGTAATAATATAATCTGTTATTTTTGTTGTTGCTCATTTTTGTAAATAATTATTTGCATTATTTCATGTTTCACTTTCCTCCGCAATTCAGGCACATTTTCGTATATTTTGTGCACACTTGTGCATAAATGAGCTCTTAAATGTTAAAATATAAATAAATACAGTTGCAGTTGTTTTTATCCGTCTCTTTCTCTTTTATTTGATATTTTGGTGAATTTTTATACACACACACATGCACGCTCAATGCGATGCCACATAATCTCCTTCAGTGAGTATGCGGAGAGAACGAAACCGGTGACTAATAAAATTTCATGGAAGCGTGAGTAGTGCAAGTGTGCACTTGTATATAAACAACGTATGCATGTGTGCATATATAATTATATTTACGCGCCTGCTACAAATTGTACAAACATTGAGGCATACACTACTGTCATAAATAACAGCAAATAACCCAGAGAACATGCTCGCTTGCTGGCCTGAATATGCAATGTAGCTGGTAGCTGGGTGACTGGTAATGCAGGAAGAGGGTGTCAATCGTACTGCTGTACATGTTTTTTATATTTATATAGTACTAGATTGTTTTAGTTACAAATAAGTTTCAAGGGTTTTCCGTTTTAAAACTGAAATCGCGTGTTTGCGGTACATTACGGCGAAGCCAGGGCTTGTAAGCGGGCAGGCGAGCAGCTACAATTGTGATATTTAGGTTTAGGTCAAATGAAATTGAACTTTTACTATAAACACACCCACACGCACACACACCATTTTCATTAAATTATTACAAAACTACTGCATATAGCGGGTAAGTGAAAAATTATTAGTTCAAGGAAAACTTTAAAATAAATAAAATAAAAGCAATGCTACTCCATGTGACCTTAATGGAAACAAAAACCGAAAATCAAAATTAAAATTTTTGTATAGATTTAATTAAAGCCATGTTCAGCATATTTTGAACTTTTTCAGTGTATCAGTGGGCGTTGCTTAAACACTTTTGAAACACAAGTTTTTTATAAATTGCAGCAAATCAACTTTTGAACCCGCAAACCTTCCAGAAGCAGACACAAACACCGTTAAGTAGCAGTTAGTGCCGCTCTCTCCTTATCTTGCTAAAAAAACGTGTTTAGTGGAATCAACAACCGAACCGAACTTGACCACGCGCACATTCTTTAGCTGGGAAGATAAAAAAAAATTCCGACCATTATATGTGTTATATAGCGTACCCAGGGCGCATATAAATGTCCACATCAAAGTAAATATGGTTCGTCCAAGATAAAAAACTCATTCTTTTCAACCCGACACAAAACAATACAATTCTGGTACAATACTTAACATAATACATTCAGATAATGTTTGTGGGCAATACTTACTCTTCCTCTTCGTCATCGTCACTTTGTTGTTTGCTATTGTTGTTGTTGTTGTTGTTGTTGTTGTTGTTATTGTTATTGTTAGCATTATTGTTGTTATTGTTGTTACGATTTTGTTGACTGTCAGGACTATTATTATCGTAAAAAACATCATCTTCTTTAGATTCCATTTCCTCCATTTTATTGTTGAGTAAATTTTTTACTCCATTATTAGCCACCACCACCGCATCAATGTCATCCAAAACGTTGTTGCTTTTGTCATTATTATTATTAATATTACTATTGCCCATAATGACATCATCATCCCTGTTGCGATCCAATATTTCCAATTCATCTTCTTGCGATTCTTCATCACTCTCATCATCATCATCGTCGTCGTCGTCGTCGTTATCGTCGTTATCGTTGTCATCATTATTGTGCAAATCATTATTGTCTTGGATTTTACTTTTATTCATTTGCTGTTGTTGTTGTTGTTGTTGTTGTTGTTGATGTTGATTGGTATGATGTTTGGCTTGTTCGTCCAAATATTTTGATTTCGTTATGATTTCATCTCTGTTTGTAATCATCATAAAAAGTAAAGAGAAGAAAAACAAAACAAGAAAGAAACGTAAGGTATGAACATGTGAATAAGATTAATGGAAGAATATTCATCAATTTTTTCCCATTGAATGATTTTCATCCACAGAATCGTTAAAGTGTAATTGAAACTTATTTGTGGCACGAGAACGGAATGCCAGAAATGTGGTTTGACTCGTACCGATTTTTATGTAGTTCCTTTTTGGAGACGCACACAGCACTGTACTCGTTCTCTAAGAGGCAAATTTCCCGTTTCTTGCAATTCAATGGACGGCATAGATCACCTTTAATAACATAAGAAGGAAAGAAAAACAATGAAATTGAAAATTGGAGCAATTACGATTATAAGATAAAAAATGTTTCCTTTTTACAAACTTATCACCCCGTAGTTGAAGGTGTACGGTTATGAAGGGGTTCAGAAAGAAGGACTTGGACTTGGTTCACGGCTGGTGGGTGTTGAAGATTCGACTTAAGCCAAATTTAAGTTTTTTTATTTATTTATTTTTTATAAACCCAAAGCACTAGTTAAAGCGTCCCAGTCATGAACATTTCTCTCAACACATTTTCACAATTTTTCCACCACTTAGGGTTAATTTTTAAACACTTATACAAAATAAAAAAATGGTTTGCTTTTGTTTTTGTTGTATTTTTGAAAACTTTATGGTAAAAAGTGAGATCGTTCAAAATTCAGGTCACATGAATTACGAACTGCCTTAATATGTTAGAGCTGCGTAAGTAAGTTCGCTTCACTTCACAGTTATTCTCATTTTTGTGCATATGCATGCATCATGCTTGTATGGGGGGCGCAAGGTGTTTGGTTTGTTTAAAGGTTGGTTACATTTTGTGCAAGATAATAACTCTTTAACCATCAACGACTCAAAGGTAAATCGTAAATTATTATCAATATGAATATTTCGTATAGCATACCGTAAGGCTGATAATTATTCGTTTTATTTGTGCTTCTAAAAAAGACAACAACACATGAAAGAGCTACATTTGGCTGAGATGCAATATTGAATACCCTGCATACCGTTTGTAAGTCAATATGGGCGTGGACTTTATTTACTCATCTCCTCAACTTCTTATACTAAAGAATACTCTTTACTCCATACTCTTTAATAACTACTCTTTACTACAAGAAGTATCAAGTTTAGTATCAACATTAATTATATTCATCGAACCATGTCTGTCGGTCCAATCTTTGTCCATATAAATTTGTTTTTTGAAACATTTTGCTGAAATTTGATATAAAGATTATATTGAATAAGAAATTAATTGTTCAATTTTTAGAAATCCTCTGCGATTATAAAGCAAGTCTGTGTGTGTATATGTAAAATTCGCTATTCTTTATATTTTTCGACACAATTTGGTGCAAAATAGTTATTGTAGTCAAATTTAGACTCGATCGAACCGACTATAACATTTCCACTTGATTTTACCTATAAATTTGATCGTATCTTTATATATTAACTTAACGTTTGAATTCTTCATTAAAGAACGTGTGCGTTCCTTTGCCCCGCCCATCTTTTGCTCATCGATAAATGAGTTAATTTTAAATATTTAACTTTAAATTAATTCTGGTAGCTAATAAATAGAATTTTAATGATTGTGGGCGTGGCTATCAAACGTTTAGTTTCGTTTCCATAACCAAAGAGTTCAAAAGTGCTTGAAAATTGTTAAACAGAGCGTTTGCTTTAATTATTTGTATATGTTGTATACGTATATATATACAGCGTTTGCTTAAATGTTTACTCACTAGATGGATCGTGTATCCAACGTTTCCGTTCACCATTGTTGCTGTTTGTGACGCCGCCGCCGCCGCCGCTTTTTGTTATCAATTGTTGTGCATTTTTATTAATCTGCAATATATAAAATTGAGAAATAAATAATAACAGAAAATATACAACTACAACAACAATAATAATAGTAACATTAATTCGCTTTATAAAGAGAATCATATAAAAATGCACACATTTTTATCAGTAATACAATATAACGCAATTTAAGTGTGGGTTTGTGTGTGTGCACGCGTACGTGTACATGTATAAGATAAATATATTATCCTCACACGAATAATTGCCCAAAATAACAACAATCATAATATAGAATATGTGTACAGTGTATGCATATGTATGAGTGGATGTGTAATGGTATTATTGAAAATCCAATTAAAGTTATAAAAGTGCTGCTGCTGCTGCTGCTGTTGCTGTTGCTGTTGCTGATGTTGATACTGTTGTCGCTGGCAGCAACCATGATTGCTACCATTTTAATATAATAACTGTGCAAATACTTTATTATTATTGTTGTTATATTTTATTTATATTTTTTATCTCACTTTGTCACTGCCACACTTCTGTACAAAAGTATTTTCTCTTTTTATGGTCGGATTTTATATGTTGTGTGTGTTATACATGTAGAATGTTTTTGTTATATATTCATTTTATGATCTTAAAGGGGTATATGGGTTTTGTTTAAACGTTTGTAAATTCCAGAAAAGGACGAGCCACACCCCAAAAAGGTTTTGATCAGCAAGCCGATCTTTTATTCGTTCGTGGGTCCGTGTAGTAGGCTTTTCTTTTTATCACTCGCCGCCAACATTGAAATATCATGCTAAAATTTATGTAAGGCTTTACAAAGCATAACTTGACTCGCGATGTATATGATTATTTCGTGTGTGTTTGTCCATATGTCCATCTGTTGTCAACACTCTCAAGGTCAAAAATTTATGCCAAAAAGTAGGCACGATTGCATAAAAAATATACTTGACCAAAAAGCATAATACATACCGTCCATCATGGCGGAAATAACGGAGGGTTAGTCTAAGTCAAATTAATTTTTGAAAAGTAAGTAAAAAGCTTTTTCATAAATTTGCTCTACTGCTAACTCATCCTATCTCTACTATTTCTGTCTTATGATATGTTCCGTTATTAACATTATCATTCTTACTATTACTACTTACTATGTAATTTTGCGCTCAGTCTCTAATTTACTGTAAATTTTGTTAAAGAGTGAATTGTAACAGTAGTAGCCTCCTATAAGAGAATGAGAGTGTTGGTGTTTTACATGTTTTATGTGTAAAAAATCGGCTCTTAATGGCAAGAGGATATGTACTCACGCACATAGTTGATGGAAATTCAGCGGCCTTTACGAACATCAATGGTACTTGCAGTGAGTGTTTGAGTTACAAAGGCTATTCAATGGAAATTTACATAACGCGCACATGAATTGAATTAACAGAGGACGCCGGAAATGTTATTACAACACAAAATGTTAAGGTAATGGAAGACGACATGATTAATACATTTCCTGGTTTGTATTTTACACACTTTCACGTAGGAGCTGTTGAACTCTCTTCACACGCAACAATATAACTAATAAACACTAATGCTCAAAATACTTCCGCTTCAAATCTAAATAGGTTTTTATGACTGTGACAAAATAGTTAAAATTGATATAAAGCCGTTGCTCATGTTCATGGCTCTTTGTACTAAGTATGTACCACACATACACTTCATGTGCAATTTGTGAAATTTTCGAAAAGTCAAAGGCACATACTTATTGAATATTGAATACTTTTACTTATTTTTCGCATTTCCTTTATGATTCATTCATTTCTCTAGATGTATGTAAATAAAATTTTCTCAACAGCTTGTTGTCTTCAACATATTTTTATAACATATACACTTAACTTGCACACATTAATATATGTTTCAATAACAATACGGCTTATACGCAATACAGCCCGGTGGTATGATGGTAATGCTGATGATGAAATATTTTCATAATTTTGTCTATAAGGGTGTATGTATAAGTAGGAGATACACTACAAACCACATGTTGCTTAGCAATAACTCATATTTTTTTGTAAATATGTATGCTACACATGGAAAAATAAACACAAGAAGACGTTCTTCATACAATTTATTGGAAAATCCCAAAAATAAAACCTAATGATAACACATTATGGGTAAAACAGCAAGTAAGAAAACTGAATTTGATAGAGGCCAAATCTTAAATACCCTCTATATCTACAATAGTGGGCGTGGCAGATATATAATTACGCCCTCTAATATTGTATGTATTACACATGAGTTTTGCACGGGTTTTACGTGTACTGTGGTTTTTTGTAAATTGCAGGCGCGACCATGCCCACTTATTTCAAATCGTTGTATACGATAACTATAGATATAGGCATGTCGAATTTCAAGCTTTTAAATCAAATTTTTATGGTAGAATATTTTTGTAAATTTGGGGCGTGGCTCTTGTGCAATTTTGCCCATTTGAAAAAGCGATCTGCATGTAAAAATTGAAAGCATTTGTATGAAATTTCAAAATCTCAATATCTCAAAATTAACGTGAGAATGTCAACAACAGGTAGACATGTGGACTTACGGACAGACACGGCTAAATCGACTCAGTTTTTGAAGCTGATCAAGAATTAAAAACAAAACGTAAAAGTAAAATTCTGCGCCAAGTATATTTTCGTTCATATTCAGCTTCATTTTTGGCATATGGATGGAAGGGTGCAGTACTAATAAATGTACAAAATTTTGACTTCGTGACTAAAGTTTTGAAGCTTATACATAGACTTTTATCACTCGTGCGCATGTCTCTTACGAAAGTATCCTTTGAAGAATTTTGCCCGATTTCACCGACAGGTCTATATCAACGCAGTATCCTTTAGTTTTCCAAATGTGACAAATTTTTTTTCTAAGCACTGAAAGTTTTATATACAGAACTTACTCTTGCATTTCCTTGACAGTCTAAACAAATACAATTCGATTTTTATTACAATATTAATAATATTTTATGTCAACTGTAGCAAATCGGCATTTAAAGGTTTATATGTTTGTGTAAAAGCGGATTTATCTCTATCGTACACCCAGTAATTTTATCATAAATTCCACGAAAAGCCAATCTTTTAATAGCTTCCTGATATACATATCTATATATATCTGCATATATGCCAGCATACATACACATAATTGCTAATACATTTGTATATGTCACAAGATAATGTCATATGTCATGTGACATATCCTGAAACATACTTTGAAAGCTATTCAGTAAGATTAGTATTTATGTGTGTATGAGAGTTTGTGCATATATTTATACATAACCGTATAGGTATTGTCTAAATTAATTTGTTTCAATTTGTTTTGCTGTAGAAAAATAACTCACATTATAAATAAATAAATAAATAAATTAGAACCACAATGTCACTCATACGTCAGGGTGGACATTGTAGTATATAAAACAAAATAATTAATAGCAATAAATGCAATGTTTATACAAATGAAAAATCGAATATTTATAAACGTTAGGAAATGTAATTAGTCAACAGATAGATTATAGGAGTTTACAATGTGTCACTCTTCGTAAACAAAGGCTGCAGCTGTACATTGATCGAACATTTTAAAAGCTTGAATTTAAGACATAGGTGGACCTATATGTTCTAAACAAAGTTATAAATTATAAGAATTAAAAACACACCCACGCACACACAACTTATATAGAAATACGGTACGCTGCTCCAGGCGTCACGTTTGCACAACATGTTCGCACTCTACGTCCTGTATGCAACAAACAAAACAAACAAGAAAACAAAAAAAAACGACTGCATAAACACAACAACAATACCAATGAAATATTAGAAAAATTTCATGTAAAAGTTGTTAAATTTGGCACAATGTCTGTTAAAATGCATAATTTTTTAAAACCAGTAAAAATGCCCCCAACAATACACTCACACTCATACGTTCATGCTTATGTGTAAGAGTACATTTTCGTAGTGAATTTTATGAGCATGTAACAATGAAGTGCAAGAGAACACTTGTTCACCTTTGGCAACTTTTCAAAGTACTTACATCATCGTATTCACCCGTACAATGAGGTGCATGCAATATGAAAAGTTTTCCTTTTTTTTTTTTTGGAATAAAAGATTTTACACGTTTGGCAATTACATTAACACCCTATAATAGGCTTGAAAATGTACCAATCCAAAGGGAAAATGGGGAAATTTATCTGTGAGATAGAATTTTTTGGGAAAATATTGTTCGTTCTTTAATATTTCTGTAAAAATCACATAAATCTTGATGTGCTTACGTGCGTTAGTTAACCTGATAGATCTCCTCGACACTTCTTTCTCAATTAATGGCTTTTAATGCAAATATTGCATTAATGTTCACTCACACACATACATACAGTCAGTACTTGAAAATATTAACTAATATTAGAATTTTGTGTGTGTGGGAATGTGTGTATTGTGCCCGGTAATGGCCAAAGGTGTTGCTGCGACCGTCATTAGACATTAGGTTAAACAAACCACAGCACGTTTAACACGTACATGTATGAAGTAACAGTTTTAAATTATTGTCAAGCACACGCAAACTCACATACGTGCTGGAGTAGAATAAAAATGAAAATGGATACGAAAAATGCCCAAAAAAATTTTTTGTGTTGTTGAAAGAAATTCTTAAAAAAAAAATAATGTTTTTAATAAAGTCTGACTTTAAAAAGCAAGAACTGTTTATACTTGAGTACTAAGTTTTTAGTATTTGCAATAAAACAAGTACTAAATAGTACTAAATAAAGCATTAAGGAGCACAACATTTTGATAGTTCTACTAAAAATCCAAGTACGGTGTGTTTAACGGTAGCACTAAACTTAATAACTTTAGTACGAACTTTAGTACACGATTGTCAATATGCGTAATATTCTTTTTGCCACGTTCCCAAAAAAAATCGTGTAAAAAAAATTCGTGCAACAAGAGAATTAGGGGTATTTGTAAATGTTTAGACTTCAGAAATTGATTGCAAACCTACAATACATATATATTTTTGATTAGAATCAAAATGGATGGCAGTTCAGACATGTACGTCCGTACGTCTCTTGTTGAAATTCTCACAATCCTAAATTGTGAGATATTGAGCTGAAATTTCATACAAAACTTTTAGGGATTGATATATATTTAAAATAAGAAAAATCTGTTAAGAGCCATGGCCACTTCTTTGGGGTGTTGGATATGGTATAGCAATCCCAGTAGACTTCATCACTAAGGTCAGTACGTATGCCATACAATTGTGATTACATGATCATTTGTACGTTTTCTAAACAGTTTCCGTAAATATTATTCACAGTCCAATAATAAGACCAATCAATAATTCCAAGCATTCACTTTAATTTAAAGATTATAGAGTGTGTCTCTATTCTCCTTATCCCAAAAAAATGGTACAAAAATCCTCATAGTCTCGTATGAATACAAGGGAAAAAGAAAAAGAACAAGAACAAGAAGAAGAAGAAGAAGCATTGATATGTAAGTACTGCTTGTGCTTATGGTTTCATTAAGTTGTCCAAAACAATTCCAAAAAAACAAAAAAAATTGAAAGAAATTGCTGGGTCGTGTCCCTTTGGCACAAAAAACGATGGCAGAGAGAGAACATGCCAGCAGCATGACAGAGTTGGTGAAGTAGAAAATTACAACAAATTTTCTTATTTTGTGTGTGATGTGTGCGCATGTGTGTGTGTGTGTGTGTGTCTTTTTAGATTACGAATCATTTCATTTCTACCTCTGCCAGTTGACTACCAATTCAAATCCATTTCTTTTTTTTTTTATTTCAATTGGAATTCTTTCTGTCTCTTTGCAAATCCGTACCTAATAAATGTTAAGGAGAAACGTGTTTGACCCAATGTGGTTTTATGCGTGACCCTTATGTATGATTTACTTGCCGAAACAAATACACATACACATACAAGAGAGCTTGCCATTAATTGCTTCCTTCGTTCTTAAGCTCTAAGTGAGAGAAATCGTTATAGTAATGCTTTCAGAAAACCAACGGCATCTCAACGTCTACCATCTCTGCTATGGTTTTCTCTATCAAATTAAAAATCTTTCTCTTTTCATTACGATTGCATTCATTGGCTTAATTCTCATTGTTATTGCAGGTAATCGGTCAACATAATTTTCGCTTAGTAACTGATTTATCGATAATTTTATTTGGAGTTAATTGTTAATTACGATTGTAGATTATTTGCTTTAATAATTATACAAAAGAGTCATTACAACAAAAAGAATATTTTCATATGTGTGTTTGCCGCTATAGTGTGTTAGTAATTAATGCATTCTATACCAGCATGCCCTAATGGCAAAATTACATTACATTTTAGTCATTTGCATAATCAATTAATTACAACAACATCAGATTGTATACCAAATATTGCAATATCTCTCTTCCTATATGCGTTAGAAATGAAAATTAATTGCTTGTGTATGCAATACATAATATTTTTATGTTAATTTGATTTGATTGTTAGGCAAGGATCTTGTTGCAGAAGTGATTAAATCATTGGACCGACTGTAGTATTTGCAATCATTTTTCTTATGAAAATCTCAACAGTTAGTGGCTTAGTTGTTATAATTTTATTTTATATGATATTAGGTGTATGGGGCCACTCAGTTACAGTGGGGCCGCTGTAGGACAAGAGTTCAAATCCAGCTGAGGAAAAAAGGCCACGATATGGATGGAATTTTTTCAAGAAACTAAATCTATTTATATTACGTAGAACAAGTTCAGATTTTAATCCTCGATTGCAATATTTAAGCGATTTTTTTAACATGAAAGTTTGCTATACCTCGGAAACGATACATTTCTGGACCCATGTTTATATAGCTTTGTTTCTTTTCTCATATCGAGATGTGAAAATCGCGATTTGTCAGATTTCGTCCTTTTTTCAGGACACTCTGTGTATGTAAACATGTATTTCTAAATGTTTTTTAATATTCCCCAAATATTAAACGTAAAATATATTCATTTGTATTCCATTACTCTTCAATCCAATGAATACTAATGCTGTTCAACAATGCAACGCTAATGCCGGCTTGAAATTTAATCTATTTTTAAATTGTTCACAAATGCAATAATCAACCAACAACAACCACATTGTTCATAATGACTATTATTCGTTAAATAAATAGTAAAAAATCATAACCACGCAGATAGGATTCAAAAATAAAAAACAAAAAACAAAAAAAAAGCATGAAAAAACAAAGAATACATTTACGGAAGCAGCCATAAATTGCTATAAAAGCGCATTTAATTGTAAACATTTGAGCAAATCTCTTTTTCAGAGGGTTTTAAAAAAAACCACATCGCAAAAAACATGAAAGCGTTATAGTTGGACAACACCGAACATTCAGTTGACTGACTATAACACCGACCTACACTAGTTTCATTCATGAGTCTTTAATTGATTTTCTTTAGAAAATCTGGGAAATTTCAGAGCCCAGAAAGGTCTTCCAAATGGTATGTTCTTCGTTTCATTTCTATGAGGCAACATTTTGCTGCTTTTGTCCTTAATTTCTTCATTGATTTCTTTCGTCCGTAGAATATGCCTTTGATTCGATAAAGTTATAAAAAGTTATGCAAACGCTATGAATCCGGTCTTGTAGAGTATAAAAGCATTAGCAAGAACCTTTCAAATGCAAATTATCAGAACAAGTTAAAAGGGGGACAAACAGACTGGGATATAGGAAGATATAATTTAAATGGTGACAAATTGTAATAATAAAGCTACAGCTGTACGCAGACATATTTCATTTAGGGACATACGTATGCCAACTAACACACACTTACATTTTCCACCTTCCTCCCATATTGCTCTACATTCTCTTACTGCCTGTTAAGTGCTAAATATTTATGAACTTGTAATATCCTCGAACACCCGTGTGGCTTCGTGGTGTTGTCAAAGAGATTTTATTGTACATATGTATGACATATGCATACATTGTACTGTACATTTGTATGCGTGTATGTTTGTACGTTTCACGGCATAACAAACTGTGTATGTGGACACAGCGCAGCGCTCTGTAATAATCCACATTGCAACCAAATATTTATTGTTGTTTATTCATTTTATTTATTTACATGTTTATTACTTGTTGTTATTGTTGTATTGACCGTAACACAAACAATACACGGATGGGTATTATAGCTAAAGAGTAAAAGCAACGGTTTTTTTCGTTTTTTTCATACAATTCCAGCTACAACAACTACGAATGACGCTGCCTCTGCTACTCATGCTCTGGTTTAAATTTCATTCATATATGTATGATTCTTTTTATACCCCTTCAACTTTAGTGATGGGAGTATATTAAGTTTGACATTCCCTATGCAACACTTTTATAAACATTTCACACACAAAAATTGACATAATTCTATGCTGTTGTCAGTCAAATTAAATATAAAGATGAAAAACAGTCTTCCAACCTAAATGGGATGAAATCAAAACAGTACCGCGCCCACAATTACCTAAAGTATACCGAAAACAAGTGAAATGTTAAAGTTGGTCATGCGGCACCACTTAGTTGTCCACAAAATATGCCAAAATTAATTTAGTTCTATCAGTAAATGTGAGGCTTTACCGTACAAGTCATTTCGAGACATATCATTATATGGAAAGGGGTTCTAAAAATAGTCCGATAGGATCCAAATTTAATAAATAATGCATATAATTTCTTAATAAGAATGGAGGGTGTCCAATATTGAGTCTCAGCTAAATTCAGTTTTGTTACTTATCTTCTATTTGTTACCAAAAACCGTACACACTCTACAACAGCAACAATAATGATAAGGGGGTTATTTTTCACATGATCCAAATTTTACCGTTATGTTATATTTTTCACTATTTCTGTTTCGTTATTGACAAAAATAGTGAAAAGTAGACCAGAAAAAAAAAGCAACTGTACAAAAAAATCGAAAAGTTACAATAAACATTTATACTCTGTTTGGGAGAGGGTCCAGTTACTCTGTTCTACAAATATGTACATGTGTTTGGTATAGAAGAGAGAACTTACAGACAAGAGAATGTATTGTTTTAATGTGTGCCGTCTGATGTTTTCATTATTAATGAATCATGTATATAAACAATATGGGCGCAAACTATTTGTTAACATCATCGTCATGAACTTTTTATTAGCACACACAATACATTAAATTAAAACGATAGATAAAAAACTTTCCCATTGAGTGCAGAATTTACTGAATTTCTAGAGTGTACATACAAAAATCAAAATTAAGATGCAATCGTTTAGGATCCACTTCAAAGACAACTCACCTAAGATGTGAGTGAGTAATAATCTATACGAAGCGTTTAGAATAAAATGCGATGCATTAGTAGGCATGTAAGCATACTGACCTTAGCAGAGAATACACTTCTGCAGTAATTTCATTTTATAAAGATTGAGAGTATGATTGAGAAGCGAACGAATATTTTATGCGATAAACGATACGCTGGATTACAGAAATAGTGAAAGTTTTCTATCCAAAGTCAACTTCAATTTATTTTAGAAAAAATTTAATAAAACTGAAACTTTCATTTCACAAACTAATTTGTTTCATTTTTTTTTTTAAAGCACAAGAAGATGAAGAAAAAAGAAGAAATCTTCTTAAAATAAATTCCTTTGCAGTTGCTTAAGAAACGAAAATGCTCCGAATACAATAATTCACAACAAAAACAAAATGATAAAACTATTTCTCTGACATGAATAATGAAGGAATACAAAAAGTAGAAAAAAAAGCAAGAAATGAAAATTAAAGAAGAGAAATTAGATTGCAACAACTACGGATAAGATAATTTTTGATGAAATGAAAAACTGAGAAAATTAAAAACAAAACAAAAAAAAATGAAGATAACAACAATACATAACAACAAATTCATCATTCAACACCAACTTCAACCGAAAACAAATGCAGCTCAATGCAAGAACAAGATGTGCAATAAAGAGAATAGAAACAGTTTTAAAGGCACTAGGCAAGCAAGCAAGCGAGCGAGCGGCATCAATACAAACAACTACAACAACAAATTTGATGGCACATGAAAGCATATTTTATATGAGGCGGTGGAAAAAAGTTTAAGGGAGAACAAGAAAATCGTAAAGTACGCGAAATCTATTTATATGTATATGTGTTGTACACATAAATATTTCGTTTTAGATTTTACAGCTGAAGTAAGAACGAAAACAGGAAAATAGGTCAAACTGTTTTATAAGTAAATGTTGCAGCATTTGTTCCTGATTAACAGTGTTATGCAACAAACATATTTTACAGCACCTCTGTCCCCTGCTTACAGGTTTAGAGGTACACTTTTTTCCACTTTTATCACTTACTTCTCATTACGTTAACTAAACACAACAATTTCGATATAAATTAAAATAAATAAAAATGTTATAGGCGGTCAAGCTCGGACCTTTAATACTCTACACTACTTGTCTAAATTTCTATGTGGGATTCTAAAAATGGTCCGATTAGATTCAAATTTCTCACAGTCACATAAAGCTAATTAACTATTTTTCATTCAATTTTGCCCAAAAATATTAAGAATTGTGATTTTTTTCCATATAAAGACATCTACTATAAGAAGACCTAATATGAAGAGGGGTTCTAAAAATGATCCAATTTGTTTCACTTTTAATAGAGTTTTTCTTTGCATCAATATAAGTTCTTGTATCAAATTTCATTGGAATATTTAAAAAAAATGCAGCCTGTAGCTTGTGTACAAATTTACATGGAAAGACAGAAGGACAGACGAACATGATTTAGAATGGTTTTCAAACTGTAATTGTCAACTTGGCACAATTTCAGTTCAAAACAAAAGCA
The DNA here is from genome assembly GCA_949710015.1 of Crataerina pallida. Classification (NCBI taxonomy): domain Eukaryota; kingdom Metazoa; phylum Arthropoda; class Insecta; order Diptera; family Hippoboscidae; genus Crataerina; species Crataerina pallida. The sequence continues at coordinate 1,614,608 of OX453290.1, read as the reverse complement.
AAAACTTGAGGATTGACGGAAACAACTTCAGATTGTACAATATTGTACCGGCGGGCAGGCCGGTTGGAAAATAAACTGTTTCTGTATAAATTTTTGTCCTACATTGTACTACTTTGGATAAATATGTTTGCTTTTACAGCATAAATATATATAATAAGCAAATTATTCTATATTTATCTAATAAGCAGTGTAAGGGATATCAGTTGCCTGTTGCTGTAATGAATGAATTTTAATGAAGATTATTTTAAGACCTTTACAAATATTTTAATATAATTATGTTGTAAAAGTAATAGAAGCACTTAAACACACATTTCACTCAAGTGGTTTTACTATCTTCATATTAAAGGAAATTCCTTTCATTTTGTCTATTTCAAAATCCGGCTTGCCGCATTATTGATTAATTGCCTGAAAGAGAAGATGTTTTGTTAGATGTAAAAGAGAAAGTTTCTAATAAAACCAAAGCTTACCAAAGTATCACAAACAAAACACAGACGCCTGCTTATGTTCTTTGTTAAAAATGAAATCAAATCAAATTAATTGCTGGTAAAATTTTTATAAAATAATCAAAGAAATGTTGACGTGTGTGAAGGGATTTTATTTCAACTAATTGCTCTGCACAAATACTTACGTGTACTAGTGTGGCAATGGTGTATGTGTAAGTTTCAATTAAATTTTTGACATGTGCCACAAAATTTTTCACGCACTTATAACTGTCAGCTCTTTCACAACTACGGTTAGCACATATTTTATATGCGTTCTTTACTTCTTACTTAATTGCATTGTGATACTTATTGTATGAGTTATTCCGTAATTCAATTGAATACAAAAGTTGATCAAGGGATGCCTTTTAACCCTGAATTCGATCGGCCTAATACATATGTGACTGTTAGTTTCATTTTGCAAAGGAAAGACTTACGAACGTATGTCCGTCAATTGAAAATTACGACTAGCAATCAAAATATTATTCTGACAGATCTTAATCGAACCGTTGGTGAATATTTAATGGAATTACCCATACCCAGCCGTTCCATTTAAATAAATTGGGTCACTCCGGACGGCAAGCGCGCCATAAAAGTTAAATTAAAGAAAATGAAGTGTAAAATACAATTATATTGTAGTATTGTGTATAATTCATTGTTATGCATATGCATACGGACGTACGTAAATTACATCCGTGTGTGTACATAATTGCGTAAATGAAGTTTTTTGTGTTCTCTGAGTAGACACACAACTTTTATCATAAATTATAAGGTGTGTGTATATGTTTGTATATAATTATAAATAGAAAACCTGACGCACACATTGGCTTATCTATTATAAGGGCTGCGGTAGCATCAATAAAAATTCTTATTGTTATTGCAACAACCAGAAAGGCACGTTTGAGACCCTACAAACTACACATATATATAATATATGATGAAAATCTGAGCAGATCTAGCTAAGTTCGTCCGTGTGTCTAGTGTTATCACTCTTGAGAGAATTAGCTGGAATTTTGCAAGCAGATTTTGATTATAAAACCACGCCCACATGCGACAAAAATCCATCTCTTACTAACAAAGAGTAATTTATGACATCAAAATTAATATTTAGCTCTTCCATCGATATGGTATTGTACCCTTGCTGTATACAGAGTGTATATAAAAATATATATAATTTTTATGCATTTAACTCGAGCTGCATAAATTTAATAAATATTGCAACGAGTAAAGGATTTATTGTTTAATTAGAGGTAAAACAACTTTGTTTCCCATTTAGACATTTACAAATGATTTTAACTAGAAACTCTATAAATTTGTGGCATAAATTCAAAGCAGGAAAAAGTTATCTCCTCCCCAGAAAAATCCTCTCGGCTATTTTTACATATAACATTATGTACACACAGAGAGAGAATAAATGCTAAAAAGATAAATTTTTCAATATTATACACTTATATGCATAAAAGTACGTAAAGTGAAAGCAATTACTACAGAGCAAGAGAAGCTAACACATGAGAGAAGATCAACACAAAGAGGCTTTAAGTTAAAAAGCAAAAAATTTTATGCAAAACAAACACATACATCTCTACACATGATACATGTAGTCATGTATGGACCTCGTGTAAAACGAAGATTTGTGCATAAAATTTTTTTCAAAATATTCACACAAACATACGTCGAAACGTTTTTCATAAATACATACACAATAAACCAGCATCAACATAAACAAATCATGACGATAGAATTTATGGTATTACGCAGGTATGTTGGTATGGACACACGTACATACATAGGTATTTTACATACGATACAAGACTGTAATCATAAACTATAAGAAAATATTTGCCAGAAAACATTTGAAAATAGTTAATAACCATAAAATCTACTCGAACACGTAAAGTGAGGTAAAGATGAAACAGAATAACTTTTAGAGTGGCCCGGGGAGGAATTATAGAGTAAAGCAAAAAACAAAAAACAAAATTAACAAGTTATATACGGCTTGGGTGCAATCTTAGATACTCTTATGAGTGTGACATTTACCCGGGTGTGCCTTTTTTTTAATAAAATGTAAAAGTATGTGTCGTCAGCTAGGATATTTTTTTATAAAATGTGAACATAATTTTTAATCCACCATGTACTTAGTTTAAGTTTGGCAACTGCGGGCTATTTTCATATGTATTAGCGTAACACTAAGCGTTTATGCATCCTGGTCACATGTCAATTTTTGTGACCAGAAAAATGATTTCAACACTCAAGCAGACAAAAAGACGAACAGAACATATTCACTTAAATGAGCTTCCTGCCGGGGAAGGCCAACATTTCAACAAAGTGACACATACCCCCAACCTTGGGGTACATATTATATAAATAGGACAATGTGAAAATAAATAAGCAGCATGACTAAACTCAAGGAAAACCAAGTAAGAATACTAAATTTGGCTTAGGCCAAATCTTAAATATCCTCCACATTCACAACGATGGGCGTGGCAGATATATATATATATATAATATGGTTTTTTGTAAATTGTGGGCGTGTCTGTTACCCGACCTCTTAGTTTTTTAGACTAATCAGAAATATGTATACTTTGTAGAGTCTTTTTGACGCCTCCATGTGGGTGTTCCAAAAGGTATAATAAACTTAGTAAACCCCCATCTTATGTGAAGGGTATAAAAAACCAACAATGCAACAACAATATGCGTGATGTTCAAAACAAAATATGATTCATATTTGTTGACTTCTGCACTGACACAAAATAAAATACAAAAGCAGATGTTTAGCTTTGGCTGCACTTTTCTACAAGTGTACACCACATTATACCACACATGCCGACAACAAATGAAATTCTTCCAATAGCACGCTTGGAACGTGCAAATATAAAACATTTCATAAGCTTTATTTACAAGTGTTTCTTTATGGCAACACTTGTCTGTAGGTGTGTGTTAAACCCTACTACAAATTCCAAAACATGCACACATGTGTACGTATGTGCATATAAAATATGTGTATATTGAATGCTTACATGCTCGCTCTATCTCTCTTTCTGTTCTAACAACTGGAAAACGCGTTTAAATATTTAAACAATTGTTCCATCATTCCTGCCCATCTTTTTACACCAAAAAAAATAAACATATGATGCGAATATGCATGATAAAGTTGTTGTTGTTACATGTTTTTTTATATAGGATACAAATTTACGAAAATTTATTTTATATTCAATGGAATACCCCGGCCACCTCCAATCTTTCTAAGAACTGTTTACGAGTGTGCCCATAGAATACATAAACTTCCTCTAATACTAAAATACTTTTTAAAGTGCTTTCTGTCCATTTCACATAGTTTGTAGTGCTTCAATTTAACGAAAATGTTGCGATAGGATGCAAGGATGCTGACTTTTACAACAACATTCAATATGCGCTCCAACACATGTGAAAAGTTGGGTGATGTTTCTTACTGCTAAATGGCAAGTGTCACATACACGTTCAATAACAATCGGCTCAGAATCAAAATCTGAATCGATTTAACTATGTCCGTCTGTACATGTAAATTTGTTCGCGAGCTATAAGTCGCATTTTTGGAGATATTTCAATGAAATTTGGTGCAAGGGCTTATATTGGCCCAAAAAGAAACCATACAGAGAATAAACCAGATCGGATCATTTTTAGAACCCTTCCCCCTATACAGTCCTGTTACACATAATGAAAGTCTTATCCGCGTATTTCAAACGGAATGATAAACTTAGTATACCCCCATCTTATGTGGAGGGTATAGTAGAAAGTAACTGGTATGGGGTATTAAACGGCCGTGTTTGGCCGCCTAAAGCAATTTCTTTTGTAAATGCATTAAAAAGTTTCTTCTGAGGATGCAAAACTATAACAAAATAAGGGAAGAAAAAGGAATAAAAAATATTCCTTTTTTCGACCCATTCTTTTTGTAACAGAATGTAGAAACTTTTTCGGTGTTACCTGTAGACAAAAGGAAACAATCAAGTACGTATTACAAAGTTGTTGTTATGGTACATGGTTATGTAAGCGCCTCCGAGGAATTTTATTTTTAAATTGTTCAAAAATTATATTTGAGTACTAAAGGGTCCAGTGGAATACCAAAAATGTTTCAAATGGTTCATAATGTGGCGCTACTTAAGAATGTTTACAAAATGTACAGAAAATCTAATTACACAAAAAACAAGTGACAATGTTGTAATCGGTCAATAGCGACCCTTTAATAATTTGTAGGGTTTTTGATGTCTTTTTCTAAGGCTTGCAAATGGAATGAAAAACTCTCACCATCTTATGTGACAGACAGAGAGCCATGATTCAATCCATTCGGAAATTAAATTGATGCAAACATACACACAATCCTAATATCGAACACCCTTAACCCAGAGTATAATAATAATGTTTTGTGTAACAGTTCAATGCTTGTTCTTAATATCATTCACACTCTGTGTGCAAAACATTGAAATAATGTCATTGCAAAATTGTTGTTGTTTGGCTATATATAAACATTGTGTAAACTCATAATTTTTAAAAGTGATCCAAGTTCATTGGTCTTACATAGCGTAGTCATTAGTCATAATTGTTTACAAATTTTAAAATTGTTATAATTTTGAAAAATGTTGACTTGGACTACTTTCAATATTTTCAGTAAATGTGTGCATTTTAATTTCTGCATACATGTATATTAAGAGGATAATTATTTTCCATGTTATATGACACTTGTTAAAATGAATTTAACACTTGAATAAGTCATTTTCATATATTCGGGGAGGAGATCGAGAGAAAGCAAGAGTTTTGTATTTAACTGTTTTTGTTGTTAATATTGCAAATTTGAAATGATGCACAATTCCCAACTGTGTACTCAACCATCTAAAGAACAAGCGCATGGACTTGGGTATAAATGAATGCAAAAACGTTGGTTGTTATGTATGCCTGTGTGTGTGTGTTATAACAATATATGTTGGACGGCCATGTAACTGGCTTTACAGTGACATTATCTTCTTCTACTTCTTCTTCTTCGTCCTCTCTCATTTTATATCATACACAGTTGTACACAACGTACGTAAAAGATGCACATGTTTTAATAACATTTCTATGACAGACCGTCAGACATTTACTTTTTGTCTCTGCTCACGCTTGCATAATTACTCGTGCTCTTCTCTCTCTTTGTTTATTTATTTTTTATTGTATTCCAAGCCTTTTGATACAATGCAACGCAACGAAACAAACAAAAAAAAGTAAACATCACACTTTAACAACAGAGTGCAGAGTGGTAGAAAATAACATTATAGTCATCCTCAATTATATTCATGCCATGTATGAGAATATTTTTGTCTGAATGTGCTTGTTTGTATTCTTACAGCAAATGTAATTGCAAATGAGTTGGTGCTGCGTTAATAAGTTTTAGTATAGTATGTGATTTTCATTTCTCTCACTTCTCAACGTGGCTTGTGCCGTTTATAATGAGCTTCTACGAAAAATGGTTACCCCAGAGCAGAGGGTAGAGTACGAGTGTAACAGTTCTCATACATTTATTCAAAACTGTAAATATTTTCAAGCTCATTTGTTACGTATCCAGCAAACAAACTCAAATAATATTTGAAGCAACTGCTAAACTCATAGCTGAGCTTTTCTGAAATTTCATATTTTCCATTCAACACAAACTTATCTTTATATTGCAATTCATAGCAGATCTCGAAAGTTGTTCTTGTTACTATATACATACATTTATGTAGATCTTGTGTATGTGTACCTAATTCTGTCTATACGTCATATACCAAATGAGAAGAAACTTTTAACTAAATGTAAAAACTTGCCTCCAAAAAGTGCATTTTCAATTAAAAATTTTTTTTAATTACATATTTTGCTACCCGCTACCTCTTTTATACACACACTGCATGATAAAAGTATAACGATACGTGAATGTGTATGTGTAAAAGTAATTTAGCATTCATACAAAGTTTTATGTAAATCTCTGCACAAATGCATCAGATATCCTACAACAAGTATATCTAACATAAAGTAAAAGAGAGAAGGGGAGAGAGAGAGAAAAATGTATAACAATTTACTTTGTATAAGTAACACCATCTAAGTTGATACTTTAGAACAATGCTGAAACTGTCCGTTCACATAGTCATAATTGCTAATGCAGCAAAACTCACTCAATTGATTACTTATTTTTTATTGCTCTCCGCTCACTCAGTCATAATTACCCACTTATTCATTTATTTATGCAAACGCAGCAAAACGCATTTCTTTAAAAGCATTGCTGTTCGTTCACGCAATCACAATCGCTAGCACCCATTTCTTTAAAGTGTTAGGAAAAGCAAACTCAGCAAACCATAAATCAACCACAGAACGTAGCTTGGCGGGTATTGCTGCCAATCATATTACACTTACGCATGCTTATAGAATAATATAAATAGCTGTAAGTTAACTTTAAGATTTAGTCCACTTTTGTACTCACATAAATAAAGACGCCTTTTGGCGTAAAATAATTTTTTTTTAAAACAAGTTGAATGTAAATTTGTTTAATTTGTACAAAATTAAAATAAATTGTAAAACGACAACAACAACAACAACAGTAATAACTTTTATAGTAACATGGTAAATGGCAAATAGTCGTAGCAATGATATGAAATAGAGATGAAGCAGATTAACAAAGTGAGCGGGCTAGAGGCAGGAGGGGGCACGTAACAGAGACCTTTTCAATTTATTCGTTGTTTTTTTTTTTTTATTTATCGTATAATGTACAAGAACACAAACATGTGTTGTATGAGATTATATCAGGTCGTGGAAGGATGCCGAAATAAGAGTATGAAGGTAAAATAAATAAATAAAAGAAAAACTCAGTAGAAAAAACCAAACTTGTTCTCGCCAACTCCAACCATCTTGGGACAGTAACTCAGTAAAGGCCTTAGCGTGTGTACACAATTGTGCACTAAAATTCATAACATACACAGCTTTAGCTGCATCAGATCAGTTAAAGAACATCAGTTTCCTTAGTTCTGTAAGTTGCAAACTGGGTGACAAACTTAACCGCAATAACGTAAACTTAAGCTTTATTAAGGTGAATGGTATTAGAAAAATAAGTCAGTTTCTGCATTTATAGAAATAACGTTTACTTAGCTAACACTTTGCTATTTTGTTGTAATTGTTGTTGTTGTTTTAGGTAAGTATTTTAAAGCTTTTCAATGAAATATTTTTACTGATGCGTAAGTGTTGGGTGAGACCTTTGCATTATTGTGTGTGTGTGTGTGTGTGTGTGTTTGTACTTGGTTTAGTATCGCCTTATCTATACATCAAGGTTGTTTTATTTATTTATTTTTTTTTGTTTGTGAATGGATAACTATTACCATATGTAGCATTAAACACTTACACGTGCATACATTCAATTGAGTATTACGCATATAATATATTTATGCACTTGTATGTGTGCGTGTATGGGTAAGCAAAACCTTTACACTGTTTTGGTTGTTGTCGCAATTGTTGTTATTGTTTGTTAAATATTCCATTTAGTTGATAAACACATTGAAGTTTGAGTTTTGCTGTTCAGCAACATGTTATGTGTATTTTATTGAATTTCCATTTAATTTGCAGCCATTCTAAATTGTGTCGTATCACAACGCGTACAGAGATGGTCATAAAATGTACACAAAAGCTAGAGAAAACAAGTGAAAATACTATACACAGTCGGTCAAGCCCGACAATTTAATAATCCACACTGCTTAGGTCCTCAAATTATGCTACAATTTGTATACGCGTGGTTTTGCCCCATATGTTACTTTGTAAATAATAGTAGGTGGGAAGGGGTTCTAAAAATGCAACAAGTGATGCCACTTAAAGTCAAAAACAATTATGAACCCAAGTCCCCAGAAATTTTCTAATCTGTATGCCTTCTACTCTCTGCTCTCACAACTATATTCTATTTTACAAACACTGCTTAATTACGTTATGTGACGAGAAAAGACAGGTACCGTTAAATAAGAATAATATAAAGAACAAATAATTCTATCACACGCACACTTCGCACGTGCCCTCTGTATCTCCACAAGCTTAATGCAATTTCAACTATTAACTCTACTATAATGAGGAAGAAGAGAACAAAAACGGGTCATGCCTAACAGAGACAATATTAGTGAAAACACACGAAAAAGGAAACCAACAACATGATACAAAAAAGAAAAAGGAAAAAAAAGGGGATCAACCGACTAGCCCGAGGTATATACGTTAAATAAATGTGTGTGTAGGTAAAAGGAAAGGCAAAGATAAGGTAGAATGAAAATTCTTATATGCGCAGCAAGGGAATGACATTTTGCAAATGGAAAATGACAGCAAAATAATACGATTATAAAATATATTCTGTTTTGTGCATATACTCTACGGAAAATTGAAGTTTATGTCTCTTTTTCTCCCGCTTTCTGTATGTCTTCTCATTACTAATCCCATCACTCTCAGTCTTCTTATTTATTATACTGTGCATCACTTGTAGCAAAATGTATATTAAGTTTGTAAGAATGTTTGTAACTCCTCAATGACAAATATCACACTCACCCTCTATTATAGCGATCGATCCAGAATGAAAATCAGAATCGATTTAATCATGTCCGTCTGGACAAACAGTCTGTGGGTTCATGTAAGCTACAGGTTTCACTTTTTGACAAATTTCGATGAAATTTGGTACAATGACAAGTATTGGTTGAAAAAGGAATCCTATAGAAAATATATCGGATCGGACAATTTTTAGAACCCCTCTGCATATAAAGTTTTTTTTATTATGCGGGCCCTTCTGTGGTGAAAAATCGCATTTTTTAATATTTTTGAACAAAATTTAGTGAAAAATACCTTTTCAATTATTACTTATTTAACAACAACTCCCGAATGCAGATAAAACAAAACTAATTATAGCATAATTAGCAGCTAGGTGGTATTATATGGTCGGATTTGATCGACTAAAACATTATTACTTGTTTTGATATAATTTTTCTATGCTGCGCTTTTTATTTTATTATCATCTGCGTCTGTTGTTATCTGTGATGGTTATTGTCGTTGAAAGTTAAGTTTTGTATAAAAGCAACAATAATAATAACAACAACAACTGCATCAAATAATTTCTTATTTTGTTTTTACTGTGACAAATAAAATGTTAACAATGCCAAATACAACAATAACAACAATCATGCTGATGATGAGTTACAATGAAAATATTTCATTTTTGTTCTTCTTCCTCTTTTTTTTATTTACATGAATTGCTTCGCACTGTCGTGTACTATATATTTATAAAAAAACAAAAGGATTTCATTTTCTCTACATTATATATCTTTTTTATACTTTCCGTTGTTATTACATAAATTTTGTCCCTTAACATTTCCCAGTTATCATGAGCTGTTGTTTTCATTGTGTGCTGGTGTATAAATACCACCAACTTTTAAAAAACCACAAAAAATTATAATAATTACTTAAGAATGAAGAGAAAGAATTTAAAAAGAAAAAAAAAACCATCTCATAAAAAATTCCAATCATTTGCAACAAATACTGCCTTTTCTATCTTTTTTTAAGGTGAACTTCTTCTTCATTCTTTCAATCGCGATCTTCTTATTGTTATTTTAATTTCCATAATTAATTATTTATATTGAATGCTATAGAAACTGTAATGAATCCCATAACTATATGAGATAAAGCGGAATAGGGGAAATAAGATCAACACCAACAAGCACAAGTAACGGAAATTGCGAATAAAGAAAACGAAAATAAGAATTACAACAACAGACACAGATCCGTTAAATATTAAAAGCCAACTAGTACATAGCAACCAACCTCAACGATTGTATAACAACAGCAGCGACACGTATAAATAAAGAAACAAATTTATGCGAAGACGTGGTTACTCTCTTCATTTATATGAAAATGTTAGTATAAGAGATGGTAGATTAAATTCCCGCAGAGTGTAAAGCTGCTGTATTGGACTCTTCATAAAATAACCACAACAACTTACAAATAAGAAGAAGCAACAACAAGCAAACACTACAAAAACAATTTATTTAGAAGAATCCTTTGTTTAAAATTTTTTTAATAATTTGTATTTTATTTTGTTTTGGTATTGTTGTAACGTGATGATCATCATTAACATAAACATGATTCTTGTGCAAAACATAACAGTAATTGTTGCCCGTACAGTTGTGTGTTTTCATTGTATATATAATTGTCTCTCTCTGTTCTCCCTTCTACACATACACTATTACATTTTCAAGTTGCCATTGTTATCATGTAATTTCATGACACTTGACTGTAACTGACTGACTGGTTAAACTGGATTTGTATTTCTCTTCTTCTCTTGTTCTCTTCTGCAGAGTTAATTTTCAAGTTTTACTTTGTATAATTTTTCTCAATTCTTGGATTTATTAAATAGATTTGCAAATTTTTGTGGGTTTTTTTTTTCAACATTCTGTTGTGGTTGTTCTTTTCCCATTTGTCTTTAAAATAAAAACAATACTCAATTCTTTATCTGAACGAATTGAGTTCATTTATATGACAATCATATATGATGTGCTTGATGTCAAATTTTGAATACATCTCTAAAGCTTCCGCATTACAAACGCATTTACATGCAATGGTGGGTATAAAAATAAATAACTTATACGCCTTAGTGCCTCCAGTATTATACTACATTTAAGTATTTAGTAGATTTATTATATGCTGACATTACCGTGGATTTTGCGGCTCTTGAAATGTTAAACAATTCCTCTGTTTTCGTCACAGACACTCCCGCTAACCAAGCACTAACGATTTGCCTTCTTTCTATTTATATATTTGTATTCTTTTCATATAAAAAACAAAACAACTTTTTATAGCATTTGGGTATAAAAAAATATGTTGACTTTAATAGTTTCCGTTCAGGAGATTCATAAAAAACTGATAATCTCATTACCCTGTAATTGGGTTTTTATCATAAAATTCGATTGAACTTTCATAGTCACGTTTAAGATGTGATGGTTTAGTGTGAAATCTTTTCAATATAGCGGAAAAATATTATGAGTTTTACAATATAAGCCACAAAGCCATATATACAATAACATGTACGTGGGTTACGCTTCAACTAGTTCTCTTAAGATGGCGCCGTCGACCAATTCTGTCTTTTTCTCTGAGATGTTTTACCACTGCCGTCACTGTAGTAAACGGCGTATAAAATACTATAAAAGCAGACAACCACTACACATGCAAGGATGGTTCGGCATCATTGGGCAAAATGACAATATGATCAAGAGGGATTCGGATGCCCAAACATTATTTTTAAGCTTCTTGGTTATAGTGCTGTCAGAAAGCTTTTCATTAAATGGATAACTCACAAGTAAACAGAAGCTCTTTTGCGTATGGATTGATGCAAAAAGTGCTTAAACAGCAAAATCAGTGTACGGCCTCGTTCCAATAGATAAAATTTAGATTTATTGTTGCCAAAGCCTACGACAACTTACTTGACTAGAACAATGGACTCAATGTTTTGACAACCGAATCCACCGAGTGTATAAAGGAGAATAAAAAAATTGGTTAAAATAATAGCATCTGCGACATTTTTACAGCAACTGTTGCTGATCAAGTACCGACCTTGTCACATAACTTATATTTGGAATTGGTAGTATTTGTAATCGTCTCTTAAGTAATAATCTGATTACGTGTCAATAAATTGAATGATATTTTTAATATTCCATATAGTGTCGGCACATACTAGCTAAGTACTTTTCGAGGTTTTCCATTATTTATCTTAACCTAATACAGTTACTTAAATAAATGACACAGCCGTGGTGGTACTTTATGGTTATGTAATATAGAAACTACTCCACTCTCTCCTAACGTTCTTAAATGAGTTGCAAGTGTATGTTTGTTAAGTCTTACATTATATACCTATCGAGTGTTTTTCTTTTTGTCCTCTCTCTCTCACTATTATGTCACAAAGGCAATAATTTATGGTAGAACTCCTTGAAGAAAATGATAATCTACAGAGACAATGAATATGTATTTACTTAAATTTGGAATATATTAGTAGAATGGGAGCAACAGCAACAAAGTAAAACCAAATTTATTTTAAATGTCTTCTTTTGAAGGTGGCTGCACTTTGTTACAAATGTAAATGACTGCCGATCATCATACAATGACCTTTTAGTACTCTAGGATAGTTAATGTTGTAGTAATAGGAGGACAATTTATTCATTCACTCATTGATACTAAGTTATGAACAGTAAAAAACTATTCTTCACGTAAAACTCGACTTGCAAGTTGATACGTAATATGTACACTAATAGAGGGCATAATATATACCTGCCACGCCCAAAGTTTGTATGTAGATGTGGAGGGTATTTAAGATTGAGCCTAAACCAAATTTAGCTTTTTTACTTGTTATTTTGAGTAGGCGAGGCACACTCCTAAAGACGAAACTATTTAGCCCTTCAACGATTCTATGATTGATGATTTAATGATATTAGTGATGAGAAGCAAGCACAAGGTCAAGTCAAAAAGAGAAGATCATTTCCAACATATATATGAATCAATGACATGTTGATTGATATATTGAACAGACAGATGCACGGACGCACAGACATACGCATCTACGTATATCATATATACCGATTCAGTTTTGGATGCTGATCAAGAATATACTTTGTAGTGTCTCTGACTCCTCCTCCTTCTGGGTGTTGCAGACGAAATGACAAACTTAGTATACCTCCCATCTTATGGAGAGCGTATAATAAACTTGACGGAGACCAAGAATACCATATTTTGGGATAAAAAAAAGTTTTTTTAATATAAGAAATTATTGTTTTTTTCTTTTTTTTTTTTTTTAATTAAACTGAAGACGATTTTAAAAACTATTAAATTTATTGTAAATTAAGTTTTGTTCAAAAAGCTTTACAACCAATTCAATTATGTATGTACCGTAATATTAACATAATGACTTTATGTTTGTTAAGCACTTGAAGATTTCTGTTCAATTTCTTTTTAAAATATTCTCAAGTGTTTTCTTTTTACTTTAATGAGAATATTTTATAAAAAAAATCATTTTTTTCTGGACAATACTTAAAATGTTATATGTAAACATAATAAACCACACCCTACTTATTATATAATGTAAATAAAAGGTCGACAGTCAAAGGGAGACGATGAAATGTTTCTTTGCTTTTTTTTTTCCATCATTCCATAAAAACACAACAATCTTAAAAAATCCATTAAATTCACTTCTTGTAGGATTGGAGTGCCATCATTTCCATTTCGTTTAATAAAATAATTGCTGACATTTTTCTTTAATAAATAATCATAAGTAGGAGAACAAACAGGCCAGACAACAAGTTTCAAAGAACGAAAGAGAGTAAAACGCTTTAATTGAATATGCTCACTACGTTTTCAATTTTATTTCCTTTCTCTCTCTCTCTCTGCCCCTCACTCTCTTATGCAATATTCAAGTGTTTTTACAGTTATTTTATGGTTGTAGAGTTGTTTGCTTTTAATGCTGTTGGTTGGTGTGATAAAATTTATGGCAGTTTTTCTGCGTTAAAGGCTATCTTAACGAGAAATTTTTGCCAAGTCAGGCATGATGCGTAGGCTAGTTTTGTATTACTTGGCGGCGTAGATATAATAATAAGTTTGTCATTTCTTAGGCAACTAAAGGCTCTTGTAACACTTTTTTTATGTGTGGTCGTTTAATTACGTAGAAATGCGAGATAACTATGCATTCGTCAGCGTCTATATATGTATTTTTATACTTAAAATGCTTACTACAGCAACATCTATAATTTGTGGTAGACGGTAGAATTCTACACCTACCACACCCTTAAAAAACATTTATCGATATCGATAAAAAATAAATTGTCTCAATATGAAAAGCATTCTAAAGTTCGCTGAAACCCAAACCGTAAAACTTTTCTAACTTGTGTCTGTTTACTTCCTTATTTTGGTAGAATTTTTCTAAACAAAAAAACTCCTACTTTTTATTTATTTACGTATAATTTTTTTTTTTTGTTGTGTTGTGCTTACAACAACATGGTCGTCATTGTGGCCAGACTTGCTGACGCGTTCTAAAAATGCTTTGGGCACTCTTTATAATGCTCTCTGCCTGCTTCATTTCATATTTTCTCCTTTTTTCTTTATTTGTATAATGTTTACAATAAACTGCATAAGAGAGAGAGAGCAAGTCAAAAACTGAACTAAGTTTTTAAATTCCCATCAACAATTATACACAAATAAGAACGCAGCAGGGACTTGATTACGGATAATGTCTCTACTTGCAATTTTGTAATTTGCAATTTGTGGGTATGTCTATTCTACAACCACGCCCATTTAATACATAGTTTTCTTTGTAATATTTCAAAATGGGGTGTTTTTGAAAAAGCGAACTTGAGTCACCTTATATTTAATCATTATTTCGGTTTTCCAAGTATTATTGTGTGACTTGCATAGCTTTTGATAAAGTGAATATACCATGTGGTATAATGTAGGGCCGGTGGATTTGAACGCGAATAGCGACCGTTATGAACTTCAATCAATATTTAACATCCCCCGCACCCTTAAGGCAATTCAATTATATTATATGTGAGGGAGGAAAATAGAAAAGGAAAAAAAACGACTAGACTAACAGACTAATTTGTGTTTTCCTGTGTTCGTGCTCTAACTTAAGTTTGTAAATCTTACCAAGACTTTCAGACTCTTCCATGTATATAATAATATATATAATAATATTCTCATTACTTGTTTCTATGCTTTTTAAATTTATCCATTACTTGTTCGAAGATTGTCATATTAAGCTTAAATACACCAGAGTACAGTTACGTTGACATTCAGTACAAAAAAAAAAACTTTGCATTATTATTATTGGCTACCATTTTACGTACAGACAAAGAGAGGAAAAGAGCGTGAATAGTAGAGTAAAAGGGAAATATTTATGTATAACATTTCAATGCATATCATAAATATACTTAAGCAAAGGAGAAACGCAAGCAGGTGTAACTGTAAAACACTTAAGCTCTTCAGTACGTACGTGCACAAAACGCGTCTTAACAAATAGCAAAAACATGTGACAACTCATGTGTTATTTTTATAAAAAACTAAGAAAACTATTTAAATCTACAGGAAGAAGAAGCAACAAAGAACTACAAAATAATAAGCTTAAACATTTTTTACATACATATGCACACTCCATCTTTCTTTTAGAGATGTTCAAAAGTTTATAATTGACAACTGTAATACTGCCACAATTATTCTTATTTATATATATGTAAAACGTTATAAAATACTTCGTAAAGTTATTCAAATACTATAAGCGTTTGATTTTTTCCTCAAAATCCTCAACAAATATTTGTACTTGGGCACCTATGGCGTATGAGTAATATTTTATTAAGTAAATAATGGCACAATTCAAAATTTTGCTATCGATAATTATATAAAAAATATCGGGAAAAAAACAATAACAATTAAAACAGAAAGAATGAAGAGAACTTTTAAAGAAACTTAACTTTTTGTGACCTTTTCGTCTCATTATCGTTAACGTTCAAGTGTGCAGGGTAACGCAAAGGGTTCAAAAAGACTCGTTTAATGATGGTATTAAATTAATTAAATTGTTACAAGTTTTATGTGGAAATTATCTCGGTTCAAGAGCTTATCCGGATAATTTTACAGTGTTGAGTTCTATGCACACACACACACAAACATCAACTTTCTTTTCTTATAATTAAGTTTTCCGTTTCATTAAAACAAATGAAACCAAAACCTTCATAATCTTAGAGGATTTTTTTTTTATGTTGAAGGAGACGAAGGAGGCGACAACGATGACGGCAACCACAGTAACGACACTAAATGTTGCACCCCTTGTGGGATTTGTGGGATTTGTGGGATTTTTGCTTTATTGTAAACTAAAGAAGTAGAAGAAGAAGAAGAAGAAGAAGGTGTATGAATTATTATTATAAACTTTTATACAGTTATGTGTTGTTGTTGTTTTCCTTAATGTTGTATTGGGTCGTTAGAAACTAGAAACCACTTTGTAAGAAAATACCTAAAATACCAACAACAAAAATGCCAAGTAAATATATATAATACATACATATGCAACATGTACACATATGTACAAATATGTACATGTATATACATACTCGTATATGTCGAAAAATGTCTAAGCAGTAAATTTATGTGTAAAACCGTTGGTTGATTAGAAAAATGTTCCCATTCATCACAGGAAAAGGAAGAACGCTAAGGTTCCTGCCTGGTAAACTGTACCGTACTGTACTGTAAACTGTAAAGAATAACTAAGTTAAAAACTAACAAAGTTGCGTTGAAATTATTTCCACATTTTTTCTTTCTTTTTATATCCTTTCCTATAAAACCAACAAAAACAACAACCAACCAACAAAGTGCCGGCAAGTTGATTATCGTGGCAAGAATATGCAAGAAGAGCTACAAAAACTTTGTGTTCGTGATAATTATTGAAAACAATCTAAAAAAACAACAATCTAAAAAAAAAGAGAAAGATTGAGAAAGAACCCTACATGAAGATCATATTCAATATATGCGGGCGTGTATTTAAAAAAATTGCAACAATCCTTAAATCATTAAGAAACTACAAACTCAAGTTTTACCTATTTTTGATCACCATTCATTTTGAAAGTGATACAAGTCCAGTTTTTGAAATAATCAAGGATATAAATTACTGTAAAGTAGATTAATATCATTTTTGAATATTATCATGTTCATTTTGTGCGACAAGTTCAACTTTTTAAAGATGTGGACTTATGTCACAAAGAGAGAAAAACATAATCCTGACTTCACATTTCAAACCGTTGTCGCTTTCGTTCCCATGCACCATATTCAAAACGCATAACTGCCATAAATTATAAACGTTAAATGTTAATATATTTGCCTACAGTTTGGATTTAAGTTTGAGAGTAAGCACTTGTCGGCCCCGCAACTGAACAACCACTCGGTTTGTCGTGTAAATGTGTTTTCAACTCCATGGCCAACCCCACCCCCAATTATCAAATATATGCAAATGTATTGTAGTTGAAGTGTTAAGCTGTACTGATTTCTGTACCGTCTTTATCTCTCTTCTAATAAAAATAATATTTCAACTGAACTGAAGTTTGAATGAAAATGGAATAAAATTTTTTGGAAAAAGTCTCCATTTTCTTCACATATGTCGAGGTGCTGTTCATATGAAATGTGAATCAATAAAAACATTTTACCTTTTTAAGCTTTACAAATCGGAATAGTGGATTATTCAAATGAAATCGTATAAAATATAGATTTTTGGAATAGTTAAAAGTCTCTGGGGTCGATAATGAAGAATTGCTGTTAATAAGTCTGTCAGCTTCATAACTTAAGTGCCCAAGTAAACACATGTCATAAAACTGTCCATTCTTTCTTTATAAAGAAATCATTAAACCACACCATGAATAGAGACGGCACCCGTTCAGCATGTGTAGCTTGCTTGTCAGACGTCTTTTTCTTTGTACTGATTAATTAGTGGTAATAAGTATTTACGATGCCTTTCAAGTGCAACGTTGTGCCTTCAACTTCAATTGTTTTACTCACTTACTTTTCACACGCAACGCAACGCAAACTGCTGCTGCTGCTGCTGTGTAAGAGAAATGAAGAGTATCTCGCTACTCTATACACGTACTTAATGTAAACACAACTACATTGAATTACTCTCGTTCATACCTGTCTACGTATTCATATATATTTGGTGGTACCTGACTAGTGGTTTCATACCATAATAATAAAGCAAGTAAGTGAGAGGGAGAGAGAGAGAGAGAGAGTTAGATGTGAACAATGCTTCTGGATATAACGGGGAAAATTTGTATTCAATTCGTTAACCTGGTTACAAATAGTGAAATAGTAAATGGCCTCACACACTTACTTACACACTTACACACTTACACACACGCATACCATCCGCTTATATGGGAATGAAGAGTGCGTGTAGAACAGCTTAACACAGTAAGTTTGTTTTGGCATGACATGCAGGGCAAATACTTTTTCTTTTTCTTAGTTTCTTCATTCTTTCTTTTCTTTGTTCCTTTGCTATTTCTTTGTTTTTTTTTCATTCTTCAACAATAGTTGAATTGTTTGTAAGAATTGTTGCAAATTGGTTGTATTATAAACGAAATGGTTTGCTTTCATGGCCTGTGTAAGAAATTGTGTGTTGTAGGACCTTTTGGCTCTTCTTCTTGTTCCTTCACAATGCCGGATGAGTAATGGTGATGGTAGCTGAAGTGTTAGAGTTGTTGAAGTATTTGACATTTAGGGAAATGTGTATAAAAATATATTTAAAACTTTCCGAAACCTTTATTTATTACACTTTTTACACCTTTTACGCTTTAATGGCTGGTATGCGATATTAATTTTTTTTCATTCACAACATTTAGAAAAAGCTTTAAAAAACACACAAACTTATAAAACAACAACAATAAAAAATTCTGAATCGATTCAGCTGCATTTCCTTTTATTGGCAATTACACGCTTTCAGGCGTATAGTTGTTGTACTTCTTATTTAAATCTTATCCATCGACTTTTATTTGTTTTTTTAGTACTCATACGCCCTCTTCAAATTACGAGAGAGAATTACATTTCATTCCGTTGCTTAACGTTATTTAATACTACAGCAGAACACTCCAGCTTTAAAGATTTATTTCTGTGCGATTGTTAAGTAATCAAATTTAATAGGCTGCTTATAGTGTGTGTGTGTGTGTGTGTGTGTGTGTGTGTGTGTGTATTACACTGCACTACACTATAAATACCTTTGAGTGGCTAACCGGAGAGAGTCTGTATTTTTTACTCTTTCACATTTTGCTCTAGCCTTACACACAAAGCACAATATTATTATACGGTGCACTGTGTATGTAATGAATCAATTTATACTTAAGGGAGCTATAAAATGTTATTCTAAAGTCAAAAGTTATGTTTCACTTCTTTATAAACTAATATATGTGGAATGTGGTTACGGTTGCTTTGAAAGAAAATACGATGAAAGTCAACTTGTGGACTTTGACTAGATTTTTGGATTTTTTCTATTTAACTCCCCGACCTTCCTGAGGAGCACTTGAAAGTTACCTTCAACTAATCACAGTTTTACAATTTCTTTGAATTTTGCTACAACTCAGCAGCTTGAAATCGGTGCCAGGATCCCAGAACGAATGTGTGAGGATTTTTTAACTCATTTTTTTTTATAATTAAAATTTTATTACACCCTACACAACTTGTGGTAACTTTTAAATGGCCCAACTTTAATTCTAACATCACTTCTTTAATCGATTTGCGTCTGTCTGTCCGACCCTGTAAATCTGTGTACAAGCTGCAAACCTTTTTTTTTTATATATATATTTGGATGAAATTTTGGTTTTTTGGAATCGTATTGAAAATCATGAATCATGAGCAGAAGCCCTCCACATAAAACGAACATGTTTTTTTCAAAAAGGTACAGTTTTCATTTTACGATTTTAAAAGGTGTAGGGTATTTAATAGTCGGACTTGACCGCATTCAATTTGGTCTGGGCCATCTAAAGATTGGCCTCAACCAAACATAAGCTTTCTAATGTCTCGGTTTTATTCTTCTTCTTGTTTTACCCAAAAACAACAACAAATTGAGGTTTTGTGCAAAACTAAAGATGAAAAATAATGGCCTACATTAATATTTATTTTCTTTATTTCTTTTTCGGTTGTGTTTAAATTAGATCCGTGTAGAAGAAATTGAGGTTTTCATGCCAATGCAAACAAAGAAAAAAACTCCATTTTACGTTTACGTGCTGGATTAAATCATTTCAATATAATATTTATACAAAATTAATATTGTACGAGGAGCAGCATACCGAGTGAAGCAGGAAAAGGAAAGCACACAAAAAACAAAAAAAAAAGTAATAACAGAATAGAGAAAGTCCGTGAGTAGAATGTTGGCATTAAGTGGTAGAGTCAAGCAACTATGACTGCCAGTACAAATATGCTGATGGATGTAATATTACGTCACTTTGTATATGTTACACATACATATATATATTATATAATTTTAGCTTTGGTTATGCATGTATTTACTTAACCTCAATTTTAGTGGTTTTTTTTTTCTTCTATTTATTTAATAAATTGAAACGTTTTGTGTAGGTCATCTTCTAGTTTTACTATAGTTTGTCTTGGCTTTTATGTGCATGTGTGTGTGTGTGTGTGAGTTGGAAGTTTACCTAAAAGTCTCATCAAAAATAAAAGAATTTTTAATTCTCGAAAAAGTAACAACAACATTGTACAATAACTGCAATAACTTTCTTACTCCATATTTACACAATCCAAAGTGAATTATTTCAAATTCATTCTGTTGTTGTACAATAAGATATTTTAAATATTTGTGTAAAGCTTAATGGATGTGTTGCAAAAAGAAAAATTTTTAATAACAGGTGCGAAAATTAAATTCGGTTTAGGCCGAATCGTAAATTCCCCTCCATTTAATATACTACTTGTGGGCATGGCAGGTACTTAATTACTCATACTTTCATATTAACTTATAAAAAGGATTATATATCAAATGAAAATTTTTGAAAATTATAAGAATTCTGTTAACCGACCACACCCAGTTTTGACATATTGATGGATGAGCTAATTATAACTATATATACCAACTACAATTTTATTCTGACCTTAAACGGTCACCCGCGAAAAGTATAAATATAGACAGAATTTTTGCTGCCTAAATCGATTCAGTTTTTGATACAGATCAAACTATTAAATAAGTTCTAAAAATGGTCCAATCAGTCCAAATTTATGGGGTGTCTAAGGCTTCTTTCTATGTATTGCAAACGGAATAAGTCATCACATAAGGGGAACCTACATAAAAAGTAAATTTCTTGATGAAATTCCTAAAAATGTTATAGTCGACCATTTAACACCCTATACCACTTATTTGGACAAATTATTCTATAATTTATTTGATTGTACGCAAAGCATTGTCATTTAAGTCTTTTCGTGAAATAACATTATATGGAAAGGGATTCTGAAAAGAGTCCGATCGGGTTCAAATTTGTTACTGCCAATTATTATACTAATTAACTATATTTTGTTAAATTTGTTCAACATATTTTGCGATTTTTTCCATATAAAGACTTCCATCATAATAGGACCTTATATGGGGAGAGGTTCTAAAAATGATGCGATCTGGTCTATTTTCAATAGAGTTTTTCTTTGGACTAATACATGTCCTAATACCAAATATCATTTGATCTCCAAAAATGCGACTTGTAGCTTAAGCACAATTTTACCTGAATAGACAGACGGATAGACGGACTTGGGTGAATCGATTTAGATTTGGATTCTGAATCAATCGGTATAATTAAAATCTTATATAAGGCTCTGTCACAAGTGAATAAGAATTATTTTACTACATAGATCCTTTGATTGGTTAAGGGTTTGTGTTGTTCAAACTTAAGAAAGGGAAAGAGCGCAAATAAATATAAATAAGAATTGAATTATTAACTTTTGCTATTGACCACTTGATGTGCAATTAACAATGTTGCAGTCGTACCAAAACAGTTAAAATAGAAATCAATTTCAATAATATTCTTCACATTACCTAGGAGTTGGCAGTTATTTCTTTTTTAATGCACCAAGCAGGTAGTGAGCTAAGATATATTAATGCTTCAATGGAACTTTTTAATTCCGTGGTTCATACTTTTATAAGATCTTCTGAAAATTGTTTACTTAGATTTTTATTGCTTTCATCTATCGCAAATGACACATTAACCACCAACTGTTTCAAAGGATAACAAATTTTGAAACTATGAAAAAAAAACACATTTTATGAGATCACAACAAAAACTTTTAAATAGATTAAAAAACGAACAGAAAGAATGAAAACGAGACAACTTATAACTCTTGCTTAATAATACATATTATCCAGAGCGTTTAAGTGTGGACTTTGGTGTTTTTCATATTTTTTATAAAAAGTTTCACAAAATGTTCCTTCACAGTTATAAATTAATTAGATTATCTGAAGAAAACTTTGCAAAATTAGTTGAAGAAATGAAGAAAAAAGAAAAAACTTTCAATTGTAAAGCATAACATCAAACTGTTACTCATAACGGTTAGTACAACATCGTTTTTATTAATAAATAAAAATAACACTCATACGTCCTGTTGTTCACATTGCCACCTTTCCCTTTCTGAATCTCTGGTTATAATAAAACTATAAAATAAAAATTTTACGCAATCAATGATTTACAAAAACGATTGTATTGCAATGCTTGATAAATATTTATCTTTTTTTATACAAGTTTAAACATGTGTGTCTGTAAATCCATTACACAGCATAGAAATGTAATTTTGCAGAATAAACCATACATGGATTCCACAATATATTGCATGCCACTCACATTACAAATCAAACTAAATCCAAACCTTTCAATGCACACACATTTAATTTCTATTAACGCTTCGTTTTATTCATTTTTTGTGCTTTTTAACAAGACACAAGGGAACATGTTTTTAGTCGATTATACCCGATCATTTAATACCCTACCCTAGTTAGTTGCACAAATTATACTAAATTTAGATCAGATGTGCCAGTGAACGCGAGACATAGTCACTTTAGAAAATATCTTTGTATGGAAAGGGGTTCTAAAATTGGTCCAAAAGGTGTCTTTTTAAATCAAAATAGGTCCTTATACCATATTTCATGAAAATATCTCGAAAAAAATCGACTCTTAGCTTTCGCACAAATATAGGGGACGTACAGTCAGACATGATTATAAAATTTTTTAATTAATACCAAAATACTAAAAATATTGTTGCAGTAAAACATAACAAACAAATGAGAATATTAATGTCGGTATAAAATGAAATTTTATGTTACGCGGTACTGGAATCTGTGACCTCGTATCATTTTGTATAAATTCTCACTGTTCTAGTTGAATGAAGAGACTTCTCTGAGAATGAAGGGTATAAGACATCAAATCAGCATGCAACCCTGCACACACACACACACACTTCTACTTCTCCTATTTAAGAATAAATGAGAACACAAATGGCAAGTTCACAATTTGCATATAAACGGATTCAATTTCAAATATTGAGTGTGGCAAGAAGAGGGAGAAGAAAAAGGAGATGTGTCACACACAAACACTCCGAATAAGAACAAGAAAGAAACAGCACACAAATGAAATTTCATATAAAGATATCATTCATAGAAATCATTACGATGATCCATTTCTCTCTCTCTTTTTCTCTCGTTCTTCATAACTCTAAGAGTTGGTATATGTGTGTAAAAGTGTGAGATTGTTCAAATAAAATGCACAATTTCTCACAAATACAATATTCTTCAATTGACAAATGACAAAGTTATAAACTATATATTGCTGTAGTATGTAAAACACACAACACACATACATACGTACTTATTCACAATGACAACACCATTGTCAGTCGTTATACAGACAAATTGCTTTTATTTTTATATATATATTTTTTTTTCTTTTATGAGCTTTTGATGAAATTTATCCACCATTATATTTCTATGGGGGTTATATAACAATGCGTCGGAAATTTCACAAAGTATATACATTTTGTATCCGCATGTCTATCTGTCCGTCTGCCAGAGTGTGTATTCTGTTGTAATCGTATTCCTGGTTGCAAAAATTGACCTATCGAATTCTCATATCAATTCTTCTCGACTTTAATTACAATTAATCATTTATCACATGATAGATACATCGTTTCAGAATTCGATTTTGTGAGACTGTGATTTTTCTTTCTAAGTGTTACAAACATTTTGTGAGTGGTGAGTCTAACACCAATCTTAAAGGTTTCTTATAGTTTGGGGGCGGGTATGTTTTTCGTTCATTTTTATCGATGGTACTAAAAAATTTGTTTTTCACACCAATATCAAATATTTTGTGACTGTGAGTAATATAACTATAAAAACGCGGACAGACATTCAAAATTTGATGCCAATCAGAAATATATCTGCTAAAGACAATATAGACCATAAAAGATACTTTGTGAAATATCATTATAAAGAAAGGGGTTCTAAAAATGGTCCGATCGAATCCAAATTGGCCCCAGCCAAATATGAAGCTAATTAACTATTCTTTACCATATTTTGTGCAAAAAATATTAAGAATTGTAACTTTTTGCCATATAAAGACTTTCATTATAAAAGGATTTTATAAGGGGAGGGGTTCTAAGAATGGCCCAATCAGGTCCATTTCTAATAGGGTTTTTTTTTTGGGCCAATACAGGTACCTAGTACCAAATTTCATCAAAATATCTTGAAAAATGCAACCTGTAGCATACCTAGACAGACAGACGGACATGGTTAAATTGATTCAGATTTTGATTCTAAATCGATTGGTATTTTTTAAGGTGAGTGTGGCATTAGCCACATTAGGAATCACAAACATTCGCACAAACTTAATATACCCTTTGCCACAAGTAATAGTAGTAGTAATAGCGATTAATTTATTTTTATTAAAGTATTTACCAATATGTAAATAAATAGATGGAATTTTCTTATGGCCTTGAGGTCACAAAATTGTCTCATGATTGTCGATGATATAGAAAAATGTAATGCTTTTCCTTTTATTAATGTACTTGTACTGTAGGGTATCCCATATGCTATTTTTGTAGTAAAATTTGAAAATTTCATCGTTTTGAATTTTGCCAGCGTGTATACGAGTATACACTTGCCATTACACGTTTGTGTGTTATGTGCAGTAAGTATTTTTGGATAGCTTTAAGCTATAAATGTTTGCACACATGCTTTACCATAATACATGTGCTTAGGGTAGGAGAGAGATGGAGAGAGAAAGATAAGTAAAAAGGTACAAGAGCAAATGTGTGCCACTGGCGCCGTCATCTGCTGTTATCGTCGCAATTACCATCACCCAATACCACACGGCCATAACTAACAGGCATAAGTACACCCAGCCAGCACACGAGCACAATAGATGCCACCGTCACCATCACCGTCATCATCATCAGCATTATTATTATGAATGAGCTTAATGCATAATCGCATAATATTATGCGAATATGAATAGAGAATGAACGAGATAATGCATCATAATGTGTTTTTCGGTGTTTTTTCTTTTTTGTTTCTTTTTTTTTCTTTTCAATTTTCATCATTATACAAAACATGAAACTATCAAATAAGTTTCCATCTCTTTCATTGTATAAATCCAGGCATCAATATCCATCTATAGGTGAACGGGTGTAACGGGCACCACAGGAACTTACCTCTAAAGCATACGAGTTACCTCCAATGCCACATAGTTTTCGAGATTTCTGTTGAAAGCGATAAAACAATATCCAGCACGAGTAGAAATTACATGAAATATATAATAAATGGAAAACTTTTCTTCCCACGCATGTGGGTGTGTGTTTGTATGAAATTATTTCACATTGTGTCTCTAAAGATTTTTGCTGACTTAAAAATGGGTTTTCATATCATTGCGGTACACACGTTTTCTTTTTTTTCTTTCACCCACACAACGATTTCACAATTTTGGTTTTTAAGCCATTCATATGGGGCGCAATTGGTTATTTTCTTTCTTTTAATTATTGAAATTATTCGTGTTCTTAGAGATCTTGTAAAGGGAACATGTCCGTTGTTCTGTACAAAATAAATAAAATTTGCTAAAAGTATATGTGTGTGTATAGTTCATGTATTAGTTCATTTTATACAGTTCTGAGCTTAGCTGGGAACCTATTTTATATTGAAAAACTAATCGCCTAAGCAAAAAAAAAAAAATTGTTAGATCAAGTTATTGCATTAGTGTGCATTTGTACAACAGACTGATCGACACAGTTGATGCACTCGATCTCAATCGTTCAATTAATGCCAACAACTCCTCTTTACGGGTTGAAGATACATAATAGTACATTTGGCTCAGTCTTCTTACTATTCTATCCAACTTGATGTGAAAAAAAAAAATTAAATATTTTTTTAAATGCTTTTTATAGTTCATTAAATCTCATGTCTCATTTCATGTGCTTATTATTACTTGAGATTTTTCTTCTTTTTTTTTTTTGCATAAATTCTGTAGTTTTTAAGAGACACGCACACGTTATTAAGATTACTAGTCAGCAAAAAAGCAAAAAAATTTTAAAAAAAATTTACATTAAAATCTGTAACTAAATAAAATTTTACTGCAGATATTTATATATGGTACACACACACACATATATATTTGCCTTGTATGGAATACGTGCCAAATGGAATGAAACGCAGAGTAAATTGCGAAAAAAAAAACAGTTAAGCCATTAAGGTTTAAGTAGTAAGGTTAAGTATACTGCTCGTGGCAGTTATAGTGATGTAATAAAAAGAAGAAGAAGAAGAAGCCCGTTATGCAACTAACGCCTGTTATACTGCGCATAATGTATTCATATCATAAGTGTTTACATATTCAGGGTGTTCGTTAAATCGACTGAAATATTTCAGGGTGTGATTCGAAGCATACGCTTGTATACTTTTTTATAACCACCATCACATTTATATTGTGGTATATAACACTTGGTCAAAACGTTTGCAACGCCTAAAACAAAAAAAGGCGTGGGAGTATATATATTTTGAATGAACATCGAATATTGAGTCAATCTAACCATGTTCGTCTGTCCGTCCGGTATGTACGTGCTGTGGTAATCGCTTCTTTGCTGTAAAAAATTGATATATCGATATCGAAAGTCATACGTTGTAAATGTTGGTAAAGTTCATGGGCTGGTTGGTACTGAAATTGAACCACAATGTAACAAAAACTGAAAAATGAGAAATTTTTTAAAAATATTTTCCACATTACTTATAAATATTAGCCCAATATATAGTTTTTTTTTATTTGTTTTCTATCGCTTCGGATACTAAATCAAGCCGATCTTTTTACACACCCTATACTTATGTTAAAAAAACTTAATTTATATATAAATAGCTATATTTAAATTTTCTTAGAGATTGTAGTAGTGTGGACGACAAATGTTAGCAGTCAGGTATAAAAGCAAAGAATATTTCTCAAGATAACTGTACATCATCTAAGTGTGTGAGTTTTCTACCAAAAATTCAATAATTTGTAATTCTTCACTTTAAAGCCACAAAAAGATATCCAAAAATATTCCCTCAATGGGAATAAGTGATATTGTTTCATATGTATTCTATTATTAAAAAATGATGTTGTTGTTGTTGTTGTTGCTACTGCTACAGTTGTTTTCATTTTGAGTTTTATACGATACTTGAGACAAGATAAAGGAAATTTGCATACAAGAGCAGTACAATGTATATGATGATGATGATGATGATGATGGAGAAGAAGAAGAAGAAGAAGACGAAAAGAAGATGATGTAGAAAAACAAACATCACACTTTTTAACAGTTATGTTGATACATGTTTATGTTATGCTCTCTCCCAAGCCAGACAACTTCTACATATACTGCTAAGTCTGTAGTTTTTGCATTGTGCGTCCGTGTGTATATGTGTACATGATATCGTTCTACGGCTGTTGTCGTTGTACACATTAGCTTCTATGCATATACTTTATAGTACTACTACGTACAACTACTGATGCATTTCTACATATTTTTGTTGTTTTTTTTGTTTTTACCAACATATACCAACAGTATGGCAACATTTCTCCTTCATTTTGCAACTGCTAGACTTTAGAAATTCCATAAATTATTTATATTTTTATTCAACATCGTAATCTTAATCGATCTAACAATGTTGCTTTGTTGAGATAAGTATTGAGTTAAAATGTTTGTATGGTAGGTATACAATCGCATCTGACTAACATAATCATCTGATAACAACAATAGTTTGGCCCACTTGACATTTGCTACTTATTTACATATACACATATATATATATGTATATATAAATCTATAGTCTAAGCCTCATTCAACATTGTTTACTTGTTAGCACTGATTTTTTGCTATTGTCGTCGATATCGATTTTTAACGTTCTGACTAAGCACAAAGAAATCTCTTGATTTCTCTTTTCATAATTTTTCCGCTAATGCTTATTTTTCGTCTTGTTAAAAACAAATGAAAATATTATAGTTGTTCAAGCCCAACCACCATATACCCTACACCACTTCATGTATTATTCAATTAAATTTTTTTCTTTGAAAAATGAAAAATTTTAGCAAAAAAAATATATAGAATTGCACTAAATTTTCGTTATAGTTAGATTTCTTTTATAATAAAACGTTATAAAAGGAGATGTTCTAAAAATGTTCCAATCAGGTCCAAATTGAACATAGTTAAATATTAAGCTAATTAACTATTCTCCACCAAATATTGTGGAAAAATATTAAGAATTGTGACTTTTTGCCAAAAAAAGACTTCCATTACAGCACGACCTTATATGGGGAAGGGTTCTAAAAATGGTCCAATCCCGTCCATTTTCAATAGAGTTTCCCTTTAGGTCGATAGATATGTTTATACCAAATTTCATTGAAATATCTCAAAAAATGCGACCTGTAGTTTACGAACAAATGTACATGCACAGACCGACGGACAGACGGATATGGTTAAATCGATTCAGATTTTGATTCTGAATCGATGAGTATAACTGAAAGTGGGTGTGTTTTATACGATCTAAGAATTGCAAACACACGCACCAACTTAATATACCCTTTGCCACAAGTGGTGC
Organism: Crataerina pallida; assembly: GCA_949710015.1. Classification (NCBI taxonomy): domain Eukaryota; kingdom Metazoa; phylum Arthropoda; class Insecta; order Diptera; family Hippoboscidae; genus Crataerina; species Crataerina pallida. Next base: position 1,585,493 of record OX453290.1, on the reverse strand, counting down.
AGGAAACTTTGTGAATTATTTTCAGTCTCGGTTTCCTTTAAACTCCCTAAACTGGATAATATGACCATTACAGTCACATGTATGTATATATGTACGTATATATACAAATATTGTACGTAAGCATACGTCTTTAGATAAGCTTGAATAGGATTGAACGGAACATATCGCACTACTCCACCTGTCAATTACATAGAAGCAAGAATAACAAGAAAATGGAAAATCCCCTGTTAGCAGGATTTATTAACAACTTGAATATGTAAATAAAGGGAAAAAAAATGCAAATGCAAATGGCTGTGTGTGTGTGTGTGTGTGTGTGTGTGTGAACACACATGGAGTTGCTGTTACATTTGCATTTGCTATTGTACAAATGTGTACGAGATGAAGAAGAAGAAGAATACTTTTTAACTAATCATGCATTTTCTAGTATTTTGTAAAACGAACACTTTAATACGATTTCGCCTATTAGGGATGGTTGCACAATTTTCTTTTTTTCCTACAGAATCATATTCCCAACGACCGAAAAAAAAAACGACAACAACAACAACAACAAAACAGAAAACTCAAAGTAAGAAAAAAAGAAAAAATCTTTAATTAGTAATAAAATAAATGCTATACAACTGTGCTACAATTATGGCTCAGCTTCAAGATGGCAATTAGTAGTAATGGGATTTACTGTAAAAACGCGTGCCCACCTTTCTGACTGAAAGGGGAGAGAGCTAATCTTAAACTTATTTAAAAATTGCTAACGTTTACAATTCCTGGTTAAAAAGGTTAACATAACGTGGATTCATAGCTTAGGATAACTGTAGGTGTCCTTAACCAATTTTTGATTCACTGATTTCAGATCTGGTCTTAGTTCTTCTCTATCCCGTTTACGCTACAGCCACTTAAAAGTCAGTTTTGAAGTCTGTTTTGAAGCCACAAACAACAAGTAAAGCCACTAAATTCGGCTTAAGCCAGATTTTAAATACCCTTCTTATCTACATACAAACAGCGAGCGTGGCAGCTACATGTTCGATGTAGTTGTACGACCACGCCCACTTTCGGCACATCGATGGATGTGTATCAAATATGAACTTCATAGGTAAATTTTTGTGGCACATAAATAGATTTTTATGGAATGTGGGTGTGGCTCTTGATTGATTCTGCACAACTTGAATTGTGGTCTGTGTGCCGGCACCAAAGTTCAGCTTAATATCTGATAATGTGCGGCCGTAATAGTGACAACAATAAACAGCCATTTGAACACACGGACGGACATATCTAGGCTACCTCCTAGATTGATGCTGATTAAGAATAGCAAACTTAGTCTACCTCCATCTTTTGTGGAGAATGCAATAATAGTACTCAAAAAGCAAAAAGAAATCAGCTTAATATTGTGCTTAGGGAAGGGCAAAATGCATACATATGCGACAAAAAACTTACCTCGTCGATAAATTCAAAATCACCGCCATTTTCACCGATATACTTTTTAGGCTTCTTAGCCTCAATGCTGTGCAACGTCGTCATTAATATTACCACTAGACCAACACTGACGGCCATTGATGTTTGCTTTAGATTTTTCATATTTGCTTAATTTGATGTACGCAGAAATTTTAATATATTTTTTTCTTTTTTATGTTAATTATTTTTATATTCTGAAATCTGTTCAAAAAAAACCACCAACACACTGAATGAAAAATAGAAAAGAAATTTCTTTTATATATGTTTTGTTGTTCGTTTTTCAACAATTAAAACCGTGGCTGTGTTTTTCCGATAGAACGTCTGCACCCTTAAAATCGTATAAAAGAAATCACACAGTACATATATCACAACATTACACCATTTAAGTAAAAACAGAAATTCTTACTAATTTTCCGAGGAAAGGAATTTAATTATTATTGTCTATGCCACACACAGTAGCAGGGAAACAAACATCAGCGCTCACTCACTCTCACACAATTTATGTTACTCTATCCATTTTATTTTTTATCATATTGGTTTTACTCAGCCACACACGCAAAATGAAAGGCAAAAATAAAACAAAATTCCATCCTTTTCACTTAACGCGTAGTCATATTTCATTAAAGCGTCTTGATTTATGAGAATGTTAACTAGAGAGCGTTATATGTAAATTTAATGCTCTACTGCGCATGTACAAATACTACTGTATAACGTTGGATGTTGTTATTATTGTTTTTCCTGCTACCACTGAGGAATATTGTAAAAAAATAAAACATACAAAATATTTTTCCAGTTCGATTTTATGTTTATGTAATTCTTTTCCTTTTTTTATGTCTTCACTAAATTTACTTTTATTATATGGATTTTATATTTTTTTACCTTTTGCTTTAACTTTTGTCCGTTTTGTTCAAATACTTTATATATTAACACGACCACGTCCCAAAGACTACTGATTTCCTTTACTGCAGTCATTTTTATATCAAGTAACGGTATTCCTTTTCATTACTTGCTCTCTCTTAATTATTATTCAATTACCACTGAACTACACTTACTGAAGTGTAGTTCAGTATCAGTATAAGTAATCAGGTTTGAAGTCTCTCTTTCTTGTGTTTGATATAAATTTAATGTAAAAAATGTCTTTTTCAGAACACTTATTTTTTGCCAAATACACACAAAAATGCATTTAATCTATATATTTGCGTGAGTTTAATTATAAATTGTTAATCAAAATAACAAAATCGCAGCTATTAAAGGATTTTCATGTCACATTTAGAGCTATTTTAGAACTAATTCGTCATCTTCACGTGTCTAAAACTTGTTGTGACTACACTGAACAAAGAGAGAAATATTATGTTTATGTTAACTTCCTTTATAAATAGCATGAGAGAAGCTCATCTGTTTAACGGAACTACCAACACAGAGTTGTACTCTGCCTTTGAGAAATATTTTCTATTTACAATATTTAAAATAAATAAAGCACTAATTTTTCTTTAAAGAAAGACCAATTACTGTGCTTTTTTAATAATATAATTGATTGCAGATACGTTGCTATTATATAATTATATACAAGAGAATCGTAAATAAATATCCATCAATATGATTTCACAAGAGGCAAAATTGATTTAGATTCACACTATCTATGAACTAAACAAAAATAACATAATCTTTTCCCTTTTTTTTACTAATGATATTTAAACTTTATTTTGTTTTGTATAATATTTGGTTTTCTCAATGATTCATCATAAATCGTTTATTCTCCACATATAAATCGATAGATACAAATGGGTTATTTGGAAGGTTTATAAAAAAACCTCTTCCCGTTACATAAAATTATTTATGGTATCTAAGTAATTTGTTTTTTAACTACAAACGATTTATTGGGTAAAAAATTAACAACCTGTCTCTCTCTTAAACGAAGCATGTCTCTTTACTTACGAATCATTTGGTGGTCAATTTCTTAATAGAACTTTTTGTTCATTTTTTTTTTTTTTTTTTGATTAGCAACAGAAAAGAGAGGTGTATGAAACATTTAAAACAGATTAAGAGAAACAAGCCATTAAAGTAGTTGATAAAAACTTATCAACATAAAGCACATATTCATACAAAATACCATCAGTGTTGCCAGAAAAATAATAAAATAAAATAATATATAATGTGTGTAAAAAAACATGTGGAACAGCTTACATGGATTATTGTATTGTATTGCATAAATATTTGAATTAAACACGGAGAAAACAATATAAAGATTGAGTAGAAAAAGTAGAAAATTTGTAACATTTACCAGACAGAAAAAATAAGTATGATAAATATTGATTTATAAATGAACTTTAAGAGATTCCATGCGTGTAACAATACGTCGACGCAGTTCACTAAATCTACAAAAATACAAAAAAAAATTATATACAATTGCTAAAATATATATAAAAGTTGTAAAAGGAAATTACTTTTCTTTAATTTTCAAAACTTCACGATCCATTTCTTGATCATAACGTTCCAAAATTGCACGACATTCCGGCAGTGATAAGTTAATAAATTGAGCAACTTCATTACTAAACCAAAAGGGAGAGTTTTAGATTTTGTTTTAATAGTGTGCTGCAGCTTGTTTTATATACCTGATCTCATCAGTCTTACGAGCATCTACTAAAAACAATTTGGCCACATCCTCATGCGGTCCCAATGTTATACGTGTTATTAGTGGATAATCATTCTCTTTCAGTCGCTTCTGCTCACCATTGTCCCGCATTATAAATAATGAAAAGTTCTCAGCTGGACTATCGACTTTGTATTTTTCTAACAAAAGGTTTATAACCTCTTGTGTGGTAACTAAAGAAGTCACCCACACTGACATTTGTGAACCGTAGGGTGGTGTGAAGAAGGATGTTTCACGATTATAAAAATGACCATTTATGGAACAACGACGCTTTAGTTTAGTGCGAGATCTTTAAAAAAAAAAATAAGATTGAAAATGTCCCCCCAAGAGCTAAAAAAGAGAACACAAAATATTTACCTCCTATTGCCACTGCGTCGCTTTATGGCCGAGGCACCAGTTCGTGGTGGCCTCCTCAATACAACACCATCCTCAGTTACATGTAATGCTTGTTCGTCGTCGCGTTTTGCTTCCTCACTATTCGAGTAGTGATCATGTCCAGTATCGGCCGAATTATGAATATTACTCGTGGCAGTATACATTTCCTCACTTTGAGTTAATTCATCGCCCGCTGCCACACCACTATTTGTGGACGTGCCAACTGATTGGTAATTATCTTGATGACTACAATCGCTATGCTTGTTGTTATTGCACTCTTTCGTATAACAATTCATTTGAATTTGTATGAAACGTGGGGGAACATCACTTTTACGTACGGTACCCATTTGTTGAGGCTTCAATGTCGAATCATCATCATCGCTATCCGAATAATTGATACAAGACGGTCCAGACTTGGAACGATTAATACCCTTGTCATAGCGACCATTTACAATTGAAAAATGTTGTTGCTGCTGCTGATGATGATGATGATGAGAAACTTGTGTTGAACCACTTTTCTGCAAAGCATACATGGAACGTTTTTGCGGTGAACCACCAGCACCACCACCGCCATTGTCTGCTGCACCTTTTAACGATAACGTGTCGTTGATAAGTGATACGTCTATCGAGCGTAAGGCATGTTCGCAATTAAAACTTTTACTCATGGGATTGTTGGAAGCAGAAGCAGCCGTAACGTTATACAATTTGAGCGAATCGTGTATGCGCGAGGGATCAATGGGTTGGTTGCGCTTCAATGTATCGTCGTTAGGTTCCTTAAATGAATTTGCACCATTGACATAATCCTGATGTACGCTACGTTTGAAATCTTCAAAATCCATTGGTTTTAAGGTCGCATCATCCGATGTTTCATAATTATCCAAAGTGGTAGTGGTGTCAGTAGTGGTGGTGGTATTCGCCAACGAGGCAGCCGCTGTTAGGAAATTATCTGATGATGTTGTGGCGCTACTGTGTGTGTGGTTTGTCGGTGAAGAAGATGATGGAGATGAAGATGATGACAGTTTGCTGTTATTCGATGAATTGGAATTCGAGTCCAAGTTAGTGCTGTTCGTGCTTAATTGATTCGATGTAGTCTGGGTGTGGGTGTGGCTTTGGCTAGGTGAACTATTCGAGGGTGTTGAGCATGCTGAGGAATTCTGTGATGATGATGTTGTTGTTGTAGAAGGCAAACGTTCTGGCATTGTTTCATATTCTTTATCCTTTTCACTGATGCGCCTCTCCACCTGCAACAAATCATCAATTTCGTCCCATTCCAGTTTCTCAAGATTATCCAACTTGGATGGTAACGTACAACGAACACCTTTACTAGAATTATTTGTCGTTGTACAGGATGTGTCACATGTAGTGTTTGTAGAACTTTCGAATGTTTCGTCTGCTTCTCGGGAATTTTCTCCATTTGTTAAAGTTTGACCCGTAACATTGGCAGATGGTTCTTCCGGTGTGGTGGGTAATTCGGGATATTCATTTAAACTGCATGAGTCAAAAGTCATGCTCTCACTTAATGATATATCGGTAGATATGGCCTCCACCTGATCACTAGTGGTGGTGGCAGCCTCATAAGATTCACTTATATCTTGGTTTTCCTTATCCGAAGGGCTATCCTGGATTTAGAAAAAAATCAAAATATTTTTGTCCGCAAAAGAAACAACTTTTCAAACAACTTACATTATTTTCGGCCTTTGACAAACGACATGAATTACGTTTACGGACTACAAACGTACGCTGATCGTCGTCCTCTTTTAAATGAATAACAGCCTGAACACCCCAATACACTCGAAGAGCACCTTCTAATATTAAACGGTTGTTAACTTCACGGCTGCGTATTTCCATGCTTTTATTATCATAAAATTGATTGTACGCCTTAAAGGGTAGTGAGAATAAAAGTGGATTTTTGTAGTGATGCACAAAGAAGAAAAATGAAATACCTTAAGTTTAGATTCTAAATGATCGCGAGGTAAAGCTGGTCCTGAGTGGTGGCCGCCAAGCTTTTGTGCTCCCCTTACACCGAAATTCTTATGTGATTCCACCCGGGTGCCATGACCAAACAATTGAGGACCAAATAACGCCCCATAACAAGGCACATGGCAATAAGGCACTCCTTTGTGCTATGAAGTAAATTGTACATATTTCAAATCAAATATTCAACTATGCTCTTTGATAAAAATTTTAAAATTATTAAAAATAAAAGTAAGTAAAATTAAGCCTAATCAAAATATTGAGTATTATTGAAACTAAATGCTCTATGACATTAAACTATTCGTGTGTTTCAATTGAATAATTGATTGCTGCAAATCAATTACAATTGCTTAAGTGTATGTAGAAGAGCACAATTTAGCATTTTCTCTTATGATTCTTCTTATTTACGCATATATGCAACATTCATACTTCTGCATGTTGTCCGGGATTTAAACGTTTGCCACATTCTTCACATCGTAAGCATTCCGGATGCCAGTCATAACCCAATGATTGCTTGCGTTCAGCTAAAAACATAAAAAAATTGACACTTTAATTCAATTAAGTTAACAGCTCAACAGCACTTGTAGATAATTTACCAAAATACACTGGCTTGCCGCACTTGTGACACTTCCACATTGTATAAAATTATTAGCACTTTTGATTTGTTTCGTTTATTTCTTATATGAGGGATGATTCCACATAAAAATTAGCACAAATTTTTCTTTAACAAAAGGTTAATGAACAGCAAAACAGGGCCTGAATTTTTTAATAAAAATATGGTACACTTTGTAAAAGTCATAAGGGAACAAAGAAAATAAGCAAAATTAAATCACACCAGACCTGCAAAAAACATTTCAATATTTTTGTGGGCACGGGTTATGACTTCTCACTAACACGTTAAATGTTTATCGTGCGTGTTTTGTTTATTAATTATTATTTATTTGTATAGTTTTCATAATTTTATATGTTCTATTGACTTATCTCACTTTTAGCTTTTGTACTTTTGTTTCTCTGCTTACTTGTTAATGCTTCTACTTGCCGATTTGCTTTGCTCATTTTTGTTGTTATTTTACTTATTTTATAATTGAAATGCACCTGTTTTTACTTTTAACAATTTTGTATTTCATTGAGAGAAATTTACTTAAATTTACTTTAGATATGCAGAATTTTATTTAATTTAGTTAAAAAAATTATAAATAATTACTAAGTTCTATGAAATCTAGAAAATTTTTAAAAAGACAATGAAAATGCTTTGTTAATAAATGTACCAAGAGAAGGAGATATGGAAACTAAAGAGAGAGTAGTTAACGAGTTGGGATAAGTACGTAATAAGAAGAAGAACAAAGCAGTCTTTCTAGAATATTATACATTTCCAATTGTGTAATATTATTCTAGCATAATTTTTCACTTTTTTACACATATTTATATATTCTTTTCTACAAAACAATAAATAAATATTTTAAACATTATAGTTCAAAAAACGCTAAAAATATATAAAACAGTATACACTAAATACTTACTAATAAAAAAAGTATAGTTGGCAACATTCTCTATATATGCATTCCACTAATTAAAGTAAAGTGCTACCAGTAGTATCTCAATATTTGTTTGCAATGAATTAAATATTTTAGTTTCTATTAAGTAATAATGTTCAAGTAGTATGTTTTGTAAAAAAAATCACATAAAACAATTTTATAAACATGATAAATAATTTAAATCCAACCAATACTGCGTAATATAAAGCTTTTTATAATTATTATATACGTGTAATGTCTCTTTTATAAATATCTTATGAAATGAGAGGAACAGATATTAATAATGCGAGAGAATTCAACTTATATATGAAGGAATTTCTTCATTAAAAGGACAATAAGCGCAACAGCTGAAAATTCCATTTAGAATAGAATAAAAATTTAATATATTTTGGAACAATATTTAGTGCGGAACTTATTTAAAAAAAGAAAAACAAAAAGAAATCTTTGTGCGTGATTCACTGCATTTTTAGTGTTGTTTGTGAAGTAATAGGGCGTTAAAAAGGTGCTAGATACAAACATGAGATCCTCTATAGAGTTTGAGGAGTGCCTCAAAGATTCACCAAGGTTTAGGTGAGTGTTGCCATTGTATTTCCGCTGCCTTTTTTACATAAAAAAAAGTTAGAAATAAAATAATTGTCATCAGACGAAGAACAAACTAAAGAAACGCCCCTTCATTATTTTTTTTGCATACTTTTTTTGGTTGTAAATTTATATGTAATTATATTTGGGTCGTGTGCTAATGTTGTTATTATTATTATTATTATTATTATTATAGAAGAGAAAACTACAATACAAGACGTAGCTAACACACCATGAACACGAATAAACAATTAAAAATATTCCGTATTGTAATAGTTTGCAAGTTTAAACATTTTTCTTTTTTTTTTTTTTTACAATATTAAAACCGCAAAACAAATAGCAACACCAATAACAACAACAGATTATATATATGTTTGGGCATGCAACGATAAATTTCATTAATTGTGTAGACACCACGTGAATTGTTGTTATTGTTTAATGCATTTCAGGTATTAATACAAATATGTTTAACGTTAAAATATTTACCGGCAGACATGTATTTGTGTACGTACTAAATATTGTACTGATTCTACGCTTGCTTTCAGTAGAGTTTGTAATCATATTAACCTATCTAAACGGCTTAACATGAATCGCCAATAATTCACAATGAATGACTGATTTTGGTATGAAAAAAAAATTCTAAACTTTATTAAATTACAATCCATTATTGAAGTAATAGCAAATAATGGAATTAGCGTTATTTTCCTGGTCAGCATTTTTTGTTAGTAAACATATAGAGGGTGTTTCATTATGAGGTTGTTTGATTTTCAAAACGCTTATTTTTTATATTACTTGTATCATTCGCGAGATACCGGTCCTTATGCTGGAACGCTGCGTCCAAAAGTGGACCTTCATAAACCATTTACGGCGTAGTCACGGTCAACATTTAAATGAGATAATCTTTAAAAAGTAAATGTCATGGATTATTTTTTCGATTCACATTTAAAACTTTACCTTTTATTTGAGAATAAAAACCAAACCTCATAATGAATCACCCTTTATTAAGTTTATTTAGTTTATTATTATAATTATATGTCTCTCTCTCTCTCTTCACTTGATTGACAACAGAAGTTTCTTTGAAGAACAAATTTAAGCCAAAGTCTTTATGGTATGAGTTATATACCCCACCACCCTAGAATGAAAATAATTGTAAATTTTTAAAACTAAGAGAATCATTCCAAAAATATATTACCGTTGTGACGTATTGTTTGAACGACTTCGCATAACTAGCCAACCATACGAAGTAGCTTACGATATAACAAAATTTCTCAAACCTCACGGACATACAGACAGACATGACTAGATCGACGCAGTATTGAATGTCAGTTTAGACCGATGTCTGGGCGTTAGAGTGGCTTGACAAAGCAATTTTACAGTAATAACTGTTGGCATATAAAACCGTTTATGCTTTTAATTAATTAATTATTTATTTGCAGGCAATTTATATCAAAGGAAGAATCCGATATTGAACATTTGGAGCACCGTTTAGAGAAGATCATAAAATTGTGTAATGTGGCAGTTGATTCGGGCAAAGAATATGTGAAAAATCAAAGGTAAGAGCGGAGCACAGGGCTAAGTACAGTTCTACTACATGATTGTTATTGTTATTATTATCATTAAAGTGCATTTGCTATGGCGTTATGGGATTTAAAGCAACATTTCGCTGATAATAAAAATGCTCATAATGCTTTGGGAAAGCTGATACATTGTTTTCAGGTTTGTATTATTGTTTACAGCACAAACACTTTTACATATGAATACATATTTATATATATGTATTTACAAAATGTATGCCTGCCATATAGAGAAATGCGATAAAACTTAAAAAGAGAGTTTTATTTCACTGAAACAACTATTATGAGTAATGGCACAACCGAGCCGCTCTAGAAAATAAAGCACTTACACTTAATTGACTACATTGCAACAACAGTAAAACATGTAAAAACACATGACTCATGCAACAAATATTAAAGGCCAATAAAACAATTCTTCAAAGTGTTTTTGTTCAACATTTCAAAGCTATTGGAAGTGCACGATAGGGTGACATATTTGTTAAGGATAATGGCAACAGTCATTCAAACACTTTCATAGTAGCATACATCTCAATTCGTTGACAGGTTATTGATGGTTATAATTCTTATTGTTTATACATTTATCTGCAGTGTTTATATTATAAACTCTGAGAAGCGTATGTGTGTTTAACGTTGTTCTTATTGTTCTCTATAGGAAATGAATAAATTTCATACAATATTATTGGATCAAGCGAGTCGTACGGTTTTAAAAAACTTAACAGTGTTTGTTAAAGATGACATCAACCAAGTAAAGGACTATAAGGGACACTTTCTAAAAGTTTCAGAAGGTTATGATAACGCTTTAATCAAGAATGCTCAAGTATGTGTTGTGGTTTCATATGATTAAATAGTTTTTGTTGTTATTGCTTTTACTTTTAATTGCTTTTAATGTCGCTTGCTGTGCGTGGGTAAAATTCGTACAATATAAAATGTTTGTCATCATGTGTGTTGTGTAAAAAATGTAGGCTAGCAAAAATCGTACACAAGAAGTACAAGAAGCCGCCAATATTCTCTCAGCAACCAAATCTTGCTTTCAACACACCGCCTTAGATTACGTTAATTATATAACATTAGTGCAGTCACGTAAGGTACCTTCCATATTGTCCACGGTAAGTGTGTATGTATGTATGAACTCGTGTATGTAAGATTTTCATTTGTTTTAATTCAAATATTTTTCCATACATGTCATAATTTTGATGAATTGCTCCCAAGAATTGGTTTTAATCTTTGACTAGTTGAACAATCAAAAGTAATAGAAAATGATGTGCAGCGCGGCACTACAACTTGTATGTACTAATATTTCAACATTAAAATCCAACCACTTGTTACTACTTAGTACCATGGCAAGACAGATGGCGGAGTCTAGTGTTTTATCTTACTTTTAGTACGAATTAATAATAATCCAAATATGTATGTGTTGGATTTTGTTTAGGATTTTCAATACTTATAAAATGTTTTAACATCTAATACGTTTAAAAAAGTGTTAAAGTAAATGTCCGTACGTCCGTTTCCTTTTCCGCAGGGTATATAAACAAAACGTCTCTTCAAATTTTCTCTTCTTTTTTTTAAACAGACACTTGAATTTTTCTTATTGTTATAGTTTTTTCTTTTCTTTTTTTTCATCGCCTTTTTTTTCAGTTACTCGATTATTATCAGGCGTGTGTCACTTACTATCATCAAGGTTTCGATTTATGCAATGATTTTGATGAATATTTCAAAAGCATTACCGAGGATTTGAACGCATTACGTTGTGAATATCAGCAATTGGAGAAAGTCATGCAAAATCGTCACATGAGTGTGAATAATTTTAATGATACCAACACGAACAGCACATCGAATAAAATTGAAGGATATTTGTTTAAACGAAAATCGAAAGGTTTTAAAACGTGGTGTCGCCGTTGGTTCTATCTGAGCGATAATCAGTTGGTTTACAGGTACAGATGTGTAGCACTTAATTTTTATATCCTCCACCTTAGTGATCCCTCATCACTATACTAAGTTTGTTTTTCCATTTGCAATACTCGGAAGAAGGTGTTCGAAACACTACAAAGTACATATATTCTTGATCAGCGTCTAAAACTGAGTCGATTTAGACATGTCCGTGCGTCCGTCTGTTGTTGGCATTTTCACGAGTGTAAAATTTGTATAGGTATGCGAGTGTGAAATTTTGTATAGGTATGCAGTTTAGTTTTTGCACGCAAATCGTGGATATTTAAAATGAGCAAAATCGATCAAGAGCCACGCCCATAATTCACAAAAATCTATATATTTTCTGCACAAATTGACGTATGAACTTGAAATTTAATTTATTTATATAAAGTTATTCCAACCATTGATGTGCCAAAAATGGGCATGGTCGCATAACAGACACGCCCACAACAAAAATCAACAAAAATCTATATATTTACCACAAAAGTTAAGCTATGAACTTGAAATTTGATATGTTTATCTATAGTTGTTCCATCCACCGGTATGCCAAAAATGGGCGTGGTCGGGTAATAGACCCGCCCATAATCGATAAAAATCGTAATATCTGCCACGAAAATTGACCTATGAACTTGGAATTTGGTGCACATATTTATAGTTATCCCATCCATTGATGTGCTAAAAATGGGCATGGTCGAATAATAACCATGCCCACAATTTATAACAAACCATATTCATCATAAAACTAAGATTTGCAAGCTGAGACGTAATTAGAGGGCTCATATGTCATGAGGATGTGTAGGGTATTTGAGATTTGGTCTAAGCCAAATTTAGTTTTCATTCATGTTTTAATTAACACCGCAAACAAAAAACCGCTTTGTATTCGTAATGTGTGTGCGTATGTGTGTGTTGAAAACCAAACACCCAACCACCAAAATTTATTAACTAATTATCCTTTATTATCAATTATTTGTTCTTTTGAATTTTGTTGTATTTTTTGTATGTTTTGTGGTAATCTTCTATCCGTCCATCTGTTGATTTGAAAAATGTGAAATTGTGATTGTCTTTGACTTGTGTTGTGTATTGTGTTGTGTGTTCTGTAACGCTGAAGTGATTTGGATTCGAATTGCAGAAAACGTTGCAACGAGGATTCATTCTCGGTAATGGAAGAGGACCTACGCATATGCACGGTACGGCCAGTCAACGATAGTGATCGTCGTTTCTGCTTCGAAGTAATATCGCCTACAAAGTAAATTCATGCACCACCACCCCACACAAGAGACGCCATATAATAATTTTACTCCATTTACTCGTAGATCGCATATATTGCAGGCAGATTCAGCTGACATGTTAAATATGTGGATAACGGCTTTACAGAAAAGTATTGGTGCTGCCATCCAACACGATAGTCAACATTCCCGTCCTCAGTCATCCCTGAATGCCACAAATCCCTTAAATGTTAAAAAGAAAATGTAAGTATAAGCTGTTGATGTACCCGGAAATATCAATTGGAAATCGAGTTAACAGGACGGTTTCTTTTTAGACACTGGGAGCAATTTTTGAAAATACCCGGCAACTCTGTATGCTGCGATTGTCGCGGCTCAGATCCACGCTGGGCTTCCATTAATTTGGGCATAACGCTGTGCATAGAGTGTTCGGGGGTACATCGCAGTTTGGGTGTTCACTACAGTAAAGTGCGATCTCTCACCCTGGACGCCTGGGAGAGTGAAAACGTTAAAGTCATGATGGAGTTGGGCAACGACGTAATCAATAGCATCTATGAGGCACGTATTGGCGAGAATTGTGACTTGAAAATGGCCACAGAGAACTGTGAGATTAGTGTTCGGGAGGCTTGGATTAAAGCGAAATATGTGGATAAACGGTTTGTGTGCGATATGCCCAAACCAACTGAATCAGTGCCACTACTGCTCACCAGCAGTCTCACAGCGGACGTTTTATCTATTGATGACATTAGTAAACGAGCCACACTATGTTTGGGGCCGCCACGCAAGTGGGCCGTGAAGAAATTTCGACGTCGTCGACATCATCTTCGAGAACCCAAACGTCAACGTTCCAGTTCGAAATCCTCCGACGATCCCATTATGGATGGTAATGCTGTGAATGAAGATGGCGACGTGGAGGAGGGGGACGATGACGATGATGATGACGATGATGAATCATTAAATATACCCTCAATGTCGTTGAGTATATCACGTGAAGATTTGCTGGTAGTTGGTGATGATTTACATTTAGAATCATACGAAACACCGGGCATACTGGGCTCCGATCAAGAATCTACCGATGGTGAGAGTGATGAACCCGAAATTATCGATGAGGTGCCCTGTACTAAATTGAATGCAAATTTAATGCTGTACAAAGCAGCCGCTGTACATAATTTACCGGTCATGTGTTTGGCGTTCGCTTTAGGTGCCGACAAGAATTGGTTTAATGCCGAAGACTCTAATCGTACTTATTTACATCAAGCTGCGCTATCGGTGAGTACAGCAACAGCAACCATCCAAGTTGGGTTTTTTTTAAATATTTTTTACATCTATTTCTTCGAAAGGGTTCTGTTATGGCGTGTGAGTATTTACTATTGAATGGTGTACCCATTGACAGTGTAGATGTGAACGGTTACAGTGCACTTCACCTGTCCACCTCAAAGGGTTTCATAGCTCAGGTGTATTTATTGTTAAAGCATAAAGCTAAATATGATATTGAGGCTGGTGATGGTAAGAAACCTTTGGATATAGCCGTAGATCAACGTAATGCCGATATTGTAACATTGTAAGTTTATAGAAAATTTCTGCACTGCTCGATGAATTACTTACCATCACTTGTATAACAAATAGATTACGTTTGACGCGCCTCAATGACGAGATCGGCCTTAATGATGAAGGCAATGGCGAAGATGAAACGTACAAGGATGTAATGAAAGACTTTTCCAATTTTGCTTCCAGCCAACCGCGCATGTTGCGCAACCGTAATGACTCCAACACTTTAGAATCTCAACGCTCTTCCATGACTAATTCAGATTAATTATTATTCACATTTTTCTTCCACCAGAATTATTTTTTTATAGATACTTATACACATAGTTGGTAGACGTGCTCTTATTAACTTTAATTTTAAATCTTGTCAAACATAATACACATGAATCATCATTTATATCGTTGCTCAGTATAATTGTCGTTTAGAGAATTTGTATGTATTGTGTATACGTGCATAATGTTTGTATATTAAGTTTAAAGTTTATATAATTTATTTCAATTTATATCGTATATATAGTATATAAATTTTTATAAAGAAAAAAATAACCCTCGTTGCAGCGAATTTTGTCTAATGAAAGAAATTTCTTTCTTTCAAGCCTCTTGTCTTCTAACTTATCCCACAAACATCATTGTTAACCAGATAAAATACAATTTAAGCAAAAATTCCAATAGGAGTATTTGTTGTAACAGGTTCACGTGCAATTTTTTTTTTATAAATTTATCATTACCTTGTTTATTTTCACTTTATATCCTATGTTTAAGTTGATTATGATAAAAGCTCTCTTTTGTTATTGGCTTTCCGTCCCCCTTTCTCTCTATCATTCACATTGATTTTTTCACAGTCTGTCTTTTATACATGAACAATAAAGAAATAACTGTTTCATTTGATTCAGCGTAACATTTATTATCAATGTATTGCAATTTATTCGGCACAGAGTTGCTGACATTTTTCTTAAATCAAAGGTGAGATACAAAGTAATTATAGCCTGTTCAGATGAAAAAGCGAAGCTTTTCTTACAACTAAGTTAAATTTTTATTTCAATGAATTAATATTAATATTAAATATGGCAAAGATGCTTATATTTGTGGGTTTTAATGCAAAACCAGTTTAACAACCGCTAACCATGGCTGCTTTTTTCAGTTTCTGCTTAGAGTGTGGGCGAATATGAGAGTTACTCTCTTTGAATATCAAAGGAAAGGAGTGTCTGTTTAATCATTACCGTATTTAAATATAAAATTTTCCTTTATTGAATATAGAAAATTTTTGTAATTTTTTGCCACTTTCTTATATTCCGGATGTATATAGATTTTACCCAAGCCAAGGTTTTCTGCTAATCCCTTTTTATATCCTCCAATTGGAATTAATAAGAAAATGAATGTTAATATTATAATACATATAATAGATGTGAGGAAATGCATCCTAAGCCGGAATCTTACAAATTATGAAGTTTTAATATTCATTTTGGCCATATTGCCCTTGCCGTGCATGTTAGCAATATGACGTTTAACCGATGAACGATCGCCAAAAGTACGTTCACATTCTGTGCACTGATAAGCGACACCGCCATGTGAGGCCAAATGACGACTTAAACCCGACGCATGATGAAATGTTTTTGGACACAGCGGACAATTATACTGCTCAATATGGGGTTGCTCCATGTGATGGCGATTAATGTGTTGCGTCAGATTTACACGCTGAGCAAATGATTTGTCACAGTGAAAGCACTGATGCGGTTTTATGTCGGTGTGGGTAAGCATATGCCGCTTGAGTATTTCCCTTTGCACGAAGGCCTTGCCGCACTCATCGCACGCATATGGCTTGTGGGCGGAGTGCACATTCATATGGCGCCGCAGAGCACTCTTACAAGACAACACACAATGACATTGCGGACACTCGAACGTAATACCGGTTTGCTTGCTTTTGCGATGGGCTCGTACGTGCCGTTCCAAAGCTTTCTGCATCGAAAACACCATCGGACAATCTATACACTTGAACGTTTTTGCTGTATCGGTGGTTCGTTGCAAGGGATTGCAATAGGTCTTGGTTAACATTGTTGTTTGTATGGTGGTAGTGGTTGCAGTTCTTTCCTTGGTTCGCGCATAATCACCATGTTCTGCAATTGAATTTACATTTTGGGTAATTTTCATGCCGGGAGCCTTCATTAAGAAAAGGTGGGATGGATTTAAATAGAACTGGGTTTGGTTATTAAAAATTAATGTATCGCACCTTTTTCTCTTGAAGTTCAATCACATTTAGACGATCTACCATATCTTCAGTGAAGTCTATCACCATGAGATTTCCTTCACTAGTGTCATCGGTCATATTGCTTAGATGAATGGTCTTCTTTAGAAACGTAATTTCACCGTTATCATCACCCTTAACTAAAATATAATGAGAGAACACCAACTTCTGCACGTTATATGTACTAATTATTGATTTAAAATTATTTTATAATTTTTTGAACTTCGAAAAATAAATTTTCCAACTTCAGTCACTTCATTTGATATTGATTTAAAACTTACTCTTTTTTATGTAAAACTCATTTGCTGGGCTAATAAGTATTGGGGTCTAGTACGTGAGAAATTTTACCAAGAGCGGTACCAATTACTTACTTTGGTAAGTTGTGTTGGTTGGTGCTTCTTCAGTGCTGTCCGTGTGCTCTTCATCTGAAATTGGAAAATCTGGATTCATGTCCTCAATCAATTCACATGAGTTGATCAATTTGTTGCCACTGCTATCATCGTCGTTGGAAGATTCGTGTGGCATATTCAAGGTGGTATCGTCAAGATCGTTGTAAATCATATAATCCACGTCGCTGTCATTTTGCTCACCCTCATGACGCACCAATGCATTACACGCTGTCTGCGCAGTAGTCTTATCATCGTTACGGTCTTGTAGCAAAGACTTGGAAGTGGTGGCCTTAAGCTTGTCTATCATTTTCGAGCTGCTTTTTGATGATTCATTATTAAAAGTATCTATATCACGGATACCTAGCTTCGTGTGTGCTACATTTGGCGCTTCTTTTCTTATTCGAAGTTTAAGAATTTTGAATTTATCGTTTGCACTATTATCAATTTCTCCATCCTCTTCTTCTTCCAAAACCCGATTTCTGCTTCCTAAGGGTATTGTATTGTTTTTGTATTTGAGAAAATCTTCCAGTTCATTTAATAAGGATTTCATTTCATTGCCGCGACATTCTTCTTTAACTTCATCATAAACCAAGCGTTTGGCTTCTTGTAAAGATTCTTTTTTCAATTTGTCCCGTTCAGTCTCCCATTTCATTTTTAGGTCATGTTCCAAAACTGCTTTCACTTTTGGTTTCAATTTTTTCAAGCACTCTTCCTCCAATTGACTTTTAAATTTGTTTAACTCTTGCTCGGTTTCTACCTTTACCTGCTTTTTATATTGTTCAAATTTGCGCTCCTCCGATTTGGCCATTTCATCTTCTCGGGCCTTTATAAAGTCTAATGAATCTTTGAATTCCAATTCATCATCATCGTCTTCATCATCTTCATCTTTGGCGAAAACTCGACTTTTTTTGCCCATATTTATTAAGCGTATATGCTTGCGCAATTTTCCATCCGAAGCTTGGCTACGCTTACGAAAATAATAGGATTTTTCCAATTGATAGCGACATGGAAGGCATATTTTATTTGGCATATCACTGGTGTTTTGCACTTCCAATGCAGTGCAAGCCATTAAACGCATAGGTATTGAAATGTTGGATCCAGTTCTTACGGCTGCATTATGCTGGGGGAATATGTCTACAGTGCCGGCATTTTCTTTCAAACATAAGCGACATATAGTTTCCAAATTAGGAAAAATCGAATTCATTATTTAGTGTAATATATCCTCTGTTGGTATGGAAATGGTTTCACACATAAATTATTCAAAGTATATAAAATATTTTTTCCTCAAACTGTGTAAACAATTTATTAGACGCTGATTTTATCGAATTTTACGATAACGGCAAGTACTTATGTAAATTTTTTGTGACATTTGGTAATGATTAGAGATGGCAAACATTTCATTACCTCCCTGATTTGTGAATAGCATGAAATCTGTTTTTGTATTAGAAAGACTTGTACTCTTTTCACTTACATATAAAACAGCAGAAAGGAAATAAAAATAAAATTAAAACGTAAAGTAATAAATGCTGACCGGTGAATAAGTAATTAAATATATCAATAAATTATAGTGCAAACAAATTGTTTACACATAATATTAATGAGCTAAACGATATGTCTCAATGATAAAAATAATACCGCACCTATGTCGTTTAATAAAATGTGTTGCATTATGAATATTTGAGCTTACTAAACCATTTTGCAAATGTGGATATACGTGTGTGTGCGTTGATTCTTTTTTTGGACTTGCGCCAGTTAACTTCACAGTTTATAATCTTTAGGTAATGAATTGAGTTATATATATTTAGCTTACATACAACCACCAGTTGATTTTGGGATAAAAAATGTCAAAGAAAACAATATGTTGCTTGGCTATTCATTTATTATCATAAATTCTTTATAAAAGCAAAAAAAAAATTAATAAATTGATAATTCGGTTGTACAACACAATATTATTAAGAACGGTGGCAGTTTGAGTTCAATTACATTACTGTCATAATTAAAGCGGAAATATTTAAAAAAGATATATAAACAAATCATTCACTTGATACACTCTACCTTAGTGATGACGGTATATTAATTTTGCTACTCCCTTTGTAAGACCCAGAAGAAAAGACTCTATATAATCGTGAATTTTAAAAAATTGAGCTGAAATACTGTTGACCAAAATCTCTAACAGTCTCAAAAATATTCGTACGATGTTGAATGAAACAAAATTTCATCTTTAAACAAGCACGCCCACAATTTACAAAAATTATATAAAGCATTATTTTTGACTTGTTAGTTTATACATAAAACAAAAACTATAAAGGGATATAAGCCACGCGTTTAAGCGAAAATCAGTTTTTTTTACTCGCTGAAGAAATAAATAATCTCGTGCTAAAAGCAAAAAGTTACAAAGCATATCGTTGAAAGTTTACAAATAAAACACTTTAAGTGATAATAATATCCTAATGAACACATGTATACAAAAACATATATATGTACATGATATGTAGTTTTGTTTAGAGCACAACAAGAAACAACTAATGAATGTCATATAAAAGTTTATTTGCTTAAAATGTATGAACGTATCATGCATATGTATGTATATGGCAAAAATGTATAGTATAAAATGAGAAGAGACGGCTTATCCTATTAGATGAGAAGAATATTATTTTCATTTTCTGTGATTATTCATTCACACAATATTAAAAGTTCGCTCGCCCTATATTGAGGTACTTGTTGAGAGATAGAGAGTCAGTTGTTTAATAGCATTTAACCGCATCGCTGATAATACGGATTGGTATGTGTTGTAAAAAATGCCAACTTCAAGAATAACTAGTGGTTTGGAAATGTGAAATTTTATATGATTGAAATTGAGAATACGTTAAATATATGTTAATGTGGGCAAAATTTATTTTATTTAAATTTATAATTCATATTAATATGAAATAATTAAATAAATGTTTTATTTTAATGATGTTCTGATGATAAACATTAAAAACATTTTCTGGTGTGTGTACAGAAAATTCTAATCGTTAATCATTTACATCTGTAAGCAAATGTAGTAAAATGTGTGAAATATTTAATATGTGTGCGTGTGTGTGTGATAAAATTTGTGGCAACATTTTTTTGTAAATACAAGAATTTTGTACATTTTCAGTTTATTTGTTAGCACATCATAGACATATTGTTTTAATCGTTCACAATGGCTTTGCAATCGATTAAATATTCTTCCGGTAAATTGGACATACTCGATCAGCTATTACTTCCGGTGCAATCAAAATACATACCCGTCAGGGGCGTAGAAGATGGCTGGAAAGTTATCAATAAAATGCAGGCAAGTATTTGTAAAACATCTAAACATATATGTATATATGTGCATATAAAGGTTTAAATATAAATATGAAATAATTTCAGTTATCTTTACAACGCGCGAAAAAGTTACTGCGAAGGCAAAGACAATCCCAATCAAACGGAACATTATGTAACATGTTTTTATATTTATCTCCTTAAAAGCGTATTTTCAACTTTTTATTTTTTTTATTTGATACATTTGCGTAGTAATCTGTTATTTTTGGGTAGTATAAATAATGATAAAGTTCGGCACGCGCGCACATAACTGTTAACAAACAAACTAAACTTTGTACAGTTTGTACTTAGTAATGAAAACAGCGTTCTGCGGTTATAAATACATACATTAAGCAAAACTTTACTTTCAGCATTCCACTTGAAGAACATGTGCTGGTTGTTTTACTTCTGCTAGCTAGCTAAACTCGTGCACGTGTTGATCATGTGCTTAAAAAGAAATGAAGCTTCGGTTTTATGTACACCGAAATCTCTTTTTACACGAATTATTTTATTTTAACACGATTTTAAATTTCTTTAGATCTGGAACAATCTACTACTCCTTTCCATTTAGCCAATATCTTTTTTACACGAATCTTTTGGTAACGTATCTATCGTGTAAAAAGAGAATTAGATGTATATTCTGTGGTTATCACTGCTTCCGCTTCGATAATTTCGAGATGAAATTGTGGTTAAAACACACTTTGGTGTATTTGAGTACTACCCACTACTACCTAGAAACTTATTTTGTAAATCTTAAAATTTTGTTTAAATAAAAGCTAAGCGGGCCAATGCTCTTTATATTGACAAGCGTTCTTTTATGTCTGCATAACAGATTCAATTTTTGAATGTATGCCACAAATTCCTAAACACTTTGTATATAATGTGTGAATACAATACGGTCTGTGAAGCATAAATTTTCATTAAGTAAGCAATTAATTAAATAATTAATTAATTCTTCTTCTTTCTTGCAATAGTACAGGTGCGCGGCGCTCCGGCTATAGCTATAGTTGGCTGTTTGTCGTTGGCAGTGGAAATACATCCTGAAACGTATGAGTGCAAGAAAACGTTACGTCAAGAGATCGAAGGTAAATTGAATTATTTGGTATCGGCACGTCCAACAGCTGTAAATATGAAAATTGCCGCCGACGATTTAATAGCATTGGCCAATGATCTAACTAAAGATCAATCTATAAATGTTCAGCAAATGAAAGAAAAGTGAGTGGTGATGGTGGTATTGTTGTTGTTGTTGTTGTTGGTTGTGAACTTAATTTATTTAGCAATTCTGTTAGGTGAAATGTTTTAATGTTTATTTTTAGATTCTTAAATGCCACCGAAGCTATGTTGCAAAAAGACATCGCCGACAATATGGCCATTGGTAACCATGGTGCAGCAGTGATATTAGAACGAGCTCATAAAGACGGCCCTGTACGTGTGTTGACTCATTGTAATACCGGATCTCTGGCCACGGCCGGTTATGGTACAGCGTTGGGTGTTGTTAGGAAATTGCATGAATTGAAAAAATTGGGTATGTGTGTGTGTATGCACGTGACTTATTTTTGTATATATGATAGAAAAAAGAGTTCTCTCTGGGAGAGACATATAGTTAAAATAGATTTTCATTTTTCATCCCTTCAATGCATTCATCCATCAATTCTTGAATTTTGTGTATGTTCAATATTAATTTATTTGATTTGTGTACGTTTTGTAGAACATGTCTACTGTACCGAAACACGTCCCTATAATCAGGGTGCACGCTTGACCGCCTTTGAGTTGGTGCATGATAAACTGCCGGCTACATTGGTATTGGACAGCATGGTGGCGGCGCTGTTACGTGCAAAAAATATAGCTGCCGTTGTAGTGGGAGCTGATAGGGTAGAAAAATGCTTTGTCATACAAAATTATTGAAAAATATTATTATTGTTATAGGTGGCGGCTAACGGTGATACAGCCAATAAAATCGGCACCTATCAAATAGCAGTGGTTGCCAAACATCATGCTGTAGCATTTTTTGTGACCGCACCTTTGACCTCAATTGATTTAGACATACCGAGCGGTGATCATATTATAATTGAAGAACGACCCGACCGTGAAATGACACACGTGGGTGAACACCGGATAGCGGCACCGGGCATACATTGTTGGAATCCAGCCTTTGATGTTACGCCCGCTTCTTTAATTACCGGTATTATAACCGAGCGCGGTGTTTTCTCTCCAAATGAGTTGAAAGAGAAAGTGAAAGCACTTTTTGATGCGTAGTACGGGTAAATACATACAGATGTGTATGTATTGTATTTAGTCTTAGAATATTTAAGGCTTTCTAAAGCATGGTGGATATGAAAATTAAGTACTTAAGAATTAATTATTCAGAACTAGAATACAAAAAGTACAAAGAAAAAATTTTGTACTCACGTATTAAATTTTTACATTAAATAGAGACGTGGGCGAAATTCTTATGGTAGAAACAGAACACTTGCCAATCCATTGTACATTTACTTTATTTGCATTTGAGAGTCACATGATGAAAATTCAATTAATGGCCTGCTGAGAAATAGTGTAGCAACAAATTCTGTCTAAAATCATTGTTTGTACCACAATAACAAATCCAAACAAACTTCAAATTTATAATAATTTAAGTACATTTTTATTGTATTATTTGCCATGACGTGCACTACACACGCATCGTTCTTTATATATATATTTTAATGTCTAGTTTGTTATAATTGTGCTGGATTTCTTAATGAATTTCCTTAACATAAATTATGTATATTGTAAATGTTTTTTTTATGTTTTATCGATTGTATGCAAGTTGTACGTTTATGTAATAAATAAATTCATGAAATAGCAACAAAATAATAACAAATTAAAGATAATTATACTTATGATACATGCGTGTATGTACTAGCAACAAAGTAGGCACTTTTAGATGTGTTTTTTATTCTTTTTTAATAGAGGAAAGAGTAATCAATTGAGAAAAGAAAAATGAAAAGGAGATGTTTGCATTTATTGATTTTCACTCCCAAGTAGGATCTGACTTAATGCGATTAGTTGTTGTTGTATAATTTAATATTATAATCAAATCAAATCATTTCAAAAATCGAAATTGTCGAAAATTTTTGCCTAAATTAAAAAAACAAATTACCAAATATTTGTTTCAAGTAGCGTATGATTATAATTATATATAAATTGATGCATTATATGTACATATGTTTCCATCCGGTGTGATAAATCACATGTCGTACGAATATATGAAAAAAAAGTACTAGTCAACACAAACAAAATGCATTGTATGAGAATTTTATGCACGTGAAGCGTGCAGTTTGAAAACACCTGCAAATACAATCAAAAGTTTTCCGATCTTTTCATTAATTTTTCTCAATCATAAATGTTTTATAAAGAAAATGGCAGCTTATAACGATATAAGCTTCGTTATCTTCATATAATCATCATTGTAATATCCTACACCATCTACCGTTCACTCAGAAATAACTGTTTTTTTTTTTTTTTTTGGTGCGTTTAACAGTAGTAAAGTACTTGAGTTATTACTGCAGTGTTGTATAAAAATTTAGCACTAAAATACTTTAGCAAAAAAACACTCTAGTACTAGAGATGACATATATTTTGAAAATATCTGTAGAGGTATAGAATTTTTAATAATCACACATTTGCAAACCACCATCTATGTTACTTAAGTACCAATTTGTTTGAATTTTTTAACCATTACATAATCTTGGTAAAAACATAAATAAAGTACAATTGTTTATATCCAGCACCACTTGTGGCAAAGGGTATATATAGTTTGTGCGGTTGTTTGTAATTCTTAAATGGCATATGCCACACCCACCTTCAGTTATACCGATCGATTTAGAATGAAAATCTAAATCGATTTAACCATGTCCGTCTGTCCGCATGTGTGTTCATGTAAGCTACAGCTTATATTTTCGATGAAATTTGGCACAAGAACATGTATTGGTCCAAAGGGAAACCCTATTCAAATGAGTAGGGTCGGACCATTTTTAGAACCCCTGCCCTTATAAGGTTCTGTTGTAGTGAAGGACTTTATGCGGGAAAAAGTCACAATTCTTAATATTTTTTGTACAATGTTTGGTGAAGAATAGTTTATTAGCTTAATAATTGACTGTGCCCAATTTGGACCTGATCGAGCCATTTTTAGAACCCCTTCTCATATAACGTTTTATTATAAAAGAAATCGGACTATAACGAAAATGGGCAATTCTTTATATTTTTGCCAAATATTGATGAAGAATAGTTAATAGAAAGTATAAAAAATAAAAAAAAAATTGAATTGAATAATAACATCAAGTGGTGTAGGGTATTTGATAGTTGTTCTTATGAGGAAAAGTTTGACATTTCAATACGGGCCAAATTTCAAACAATCACAATCGAGAATCCTGCTAAATATTTCAAAAAAAAATTATATCGTTGAAACGTTAAAAAAAACTCGTATAACTGAAAATGTCTTCCCCCCCGGCAGCTATAGCTACCTATACATTCGACCGATTTTATTAGTTTTTTGAATGATGATAATTTGTTTAATGCGTTTGCGTGAGGTTCTTGTTAAAGAATAAAGTCTTTCTAAATTTCACTAAGAAAAAGTATAAGAAGAAAAAATTAATTTATCTCAAAAAGTTAAACACCCATATGTTGTCGTCTCAAAATATACTTTCAACATTTTGTTATACTCTCTAATATAATCTATACATATATGCAGTATATATAACTCTAAATGCTGTCAGCTGTGTGTGTGTGTTTGTGTTACCTATATATATGGTGCCTTGGCTTATTACTAAACGATCTCCACGAACTATTAAAGTACTTGTTTGTGTTTGGAGTGCGTACACCAGATCGTGAATTATTATAAAAGTTCTTCAAACGAATCCAACGCTTGAATGGTAGGCAGTCCGGTAGACCTACCTGCCCATTAATAATATCATTAATGTGTAGTTGCGCTGTCATCTCAGCTTTCAACGGTGGTTGAGGAAACACTATGACTAGTAGTTATTAAATGTTCAGGAATGGGTATTGGTTGTGTACGGGCCGCTTGTTTTTTCTGTAAAATTAAATCTATGTAAAAATATATAATTTTGATGAAAATAAAAAAAGTCGTTTTACCCTCCGCCTGAAAGGGAAACAACCGCCTTTATCAATAACTGGTACAGCATTTAATAATAAATCGGGACTGGGATTATCGTCGGGGCCATAAATATTCAATTCTTTGAAGCATCCAGTTTCCATCATTTCATATTGCCACGATATTGATACAGAGCCGGTGTTAAATTTTGAATAAAAATTCGAGTCCCACTCATCAATATTAACCCCCTTCACTGTAGAGAATTGTTCAATGTCTAGCACATCTTTGGCATAAACAGCATGCGGCTGAAATTACGAAACGGTTTATATCTCTTAGGCAATCGTTCTCGCTAAAAGAAGCAATAAATGAATTACATCGGGAACAAATGGTGGCTCCACCATGCCGGCCTCCAAACGTTTCCAGTTAATGCAATTGAAAAATGGATGTTGTTTAACATCGCGTGCCCCAAAACGTCCATAACGGCAACCTAAACGCATCTTGATCGATTTGGCTAATAGTTGTTGACACAGCGAACGCGCCTCATCACTAAATTTGTTCGTATACTTTTCCGCATCTTCCTAAAAACAATGTAAAAAGAAAAGTTTCTTTTTGTACCGAAAAATTATTCACACTTTAGTGTTTTAGAAGAAAAGTTCAATTCTAACATTTCCCAATATGTTCACTTTCCATTTTTGGTAATAAAAAGATGGGGTATACATTAAACTAGTGGCGACTTTTGGAAATTTAACTTTTAATACCAAAACGTGCTCTAATGCTAAATTACTGATGAGCTATACAAAGTTGTGGTATTAATCGGGAAGTCTTCCATCATTTACCTTAACTCTTCTATCCACTTCTTCACGTTTTACTTTCTCTTTGCGCAAACGGAATGGTGCCTGCCCCTCAATCATTTCGAACAGTAAGCAACCAAAACTAAACCAATCGGGCGAATAAGCATATTTTTCATTATCAATCACTTCGGGAGCCATATAACCTAACGGGTACGGTAAGAAGGTTGGTGAAAGGCTCTTCTAAGCAAAGAAAAAACTACAATTTTTATACTCACCAACTGTGCCCACTCGTCCTCTTACCATTTCACCTTCAATTTCTACCGCCAAACCCAAATCGGAAATGCGTACATGACCATGGTCATCGAGTAAAATATTCTCAGGTTTGCAATCTCTATAAACGATTCCCTGTTGATGCAAATGCTGTAGACCGCAAACAACTTCGGCGGCATAGAAGCGTGCACGTGGCAATTCGAAACCCGGCTCACCACCCATATTATAAATATGAAATTTTAAGTCACCACCTGTTGAAAAAGGATGAAAAAAAAAGAAGCAAGCAAAAAACACGTAATTGGATTTAGGTGTTCATACAGTAACTAAACTAACACACAATAGGCAATCATTGCTTCCAGTTCAAAGCCATTATTTATTTAATAATAACGAAGCCATCTCATGAAAAGATTAACTTGGCATTGTTGCAAAAAGGTAGAATTTTATTTACATAGTGTTTAATTTCCTACATCGTATACTTCGTTCGTTCGTACATGGTAAACACTGCTTTAAATCTAAAACATTTTAATTGAAATCTTTTCCCTAACCACATAACCGCTTCCCCTCTCTTTGATTAATCGATGACCTTTATTAACACACAATGTAAAGATTATTCAATTACGATATAATGCAAGCGTCCTAGTTGAAGAAAACTAAATTTGGTTTAGGACAAATCTTAAATACTCTACATATTCACAACGGTGGACATGGCTAATATATATATATATAGTGCGTGCTCTAATAATGTTTATATTAAGTAAGCTATCAAGTCTAGTTTTATGGTGAACATGTTTTTTTAATTGTCTGTTATTCGACCACGCCCATTTTTGGCAGATCGATGGACAGGACTATAAATATATGCACCAAGTTTCATGTTTATACATCAAATTTTGTGGCAGATATAAAGATTTTTGTCAATTGTGGGCGTGTCTGTTGTCCAACCACGCTTATTTTCAGCATATCGATAAAAGGAATATTTATATAAATATATATATATATATGTATATATATAGATTAAATTTCAACTACGTAGATTTTTTTTGTAAAAAAAATATGTAGATTTTTTTGATTGTGAGCGCGATTTGAACTTTTCAAAATTTCAGAACATACAGACGCGCGGACATTCATGTCCAGATCTTTCCAGTTTTTGATGCTAATCAAGAATATATATACTTGGGTGTTGCAAACGGAAGAACCAACTTAGAATACCCTCGTCACTAAGAGGATAATAAATAGAATAGTTTCATAATAGAACAAATCATTATGTATTGTCTTGGGATAGCAAAGATAATATAACGATGGAGTAGAAGACCATGAAAAAATTAAAGAATACACTTTTCAAAGTAAACAGATAAATTGTGTAAAAAGTCCAATGATTACACGATAGGAGTCGGTTGCAGTAGATTATATGGTATCACTCTTCATATGAACCTAATTAGGTTTCATTTCCAACTCTTAAATCGATCTAATTTCCCAACTGAAGTTGTTTTTTTTTTTGCAAAGGAAAACTTGAAACATCATGTGGTAATTAAAACGATCTTAATAAGAGTTTAAAGGTAATGGCTATTCATTCCGAGATGGTAAAGGCATTAGAGGAATATCCTTTATCAAGAACAATGGCTTATGATTCATGTGTCAACAAGTTATTTCCAGAAATAATTGACCAAAACATATTATTGGCTCTGAATACCACAAAGTGATTATAACATGAGCGTAGCAAAACAATGATTAGGTCATTTAAAAGTGTACATTTTATAAATCGAATGAGTACTTAGGTGTACTCGTATTATTAATCGTGAGTCGAAATGAGCCACGTTTCTTTAATACCAATCTCCAAAATCATCACGGAACCTGAACTCAAGGCTCAGGCTCAAACTTGAGCCATCGAGTCTGTCTAAGCAATTACTAACGAATGGTTGGTAACAACGAAAAGTTCAATTCTTTAGATTCGTCTAATTCAAAAAATGGCCTTCGAAGCTAAAGAAGGATCCCCCTTATCCTGACTTACCATTCATTATTGTTAGCACCAAACATAAAGCATCCTTCGTTTGATAGGCGTACGCCAGATTGACTACAAATCGTGAATTGATTTTTTGTAATATTTGCTTTTCCGTTAGCACCATTGATTCGCCTTTACGCTTTTTAATGCGCTTCTTTTCCAGTTTCTTACAAGCATACATTTTACCAGTAGCGCGAACCTAGACAAAAACCAAAAAATACAACACTTAATAAAGCTTTAAAGGAAAGTTCATATGATAACCGTTATACTAAAATTTTAATGTACAACAATGTTGTAATATTTTTATTGTCTGCTTAGTATCATTAAAATTTTTAAATTAAGCAATTATGCTGAAGGGGGATGTCCTTGCATATGACAAAGTTGTACTGTACCCAGGAAACATTCACACTCACCTGACATGCACAAACCTCCCCAAAGCCTCCTTTACCTAAAACCCGATACATGCGAAATGTTTTGTAAGTAACGGGTTGCGCTTCCAACCACTTCCACTGCAAGTATCTAAATGGGAGAATTTTACAAAAAAAAAACAAACAAAGGTTATTAGAATCCATGCTATTCAAGCAATTTTATGGTCGACAATAACGTCAAGGATAAAGTCTGCTTTCTGTCATTACAATTCGTGTAGAGAATATAAAACATTTAATTGAATAATTGCATCATTTGACGATTTGTACAGTTGAGCGAAGGGTTAAAACATTTTTTACGTTTTAAAAAGTTTGTCAGTTAGACAAATTCTGACAAAAACTTTAGTCTGTCGCTTACATTTTTATGAGACTTTTTTATACCGTTTGCAACACTCGAACGACGAAGTCTCTTAATAAGCAATAAAGTCGTGCCGAGCGGGTATGGAAAAAGAATCAGTGAACCGAGGGGATAATATTTCGTCTTTTTTAGTTGTGTCCACTTACCGGTGAAAATACATGGAACTTTGAAATTCTCGAAATGGAACTCCGGCCAAAAACGCTTTCACAGCGTTCACGCATAATTCAAATAAATCTTTACTGCTGCTTTTGATTTTATCACGCACCCGACCAATGAGATCATCATTTAGCACGTCCAAGACCAATTCATCACCATTGTTGGCTGTTATCGTAAATTTCGAATTGCCATTTAGTTTACCCGCCGAGGGACTGTCAAGACTGTTTCTTGATTTAATAATGGCCTCATGAGAGATAACATCACCACCACCACCACCGCCACCGCCACCACCTCCATTATCATTGCATGTGACTTCACTGGTATCAACAATACTGGCATCACCACCACCATTATTGTGCTGCTGGTCATCGTCCCCATTTTGATGCTGATAACTTTTGTTGGGTAGCAAGCGAGGAATGTGACGATCAGCTATGGTTTGGAGTTGACTACTACAACTACTGCTACTGTTTGTTGTTGTAATAGTTGTTATATTATAGTTGGCGGTGATGTCATTACATGTTTCAGTCTCTGTTGGGTATTCATAGTAAATAATAAAAAATGATGGACTTACAGTTCAAAGAACAATTCTTTTACCATTATTGCCGGCAACTGCTGCCATTAACGAGTGGTCACTATTAGCGGTGGTGCCATCCGAAATGGAGCTGTTCAAACCTAAAAATCGAATACCTATATCCTGTGCTATAGAAATACGATGCTCATCGTATTCCACTTCATACCTGTTGGATGAACAAAAAAGAAATCTTTTTATAATTGATAAAACTCTGTATAAATGTTCTGTCATTCTCTCCATCTTTGTCTTCTGTCTTTATACCTTTGCACCTGATCTAAAAAGGAAATGTAACGGAAGTAAAGGGGGCGTTTGTTTTCACAAAATTGCCGAAACAGCTCCCGACCAATAGGCTGTTGGTCTATCACGTAACCATAGCTTATATCTGCGAAGAAAGGAAAAAAAACGCAAACGGTTGGAATTTACTCACCCATGATTAATACCATATAAACTGATTTAATTAAAATTAAATAAAAATATGTACATATCACACTCATTGCGGTGAGGAGTAGTGTTATTTCTGGAAGTTAAATCAAGTTATTATGCTAGAGGGTATGTTAAGTTTGGGTGGATGTTTGCAACTACTAGGCCCACCTACTATTATACCAATTGATTCAGAATCATATTCTGTATCAACTTCCTTCTGGTATCTATTTAGGTTAAATACAGGTTGTGAACCTTTTTATTATAAGAATATTTCAATAAATTTTGATTCAAGGGCAAGTTTTGATCTAGAAAAGACCGAATTGGAATATTTTCAAAATCCTTCCTTTCAAAAAACTGTAGAACCAAATAAAATAAGTAAACAAGTTTCATATGGTTTGAATACCGTCCCTTCAGGCATCAAAATTCTTTCATACTCTTTAAGAAATTTTGAAAAAATTCTTTAAAAATTTTTTCTTTTCTTCTGATTTTTGTACTGTATTCGGATCGATTGATATATTTCGCCTAAACTTCTGCCAGGTTTGTAATCGATGTCTCAATTTTGACAACCAGGAGAGGGATTACCACAGATTAACTCTCAGACTCAAAATTAGTATTCAAAAATGATTCTAAAGTCTCCAACGCCACCTTCCCCCACATACAATGCGGTTAAGATGGTGAGTATGCATAAAAAAGTTTTCTTTTTAAAAGGATTTCAACGTCACACCCGTTGGTGTAGGGTATTTAATGATCGCGCCTGACCAGCTGTAATATTTTTACTCATTTTTGCACAAATGCTTTGTTTGTCTGTAAATTCTTAATCAATACGCAGAAGAAAACTTCCCAGACCCAACATATGTCGAAATTTGATCAATCAAATTCTGAATATGTCTACCTGCCCCGGTGGGACACATTCTACCGGTCATAAAAATAGAAATAGTCTTTACATGTAAAGAGTACTCAAGATTTGGTCAAACCCAAAAGAGGACTTTTATCGCATAACTTAAGCCCAGTTTGTGTACGTATAGAGTATATAATGGATAAAAAGTTTAGGACACTTACCTAATTTATCTTTCAAATGTAAACATTGTGATATGTGTGGAAATTGCAAGATTTTGCGCCATTTTTTGCTTTTGCCCTTATTGCTATCAGAACCACCTGCAAGAAGCGATTATAAGAATAAAAGAAAGAGAAATTATTGACAAATAATCCACACATTTTATTGGCTTTTACGATCAGTTTTTTTTTATCCCTTCACACGCGCAAACATGTAACTTGTGTTTGACGAATGAATGTTTTCGAAAGAGCGAACAACAAAGTGTTAACAATTCTTTGAAAGAACGGAAAAGTTTCAAGTGAAAAAAGTTATAAATTTGTGCATATTTTACAAGCAATAGTTGAGTTTAACATGTTGGATAAAAAGCTTCATTTGAATTTGTTGCAAACTGTTGCAAAGAGTTTTCAATCCCTTCGTTTGAGCTAAATGTTTAATAGTTTGATGGATGAGTTAATAAAGGACATTCTTTTTGGTAGATTTTAATAAAGTGTTTTAATCTGAGTTTTCTTGAAATTTTTTCACAATTTCCTTTAGTCGTTTTTCAGCTGTTAGTTATGCTTTAAAATAGTTTCCTTTTCCTACCATAATGGCCAGCTAAAAGGCATTGTTGTGCTGTTCACAACAGCCACCACTTACGCTTCATCTCACATTACAGCAGAACATTACGTTCAATTTATTTATTTATATACTTATTATCATTTAATACCTCTCCCTGTATTGTACTAAATATGCAATATAAGTACCATCACACTATTGTACATATTGTCCGCTTTCAGTAAATAGTTGTTCTTCTCTTTAAAACGCTATGGGTGTAGCGCCACATATACTACATGAACGCAACTTAATCTAATTTCTTGGCTTCACTTTCCTTTACAACAGTGTTTCTTAATAAAAATGTATATTAAGTTACTTAATTATTGATCAATAAAAATTTTATTAAATATCAAAAAATTTTCGCCACTCTTGGCTGGCTGTCGTGCTTAGTATTTAACTTTTGTATATAATTTAATTATTTTACTACATATAATCCTTAGTGTGGTTTAACCGCAGGACAAGAGTCTTCAATTTCATATAGACGTGTGCCTTGCTAACTTTTCCTGTCATATCATTGCATTCGAAAATAACTTAAAAACGTTGATGCACTTGGTTATGTGGACGTAAGTGAGGACACAAAAAGTATTAAGAATTGCGAATTTTCTCCACGTAAAGACTCTCTTTATAATAGAATCTCATAAGGGGACGGGTTCTAAAAATGGTCCAATTCGTTTCATTTTCATTTCATGTCATAATATCAAATTTCATCGAAATATCTTAAAAGTTAAACCTAAATGTGATTATAATTACGTGGACAGACAGAAGGACATGATTAAAAATTTAAAGATTTATACTGAATCAATCGTTATAAGTGATGATGGGTGTGACATTTGCCTTAATATACTCTTTGTCACAAGTGTTGCTGTTATATGCATAAAAATGATCCATCCAGGTGGCTCTTCTTTTTATTTTGTATTAAGTCAAGGTGTGTCTTGACTGTTTGCTTTTCTGTTTACACCCATATTTTGTCATTAATTTCTTACTGGTATGCAATCACATACTTTTTTTTTAAGTGCTGACAGGGTGGGTGTATAAGCATTGCAGTGTTTTACTCGTTTTTTTTTTTTAACACTAAAACGCAGTATTCGACTTAATTTAAATCTTCTATAATCATCACCCAGGGTATCGTGCTTATTTATTATATTAAAACAATTAAATGGATATTATTAAAAAGCAAACTGTGCTGCTACAACATCCACGCAGAGTAAGTTTTTCTGATTATTTTTATATCCTCCATATAAAATGGGATGTACGACGTTTATCATTCTGTTTGCAATACTTAGAAGGAGGTGCCACAGACCCTACAAAGTATATATATTCTTAATTAGCATTAAAAACTGAACTGTCTGTTGTTGGCATAAAATGGGCAAAATTCATCAATAGCCACGCCCACAATCGACCAAACTCTATCTGTTAGCCACAAAAATTGAGCTACAAAGTCAAAGTACACATATTAATATTTTGCCCTTCCATTGATATGCCATGGGCGAGATCGGAAAACAGATGTCCGACATTCTGTGATCTAAAACCTGCCATACCCACTCTGCAGTAGATGATGGAGGGTATTTAAAATTCAGCCTAAGTTAAATTCAATGTTTTTATATAATATATAATATAAAAATTTAGTACTAAAATATAAAAAAATTTCGTACATAGAAAAATTGTAAAAACAGTTAAAAATATTCGATCCTTTAAGTTTCACATTAAGCCCTACAGTTCTACAAATTAGTACTAAGTGCAAAATATTAATGCTCACGTACTTAGTCTTAATCCATCCAACTTTTATTATTGCTGCAGTGTGAAAACTGTTCTGTACACAAAATAAATTCACGTGCTACCTTGGATTATTACAACTTTGCACATAATCCAAGTGGAAGAAAAAAGTTGTTCAGTCGTAGTGTCGCATACGCACACAATCTGACAAATTTCAAAATTCTTACAAAACAAATAAGAAAAGTAAATTTGGCTTTGGCCAAATCTTACACATCCTCCACATCTACATACGAATGGTGGGCGTGGCAGGTTTACGCCCTATAATAGTGTATGGATTATACATCAGTTTGCAAGTCGAGTTGTAAGCCGGGGATGGTTTTTTATATATTGAGGGCGTGTCTATTTTCCAACCACACCCATTTTTTCTTCTGTGTGTGTTCTGTGTACCGAACTTCAACTTAATAGTTCAATTTTTGTGGGAGACAAATAGATTTTGGTCGATTTGGGGCGTGGCTCTTAACCGATTTTGATCATTTTAAATTGAGATCTGCGTGTAGAAACAAAACTTATTTTTAACAAAATGTCAGCTCAATATCTCAAAATTTACGACCATGAGAATGCCAACAACAAGTGGGCATACATGTCTAGATTAATTCATTTTTTTGTTTGTAGTGTCCCCGACGCCTCCTTCTGGGTATTGCAAACGGAATGAAAAACTTAGTATACCCTTGTGTCTCGTGTGGAGGATATAAAAAATGAAGTATTTTCTTAAACTTCATCCGCTTCTATCACAATATAGAAGAAGAACGTAAATTTATGTCTCATTGCTTGTCACATTTGTTATTGTACATACGCAACGCAGTGGAGGAAGAACAAAGTTCTGAAAAATATGTTTCCGGGACAAAAGTAAAAGCTTTCTCAAAAACAAAATAGTTAATGATGCCATCTATAAAATAGTTTACATTAGCAGTTACCAACTGACAGCAAAGTTACGGGACGCAAGCAGCAGCAGCAGCAGCTAAGTGCCCTTGTGCAATGTTAATAACTATCTTAGTGAACTTTGCAAACATAAATATTGACTGGCATAACATTATAAGCACAACAATTGTACAAACAACAACATCTATATCTACGCTGATACTAAATACGGCAATAAATACTTGGGGTAAGAGGCAGACTGCCCGAACGAATTTAAAAACTTTCATATTAAGCTTCATGAAAACGTCACTTAACTACGCGCGTGTATGTGCATACAATATGCGTAATTTCAATTTATTTGACAGTCAAGTACATGAAGTGTATGTGTGGCAGCACTATGTATGGTATGTTTATAGAGAATTACTCGTTAGTACTAAAAACTAGTTTTCAGACACTAATAATCGCACGATTACCTAAATCCCACAGTAAAATTTACTGCATCAGCATCGAATAGTCAATATGACTGCTCTGACAATAGCTTAAACACTAATGTTCAAGTACTAAAAAAAGGTAATTAAATTACCACGATTTGATACTGGATTCCAATGAGTACTTAAACGATTAAATTTTAAAAACTTATTGAATCTGTGACACTTAGTACTAAATAGTAAAGTTTATAAAATAATATCCATTTTAAATATCCATCATATTTATATAAAAGTAGGGGGCGTGGCAGGTACATGATTATATTTTCTACTAGTGTATGTACTTGCACGTCGGCTTTTAGGCTGAATAATGTTTTTTGTGAATTGTGGGAGTGCTTGTTATCCGATTTATTTACCGAATTTAGACTTTGCCGCCAAAATTAGTGCAAATACTTCAACTTGCTCTGAAAGTGCTCTTGTATGAAGAATTATTGTACTTTTGCTCTAAAATCTAACACTTTAACACTTCAACCTAAAACCACTACAAAGTCCCGCATTAGAAGACTGTGTCAGTCTCATTCAGTAACAAGCATTACATTTTTTTCATAAATATATTTTGTAAAATTTTTGAGAAAATATTTTTTCAAAAACATGTGGCATTTAATATGTGTACACAAGCATACATATAATATATTATCAAGTAACTGACATAATCGCAAGTGGACATGTGGACATGTGGACAAGTATTAATTGTTGTTGTTACCGCTAATACCTTTGTCGCATTTGTCATTTTGTTTGCATGCTGCACCGTCTCTCCATATCTAGAACAGATTTATTTGCCGTCAACACACTTAATTTGTTTTTGCTTTAAAATCTATATAAATTAATGACAAATTTTCTTTGCTGTGAAACGACTGCCATTTAGTGGTTTTTGTGTGACGGTTCACCTAAGCCAGAGGTCGGGGTTGGGTTCGGAGTTGGAAAAATATCTAATTTCGAAGCCATACTAGAAGAGATAACTAATAAGTTATATTTGGCCTAGGACAGGTCTTGGCAGGTAACCAAAAATAATGCTTATAGTAGATGGCCGCGTTTTGATGGAATTTTTGAGTGAAAAGGCACCTTTAAGAATCTCTTTTCAATTCTTTTTTAACTTATAGGCGTGTATTTCAACTGATTTCGTCTACTTTCAATACCAACCAAGCCGTAGAGATCAATACTTTGCCCCGTTACAACTAAGTTGACTGAGCTTTTCATGTGATTATGCCATTGACTCAGCTAGCTTCTTGGAACCCACTTCGGGGTATTACAAACATTTCGCCAAATTGATCTTAACGTAGTGAATAGAAAGAGTTTCATTTTATTCGAAACTATTTGGTAGGAAACGTTTTTATGAAAAATTTAAAATCTCAGATTTATAAATTAAAGTAAGGGGCCTCGTAGCTGGTTGAAGCAGGTTGCCAGCCGCTGTCTGTGCACTCACTATACACTCATTATCATATAAATTCGCCACAATTTGGCTTAACTAACAAGTATGTACGAGTTTTTTTTTTTTTTTTTTTTACTATAATTGCTGATTAATACATATCTTTAAAATATTTAGCAACTGATTTCAAATTGTTGTTAATTAAAGCCCATTTTATTGTATTTTGTAAGTATTATGTATTAAATTAAACAAGCTAATTATACATGCATTAATCTTACACGCACGAATATGTTTTTATGCTTAACTTGGCTTTATTGTAAAAGCAAATGTTGTTGGAAAATTTTACTTTTGTATAAAAATATTTTCACAAAATTAAACGATTGATTAATAAAATTGTTATTGCTGTTGTGAAAACATGTTGTTGTTTAAATTTTTATAGACTTTTTTCTACCAAGTACGCTATGTCCGTGCGTAAGTCTTTGGATCTGTCTATTGTTGGCATTCTTACGGCCGCCTATTTCAAGATATTGAACTAAAATTTTGTACAGATATTTTCAGTTTATGTACGCAAATTACCTCTTCTAAATTGGGCGAAATCGTTGCAGAGGCACGCTCACAATTTACATAAATATATCTATCAAGCATAAAAAAATTTTTATAAAGTTGAAATTTGTTAAAGATAATTATAATAACTCCATCCATTGATGTGGGAAAAATAGGCGTGGTAGATTACAATAAGCGCCTACATTTACACATCATATTTTTTTTGGCGTAAAATGCGTCTTTTTAGTTGACATGTAATGCAGGTTTCTGACACGCCCAATGCTTGTATTTAAGATGTGAGGAGCATTTAAGATTATTATATTAAGTTTAAGTCAACTTAAGTTTCTTTACTTGTTCAGTTTTCATTTTTGTAAAAACGTTTTATAGATATCGCTGAACATGGTTTCATTTCCTATCCAAGACTATTTTAAATTTCCTAATTTTTACGCAGCAATAACATTAAATGTAATTTTCTATAAATTGTTATAATCAATATCTAGGTAGTATTTGTAAAACTCTTCAGAGAGGGAAAATCCTACGTTCCGTTAAAAACTATTGAGATGACAATGATGTCCGGTACACTACACTGAGTTGTAAATTTATTCAAATATAAGCATCGCGTCACATTTCTGTAATCGTATGAGAATTTTCTCAATTGTGGGCATGGCTGACAATTTATGTATTTTGCTTATTTTAGATAGAAATCTACCAACAGGAACCATGGCTGTCTGTACAAGTTCAAGAATTAGTTGCAAATGTTCTTCGTCTGGACGAAAATTATTTACACCAACCGCAACGCACATGTTTCCATAATTGTACATATATGTTAGGTGTGTGACACATGTGCCATAAAAAATATTTATATTTCGTGAACACATACATTTTATAAAAATATTTTTTATTGAAGAGTCTGAGTGGATGTATAGTTATGGTGGTGGCGGCAGCAATACACTTGTCAGTTAAACAATAAAAAAACTCATGGTAATAATAAATATCATCAAAATAAAAATTTTTGTTGGACTATCTTTTAGTACAAATAACAAGAACACAACATTTTATGACAAAACACAAATTGTTGGCAACAGAGAGGGCACCCAGATACTGATCTGTAACTTTAACTTTAGTATATCACTCTCTTATGCAGATGGTATAAAAACTAAACATTTCCGTGCCTTCGGCACTTTACTCGACAACGGCCATTTCTTTCCATAAAAACTTTCTCATGTCGTTTGAAAAACACTTTAGCTGCCTTAGTGTAAATCTGTACATAAATGCTTGATCAATAACCAAATCTGAATCGATCTAGCCAAGCTCACATATATCTGAGCGCAAAACGATCATTTGGAACTAACAAAAAAATGTTCAATTATTATGCGTGTAAACTTTTTTATAAATCATTTAATTAAAACAACCACCGCCTCTACAATGAATATTTTTTACAATAATAGTTAACAATAACTGTCAAATATAATTGTAAAAAGCATTCATTTCATAAAAAAAAAAATATTAGTACAAAAAACAAAAAAGAGAAGCTGTAAACAACCTAAAAGAATAACAAGTGAAAATGTTGTAGTCGGTCAAGTCTGACCATTCATTACCCAACATCACTTAGTTCCCAAAATTATGCTAAAATCATAAAATAAAATCAGTTCGGTTACTGGTGAAGATGGAAAGCATTGTCATATAACTCACTTCGTTTCGTGAAATGGTTACAGGTTCTAAAAATGGTCCAATCTAGTCTGAAGGTAGCATTGTCAATTGTTAAGTTGATTAATTGAGAATTGTTGCCATTCAAAGACTTCCACGATAACAGATGTTCATATGAAGAGGGATTTTACAAATGGTCCAATTCGGTCTATTTTGAACTTTTAATTTTCCCTTGTATCTCACTTTATGGAATTATATCAAAAAAAAAAACTGAATCGATTGAGATAATTAAAAGGGGAAGTTTATCTGTAGCAAACATCCGCATAAATTTAATATACTTTTTAACACAAATGGTGGCAACAACAACGTTAATGCACAGCAACCAGCAGCATAAACTTCTGTTAGCAGAACAAACGTGTAATGGATACAAACAAAAACAAACAGACAATCAAATCAATAAATTTAGTATTGTACAAAAATACAGCAGCAGCAACAACAGCAACAACATAAAAACATTAAAAATTGTACTCATAAAAAATATAATTGAAACCAAAGTTGGTTTTTGTTGTTTTTGTTGTTTTCTATTAGGTTGCTTAATAGACTACGTTAGCGTTAAGTGTGTTACATTTATTAATAAAGCAAAAAATGTTTTATCTTGATTTGATTTGTTAGAAAAACTAACAAAGTGTTGTTGATTATACGTATAATGAAAAAAAAATAAAACACATTTAAAAGTAAAGCCTAATGAATTAGCAAAACGAATAATTTTTCAAACTCTATTTATTAATATTTTTTTTTTAAAACATTTCCAAACCCACACTTCAACGTGCACACCTGTACATTAATACAAAGCAACAATAAATAATGTATTTATCGACAGTTCAGTAGACATCTGTTAATCAACATGGCTTTTTTACTGCACTTCAACTGTACGCGAGTGTCATAATCGTAAATAATTCAGAAGTCATTTTGAATCGTTTCAGTTGAAATGTTAACATAATTTATTATACACTCCACATAAGATTGGGGGTATACTAAGTTTGCCATTCCGTTTGCAACATGCAGACCCTACAAAATATATATATTCCTCATCAACATCGAAAATTGAGTTCATCTAGATATGTGTGTCCGTGTGCTGGTCTGTTCTTTGCATTTTCACGGGTGGATTTTTACACATTGAACTGAAATTTTGTACAAAGATTTGTACGAAGATTTAAAAAGGGGCAAAATTGGTCAGGAGCCACGCCCACAATCGACAAAAATCTATATATCTGCCACAAAAAGTGACCTATGAACTTGAAATTTGGTACACATATTTATGGCTATCTCATCAATCAATGTGTTAAAAATGGGCATGGTTGATTAACAGACGCGCCCACAATTTATAAAAAAACTGTACTCCACGTAAAACTCGATTTTCAAGCTGACACGTAATACATGCACTATTAGGGGGCGTAATATATGTATATAATTGCCACGCCCACCATTGTTTTTGTGGAGGGTATTTAGTTTTCTTACTTCTATTGCTACGATTGTTTCTTGTTATTGCTATCGTATAATAACGCGGTTTCTTTATCAGGAAGAAAAAAATGGCGTCTATACATTGTACGTTGTCCATTCATTAAACTTGCTGCCATATTCATTCATTCATTCATTCATTCATTCATTCGCTCTTTGAATAAAAATGTTTTATTCAATTCCCAGTGATATGTGTGATGAGTAAAAGGGTAGAGAGGGAGAACGAAAAACAATACTTAAGTGACTTAAAACTTTTAATCTGTACTGTTGAATTAATCAATGGCTCTATACTCTACTCAAATATTGGCAACAATTTTTCATTTACTCAATATTCACTGCATGCGATTCTGTGTTTTTTCATGCACCTTATAAATTTCATATTGTTTGTACTGGCAGTTGCAAATATTTGACACTTGACGTTTTTGTAAAGTGAATGAAAAGAAATATTTGAAAAATTAATAAAAAAAAATCTATTAGATTAACCTTCACGGCACCATATACGAAATTTACAACATTCGTGCATTGTGCGTAACAGTTTTTGAAAAGTAAACTGTAAATACAGTCAACTCTCGTACAACGTAATAAATTCGATATCGTGCTGGGTAATGAAAGATGAACATTTTTATACAAAAGAGAGGAAAGAGAAGAAAGTGTGTGGATAAAATTGAATAATCTTAACAGCTTAGACATTAAAAATGTTATGAATATTGAATGGGTTTTATTTAGATAACAAAAACAACAAAGGCAACATCAGCAGTGACTTTTATAAAAACTCGAAAATTCCCAAAAGCAACAATAAATGTCAAGTGCAATAGTTTGCCACAGAAACACAGTAAAAACAAGTTAAAATCTTATAGTCGGTTATACCCGAACAATTATGATACTACACCACTTGGTTTCACAAATTATGTTATAAGTAATATAATTGTGTCAGTAAACGAGAGCCATTGCCATTTATGTTGGAGTTTAATTTTGTCATAGTCAATTATGAAGCAAATTAAGTATTTTTTAACAAATTTTGTCAAATATTAAGAAATGCCAATAGCAACCTAAATAGGTAGAGGTTCTAAAAGTGATCCTATAGGGTCCATTTTCAATAGGATACATGTATTTATACCAAATTTCATGGACATATCTCAAAAGATGCCACCTGTTTATTTATATGAACAGACAGAGAGACAGACATTGCATTGATTTTATTTCGAATTTGATTCCGAATCGATCGAAAGTCTTTTACAGTTACATCAGACTTAATGCCCTATTTGATGCAAGATATAATACGAAGAAAGATTGGCTTAGCTTAAGCCAAATATGGGATACCGTCCATATTTTTTGTGTATCCAGTACATCCCTCTCTAAGCGATCAATAAAGTATATTCCACTTATAACATATATATATATATAGTGTGTGTAATGTATGGGTGCATATAAAAACACCACAAATGGAGGAAGGAAGATGGTAAATATGAAGGAAGGAAGATGAAGAAAAATATCAATTGAAAAGATTAGCAAACAGTGGAGCGTGGAAAACAATCAAGAAATTTTGTGTCACATAAATAAACACGCTTGGCACAACATTTGTATTATTTATGTATGTATGTAAATATGGAAATAATAAAATGTCAATAAAATATGTAATAAATTATAACAATATGTCTGCAGATCTTTTTTTCTCAAATTTATTGCTAAAATTCATTATTTCGTAGAGAAATTTGTCATATATGTAAATACGGAAATATTTTTGATGAAATGATCTATTAACATGTACTCGTATATCCCTTTGAAAGCCATTAACTAATTTGAAACATTATGCAATAGTGACAATAAATGTATAACAGTATAACATTTTAAATGTATATAACAGTTGTATAACAGTTTTTGTTTTCAATTTTACAACTTCAGAAAATTTCCCGTTTATAAACAGTGCTTATAACAGTAAGGAGATGTCTGCGCTCTTTTAAATTGTTTATATAATTTAAGAGAGCTTGATGGTTGATGGGTGCGAATTTGTAATTGTTAATTAAAGTTATCAATCCGAAAGTAAGAAATTAGTACCAAAATACTTTAATAAATGGTGTGTAAGTATAGACCCCAGAATCATATTATATTATTCTGATTAAGTTGTAAAGTACATTAATATTAATATCTTAACTTAATAGCATAGTCTTTATATACTTTAGTCATAGAATACTTTTAATATAAAATACATTAGAAGTGGCAGCATAAATTTATTCATGAGCCCAATCCCGCTTTAATATAAACTTAGCCAAATATGTATATCGGTTTCCCTTGTTAAGCGACGTTATCCAGAGTGTGCATATAATATGCATAAATTTTCACAACTTATGCTGACACACTCAAGAAACTGAAAATATTAATAATTGTGAGAGAGGCTTTCACTTGTGTAAATTAATGACATTAAGAAAAAGAATTGTCAAACGTAAAGAAAGTCTTATAACATGTTACACACATACACACTCAAAATAAGGCATTCTT
Organism: Crataerina pallida; assembly: GCA_949710015.1. Lineage (NCBI taxonomy): Eukaryota > Metazoa > Arthropoda > Insecta > Diptera > Hippoboscidae > Crataerina > Crataerina pallida. The sequence goes on along the minus strand of OX453290.1, from coordinate 1,542,295 downwards.
CCAATTATAATAACGTTTACGTCAAACAGCTATAAACGCGTCATCACCAGCCGCATAAAACACAGAAAAGTCATAAAATTCTTATTTAACAATGTTTGCTGGCATGAAATTAAGTAATTTACCGAAATGGAAATATTTTGTTATTGTAGTTTTTATGTTATGTCTGACAAATAAAAAAGGAATATTGAGCTGTCAAAATATTAAGTGTCAGTGAATATATAAAATATTCAATATTATTATAGGAAGAACTGCGTTAAGTACTTACTGTTCAAAAGCTCCTCCTCTTCATAATGTTAGGCACAACTCTACTAAATTTACTTAGTGAACCCCCACAATATGGCGCCCTCAAATAGTTTATATAACGGATCAGCATATTCGTTATTCGATCACGCCCATTTTTGACACATCGATGAATGGAATATCCATAAAAAAGTGCACCAAATTTTAAGTTCATGTTTAAATTTTTGTGCCAGATATGTATATTTTTGTCACATGTGGACGTGTCTGATATCCGAGCATGCCTATTTTTGGCATACCGATAAAGGGAACATATATATATATATATATACATACCAAATTTCAAGTTTATAAGTCAATATTTGTGGCAGATAAATAAATTTTTTTCGATTGTAGGTGTGGTTCTTGACTGATTTTGTCCATTTTAAATAGCGATCTGCAAAAACTAGAAGTATCTGTACAATTTCAGCTCAACATCTCAAAATTTGCAACCATAAGAATACCATTAACAGATCGACTCAGTTTTCGACGCTGATCAAGAATATATATAGTTTGTGTGTGTGCGCCTTACTAAGTTTGGAGCCTACTATATATATATTTAATGTATTCAAATATTGTGCTAAAATTCATATGAATTATGCATTTCCATCTCGGACCACAATAAACATCGGTCCCATAATTACAAATATTTCATAACAACTTTAGGACATTTTTTCAACAAAAATTTTTATTTCAATCAAAGTAATCTTTTAAAAATGCCTCTGTTTACTGTTCAAGTGGATATTTGAAACAATTTTTTTTATTTATGAGTAATTTTGACGAAAAAGTTTCGAGCGTTTGAAATTCATAGTGAGCCCAATTTGAAAAAAATTACTTTTGTATTCTATCTGGCTCTCGTTCACGTTAAACATTTTTAATTTAATTTTGTTTTGCTCTCAAGTTTAGTAACGACAAAGTACCCGTTTTTACCGTTTGCTCTACATCTCTTTTTACTAACACTAAAGTGGCCACTTTGGCTCATTTTTCATTATACAAGTGCACTTTTCTATCTTCCTTTTTATTTGCTTCTACTATCAAGTCTGTTTCTCTTATGCTGCATAATGCACTACGAAAATAATTTAAAAAAAAAAAAGAAATACGAAACTAAATCGGGCTTAGAACAAATCTTAAAAATACTTCACATCTACATACAAATGATGGGCGTGACAGGTATATGATTACGCCCCTTAATAGTTTGTTGCTATTTATTGGTCAACATGTGCGACCGTGAGAATGCCAACAACAGACAGACTGACATTTATGTCTAGAACGATTGTTTTTAATGCTATAAAAATATATAAATTTTGTTGGGTCTCTGACACCTGCTTCTGGATGTTACAAATTAAATGATAAACTTCTTATATAGAGGGTTTAATAAGGAAATAATTCACGTACTTATGCATTAGATTCACGTATGTGCAATTGGAAATGTTTGTTTTTATTTGAAAGGTATTTAGGTGAAAAGGACAGTTTGTCGGTGGCTTCTTACCACCCCCTGTACGCACCTTCTTTAAATTGCAAAAAAAAAATGAGAAGTTTTCTTTCCTTTGCTTTTTTCACTTGACGTGAGCATTATTTATTATCATTTAAAAAAAGAAGACAGTTTTTTCACAGTTATAATAGATGAAGAAAGAAATATTTACTAAAAAACAAGTACAATATACAGTCAAGTCGCCTATAACGCGGTTAATTGACTTGACTGTACACCAAATTTTTATAGTTATCCGCGAGCATTTCAAAAACATAGCAATGGATAGACATTATATATTTTTAATAAGTATTCGTATCTTTTAACCACAATTGTTGAAGACCATGAAGACCACGTTTCCAAAAATATAAAACTTGTAAAAATTTTGAAGATATTTGAGGAATGGAGTAGAAGAATCGAAATGCTCTCATATATATAATGCTGGATAAAAATAAATATGATATTCGTCTGTATGTTTGTTGTTGTTATCTGTTTTTATTTAATTTTCTTAAACATTAAGTTTATGCGCCAACATTTACCAGTCATCCGATTTCCTGGGTGTTATTGGGCATTGTCTCTTATTTGTGTGCTATAGATAATCTTCTCAATTCTCTTCATCATTTATATTCATTCATGAGTTTTATTTAATGCTTTGTTTTCAAACTTGAAAAAATATCGAAACGCATTAGAGAATTGAAAGCCATAACACATCTATGTATTTGTAATTGACAACAATGATAACAAACGCAGCCTATACAAAAATGTACCGAAGCAGAAGGAAACACTAAAGACAACGAAACAAGTGAACTATTTATGGACACCATGTACAATTTATTGTACATTTTTTTTTTCTTCTTCGTCTTCTTCAAAAGAAACAAACATATGCTGCCATACAGTAGAATTAAGAAAAAATAGTGAGTAATTTAATATATGGCACAAAAATTATATAAAATGATTAAAAGGAGGGTAGAGAGGCTTATTTACGATTATATAAAAAATGTTTAATTATGAAAAAAATAATTACTAGGCGTATATACATAAATAGGAACTTGAAAAATTTTGCTTTACAACTCTGATCACTACTAGTTACGTTGGGATAAACCCTAACATTGGATCAAAAGGTTTCACACCCTTGCAAATGTGATCCTCTCACGTTGAGTATTACTTTATATTTTACTCCATTTTGAAAGATATCTTTTGTTGTTAAAAAATTGTGTAAAAATTGACATTAAAGGTAACATAGAAGAATGCAAGTGTCCTGTACAAATAGTAAACAATTGTAGAAATATTGCGACATGACATTTGTCACCTGTTGCATTTATAATCAGTTATACATGAATTTCAATTACGGTATTTCTGTGCTCAGAAGGAGGCTTTAAAGGCTTCTATGAGTCTGTACGTCTGTCTGTTGTGTGAATTTCACTATTTTTAGAACTTCTCCCCATATAAGGTCCTATTATAATGGAAGTCTTTAATTGGTAAAAAGTGCAATTCTTAATATTTTTGGACAAAATTTAATAAAGAATAGCTGTACCAAATTTTGACACGATCGGACCATTTTTAGAATATACTCATTGTAGCATAATTTAAGGAGCTAAATGGTCGGTCGTGATCGACTGTAACATTTTCACTTGTTATATGTTTATTTATTATGTATTCAAAGTCACTCAATTCTGATTAGTTTAGTTTTATTTCTGTTGTTTTTATTACTGTTGTTACTGATTAAATGAATTCATAGTTCGCTATGAAAACATTCAAAAATTGTTGATATATGAAAATGTTGTTGTTGTTGTTGTTGGTGTTGTTGTTGATGTTGTTGTTAATATTTGTTCGGTGTGTTCTGTTTACATGAGAGGATTTTCAACATGTCACTTGAGATATCTACAGAAAATATTACAATATTATCGCAATACCTGAATATGTGTTGTATGTATGCAATCAACGGCTGTTCATGGCGCATTCTACAATATAGCGTATTGACAATAATTGGAACACTTAAGTGTTATTGTATTGTAATGAACTATTGTGAATTGTCAATTGGAAGCGTTATTAAGAATGACGTCTAAATTAGATAATGGAATGCTCGATTGATTGATATTATTTTAATGTACAGCAGGTTAAAGAGGGAATAATGAATAATGCCACAGTGACAAGTACTCGCCATGTTTCATTTGTTTTCGAGTTTGAAACATGAAAGAGAGAACGAAACAAACGAGTTAGTTTTGGTATTAACTTAACGGCAATAGAACTTTTGTTATTATTGTTATATTATATAAATTATTATAGTTATTATTATATATATTATTATACCATATGAAACTACAGGAAGGACATTCTTGATTCATTTAAATAGTTTAGGATTTTCAGTAAACAAAATCGATTAACAATCGCGGTCACAAAAATAGACCGACAAAGTTGAAATTTAACATACAGAGAACAGATACGTCTACAAATTACAAAAAAATTTATTCAGCTCTTGTAATGTTCGTTAAAGTTAGAAGAAGGCGCACTTGCATGCAACATCTATACATGCGAAATAATATTGACTTAAATATATGCTCATATATACGAATTGCTTATAAAACATACAACTTGTTACGAATCACATACACATACTCGTATATGTTATAAACATTAAATAAAAAAAAATTTGCTTCCAAAACTTTATATAAAATTTATTCATATATTTTTATAACAGTTTGTTATACTTTAAACTTTTATATTTGTATTCAACTTATTCATTCTGCACACACACATATAGACATTCAGTAGCGTTCACACATTTTCCTAGAGAGTTTTCTATGAAAACAAAACATCTCCGTTGTATGGGAAAAGTCAAAGAAAACATTATTATTATTGTGTATGCTACCTATTCATCGGGAGGGTACGTACGTACAAGAACAATGAGAGATAAGTGTGTATGTATGTATACAACGTTAAAGCAATTGAGAATACCTGTAATGGAATGATGAGTTATTTCTATAGATTTAAGCACTTAAAGTCAGAACTGTTCTAAGATTAATAAAAATGTTCGCTGGTACGACGTAAACTTGATGTCAAAAAGTGGCTAAATCCCCGTCTTCAAGAGTCTTCAAGGGTCCTTAGCACTGATTTCAAACTGATTTCATATGCAAGCCTTTACGTATCTCAAAATGGAACAAATAAAAATTCGGTATTCCTTAAATATTCTTCTTCATAGTGGGAGTGGCATATTCCTGATTACCCCCTCCAATAGGGTGTATATTATGTATTAACTTATAAAAAAAATTGTTCGTCAATTATAGTTTTTTGTACAATGTAGGCGTCTCCGTTATAAAATAGTGCATATTTTTGGCATAACGAGTGAGGAGCTAATAGATAGTATTGTGGGCGTGGCTCTTAAGCGACTTTGTCCAATTGAAATAACTATCTTGGAATATTCACGACCGTGAGAGTGTCAACAACAGGTGTACACCCGGACGGAAATATCTCAATCAACTTAGGCTATGATGTTGTTGTATTTTGTAATACTTTGTGATACAACAACATTAAACCACACCATCTGGGTATTTCAAAGGGAATATCAAACTTAATATACCCCTCTCATCAATACAGCCGAGGGTATTTTTTTACTAGTAACCTCTTTGTATAAATTTTATTGCATACTTTTAATGGAATCATTTTTTTTACTCTCATGACGTATAATGCTTTCATGTGTACACATATAAATGCATATATAAGAAAAACAAGTAAGAAAAATAAATTTATCTTAAGCCAAATCTTGTTGTTGTGAATATTGAAATATGACGTTAAAACTAGGTACAATAAATACTTGTTAATACAAAAACGGAATTTATATTAACTTTAAACAAACGCCCGTTCACTTATACACACGCACATACATGCCCTTACATATATCCATTTAGTATTGTTCTCTGTGTGTACTCTTTTTTTTTTATGCATTTGTATGTTGCAATGTTTACGTGTTTATTTGTTTATTGAAAATGTTTTGTGACACAACGAAGCGGAATATTTGTGTTTGTTTGATTTTGTACAAATCACATGAATAAAGACAAATGAGAATTTTGCACTTGTTGGGGGTTAAATATGAAATGCCTTTCGCAAGAGCGCGCAGGTATATGTTATGCGACTGGTCATTAGTGGATTTTGGGTGATTTTGGGATTGTCCACTTGAAATGGAAGTAATCGCACAATTCTTACGATCTTAGCTGGTTCGATTCAGATTATTAAAAATACAAAAAAAATACTTTGCACATAAATACATACATCTATATATAAAACATATATCTCTTAACATATCAATCTGTGCTCGCAGTGGTTGCAAGCTGAGAGACAAAACTTAGCACATCCCCCCAAATAGAGTGAAATATATATATATGTGTATGTATGTATGTATGTATAATAAAACAATACATACAATAATCACAACTGAACCGAACAGAACGCGGAGGTTATTTACACATGGAATAAATAACGACATAAAAGAATACAAAACCACACATACATACGTTGATGTGTGCTTAAATAAATATGCGAGATGCACGTTTGTCATGCCAAAACAATCACATCAGTCAAATAAAACGTGATGAGAAAAACACCACACAACACACATATTGAATATATTAACAATGGATCAAACATGCCGTTGATGTGACACAGAACGAAGCCTGTTGGGTGTGAAGGGGACAAAAAGCACAGAATATAAAACGGATTTGTCCAAAGGCATTAAGTTGTTGGAAATGATCAGACAGGGCCACTCATGTCACACATAAAACGCATTTCAAAAAAGGCACATTTGGAGAAATGATTCCTACTTGCTTGGTCGATATAAGGTTTGCAATGGTTACCAAAACTTTTAAAATTATTACTTTACCTCGTTTATTATCCTACCTATACTGTTATAAACCATGAAACCGCACTTTCTCTCTCACTCTCTGTTCTAGTCATAGTAATATACGTTTTCATAATATCAACATATCCGTCACTTCGGATCTTTATGGTTACACGCAGTTGTTGTTATATTCTTTACTTAATTCTCTTTTTGCACGAATTTTTTGGGAACGTATCTATCGTGTAAAAAGAGAATTAGGTGATAGTTGATAAAAACCTCTCAAAATAGAAACTTTTTATTTAGAAGATTGGCGCTGAAAAGCTTACCATTAGAGTTAGAATTTAATATAAAGCGTTGACACCGCAGTTTTACGCTTTGTTGTATACAACATTTGACGATCTATCTCATTAGAGAGCCCAGTGTTATGCCTTCATCTAATATCGTGGATGAATATAACTGTTCACTCAAAATATAGTGAAAATCTTACAAAATTATATCATTCATCGTGACGAAAGGTGAAATAATAAAATAAGTATTTTCCAACTTGTTGTTGTTGTTGTTTTCTAAAGGAAACATTATCATCTGATACTCGACAGGCACGACGAGTTATCTGTTACAATTAAAATGTGTGTGCGAGTGCGTGTGTGTATGATTATATGTTTAATGTCAACCGTGTAAAAAAATGCGCCACATTAAAAACAGTTTCCCAGTTGTCATCGTAATGAATATGTGTCCTGGTTAATTAGAGTGCACTCATAATACATTTTTTTATTCACTCTCTGTCTGTTTCTTTTAATCTGTTTTTATTCGCCTCATTACTCGTAATTAGTTTGTTGAGTTAAGTCAGTTGAGAAGGTATCAGTAAAATATTGTTCAAGCGATCCTTTGATTTTTGCAGTTGGGTACGTACACCACTTCAAGTAGAGAATATATTCGATTTATCCTGAACTCTACAACGGCTGAAGATATCGATCATTTCAAAATCACATTACGCATTTATATGTCTGCTTACGAAACCTCTTAATATATATATATACGAGTATACCGCACACAGGCAGGAGACATTTTATCGTATAAGATGTGACTCTTTTCTTGTCTGTGTGCGATAAGATTTAAGGGAACTTCTTAAAGATACATCCTGATCGTATTGCAGTAGTAATCGCACGCACTCAATCACTGCATTTAAATGAAGCGATATGATCATGTTGTATGAGTAAATGTTTAAGCTTTTCGGTTTGATTTGTTTTCCCCCTAAACGTTCTTTTTGCATGAGATGCTGTCGTTGCATTAGTAATAAAGATTATATAAGTGTGTAAACACACATGGACACTTATGTAAAAATATTTTTTTTTTAACTATCCACGCAAGGGATGACCCCAGGCGGTTAGAAAGGATTAGAGGAAGGAGTAGGCGATCGCCCCGGTTAAGGAACGAACCATTTCGGTAATGTGTTGTGTGTGTTGTGATGCACCAGCAACTTCATAAGGAATGGTTTGCGCAATTTACGTAGACAGAGAAAATTTGAGAACCGCTGCTCTAGGGAGTAAATAAAAATATTCGATTGCAGTCCTTCCATAAAGAGTTAGAGGGTAGGTAGGGAATGCAATGTGAAATTAATTCAAATTCCTCAAATGGTTGAATTTTGTTTGAAAATGTGTGTGTAAATTATAACACCTACACACAAACAATGAAAGAAAGTTATTAAAAATATTATATTATCATAACACTTCTTCCCCTATTATGGGTACGGCATGGTGCGTTAAGGATATGACATTGAACTCATATCCGTTACACAACAATACATACATATGAAATGATTTGTAGAAAAGATAATAAAAGTTTTATTGAAACTCTCAGCAAACACACATTATGTCGACAATTTGTGATACCATTGAAACCACAGCTTCCACCCTCTTGCCAGGGAGGGATAGTTTGATTATAACTCGAAATGGAAATGTTTTGTATTAACAGAGTAAAGCAGAGTTTTTAGTTGATAGGAAAAATCAAAATAAGGAAAATTTATTTCATTTCATATGCATTGACAGTTTCAACAGTTATAGCAAGTATATAATAACAAAGTGTATGAGCGAATATGTATCCAACACTTTGTATTAAAATCACAAGCACACATACATTCATACATTCTCATATAAACGCACATCCTTTTTGTAAAATTACTTGACCCAAATTTGTTTATCGATTTGTTGTATGTACATATGATGGGGAGAGAAATAGAGAGAGAGGAGCAAACATCAGCCCATTTAAGAAAAATTGTTATTCTTATTGTTATTGTTATTGAAATTAAAATTGTTATTAGAATTTTAGTTTGGTTATGCATTTTGGTAACAATAGCACGCATTGTACCATGTTATCTGACCAAGCACACATATGAGATGTTATCCTTGCTCATGTTGCTTACAATTATTTGCATTAATGTATATTTTTATACCCACCATCATAACGAATGGGCGCATTCATCACTTTATCGAAACGTTTGATTGCGCTTATTAAGATATCGATTTAAAATTTAACAAAAAGTGTTTGTAGACCTTTTCCGCTAAAATTGAAATTGGGTAAAATGGTTGAAAAGACACGCCCACAGTGCTAAAAGTTTTTATAGGCTGTACCATTTGCGTCATTTTTGAACGACAAATGCCACACCCACTTTCAATTTGTGCTAGATTTTTAGTTCAAGGAGACTCTCTTAAAAATTAACCGATTGAGGCCATTTTTAGAACCACAACCCATATTTTATTATAAAGAAAGTCTTTATAGGGCGTAATTCTTATAAGTTTTAGACAACATTTGGTGATTATTTTGCCTGCACCAAATTTGTACCAGATTGGACCATTTTTAGAACCTCTATATATATAAATTTCAGAAAGTCAGTTGTATCAAAAAACCTCCCTCCCGTTTACTGATACAACTATTTATCACATCATTTGTGGAACCAATGGATGTAGTGGTATAAACTTTTCGCTGACAGATATTTAAAAATTGATTTAAATCCTACTTCAGAACAATGTCCCTTATACAATATAGTCATATAATGGATATTTAGATATTTATAAAACGTAACTTACCTTCTCTCGCTTTCAAGTAGACCGTATTGGCCACAATATTCTCTAATTCCATTAGTTCCAGGTTGGCGGTTTTTATTATTTCTGGCGGGCTCGATATAAATGCCGATACTACGTAATTTTTTGTTAATATTTTCTGGCTTTTCAATCAGCTATTAGCCATATACACACTTTTTATACATTTTATCATCTATTGTTAATCATTGCATTTCAGTTTCCGTTGTTTGTTCTTTGAGTCCCACACAAATGCTAATGAGTAGCAGTAGCCGTAGTAGTAGCAACAGCACTATTTGTTCATATCACTTAATGTACACCAACCGCCACGCTTTCTTATCGCCAGAACAATAGTTGATGAAGGGCTTTATTTAAAACTGAACTGAAATTCCATTGAAATGCTTTTCTCCAAGTTTTAATGTTATTATGTACTACAATACATATTTATATAATGTGCATCAGAATGAAGCCCAGTCTCTTGCTCTCATTACAGTGCTTGCCTCCTATTCATGTATATTGTTACTTCTATATTTACGTTAGACTTTCCATTCCTTTAGTAATGTATGTTGTTTGCCTGCTTAGTACTCTTGTGCATCTGTTTTCTCACTATTACGATACTATTGCATTATGTTTATAAATTTTATCACATTTTGTGCACTTTACTTGACTGCAACTCTTTTTCGATTCATTCTTTCACATGGTTATTAAATCACAAATCATAACTTTACGCTATCACAATAGTGTCATAGATGATATGTGTTTATTGTTAAGCAAAGAGCGCTTCTCCGTTTATATCTTTTTCTAATTTTAACAATTGCACTCAATTAGAAGGCAGTACATGTCAATTGCTTAATAGTCTGCATCAATGGGAGTCCATTAATTTGAATAGCTTGTCTGGCAATAGATAAAAATTTACAATCTGAAAAGATAAGATAAACAAAACATAACATGTGACAATGAATTATTCGTAATTTTCTACAATATTACTCTCTTTCTCTCTAACATATTATTGTTTCAGCTGATTAGCCATACTTTACAGCTGTAATCTTTGAATTTGCATTGAGTTTGAGATGACAGAATTATTAGAAGTAGTAGTTAGTTTAAGCGAACAGTGATATTGAAGAGTAAAATTGGATTTACTCAAGGTCAGACGAAAATTGAAATTTTTTTAAAAGGTTTTTCTACCCTTCATATAAGATGGGGGTATACCAAACCAGTCATTCCGTTTGCAGCACCCAGAAAGTATATACATATATTCTTGATCAGCATCTAAAACTGAATCCATCTTGACCGTATGTATGTGTATGTCCGTCATTGTGGTCATTCCCACGGTTGTTGACTTTGAAATATTGAACCGAAATTTTGTACAGGCACGCAGTTTAGTTTTTGCACATGAATCGGTCAAGAGCCACGCCCACTATCGACAAAAAACTATATATCTTCCACGAAAGTTGACCTATAAACTTGAAATTTGGTATACGTATCCATATTAATCCCATCGGACAACAGGCACGCTCACAGTTGACACAAAACCATACTCAGCATAAAACACGACTTGCAAGTTGATGCGCAATACTTACATTATTAGTGAGCTTAATCAATTACCCGCCACGCCTACTGTTTGTATAAATGTAGAGAGTATACAAGATTTGGCCTTAGGTAAAACTATTTTTCTTCTAAATAGACTTTGTAGTCACATGCAGCCGCTAAGTGAATTACAATAGACTTTGAAGAATTTTTGAGGACGTTTCGATTTTGTCAAACCAGTAGAAAGAGCTATGCAGACATGAATTTTATTGTAATACTTTACTTTTCTTACATTTTACTTGGGTACAGTGTAGTGTAAGTAATCTAAAGTACTCTTGCGAGGCGCAGCGAGATTTCTTATCTTCCGACGCTTTAAAGCGATTCTAAATTATGCGTTAGGCGTCTTTTCGTATAAATGCAACTCTGAACCATTTCTTTTTTCTCCTCAATATTTTAAAAACAAAATCAAAAGTTGTCAAAAATACTTTCATCTGTAAATTTTTACTTTCCAAACTATCTATTCCAAACTTAAGCGAAATTTAAACGTGTTTGTACATTTGCTAACTTATAAACTTTTTACAACAATTTTGCGAGCACCTTAACAAAAATTCAATTCGATTGTAAAAGAAAAGAAAAAATTCACAATGAATTTATCTAAAATTGACATAAATTCCTTGCAAAACATTTTGTTACAATTTGGTGAACACTTGTATCAATATTTCTTCCAAATTGAAAATCGAGAACCGCTAAATGCACTTGATAGCACCATGTTAATGATAGTATTGGTAATGACTTTAATATGCTTAAGGGGAGCAGTTCATTTAATAAGCTGCAAAGAATATTTGGTAAGTATTAAAATGAAACGTCCATTAGACTGCAGTATGAATTCTGAATTAATTCTTAAAGCCATTAAATGAATTGAGAGATAAAGTGAAACAATCCGAGGATACTATAGATTTTCTAGGAAAAACCATTCAAGTTATTAATGATGTTCGTCATAACAATATAACAGCTCAGGGTTATGAACGTATACGGCAGGATCGTATAGGAGCGCAAAACCTGTTGAACTATTTAAATCGCAAGGAGGAATGTGAGCGAACCGAAAGGCAGGCTGAAGAACAAGCCAAATTGAACGCTTTGAATGCAGATCAAGATACGAATCAGAGCGGAAAAGCGATGCCACGCGTTTCTTCTTCGCGCAGAGGAACAATTAGAAAAAGAATACCTAGCAATTCCTCAATATCATCACCATACTCTACCCCGACTAATCGCCACAATGTACGTTCCGTTTCCTTCACTCTACCACGTGTGGGTTCGACATCATTTCATTGACGATACGTAACAATAATTTTTTTTTGCATTTTAAAACGATTTTGTGTGTAGAATGTACATGATTCTTGTCCAAAAAAGCAAAAAAAAAAAAGAATACAAAATTAATTACGCAAAAAACCCTTTTGCAACAGAAATTTTAATTAAATTTACAGTACATGAGTGTTGTTGTTGGTATTGTAAAAAACAAAAACAAGTTACTCGTAATTAAAATTCATTTAAAGCTCATGCGATTTATACGCCATGATGTATGCATTCGGTAAGCAACCACAGCACTACGCATTACAAATGATATTTCGTCCATATAGAAAAATGAAATTCCATTATTATGGTTGACGGCAAAAGTAAAATACTGAAAATGTTATAGACGTTCAAGTCCGTCCACTTCTATGCCCTACATTACCCGATTCCAATTTTTATTTTATGCTTTCTGTATCGCGGAATCATTTACAATTAAATATAAAAGTCAGTGCAAAAAAAATGATCCATTTTACATCCAAATTCGAAATAAAAACCCAAAATTTTAAGCTTACAACATATAAGAGATAATAACATAAACCAGTTCAGCCGCTTCGCTTACATCACAAAATGCCTGGGAGTACAGACAGTTGTAATTTTATTTAATTTATTTCGACTGTTTGCATAACAAGTGATCGCATAATACAATAATAATAATAATTAATATGAAAATCCCACACTCCTCCTCCCATGCTTTTCCGTACTTAACACCTTATAGTCGTAAGTAGTGTGAGCGAATGTGTGACGATTTGGTAGTAATGTTGTGATAATCTATAGTGTTATGTATGAATATATATATACACTGAACGCATACATGTACTCTTTCGTTTACTTCACGCAAACAGTACATTTTTCAATTACAATAATTGTTAATTAGGCTGCGATAGTGAAATGTTAATGTTTATATATGACTTTTGTATGTGCCACACATGCACACGCAACAATTGTGAAATTGTTTACATCATGACTCTACGAGACTGTAATATTGTTTGTAGGTGTGTATAGGTAGGAATTTCAAACAAAAGTTTTCTTGTTTGCGCTTACCCCATACAATGAAATTTTATTTACCGAATTAATTTCAAGTTTCAGTTACTCTTTGATAGAATGCCCTGCCTCTATGTCTGCCAACCTAACCGTTATATTAAAATATATAAATGGGATTTATTTTAAAAGGGAAGTTTTCTATAGATATTAAAAACTGTAACAAAGAAAGATTATAAAGGAAGATTAGCAAGTGATCTCCGAGAAAGATAACAATTAAGTCAAGGCATTGATTCATCGCATATAGAAGCCACTTATACATATATGCAGGTAATATTGTATATAATGATAGGTTTTGTGTGAATGTTTTTTCCTTCTAATATGAAACTCATTGGAAATGCGTAAAAGAATGGCTGTCTAATGACACATTAATGAAGTAAGACTAACTTACTATCTGATCAATCAAAGTATTGCGTACGAATTAATTAAAATCGCTCACGTCAACTTGAAGCTTAAAGTTGATTTTTTTTCTAAAGAAAATATTTCAATTTATTGTTATTGTATTTATTTACGTTGTACTTGTTATTTATTTTTTAATTCTTCTGCATCTTAGGCATGGAAGCATGTTAAGATTGTAATTCCGTTAGCAACACCCAGAAGAAGGCGGCAGAGATCCTACAAAGTATATATATTCTTGATCAACATCAACATCTGAATCGATCATACAGGCCCACAATTTATTAAAAACCTCACTAAACGGAAAACTCAACCTTGCAAGTTGATGCTTGATTGGAGGGCGTAATCATCTAATGTGCCAGGCCTACTCTATATATAGATGTGGAGGGTGTTTAAAATTTGGCTCTAACCAAATGTAGTTTCTTTACTTGTTTCTTTCTCTGTTCACACAATTCTCATTTTTGTTCGTTTTTTATGCGTTTTCATTTTAATCAGCACGGCAGTATTTTTGGCACAAGGCTATCGATTACGTAAAACTGTATTTTGTTTTGTTATGCTATTAATTTATTGTTGCTTTTCTAGTGGTCTCAATTAAAAAGCGTTCAGAACTTTTAATTTTTATACCACTCGCGTTATCCTCGACTATTCATAGTCCATAGTTTGTTAATATAAATTATCGATTGATAAAAAGTGCTACACAATGATGATGCTATCACAATGATCAAGTTTTTTAATTATTTTTCACAAGTGGTTACTTTTACTACTGTGGTACTTACTAAGTTTCAATACTCAAGTTCTACGCTTCAGTTTTAACGCATTAATTTTCGCTGGTGGTTCTAACTTTTTGGGTAATTTTCTTAAATGTTCACTTCCAGCTAGAACTCGAAGACGAGTTTCACTAGTTGACCACGTCTTAGTAAGCTACTAATCTAAGAATTTTTATATCCTCCACACAATATGTGAGGTATGTTAAGTTTGTTTTTATGTTTGCAACATCTAGAAGAAAGCGTCAGAGACCCTACAAAGCATCAAAAACTGAATCATTATATACATGTATGTCCGTGTGTCCAACTTGTAGGCTAATACGTAATATTATTTAAGAGCGTAATCATTTACCTGCCATGCCCCAAAATATAACAATTTTGTGGACAATTTCAGACAATAATCATACATGTAGGAATGATGACCTAATGATGAAATTTTCTATTCCGTTTGCAATATCTAGAAAGAATCTTGTTGTTGTTTTTCGGTTGATAGCCACGCCTACAATGGAAGGTGGTGAAGGGTATTTAAGCCAAATTTATTTTTTGCACTTGTTATTTTTGACCCTGTTTGTCTCTGCTGAACTACTCTACTGTAATCTGTGCACGTTCCATTCATTCATTTCCATTTTTCATTTTATTCATTCATTCACATATTTATTTGTTTAGCGACTCAAGTGCACTAGTACTGACTTTGTTACAAAACCTGGATGGTTTTTAATAAAATTTAAATTTGAATTGAAAATAAAAAAAAGCATTATGGGTGCAGTTAACAGTCAGGCAGACAGGCCATCATTGCTATCGTTATACTTGTACACCATTTATGAATGAGTTGTATGGCTATATGAAGCGAGTTTGTTTGCGAATCTATCTCCATATATGGAGGCGGTTAGAATTTCAATTATGTCAATTACTAAATGTTTGTACTGTTCGTAGTTTGTTAAAATATTTCTAATGAATAAAAAAATCGCATAAATAATTAATTTGGTTTTTGTTTACGTTTACACGTTGTGTACACAAGTATAAACAACGACGAAAACAAAAAATAAAAACACACTCAATAATGTAATGATTGCATTAATTTAACTCATAAAATGTCTAGAGATTAATATTATAAATATATTTTTATAAATATATAATAACCGGTTGTTAAATGTGTGTGTGTACAATACCGTTTAACATAAATATCAATAAAACAACAACACAGAGGTTCGGTTGTTTCGTTATGCAAAATGATTTAATTTGCCCGCTTGGCATGACGTCACGTCTACAATTTAACTGAGCACCAGCACCAGCACCACCAAAAGCAAATACTTTGTAGACGCACAATATATTGTAATATTTGTTTGTCTGTCTCAAGTCAAGTTATAAGTCTATTATTGATATTAAGACTTTATAAAGATTTAAGAAGAGATCAGTGCGTAGACATTCGGATTATTTTATAGTTCAATGAAATATTAGATTAATACAAAATAGTAAATTTGGTTTAGGACAAATCTTAAATACCCTTCACATCTACAATGGTGGGCGTGGCAGTTATATTGCGTGTATTACGTATCAGCTTGCAAGTCGAGTTTTATGGTAAGTATGATTTTTTGTAAACTGTGCGCGGGTGTGTTATCCGACAACGCCCATTTTTGGCACATCGATGGAGGGGCTAACCTTAAATAAGTGTACCCAATTTCAAGTTCATAGGTCAATTTTTGTGGCAGAGACAAAGGTTTTTGTCGATTGTAGGTGTGTCTGTTTATATGTTTTTTATATGTTTGTGTATATGTTTTGGATCAGAGCATTAAAAACTGAGTAGTCGTGTATAACAATTTATTTGTTTCGCAGCCAACTTTACAATAAAAAGAAATTAATAATCATTCTCTGATATAAACTCGAAAGTTAAATCATCTTTTTTTTTTTTGTAATAATATTCCAGAATTTTTAATTCTTTATAAAATGGAAACTTTATTGGGTATTAAGGGTCCTAATTTTGTAATGTTAGCAGCTGATACCTCATTAAACAAATCAATAGTGGTTACGAAACAAGGTAAAGCGGTTGATGATGCTGTATTGTGGCGTGAAATGTGTTTCAATTTCTTCTTTCTAATTAGATGAAAACAAAATACATAAAATGTATGATAATTTATTGATGGCTTCTATTGGTGATCCGGGCGATAGGGTGCAATTTACGGAGTATATCCGTACAAATCTGGCCTTATATAGAATTAGACATGGCTATAGTTTAAAACCAAAAAGCGCTGCTCACTTCACGCGCCATAACTTGGCGTCATTCTTGAGGGGACGTTCAAGATATATAGTGAATTTATTAGTGGCTGGGTAAAACAAAAACAAAAACAAAAACAAAAAACAAATTTGTAATAAAATTCCAAATATTTCTTTCTAAGGTGTTTTTTTTTTTAGGTACGACCCTAAGGATGGGCCCGAACTACAATTTATAGATTACTTGGCTTGTGCCCACTCTCTAAGGTATGGTGGCCATGGTTTTGGTGGCATGTTCTGCAACAGTGTGTTCGACCGCTATTATCACGATAATATAACCGAGGAGCAGGCTTACGATGTCTTTAAGAAATGCATAATGGAAATACACAAACGTCTTGTCTTCAAAATGCCTAATTTCAATGTTTCAGTAGTTGACAAGAATGGTATACGGGAGCTACCACAAATTAATCAAATAAGCTTGTTAGAGTATAAACCTTTGTTGTAAACTTCAACCACGCGCGCCCAAATGCATTTTCTAAGTGGATTATAATAAAACATTGAAATAAATAAAATTCATATTTCTTGTACGGAGTGGGTTTGACACTATTTAAGGGGTTTTCATTTCGTTCAAGTCTTTTGGCCAATCAAAGTGCCGCTATGTATATGGATGGTCTGGTCCGACCCTAACAAAGATTATATGAAGTTTGTGCGAATATTTGTAACACCTAAACGGATCGATACAGAATCAAAATCGAAAACTATTTAAGTGGTGTAGTGTATTAAGTAATAGGCTTGCCCGACTATAAGACTTTCATTTCTTTTTTTGCCAAATTTGATGCAGAATAGTCATAGACCATATTCTTTTTCTCTGCATACATATATGTACACAAACAATTCAACAAAAATGTATGGAAAATGCTTGTATCGCCTCCAGGTTTATTCCATATTTGAAAATCTAATTAATTGGATTAAAAAAAAACAAGCAACTAGAATAAAGAATACTGCGAAACAGAATGAAATGAAAAAGTGAAATTAAAGGGCTCTTAAAGTATAGAAAAATTCAGCCCCATTTTTCATACTACTACGCACACACCCGTTGCTGTGCACAATTAATACAAATTTCAAACGGTGCAAAAACGAAACATTGAAATCACTGCTTTTCATAGAAAAACGCATGGTGAACGGTTTTCCGTGAGTGCTCTCTTTCTTTCTGGGTCGCTTTCGCTTACATTGCAAAACAGCTTTAAAAAAAAATGTATGAAAGTACCGGAACATACGAAGGGTCAGCATGATTGTTCATGCCTCTCTCACAGCGGTAGCAGCATCACCACCATAACCATTGAAATGCATTTCTTATTTCCGCTGTTGTTTTTGTTTTTTGGTTTATTATGTTATACACACCAAATGCTATAAATTTTCTTTAAAGCTTAAGCAACGTTTAGAGTATTTGGTTCGTTAGTATTAAGTTATTGTGTCCAAATGTCAGAGGGGAAAAGAGAGAGAGAGAGAGAGAGAAGAGAGAGAAGAAGATGTTGATGATGCAATAAAGTACGGTACGGAAAATAACAGAAAATAGAAAAATGAATTTTAGTTAAAATGGACCCTTTTTTGTGTTATGTTCATATTTAAAGTCATTGCCCTCTAGAGGTGGCGGTGTTTACATAAAACAATGTTCCTGCAGTAGCAGTGTTTCCGTACCGTATTTTGTAATTGGAAAGGTGGGTAGAGGGTAGATGTTAGGTTGTGGAGGTTGCTGAATGGCTTAAATAATTGTCATTGGTTAATATTCAAAGGGTTTCGTGTTCGAAATAAAAGTTATTCAACGAAACGCGTTGTTACTCTTCAAATATCAGAAGAATTGAATGATAAAGTCATGAAAATATGAGAACAAATATACATAAAAAGTGGGCGTGGCCGGTACGTGATGGAACTCCTTTGGAATATGACTGCAGTAACAACAATTCAATATATTTGACCAAAAATAAAACTTATTATCATTCTTTGAGTTGTGCTTCTTCTTTAGGCATTTTCGGCCTTAATAAGGTACATAATATATACATCCATTCCGATTTTGTGCGTGGGTGCCTCTTTGTTGGTTTCCATTTTGCTGTTACTCTCTTGCTAAACATCCACAACTAACCAACATAAACACGCTTAAGTGAACTTGAACTGTGAAAAGGAAAAACACAACATTACCCATATTTACATATATAAATATAAGAGGATTGCATATCCTGTGTATGGTATATTAAGCATATAGTATATACAAGGTAAAAGTAAATCATTACAAACATGCTTCACATTGAATCATTTCATGTGCTGTGGGGCTGAAAAAATGTTTATTTATGTTATTTTTACCCCTAGGAATGAGAGAGCGATTATTATATTTACGTATAAAAAGAATATTCAACCAACAGGCATATATGCATATAGAAAGCTTTTATGTGTTTATGTTGGATTCTAAAAAAATTCAAGGTACTCAATATATTCACAAATGCATAAAAAGCACAAAACAACCTTCAGCACAAACGAGCAAATATTTGGTTACTCTTCAAAGATATCACATGTACGCTCTTCTATCGTCCTTTTGCCACTTCTATGCTATGAATGCATTGTGTATTCATCATAGCAAGCGCATCTCTTCTTCTATCTGTGGTGGAATTGTTGCTTAACAACAATAAAAGAAATTGTTGTAGTTATTTTAAACCATTTATTAGAAACGTCATACCACCAAAACGTCCCCATTTATACCCACATTTGTACCATTATCTACTTCATTATAATGGTGTATAATTATTTTAAATTTTATCGATAAGTTCATCTACACATTTATTGGAATTGGGTGCATATGTGCGATAAAGTTCATTAAATATTTCTTATATTAGAAGCATTGTCTCTTGTGCTTATGTTCAATGTTGTGTTTTGTATAAAAAGAGAACGAAATTGTCATCAATTGTACATAGTCGTAGCCGCGCCACTTAATGCATCATATTTTAGAATGTTTTCAATGAACATAAATTATGTGAAACATATTGAATATGTATTACATCACAAACGGAAATCCTCAGGTAATGATATTCCATCCGTTTTCTTTTAAGTTGTGAAGATGTTTATGCCCCAACAACAATACTTGGGAGGAAAGATGTTTTTGTTCAACTATACAGTACAGAGAAAGTTTTATACATAAATCTTTATAAATGAGCACTTCCAAACCACATTATCCGCTACGAATCTGGCGCATTTTACTCAACCTTAGTTTCGACATTTTACGAAAAATGAAAAATTGATAAAAATATAATTCTATTAAATGAGTTATAAGTGTTATAAAAAAGCAAATCTACAAATCTGATATAAGAAAACTAAATTTAGCTTAGGACAAATGTTAAATATCCTCTTTAATGGTGGGCGTGGCACATATATATATATATATATATACATTGTTCCCTCTAATGTCTTTTGTATAACGTATCCGCGTGCATGTTTAGTTTTATGGTGAATATGGTTTTTTGTACATTTTGAACGTGTCTGTCAACTTTTGTGGCAGATATATAGATTTTTGTTGATTGTGGGCGTGGTCCCTGACCGATTTTGTGTACTTTAGATCACTGCACTACTGCAGATCAAGAATAGAAGAATTTATAGGGTGTCCAAAATGTTTTTCTGGATATTGCAAACGGAATGGCAACCTTGGTATACCTCCATCATTAAGCTGGTGAGTATAAAGATAAATTATGTGTCACGAAGCAAAAAAATGTATGTGAACAATCAAAAAATGGACAGATGGACAGACATATTCATAGTGAATCTTGATTATGAATAATTACGATTTCAGTCAGTGCAACCATTTTATCACTTGGACGCCAACATTTCCATTTAACGCATAAATGCTTCAGGTATTTGGGATACGATAGGAATGAAAGCTTTTCACAACGCCATTAAATTGAGAGTGGCACAGCTAACCACAAATAACATTTCAAAATGGTTCTCCCTCAGCCAACAACAACAAAAACAGTTGCTATCGGGTACAAATACTATAACCGTCATTAACTATAACATCATTAACAATGCAAACATTATCACAACGCCATTTTGCAAGGTGCGTATGTTCGTGTATTTTGCAAAACAGGCTTTCCAGGACACACAGCATGTCACCATCAACGTTATACGCGTTCGTATTGGGAGTATTTTTTTTCTTTTCTTTTTTTTTTTGTTTGGTACAATTTGCCAGACACAATGAAAAGTGCAGCAAATGGATTCTATTTGTAAACAGTTGCAACCACATGCACACATTGAGGTTTCGGACATCCACTAACATCTACTTTAATGAATTGACTCATCTCCCTATGAAGGCAGCATAAACACCACTTTCCCATACACATTACCAAAATTGCAAGCGCTTTATATCTCTAACCATGTTTTATTTCTATTTACAACTTCAATAATGAATGAATGGATGATAATAGAAAAGGATTTCATTTAAGTGCTAAGCTTTAGAGTTGAGAATGTGGAACTAACACCCAACTAATTTACAAAGATTCTTTCTTAGTGCAGAGTTCCAACTTTGATGATTCATGAGGAATTGGGGATAGACCAAAAACTATTTATATTTATATTTATATTTAATATAATTATTACGCGTCGCTAAAAAAAAACAAATGATGAGGAAAACTAATTTCACGAATTTTCCATTAACCACCACCATGTTTTGTGTTCTCTTTCAACATTATATCATATAGGCACATGTATTATTGCAGGTGTTCTATTTAATATATTAAACATATCCGTTATAATATAAATTTTTTATTGATTTTATGTGATAATGTGGTCCAAGCAATTAGCTTAATATCACAAACAAGAGTATTCATGTATGTTATACTAATTCGTATTGTGTGTATATGCGAGGGTGGATAATTTTATTTCTGATATTGCAGTACTTTTATATCTACCATCTAAAAGTAGAGACATATACTCGTTTTGTCAAAAAAAAAACCCAGAAAAAGGTTCCACAAGCCGTACACAAAATATAAATATTCTTGATCAGCATCAAAATCTAAATCCATCCCCGTGTTTATATGTTTTTAGCACTCTCGTGAACGTAAATTTTAAGGCTCTTGCCAAATTTGGACCCGGTCACAACTATTTTAGAACACTTTTCGACGCTTTTTAGCGCTTTATCACAGAATTGTAGCATAATTTGTGGAACTAAGTGGTGTAGGATGTTAAATGGTCGGACTTAATCAACTTATTTGGCTTGTTTAAATTCGTTATATCGTTTTGTATACAAATTTATATTTTGGCTCTGCGCCAAAATAAAATTTCATAAATACACATTTATTTGACAAATTTTCGACATTTATCATTTATCGCGATATTATTTATTAATGGATTTCTTTTTATTTTTCTATTAAAAAGTCAAAAAAATTATTTAAAAAAAAACAAACCCAACTTAATAAAAATTCTTAATTATTATTAGCGTGAAATTAAATGTTCATAAAACTTATGGAACGTTTTTATACCCTCCATATAAGATGGGGAGTATACTAAGTTAGTCATTTCATTTGTCACACCCAGAAAGAGGCGTCAGAGACAATGCAAAGTATATATATTTTTAATTAGCATCTAAAACAGAATCGGTCTAGATGCGCGTGTCCGTGTGTCCGTCTGTTATTGGCATTTTAACGGTCGTAAATTTTGAGATGTTGATGTAGCTTAATTGAGACCCGATTGGACCATTGTTAGAACCCTTTTTCATATAATTATATATCACGAAGTGACTCGCAATGCTCAGGCATGATTGACTCTATTTATTATTTATATTAGTACTTTACTATATTTATTATTGACGCTTTTACGGTAAGAATTATTAATGAAAAATTGTGTTAAAGCAATGCATCTGCTTTAATAGTTATTTTTAAACGTTTCCAGTCTGTACCTTACAATTATTTTAGATATTAAACGTTTTTCAATTCATTGAACTGTATATTAATTTGTGTTGGCTTCGCTTGTGTTCTGCTTAAATTCCTCCATTCTAGTGTGTGGTAAAGAGTAGTGGAACAGCCCATTATGAGTTTGTTTATTATTAACATGAATGTCTCATTAATTTGTTCATTTTACATGATTTTCTCAAGCATACCCTTTAAGTACAATATGTTCTTTTCAATTCATAATATGCACTGCGTGTAAAATTGTTCGTTTTTGGTAAAAACGGTGTAATCAAGAAATATACACATAGATGAAGCTTAATCACACGTAAAAGGATATTTTGCTGAATAACTGTGAATGAATTAATTATTCGTTGCAATACGTCTGCCCCATTATAGCTGTAAATTACGTTTTGCGGTTTTCTACGATACCATTTTACCGGTAATTTGATTTACCTTTATTATCTAAATAAGATTTACGTTCACTCCATTAATTCCAATCAAAGTCAAATTCATATCAAATCTCCAATTATAAGTTATTCATCTAACAGAGCAGCTTTGTTCGTGTTTTGTCGTTAATGAAAGGATGTTTTTACAACAATTTAATGTTAAATATGAAATTTAAAAATCTATCTATTCAGGGGTATTTTCACAGTATTATACATACAATATACATACACATCTAAACATATAACACATGTATGATTACTTAAACTTTATATTAAAAAGGGGGTATCCCTTTGATATTTACATTAACACGTATTTTCTTCAAGTCCTTTATGTTAAATAAAACACGTGCCGGCATATAGTCAAGTTTAATGTTTAATGAATGAATTTAATGTTTGTTGAATTCCAAGTGTATCATATTATAACAATTAGCAAACGATGGTTCTATTCAAAGATGTTCAAAAAAAAAAAAGATTTTACGAAAGATTGCTGTTCAAATTCAATTACACAAGCTTTATATTAAAATGAATCAAGTATGACAATACAAAAAAAATTCATTCACATATTAATTAAATATTCAAATTCATAAGTAGGCTATGCAAAGTTTTAAACAAAGAAAAAAAAAAGAAATTCTTCTTCTTCGCCACGTCAGAGTGGTAAAGGCTTATCGCAAAACTAATTTCTGCAAAAATTTAATTATTCTCTCTCTCTCCGTCTCTCTAATTTATTCTTCCTCTCAGTTTTCTGCTTCATCATCATCGTCAGCACCCCCATTACTCATATTCTCCAGAAGCATAGCTAGATTATCCTCTCGATTGTTAACTATATTCAAATTGGGTGGTGCATTAAGTGCGGGATTCTGAAATACCGCTTGACGCGTATTAATCAACGCCTCATCTCGAGGCGCATGCACGTCTATTACCTGTTTAATTACGAGCCTATATCTTGGGAGAGGTGTATTAGCAATGAGATAATCAATGGCATGATTTGGATTATTAGAACATGCGTTTAAAGCCCGTCGTATTTCCATCTCGGAAAAACCCATGCTAGTAAGTTTTATTATCATATCATCAATATCACTCCCCTGTTCAGCAGACGATATCCCGTTATCTGCGCTTTTTATCTTAGACGCATCAGCCGGTGATGTATTACTACTTACATTCATGGAATGTGGTTCCTCCGATGGCTGCCTTAAAATCATAATGATCAAATATTTTTTTACATCTATATTATAGGTGCTCAAGGGAACATTATTATTTAAAATTGTTCCATTATAAATTAATTTCTGTAATTCGGGCTCAACGCCGACATCTGCATACAAAGAAAGCTTCTTTTTAAGATCATAAACGGTTTTTGTCTCCTCAATATCAACCATCAAAGATTTCTGTTCAATTGTTTTAATTTGTAATTTCATTTTTATATATTTTATGAAATGTTTCTGGAACTTTTTTAATAATTTAACATGCGCTGTTGCCGCACTTACGAAAATGGTCGGACTATTTCGTATATGAAAGAAGAAGTATACCTATCCCTCGTTTTACACGGTAGATATGTTCCTGTATTTCGAAAAGATAATTTTTATATCGAAAAACCGTGTAAAGCGAAAACAGCTTTTTTTATAGAACACAAAATATAACTTAATAAAATATAAAAATATCATGTAAATCATAGAAAACATAAAAAAAGTTAAATTTATTTGTGAAATGAAAAAAAAAAAAAAAACAAGAAATCTATTTTGTAGAAAAAAATTGCATTTCATTTAAATAAAAAACTTTTGGAAAAATAATAACTATAAATAAGACTTAACTTCCTAATTTTAATCAAACTTAATTGCTATCACTTTCAACGATGAGCCTTCTTTTACGAAATTGTATAATATCAGATTCATGTTCGCTAAGCCTCATTTTAAGAAGAATAATATCAGATTCATCACATAACATAATCTCATTAGATTCTGCTTCTACAGTTGCTGTATTGATTTTAGTCTTAGTTTGCTGAGTTAGTTTCTTAAGAAAAAGTCTGAAATAAAGCATGTATACGTCTGAGGTGTTGCCAGATTTATAATTAAGTAGAAATAAATTCGCGTTCAGTCAAAACAAACAAAATTAATTAATTTCTGCGTAATTTTAAAGAAGCGAAACGATTATTAGAAATTGAAATTTTATTGCATTATTCGACACAATATTTATTTTCAAATGCCCATAATTGTTTAACATATGTATGTATAATATTTTATGAAAATGCGTTTTTTCAAATGCACGTGTTGTTGTTGTGGTTTTGTTGCTATTTGAATTTAGCTAAAATATTTATGAAAATATGCCAAACAATGTTGAAACGAAAAAACATCAATTTTAAATAAAAAGGTAAAATGTAAACATTGCACTCTCTCACACACGCACACACACACACACACACTTTTTGTTTGTATTCTGAATTCAATTTATGGAAAGTGCCACAATTTTATGTGATTAATATTTAAAAATATTCAATTTGAATTAATATTGATTGTATTATGAAAATATGAAATACGTTTTCTTTAATAATTAAAGTAAACGGTACAACTATGTACAGTGTGTATAATTTATTGAAAAGCTTTTGCAGTGTCTGAGTATCCCAGAGGTATTTGCATTGGGAAAAGATGTCCCAGCAACCACTCACAATATCTGTGTATACATACTTGTATTACTTTTTTATACCACATTACCTGAAGCCAAAATTATATACTAAGGTTGTCATTCCATTCGTAATACGCAGAAGAAGGTGTCACAGACCCTATAGGGTATAGGCTTCATCCACATCAAAAACTGAATCCATCTAGACATGAGCCACGCCCACAAACGACAAAAATCTACTTATCTGCCACAAAAATTGAGCCCCTCCCATCGATTTATCAAAAAGTGGGCGTGGTCGAATAACAAACATGTTCAAAATGTACAAAAAACTGTACTCAGCGTAAATGTTGACTCGCAAGCTTTTACGTATTTCATATGCTATTAAAGGCCTGCCACGCCCACCGTTTGTATGTAGATGTAGAAGGTATTTAAGAATTGGCTCAAGCCAATTTAGTTTTCTTAATTGTCAGAACTCCTTGCCATATAACGACTTTTCACGAAGTAATTTTTACATGACAATGACCTGCATTTACTGTTCAACTCAACTAATTTTTTGGCATAATTTGTAGAACTCTGTAGAGTAGTTAAATGGTCGGAATTTAACCGACTATAACATATTATGTTATGTTATGCCTCAAGATGTGTAAAATTTATTGCTAAACAAAATATTCTGTTGTGTCATCTGAATCAGTTTTAATTTCATGTCGCTCTGTCTAATTGCTTAGTATTGTTGTTAGTGTTGTTGGCAGTGCTGCATAAGTCACAGGAACCCAACACGATTACAACAACGGCGACAATATAACGCAAGATAAAAATTGGCGACGACCACTCAACATTATGCTACCACACCAAGTAGGCAAAACAAAAACAAAAACGAAAAGGAAGAATCCAGCAAAAGGTATTTTTTAGAGGCTTAAGAATACATACATATATTAAATTTATACCACACATAACGATAAGAAGAAGATGAACGATACAGAACAAATAAAATAAAAAATATACATTTTGCTTATACCAACTCTTGAATACTCTACACAGCGTCTAGCATGGCACGTAAATCGTTAGTATGGCAGTAGCGCGTTTGTAGTTTTTTTTATGGGGCTGAAAGAGGGAAATGGGAAATTGCCCACATGAAATCTGAATGTCGCAATTTTTACGAATGCGACTGAACCCACCGGCATATGAATGCCCATGAGCATATATCGATTTAAAATCCGTTGCTGACCATGAGAAAATATATACTTTTTGGATTCCCAAAACCCAACAGCTTATGACTGCATATGGAAAGACTAGTTTAGTAAACTTCCATTAAGAGGTGAAGGATATAAAACTTAACTCACAAGAAAGTTATCAAGTCATGAATATATGCGTATAAACGTTAAAAACTTCTGGGTGGTCTGTGTAAAATTAATAATACAATACAGCAAAGGTATCTCACACACACACACTCGCACACACACACACACAATGTATGGCTGTGCAATTTTTTAGTATTTTTTTTCCCTTATTTTAAACGCACCTCTAAACTTTTTCAAAATGTATGCAACACGAAGTAGATTTCTAAACATATCAGAAGAGGCGCAGGTACTGCATATAATCTGATTAATTTATGATATAATCGCTTTTAGTATTTAAGTATTCTATTTTGGTAAAGCCATCAAACAATTTTAACACTTTATAAAGGGACATGAATTTCTATACCAAAAATTTCGACGTAATGATCAATGAAGATTTTTCAGCGCGAACAAACAGATTGATGAATGCCTGTTAATCAAATAAATATATGCCCTAAAAGGCCCCTTCTAATAACCACACAAGCAACGATCAAAGGCAAAGGCATCCAGTGTTCGACTTGTGCTAATTAATTAACACAAAAATTCTTTGGACTTCAAATATCCATCCACTGAAGTGAAACTTATAATAGCACACTCTCTATACTCGCAGCTTATAGTAGAGAAATATTTTAATAATAAATCAAATTCAAATCTTTATTTACATAAACAATTGCCTCAGGTGGAACGCTCACAGTTGTGCTAAAAGTGGGCGGGATCGGATGTCATTTAATGTACAAAAAAGCGTCGGTGACGCAGAATTCGACTGTCGGGATAAAACTGGACCTCGCTCTGATACGGAGCACTGGGCCCAGGTGTTTCAATAGACGTGCTAACATGCTGAAATTTCTTCTGTACTTAATAGACAGATCATAAGATTGTAGTAGCAAATAAAGTTAACAGATTAAATGCTCCTTGAGTATAATTTCATAAAACTTGAGAAGAACAATGTCTAACCCTAACAGGTTACGCGTTCGCTCATTTGCCTGACCATTTTTCCCAGTACCATGTATAAGTGTGCGTAAGTTATGTGTCTTACTTTTAATGCTTTTCATATTTAAAGCACTTTCTGTGTCAGCAATGGAAGCAAATATTTATTATAAATGTTTCCTTTTTTGTTTGTTTGTTTGCTTTGTTTTTATGATAATTGCAATAATTAAAATCCATCTGGAACAAATGAATTGTGAAGAAAGAAAATATTTTAAATTCGAAGCAATTTGCAATAATAATAAATAATGAAATATTTGTTGTTCTTTTTTTTTTATGTTTGGTACGTACTTGTGTATGTATTTACGTACAGTTGCCTGCCTAAGGATAGTAAAGCTATTTTTGCAATATTTTACAGGATTTCATAGTTAGACTGCACGTTTATTATTTATCTATTTAAAAATCAAGTCAAAATATTATATTCGGACAGGCCGCGCCACTCCACAAATTGTGTTTTAAATAGTTTAGTTATGTCAGTGGACACACGGTATTGCTATATAAATCTTTATGTGAATTATCATTATATGGGAAGGAATTCTAAAAATGATCCGATCGGGTCTAAATTTGGCACAGCCAAATAAAAAGCTGATAGAAATGTCCAATTTTCTCAATTGCTCCCGATCATTCGTACTTAAGGTTCGTCTTGAATTAGAAGCATCAGAGCTGACGATGTAGAAACTGTTACAAAACAAAAATAATTGTTTTCGCATCGCTACTATCTTTTGAAATTTCTAGACTCCCGCTATAATCGATTTGCACGACACAAACACATACAGTACAGTTTCTTGCCTAGGCAGTGTGCACCATTTTTGGTTCTTATAACAGCTGCACTCAATAGCACCGCAATTGCATAATTTTTTTATCTAAAGAGTTGAGCAGCTTACATACCATCTATAAAATATCTGTCACCTATTTGGTTATGAGCACTTATCGTGTTCATATCGTTCATAATTAATACAACAGAAATAACAAAAACTAAAAATGTGTGCACAAAATTTTAGCTAAATATCTCAAAATTTAAGCTCGTAAGAATGCCAATAACATACAGGACATACGGACATACATGTCTAGATTAATTAGGTTTTTGATGCTAATCCACAATACGGTCTCTGATGTCTCCTTCTGGCTGTTGCGAAAAGAAGAACAAACTTAATATATGTGAAGGGTATAAAAATTACTTTTTCCACTTTCCACCGCTACCCTCTAGCAAGTGCACAATGCTTGACAGTGCTAAGAGGCTTTAATTTATCAAGATTGTATGCTTCGAAGCCGTTTCTATAGCTTCAAAATGAGAGAGATTACAAAAAATTGATTAAAATTCAATAAAACGCCTGGATTACGCTGATAGCATTTAAATAAAGTTTTAAGTATTTGAAATAAGCTTCCAGTGCATAATAAAGTAGGCGCGTAGAATAAAACAAAAATAAAAAGTAATAAAGAAGCTTAGGAAAATCGATTTCGATTTCGATGCCGATTCAGTTACTAAATCTTCGTCTGTCCCCGCCCACAATTTATAAACAATGCCGGTTATAAATTTTTATTTCTTTTGAACAAATTTTTCTCTATTAACTGATTGCCCAACAATATTAGAAAGTAGGTGTATGGGTGAATGTGGATACGTTTGAAAAGACCAAACGCGATATTAATATATATTTACATACAATACACCCATACACATAAACATATCACGATTAGACAGCAAGCAATTTTAACAAGTTTCATTACTTTCGCTTGCATGCTGTTGCACATAAACAGAATAGGCAGAGAGGGAGAGAGAGTTTGGTGATATAAATCAGAATCAGAGGAGACAGGAGGACAGCCTTAGACTCTTTAAGATTTTTTTTATTCTTCACACACCCCAAGATTTAAGAGGAGGCGTCAGAGGCCCTATTTATTTAAATAATTTCGAACCGTATTTCCATTAGGCAAAATCAGTGCCACGCCCACAATGGATAAAAATATTAAATATTTACAATTGGAGAACACAATTCCCCTTCAACTAGGTCAACAACCACAACCTGTACATGACAATGTACGTACACCTAATTCTCTTTTTACACGAAAGATACGTTCCCAAAAAATTCGTGTAAAAAAAGATATTGGCTAAATGGAAGAATGGTAGATTGGTTCCAGATCCTAGAAAAAAATTGAAAATCGTGTTATAACAAAACTCGTGTTAAATAAAATTCGTCTAAAACCAATTCATGCAAGAAGAGAATTCGATGTACAGATCTATCCCAAAAAAGTATGCTACGTATAAAGTAAGTTTTATAATAAAAGGTGAAGAAAGTGATAAGAATCTGGACTAATTGTGTTATAAAATATTTCGATGGACGCAGCACCATGTGGCTACATAAATGGCAAATTGAATACTGTTTGTATCACTTTTCCTCTCTTTGTAGTACTCTCTGCATAGAGCAGTGTATGTGTTCTATTCAAGAAATACTTTACAGCTTATTTGTGAAGCTAATAAATTATTCATGGACAGGACTTACGCGTTTGTTATTAGGTGTGTATTTTCACAATGCCATATAATTACCTACATGATGGTCAAACACATATGTTCATATGTGGGTATTTATATATTCAAAAAAGTCTGCGTGTGGTAGCGGATCCATTTCGCTGTTAAAAGACACAAGTATTGATTGTTGATAACACCAACACCAACACCAACACGAAGCTTAGCTACCCTTAAATGTTTATGTGTTCATTCATGTTTAGGTATGTTGTACCTACAGCGCATTTTTAACGTTAAAGAAGAGGAGAGAAATCCGTGTTTAAATTTTTAAACTCCTACTTTTTGCCCCAACCACACCACCTTATAGATAATAAATTACGGGCCTTAGTTACTTCAGCTGTGCCATTCTATCTTATTCCCAATGTATGTCGCATGACAACATCATAATTGAAGGGGATTTCTGTGAACTTAAGAAAACGACAAAAAAGTACTGAAAATTGCCTGAGGATGTACACCAATGCGTACGAGTAAATGCACAAATATATGAAAATAAACATATAAAATGGTATACAATATAATATTGGGCCGGAGATTACATATAAACCGCGCCCCCACTTAAGAAGAAACGTATTTGGCGCAGAATTGAACCTTTGCAGCGATATGTCTCAAATCTGGTAGGCGTTAAAAATAACGTTCGCTACAGGGTCCCAAACTTGACCGAAGCCGAAGATTATATTTAGTTGTTGATGTTAAACAAATCGACTGTAATATTTTCAGTCTTAACTGTGCTTCTTCTTAATGCAGTATATAAATGATGGTAAGTGAAGCAAATAAGTTTTTTCTGTAAATGTCCTCCTTCCTCCCTTTTGTTCATTTCTTATCTAAAATTTAAACAAATATGAAAACTAAATTTAGCTTAGGACAAATCTTAAATACAATCCACATCTGCAAGACGGACACACGGACACATGAATAACACACATCACATGACTTAGTGTTTGATGCTGATCAAGAATATATATACTTTGCTGGGTCTCCGACTCTACGGTTTTTCTCTAAATCTTCATTATTATTGTTATGGGAATTATATCATATAATAAACAAACGCCAGTACTCTCATATATCACGTACAAGATGTTTTTATTAAATCAAAGACACACATATGATCAACGATACTTTCACTCAGTATAATAAAATTGATTGAAATGTCTTTTATTTAACACAACTGATCAAACGAGAAGAAAGTAAATATATTTCACTTTGGCTAAATCAAGTCGTGGAGGTCATTCCGTTTTCTTGCAAAATATTTCATTTCATTTCAAAGAGCGAATTCTGCGCCAAATACAACTTTTTATGAATTGTGCGCGAGTATCGCCATGAACAATGAACACTTACCTACACCAATCCTTTTGTTATTTTGCCTTCTGTCCAGTTGGACTGTGCTGTACGAACGTGTTTTCAACAATTTTATTTTTTTTTTTGTAATCTTATAATAAACAATTAAATTGAGATAAATTACATGGATTTGCTTTTTTCTCGGTAAACTGCACAATTATTGCATTTATGTGTGCAGTAAATGTGTATGTGTGCATACGTAGATTACTAATTTTGTAATGTTTTATTAAACATTAAGCTTTGTTATCACAAAGTTTTGTTTTTAATTTTGGTGCTTTGTTTTGTTTTGCTTGTTTTTTCATTCGCTTGTAATGAATTATTCAAATGGTTTCAGTTAGATGCTTTAAATACTGGTCAAATAACCCGGTAACTTGTGGGTCCACGTCTCTCTCTCGCTCTCTCCATATTAAAAAATAAAAATAGGTGTTTAGTGTTAAAAAGAAGACGCCAATAAAATGTTATGTTATAAATTTTGTGCACACCTTCCAGCTAAATCGTCTTCAAAGTAATCTTTGTTCGTCTTCTCTTTCTTTCTGTCTTAAACTAAATATCTTGATCGCCGTTACGAGGTGTGGACTGAGTAATAGAATATGAGAGTTCAATTCTTTTTGTGTAAAGTAAACTTTGTACAAAATATAATTAACTGTGCTTCTTTATGGTTGTTGACCGACTTTATACAACTGAACTTTCGGTCTTTTATTTTTCACACATCATTTTTTGTTTTTAATTGTGTTATTAGTTCCTTCTTTATTTATACAACCTTTGTTACCGATTGCTTTTGCTACTGCAGCCTCAAGTCTACTACTTTGTAATGTACTCTAACTGAAAAACCAGAAAACTTGCAGGTGATTGCACTTGCACACGCACACATAAACGCCACCCAAAAATCATTGCACGAAAATTAACAATTGAATATTCTTATACATATTTTTTTTTATTTTTTTTTATGCACAAAAACGATTTATTCCTTTTATGCTGTTACATTACACAAATTACAATTAAAATGTTTTTTTCTCTATTAGCCTAATTAATTGGCATAATATAGCGTCTGCCGTACTTCATAAACCGATTTTTGCAAAAGATAACCAACCACTAACTAATGTGGATCGTTTTATTTAATGTATGGAATAAGAATTTAAGACTAACAGCATATAAAGGAATTATGAAAAACTCAAAGCAAAATGCACAAAATACATGAATAGCGCTCTCCAGCGCCATACTTTATACTTTAAGTAATCAGTCTCTCTTTTTTAGAATAACATTCTCTAACATTGCTGTAAAAAATAGCCACACGAGGGCACTTATTGTGAATCGATTACACACATAAACAAACCAGAAACATGAAAAATGGCACTAGTAGTCAAAATATCGATAAAATGTATACAAAATTTACTACGCACTATATTAAAGAGCAATTATTGAACAATTTTTCGTTATTACGTGAATTGAAAGTAAAATTAAAACATAAATTGATGAATTGAATTGATTTAAAAAACAAAAACATCTTTAAAAATATATTTTTTATTTAATGTAGGACAAATGTTCCTTTTAATTAATTTTCTTTTAAGCCATTGTTCAATA
Source organism: Crataerina pallida (assembly GCA_949710015.1). Classification (NCBI taxonomy): domain Eukaryota; kingdom Metazoa; phylum Arthropoda; class Insecta; order Diptera; family Hippoboscidae; genus Crataerina; species Crataerina pallida. The sequence continues at coordinate 1,508,631 of OX453290.1, read as the reverse complement.
ATGGTTGAAGCATTGCTGCAGAAAAATCATATGATCTTTTAGAACTGGCATTATAAATATGTTCGCAACAAATATACAAATGCAAGCATTCTGTGTGAGCCATAGCAGATAAAATTATAAACAATGTACTGCTCAAATAACCGCATTGTCACGAGTTCTCTAATTTCGAACAAAAAATAAATAAATAGAATTTATAATAATAAATAAATATAAAATTAATAATTGTAATAATAGATAATGAAATTTCCAGAAAATTATGTGAAATTACTAAATTGCCGCTTATATAAACACAACTTGTTTTATAGAAATTTAATACGCACGGCCTCAATAGAATGTCCTCGTCAAGTGGATGTACAATTTTCCAATGGGTAATCATAAATACAGTAAAAATGGTATAAAAACAAGTATTTAGTAATTTTTTTATAAAATAATTTTCTACTTTTTAGCCGAAGCCTCGGTTTATCATTCGGAAAATATGCACGTTTTGCAAATGCCACCGCAGTATGTCAAATGGGTGATACCGCTGTTATGGTTACGGCGGTAGCAAAAAGTAAACCTCAACCGGGTACAAATTTCACACCTTTGGTAGTGGATTATAGACTGAAGACGGCAGCTTCCGGTCGCATACCCATGAATTTTTTGCGTCGTGAATTAGGTCCATCGGAAAAGGAAATTTTATCGGCTCGATTAATTGATCGTTCCGTACGTCCCCTATTTCCCAGCGAATACAGGACAGAAACTCAGTTAGTTTGCAACATATTAGCTATGGATGCCATATATTCGCCCGACATATCTGCTATAAATGCGGCATCAGCTGCTTTAAGTTTAAGTGATATACCGTGGAACGGCCCTATTGGAGCGGTGAGGTAAACAAATTTGTGTTAATATTTTTTTTAATTATATATATTGTTTTATTTTTTTTACCATAGACTGGGTTTATGTGATGGGGAAATTTTAATAAATCCCACCCGCCGTGAATTGCAATCCTCCCAATTAGATTTAGTGGTTACGGCTACTAAATACAACCTGGTGGTAATGTTAGAAGGAAAGGGTAATATGGTATTACAACAAGACTTAATGAAGGCCATAAAACAAGGTGTTCGGGAGGCACAACATGTTGTTCAGGAAATTGAACATCTTCAAAAAAGTTACGGCAAACCTAAACGTTTATTAGAAACAAACAATGCGAATGAAACGCTAACAGGTATAACGGAGGCAGTACGGAGTATGGCTGAAATACGTTTGCGGAAAATTTTCCAAGATGCAAATCATGATAAATTGTCCCGAGATTTGGCAGTAAATGATGTACGCAATGATGTGGTGGATAAAGTGTGGTCTAGTTATCCAGACATGGAACCAGCTGTTATTGGTGAGGAGTTTAATCGTTTATGTAAAACGATATTTCGCGATTTATTATTTGAGACTGATAAACGTTGTGATGGCCGATCTTTTCATCATTTAAGGAATATCCAATGTCAGGTAACTGTTAAATTGTTGTTAGCAAGTCGTTGTTTTATATTTTTTTTTTATATTAAACTTTAGGTAGACTTGTATAAACCATTACATGGGTCTTGTATATTCCAAAGAGGTCAAACACAGGTTTTGTGTACAGTGGCTTTAGATTCACAGGAGTCAGCTATGAAATTGGACTCGGTTACCGCATTGGAGAGGTAATTTTATATTTTATAAATGTGTTTTTTTGGAGAATCAATTAATACCCTACACCACTTAGCTCCATAAATTATGCTAAAATTGTGGGACATTGCCGCGCTACTTGGTGAAATTTCATTATAGGGAAAGGGGTACTAACAATGGACTTATAATAAATATATATACCAAATTTCAGAGAAATATTGGAAAAAATGCAACCTCTAGCACAATTTTACATGGACAGACAGACGGAACAATTAAATCGATTCAGATTTTTATGCTGGATCGGTGTGGCATTTCCTCGCTCTCCCATTGGCGGTGTAGGGTATAAAATTTAGAGACATTGAAGTAAAAGCCCGCTTTTTCCATTTTTCAAGTGGTATTAAAGCCAAAAATTTCATGCTACATTATGAATTTCCACCATATGCCACTGGCGAAGTGGGCCGTGTTGGCCCCATTGGACGTCGAGAATTAGGTCATGGTGCTCTGGCAGAAAAAGCTTTATTACCCACTTTACCCAACGATTACCCGCTTACTATAAGACTTACATCCGAAGTTCTGGAATCCAATGGTTCCAGTTCTATGGCTACAGTATGTGCCGGCAGTATGGCGTTGATGGATGCCGGTATACCAGTGTCCAACTTGACAGCGGGTGTAGCCATTGGTTTAGTTACCAAATATGAAAAAAACGATACCAAGCATTTGCAAGATTATCGCATCCTTACCGACATATTGGGCATTGAAGATTATATGGGTGATATGGATATGAAAGTAGCTGGTACACGTAAAGGCTTCACCGCTATTCAAGCTGATTTAAAAGTACCCGGTATACCATTAAAAGTCATTATGGAATCCCTGCAAAAAGCTACCGATGCCAAAAGTGAAATACTAGACATTATGTCAGTGGTAATAAAGGAGCCGCGCAAAGGACGGAAAGAGTGCTGGCCGGTAACAGAACGTTTAACGATAGAACCGCATCAGCGTTCTCAACTTATAGGGCTGGGTGGTATCAATGTAAAGAAATTATATGTGGAGACTGGTGCTAGCATTACCCCCCTAGATGAGGCAAATTTTAATTTGTTTGCACCTTCGCAAGCTGCTATGGATGAGGCAAAAGAGACAATAGCAAATTGGTTAAAGCCCAGGGAACACACACCCGAGCTGGAATTTGGTGGCATCTACACAGCCAAAATAACCGAAGTGCGAGACACTGGTGTAATGGTGATTCTATATCCCAGTATGCCACCAGCACTGCTGCACAATTCTCAGTTGGATCAAAGAAAGGTACCGCATAACTCTCAAACAACAACAGTTCTGACATGTTTATAATACTGATTTTTTACCATAGGTCGCTCATCCCTCAGCTTTGGGCTTGGAGGTGGGCCAAGAGATACAGATCAAATATTTTGGACGTGACCCGGTTTCAGGCTTCATGCGCTTATCACGTAAAGTTCTGCAGCCTACAACAGGTCTTGTATGTACTCTCAATAAATCAACCACCACTGATGCAATCACCAGCAACGGCGATAAAAACAAATCGGAAGATTCTGTATTGTCATGAAATTTAGAAAGTAAGCCCACTTAGCAATTTAAATATAAAACTTTCGTTTTTATTTATGGTTTACAAACGTTTTTCTTGTTAAAGAACGACACAATACTAAATAAAATTAATTGAAGAAACTCGAGCGAAAATTGGTCACAATGTTTGAAGTCTGAGTATTCTTAATATTGATTGATTGATTGCTCATTAAGGGCGAGTTTTTGTCCATGAAAACATTAGCTTCATCAGGCTATTTACATGTCGCCTATTATTTATTCATTTAGTCTAATTTAGCGAACGAATGTTATCGTTATCAATCGTTAAGAAATGAATACGAAAAGCAGTATAACAATAGTTATGGTTTCCATCTTACAAAAACAGGGCAGTTCACTTTTAATTCATCTTTGTTGTTTTTTAATCAAGTCTTTAAAAAATGACACGATAGTACGATTCAGAATGGATGCTAAATAAAGCCACAATAGTTATTTTACTATCACTTAAACAATCGGCCACTTCATTCCATATTTCGTTAATATAACGACGATGTTTTGGAAATCTAAAAACGAAAATAAAACGTGTTACACCAAGGTAATGAGAGTCTTTTAAAAGACCTTTTCTACCTTTCGATAAGACAATTAATTTCTTGTTCAGTCTTTTGACTCAAGTCACGTGGATTTATTGCTCCGACAATTGCGTTTAGCGCAGTGGAAGGTAATTCCACTACTAACACGACAACCGTTTCACTTCGGGCAAATTGGGCGAGTGTAGAAGACATGGTGGAAGAGACCTGTGCGGGCGAGAGAGACAATATCATTATAAAGAATGGATGGATGGATTGATTTGAAGCAAATGTAAATGTTTACCTGATTTTCATAACGCCTTTTATAATTCGCCGTCAACTTGTCCTGGGTGAGGAATCTAACTTGGATTCTGGGTAATTTATTCAAATTTGTATTATTGTGATAATGTCGTATATTTGTACTAGAATTGGTGGCACCTACGCAGCCATCACCTTTCGCTCCATCCGCCTCCATCCATCTCATTGAATCAAGAGAATGATGATCAGTGGTGGGGATCGTTTCATGAAATAACTGCATTTTCTGTATAAATTCGGTCAATTCTTTAAACGTGACTTGACGCTCCTGAAATCGTTCACGCTCCCACGATCGTATACGCAAACTACCATTTTCCGCCACCAAAATAATGTGACTCGTTCCCAATTCAGCCAAGTCTTGTGCCTCATTATCGGTACCCGCAACAGATTCCACAAAAGCGCATCGCACATTACCACCCAAGGACCAAAGGAAACGCAAAATTGAAGTGACATCCTTCAGAGGTGGTCGCGACCCCTGAACGCACACTGCCACATTAAGGGCGGGATATTTTTGAAAATCATTACTCTCCCAACCTACAGCTTGAACCAATTTATCGAGAAAGAATGTAATGCCGGCACCACTTATGCTTTTCGGTTCATTAAAGTTGAAACGTTGCGCTTGCTTTTGGAATTCCTTCAGCAGGATGTCATAACGGCCGCCCACAGCCAAAACGGAGGGACGTGAAGTGCCACCATTCGATTTAAAATCGACAATTAATTGCCAATTTATGCCACCCGTGCCGGGGCCTTCGAAAATATTCGGCAATCCCGCCACTATGTGAATGGGACATTTGACGCCTAAACTTTGGGCCAACGTCACAACACTTTCCATTTCCCTGAGAGCTGCCTTAGCCAAAATGGCTGCCTCACTGTTGCCGCGCATTAAACACTTGAGCGCCGGAGCATCTGTAATTGTATTTTTGCCACACATTTGAAAACTGGAAAATAGCAAATCAGCCAAAGCGGACGGTGAGTTGCGTTGAGGTGTCGTCTTTTCCATGATTTTCGTAACTGCCGAATGGAATTGAAATTTGGACATGCGGCCCTCCATCACATCCAATATGTTGCCAAACAAATCATCGTACATGGCCTTGGGCACATTAAAGTGCATCAACACCGACTTCAACAGATTGCTATGATTCAAATGAATTCGTACATTACCATCGTGACTGTGAGGCATAATGCGAGCCACCTCGTACGCTATGAACATCAGTTCGGCATCCACCAAATGACTGCCGGCGGCATGGGGTGATATGATGTCAAAGGCACATTCATAATTTTGCTTGGGATGGAAATTGAAAACCTTCTCCTCCCTGAAGGTACGCCCCACGCAATACCTTCTTATCCAGTTCACGCCGCTCATGGCAATATGGCGGGCAAACTGAGTACGCAGATCCGTGGGCAATACTACAACGCACCCGGAATGTGTCATTAAGCGCACGGGATTACACCATTTGCTCGTCTGCTGGGTAAGTGGCGATAACAGTGGCGTGTCAACTTCAATGCCACCGTGTTTGCGAAATATTGCCAACACTTTAGCTTTAACGACTTCGGCTAATGGACTTAGAGTTTTTAAATATTCTAATCCCGGCATTATCGACCAGGACTTGAGCGTGCGTCCCGCACCAAAGTGATATGTGTGCTCCAATATTTCATCACTCTGCTGCTGGAGGCAACGTGCCACAATATGTTTGTAGGACTTACTCTGAGGGTTGGCCAAAGCATTTTTCAACATTTCTTGCAATTCACTGGCTTCTAATTGCGCTGGCGGCACCAAATCCGAAGCCAACAACTCTTCAGCTGTTGGTCTCTGTTCGGGTTCGTGTGATAGGAGCCAACGTAACAGCTGCTCGTTACAGAAAAATAGGTAAAAACAAAAAACTTTAGCGTGTAAAGTTTTGCTCAATACTTTTTTTTTCATTTTCACTTCATTTATTTCTACAGTTAGTGCAAATTTTTACTTCCAATGCTTCGGTATAAAACCCAACCTAAATGTAGTTTGATTAGGGCGTGTTTGGGAACTGTACTAGTACAACAGTACAAACTCATTTGTCATAGGCCAACGCCACCATAGCTTGAAATGAGAAAAACTAGGCAAATATTGAATGTGTACTAAATTTTTTGTATACCCTCCGCCTTAGTGATGAGGGTATATTAAGTTTGTTCTTCTATTTGCAACACCCAGAGGGATGCATCAGAGATCCTACAAAATATATATATTCTTGATCAGCTTCAAAAACTGAGTCAATCTAGACATGTATGTCCGTGTCCGTCCGCTGTCTATTTTTGGCATTTTCACGGTCGTAAATTTTGAGATATTTAGCATTTTGTACAGACACTTAGTTTTTGCACGCAGATCGCTATTTAAAAAGGGCAAAATTGGTCAAGAGCCACGCCCACAATCAGCAAAAACCTATATATCTTCCACAAAAATTGAGCTATAAACTTGAAATTTGGTGATTATATTTATAGTTATCCTCTTCAACGATGTGCCAAAAATGGGCATGGTCGGTTAAAAGATGCGCCCACAATTTACGAAAAATCATTTTCACTATAAAACGCGGCTTGCACGCGGATACCTGACACACACTAGTAGAGGGCGTAATATATATATATATATGTGTGCCACGCCCATCAGAGAAGGGAAGGGTATTTAAGATTTGGCCTAATCCAAATTTACTTTTCTTACTTCTGTTTGAGTTCAAATTTTTGCACTATTTTGGTACAAATACAATTTCTCTCATAAACGAACAGATTCACTTACCTTAACAGTCTTTTCAGAACGATTGTCATTCAGCATCGTATTGGGAATAACGATTTCCGGTGAGCGTAAACTAATGATAGTCTGTATTCTTTCCATGGCGGTTGGAAAGGGTGGCTGACACATTTCAAATAAAATAATACCCAAGGTATACATATCGACCTTTTGGTTATATGTAGATTTAGAGGCATTTCCTGTTAATTCGGGCGCCACATAAAGCGCGGTACCAACTTTTCCCGTACTGGTGCCATCATCTAGAGATGCTGCCATCTGTAATATGCCACCACGCGGCCCTGCACTTCTACCGGCCATATGTTCGGTGTGGCTTTGTAATGCTAAAAAACTGGTGGTGGCTAAACCGAAATCTCCAATTTTGATTTGATCACGAGAATCCAAAAATATATTCAACGGTTTCAGGTCACGATGTATGATACCCTGTTGATGTATATGGGAGAGGCCTTCAGCGATTTCACGAAAAAAACGCCACAAACGTTCCGTATTCTGGTGTAGGTTGTCATCAATGGCCGTTCTTAGAGTACAATTCTCACAGAATTCCATTTGTATGTACATCACTTGACCCAAAGGTTTAAGTGAAGCGGTTGACATGGCAGCCGTCAACACTCCGCCTGGATTATTACCATCATCAGCACCATCAGTGACGTTGTCATAATTGGGTTTTTCACCTTTCGAGTCTATGAACTCTATGCCATCCGAGTCCGTATCATCCACGTTGGGTACTAAGGCGTTCCAACAGCTTGATGATGATGATGATGAATCTGTCAATTGTGCGTCTGTATGCGTTAGAGTAGAAGACGGCCGTTTATGACGCGACTCTTTACTCGGCGACCAATCCAAACTTTCCATTTTCTCCACATCATCTTCATTCGCCTCCTCGATCCAACTATTAAAATAACGCACCACATTTTCATGATTCAGCCGAGACAAGAGTTCAACCTCTCGCGTTATCTTCAACAATAACCGCTTACTGCGTGCGGGCAAGCGTATACGCTTAATCGCATACTCCCTATTATCCAAGATATTGCGTACCTATTTACAAAATCAATTCAGCTCAGCGAAACGTACGGATAAGTTTCATTTAGTAGTACCTTTAAAACATCCCCAAAGCCACCTTTGCCCACATGCTTTAGGATCTTGAATTCTCTGTCTAAGCGTGACTCGTGGCTGGTGGGCAACAATTGTGCTGCTGGTATATTTATTAAAGCAACTGTTGCCAAAGGTTCGCACTTGGACAGGATGTTTGGATTTTTTACAGAATTCATTACTTGTTGGGTCTGAAAGTCATTCTCTGGCCTCTGTTCGGTTGTGTTATATATAGAGGGCCGCAAGAAAGGATGCTCCAATAGTTCAGAAGCTGTTAAGGTGCGACGAGAATTGCATCTGTTCAAAATTAAAAAAAAATTCTTTTTAGTGCCTAAAACCAATGCAGATAAAGTTCAACTTACTTCTCAAGAAAATCTTTCATATCAATTGTGGGTAGTTTTACAAGGCTCTCCAGTAGCGCACCCAAAGCTGGCAAATCACCCAGATTACATCTGTCTCCCGTACCCTCGCTAATCAGTTCCAAGAGTATGGGTACCAAACTAAAATCTGAACAACGTATTGTGCCTGTATTATCCATGAACACGGTCGAATCCAAGAGGTGACTATGTGACACCCCGCGATTGTGTAGGAACACTAAAGCATCCAATACACCTTTGGCAACACCACGTACCCCATCCATGCACCAGCCCAATGACGAGGAAATACTAAAAACACTGGTGCCCAGTACAAAGTCCTGCACTAAATAAACGACAAGTCCCTCTTTTCGTTTTACACACAGCACACATTCATATTGTATGAGATGTTTATGGTGTAATTGGGACAATGTCGTCACATGCTTCTCTATACCGGCTATGATATCATCGACACGATGATTACCCGAACATTTGGTGATCTCAGAGGAGGACGAGGAAGTCATCCATATGCATTTACCACCACCACCACCACTAAGACAGAGTTTTTCAATATGTGAGTATTTTATGGTCCACTCGGTTATATATAGTAATTGACCCGTATCTATGTCTATGCCGGTGTAGGCAATGCAGCCTTTTTGCGAATGTCCTGTTAAAAACAAAATTCGCTACATAAACGTACATAAACGAGTGCTCATGTACATACTTACCTAGGCAGCAACCTCTTTGTATTTGTCGACCGACTTTGTGAAAACGTAATATTTCACTATTTCGATGTTCCAAACATTTGATGGGGTATACGGGACCTCTATGATAAGAAACAGATTTATCCGAACTTTCCGGTGAGCTTGTACGATTCGATTCACTCATACTACGACGTGGTTCCTTACGACTCGCCTCACATTTAAACAACTCTTTACGTCTTTCCACTTCATCGATGCGCGTCTGACGTTCCAGCGTTTCCCGCTGCTTTTGCATATCCAATCGTTTTTGTTCGCGTTGTTGTTTCTGCTGCAGCATCTCGTCATACAGGGAACCGCATTGCGGTTTATTGTGCTTGACAAGGAATGCTTGCACTGTTTGAGTTAAATCGTAAATCATTTCTTTATCGCGTGAAGCTTGTGCCTGCTGTTGTAATTGCTCTAACAGCTGGTCTATGTGTACATCGGAAATGCCATTGCTTTCTTCAAGATATATTTTTGGTGATCTAATATATATCACATCTAATATAAAAGCACTTGGAAAATATATGTAAACCGCACTTACACTTTTGGATATTTTGATGAACAAACAATATGTAATTTAGTTTTTACATAAGCCTCTGTGTAGGGGCCGTTTGAGAAATCTCTGAGTGGCGTTAATGTTATGCGTATATTTATAGGTTTCCATTTAAATTTCGCTCGTTTTTCGCTGCAGCTTTGTAAATCCTCAACGTCTTTGCCAAATATGGACTAAAAATTTTATAATAAAAAATATTCTTTTACATCTTACATCTGCTTGCCTTCAATGAATTCTAATTACCTTAATAACTTCCAATTCACTTGTTTGGCGTTCACGGTACGATTCTTTATTGGACATTATGTGTTTATAAATTTATTAAGTAGCATTATTATGTTAAATAAACTTTGTAGTTATATTTTAATTGAAAAAAACAATTTTTCAACAAGTTGTCTTTAAAAACCGTCTGCCTGGTACATATCGCTTCTGTTCTGGCCAATCATATGTTATAACTTTTTACTTATCTATACTTGAAAACTGGTTTAAGAGTACAAATCTCGCTAAAGATTGTACTCGATTGTCTTATGAAATAAATAAAAAAAGTAAATACAAAGTTTTTATTTTATTTAACACTTTTCACTTATAAACATTTTGATAAAATCAGTGTTGCTTTGTTTGGCATATCCATTTTTATTTATTTATTAACATTTTCATAATAGATATATAAACAGGGTTGGTTTGTGACATTTTCATCTTTATTTATTTCATTTTTAAACTTGGCAACCCATGTTTGCAACTGTTCTAGATAGGACGTTATCTTTAAAAAGGAAATGAAAACAAAATATAAGGCGATTAAAAGTAACGCTTCTTCATCATAGGATCGCTTTAGTTATTCTTCTTTTCCATTTTCCCTTATTTTCTTTCCTAAAGATTTCTTGAATTTCATCATTCCTTAACAAAAAATAAGTTTTTGTTTTTGTTATATATATAAAAGCACAACAATTTAATGTGGAAACATCTCCCAATACGTACAATTCTTCAAAACATGAGGCATACGCATGAATTTGACTTTGCTCAAAATTTATGGTTTAGTTAGACGTGCATTTAAAACTGTTAATTCGTACGCGATCTAAAAATAAATTCAATCATCATCGCGCTGGACCCAGCTAAATTTAAAGGGTGTTTGTTTTTTTATTTTTTAAACCTCCCAAAAGAGAAAGAGAACAAGACAAAAGGATAAAATATGTGTAACGGAATCTTTGATTTAATATTTTCTAATTTGATTTTGTGAAGTCATTCTCGCTTGTGTGATTTTATGAAAATAAGATCTTAATAAAATATGAGTTTTATTCGAAATTGTTTCCTTATGAATAAAAAATTATAATAAATAAAACAATTTAGTTTTTTCTCTGCACGTACAGTGAACATAGAAAACAATTTAAAAATTATTTATATATATATAAGCAATTTACTACTACTCATTGCCCATCTCACAATTGATTTTGTTAATGGCTTGTTCGACATGCTCATTTAGATCCGCTTGATACTTTCTCAAATACGTGATTTGTAATTGATGGGCCTTTTGTTTGATATCATACTTTTTGGTTTTGAAATACACTTGCAGAATATCCTTATACGGTGTTTGATTTATATCTGTGGACAATTGTTCAAAAGACATTTTCGCTTCATTATAATTGTCATACATTTTTTTAACATTATTCCCCATATAGCAATCACTATTGATATTTGGTTGTAAATCGATATTATCAATCATGGACTCAAGATAATTGCTAATGTTATGAATTTTCTTATCAAAATATTCCAAATAATATGTTTCGCCCAATTTACACAATCTGTTAGCATTCTCGTCAATTTTTTGATACCAAGATTGTAAATGATTTAAATCTTTTTTAGTATAACTGGAATCATCATAAAATTGTTTGTTGGTTGAAAAATGTTTATCATTGTTGTTGTCATTATCATTGTTATTGTTATTGGGAATCGTGAATGCTACGCTACGTGGTGTAGGTCCTAAAATATCAAGACATAAATATTCAAATATATCAAACATTTTTATAACGTTACCATATGAAGGATGCATCGTATGGCGCTGGAAACGTAAAGAGTTACAGTTAAATTGTAAAATTAAAAATATATACTTTTTGAATTACCTTTGGACGATTTTGTGAGGCATGTGGCATTATTTTCGTCTGATCAATGTGTGGTGCCTTGTTCGTATTCAGAAATTCATCAATTAAAACCTAAAAACATAATGCTTATAATACAAACACATGCCCAACTCCACAGGATAGTTACTTTTTGTATCTTTAAGCGACACTTGATTATAGAATCGGCCATTTGTATCATATCGACGGTGTCTTCTGATGAATGCGCTCCCATTGGTATATCAAATAAAAAGTAAGTGTGTTTGCTAGCTTTTGCCTCAACGTGATTTGACAGACTGACCGTCAAGCCGCTATGAACAAAGTCGCATTTGTCAACTAGACATTCTTCTCCCATATGTAACATGTATTGGTGCCAATGGTTACGTTCTGGCAAACCCATTAAATTCACGTATACATTGAATAAGTACAAATTAACGGAAAACGAACATTTCCCAATTGAATCGTAAATTGTAAATAAAAAATGTAATTTTTCATGACTATTCAAAATGTTCGTTTTGGAGCGATAGTCATTTAACAACCATTTCATTAATGTTTGTACATTTCGAAATTGATTTGTGGTATTACGTAAAACTTTAGAGCCGTGAATCCGATTAATGGGACTGTCATTGTAACTGTTAGCATTATTTATGCCAGTGGCCCCAACTTCAGATGCGTCAGCATCGAATTGTACTGCTAAATTCCACACATCACTGCAGGTTAAATGGCAATTTTGTAATTTATAGTTGTGTTCTTGTGTATATTCGTTAAAATTTGATATAAACTGATCAAAAAAGAGTACAGTATCACTTTCGTGTTGTGTGGCAAAACGTATTAAGCAACAATTTTCCTGCTGTAATAACAGTTGTTCCATTATTTCTTTAAATTGTTGTTGTAGACCAACCAACGATTCGCAAACATGATCAAAAGACATTTTATGAGAAATGATGGTTTGTGGAAATGTCTCCTCTTCATATGTATTTAATTGTACGGATCTATTATCAACTATTAAAATTTCTGTTTGGGTGTGACCACTTGAAGTGGGTATAGGTGGAGAATTCGTTTCGCCAACAATGCTATTGTATTTCTTCATACCATTGTTTAAGTCATCTTCATGTTCAACACTAGAGATTTGTAGTATAACTTTTATATGTTTAAGAGATTTCGGAGGCATTGTTTTTAATTATAAAGGATAAATAAATTTTTAAATATATTTTAATAAAATAACAAATAAAAACGGATATTGTACGTAACACAATTTATAATTTCATCCCACACACAAAAAAAACACAAAAGAAAAATAACGGTATTGTCTTACGGTATTACATTAGCGCAATACTTTAAATACCATACACCCCTGATTTAAAATGGATATAAGTATGTGTTTCAAAACACACCAAACACGACAAAAGCAGGTAGAACCTACATTTCTTGAGAACATTAAAATCGAGGAAAGTTTTTCATAAGGTTTACACATAAAGAGCACACATGGAGAAGTAGTTTAGCTTCCAGCTGCTTTCATTGTGTTCAAACTATAATATATATATTCCCTCTCATTGCATTCCATTTACTATTTCAATGTTAATGTTGTTATGTTCATTTCTCTAACAAAAATGCCAATATGGCGTTCACTTCTCCCTCATAGTCACACACTTTAAGAACGCAACTGAAAAAAAAACTAATTTTAAATAAAATTTATATTAGATTGTTTCAATAAAGAATGACAACAATTGCCGATTTATTTACAAAATATAATTGTACAAATTGTCAAGATGATATTCAAGGCATACGTGTACATTGTGCTGAATGTGAAAATTTCGATTTATGCCTTCAAGTAAGCATATATTATAATTTGGTTGAGAGTGTTGTATAGGTGAAGAGAATGAAAAGAATAAGAATAAAGAGAGAAATATGTGACGTCATTTCGAAATGTTTTTTTTAAGAAACATGTTGAATAACATCTGTTTACTCTTATAATTTAGTGCTTTGCTGCTGGTGCTGAAATTGGTGCACACCAAAATAATCACGACTATCAATTTATGGACACGGGTACAGCAATATTGTCGGTATTTCGCGGTAAGGGCGCTTGGACAGCTAGAGAGGAGATACGCTTGCTGGATGCTATTGAACAATACGGTTTTGGTAATTGGGAGGATATTAGCAAACACATTGAAACCAAATCAGCTGAAGAGGCGAAAGAGGAATATGTTAACAAGTTTGTCAATGGTACCATAGGTCGTCATACATGGTCACCGGCTCAATCGCAAAGACCCACATTGGTGGATCATACCTGTGAAGATACCGGACCATTAGGAGCTACCGCTCTTCAACGTTTGCCACCATTAGATATAACGCCTGAAGAAGGTGCTCAACTTGGCTATATGCCAAATCGAGATAGTTTTGAACGTGAATATGATCCAACTGCAGAACAACTCATATCAACATTATCATTGAATGCGGATGATACGGAAGCCGATTATTTACTTAAATTAGCTCATGTGGATTTGTATACTAGACGTTTAAGGGAGCGTGTGCGACGTAAACGATTAGTACGTGACTATCAGCTTGTTGCGAATTTCTTTCGTAATCGTAATTATTCACTATATCCGGGTATGTCGCGTGATCAACGAGAATTTCGAGATCGTTTTCGTGTGTTCGCTCAGTTCTATACGGCGAATGAATATGAACGTTTGTTGGGATCGTTGGAACGAGAAAGAGATTTGCGTATACGTTTATCAGAATTATGCCGTTACCGTTATAATGGTTTAACAAAAATCTCTGAATGTCGGCACTTTGAACAGCACGCCGCCATTGCAGCAACACGTTCCACAGGACCGTATGGCCATGGCAGAACTGTAAGTTTGGTTTTTTTGTTTGTTTCGTTTTTTTGTTATAAATCATTTATTACATTATAAGTTCTATAAAGTTAGATAATACACGGAGGCTGCGCATTTTTTATAATTGATAGAATTTCTCTAATGTTTTGTGTTTGGATTTTTTATTTCGCACAATATTCAGCTTCCGTGTATTATCAGCACACCAAACGGAGAACGTTTAAATGGATGTGTAAGACAATGTTTTACTACAGGACAATATGCAACACAACAATGGAAGTCATCGGCAGCCAGGCTATTCCTTGCACTCCCCACAACTCAGCAACCTAAAACTGTATGTTTATATAATGTTGTTGTTGGTATATTATTGTTGTTTTTATTATGTTGGCATTTCTACTTAAAAGCGAACCGTTAAGCGGAAACGAAACAAGTTTAAATTCCACCGGACCAAACAGCACGCTCCCCACCGGCGACCTGATCTCTTACGGCGTATTATCGCACAACAAAAACTACTTGGATAGCTATCGGGGATCACCGGCACATACAACAACGATGCCGACGATGTCATCGGTCATAACAGCAACAACAGTGGCCACGCCTCACCTAACAACCCCGATAGCAGCAGCGACAGTGACAACAACTCCACAGCCAACATTAATAAAGTCACAACAACAACAAAACAGCAGCGGCAACAACAACAGCAACTCTGTTCAAATGCAACAATTACTAGCGGTGAACACTCAGAAAAATCCGCCACATGTACAAGTAAGCGATGCGATCGTCCTTTATACAAATTCAAATGTGGTAGTAAAGCAGCAACAACAACAGCAGCAGTTACCGGCAGACAACAACAATCAGAGACAATTATTAAACAACGGGGCAAAAGGACCACCATCAATAGTCTTACCAGTTATGCCAATGAGTGAAACGTTAAGATCCCAGTTAGAAGAACTTAAACATTTGCCACAACCTTTGGGCACAAATTTATTATCAAGCAATGAACAGCAATTATGCAAAATGTTCAATTTACCACCAACCACTTATTTATCTTTAAAAACGATTTTACTTAGTGGTGCACCAATACCATCCTCAACTAATCTCAGTCCTGTAGAAAATTGTTTGCGTAAATATTTCATCAAAGTGGGCTGGCTAAGCCATTAAAAGAGTAAACGAGTAAGAAAATTAAATTTGGTTTAGACCAAATCTTAAATGCCCCCCACATTCACAACGGTGGGCGTGGCAGATATATAATAATGTATGTATTACGTATACATGTGCAAGTCAAGTTTTATGGTGAATATGGTTTTTTGTAAATTGTAGGCGTGTCTGTTATCCGACTATGTCTATTTTTGGTATCGATAGATGGGATAACCATTAATATGTGCACTAAATTTTAATTTCATAGGTAAATTTTTGGGGCATATATATAAATTTTTGTCGATGGATGTGGACGTGGCTCTTGACCGATTTTGAACATTCCAAAAAGCGAATTGATTGCAAAAACTAAACTGCTTGCCTATACAAAATTTCAGCTCAATATATCAGACGGACACACGGACATACATGCCTAGATCGACTCAGTTTTTGATGCTGATCAAAAATATATACACTTTGTGGGGTCTCTGATGCCTCCATCTGGGTGTTACATATGGAAAAACAAACTTGGTACCAAACTCCATCTTATGTGGAGAGTATAAAAAGACAAATCTTCACTGAAATTGTTTTTAACATAAACTGTTCTTGCAAAACAACTGAATTCTGACATGAAAAACTAATATGGAATACTCAGCATGAATAATCGAATGTTAAATATTTTCTAAAAAACGATAGCTGTTCTGAAATCTTGGAGAAGACAATTAATGTAGAGCTACATTACTGATATGGGGTGGATTGAAATTTTATTTACTTTGCAATTATTTTTAAAATAGTTCATAATCTTTTGGCAATAATAAATTCTTATTGTACTGCTTGTATCAAGTTATTACTTAGGGTAGTTGGAGGCTTTAGATCTAATGTATACGACAGCCTCGCCAATACTCGCTGGATTTGCGTTAATCTTTATCATATTGTACATAGATATAAATAATTATTTGAGGGATTGTTTTCTTAAAATCAGAATGTAATTGAAATTAATATGAATATATGGGAAATTCAGGATAAATAAATTTAAAACAAAAATTGTTTTTTTTTTTTTTTGGTAAAGAAAGACCGTTTTTTGTTTATTTTGTTTCAAAACGAAATATTTTATTGGGAACACTTTGAAAAAAACGAATTGTAAAAGTAAAAAAAATGTACAACAAATAAAAAAGAGTTAATTTGGCTTAGAGAGGCCAAATTTTGAATACCCACCATCAATGCATCAAAGCCCTCTGTGGAGTACACCTAATTCTCTTTTTACACAAATTTGATTTAACGAGTTAAAACGAAAAAAGAAATTCTCTTTTTACACGAATTTTTTCGTTTTAACACGATTTTCAATTTTTTTTAGGATCTAAAACCAATCTACTATTCTTCCATTTAGCCAATATCTTTTTTACACGAATTTTTTGGGAACGTATTTATCGTGTAAAAAGAGTATTAGATGTATATTTAATAATTCAAAATTTCCGTGCGAGTGATATTAAAAAAAGTTTTTTATGTTTTGAATGAAAAATGATTTCGCTTTTTACACATTTTTACACATAGACAGACAAGGCTTGATCCGCATTAATCCAGAATAACGGGGTTTCCGAATTGTCAAAGTGTGATGGGTACATGATTTTATTTTTAAAAGTTTTTTCCTTAATTCTTAATTGATTATGAGTATATGTAAAAACTTCATCTGTATGTTCATTGTTAACTTGCTGTTTTTACTTAAAAATATCACTTGTCACGCATAAAATAACGGTACAATGTATTCCTTTGAGCTCCGTTACTACTAGTATTAGCCTTCATTCCACCACCACCATTGGTTCCATCTTTTGAATAGGTTGTGTTGGTAGTTTTGTGATTGTTGTTGCTTGTTGGCAAACTACTATTAGTTATAGCCAAAGCTAAAGATGTACGCCAGGAGGCAATCAATTCATTTTGTACATCTAACGGTAATTCATTAAACACTTGTGGATCAACACCAGCCGGACATTTTGTTCCAGTTGTTGTTACATTTTTACACTCAACCGTTTCGGTACTGATAACGGGCATATGTTGTTCTTCTTTGTGAGTGATGGACACATTGGCAGAGTCATCGCATTGTGATGTTTTCATGGTGGTGGTGTGAGTGTTGTGCGGAATCTGAGGAAGTGGCATCGAATCCGAACTGCTACTGTCATCCATAGGTGATGGCAATGTGGAAGAAGCATAGGAATGGCGTCGTCGAGCAAAATTAAATGCATTTTTTCGGAAAGACTCTAAACTGTCACTTCGACTAAGTGATGCTTCGGTAGGGGTAGCGACGGCGGTCGGAGTGGAGAAGCCGATCATCAACGTCTGAGTATTTGGGTGTTCTGTAGTGTTGTTGTCCGTTATTTCACTATAAACATTATTTCTACTTGTGTTTGCAACACTACTGGTTACAGTCGCTACAGAGCTAATTGTTGTTGTTGCTATTGTATTTGGACTCATTGATACATCGCGATCGCTCTCATGAGAATTCAAACGCAAATCACAAACTCTTAATTTACTAGGTGACGCCATATCGGAGGTGGGATCTAATGGCAGCCCGACACCTGTCGCATCCAAACAATGCCGCTTATTTAACAGTAAACGACCAAGGCGACTCTTTTTGGGGGACGGCTCTACTTCGGTTTCAGATATATCTGAAAAATCAGAATTTGTTGCAGCCGACTCGGATCCATTATCGAACAGCATGGATATGGGGGAGGCCGTTGTATTACGTCTACGATGGAACTGATCACTCGGCTTGAAGGTGGTGGGTGAAGAGCGAAAATGTTCATCTGCTTGTGCAAAAGACAAGGGAGAGGATTTCTTCCCCACTCCACTATTTAGATCGGTGCTGGTATCTGTATTAATTAACGATGTAATGGACTGCACCTCTAAATTGGTTTTTTTAATTAAAAAATTCGCAATTGACGATGAGCCCAATTTACGTTGTTGAAATTTGGAGAATGCCAGTCCAATCAGTGTTATATTGAATGATTTACTCATATCCACCACCCGATCAAATAATCTCATAATGATTTTCAATAATTTTTCTTGTGCATCATCAGCCAGTATAACCTTGGCTCCGCCGGTCTTGGTACATAGAGTTACTTTAAACAGTGAAGGTAAAATGTTGGCTTGTTTCGTTTCACGATGGCTGTTCTTTTTTTGTGCATCAAATTTGCGTAAAATTATTTTAATACAAATCGGTATACGTCCATCTTCAGCAACCTTGAATAGAAAGAAAAGTTCCGTTACTCAAAGTTGAAGAGCCCATAAGTCCATCATAAGTGCTCAACGTAATTAATTCAAATCAAGAACAAATTTTAACAACTCATCTGATTGAGTGAAAAAATGCACTTAACATTGAACACCTTTGCACACAGAAGGTGCGTTTCTTTCCCTTTAGAAAGGTCCCTAAAAAGGGGGTCAGGTTGTGTCTCATTCTGTTGTAATACTGTAAGGTGGTACCACAGGGAGGTAGCAGACAGCGGAGTAGGTCCCTTCACTATACACAAAAAAAAAAAGCACACATGATACATATGTTAAGTCACCCTATTTAACACCTAAGTACCGCGTGACACATAAGTTGAGTCGCACCAGCTATATTATAACAAAGGAAACTGTTGGATCGGTTAAACCTGATCGGAGTTCTAAAAATAGTCCGATTGAGTCGAAAAAATCGAAACCTAAAAAATATTAAGATTTACGATTTTTTGCTATATAAAGACTTTCATTATAATAAAACCTTATATGGGGAGGTGTTCTAAAAATGGTCCGCTTAGGTCCTTTCTGAGTCAATATATGTCCTTGTACCTAATTTCATCAAAATTTCTCAAAAAAATGCGACCTGCAATAGGCGCACATATTTACAAAATCCGTGAACAGACAGACGGACATGGTTAAATTGAAACAGATTTTGATTCTGAATCGATCCGTATACTTGAAGGTGAAGGTACAAAATTTACCATTTAGAAGTTACAAACATCCGCCCAAATTTATACTTTTTCCCACAAGTGGTGTAGGGTATAAAAATTAAATAAATTAAAAATTTTATCTTCCTTTCGTACCTGTTCCATCAAACGCATTAACAATAACCGAAATCGTTCTTCCGCCTCATTACGTACTGAAATTGGTTTACAGCTGTCTTCGAGTCCAATCGTTTTCGGTTTGCCGGTTGTTCTGACAGCGCTCGTGTCCCGACCAAAGGCCAAATCCTTTAATTTCAAAGCGGTTTCATAGCCAAACTTCTTCCTCAATATATCCATGTTACATTTTTGCAACTCTTCAATATTGCTGATACCGCTTTCAATTAGCAATGAAGTGGTCTTTTGACCGATACCCGTAATGCGATGCAAATCAAACAATTCGCGCATAAATTGTTCAGAGTATGATGATAATAGTACAGTTTGTTGATTAGGTTTATTGCGGGCGCCCACCAATTTGGCCAAAAGTTTATTAAACGCAATGCCAGCACAACAGGTGACTCCCAGATTAACAAGTAAATCGTGACGAATTTCTTTGGCAATGCGACTGCCTATAGCTAAGCGGACACCACAGCCACAATTGCACACTTTCGTATTCACATCCACATTAACGGGATAGACGTGACCTTCTACATTGAAATTGTTATCATTATTGGGAGCGAACTGGCGTTGCCTTTGCTCCACCAGTAAAGTCAAATCCAGAAAATTTTCATCTAAACCTAGTTTTTCTACGGACGTTGTATACTTCAATAATGTATCGAATATTTTCTGTGACATGTGACGGTAGGGTGTAAGATCTTCACCATTAACCAACAACAGATTGGAACACAACCGTTTGGCCTCATCCACAAGCATTAGTTTTGTAACACCATACGTTCGGGCTAAATAATTACAGGTGACAACAATATTTTTCTGCTGAACTCCCACCGGTTGATTGCGCAAGGAGGGATTCCGTATCTCCTCAACTTGAGCATAAAAACAATCCATATCCAAATGTAAGATAGTGCGTTGATGTGAAACGCTCTTCGGATGTGGGTGCTGATGGTGTGCCTTGGCAAGATCCATAGTAATCCGTTATTCAACATCAACTGTAAATATTAAATATTGAAAATTAAATATCAATGGAATGCATTACATTACAAATCATAAGAATACAATGATACCATTGCTTAATATGTGGCACAAACTTGCACACAGTTTCAAAATATTACACTCCGTGAGGATTAACTTGAGCGTATATGACTAATCGAACTTCCGCAAAACAATGCACTTTGCAAACGCGTGTTCCTTTGTAGTTGCCGGTAATTAAAAAGCAAATATATGATATGACGAGAGTAGTGGGATGTGGGGATGAATAGGTGGGCAGACACAATACAATACCACTTCGGTAAATTTTTTTCACAATTCTTTTTTCATGCACTTAACCATATATAAACACACGCGTATGGCTGTGTGCGTGTGTAGAAAAATTAAAGCGCGCTAAACATACATAGAAAAGTACAGTAACATAAACATATTACTGTACTTTTCTTTTGTTGTAATTTATTATTTTGATTATTCGTATCATGGATGTGTGTAATCTGTTGCATGGTGGTTTATTTGTTTGTTTGATATTTTAATAATATGTGTAAATAGGATGCCTTTTCGTTTTGAAAAGGCAAAATTTTTGTTCAAACGGACAAAGTTTAGTTTAATTAGCAAATAGATGACGTATTTGTATATCTTTTTTTTTTCTTTTTTCTTTTGTCTTCATACCAAATGATTGCGCCTTGTTGTGACAATTTTACTCATAACACAGTTTGCAATGAATTATTTATACCTACTGTTTATGCATTATTCACAACAAAGGCACACGTATTTATCATTATTTATATATAAATATTTTTGCTCCTTTTGTTATGTAATTTTAATTTATATTTTCACTAACTTTTTTTTATAATAATTGGCAAATTACTTGCAATGATAACTTGAATTGTTTTTGTATTCCATTCTAGCCAATGAAATTTGCTGTTTTTGCCGTACGTGTGATTTCTCTTTTTTTCTTGTCTTTTCCACCTTTTTATAAGCAACTACTTTTTTTTTTTTTAAATAAAATACAACGCAATAAAATACACTAAATGAAATAGCAAAGCAAAAGTGATAAAAATTAAGTGCAAAACGTCAAATCATTGTTTACTTTACCGCCGCTAGGTGACGCAATAACTAGTATAGTACGAAAAATTTACAACCGTGTGAGCAGGGCATTTATACAGTAATCACGGAGCCATCGTCAGTTAGTTATTATCTAGAAACGAAAAAGGTTCTTTTTTTGTGGTTTAAGACATAATTAGACTATTTTTAAATATAATAAATGATATGTTTGACCAATATATAATTTTAGAGCATAAACACATGTATTTGTCTCTCTTGAGGGGCGTGAAATTTCCAACATATATTCCGCATAATTCCATTTCGTTTCATTATATAAATGCTGATAACTTCTTTCGTTGTAAATTGGAAAACATTATTCAGTAAGAATTAAAAAAAGGCAAGTGTGCGTTGTTTTTATATAAAAGAAAAATAATTTTTGCATCAAAAATTAAAAAAATATATATAATATACGAATAAAAAAATGAAAATTGAAGAAGTTAAAAGCACTGTACGCACTCAACGGATCGCTACTCACAGTCATATAAAAGGACTTGGCTTGGATGCCGATGGGATTCCTTTACCCATAGCTGCCGGTCTGGTGGGACAGAAAGCCGCACGAGAAGCTGCCGGGATTGTGGTTGATCTCATTAAATCGAAAAAAATGGCTGGACGTGCATTGCTACTAGCTGGACCTCCGGGAACTGGTAAAACGGCCATAGCATTAGCTATTGCTCAGGAATTAGGTAATAAAGTACCATTCTGTCCAATGGTGGGTTCGGAAGTGTTTAGCAATGAGATCAAGAAAACAGAAGTTCTTATGGAGAATTTTCGACGCTCCATCGGCTTACGCATTCGTGAGACCAAGGAGGTTTACGAGGGAGAAGTAATCGAATTGACACCGCTTGAGACGGAAAATCCAATGGGGGGTTATGGCAAAACAATTAGTAACGTGGTTATTGGCTTAAAAACGGCCAAGGGTACAAAGCAATTGAAACTTGATCCCAGTATATTTGAAGCACTGCAAAAGGAGAAAGTCGAGATTGGCGATGTTATATATATAGAAGCAAATAGTGGGGCTGTCAAGCGACAAGGACGAAGTGACACCTTTGCTACAGAGTTTGATTTGGAAACTGAGGAGTACGTACCGTTGCCTAAAGGGGATGTACATAAAAAGAAGGAAGTCATACAGGATGTGACATTGCACGATCTGGACGTATCAAATGCTAGGCCACAGGGTGGTCAGGATGTACTATCCATGATGGGTCAATTAATGAAGCCGAAGAAAACGGAAATTACTGATAAGCTACGTATGGAAATTAACAAAGTTGTCAACAAATATATCGATCAGGGTATCGCTGAATTGGTGCCAGGTGTTCTGTTCATAGACGAAATACATATGCTCGACTTGGAGACATTCACCTATTTACATAAATCGCTAGAATCTCCGATTGCACCAATTGTTATTTTCGCCACCAATCGTGGACGTTGCATCATACGGTAAAAAACAAGATCACACATGAAAAAGATAATTTTTAATATATAATATATTCTTGTAGAGGTACCAACGATATTGTATCACCCCATGGAGTCCCCTTAGATTTATTGGATCGTTTATTAATTATACGTACACTACCTTATAATGCAAACGAAATGGAACAAATTATTAAACTTCGTGCTCAAACTGAAGGACTACAAATGGATGATGCTGCCTTCACGCGCCTCAGCGAAATAGGTAGTGTTTCAACTTTGCGGTATGCGGTTCAATTATTAACACCGGCTTATCAAATGTGTAAGGTTAACGGACGCTTACAAATCACTAAGGAAGATATTGATGATGTGCATTCCCTATTCTTGGATGCCAAACGTTCATCTAAACATCTCTCTGAGAAAAATAATAAATATATGTTATAAACGCGCCATGCACTATAAATATTATATATGTCGATGTAATATAAATGCTTGCAAAAACATCTCTGCTTTATTTTTAACATATTTGCCACACTCAGATTACTTTCTGTGGACTCTCTGAATACATGGTAATAAAATGTTCTGCTGTTGTTTTGAAAATTACATCGCAATTAGTTGTAGTTTTGTACTCTAAAGTTTTTTTAATAATTATCATTTTCAAATGCTACTTTTCATTCTACAATAGTGCAATTATTCCAGCTTAAATGAATTTTTCCTATTCGTATTTTGAAACGGTTTTTTCGACGCTCCAATTTCCATTTTATTTCTATTCAATTTTTATTCAAAATGCACTTCCACTATTAGTTCATTTAACCGATTTGTTCCAATGAACTAAGTGGATTAGCGATTTATTATCAACTCTAGAGACTTCACAAACTATGCACCACTAACCAACAGTCGTTTGTATTCATTCGTTTAGTATGATTTTTGATTATTTTTGAGTGGGTGGGGGGCATATAAGTGCAATAATAAAAAGGCAAATTGAGGTATTAAAGTTAAAAATTGTATAGGATCCTCAATTGGTTCCGTTTTATTGCCAAAAATATTGAATTGAAACATTGAATATTAAATTCACTGTGTTCACAACAGTTATCAACGAAGTAAACTAAACAAATAGAATAAATAGTAATAAAGATGAAAAAATTGTGTAACATGTGGGCTGTATTAACTAAGGCAACCAATAAAATAACTTGAAAAGAAACGGCAAAAATCAATCCGGGACGGAGTTTTAGTTGTAATAAAATCTATTTTATTTGAAATACAATAAATAAAAATACGTAAAGGTATTTGCAATCCTTCAGATACATTTTTCTCCTAGTATATATACGTGGGTGTATGCGTGCCTATACTAGGTATATAAACAGTATATTTGTATTTCTCAGAAAATTGTAAAAGCATGAATGTGTGATTGTGAATGTATCACAATTTAAAACTCGTCAGTGCGTATGTGGGTGTCAGTTTTATGATGGCAAATAATTGTAACCAAATATACATATATATGTCAAATTTCAATTGATTTGACTAATTACAAAGATATGTACCAAGCAGCATGTTATGGAGACAATGCCGTTTCAATTGCTAACTTTTATTTATTTAGAGATAAAAAATTAGTGCATGGGTTGTGCATACATGTTTAGGTCATATGGTGCTCGTTAATTTATAATGAAAATTTTTGAACTAAAATTAAATAAAAAAAAATAACAATTCGGCTTAGGGGAAATTCTGAATACAGTACATAAACCGAAATAAGTGTGGTAGACTTTAAGGGTGTGGCAGAAGAATGATTTTGCTTTGGTTTAGTGCACTTTAAGGCATGGGTTATATGTCAATACAGAATTATATTAGCGCTATATGAACTTTACACACCACCCCTCTGCAATGTTGAAGGCCTATACGGTCAACCTAACGCTTAAAAACTTAACCCCGTAAAAATGTAAATGCAAACTAATTTCTACTTAAAGAATTATATAACAAGCATTTAATACCCTAAGCCACTTAGTTCCAATTGTAAGGCTTTACAAGTTTAGCTTAGTTTATGCTATAATCTGTTTATTGGTGTTAGTAAGAATGATTCATTGCCATATTATAAAAGTTACTTTATGATGAACCTTTACGCGAGAAAATGGTGTGTAAACCGTTTAGAAATTTATGTAAAAAACAGGTGAAAATATTATAGTCCTTCAAGCTCGATCGTCACCCATCCTAATTGCAAAAAAAAAATATAAAGAATTGCGCTGAATTTTCGTCATAGACCAATTTCTTTTATAATAAAACGTTATATGAAGAGGGGTTCTAAAAATAGTCCGATCGCGTCCAAATTTGGCACAGCTAATTATTTAGCTAATTAACTTTTCTTCATCAAATATTGTGAACAAATATTAAGAACTGTGACCTGCATTATAACAGAACCTTATAAGGGGAGCGGTTCTAAAAATGGTTCGCTTAGGTCCATTTTCAATAAGGTTCCTTTCTGAGCCCATATATATGTTTGTACCAAATTTCATTAAATGCGATGTAAATGCTTGCGTATAAATTTACATGGACGGACAGACGGACATGGTTAAATCGGGAAGGAATTACAAACATCCGCACAAACTTAATATACCCTGTTACCACATCTGCTGTAGGGTATAAAAATTCGAAAATTTAATATTGCAACTATGGTAAAAAGAAATAATATGAAAGGGATTAAAAAAATTGTTCGAGCCGGTTTTTTTGCCAAAAAACTGTTCCATACCTACGTTCTTGTTAGACGAACAAACAGTCACAAAATTCATATCTCCCTTCACGTATTAATAGATTGATGTGAGTGGATTACTTATTCATCCACCTTTAATTCTAATCTATTAAAAAATATTAAATGTAAGCTCATCTCATATATACTCTACACCAGATATACGTGTAAGTGTAAGTGTGGCTACGATTGTCAAATGAAGTTTGAATGTGACACCATTTGAAGTGCTTGTACAAAATGTATTTCCCAGTGCATACATTGAATACTGCTTCATGATAGCTTGAGAAGGTCAAAGTTAGAATTCAATGCTGAAGAGACGAAAATTCACCTTAGGGCTAAAATGCAATGTAGTCAAAATAAAAATGTGTGGATCCGAATCGCACTTTAGTGCTACAATGCGGCTGTAATAAGTAAACAAAATCTATGCGTATTAGCCTAAGTAAGAAGTGTAAAGAGATGATAAATCCCGCCCATTTTTACTGCATCGATAGATGCCCTGATATAGGAAGAAAAACATTAGTTATACATGCTGGTGTAATTTTGTCCGTATGTCCGTCAATTGAAAACGGGGCAAGTAATGGTCGAACACATAATTCTAAGGTCAAAGAGTGTCCAATAGCGAACTTTTTAAAGCTGATAAACAAACATGGCCATATCGATGTTGCCTACCTATGTGGTCGGTTTAAAAGTGCATATACACCCTCCACATAAGATGGGAGGTGTGCTAAATTTGTTATTCTGCTTGCAAGACCTAAAAGGAGCCCACAAAGAATATATATTTTTGAACAGCATCAAAAACTGAATCGATATCTACACATGTATGTCCGTGTGTCCGTTGACATTCTCACGGGCTTAAATTTTGAGATATTGAACTAAAATTTTGTACAATTTTGTACTTTTAGTTCTTGCACACAGATCGCTATTGATGGGCATAATTGGTCGGAAGTCACGTCCATAATCGATAAAAATCTATATATCTGCCATAAAAATTGACCTATGAACTTAAAATTCTGTGCACGTATTTACGATTATCCTATCAATCGATGTGCCAAAAATGGGTGTGGTCGAATAAAAAGACGCGCCCACAATTTACAAAAAACCATATTCGCCATAAAACTAGACTTGCATGCGGATAACTAATACATACACTATTAAAAGGCGCAATATACAAATATTTGCCACGCCCACCATAATTAAATTAGAGAGTATTTAAGATTTGGTCTAAGCCAAATTTAGTTTTTTTACTTGATTCCTCTAAAAGAGGTGAAGATGTCATACAGCCACCAAGGTTTTATATTTTATATCAATGTTGAGTTTCTTAACGTGCTCATACTACTTTCTGTATGTAAAGAAATAAATAAAAGAATATTATTCAATTTTACAGAATCTGCATACTAATGTAAAAAAAAGAATATAAAACCACAAAAAGAATTAAACGAAAAATGTTTTCCATTTGCGTTTTGGGAATGTCATTGGCGCGAGACCCACAAAACGTCTTGTGTCCCCATCAATGATTGACAAAATCTAAATATTTAGTTAGTTATACATTAGACAATATAAACAATTACATACATGCACATACATACAAATATTAAGCTATATCAGCACATCTAAATTATACATATATGTTCCATGCGTATGTATTGTCCAAGACTGTGTGTGTATATATCGCTATTTCTCAATGTTTCCCATTTTCATTTTATTTTTAGGATATATTCTGCATAGTATTGTAAAGAGATGTGGATCCAAGTGTTTCCACACTATATGTTCAGAACTGTTAAAACATTTTGAAATAATCGTTCGTTTGCTCGTTTGCACATTAAGGCAGTATCGCTGTCAGCGCAACATTAAAGTACGATTAAAATGTTTTTTTTAAGATAAATTTCATTTCTTACCACAAAAAATGGAAGTTTTTGTTATTAAACGGTTTTTTTTTTATTCCGCATAAATTTAATCTAAAATATAACATTTCAATAAAAGAACTGCGTGATAAAAAAAAAAGAAATATTCGGAAAAAAATTAAGATCGTGTATGTATCTAAATATAAGAGAGATGCTCAAAGTACGTATCTATATACACACACACGTAATCACACACACATTTTCTTAGTGCGTACATCTCCGTAATCTTTGCATTAAGATTTTTTTGTTATAGTTTTTCCCGTTTACATTACGATTCACTATCGTTGATTCGTCTACGAAATACAAAAAAAACAAGCACGAATTCTTCGTTGGGACAAAAAAAAAAAAGATTTGCTCTCATGAATGTAGTATAGCTAGAAGTTATTTTTAAAAATTTCAAAAAAGAAGTCTGAATAATTCGTCATCGGATGAAGAATGGTTTTGAAAAGTTTAAATTGGATTTTTAATCACTTGCTAAGAAGCGGAAGCATTGCCAAATTCAAATTAAAAAACTGTTATATTAAAATTGGTCACCAAGTAAGACGGGAATGAAAAATAATATAAAATAGAAGGAAATCCTTTGCCTTTAAAAAATGTACAAAAAAATTCCAAATGGACTAATGGTTGATAAATGCAGTAAATTTGTATGTTATACGGAAGTTGAAAAGTTCTATACATATAAACTAAATAAATGTGCATCAAACATGGGTGCAGGCATACGGATGAAACATTATTGTGTGTATATATGTATGAAAACATTTTTTTAGATCTATTGCCAAAAAATAAGACCAAAAAAGAGAAATTTTTATGTATAAACAAAATGGCTAACATAAAGAAATGAAATACAACGAAGCAATGTGTGTGAATGTGTGTGAGTGCAATGCAAAAGTTAGAGATGAGCGCAATGCACTGAGTTTTATAACGAATTTCATTTACTCGTCACAAATTGTTTTTCTCCGCGAATTTTATTGATAAATAAGAAAGCAATACTCGCTATTGTTTACGTTATGCGTTGTGACTCACGTTCGCTAATTTCGTTCGCTTTGTTAAATGTGGTCGATTTGAGCCTTTTTGGTCGCGGGGTCGCTTATTATCTACCGTGAATGCTTTTATAAGCCGTTAATTATTTATGTTTCACATGAGTTGTACTGACGGTAAACAAATGAAGATTTTCTGAGAGTAACTTGAAGTCATCAATTCACCCATATTTGGGTTTACCGTTTTTTTTTTTGAGATATCACTCTTGGTATGGATTAAGAAATGCTATATATATCCAGCAAATATTCAATATTTTTTAATAGTTTACTTTTTCACTATTACAATTCCTAAAACACGTGTTTCTAAAACGATTTCTTATTCAAAGCGATTCCTTGAAACACTGGCGTTTACCGCTTAAGGTCAAAACATAAGTTATGTCTTTTAAAAAATGTTATGAAAATGATCAAAATCATTTTTAAGATTTGAGGTCTTTTTATAGATATATCCTCGAGTATTTTTATAACCTGCTCTACTAACTTTGTTATTTCATTTGCAATACACATAAAGACCCCCACCAAAAAGTAAATTTTTATTTTACCAACATAAACATCTGAGTCGTTCGTCCATACAAACAGACAGACGTCTGTTGTTGGAACGCTCAGGGTCGCAAAAATAGAGATATGTAGCTCACACTTAACAAAAAAATTATATAAATAAATAATGCAAACATATTTTGGTATCTGCCATATCTGCGGTGGTGATAAAATTTATTATAAAATAAGATTTTATAAAAAACCAAATGAAGACCATTTAATACCCTGCACCACTTATGTTAGTTTCACAAATTATGCCACAATTCGTTAATTATTATTATATGAAAAAGAGGTCTAAAAATGGTACGATCGTGTTGAAATTTGCACAGCCAATGGATTGTCCAAAAGGCTTTCAACAGGCTTCGTCTTTGCTTGTACCAAATTTTATTGAAATATTTCCAAAAGATCGACAATCAGCTTACTCACAAATTTTCTTGGACATACAGACGAATATGATTAAATATATTAAGATTTCGTTTCTGAAATGATAATTGATACATTTGCTACTTAAAATACTCTATGGAATCGACCCACAGTTTACATCAAATCACTTCAAATGTCAATTTTTCTTTTTTTAAATTATGTGTTTGTGATTCCGTTTATTTTTAGTATTTTTAATTACAAACTTGAAAAGGGGTGCTTACAACAAATATATATGAAAAAATGGTTGTCGGGAATGCTAATAATAATGGTAATGTCCCGGTGGATGGTGATAACACAAATGCCCACCCTTCCGGCATACCACGGGAACAAATTGATAATATTATGAGTGGCATAGCGAATACGGGCGATGTCAAAATGAACAATCACAGAAAGAAGTTACGACAAAGATTTGATATAATCAAAAAATTGGGTCAAGGCACTTACGGCAAAGTCCAATTGGGTATAAATAAAGAGACGGGTCAAGAGGTTGCTATTAAAACGATAAAAAAATGTAAAATTGAAGCTGAAGCCGATCTGGTGCGCATCCGTAGAGAAGTACAAATTATGAGTTCTGTACAACATCCCAATATTATTCACATTTATGAGGGTGAGTTGGGTTCAGGATCAAGCCAGGCAAATTAATTGATATTTCTGTCCGTGTCATGTAGTGTTTGAAAATCGCGAAAAGATGGTGCTGGTAATGGAATTTGCTGCTGGTGGTGAATTATATGATTATCTGTCGGAACGTAAGGTGCTGAGCGAAGAAGAGGCTCGCCGTATATTCCGGCAAGTTGCAACAGCTGTTTATTATTGTCACAAACATAAAATATGTCATAGAGATTTGAAATTGGAGAATATTTTACTCGATGAATATGGAAATGCCAAGGTATGTATGTATGTTTGTCAGGTATCCGCATTTGAATGGTATTAATGAAGAGGCCGTTTGCAAGTTGACAATGAACTTTATTTTGATTCCCAATACGACCGATGGGGTATAATGTGACGCGTCCTTTAGGGGTCGTAAAGAGAAGGCGCTAATTACATTATTATGAACTGAATACTTGTAACACTTGAATGCCGCCTAAAAAGTTAGTGAGAATAAATAGTTTTTTGCATATTTAATCTGTCCGCAGATTGCCGATTTTGGTCTATCAAATGTATTCGACGATCGACGTTTATTGGCCACATTTTGCGGTTCACCACTGTATGCCTCCCCGGAAATTGTTGAAGGCACCCCTTATCAAGGACCCGAAGTCGATTGTTGGTCCCTCGGCGTTTTACTCTATACTCTAGTCTATGGCTCGATGCCATTTGATGGTTCCAATTTTAAAAGACTTGTTAAACAAATTAGTCAAGGTGATTATTATGAGCCGAAAAAGCCGTCGCGAGCCTCTACGCTTATACGGGAAATGCTTACGGTTAGCCCGCAAAAACGTTCAACAATCGAACAAATTTGTTCACATTGGTGGGTAAATGAAAACGATCCATTATCGTGTTTAGAATTGGCTGAAGATTTAGCCAATCAAACACCAGTACGTTTGGATGTACTATTATCGTTAACACCAGCCGCTATCACAGCCGATCAATTAGTGGTGCCATCTTCGGGCGCTAATGCGGGCTTGGAGGGTAAATTAAAAGGAGTGCCACGCAGTCATTCGGTGGGTTCTTTAAGAGAAATTGTGCCGCCTAATACCGAAGCAGAGCGTCGAATTTTAGATATGGTAGCGGGTGAGTTGATATTTTTATTAGCACTTAACAAGTAAGAAAACTAAATTTGGTTTAGGCCAAATCTTAAATGCGCTTCATATCCACAACGGTGGGCACGGCAATATATATATATTGCGCCCTCTAATAGTGTATGTACTATATATCAGCTTGCAAGTCTAATTTTATAGTGAAAATGGTTTTTCGTAAATTGTGGCCACGTCTGTTATCCGACCACACACACCGATAAATGGGAAAACCATAAATATTTGCACCAAATTTGAGACCATACCCATTTTTGGCGCATCAATGGATAGGATAATTATAAATATGCATACCGAATTTCATGTTCTTAGGACAAATTATGTCGTAGATAAATAGATTTTTGTCGATTGTGGGCATGGCTCTTGAGCGATTTTGCATATTTTAGAAAGCGATCTGCGTGCAAAAACTAAAAAAGTGTCCGTATAAAATTCTTCTGGGTGTTGCAAACGGAAGAACAAACTTAGTATACCCCCATCTTATGTGTAGGGTATAAATTGAATCCCTTCTTATGGACTATTTTATATATATGAAAATCTCACATGATTTTTTTAGAAGAAAGTTCTTTTGGAATGTATTGGAATAATGTAAACGGATTTTTAAAGTCCAACTCATGTTGACTGCTAAATGGGGTAATTTATCAATTGCGACATATTGACTGGTTTATACCATACTACATGATGTATACATTAAAAGCGATAAACATATCCGTTTCTTTTTTAATGACTGAAAAATTAAACAAAACATAATAAAATTATAGCTGGTGGCGAAGCCGCACTTATGCCTTCACCAACACGGACTATAACACCCACACAAAGTCCTATACAAAGTAAACGTAAATTAGAAAACACAATGTCTACAGATCTGGCAGCTAAAAAGAAAGAAAAACCAGGTAATGCTTCGTTTGTTGCGAAAAGTGCTACAAAAGATATGGAAGGTGCCATGGAAACGGAAACGGAAAATGTAGAAGCCAATCAATTAAGCGATATGGGTGGTGAAAAATTCTCAATCAAAGATATGGAAAGCCTGGGAGTTTTATGCGAACAATTGATTGAAAACAATAATAATAATGAATTGGAAACGAGAATATCTACCCCGGAGACTGCTTGTGCTGTTGGTGGTGATGTGACACGTCAAAAAACTCTTTCCAAATTGGAGCCCGTACATGAAGAAGTCATAATCACGCCGAGAGAAACTAAGGATGCTACTAAAGTAATAAAGAAATTTGTTAATACACATAAAACAGATGATTTGATAAATTTAATTGGACAGATTACACCGGACGTCAATTTCAATGCTACTATCCAAGAATCGCAGCAGCAAACATCAGCCAATACTACGAATGCTGGAAGAAGGGCATCTGTGGGTAAAATTAAGGATGAACAAGATGATCCTCAATTAAGCAAAGTTACAACGGAGCGTCGGAAATCGCGTATTCTAGAAACAGCAGAAAAGTTTCAACAAATGAATTCTTCTAATCCGCTAGCCAGCCATATGGTTGGAAAACCCAAGAAATTTGTTATACCGGGCGTTAGTGTGGGTAGCTTTAAAAAGGAATATGAACGAAGAGCTTCCGCCTCTGGGCTGTCTTCTCCGCAAATTCCCCCAGAGCGCCAAACGGTAACAGAAGAAATCAACACCGCGGCTGCTCCTCCTACTAGTGCAGAACAGCCTCTTATTATGGAGACACCAACGGCAACACCGTCTCTATCCCTAGAAGAAGCACGCCGTTCAATGCAAAACTCGATTGCTTTATTACGAGAGGCTCAGGGCGATTCAACCGAGGATACAACAGCCACCGTTCTCAATCAATTATGTGCCAAAACGGAAAATATCAGTATGAGTGACATGGCAGAAATCGGAAATACAGTAACTGAACGTGAACGGAAATTACAGAACGCTCGCGCCATAATCGGAAATGCAATACAACCAGGTAGGTGGACGTGTAAGCTGACATTTAATAGTGTTTTTATTTACGAATTTTCATTATTTTAAAGTTGTAGAAGAAAATGTCTGCGAGAGTTTTTTTTTTAATTATTTTTTTTTTTGTTAAAATTACGGATTCAGATGAAAGCAATTATTTAGCATTCCTTTACGAAGTATTTTGTTTTGTTGTTGCTGGCTTGCTTCGTGTTATTCCCCCACATATTTGGCTTGGGCTAAATGGCTGTAAAAAAAATTCTATTAACTAAATTCCCCAATACCGCATGACGTTCATCTCTCTCTCTCTCTCTCTCTATACATCCATATATAAATAAATATTTTAGTTTTACGCAGCAAACCACATCTACAATCATCAACACATTCAGCTTTATTGTGTGCTTCACCAGCTGCAGCAGCAGTATACATGAGCAATAGCGGCGGGGGCTGCGGGCAATTGCGCTGGCTGCGACATATGCCCATTATGGCAACAGTGGCTGACAGTGGTGTAGGTTTCAATACTGAATATAATACACGTGGTGCTGGTGGTTTACCCCCTCCTTCTCCTCTAGTTATATCAAAAACGCAAAAATTACTGTACCAACAACAACAGCAACAAACACACCAACAAATTCCATGTGTATCGTCATTGCAGTCTCAATCATCAAATGTTACAAATGTCGTTGCCCTCGCCGCGGCCCGTCAAAATATATTGGGGCATTTAATTGGCCGACGGGGTGGTGGTAGTGGCCATTATCCTCAAAACGGCACAATTTATAATACACTGAACAAAAATCCGAAACTTTTATCGCAAACAAAGCAATTTCAGTCACATCATCACTTGTTTGCACCTTCATCTCTTGTGTCTGCCACCAGCACCACAACACCGTCATTATTATCATCATTATCACAACAACAAAAACAACAACAACAAAATCAACAGCACACTGACAAATGTAGTTTAGAACATTACAGGCGGTCAGTATTGGCGTCAACGATGAGAATGCCAGCCAAAGCCGCCGCCGCTGCCGCCGTCGCTGCTGCTACAAATGTGTCTGTTGTTACTAATACAAATTCATCGCCAAAACCGTTTTATTATGCACCTCATACGTCATTCTTGAAATGTAAGTTTAGATGTCATTCGCTCTCTCTCTCGTCCGCCCATTCACTCCTCTCTGCGTGTTCTAATCTATTGTTTATTCGTTCCTTCCCGCCTACCTTCGCTAAGTAAAATATTTTCTATCTAAACGAAACAAACAAAAAAACAATAACTGAACCAACGAAAAAAAAAACTGCATACATTGCAAAAAGCGCATCATACTCATGTGTTCAGTTTATAACCAGTGAGTATTAGTGTCGCTATTATATTATTATACACACGTACATGCATATAATAAAAACAAGAATTATAAGAATTTGCTGAGGAAGGGAGTCTGTGCAGGGATACCAACATGAAGTGAATCTCAAATTTGCGAATGTTAGGGCATGCCTACTCTTTGATTGTAACTGAATTTATTTGTTGATGTTTGCGTTCAATTTTAATTAGTTAATACACTTAACTTTTTTTTATTTAATTATTTTTATTTCACCGAGAGAAAAAATATTGATTGGTTTGAAATATTTTTTGAATAGCTCAAGGGGGCACCGCGGCAGCAAATGAAGGACAAGATGAAGGTGGCACTATAAAAACGTCCACAGCATCCATTACTTTGAAATCGGCTACGTTACCACGCCGCAAAGTTGGCACTAATGCAGAAGTACAACTGGACGTTAAACCGGCACGTGTTGATGTCGATCAGTCAACGCCAATGCGTTTCACTACTGAAATGCAACATCCCATAGCGGATTTACGGACTGCACCGCCGAGAGATAGCCGTCTCTCTTATAGTCCACCAATCAAGTCAACATATAACACAAGAGCCAGCAGTTTGGAGCCGAAGGAACATATCATACCCATTCAAAGGCCGCAAGCTCAATACAAGCGGACTACATCAAATTTAACAACAAGGTGAGTTGACATAAAATATTGTTGGAAAAAATATTAGAAGGTTTTATTTTACTTGTTGTTCCTGTTTCCATATAAATCAGATCTGATTCGCGTCAATGGACAAATGATTCAGAATCAGAAACTACCGCCATTTCAACAAATTTATCACAATCTACGGTAGCCGGATCATCGCAGCCAATTAAGAAGAGTCCTCGTGAATTTATTATACCTATAGCTGTTGAGGGTGGTGGTTATATAAAGCCGCGCGAAGATAGTACCGAACCTTCATCTGCATCCAGTCGTAATATTACGAGCTCTACCTCCACCTTCAATCGTGTACGCCCTACTCGTCGCATTAGGTACGCCAAGCCTTTTATGTATTTTAAAAGTGAAATTTGGCTTTGGTCAAATCTTAAATACCCTCTACCCTTAAATACAAACGATGGGTGTGGCAAGTAAATGATTGCGCCCTCTAATAGTGTATATATTATGTTTCAGCTTGCAAGTTGAATTTTACGCTGAATATGAGTTTTTATAAATTGTAAACGTGTCTGCTAGATGATCACGATCACGTTCATTGGAACATAGATGGATGGATGGATTTTGAAATATGTATACAAAATTTCAACTTTATGGGTCAATTGTTGTAACAGATAAATAGGTTTTTGTTGATTGTAGGCGTGGCTTCTAAGTGATTTTGCCTAACAAAAAATAGCCATTTGCACAAAAGTTCAGCTTAATATAATAAAATTTACTACCGTGAGAGTGTCGCAAACAAATAAACACACGGTCATACGGACATATGTGTCCAGATGCTGATCTAAAGAATGTATACACCTTTAGGGTTTCTGATGACTCTCTCTGGGTGTTACAAAGGGAATGAAACACTTGGTATTCCCCCATGTCCGGTGGAGGGTATAAAAAACTTTAATTTGATATCAACAAAATCTTGCCCATCCTTCACATATCTCTCTTGCCGACACTATTACAGAAATACTTTTGATTACCTTTAATCATAACGTTTTCTTGCGTTTTATATAATCATTATACATGTTACGAAACTGGACTTTAAACTTGAATTAGTTCTTTACTTAGTGATGTTACGGCTGATGATAACTCGCCATTCCAAAAGTTTCGCGCAAGTGCCAGAAATCGTAGCAGTGATGGTGGCGACGATGATGTCCCTTTTACTTTACACAAATTACGGTAATTTTATAAATTTTATTGAAATTAAATACGCATACATATAAAAAATAATGTGTAAACAAAATGTGTAAATTTTCAGGAGCTCTCGACCCCTTAAGAAATTCAGCCAAGATAATGATTCACAAAGTTCTGGCGAAGAGGACGATGATGATGATGGCTTTGAAATATTAACAGCTGAAAATCTATTCTCAACATTGTTGCAACGCGTAAGTAATGTCCAATATGACCAAGCCATTATGGAAAGTTGGAAATGTATAAAATTCGTTTCTTGGCTTAGGTGCGCGCATTAACAAATCGTTTGAATGTGAACCATGATATAACATCTGGGTTTCCGGACTCGAATCGTTTATTGAAAAATATGCGGCAAGCACAAAATCCATTTTGGAATCAGGAACCATTTGGCAGGTAAATTGATTTTGTTTTTTGTAACATTTCCACACGCGTTCAAATCATATCATATACCGGACTTTGTTAACCGCTTCCACTTATCATATAATGTTATATGTTAATTAGAAGCATTTAATTTGGTTTTTAGCTAATAACGTCTTTCGTTTTATTTTCATGCTGCGCTTCCCCTAACCACAAAAAACAAAACAAAAAATCAAAACTAATTAAAACCAAAATCTATAAAATAAAATAATAAACCATGCAATTAAATTCCAAAATAAAAATAAACTGTTAACTGCTCAACAATCAATCAATCATACAAACATCAATTATGGAGACTCGTTTCACGCTATGATTCTGCTCTCCTTTTAAATTCATGCCACAACAACATAAACTTAATCAACATAATGTCGCGCGCTTTATAATTCCTAACTACTAATTAATTTTACGCCTACAATGTGTCCCTCTCAACTGTGTACGTGGTTCACTCTCCTATACATTACTACAACAACAATAAATATTACAAATCATTGAATCATAACCACCATACACAAATACTATCACATGACTACAATTAAGATCCCAAGTGTGTTATACGTTCAGCCAGACTGTTGAAAAGAAGCACGTGTAAGTATAATTGTTTGATACATATACACATACTTATGTACAATTTGCATGTGTTGAGTGTGTAATTGCATTATAACAAACTAAGTAGTCACCTCTCCTAATAATAACACAAACATCACAAATATGATCTTTGTAATTAATCATCACAATCACAAGCATTGTTTCATTTTCTGCCGTACTGTGTAATATCATTTCAATTCATTTCATTTCATTCCATTTCATATTACAACCACAAAGTTGTATTATTAATTGTTATTAATGCAATTTTGTTTATTTTTCAATTGTTGCAGTCGTCTGAAAAATCCATCAAATAATATGAGTTCACCTTGGCGTCATAGTGTAGCACGTGATCTTGGCAGCAACATGGATTCATTATTTGCCACTGATACTGGCGGTAATGATGGTGGTATTGGTGTTGGTGGTGGTGGTGTTGGTGTTGGTGTTGGTGTTGGCTCTACACTACCCAGAGGTGAATATCACAGAATAAAGAGTAAATTTTTAGAACATTAAGGCCACCTTATTGAACGTAGAAAAAGGCAAAGGCACAAAAACCAGCCAACCTTATGTGCCAAATAATTTGCAAAATTTTCTTTTTAACCAATCCAATGGACAAATAACGAACATATAGCTAAATATAGAAAATAACTAAACAAACTATGTAGAGCGATAAATTATAAAAGGACTGACCAACAAACATAATTTCATACTACGCACACACACACACACACACACACACACATTGTTATAAAAACATAATATTGTCGCAAATGTTAATGAAACAATAACGGTCTAAACGCAAAGGGTCTTATGTGAATACTTCCCCGGTATACTGGTGCACAAAAAAAGTGACACTTCATGTGAGATGAATAGATTTTTCTTATGTCTGAGTATTTGGCATAGATCCCAAGTAAAGTAAAAACCTACTTTACTCTTCTGTAGGTGCTGTATAAAAATAAGCAAAGGGCCGTCGTGGGAAATATGAATTTTTTTTTTTTTTGAAATTTTGTTATAGCTTCTGCGCCCTTTATTCGATCTATATCTCTCATAACATGATAACACATTGTAAAAGCATATGTATGTATGTACATGAATTTATAATTTATGTTTAATATTCAGAATATATTTGATTAGAATTGTTTTTGTAATACTTTATTGTTGGTATTGTCGCATCAAAACTACTTTTTTTTTTCTACAATTTTATTATTATTATTCTCATTACTCTACTTAATTATTTATTCATTAACCAAGGAAAAATGCCAAACAAGTGGCGCAATACTGGCTACAGTTTTGTTTGTATGTGTTGATTTAGTTAAACGTTTCACTATTTATATATGAAGAATGAAACATACTTGTCGTATTCAAAGTTTTTAAGCAATGAAGACAGTAAAGAAGGACTAGTGTACGTATGTATGTATGTATGTATGTATGTATACCACATCTAAAAAGACCAACACCGAAATAATGTTTAAGAATGGGTGCAACGTTGCTTAATACCAAACATTGCAATTACCGTAAATCAATCAAAATTAATTAATTCACAATTATTATCTTTTGCTTTTTACTTGTGTGAGGAAGAACAAAAAATGAAAAAAACTAAAACAAAACAAAAAGAAAAAGAAGCCAAGGTGCTGGAGATATATTTACACTCAGTTATAATGTTAGTTAAGTGAAGAAAGCTTTTGATTATCTTACATACAATAAAGCAAAATTATTTTGTTTTCAAACATTAAAACCTTAACTGTTTTTAATTGAATTGTGTGTGGATATGATGATAGTATATGAGGCAAAATAAGACATTTTTATTAATCTTCTTAAACATGTTTTACTCAAATCACATATATTGTGTAATATATAGAAAAAAAAAAAAAAAACATAAAAAAGAAAGAGAAGTTAATATAACAACTTATTAGTGGAAGCAAATCATACTTGTGTACATATTTAGGTTATTGTTTGTGGTGCTATAACACCATTCTCACTTTCATATCTTTTTTTTTCTTAATTTTTACTAATGTTTTGCTTTTTTACGCTATTCCGGCAGTGTTTTGTATTAATAATCTGTTGCTCCCCAAACTAACTTTAAATATGGAATATATAAAAAATAAAACCAATTAAACAAATTATTTGATATAGAAGCACCCATCACCCACCCAACCATAAACATTCACCATCAACAACATTAAACAACACTTTCTTATATAAACGAACGTATAACTTTAAACTTTGCAGGCTTTCGTTTAAAATATAACACAAAATTACATATGAGAACTTTATTTTGAAATGATTCAAGTCCACTTTTCCAAAAACAAATCAAAATTGTGAAAATTTGCCAAGAAATATGACTGAATTGACGTGTTCGAACAAGGGACTTGGAGCACTTTAAAAATAAGTAAAAAAAATTATATTTGACTTAGGCCAAATCTTGAATACCCACCATCTTGGATTCTGATTGAAAATATATAAAATTTTGTGGGATCTCTGATGCTTTCTTCAGGGCCTTACAAAAGCTTTGGCAAAGTGCTACATACGCGTAGTGGTGGGTATAACAATTTGTATTCATATCAGAAATAGTTCAAAGAAAAAAAAAATTCTGAAGTACAATTAATTTTTTCTTAAAATTATCAAAAACTTTAATTATGAAGTAGAAATAAATTTAATTTGCACTAAATATAAATATATGAACTATACAAGGTTAAATTGATTTTTAGAGTTTTGCTACTAAAATCATGAATATGAATATGAAACAATAATATGCGTTGGAATTATACTTTCTTTACTTTGTTTAATCTAAAGTTAATCAATTTTAGTGTTAATGATTAAAAAGCTACAAAATATATTGTCTTCAGCTATTATATGTATGTGACACAGTATAAAAATTTAACATTGTATAAACATAAATTGGGATTTTTCCAACAAAAGTCAAACAAATCATAAAAACTTTGAATACGATGATGCCTGCAGACAAAATCAAACATAAAAATTTATTATATATTTAGCATTCATTGCTGAACTGCTGTTTACAATTTCTTGATAATGTTGTTGTTATTGTTAATGATATTGTTGTTGGTGTTGCTGTTGTTGTTGTTGTTGTTGTTGATTTTGACTACATTTATGTCATTTCCTTTTGCATTCAAATTTGATGTCATACACAATACATGTATTCATACCAATTTAAAGCGTTTGTTATGTGCGTTCAGCTATGCAACTTCTTTGTTATTGTATTGTAAAGTAAAGTATTAACATTTGTATTTTGAAAAAAATTCTTTTTATTATTATTATTTATTCCCTAGAGCTCTCTTCTTATTTATCATTTCAATTATTATTATTATTATTATTTTGTATTATTATTAGTTGAGCTTTTGGTCGGATACAATATATTTTTTAACCTACCATTTGACAAATGTGCATGTATGTATGTTTGTATGTTATTATTATAAAAAAAATAATAATAATAAAAAAAAAATAATAACAATGCGACGTTTAAAAAACAATATTCTACAAAAAAATGCGTCATCTAGTATATTTGAAATTTGTGAGAGAAAAGCAATTGGTGACAATTGGTTGAGGTGGTTGAGAAAGAGAAAGAGAGAAGGTAAGAGAATTACGGACTTTTTCCTTCGATCAATTTATATTTTTCTTTGGGCACAAACAAATCCGTTAAGCAAATTAATTAGAAGACATCCTTAAAATACTCGATAGTGAAAATTAATAGAAAAATGGAAATGCCTGTGTCTGGAATGCAAATGAGACCAGTGGAAATTATACCTTGAATTATATTCAAAATTGTAAGATAGTTGTCGTAAAAAAACCGCTAAGGTAAGTATGTAGGAACTGATCGCTAGAATTTGTCATTTTCGTTGCTTTTTTATATTTAGTTCACTTGACTCAGACATTTTTATTAATCCTATATCAAATACCCACTGATGTGCATTGTAGGGTTATTTTTTAAAAATAAAGTTTTTTTTTTTTTGATTGAAGGAGCTTAAGTCGGAAATCGAAAGAAAATTAGGAAAATAGCTTCACCGAGTAAAGGAGTTAAATGATGTTATTTACCCCGAGTCCATTTTGTATTTTTTTGTTTCCCTTTTTTTGAATTCCATTCCAGGTAGCGAAGGACGTCAAGAAGACGTTTGTGTAGGCGATCAAAGTTTGCCCAAAAATGTAAAAACTGATGAATTCCTTGATTTAACGGATTTAGATTTGTCACGCCTACGATTAAGTAAAAAAGATATTGAGACATTATCTAATATTACGCCCGGTCTTCCGAAATGTTTTCAAGAACAACTGCTGGCAAAGTTGCCACCAACTCAAGCACGCAAACTGTCACGAACGTTGAGTGTTCAAAATAGTCCACAAAAGACGGTTGTGAAAATTTATAAACGTAGTCAAAGTGGTGGACGGGGTAATCTATCCGCCACAACCGAAGCTGCAGAGAACAATAATCCTAAGACCTATTGCGGAAAGTTGGATAAAAAAAATGGAGATTTTACAAATGTCTCCAGCAATACTGCAGCAATGGGGAGAACGTT
Source organism: Crataerina pallida (assembly GCA_949710015.1). Lineage (NCBI taxonomy): Eukaryota > Metazoa > Arthropoda > Insecta > Diptera > Hippoboscidae > Crataerina > Crataerina pallida. The sequence goes on along the minus strand of OX453290.1, from coordinate 1,466,372 downwards.
ACCAAAGTGCAATAATAGATTAAGTCATTGTAATTGCCAGAATAGCGAATTAAGTACAATAGACACGAGAGACCGCTACAATTACAGAGATGCATTTAGCAAAGGTCAACAAGCTCAGTCGAGCGCCAGTTGCAACAACAATAATTCTTTATGTTCCTCTTGCCCCACAACCATTAGTGATAAGTACAAATATTACTCACCATACGTAAAGAAAATTATCAAAGAATCCACAGATACCACAACGCAAAAATCACGTGAAATAACTTTGAATGGCACTGCCTTAGATTTAAGTTCGAGCAATTGTACAACACAATTACCACCACAACCGGGGGTAGCGGGCGGTGATGGTCCCACATCATCATATGTGTCAAGAAATGCTACTTCTGTGCGATCGGAACGTCTCACCCCACGACGTTTCTCCAGGTTTTTACGATCCGAAGATAGCATACATGAGAAACCTGCAGAGGAATGCTTTATGGACGAAGACGTTAATGTATCACCACCACCATCGCTCTTATTACAAAAATCAAAATTTAAACATCAGCCTTATAAAGACTCTTCATCGTCCGTAGAACAAGAGAATAACAATATTAATAAGCAAGCGGGAATATGTCAGGTAAAAAATAAAAATATTGATATATATAGTGAGTCCAGTGCGAATAATAAAAGTGGCGGTGAAATCAATCGTAATGAAGGTCAGCGTCATTTGTCTCGATCTCGTGATATTATTACAATCGATAAACTTGAGTTGGCTGATAAAATATTGCAAGAGTTACAGCTTCTCTCGAGTATACATACGCAACAAGAGCGAGATTACAGTAAACGAGGGGATGGGGCTAAAACAAGGCCAACCACTGCCGAAAAAGATGATGATAATTTAGAAGGTTTAAAAGATTTAACATTAATAACGGCACCATCCACCCAAAAAGGGAAAAAGGTTAAGCTAAAGGACAAAAAACTATGTGATGCAACAGGTAGTGATGAAAAAATACCAACATCGTCTATTAAGAAAGCTAAAAAATTGATTAAAGCATACGATGCGAAATCAATGTCGCCTGCATCGCCTTTTGATAGTACAGTACAAACTCCCGACATGGACAATAAAAACGATTTTTGTGATTGGGAAATGGGTTGCAGCAAAAAGGAATCTAAGCTTAGACGTCCCAAATCATATCCCACTAGGGACGCCTCTACAGCTAATGATGAAGAGATTTCAACTACAGTTTCATGTTGTAAAAATTCAAAAAAAGTGGACGCCACTAATCTAAATATAGATAATTCCGCAGTTGACATGCAATCAAGTAATGATTCAACATATCGAGAAAGTCGTCTTTTAAGACCAAAAAGTTATCCTTCCAATAAACTATCGGGTGTAAAAACACTAAAAAAGGTAACAGAGGAAGATTCCAGCGCCATGCATCTAGCGACTACAAACTCAAATAGTGAATTATCAAAAAAGTCTGTAAAGAATGCGAAAAAATCAAAGATTCAAAAACCCACCTCTTTGGCTTTAAATACTCATACAAATCTTGTAAGTCCAATAGATGATAATACGCAAGAATCATACACAGTTATAGCGACTGCAAGAGGTAGTGTGCCGTACAAAGAAAAATCACCCGAAAAGAAAACAAGCAGAGGTCTACTGTACGCTATTGGGCAAAAATTCGAAAAATTACGTGATTCGGCAATGCACAAAGAAAGACGACCAATATCTCCCACAACCCATGTGAACTCCATAAAAACTGAGACTTTACCACCCGAAAAAGTTAAAGATAAACTGTCGTTGCTTTATAAGAAAAAGAAACCGATTGATAAGAATGTTATGACAACAAATCTAGTTATGGAGAGTGAAGTTAGTGATGGTTGTGATGCTGGTCATAAAAGATCGCGCATGAAACATTTTAAAGATTTCGAAGGGTGTAGTAGTGGTAGTGGTGGTGGTGATAATGGTGGGAAGTTAAAAAAAAGTGATACAAAGCGATCCCGCATTGATGCTTTAATACGTACATTGCGTGAACGCTCGATACCGCGCCAAGCTCCCGCCACAACAAATCCAAACGAAAAAACCAAATATATTAAAAGAGCAATTAGTGCTGAAGATTTGCCAGATGCAACTTTGCAAAGAAAATGTTCCGTTAGTCGAGTGTTGGGTTTATTTAAACGATCCGATAAAGAGAGAATCGCGAACGTGTGCAGCAATAGTGTACGCAGTACGCGATCAACCAGTAATATTGAGCGATCCACTTCACCACCTATATATGAGAATTTCCAAAAACCTTTTTCAAAATCCTTAATAAAACTGAACCAAAACAGTGCCGATGTTCAAAAATTAATGGAAAAATATAATAATAAATCACAAGACTTTTGTGCTCGTCACTATACTTCAGAGGACTCGCCGCATACCTGTTTAGTGTGCTTTAGAGATCCGATTGCAAGGAAAACTTTTCAAGGGACACATGCGAAAGGCAATAAGGAGAAGCGGAAAGATTTAATTCTCGATTTGGAGAAAATTCATAAAACGGATATTACGAAGGAAGGTGATAATCCCAGTATTTCCAACGTCAATAATGCTGTAGATCGGAATAATGCTTTACACAATACCAACACCTACTCAAACTTGCCACCCTATAACGCGACCGCATATAGTTCCAGCTTACAATCGGTAGAAAATAATTCGCATCGTGGGAATAGTAATAATAATAATAACAACAATAACAATTATAATAACAGTATTACAAATAGTAATAATAATAATAATAATAATAACAACAACAATAATAATAATAATACAGCTCTTCGTTCAACCGGCTACCGTACGTTAGCCACCACTCATGAACACATGACACGTAACAATAAGAATAATAATAATCTTCCAATGTCACCGTCTTGTGAAAATATCGCAAATTATTCCTCAGATTCAAAAAGTCAAGATCAAGACGATGGCGCCTCTACATCAACATTCTTGTCGCCAACAGAAGAAAAGGAATTATATTTTGATAATTGGTCGGTATGTTCTGAAGATAATTACAGTCGACAGGCTGCTACACCCTCACCCACCGCGTGCACTGTAGGTAGATGCTCAAAGTCTAGACAACAACAAAGCTCATCTCCGCCTGTCTATCCAGGGGGAGGTGGTGGTGGTGCTAGTAATGGCGGTTGTGAATTAAGCGATCCCAATGAAAGTGTCATTGATCGTATTAAGCGACGTAGTTTTTATAGTCGTTTTAATGAGAAAAAACCCAAACGAACCAGTAACATTGTAGGTCCGAATGCGGCTCGAGAATATTATCGCGAACAACAGGCTGCAATGAAATTTTTAAAATCATCAATTAAAAGTCGAAGCACTACTACCCGAGAGGAGCGGGATATTAAACGTATTCCGTCGCCAGATATAACTCAAGAATTTTTACGTCCCCTTAAGCTAAGTCCTTTAGGTACAGAACTCAAACCACCAATTAATAAAACGAACAGCATCAGTGTTGATAAGGATTGTGCTGGTAGTGGTAGTGGGAGTAGTAGATCTCGCAAAAGTCTCAATGATATACGAGTCCCAACAACACCAAAACAATATGCGGCTCTATCAATAACAGATCATGATTATCTTGGTACTGGAACTGCTACAACTGCCACAATTTTATCGTCCTCATCAGCACGCTCTGCAAAAACTAGTCCATATGAAAGTAGTTTTCTTACAACAGCAGCAGCATCTTCAACGGGCTCCTACTATAGTACTTACAATCCGAAAAGACGTTCCTCTTATAGCATGTCCGGAACATTGTCTTCAGCAAGTGGTGGTAGTGGCAGTGGTAGTGGTGGACACTACAACACTGCAACCACTACAAATACCTTAATTAACGGTTATGCTACAGTAGGTAGAAAACCCATACGAATCTATGATCAACGAACCAAATCTTTATTAGAGTCATCATCTTCAGCTTCAAGCAATTATAGGGGAGAAATATCAACTAGTTCGCGAGATTATTCAACGAGTACATTAAGGTATGTTTCGAATATGAAAAATGATAAATTTTTTTGAAAAAGAAAGATATTCAGATTCGCAGCAATCAATTTTGATGGATTTGTTGTAGATCTAATTCTAGATATCGCACCCCGTCAGTGTCACGTAGTCCCACCAACATTTGATGTACAACGCCACAAAATGGTTTTTGTATATTCTGTTATTATAGTGAAAGCAGCAAGAGAAGTAGAAGCCAGACCGGTTCGTCCTCAACTTCATCAAAGAGCAGTGCTGCCCATAAGCAACCACAACAGCGTTTACAGCTAAAGTTTAGCCCATCAAGCGAATCTAAGAACTGGTTTTAAACGATTGCAGATGTCGTCTTCTCTCTTATATATTAAATTATTTTTAAATCTAAAATGCAAAAAAAAAATATATATATTATAACGTTTGAAGTATTTCGAAAAAAACTGGTACAAAACATTTCTTAGAACAAGCAAGAGCAACACGCAGTCCGCCAAGGTTCACACTAGATACTCTTTTTTGTGTATATAGTTTTAATAAAACTTTGTAGCGGGAAATAAAAGAAAATATGTCCTTTTTACGTATTGTAAACACTTATTTTGTCCTCGAAACAAGAAAAAAATGCACAAAGTTGAACAAAACATGTAATGTTTGTCACTAGAATTAATTTGAAGAAAAAGTGCAGTTATACTCGAAAAGTGTTCCTTTGACGCTTGATATGATAATTTGAAAGAAAAGGTTGCTCTGGCCTGTCGCAGAATAAAGATGGTTCCTCGTAACAGTAAACAAACAGAAAAAGCGTAAATCCTAATACGAGCATGACGCTATATTTAAAATATCCATAAAATCAAAATTTGCAATTCTTAATATTTTTCGCCAAAACTAATGAAAAGATGCTTTTCGACTTAAAACCTCTTTCCACCATTTCTTCTTCATTATGATTTATTAAAAAGTAAGGTAGACCCCCATTCAAGAAAACTATAAACTTATGGCACAAGTATACATAGCTGCGCTGTTTGTCGTACAATTAAATTAGAAATTAGTTTAATTGCTTCTTAGATTTATATGCAATCATAACTATGATATGAGAATGATTTAAAACCGAAAGGAAGTGATCTTACTGCAACATACTTCAATTTTCATTATTAGTAATTCTTATAGTATGGTTTTAGGCTTAAAAGTTAAATAAAATTAAAAACAACTAGAAAAACTAACGATCAGATCGGATAGTCTGTGTGAGCGTTAGTTTACAACTTTATACACAATAATTGAATCAAAACGAAAGGTGGAGAAAGTAATTATTAATCGGTGAAGTGTGATTGTTATTACAATTCCAATAGATTGACTTTGGAAATAATCCACATTTGGAGGAATGTTATAACAAGTGCTAAATATTGTTTATTACTCGTATATGTGGGATAGTAAAGTTCCTTTTCGTACTAAACGCTCTACATTATTACTTGATGATCTCTAATATTAGTTATAAACCAAAAATAAACGATTTTTGCCAAATAATATAAAAATGAAATTTGAAAGGAGAAAAAACGTGCTTGACTTGATAAAATTTGGGTTACACCTCGTTACGCCAATGTAGACTTGTGTGTGCGGAAGCTATTTAATGATTCTTAAAGTATATTTTTCTCAACGGTCGTACGAAAGTTTTTCATAAATTGTGGGCGTACGTTTTATATAACAAATCATCTTTTTGTAATTTGTTAATTGCGGGCCTGACTGCCGGCTTGCATCCATACATACATACAACAAACGCACATACAAGCATCGTTATATCGATTCAGATTTTGTCAAGTATGTCACAAATACATAATTTGTGGTAGTTGCAAATGGTAGCGAATGCTTTTTCCATATCACGAACATTTAAAAAGTTACTAAAAATTATATCAACTTGGGCGTATGTGTGCATTCACATACATATTATAACTAAAGTAGGGATTTTATTAATGTATTAGTCGTTTTTTTTTTTCTTATTTTTCAATCGAAAATATATGCGTCACATAAGTGCATGTATTGTATAAACTTAAGTTGAGAACGAATAAAAGTTTCACCAAAGAATCTTTATACAAATTTTGTTTTAATCTATGTTACATTTATAAGCAACAGGTCGTTTCTATGTTTTTTGAAAAGAAAAGAAATTTGTTAGTTGGGCGTTTTCAACTTGTATGTCGGCAAGAATGGCACATAATACGTCCATTTCCATCTGTAGAATGAAAAAGCAAACTTATTATGAAACAATCAAGAATTCGTATCATAAGCACAAGAACTTACCTCTTCAACATATTCATACCAAAAGGGAAATCATAATCTGTGGCTGTGCCATCATTCACGTAGTCATCAGTTAAAGGCATTTCCTTAGCCCATTCAATTAGGCCGCGCTCTTCATGAGTACCTAGCCATATGCGAAAAACAAACACACATACTGTACAGTCCTCTTCTTCTTCTTCTTCCATATATTGTAATTAAAATGAAATAGCGTTTGCATGAAATAAGTTTGAGTTCAAAAAATTTCAGAATATATCTTTTAAAAAATGTGCCAAAAATTTCTGTAATAGTTTAGAAAAGAGCACAGCTATCTGTAACTGATTTTTGTTTCTATTGAGGCAAAAAGTTACATTAAAAGCTGTATTTGTGGGAATGAAGATGCAATCATTTGACTAAACTCCTCAAAAACATATGTAAAGTGAATGGATTTTAAAAAAATCGGGCGTAGTAAGTGTTCTATTCTATATAAACTCCAAAGATCAATTGAAAAGTGCTTTGGTCTTAAAAATGTATATGAATTTATATTTCCCCGGATAAACTGTTGCATATAAACATATTAAACGACATTCTGGACATTTACCTGGAATTACGTTATCTAGAAAACAACCCAATATGCCGCCCACCAAAATCGTAGTACCCAACAAAACGGTTAAAGTTGAATCGATCGTTTCATTGCCGGTTCGTATAGCCTCAGGATGATGTTGTATCCATTTGCATAACACCATTGGAAAGAATATAGACAAACCCAATATATATAGATTGCGGGAGGAGCGTAAATCGACATATTGTAATGTTGATAAACCAAAGGCGATGATCATGCCGAACATCACACAAAATATACCGCCAACCACAGAATCTGGTATTAATATGAATAGCGCACCAAATTTACCAATGATACCCTGTAATACCATAATGCAGGCGGCCCATTGGATAACACGTCGCGATCCAATCTGAAAAAATTCATAAAAAACCAAACTCCTGCACTTAGGCATAAATTATTTACTAACAAGTAAGACATCTACAATGGTGGGCGTGTCATATATATATATATATATATATTGCGCCCTCTAATAGTGTATATAATACATATCAGCTTCCAAGTTGAGTTTTACGTGGAGTATGATTTTTTGTAAATTGTGGGCGCGTCAGTTTTGCCCATTTTTGGCACATCGAAGGATAGGATAACCATAAATACGTGAAGCAAATTTCAAGTTCATAGGTCAATTTTTGTGGGAGACAAATAGATTTTTGTTGATTGTGGGCGGGGCAATTGACTGATTTTTCCCCATTTTAAATATGTGCGATTTGTGAACAAGTAAAAATGTTATAGTTGTTCAAGCCCGACCTCACAACACTTGGCTCCTTAAATTAAGCTACAATTATTTGGGTTGTATCCGTTCACAATTCCATTCAAGTTTCTCTGTGATATAATTAAATTATATGAAAAGGGATTCTAAAGACTCTATGCGAGGAGGGGTTCTGAAAATGGTCCAACACATGTCCTTCTTTTCAAGGCCCACACATGTAATACATGTGCTTGTACCAAATTTCATTAAAATATCTCAAAAAGTGCAACAAGTAGCTTGAGCACAGAAAAGCGTAGACAGACAGACGGACATGATGAAATAAATTTAGATTTTGATTCTAAATTGATTGGTATAATTGAAAGGGATATAAAATGTGTTTTAAAATGAAAAAAACACATACCTTTGTGACTCCAATGGCACCGACATTTTCGCCAAAAGTATTTGTACCATTGCCGGCGCCCCACAGCCCAGCCATAACTGTACCCAAGCCTTCTGTACCGATACCACGATTTATGGCATGAAGTGGCGGTGGTTGGGCTCCTGAAATTGAATAATTTTGTTTGTCTCTTGGAATCCGGTCGGAATCGTGTGGAATCTGCTGCACCCACTTGTAACAATTACTACTCACCAGCCATTTGTGACACGGTTGGATAATAGCTTAAGGACTCTACGGTGCAAGCCAATACACCAGCCAACATACCTAATGAACCCGACAATGTTACTGACGGTGGCCCAAATTGTCCCGGATATGGTATATAAAACCATTTAGCATTGGTTAACACTTTCAAGCGAACATCTGTACGCGAAGGATGACCCTCTTCGAAAACGTTCGTATAGGTCAATATGCCACATAAACCCCACATAATAACAATGGTTAAGAGAACCTAGAAAATATATTTTTTGTGTCGATTTTCTCACAATACCCCACAAATCTGTTACCGGAAATAGCCGAAATAGAAGAAATGGCCGAAACGTAATGCCGTCACTCTTACGATAATATGGCACTGGTATGCCAACATTGGACATAATTTGCGACAGGAGAGTAAGCATGGCACTCGTTCTAGGGAGAAGCAAAAATCCACAAGGATGAGAAAAAAACCCTTAATTAAATAATTTCTATAAACAGGTACCCACCCCACCGCTATACCCCAATGTTTGGATGCTGTACTAGCCGCATGTTCGAATAATGTCAAACCCACTAACGACACTGTTGGTACAATTGTTAGAGGCGTTATAAAACGTAATATTTTGCCAACTATTCCTGTATAGCCCATGATTACTTGTACCATTGCTGACACTGCTATAGCTCCCGATAATTCACGCATACGTGATTGCCACAAGTTTGTACGTTCCGTCTCATCCATTGCATTTATTTCACTGTGCGGTGGACACTTCCATTTCGGTAAGGTTAGTATGGCCAAGGTAGGCACCAAAAATGATATTGTACCACCTTGCACGATTGGCAAACGGACACCCCATGTAGCTTGAATATATGTAACAATGCCAGTAACAAAAATCATTGTTGATATAATTATGCCACGACTTGGATCTTCATCGGACATACACAGAGCCGGGGTCAATATGAACGGTATTGAGACGATTGCCCCAATCATTGTTAAGTAATGTTGAAATGCCAAAAATATACATAAATACCACGGTGGGTTATCATTTATACCGTACAGAAGAATTGGTTTCGCTTTCTGCGGTTTTTCATTAACCACCTGATGAAATTCCTGTTCCACTGTTAACCTTGCTGCAGCAGGTGGCAGCTATAAATCGATTTAAACAAAGTTCGACTTTTGAATTGTTCTTGTTTAGTTGTTTTTTTTATCCAAAATAAGAAGAGTTTTCCTATACTCACCACTTGCGGTAAAAGTTTGTAATAAATCAATTAAACCAATCCATTCAGAATCAAAATCTCGATTCTCGAATCGATTTAACCATGTCCGTCTGTGTGTCCATGTAAATTTATGCGCAAGCTACAGGTCCCATTTTTGGAGATATTTCGCTGAAATTTGGTACAAAGACATATTTTGGCCCAAAGAAAACCTAATTTAAAATGAACCGAATCGAGCAATTTTAGAACCCCCCCCCCCATATATAATGAAAGTCTTTGTATACCGAAAAAATCTTAATTTTTAATATTTTTTAACAAAATTTGGTGAGAAATAGTTAATTAACTTAATATTTGGCTGGGTCAAATTTGGACCCGATTGGACCATCTTTAGAACTCCTTTCATATAATGATATTTCGCCAAGAAATTTAAACACCTCGTACTTATTGACACAACTAAACCAATTATAGCATAATTTGTGGAGCTAAGTAGTGTAGGGTATTAAATGTCCGGGCTTGACCCACCATGACATTTTCACTTGTTAATCATTATTTAATACGTAGTCCGTACGCGAATGTTATGCTTTCTTTGTTTTCTCGTGTAATCCCAGTTATAAGTATGACTACAATTAATTGTCGCCTACGGTATAATTAAAGGGTATACAAACATTTCATCAAAGCAACAACTAATCATTTAATAACTTATTTGCATGTTGTTGAACTGTTGCTGTAAGTATCTTAATGAATACATATTATGAACAAATTGCAAATGCCATAATCACAAGCTCCTGTGGCCATAACGTTAGATTGATTCAATCAAGTTGTTAACATTTTAATAGGGAGACATTCAGGGAGAGAGATGACATTAAATTGATCACGACACCGAGTTGAGTTCACATCAATAATTTGAATTGATAATTATATAGTTGTAACAAGATTGTGTATGTGTGCGTTGTATATTATAAGACAATTCATAATAAATTCTGATGAAAAGTTTCGAAATCGGTAACTAAACGGCGCTTAATATGCAATGTGATTGAATTTATTCAAAGCTTTCGCGCTTTAAAGATTAATTCTATAAACCCCTCCTCTTGTGAGACAGAATGGTTGGTATACTCGAATTGTCTCACCCCCAGAAGGTGGCTTCAGTCTTTTACCGTATACATATACATTCCTGATCAGCATCAAAACCTAATTTAACAAAGCCAATATGTCCGAGTGTCTGGCTATTGTTGACAGACACTCTCAAGATCGTAAATTTTGAATAGAAATGCATAAGAAGTTAATTCAAAATACCAAGCAGTACCAAATAGCTTAACTACCAGTTACAGTTGGTGTATATAGATATATTATGAATTTTATTTTTCATTTTGACTATCTTTGAAAGCTGTAATGAAATGAAAATGTTAGAAATTGTGAAAAATTAATACTTGGCGACTGGAAGGGTAGAACCAACCTGGACAGGTTTCGAACTCGCCCTTATCGAGTTCTCATCAGCAGATTTTTACCGTTGCGATTTTATGCGCAATTGGTTTTATATCAATAATTCACACTAACAACATATAAAGTGCAACACATATGGTGTAGGGCTGCATTTATATGCAAATTAAGCTACGTTATTACACTATGCAGTGAAAGGATGATTAACCGTATCAAATCAACTACCTGACAAACTTTTATTGTTTGTAAACACAGTAGCCATAGCTTATATTTGATACTGTCAACCTAGTACATTGATGTTAATATTTCACTACCTATGTATATGCGTGATTCGCCGGGTCATGCGGGGTTGATATGGAAAGTGTGCCACTCGCATTTGTGATGAAGGACACTTAGTCACATAATGTAGTTGCGGTTAATAAGACATATGTTTTGATGGAGAGGCATTAGCATTTTATTTTATTGCCCAAAAGGACTTATATACTCTAAGTTCGTCTCCTAGTTAAAAAATATCTTCGTGGAGACTTCTTTTACATTGATCAAGAAATGTGAGACTTGCTCCTTACGTACATTGATAAGTTTTGCCACGAAAGAAATGTTTGGGGAGAGTTGAGGAAATATCGTTTATACCCAAAATATTTTCATTCACTTTTGTTGTAGAAATAGTAAATACGTTGATCACGACACCAAGTATTTTATATTTATTATATTTCGTCATTTTGTTATTACTCCATCCAATTCATTGCTTACCCTTAAATTATTCTGCATTTCCACACTTTCCAATGCCATTACTTTGGAGTTAGTTTCTTTTCACAAATGTTTTGTTAAGACCGAACTAAACGAACTGAGCCAAGTGAAGGCTGAACATGAAATGAATCTTCATAGACCTGAGCTTTACCACTTGCCGCGTACTTTTTAATACATTAACAAGTAGAAATGTTTTTTCCAACAAACCCAACCATTTCACACCCTACACCACGTGGCTTCACAAATTATGCTATAATTCGTTTGGTTGCTTTGGTTATAAGTCTCTCATCACTTATGATTATATGGGAAGGGATTCTAAAAGTCCGCGATTGCGTCCAATTGTGACACAGCGAATTATGAAGCTAATTAACTATTCCTCACCAAATTTTATTTAAAAATGTTAAGAATTGCGATTTTTTGCTATATAAAGAGTTTTCACTATAATAAGATCTAATATAAGGAGGGATTCTAAAAATTGCTCGATTCGGTTCATTTTCAATGGGTTTTCTTTGGGCTTGTACCAAATTTCATTGAAATATCTTTAACAATTGCATTTGTAGCTTGCGCACAAATTTACATGGACAGACAGACAGACATGGTTGCTTTCGCACAAATTTACAAAAAACTATACTCGACTTAAAATTCTACTTTCAAGCTTATACCTAATGCATACACAATTAGAGGGTGTAATCACATATCTGCCACGCCCACTATTGTAGATGTGAAGGGTATTTTAGATTGGTCCTAAGCCAAATTTAGTTTTTCTTACTTGTTATAAATACAATTCACCTAAGCCTTAAAGCAGCTTTGCTTACTTGTTTAACGGATTTGATTGAATTGATTTGTAATTGAGAGTTTCTGCAATGCTTCAAATGCATTCTTAATTCGTGACGCTTAATTTTCTTACTTCTTCCTTCAATTCTCCCTTTCTGAACGAGAATTTATTATATTTTTAAAAAAATACAAATCTTTCTCCCTCTCTAAGTACCGTTCTCTTTTGCCATATTTATTTTTTTAGTATTAAAACCATAATGTTTTTAAATTTTTTTTATAGTTTATATCGAGAAATATTAAAAAAGGGCTTCAATCTTATTGAAATAATGAAACATTAAGGTGTATAGAATTATATGGATGTTCGTATTCATGTAATAGGCATAAAGCAGGTGGAGGAGGAGGAGAGCGGGCACAAAGAAGAAAACTCACGCTAGTGACATAAAAAAACATATAATTTGTTAAAATAATTTGAAGCACAACATATTTAGGCGTAGGTATATATATGCATATATATATGTGGGGGATGCACAGGTAACTATATTTTATACTATATAGGTTATATATTAATATGGTTTTAGGAGGGGAGTGCTGTGCATTGACATATTCAAGTAGGAAATGCATAATTCTGTGCTTGTTCTTGAACAAGAACACAACGATTTGCAGCTATTATGCTGTTGTTGCTCCCTTTCGTCTTCCTCCTTTTCTTTCTCCAGCAATAGCAACAACAGGTAGTAAAACATATAGAGCGACAGCATCACCACCAATTTTTGCAATTGTCCAAGGCTTCTTCAAAATCGTAGTCTTCCTCCTCATCGTCCAAAACTTCCGAAACATCACCCAAACCCGATTCATTAGATGTTGGCATTTCTACACCATCTATGGGCTGCATTGGTACCATGGCTGCATCATCGTCATCGTCATCCTCCATGTCCTCCTCATTTAACGTGTTTATATCATCGGTTGGACTGGCCGGTACTATAACAATGGCATTTTCGTCATCATCACTTTTTCCATTATTATCGTTCATGTTGTTATTATTATTATTGCTAATGATGGTGTTGTTGCTATTATCTGGGCTATGGCTGTAAACGTTGACAGGCGTCGATGTGTCTTTGTTTAAGTCGCAGCTGTTACTGTCCTCAGTGGGAGCATCGGTGGCGACGCCTGCATTAGCCGCAGTGGCGATAGCAACTTCAGAACAGGTAGTCGTTGTTCCAACTGTAGCATCAGCCATTGCAGGGAATGTAACATGTGGACTAAATGGTGCGTCCAAGTCTTCCAAACCTTCGGGTATTTTCAATTTAGCCAACTCCTCTCTTAAATGGCGATACTGACGTCTCAATACCATTGAGTTAAATGATATTGTTCGACTGTTGCGCTCACTGTACTGGGGCTTACTCAACTCGTCAATCCAATTCTCAATTTGTGCGCAAATCTCGTTTCGTTTTAACCAAAAATGCGTTTGTATTACCTGGAAAGTGTTAAAATTGTACAATTGCTGAGACGTAATGAAACAATTCAATACAAAAATTCCAAAAAAATATTTCCACCGCCAAAAATCGTTCAGCTAGATTTAGGGTCTTATAATAAAATCGACTTACTTCTTTAAAGCAGGAACTTGGATTGCGTATTTGTTCAAGCATTGCCCACCGCACGCAGGCTTGATATATATTACTGTTGTATTCGCGCGATGAATGTGTACCACTTGGTGTGCCGCGGCTGCGTTCAAAGCCGGGTTCATTAAAATATGGTTCCGGCACTAAAATCAGCGACTGTATAGAGACTAATACTTGGAGAAAGCTGGAAGTTTGTGCATTCCATTTTTCTTCGGGTCGACCATGCCATGTATTCAGAACGGACAAGCACACTTTCCCATCGTTATATAAATTTGGATTGAAACGAACTGAGTGCCGACCCGTTGTCTCCAGGTTAATTTGCATCGGTTGGTTGGGATAATCGGGTGGAAAGAACACATCAAATTCAAAGCACCCGTTAGCATAAGGTGTATCAGCTGGACCAGTAATTAAAACCTGTGTAAAAAAAATTTTTTATTAATAATATCAACAAGAAAACTAAATTTGACTTAGACCTAATCTTAAACACCTTTCACATATACAATAGTGGGCGTAACAGAAATGTGATTACGCCCTCTATTAGTGTATGTATTACGTATCAGCTTGAAAGTCGAGTTTTACGTGGAGTATAGTTTTTTGTAAATTGTGGGCACGTCTGTTATTCGACCATGCCCATTTTTGGCACATCAAAGGATGGGATAACCATAAATACGTGAACCAAATTTAAAGATTTTTGTTAATTGTGGGCGTGGCAATTGACTGATTTTTTCCTCATTTTAAATAGTGATCTGCGTTCAAAAACTTAAAGTCCCTGTGTACAAAATTTCAACTCAATATCCCATAATTTACTAGCATGAAAATGCTAACAACAGACATCACGGACGTACGGACATACATGTCTAAATCGACACAGTTTTTGATGCTGATCAAAAATATATAACTTTGTAGGCTCTCTGACGCCTGCTTCTGAGTATTGCAATAGAAAGAACAAATTTAAAATACCCTCATCACTAAGGTGGAGTGAATAAAAAGCCTTAGAGACTCAAAGGTTGGATTCATGAAAATGTAACATTTGAGATGGCTAGGTCACACGCTTCAGCCAGGCCTTACAGGAATGCTCACAAAATGTTTTACATCCGTTGATATATGGAATTTCTTCAAAATTTCTGAAAAATCGTAACCTTTTAGGTTGACACAAAATTAATTGTGTAGGCAATCCATTTGAAGTCATTCACGTTATTCGAACATTTCTTAAGCCAGTACCTTAAGTAAGTAATAAGTGGGTGTATAAAAAACTTAAGATTACCTTCATGACATCCAAACGATCAGTATCACAGCGTACAAATACAGAACTACTAAACGATAATGGCAGACTAGTGGAGAGAGTAACAGCTTCTTGGGCTAAACGTTTTACACGAGACGGATGATAACGATCACCCGCCAAACGAACCATTTTCTCAAAGTGATGAGAAACTGTAAAACGATATCCATTGTTTTCAGCTTCAACTATCATATCGTACGTATCGAATTGCAATTTCTTCATTACCGCCAAATAACGATCTTCAATTGATTTAGTTTGTGTGGCCGAGTCATTACCACCAACACACCCACCACCCGATGACGTGCTAAGGTTGTCCAAACTGTGAATATTATGTTCCTCTGATACATTATCTACATGGTGAGCTGTCTCTTGTACCAAGCATGTTGTCTCTTGTATATCAGGTATGAGTAAGGCAAGACCCTCATCATCACCATCATCTAGATTAACCGTCACCTGTTGTGTTTGTCCCTTTATATTCGATTTTTTATTCAATCTAAATAATTGCCATATAAGTGGGTGAGAGAAGAGGCCAAAATTTTTAAAAAATACATACTTTAAACGTTTGGCATAAGTATCCACGCAAGTTTTCATATTCAACAGCAATTCAGCTATGGAGGGTGACGTTTTATTATGTTGTGGCTGCAGCAGTGACACCAGTTGTTGTGAGAGGGATAGAGCCCGCAACAATTGCAAAACGGCCCGATATAAGGGAATGTGTCGGGTTATATCCAAGACAGAATCATTTCGTAAATAGGAACTGAGTGCCGGTATTAAGCAAGATTGCTTGAGCAGCTGTGGAAATTGATTTGGCAATTCGTTGGTAGACGTATTTATTTCTGAGCTGGAATCCATTTTATATGAAAACATTTCCTCTTTGGATTCTGATAGAGGCATAGATGGTATGCGATCGCCTGGATTTATATAGCTGGAAAGTACCTGGAAAAAGTGAACAAATGATATATCGTCAATTGATGCCTATTTAAAGTTTATTCATTTATGTTTTTGGGAAATTGATTCGAATTTGTAATAATCATTAATTCCAACATACTTGTAATAAAACAGTGACATGTTCTTCTTCACTCTTTTGCCGCAATAAAGCCTGCTCTACATTCCACGATTGTGTAGTCGAGCCCGTGCCAAAACCGGTACCTTTCGCCCAATAAATGTGACTCTTATCATCTGAGGTGGCCAATGAGCTTTCATCCAAATTATTTGTGGGATTTTTTAAACCACTATTTAAAACCTACAACAACAACAACAACAACAACAACAACAACAATAATAATAATAATAATATATATAAATTCAAGCTTGCAATTTATATTTAAACGACCTCATTTTGTGGTATAAGCAATTGATAATTGGGCGATTGATGAGTGAACACAGCCAAACAGTTCAATAATAAGTGCATGGCACCAACATCGATTACCAAACGGCGCAATAATAAACCATCATCCGTGGTTAAGGGGGAATTATCGAGCAGTTGGCGGAATACTTCAAAGGGCAGTGTCGGTAATGATGGCGCCAAACATAAACTATAAATGTCATCTGAAAGGCAAACATTGTCATTACACCTAATTCTCTTTTTACACAATTTTTTTTACACGAGTTAAAACGAAAACAAAAATTCTCTTTTTACACGATTTTCAATTTTTTTTTAGGTCAACCTACTATTCTTCCATTTAGTCAATATCTTTTTTTACACGAATCTTTTGGGAACGTATCTATCGTGTAAAAAGAGAATTCTCTGTATACGATTTATCCCTTCCTTTTATTACTTACTTCCTTCACCATCTCCAGTTACACCTAATACTAAACGTAACAGACATTGGGCACGTATTTTGTCACGCAACAGAACATCTGAATAAGCGGGCAAACGTAAAAATAAACCAAACGCTGCCAACGAATGTTGCGGCACCGATGTTATGGCCACAGCAATATGTTTTGTACTTGTCTCTGTCAGAGGATCCTCCAAATCCTCATAGATGTCATCGTTCGGCTCCAGCTTAACCCAATCGGTCATAGGCGGACTTTTATCCTTTTCGGGCAATGGATTCGGCGGTTTGCGGTTAGTGTTATCTGGATAAACTGTAGGTAGATAATGTGCCAACAAGGACAAACCACCGCGACTCGAAAAGCGTTGCAGCGGTGACAATAGCGGTTCTACACTAGCGGCTTTTGTTGTTACATTATCTTCATAACCTTCATCGCTACCAATACCCATACTGCAACCACTACTAGTCACCTTATTGGCTGCCATCTAAACATAATGGTAAAAGAATAGCCCATTAAATTTCATCAGAGATCAGTCTTTGTGTTTCTTTTTACAATTACCAAATGCAGGGTAATGCAAGGCGTCGATAAGGAATAGCCTTTAGTATTGAGAGCGGCTAGCAACTGCGATACGGTAGCATCACCGGTTATTACAACATCCGGATAAGCCATATGCACCAGTTGTGTGTTATTGCTTAAGTTGGGCATGGATGATGTTGATAGCAAATAATCGTCAAAAGTTACAAATTCTATAACAACAATAGCAACATAAGTGGAAATTCTCATTAAAAAAACATTCACACAAAGTCATCATTACAGGATATGAAAATGTTTCCCAATATAAATACATATGCATACACACACTTATATATATATATATATATATACATATATATACATACTTGTAAAATTCGAAAACAATTCTTTGTTATTGTCCTTTTGAACCACAGATGCTGCTGCTGCTGCCGCTGCGGCTACTTGATTTTTAGCATCTTTGACGCGTTTATCTTTAGCGGTGACACCAGCGGCGACACTTAAAAACTCCATTCCATTCTCAATATCATTAAAATTTATGGTTAAATCACCGTTAAAATCGTTCTGTTGTTGTTGTTGTTGTTGGTAATGTTGTTGCTGTTGCTGTTGTTGGTAATGTTGTTGCTGTTGTTGTTGTTGTTTTTCATCTCCTTCTTTATTTAATTTATTCAACGAACTGCCAGGCAATGGGGGTGTTGCTGTTGATGTTGGCGCCAGTGAGTTTTCATATTGACGATTTTCTAAAGTACAGGAAAAAAAAAAATGAAATGAAAATGTTCCTGTCCAAAAAGAAATATTATCAATTTTGCTTACCCGAGACGCAATTCTGTAGAATGTCTTGACACTTGCTGTTTGTACTAACCAAGAATAACAAATGGTGGACATTTACACGTTTGGAGGGATGATGATTAACCAAAGACATAGTGACACCATTAGTGGGTGTCACCGCATTGGCATTTGAGAAAGCACCCGAAGCGGCCGCCACTGATGTACTGCCACCAAAGAGATTCGTGTATGGATCTTTTCGTTGTAACGGTTGTTTGCTACGTACGGACACCAAAATACGCTCATTTTCCAAAAGCAATTGTAAAACTAATTGTCTGGTAAAACCGGATATTGTCACTTTTTTAGTATCGTTAGATGCAGACGCAGATGACTGTGATGGTTGTGGGTGCAATAATGATGACGGTTGGCGGATAGCGTCGATTAGCAGGGAAGTTAAGATGTCTTGATTTTTGGGATGACAGGTTGTAACGCGTGTGAAAAACTCGATGGTGGCGCGTTCAATTCTCAAGAATGTTTGTTGTATGGGTTCGGAGATGGTGGCATGACAGTGGGAGTTGCCGGTGTCGTTGCCTAATTCCAAAGATCGATGATTACAAAGCATATTTAATAGAGGCGTCCAAAATATGGAGCCCTGCTGAGTGCCCAGCCAATCTCTCATGTAACCTTCAGCACAACATTCCGAAAAGAAATCCAAAATTTTTGGCACTAAATGGGATTTCAAGAGAGGCGGCTGATAAGCATTTTCGGTATCTGTTGTTTCAACTACAACTTCATCTAAACTATTGTCCTCCTCCTCTTGGTCCGCTTTGTCAGCATCGGTTAAGCATAAATTATTATTTGAAGATGACGAACGGCCAGTAGAAGTAGAGCCGGTGCTATCAACATAATGTTGCTGTTGTTGCTGCTTTTTATTATTACCATCATCACCTGCTCCACTCATCAGAGTGCAATATTCATATAAAGCGTACGCCAAAAGTTTGGGTAAACCAGAATCCACCAGTTGGTATACGGCATTAGGCGATTGACAGGCCATAGCTATTGTTGATAAGTAAGAGGGTCGTTGCAACAGTTTCGACAAATCAGCAATGGCACGATTGGCAAACCAAACACTGCCAGTAGCTTCTTTGCTGTCATCGGTAAGACTAATCTTTGGTACAGCATGCAATGCATCCATTGCTGCTGCTTCACCAATATTTTCATAAACAGCACTACCAGCACAACTGTCATTAACAGACGACTTCACTTCCAGTTTTTGTAAAAGCCGTTCGAACAGGAGCGGTTTAATGTAGCACAACGAACATATCAGTGAATCGAAAGCGGTTTTCAACGGTTCACCATTTTCAATACTTTCCGTCCAGTACAGGCATGCATCAAATATGTCACAGGTAATGTAATCTTGGAATTGTTTGTTGGCTGCTAGTTGACATTCGGTATGTACATGCCACAAAATGGACGCGATGCACTTAATAAAGCCACTCTGAGGATTATTACACTGGATGGCACTGTTGTTGTAATTTTGCCTCAATTTTTCAATCCATTCAAGTAGCACCTGAACTTTGTCTAACATGTAAGAATCCCACGTGGTACACAGATCATATAATAAATCGCACGTGCTATCATTGGAGAGTTTATAAGCTAAAGAAGAATCAAAAATTAATCGGTTTTTAATTTTAGGCAATTGTTTGCAATTACTATTTACCTTGAGGTGTGGTACCCCACAACAGAATTCGTATCAGGGATAAACACAAGTCACGGTTGTAGGCACCCAATTTTAGTAGTACTGTCTCCAAATTTTGTATGGACGAATTCGGTATCATTGGCATTATGTTCATTAGTGAACAACATGCCTCCAAAAATCCAGGATATTTAGCCGAAGCACCGATTACATCTGCAGCTAATTTCGAATCTGATGGCATCCATGAAGCAACCGTAAAACAGCGCGACAATATGCGTATCCAGCCAACACTAGTTTTAGCAAATGAATCATCAACGGCATTCTGCTCTAAACTTAGGCTAGACGGATTAAGAGACATCGAGGCTGCACTAGTGCTGGGGTTAGTACCGTGCGAGCTATTTGTGGAACTGGAACCGAATATCGTATTCCCCAGTACGGAAATTTGCGTTAAACCAATACTGGAGCTGTCTTTTGGTCTGCAATAATAACGTATACGTACATGACAGTTCAGTTAAAAGTCGCCAAATGAAAAGGCAGACTAACTACTAACTACTAACTCTAAAATTATACATGTGCTTGTTTATTATTTTTACACCCTTCGCATAAGGTGGGAGGTATACTAAGTTGGTTCTTCCGTTTGCAACAGCCAGAAATAGGTGTCAGAGTAGCATCAAAAACTGAATCGATATAGACATGAATGTCCGTGTGTCCGTCTGTTGACCTATGAACTTGAAATTTGGTATGTACATCTATAAATATTAGCTTCATCGATGTGCCAAAAATGGGCGTTGTCGGATAATAAACGCATTTACAAAAAACCATATTCACCATAAAACAAGACTTGTACGCGGACGCGTAACAAACTATTAGAGGGCGCAATATATACATATTTACCGCGCCCACCGTTATGGATGTGAAGCTCATTTAAGATTTGGCCTAAGACAAATTTAGTTTCCTTTCTTGTTTTTACTAATTCCTATTTTCTAATTTTGAGCAAAAACTGGATTATTCATCTGACTCACCTGTACAGTCGCAACACAATACTGGTGGCAATTTCTGGTTTAACCAATTTCAAGCGGATGCAGGTCATACCCGATGTGGTTAACGGCGGACCTATAGGTACTGGTCCTAAACCAAAGTCACGAGATATTTCTAATGCCACAGCGGATGGACAAGATGCCAAAGTGGGGGCATGTGGCTGCAGTTGCACTTCTCTCAATAAAATTGCGGTGGGCAGTACTATGCTTAAATCGGCATGTGATTCATTTGGATAAAACATGTAACTCCAAGCGGGTGTGCGCGGTCGGCGATGTGAGGCAACAGGATTTGAAATCAATATATCAGCCGACTGAGCGGTATCATTTTCCACCGATATAGTACAAAACGGTGCAAAGTTGATTAGGCCATCCTTTAAGTGGCGCTGTGCCTGAGTTGTACAATTTTTTTTCGTATTATTATTACATGACGTTTGGAAGACCATCTTCAGTTTAGTGTCCCTGGTAATATGTTGCATTATTAATGAAATCTAAAGAAGAAGAGATTTCTTTCAATGAATTATTGTAAAGATAAGATAATGTATGATATGAGGGCCTACCAAACCCGGTTGCATGTTGATAAGTGATTTATTTAAATTAACCAAATTTTTGCATATGATTTGTACGCCACCAAGTTGTGTAAATATTTGTACGGCTGGCGCCACTTCCAGCACTTTCGATATATACCACAATAAAGGCTCGGACATGTGTAAACGTGGCATAATACTGCGCTGTTGGCTATCTGTTAAAAAGAAGGTATACAATTAGTTTTATCCTCTTCTCTGTCCACATCCATAAACACTCTTACTCGTCTCCAAATATTGACATATTGGGGCCACAATTAAGCGAGAATTTGAAGCCTTTTCACATAATGTGATCAACATGTTGAATACAGCATCAGCTGCGGTATGTGGTTCCTCTAGGAAAAATGCTGAATCTGTAGGTTTCACACTATACAGAGACGATGTGGTAGCCAATAAAGTGAAAGAATTACTGGAACAGTGTGATAAAGAGCCCAACAAACGTTTCATTGTTGAGAAATGGCGCAACACTAGTAAAACACATTTATCAAATCAAATCATTGGTGGCAAGCAAGCAAGCAAACTATCAATACCTGTATCTGCAATGCAAGGGGTTTTAATGCGATGACCCTCAATGTTCAATTGTTCAGCTTTAGTTTCATCGGTTAGACTTTCAAGAGTATTTAATTCTTCTTCTTCGGGTATGATAACGTCCTAAAATGTACTCTCGCATAATTATAACGCACTGTAATAAAAACTTGTTAAAACAACTTACACTTAACTGTCGTGGAAGCTCTGTTTGTATTAATGATGAACACAATTTTAGCAGGCTAATAATTAATGTATTATCGGATATGGGTGCATTATGTTTGGAATGATCCGAAGTTAATACATTGGCAAACAGGCTGGTAAAAGTGTTGGAGGCATTATTTGCATCTGACGTTCTTTGACATTGCAACTTGTCGCCGTTAGATATGTTATTAAATACTAAAAAGGCTATGAAGCAAAGAGACGATCAATTAAAATTTCAATGATTTCTTTTCAGGTATGATTGGAACGCAAGCTCTAGCTGACATCAATTTCAGACAATTATACTAAAAAATCTTATTTGTCATCTACTTACAGACACATTCGATGATGTTAAGGGAGACATTCAAGTCGGCCTTATCATTTGGCATTGTTAATAGATCACGCACTAATTGACCTTGAGCATCAATTGGACCTAGTTGATTGCTGATGGCACCGCCTGGTTGTATCAGTTGCAATACCACATGCAACAGCGTATCCTTAAGTTTGCGTTTACATGATATAACGTCATCTGTCGTTTCACCTTTGCGATGCAACCAATGCAATAGTTCATGCAAGTGTTTGCATATTGTAGGTCCAGCCTATAAAATTCAATATTAATCGAGTATTTTTTTCTTCTCCCTTTCTCCCCCTCTCTTTCTTTATCTATAATTTCTTGATCACTTACACAACGATTCGTTATAATGGCTGAACTCATACCATAACCGGACAAAAAACGCAACAACATTTTCTCAAAATTCTCATCAGTTATGATCACTTCATTAATTCGTGTTGTATCTGCCACATTATCCTCAATCATGGGTTGTGAATTGCACGCTAACAAGAGACACTGAAAACCCAAAGACCACGTGCGCAACTTGACATCACTATGCCATGCCAATGCTAATAATAAACCCTGTACAGCGTGGGCCCCAAACGGTATCTTTGGTACATCACTGCTGCTTGTACCCGCAATGAACGGTTTATCGGCCAGTTCACTATTTAACGTTAACCACATTTGCAACACTTGCTCCAAGTGAACCCATGTTTCCTACAGGAGATAAATGACGAATTCAAATTATTACAAAATTATCGCATTTTCAATTCCTATAGAAACATATTACTAAACTTGCCTGCAAGTGTAAATCAGCCAATATACAATCAAATACATTTTTAAACATACTGTACGTGTTGAGACCACAATTATATTCTGGTCCAGACCATATATCCGTTATATAATCCGGCCAAACTACAGCTTCTGTTGTATTTGTTATTAAATCGTTCGCCATGATTTGTGGCAAAGAGGAAAACATGTCCAGAGAGGATACGACAGTAATACGCCGTAAATCCATTTCAACGTGTAAATTAAGACCAACATCTAAACGAGCATCCATAGCTCCGGATAATGATTTGCAAAAGAAATTGAATGTATTCTTATTGCCAGTTGTTTCCTTTTTCGTAACGCTCGGTTTCCGTTCGGTAAGATCAATATCATTTAAAATTTCATCAAACTCATTGTCATCACATTCAATTAAAGATGGTAAGTAAGGATACTTAACACCTTGACAATGAAAAGAAGCAAGTAAGAAAACTACATTTGGCTTAGTCCAAATCTTAAATACGCTCCACATCTACAACGGTGGGCGTGGCAAATATATATATATATATATACATTGCGCCCTCTAATAGGGCATGTACTACGGATCAGCTTGCAAGTCGAGTTTTACGTTGAGTAAAGTTTTTTGTAAATTGTGGGCGTGGCTCTTATCCTACCATGCCCATTTTAAATAGCGATTTGTGTGCAAAAACTAAACTACGTGCCTATACAAAATTTCAGTTCAATACCTCAAAATTTACGCCCGTGAGAATGGCAACAGCAGACACACGGACGTACATGTCTACATCGATCTAGACATGTCTGGATGATGCTGATCAAGCATATACATACTTTGTAAAGTCTCTGACGCCTGTTTCTAGGTGTTACAAATGGAATAAAAAACTTAGTATACCGCCCATCTTATGTGGTGGGTATAAAAAGCAGAATATTTTATATAAAAAGTTTCACTGCATATAACAAGTTTTTTTACACCACTAATTGTACCCTGAGTACACATCTGCGAACATTTGAAAAACCACTCGTTTACGCATGAAACTGTGAACAAACTTACCATCCGTATACTGTAAGTCATTCATTAGTGAATTTGGGAAATACACAGCTGTGAAATACTTTTAATGGATTTGAAATTAAACATTAATTACTGCGTTAGACTTACAATTATAATCGGGAAAGATGTCTTTCGATTCGGGCAAGTTACAACCATCCAATAAACGTACTCCTCCATCATTCGGATGTGCAGTTTCGTTATCTTTAAAATGTTTATCAGCATCCAACAAATCCTAATGAAAAAGGAAAGAAAATGAATTATTATTATATTAGGTAAGGAAATGTTCGGACATTAGAGCAACATACCTGTAATAAGCAGGTGATGGCGTGTACAGCCCACGGTTGATGTTGATCGTTCCACACCGCCAAACGTATTAATTGCTCCAATTGATTTGTAGTTATAATCTTTGATAATTGAACAGCCGGACGACAGGCAAATACCAAACGGGCTATAACCTTTAAAATGAATAAATCGAATGATAAAATGATTTATTAATAAATTTCAAACTACAAAGAACATACTTTGCTAGTGAGTAAGAACTGATCCATATTACAAGTAAAATCCATTTCAAGCAGCAAAGCTATTAATCCTCTTATTACAATTAATATATTATTCAAACGTATTGTTTTTAAGCCTTTATCGAAATTGTTACCACCCTCCTGATTGTTGTCCTTTGTAAAACGTGATAGTGCATTATTTTTATTTGGTTTACTTGATATTTTCGGTTTGCCCGTCAATTCCATAAATATACTGGGATGCTGTGCAATAATTGAAATAAAATATTATTTTTAAATGTTGAATGTGTTGGAATCTCTCTCTCTCAATATTGTTGTACAGTTGTTGTTGGTCTACCTCTTACCTCATTTTGTATCATGTAAATTTTCTTGCCCCATTCCGTATATGGTTGAACACTGTACGCTTTTTGTTGTACTATACGTTTTTTGAAGCAACGCAATTGCTTGCCACTGCTACTCGTTGTCTGAGTGCGAGGTTTAGAAAATTCTGAATCGCAACTCATAAATTCCCAACGGTTAGCAGCTAGTGAGAGAAGGGACATATATATATATAAACAGTTAAATGGAATGTTTTTTCTATTCTAAAGCTTACATTTATCCTTGCGATCATTGCTATCATCCAAACACACAGAAAGGAATAACAATAGCCACGATATTAATTGCAGATCGGACTTTGCCCATAAACCGCCACCACCACCATGTGTCTGCTGTGTACTATCATTACCCACATCTTGTAATCCTTGATAATGTGATGAAATCGGTGCCAATAGTTTTGCCAATGTTTTTAATATAGCATCGATAACAATGGAACGGCATGCTCCCATCGCTATACTCCGTCTGCCCAAGTATGTCAACATGAAGAAGATTCTAAAACACACACGTTTACGAAAGAAAACTTAAGAATTTGATTTCATACAAAACATTGTAGCATCCCTACCGATCTTGGGGGAATATTTTTGTGTTTTGCGACGAGAATAACCGACAGAATATATCGGCTAAAAAGTCACCCCACCAACTTTGAAAGCAACATGTACGCACAAGTAGGGAGCATGTAGCCAATTGTATATGAGCATCACCATACACCACCAAGGCATTAAATAGCATATTAGCTACAGCTCTAGTGAAATGCTTGTGTAGTGGTGCCATATCTTTTAAATTATACTCAATGGAAAAATTAAGCAACATTTCCACTAGAGTTTGTGCCAGTACGCGTAATTTATCACGTGATGCCATTTGTAGGGCACGGTCTTTGGAAATCGATGGTTTCGTTCCCAGCTCCTTATTGCTATTTGTGTGCCAGGTGTTGGTTAAGCGCCGTATAACATTTTGTATGGCATACATTTGATGTTGCAATAAAATACATTCCTGCAAGAGAAAGGAAGGAAAGAGAACAGGTGAAAATCTTGGCCATTCGATTGGGAGCACAATGAAAATGTCAACCAACCCATTCAAATATTAAATCTTTATTCACTCACCTCATAAATAGACGTTATCTTGCTGTTATCCAATAAAGTGGAGTCCTCGTCACGTTGCCTATTAATGAATGCTTGCATATGAGCCACATTGGTCATTTCCGAATTTAGAATGGGCGTCAACAATTCCAACAACTTACAACTTGCTAAACTGTAGCGACAATGAACATCTTCATAAAGTGAGCGCAACGCTGCAATCTGTGCTTTCACATTTTGTGGTGAATACTTAATGTTGCACAATAATGGATCGGCATAACTGTCCGATTGTAGTACCATTACGTGACCAAAGAACGAGCCAATTGGTACTTTACATTTAGTCGATGACATACCAATGCGTCCGGTGATGGTAATTTTCATGTAACGACAAATTGGTGGCGGCTGTATATCACTTAAAACTAAAGTTTTTGTTCCAATATCAGAAGCCACCACTAAGCGTACACCATCAGTCTCTTCATCGAAACACCAGATGTCGATGTGTAGAGATGCCAAGTCATCGCAAGAAGGTACAAACAGATCTGTTAATAATATGGGTGAACCAAAATCTAAAACAACAAAACGCCGCGCTCCCGAATGCATGCGATCTATGACAACCATTTGTTTTGGCGGTGGCATTAATAATTTATGCCAAGCAAATACCCCAGCATTTACGTTACTATTGTTGTTGTTATTTTTGTGTGTTTGCTTGTGTGGTGCTGTGTTATCCGGCGTACTATATTCAGCCTTAGTTTGCTTCTCAGTCTTATTATAGAAATTTGTGTTAATTACAATAGGCATCGTTGTTGTTGTTGTTGTGGTTGTTGTTGTTGCTGCTGCTGCTGTATTGTTGTCATGTTCCTCATACATAAAATTGATCTTTGCTGACATATCAATGAATTCGGTTTTGGGAGCGGGCACTTTTGATTTGGGTTCAATAGCTAAAAAACATTATAGAATTATTGTTGTATTAAAGCATTCTAGAAATTCTTTTCTTTTAATGACTTTTAAAGTATGTGTTGTAGGTCACCCCAGGTTCAATTTTGCATCGAAAAGATTTGTTTGTAAATTGTAGGCGTGTGCGTTGATAACCCCACCCATTTCCCCACCAGCATTTTCATATTGCTGGTCATAAGAAATTTTTTGTTAATTGTAAGCGCGCAGAATCTAAACAAATCTATATTTTGTAACGAGATTTTTGCTATGTTGGGATTAAAGCCGTCGGACTAGGGTATCTCATCCATTTATTTATTTCGATTGAAACGCTTTTACTTATTTACAAAGAGAGAACCATCATTTATTCACAAATTACTCGTTCCCACACCTCATGTCTGTTTCAATGCGTTTCATTGCTTACGAAATGGCTTAAGTAGTGTAACTCTCCTTATGTGGAGGGTGTAAAATATTTTTTATAGATTTCAAAACAACTCAACTTACGTCCAATGCCATTAGGTTTCAAAATGGGATCCACTAATTCATATTTAGTTACTTGGCCTTTATCCAATTTTAGCTTTTCCACCAATTTATTCATATTGTTCTTTACATTATTTAAAAAATCATTCATCTACAATAAAAAGTCAAATAACATCAAGTAAAAAAATAGATCAGAAGTAAACTTACATCTTCGGTATTGGATAAGTCAATGGCATTAGAGAGCATTGGTGCAACCACAAGATCCTCCACATTTATATTGGAATTACTATTCGCTGATACGGTATCGACATTGTCAATGCGTGTTGCTTCCGACGTTGAAATGCACGTAAAATGCAATTGTTCAACTTCAAGCAGACCGCGCAATTGATTGCTAACACTTTTGCATCGTATCAATTGAGGAAATGTTCTCAAATCCACACCATCTGTATTGGTAGATAAAGAATAGAATGAAGCTTTAGACACACATTTAAAGGTGACCAATTTTTACCAATGGATGACAGCTTTTTTATGTCAATGCCACCTGCATGAAAAACGCCAGCACTCGTTCGTATAATTGTTGTTAGAATTGATGAGAAGTTTACATTATTTTTATTAACATTGGTCAAATCGAAATCGAATATTTCTGCCTCAAATGGAAATCCATATAAACCAAATCTGTACAAAGAGAAGGCGAAAAATTTTTAGAATACAGGTTCTAACAAGTAAAAAAGGATATATTAGGAAAATCTAAGTCGTCTCAGAATTCGATGCTGAGCAGAACTTTGCACAAAACCAATATACCCCCATATCTTTATAATTTTGTGTACCTTTTGTACACATTTACAGTATACATAATTACCTGGTCCCCAACAAAGCACAGTATGGATCCCAACGTTTGCCGATTTCTTCAGAAATTTCTGCCAACAATTTTATGCACAACTCCGGTATACCCTGATAACATTTTAGAGTAGATGTAACCCATGTCAAGGTAGCATACCAATACACAACACTGGCATATTTAGCTAATGGTAGTTCATTAAACGTATTAGCGATGGCATCACGCATCGATACATCCAATGTTGTATGAGCTTGAATTTCTGGTGGTAAATTGCATATACCACTGAAACAATATACATAAATACGTATTGTTTTTGGAATAATAATAATAATAATAACGTAAGCAAATTTACTCGGTAAGCAGTACGATTAATTTTAAGCATTTGTGAGCCATGCTCCGATCACCATTGATAACGCATTCACGTAAAGTATCTTCTAAATATTTTTCTGTCAGGCAAATACATTCGAATTGTTGAGCCAGCAGGTCTGTACAACTGGATGCAGTTTGTTTATTAATTTGCATTTTAATCCGTTCCGATTTCGGAGAACGATAACGCTTCAGTCGTATACAACATATCCACGTCAATATATCCAAGGCTAAGTTCTTGGCCAAAGATGTCGATCGTTTATTGGTAATAATTTTAAATAGATTCTCGACTAACTGATTACTCTCCAACATTGCTATGCGCTGCATCCGTTCATTCGGTACGCGTACCTGGCTCTTAACGCCTCGCACATAAATCGATATTTCATGTAACCAATCGCAACCTGCAAAGTCATTGTTCAACAATGAATTTATAGTTTAAAAGATTTATAATAAATTGTTTTTATTGATAACTTCAATACCTATGTAGTAGTCATGACGAGCATGTTTAGATAAATTCGTATTCGTAGGAAATGGGGTGGCAGTGCTAGTGCTAGTGCTAGTACTTGTTGCAGTACTTTTATTGTTGGGCATGGACGATAGAGAAGAAAAGATGCAAGGATTGGTCACTTTGGTTGTGGTTGTGGTGTTGATAGCATTGGTGCTAGTGATATTATTTGATGATGGACTCTTATACATAAAACTATGTGATGCTGATGAATTGTTAGCAAATGAGGATGACAATAAGTGCATTATGCCGCCTTTACGTACACGTACTGAAAAAAATGCAATTTCATGAATGAAAATATTTTCAAATAAACCAAAACAAACAAAAAATACATAATTTGTTAAGAGATAAAAAGTTCAACATGATTGTTTTTTTATCTTATACTTCAATCAAGGTGTGAAAGCATGATCTTTGTTGAGGATGGGTTGCATTGATCTCTGTAATAGGAGCCTTTCCCCCGTACCATTGTACATTAAGACTTTATAAAAAACTTGCGGCTTAAACCAAAACTTGAGTACCCTCCTCCACATTTAAATGTCGTTTACAATTGCTCCCTCCCTTTTTTACACGAATTTGATTTAACACGACTTAAACAAAAAAAAAAAGACATTCTCTTTTTACGCGAATTGTTTCGTTTTAACACGATTTTCAATTTTTTTTTTTTAGGTCTTCCATTTAGCCAATATCTTTTTTAGACGAATTTTTTGGGAACGTATCTATCGTGTAAAAAGAGAATTAGGTGTGCTCTGCACCTGGATGAGTTCTTTGTAAAATTTGTTCTATTCTGAGGAGGAAGAGAAATCCTAAGTTATAAATTCATTTTAGGGGGTGTCACAGATTCTTGTATGGAATGGAATGGAAAAGTCTTTTCCATATTTCAGCTCAAATGACTCAATTTTTGCGACTGGGCCAAGGTATCCCAAATTTGGCTTAAGCCGTATTTATGGATATTTTGCTAGTTAAGAATCTTTTTTTTTTTCGAAACATACATTTTTACAACTATTCTCATTTTGAATACGTGCATACTTACCACGATTTTTAGATGGGATCTCCTTTGATGGATCCGCCATAGTTTTAATATGTAACAGAAAGTTGCGCGTACGCGTCTTAAATAGTTTGGGTGACGTTAGTGTAACTGTTCCACTTTGTTCTCCCAAATCCATGCATGATGATAGCTCAATTGGGCCAGCTAAGATTTCAGCGTTATGTGTATGTAAATATTCTTCATTGAGAACGGGATTCTCATTGGTACCTGGTGTATAGAAAAAAGTTCATTCATTTCATTCAAATTGTTTTTATTTTAATTCATTTCGTCTCCTACTATCAGCAGCTGATGAAGACGTTTCAGCATTTCCATCATCCATTAGATGATGTGATTTGAAACTGGAATGAGGTCCTTTCATACGATAACCAAAACCACTTGTATTTTGCTTTAATAACGTAACTTGAATAGCGGCCGGATTATGGCATTGTTGATACAGCGTAAATTTCAAATCTATATGACCCAAATTAACCGCTTGTAATAAATTCAATTCAATTATGTGCTCATCCCAAGTTGTCCTAGATAAACAAATAAAGTGTGAAAAAAATATGTCAAGTTTGTTTAAGATGACATACGTATCATTATGCAAACGCCATGTTTTTGTAAATTGTAAATCTTCGTTACGCATATGTTGCGGTTGTTTGCGTTGCTTTTGTGCTTGCACTAAATCACTCCAACAGCTGGGCACCTCCGCACCATAAAAGGTGAGATTTTCATCGAATTGCGTTAAAGCATACAACGTATGTAAATCGTCTAAACTTAAATCACCATTGCGATAGGCCAATAGATTAGAAGTTGCTGTTGTTGTATTGGTTGACGATGTTGATGGACTTGGTGACGACTGTGACGGCAAAAGGGGGGCAATATGTGCAGACGGTTCACCCCAATCAACTTTAATGTCGCTTTGACGTGGTGATTGCTCTTGTTGTTGTTGTTGTTGTTGTTGTTGGTGACGCAATGTATCATTCTCTCTGCCACCGGCTACTCCAACACCATCCGTAACACTTAACTCCAAAGTGTCATTTTGTGAATTTTCAGCATTGTGCTGTTGTAGTATAGTGTTCATAATATTATTGTCATCGTCCAGTTCTAACATTTCATCACCCGATTCATTATCGGTATCGTTTAAAGAATAAAATATTAAAACTCCAGTGCGTGTACAACAGCAAAGACGCTCCAGACTGCGGCAATATGCTACCGTTACAAAATGCTGATCCGGCTCCCGTATAACGCTGATGCATTGAAAATCATTTAACGAATACACCTCTATGGTGCCATCATCACAAACTACACACAAGGCACCGTCCTCCACTGCATTGTTATTTGTCACACTACAGCTATCTTCGGCATTGTTAACAATCGTTTCATTAGCGGCCGCATAACTAGTTGATATCGCGAAATTCGGCAGCAAACATAATTGTCGTGGACATTTGGAACGAGTAAATGTCATGGCGGTTTTATGCTCATTAGGTATAACACCGTCCAAATAATCGAAAAGTAATACTTGGCCAGCCACTGTGGCATCCTTATCAATGTCATCGTCATCGTCATCATTTCGGCAATCGTTCATATTTTGGTAGTCGTTCTCATCACTTTCAATATTTGCCATTATTATTTTACTGGTGTCTTCCTCATTCGGTGCTTTAGTTTTCACCAACTTTACTAACAATTTGTTACAATAACTATCAACCGGAATAATTTCTGATATTTGTACCAATTCTTTTTTGTGTCGCCCACAATCCATGGTGTCCACATTAATATCGTCATCATTGTTGTCACAAACATTTAAAGCATTCATGCGTTTCAATATTGTACAACTCTCAACAATGCAATCGATATCATCTGAAATATTTATTTTCGCAGCACTCTTAGTATCATTTGTACTATTGTTGCTTTTACCGTTATTTTGATGGCCATTATTATTATCGTTATTGTAGTTATTGTTATTGGTATTGTGTTGTTGTAATTTATTATTTTTGTTATTGTTATTGTTATTATTATTGCCCGCAGTTATTATATTTTCCATTAATTTCTTTTCAATGTAGGCCACTTCCATTTCCATGTCATCGGAAGGAATACTGTTGCTACCACCAACACCAACACCGCTATTACTACCGCCGTCTGCACTTCCAGTTATTGGAGTGTCGCCAGTGTTTTCCATCAAATCAAAAATGGTTAAGTCACAAAATTGATTGATTTTCTTTAGATTACTCTCCAATTGTACATCAGAATACTTTATTAGCGTCATATCAGACTTATCACCAGAAAGATCCGTTAATATATCCAATTTTTTCTTACCAGAGGTTGTAATCAAGTCGGGGGCAAAACCGTTACTATCAAAACTGTCAGCATACTTTTCAAATACCGAAGAGGAATGCGATTTATTATCATCACGGTTGTCACTAGATGAACCATCAAGAGCACCACCACCGCCACCTTTAATGGGCCATTTACAAAACAAACAAAATATTTTTGTTACAAAATATTTGATTTAAAAATTTTTAAATGATTACCTCCCATACCGCTGCTAACGGAATTTCCAGCCATCTTGGGATTTTCAACACTCTCTTTGGTTGCGTCACATGTCATATCGCTGGAACGTTCACTTTCGACAATATTCAAAACGACCATACGTAGCACATGTTCACCGGATGTATGTCGTGTACTTAGCCCGAGTATGATTTTTGAACCAACCACACCGGCTCGTAGTGTCGACGATGATGTTGGTGGCGGTGGTGGTGGTGGCGTCGGCAGTACTACTCCGGTAGTGGGTGCAGTATTATTGGTTACACAACCACCACCACCTTCCACTCCTTTTCCAATACTGCCCTCTCCACCGCTCAACAAATTGTTAGCATTTAAAACTACCGCAGGGCCATTGAGAGCATACAGACGACTTTGAGCTCTAGCATTAGGTAGGACACATATCGCTGTCACACGCACCCATTCATAAGCATCATTGTATTCCTCTTTATCGTTTGTATCATTGCATACAATATCTTTCATTAGTGTGGCAATATTAAAACAATGCATTTGCTTTAAATGACGTTCAATACTCCAGATAGTTATATCACCCGTGTGAGAACAACTGGTGCATAAGGCGTTGGCATAATCACTATTGGATATAACATCAAAGCCTAATAAACCTGGTACTCGTACGGCTGGGTTCGTAGAATATGTTACAGAGAGTGGAACATTTTGTGTATATTCGCCCTTAACAAAGGGACACATGGGCGAATGCCTTTCATGTTCACTCCATGGCTCATCCGTTTTCTCCCAACATACCAAACATACATTACATGTGAAGCACATGGCGCGATCTTCACCCGAAGATGAGGGCTGATGATAGAAACCTGCCTGCGCCATTTGATCGGGCAGAGCCCATTTATAATCCATGTGAGGCCATTTTTCAAACGTTTGCCGGCGAACCGCTTCCGAATGCATGAGCACACGTTGTATGTTATTAAAATGCCAATTGATATCTGGTATACGGGATCCCACTAGCAAATCTATTAAACGTTCATTAATCGCAGAAGCTATAGCTAACACGGGCACGTGACGTTCAAGCCGTTTTAACATTATAACCACATTGTTGGCCACTAACTTTAAACTTGAATAGGGCACTTCCAAGCATATAGTATTCCACTATATATAAGAAAATACATCATTTTATTCAATTTTAATTTATATTTATTTTTTTCAAATACCCACCCTTTGCGCTTTAATGCCCTTTTTGTTACTGCCTTGGGAATTTTTAATTTTTTCCATTAATTCATTACTCACATCAGAGGGACATTCTAAACCCTCTTGCTCCAAATCTTTAATGCATGATTGGAAAATAATTGCCTCAGATAGTAGCATTTCAAGTCGTATAATGTCGTCATTTTGTGTTATTGGCGGCTGAAGTATGGTATCAAGTAATAAAACACCGTTATAATCACCACGGAATCCAATATTATGGCCATCCGTTATGAGAATCTTCTCTTGCAATGGCATAAAATGTCCATACAGCTTACAATGCTTATCTATGATATACAAAAACCAAAAATTAATACGTCTTTCTTTATCTTTCATACCTATCAAAAAATATTTCATTAAAATGATTGCAAGTTTAGCTGAATAACGGAGGTTATAAAAATATCACACCAGCTTTGTTATCCTTACAGAGTACAATGTTGGAACATATACAAGAAGACAAAGGTCTGGACTAAAACTCTAATAAAAGATTTTAGATTAACACCCAGCAACACAATAATGTGCTTAATACATCAGTATCTCCGCCTTATTATTTTTATTTTCGTGAGAGTGAAACCAATTTTCATATTTTTTTGTGTCAAAAAAATAAAGGAGCATCCTTTGCCTCGTATAGGCAGACATTCATTTCCTTTCATTATATATTTAAAGCAGTATTAAGACTTTTTTTCATGAGTCACTAACCCATACACAAAAGTGAATACCTTTATATGAGCTAATTATTTATATATATATAATTTTAAAAGAATTACCGTTTAATAGTTGGTATGTCTGTAATATAATTCCGGAATGAACATCAATAATTTTCACTTCACCGTTATTGTGAAATACCAATATAACATTCAAGTGTGTGTGATAAATTATATTGCAAATCTCAAAATCCATTTCGCCAAATTGTTGCGACCGATTATGCAGCGCATTATCACCAGACGATGTTGTGGTACATAATTCTAAATATCCATCTTGTTTTAATGTGCGCTGCTCCATGGTCATGCTTACATTTGATATTTGTTAATATACGATTAGTTCTTTATTTGTTAATCCTTACAGAACTAATATAGGTTAGGTATTAAGTCCAAAAAGTTAATATATTTTTCAAAGAAATTACTTCTTTTTTGCTAAGAGAATGATGAAAAATACAACAACATCTGTAGAAAACGGCAACAATAAATGAAAAAACTAAAGGAGGAATATTAGTAACAAATAAATTATATCGATAAATGATAATCGTCCTACTCTAAAAGCTCTGCATGTGCGCTTGTTCTTCTTTGATTGACGGTTCAATTTTTCATCATTGTAAAGATGGCCGCTAACGCAAGTGAAATTTTTTCTTTATTTAATATAATTTGAACGTTAAGTAAATTATGTATATTAAATATATGTGATATTACGATAAAAATAAAAATTAAAATTCATTTCGTGTTAAATGTATATTATTGTTAAAATCAAAGTATCCATATATAAATAAATGTAGTAATAAGCAAATGAAGAAATGCTAATGAAAGGAAGAAAATTTCAGTATGTTCACAAAAGTAGGGCGGGAGGTGTATAGAAAACAAAAGAACACAATTCGATGCGTTTAAAAAAGGGTGAAAATTTTCGCAGACGGATAACGGTAATAATTAATATCGAAGCACAAGTAATAAAAAAAATATTTAGTGTTGGCCCCGTTAGTGTTCATAGGCAAAAATGATGCAATATAAAAGTGCGGCTGGTCCGATTGGTACAAGTACGACCAATGCTACGCCCACGCAGACAAATCAACAACAACAACATGTAACGCAGCAGACGCATTTGCAACAACAAACAGCGAACATTTCAACACCTATTAAAGGGACATTTGTGCAAACAGCTACACCAATAAATGCTGCAGCAGCTGGTGCTGGTCATCAACCGGGACAAATACCATTGTCTCAAATTATCAATTTGCAACAATTGCCGCAACAATTTGTGCAGGCAGCGACAGCCCAAACTGCCACTCAAACCCAATCTTTTCCACAGAACATGTTTCAAATTGTGCAGCCCATGCAAACCGTTAACATTGACGGACAAGAGGCTATTTTCATACCGAACCTGAATGCTCAGTTGACCACAGCCCAACCGGTAAGTATTAATGGTCAACAGGCATTTTTAACGCCAAGTGGACAAATCGTCAGAGCTCCGCAATCCACGGCTGCATCTGCAGCGGTTCAATTACAACCGTCTACAACACAATTTATACAAGGTTTGGGACAAACTATTCAAATACCAGGTTTCACTAGCGCAGCAACAGAACAAACTTTGTTTACAATACCGGGGACAAATATACAAATACCGGTGGCCACCACCACGACTAATCAGCAACAGCAACAACAGCAACAGTTACAACAATTATTACAGCAGCAGCAGCAACAATTGCAGCAACAACAACAACAACAGCAGCAGCAATTGCAACAACATCAACATGCGTCAAGTTCAAACGATGGATCCAACAGCACCAACAACACTAATATATCAACGCAGCCGGCACCATCACATTCATCAGCAGCTGTGGCCACCGCTTCAGGTACATCTCTGTCAATTGGTGGCAATACGACATTAACGGGCAATAGTGCTGGCGGCACTACAGTGACCACAGCAAATTTACCCGCAACAATAACAATACCTGGTACCAATATACAAATACCGACATCGGTAGCTGCGGCCAACGGCTTGCTTGGCAATTTGAATCCCTTACTTGCCGGCGGCACCACTGCCATAAAATTAGAGAATGGACAAACATTACAAAATATACAAATCAGACCGTCAGCGGCTACATCGGCGGCTCCGGCGTCCACTCAGCTACAACAAATTGTGCAATTCCCTCATCACACTCTTCAGTCGCAGGCAGCGGCTATGACAGCCCAACCTACTCTTCAACAGACCACTGTAGCCGTACAAGTGCCCATTCAAACTGGGGTGGGCGGACAAACCATTTACCAGACAGTTCATGTACCCGTCCAACAGCTGGGAGCGCCGGCAGGAATGTCTACAGCAGCCAATCTATTGTCAACCACTCAACCGTTGGCAATGCCACAATATATACCCCAATTTACACAAATTGCTCAACTCGTCACACCAACGGGTCAAATACAACAAGTGCAGTTGGCGCCAATGAACGCCTTGACACCCTACCAACAAATACCGACCAATGCCAATATAATTCAGATTCAAAATGCAGCACAGCAGCAGCATCAGCAACAACAACAGCAACATCAACAACACCAACAACAGCAACAGCAACAAGTCGCGGCTCAGCAGCATTCTCAACATAACGTCGCTGCTGCTGCTGCCGCCGCTGCTCAACAGCAACAACAACAACAACTGCAACAACAGTTACATCAACAGCAACAACAACAACAGCAACAGATAATACAAGCTATAAATGCTGCCAACGAGTCCGGAGCCCAAATACCCACCAATCAACCGATAACAATAACTAACGCTCAAGGCCAACATGTGACAGTGATACCCGCTCAACAATTACAACAGTTCACTCAAAGAATTCCGCAACAACAATCACAACAACAACAAATTGTCCCTTCCAGCAACACCACCTCTACCACCAATCAGCATCACGCCTCTGTAGTACAACCTGCACCCAATCTCATACATTTACAACAAATACCCGGCCTGCAGGCGTTACCAATACAAAATATTCCAGGCATTGGTCAAGTACAGATTATACAAGCTCAACAGTTGCCACCCAATTTGCAACAAGCAGCCGGGAGTTTACAACAAATACTCACCGCAGCGACACCGGCAGTAATGCAGCAGCAACAGCAGCATCAACAACAACAACAAGTAACTGCTGCTGTGCATAGTACACAATCTTCACCACAACAGCACCATACTACAGTGGCGTCATCTTCATCGGCAGCAGCAACAGTTACAACCAGTGTTACGAGTACAAACAATAATACACAACATACGGCTGGCGCAGCTGCTGTTCAACAGCCATTGCAGTTGCAAACTACAACAACAACAACAACAACAACAGAACATGCAACTGTACCTACGTCGGCGGCAGCGCACAGCACCAGCTGCAATAACACGTTACAGCAGCCGAAACAAGAGCCCCAATCACCCACGCAAATGGCGCAGCATCATCATACTTTAATGGCAGCTGCCACTACAACCACGGCTGCAGTAGCAGCGACCACCGCTAATATAAAACAAGAGCCACCGGATAATCATAGCGGAGGCAGTACAGGCGGCGGTGGCGGTGGCGGCATTGGTGCTACCACCACTACCCAAATCAAATGGCTGATGCCGCAAGGCCATCATCATACGCCTACTGCTGCCGCTACCGTCACTCAGGTGATTAGAGATGCGAAAATTGCGAAACTCTCTTTTTAAAAAAACACTCCACGAATTTCTTACAGATAGCGCAGCAACAACACCAACAACAACAGCCTACAACAATTACCAGCGCGGCAACCTTTCAGCAAATGCAACAGCAGCACCATCAGCAGCAGCAGCAACAAATTTTGGCAACGCTTGAGGACTTGGCCGCGATACCAGTAAGTATACCAGCCTCACTACAAATCACACCAGTAATGCAGCCACCCCATCAATTTACACTTACCACCACTCCTCAAATGACACAACGCGGCAATATAATGAAAGCTCAAAGTACACTGCCAACGTTAACGTCGTCTGCAACACTATCTGCCAGCACAACCACTACAACAAGTGGTACAGGGCTCACGCATATCACCATAGCCTCTACCATTAACAGCAACAACAGCAACAGCAATAATACAACTGCAGCATCTACAGGCAACAATCTATTAACACTTCCCCATCCATCACTACCAATTTCACTACAACCGCCATCACAAACGTCCGTTAATGTGAATATCAATCTGAGTGATCCGGGTGCCTTGGCTATTAAGCCGCGACTTAAACGCGTAGCTTGCACTTGCCCCAACTGTACGGATGGTGAGAAAAACCACAATCGTAAGAAGCAGCACGTTTGCCACATCAAAGGTTGTAATAAAGTTTACGGTAAAACATCACACTTAAGAGCCCACCTCCGCTGGCATACCGGCGAACGTCCATTCGTCTGTTCATGGTTATTCTGTGGTAAACGTTTTACACGCTCAGATGAGTTGCAGCGACATCGTCGCACTCATACGGGCGAAAAGAAATTTCAATGTCCACAATGCGATAAGAAATTTATGCGTAGCGATCATCTCTCCAAACATATAAAGACGCATCTGAAGGCACGCTCGCCCCTACAATTGGTGGAGGTGGAACATATTAAGCAAGAGACCCAAGAGAATAATGTTAAACAAGAATTAACGGGAATGAATAGTCTCAATAATAATCCGGTAGTTGTACCAACAACAACAATGACGGGAATTTCAATAGCTAGCAACTTAAGTGGGGGAGCGGATAGTAGTGCGAGTCACAATAACAACAATACGCTGAATACGAGTTCAGTGAGTACCGCTGGTGGCAGTGACATTAATGTTGGCAATGAAAGCGTTATGGGTGGCGACAGCGGTGACCCCAACGACAATTATTGTGATGATGATGACGATGATGACGACGATTGTCAAGATGATTACGTTGAAGAAATGTACGAAGATGATAGTGGCGATGATGAAGAGCGCATGACCATTTCCATCAATGAATTTGCCGAAAACTCTAACTAGCACGAAGCCGATCTGTTCATGGAACAGTTTCTAATGGATGAATTTGGTGTTTAAAAGACAAGGCATAGTGAATGTTTATACGCTTGGACATCATAATTAAATTAATTGTGGTGTCAATTTTTCCGATTTATTCCATAAATTTCACATACTTTTTAATTACTTTTAATTCCGACAGATTAGAATCGTTTTCCGAATAAATTATAAATGGAATCCGTTTAATGTGACACTTTTTTTTTTTTAAACTTTGACTTCGACCAAGTCGTTAATACCCATCATTAATGTTTAAAAATCAGTTTCAAGAGTACTATTGAGCTAATTATCAATTTTATACATTTTCTAATTTTTATTGCCCACCATTTTTTTCAATATCAACCTCCAAAGGGAAACAATTAAATGAAACTTCTATCACATCTGACTGTCTCGACATTTTAATTGTGTTTGTTTATATATATATCCTCAATTTCAAGATAAACAAAGACAAAACAGTAAAAAAACAAATCCTATCAGCTATGTGGCAGTTGAAAAAAAATTGAACTTGTTTGCGAACATTTAGAGAAGAGAATTTCAACTTAACGGCACACTACACACACTTTTCTTTAAGCTTTTTGTATTCAATACAAAGGCATAAAAAAAAAAAAAACAAATAATATCATTAAGATTCGTAAAAATGTTTTGTATTGTATATGTACGTAATAATATATTAATAAAAAATAGTAGTAATAGTAGTAGAAGTAGCACTAATAGTTAAGCAAAAATTCTTCCTAAGCTTGTAAATATATATATATATATATATATAATAAAAGAATCATGAACATTTAGCTAAGAATTTATTTTTGTTTGTTTTTATTGTATTATTGAATGAAATTCATAATTAATGTTAACTAATGTAAAATACGTAGCAAGGGGCTCCTAATATTTAAGATAGATAAGATAAGTGTTTTTTATTTATATATTAATTCAATTTATATGTATGCATTTAAATGAATTGAAAATTCAATGTAAACGATTTATGTAAAACAAAATAATTGTATGTATACACGTACATTTCTTAACAGGAATATATTTTACATGTAATTATAT
Source organism: Crataerina pallida (assembly GCA_949710015.1). Lineage (NCBI taxonomy): Eukaryota > Metazoa > Arthropoda > Insecta > Diptera > Hippoboscidae > Crataerina > Crataerina pallida. Next base: position 1,425,204 of record OX453290.1, on the reverse strand, counting down.
ATAAATGCATATATACGATGTATATGTTTAAAATTTATTAATCGAAATATTAATCCATTATTAAAATTTAACAAAAAATAAAATGTTAGATCTGTTTAATTTAAAACTTGTCCGTTCTCTGTACAACAAACGGTTGATAAGTACTTTGCAGTACCTTTCATTTATTAGTATTATACTCGAGGTTCAAAAAGGAAGTAAAATATTCCAAGTGTTTTTATGTTACTCAGTTGTTATGGGGGAAGGTGCCCGTCAATATTAATATAATAGATTGAAATATTAATTTTTATTTTTACTTTGTTTTTGATCTAGTTTTATATACCTTAAAATTTTCTAATCATAGTAATGCACACATCTCTAATTTTGTAAAATGTGGCAAGCACAAAAGTCTCCGCGAACTAGGAAATTAATGTGGCAATTTTCTTTTACTTAGTTTTAAATAGGTGGCTGCTTGGTAGAATTAGTGAAAAAAAATGACAAAGTAAAGATTTAAGGAATAATTTCTTTATAGTGAAAATTCTAACAAAAAAATTTAATTCATAACAATAAGTTTAAAAAGTGTAAAAGTCACCAAATTGTTATAGTAATTATAAAAATCGATATCTTTAACAATTTAAACGCAATATAATCGATATAAGTTCAATTTAAGCAATAAGCATAAGATTTCCTCTTCAACTTTTTTTTCCTGAGCATAGACAAAAAAGCCATATATGTATTGTTGTAGCGGTGGTGGTATTAAAAAAGGCGAGAAAAATTGTGTAAAACGCAAAACAACAAAAAGCAAATTTTAACATTCTTTCCTATAATTTGTAAACAGAAAAAGATAGAGGTGAATTTTTCTTTATATGTGTTTAAAATTATTTTTATATTATAATGCACACGCTTCTTTTTGTTCAATATAATGAAAAATTATGCTTTGCTTTGAAGTATTTTTTTTTTATTTATATGTCGTTTTTTTATGTTTTGTGTTTATACCATTCCAATTATTTCGCTAACGAGTTGCTACTCTACGTAAATGGAATACAACTCTGTGCATGTAATGGCAATTTGTAAAAGGAAAAGTGTGGTTAAGTTGAATGTGTATAATAACAAAGAAAAAATAATAATAAATACAGCAGCTGAAAATATTGTTAAAAAATATGAATTTTAGGAAAACTCTCCTTCTTATTTATAAGTTAAGATATTGTAATTCATTGTAATACTACAACAGTTAGAAGCTGTACTTTGGATTATAATTTGCGAATATAACTTTGCCATGTTTGCATATATAACATGTGTGTTTATAGTTTGTTCATTAAATTTTGTTTGTTTGTTTGTTTGTTTGTTTGATGGAAAACTATAGGCGTTAGGCTAAAAGAACTTTTTGAATACTTTTATTAATTATTTGAAAAATGCGAAAACAATTCGTTAAAATCCCGTTAGGTTTACGTATTCTTAATGTGCAACAGGAGGTTTTCTTAGAATTAAAACAACAAGAAGAATTTCTTTGAAGATCGATTATAAAATTTCTTAACATTGTGGTCCCGAACGGTTAATGCATATATATAATTTTGCCATTAATTATACCCGTCACCTTGAAGTTATCTCCATTCGTTATATAATTTGAAACGCTTAGGAGAGTCAGAGCCAGAGTCTTGCAAATTATGAATGTGTTTGTTATTCGGTTTACCTGTTAGTAGTTTAGTAACTGGACCAAATTTGAGGACAATATCTTAATTTTTGTGACCTGATCAACAATGTATATATCCCTGGGATCCCAGAAACTGGTGAATGTTCCTTGGCGGTAAATATGCTGAATGTCACAAAAAAATGCAAACTTGGACATATAAGTAGTATTTCACACGAATCCTTATAATAACTGTTTTAGTACTTGTGTTTATTACTTTGTTGTTATATTTAAAAAAAATGTTCTTATTAGTAATTGTGATGCATTTTGCACTGACTTTACTAAAAGGCAAACGTTTTTTTGACGAAGAGGGGGAAGATTAGAAAAGGTATAGTGTACGGGTTGGAATCAGATAATTCTGTGTGAGTTAGAGTGAACGTAATGTTTTTCGAATTGACATATTGTTTAAGAATCTTATACTTTTGCACCTCATGCGCTAAAATGGCGAAAATAAAAAAGGACAACAAATATAAATAATAGCAATTATTACAATAACAAAAAAACAACAACAACAACAATAAACACCAAAAATACACCAACAACTATAATAATCAACAACAAACAACTTTATTAATATTTTGCAGAGACGCTTATCAGCAGACGCGGTTAAACATGAAAGGTTAAAATTTTAATTGTTTTTTCCTCTACACTCTATAAAAATTTCAAAATCTTAAATAATCACATATTGATTTCTAAATGCAGGCAATTTGTATAAAATGTCTCGTAATAAGGACAAATATGATAGCGGCAATCGTAGGCAACAGATGTTTATGTCACCGGAAGATATTGCTGCTGGTAAAAAATCGAATTGGACAGGCATTGAGATAACAGGTGAGAGAGAATGCAATATAAAAAAAAAAGAACTTAAAATGTAATATTTTTTGTATTTGTGTGCGTTCAGGTTGTGTACGCAACATTAGTCCTTCATTGTGGGAGTTTGATCACTTAACCGCCTTGTATCTCAATGATAACCAATTGTTGCGTCTACCTGCAGACATTGGCTTACTGATCAATTTACGTACTTTGGATCTATCCAGCAATAAATTGCGCAGTCTACCAGCGGAATTGGGCGAACTGATACAATTGAGGTGAACAATTATAATATTCTACAATACAAGCACTTATACACAAAGATTTACATTCTGAAGTACATTTATTATATATTGGGCTGAACCCAATGCATTAATGGTCGCCCTTGAATAATTTAGAATAGTTATAGCTTTACCGTGTGTACACCGAATTTTCTTTTTGCACGCATTCGATTTTAAACGAGTTAAAACGAAAAAAAAATTCTGTTTACCCGAATTTTTTTGGAACGTATCTATCGTGTAAAAAGAGAATTAGATGTCTTCTAACGTTCAAACTCTAGGCTAGGTTTCATTTTTGAGATATTGTGCCTTTTTTTTTAAATAAAAAGACGCGGTAGAACAAGAAGTCTTTTTCATGCAAGTCATTTTTAAAATAAATCTTTTTCTCCTCTTTTATTTCTAGAGAACTGTTACTAAATAATAATTTTCTGCGCGTGTTACCATATGAAATTGGTAAACTGTTTCATTTGCAAGTGTTGGGTTTAATGGGTAATCCTCTGCAAAAGGAATTTCTATCAATCTACAATGAACCCAACGGTACACAGAAATTATTAACATATATGTTGGATAATTTATCAAGTAAGTAATTGTTAATATAATACATGCATACATACAGATATTTTTATGGCCTTTATCTTGGTAATGAGAGTATACTAAGTCTTGTATATATTTGCAAGACCCAAAAGGAGGCCTCAGAGACCCTACAAAGTATATATATCCTTGATCAGCATCAAAAACTTAATCGATTCGCGGTCGTAAATTTTGAGATATTAAGCTGAAATTTTGTACAGGCACTTTTGCACGTAGATCGCAGGTAGTTAAAATGAGCTAAATCGGTCAAGAGCCACGCCTACAAATAACAAAAATCTATATATCTGCCACAAAAATTTACCTATGAACTTGAAATTTGGTGCCATTTATGGTTATCCCATCAATCAATATGTTAAAAATGGGCGCGGTCAAATAACAGACGCGCACCCAATTTACAAAAAACTGTACTCCACTTTCAAGCTGAAACGGAATACATACACTCTGAGAGAGCGTAATCACATATCTGCTACGCCCACTGTTGTAGATGCGGAAGGTAATTAAGATTTGATCTAAGCCATATTTAGTTTTCTAACTTGTTTTACATACAAGAGTTTGCCTACAATCGTATCTCATTTAATATGTTTTTGCGTTCACGGAAAGTGTACAAGGTCGTACTAAAAAATTTAGTACAATAGCGCATTGTGTACTTTACCTTGTAATTGACTCAAACAAGCTTTCTATGTTAAAGTAAATTAGGGCGGAGCTCATCCTCATCAATGCTCTAATATTACACACATAAGTACATACTTGTGCACTGATATCAGTTGCTACAGTAAAAGAGATATAACTACAATTTCCATTTAATTTGTTTGTCATAAAAAATGAAAACAAATCCAAATGAAAACGAAATTTCGTCCGGTTGTAAACAAGTCCCTGTATACACACAGAGGAGACACCGCTTCCACACTTAATGAGGATTCCAATTACCATCAAACGGGTGAATATTGTTGTCACACTATTAAGTCTAAAACGATAGTTAATTTAGTCAGAAGCTTGAACAAGATGTGTACGTATCAAAAATCATCAGATGTTGGATAAGTGTGTGTACATGTTTATATGGGATGAAAGCAAAAAAATTAAGTGAGCGAAAAGAGAAAGTTTCTACAAATAATAACAACCATAAAAACAGCAACAGCAGCAGCAGCCAGTAACAGTAACAGCAGCCACGACCAGTAACAACAACAATGCAATTTATTTGTACACAATGTATGTTTCGGATGGTTGTTTGTTAGAGAGAGAGATAGAGAGAGAAGATGAAGCGATAGCGAGACAAAACGGATACGAATCAAATCGTACAATTTTTAGCGTGTACGCTTACTATTATTATGCTATTGCGGTGGACGGATCGACAAACATTATTATGTGAAGAAAAAAGGGACTAAAAACCTGTGACATGTGCATGAAATACTTGCGTATTTGAAAACTTCACATGCCTTAACACTCATGCTCCCCTCGCTCTCTTTCTCTAGATATTGCTGCAAGTTGAGCACGTTATTGTGTTACACATACGTCACACACACATGCCTAATCAGCGTGCATTGCATGGTTTTTTGAAAAGCATTGCAAATCTTATGCACAAATTAATGTTGCTGCTGCTGCTGCTGCTGGTGTCGATATTTTTTGACGGCTTGTTGCACTCTCTACACACGTGTTACATGCAATACATATACATTTCACGATTACGGAGGGAAAGCGTAACTTGTTCAGTGTTGCACGTAATAACACAACAATTTACAATATTTTACGCTAACTGAAATCGCAAAGAAATCAATCGATAAGGTATATAAAACCACAAGCCTTTGCAATGGAATTATACACAAAACCCCCAAGCCAATTAATGGGCATCTAGTAAGAGTGTTAGAGACATGTGTGCGCACATATGTGGGATAAGTTTTGATCGAGCTTATAGTTAGAGGGATTAGTCGCTTAATTGTAGAATATGGGTATGTTATTAAAAATGATTAACGAATGTGCGGCACATATTTTTTTGCGTTTAGTTACAGATTGCAGTGTAGGAAATATTTCAATAATTCTTACACGTCCTTTTTTTCTTTCCGCAATGGTGTCGTTCCGAAAATACTTGAAAAACTTGATCGATTATGACGCGCGATTCGTATTATCATCAATTGGCACATACACACAATTATTCACTGATCTTAAACACTGGGGTTCAGTTTAAACTATTATGCCTTTGGAAGGCTGATATGGGGTCGGGATTGACCGACCATAATATTTTCACTTATTCATCCTATAAATGTAGTTCTATAGAGCATCTCCGTTGATAATGCAATTATTTGCTGGCTTCTGGCTTCTATTGTCTAACAAAGAAAAGCGACCTCGACATGAAACATGGAATGTAGAAACCTTATGATGATGGTTCAATTATAATACAGATGCACGACCAAATAGGTGTTTGGCAGTGCATTAAAGTAATCATGACATGCTGGTAATTATTAAAATAATTAAAAATAATTTGTCATTAGATAAAACCCCAACAACTCCTTTGCAATATTCACTCACTCACTCGATCTGAACATAACTGTGCATATTATTTACCTTATGTAACGTTAATGTAATGCTTAAGATGTAAAGTTCAGCTAATTTTGAAGCAGGCAGAGTAAGAGAGACGAAGTTGAAAGAGTAACAGTTAAAGATCGTTTTAGAGAAACTGCTACCCAAGCATGTTTCTTCTACATCTTTGTTGGTTTGCTTGCTGAGAGAAGAGAGCTGAGAGTGGGCTACAGTAAAAAGCATAGATAGGTTACAGTTACAAACCAGCTGATTGCTCATGCACCATCCAAACACATACATACATGTGCTGCAGTATTAGACCATTTCTTATTTATGAATTGGTAACTGTGCGTTTTCATGTATTTAAGCCATGTTTTAAAAGCATTTAATATTACTCTCGTTTTCAAGTCCTCACCGTACACAAAACTTGTCTGTGTGCAGAGAGCACAATTACAACTTACAGCGTGACGTTCATTTTAAAATAAAAAAAATATATAAAAAATACTTTTTGTGCTTATTACAGCTCTCTTTGTGAAGCTCATTTATGCGTTAAGGTTTTTCTTGCATTTGCCACCAACAGAACATTTTAGTCTGCCACAAGTCTGGCTCCTAAACTGATGCTCGCGGTGTGAAAAACAATAAATTTTTTTTTTTAATTTTGCGTTGAATGCGCGTTAGAGGTTTTTGCAAACTCTGCCACTAATCGAAAGTAAGCGCGTGCGCGTGTGTGTTTATGTGAATTTTTAAAAACATACGATTGCTATTTGGTGAAAATTAAGTAAACATTAAATAGAATTAGTAAAGCGGAAAAAATAAGAAATTAAAAAATTGCCAAATTGCTCAAAAAAGTATAAAAAAACATAATTTTGGTTAAAAAAAAACGGTTTTCAATGTTTCCAAAAACTACAATCAATTTTAAAATATTATGAGATCCTATCCAAACCACTTCTGTATGCTGGACAACGACAACAGGAACCAATATTTTACACAACATGCCAATAACACAGTGAAAAATGCACAGACGGGCACTTACCCGACCGTAGCAAAGGGTTACAAAGTGTATCCTCATGAAAACGATGTACCGCATCATCGACCCCTACCACAACATCACCCGTGCAGTTATTATGGATACATGTATCCACATAGTATACCGCAGCCGAAGCTACCACTATCGTACACAGCGACCCAACCATATGTACGGGCATCAGACCACTTGGGACGGTGTCATGTGCCGCCGTTGCTATCTTCAACAACAAAAACAACAATAAAAAATAATGCGAATGATGTCAACGCACGTCTACACCGTTCTGAAAGCTACCTTTCAGTAGCTGGACAACAACAGCAACAGCAGCCCTATCATCCAACGCAATATTTCTCATATCCCCTCTTAAGGGTTAATCATTATGTGGAGCAGTCTTGTAAGCTGCCAACAGTACCAGCAGCAGCAACAAATTATGCCAAGTTCTCAACATTATCTGTAGTGAATCAACAGCGTATTCAAGATTGTGCTGGGATACCGCTCATATCTACAGCTTCAATCCATGTATCACCGCCAGGCCAAAGGCCGCGTATAAGCCGCAGACAGTTGAATTCAACTCCATCGCCACTCTCTCCCACGCTCCATTGGCTCAATAATAAAAATTATCCTCAAAATTTGGTGAATCATACCAAAGGAGCACCTTTGTTATTATTGAATAAGCAACAACAGCAACAACAACAACAACAACCATCACAACAGCAGCAATATTTCAATGTTTCTCCATCCAATCAAAAAAATTGGTCTATGTTAACAGCGTTTCATTACCAACAGCAACAACAACAGCAACAGGAACAGAAATTTGAAAAATCAAAACAATTACAACGAACACCGCTATGTTATCGAACATCAGCTCCCGCCGTTTTAAACGATAACGCTCACGAAACAAAGATCTCCAACAATGAGAATCGTATGGTGGCCAATGACGCATCAACACCATCCAATAATAACAATAATCAGCCGAGTAAGCTATTTGTGGATTTTAAAAGTACTAATGAACGAGACGAAGGAGAAGAACTAACTACTCTGCCGCGTATTATAAAACCTCGCAAACGACGTAAAAAGGAACGTAAACCTAATCATGTATCAAGTGCTCTTATTTTACAACAACAAATGGATGCAGGAAATGTGGGAGAAAGAGACAGCAACAAACATAAAATGCTGGATAAAAATCAAACAAAAATTACAATAAATAATTGCTTGAACACATCAGCCACATATAGCGGAGATGGCCGATTTCAAGAGGCGCCGCTGTTGTTGTCGAATGAATTTAAAGAAAACTATAAAAATAATAAATGTTCCATACGAAACGATTGTCATGCTGCGTCCTGCTATTGCATTGAATGTGATCCATTGCGGGCTATATGGGAGAACCCACTGCGCAGATCACCATCAGACTCGGCCGCATCATCATCATCGTCATCATCAGCGTCGTCGTCGTCATCGTCGTCATCATCATTATCTTCATCAGCATCGTCAACTACATCGAATAGTTCTTTAGGGTGTAGCGAGCTATTGCGGCACAATAACACCACAAGGAATGGTTTTTCACAGCTATCCGGTCATTCGGTTGGTAGTGTTGGTAATAAATGTGCTGTTGGCTGGCCTAAAACTAGAGCGGATGTAGTGGGTGTTATAGGCTCTCAACGAATTGGTCAGGAGCATAATATTATCAAAATTAAAAAAAACAACAACAACAACACTTCCAATACAGAACCACACGAGTCTATGTCACCAATCGCTATCGTCACGTCAGCAAATGATTATGCCACCAACATTTTGGGTGGCTTCAATTTGGCCAACGATTTATTTAATCTCCATCATAACAGTAATAACAACAACTATAACATATTGGAAGTGACACCAAGAACAAGTGATAAATCAACGAATGAAAGTGTTGGTGGAGGCAGTATAAGGAGCAGCAGCGGCAGCTGTATCAGTCCCCCATTAATACTTTTACCTGAAACAGCTGAAACTTTATTAACGCGTAGCATCAATGAAATCTCTCAAAAATTAATCGAAACTTGTGGGCACGACAACGACAGCACACACACAGCTATAAAATTGCAAAACTCTTCTCGTAATTTGAATAACGCTTTTAACATAACAGCAACAACAACAACAACAACATTATTATCTTCATTGACTTCATCTCCATCTAACAGTGGCAGCAATAGTAACGGTAGTGATTTTTCCATTATTGGCGGCACTGAATGCCATCATACAGCGCATCCGGCATCACTATCTCATAAAACTTGTGATGATTTGATAAATAATTTTCAACATTTTCGTCTAGTAGATAAAGCGCCACCACCATCATCGTTCAACAATTTTGCTAAAAATGCTTTAAAAAGCAAAACTGAACTAACGGAGACATCGTCACATGGCGTGATGGCGGCAGCAATAACAATCACTTGTAATAATGAAGATTTAACAAAAGTAAAAACAGCAACAACAACAACAACTATATACAGCTCCACAACACAAACAAAAAATAATTTTTAATAATGAATACAACGAAAAACACGAAAAACAGCAACAACAACTAAAGCAACAGTTCAACGATCTAAACTTTAGCAAAAATAATAACAATTACAAGCAAAATATTAACTACGAAATAATGTGGCAACAATAACAATAGCAACCAGCAGCATGGTGGCACCACACCAGCCACCCATGCTGCTTGCCCAGAGACACCTACATTTTGGATTCTAACTAACATTGCTGCATATCTATTTGTACATAATAATAAAATACAACATACCAATAACAATAACAACAGCAACATAAACATAAATAAATTAAATTCAACTTACCCCTGAAAATTATATTAAAAAAAAAAAACAAATAATAAAAGGCTGGGTAATAAATAAAAAAATACATTAGAGAGGTTTTGGTTGTGTGCGTGTGTGCATGAGTTTTTCTTATGTTGTTGCTGTTGTTAATTTACAATTTCCCGTTTCCGTTTACTGGATATTTTTTTTCAAATCAAACATATTGCGTTTCATTACGACTTTGTACCGAAAAGGAAAAAAAAAAAAACAAAAAACAACAATATTAGCAATGCAATAGCAATAATATCAATACGGGTGCGGTGATTGTAACCAAAATATTATAAATTTTGAGGTAAAAGCAACACGGGCTTATATTATAACAAACATGATCATCATATGGGAGCAATAACTTTCACTTTCACTATTCACTATTCACTGTTCACTTAATAAAAAAACAGTAAACCAAAGTTAACCAGCATTTGCGCACACATATTAATGCAACCGTAGATGAATGTTTAGGTAGCAATCACCAGCGATCATGTGTATATATAAACAAAAGCCAAACTAAATACAATCTCATCTTACAGAAACTCATACACATTGGGCACTAAACGTAAAGAGCGGCATGAGCAGTAATCAAATAAATGTCACTCATATAAATTTTAACAGTAAATACGAAAGTATAACATTTCAAATATACAAAATGTGTTGTTGTTATTATTATTATTATTGTTGTTATCATTTTCGTCTTGCAGGCATTTTATTTACATTATGAACACTTTCTAGGGCTAATTATTACAAAAAACAAAGAAAGAAAAAAAAATGCAATTTTCGATATATTTAAATCTATAATTAACAAAGAAATTTGATTTTTAATTTTTTTTAAATTGATAATTTTGCAATTTTTAATATTTTTAAATCTACATACATTATGAACGCTTCTTGGTCTGCTCTATGGGGATGGCGTTAACCTAGATCTATACTCTTAAGTTACATTAATTTACTAGTAAAATATGGCATCTATAAAAAATAAAAAAAAATAAAAATGTACGGAACAATAGAAGCGTTTTTGTCAACGACAGTCTATCCGAACTTAGCAGCAAAAACTTCCCAGCGAAGTTATCTCCACAAAAAAATTATCGAATTCAATTTTGAAATTTCAATTCACTGGATTCCAAATATAAAGCAAATGTTGTCATTTTTTTATAAAATTTTTATAAGCAGCAGCTTTTTTTTATCCTTGTACGTAAAACTATGGCAATTAACTCAAGGTCTGAATATGTAGACCTCGACAAAAACGCAACTAATGTCACAAAGTGTATATATATGAAGAGATTCTTTTGAACTTACGTCCATTTCTTAACCCTTTCGCGATGGTGCACCTGTACCTTACTTTGCAACTTTTCATGACGGCACCGCTATAAACAAATAAATGACTGCCGTGTACATATATGCGGCATCAGCCTCTATGAACCAAAAAGTGGCTGCCGCTGCCGTATATACACGGCACCCATCGCGAAAGTGTTAAAAGCATTGAAATTTACAAAACCATGCACCCACTGGTAAATGTGTTCCAAAAATGCACACACGCCTCATTCAAATGAATCTATTCATACATATCTAATGATGTCACCAGTTCAATGTGATTACAAATAGGGTTTATTCAATAAAATGATATCAATTGATGTAGTTATATATATAAACAATTTAGAGACATACTTGGGTACGCATATATGAAACCGGAATTTGCCTATAAATGGCGCCAGCTTTCAATGTAATCAAACCCCGCGTCATTGGCGCCATTTTTCTCGTTTTGAGGACAGCATAGTTTAATAGAACTAAATACGTCGAATTTTCGGGTGGACAGCATTGATTTTCGGTTACTATTTAAACAAAATTGCTGCACTAACGCATCAATCATGGTTCTTTGATTGGTTTAAAAATAGCGATTTTGATATGACTACCGAAAAACGTGCAAGACCCCCGAAAAGGATACGATCTATTATTAGCTGCTAGAAGCTGACGAAACCGTTAATACAGAACGCTGAACCGACAACAAATGATCCATTTACAAGAAGCTGTAGGTTAAAAACGACCTGAATATTAAACAAATGAAAGACGGTCAAGTCCAACCATTTAATTTTTAGTTCCACAATTACACTACAATTAATTTAGTTGTATCAGCAAACGCCATACGTTGCCACATAAGGAGTTGAAAAAATGGTACTAATCAGTCCATTATCAATGGGGTTCCGCTCTAGGCCAATAAATGTCCCCTTATATCAAATTTCAAAGAAATATCTCAAAAAATGCGACCTGTAGCTAACTCATAAATTTACATGGACATACGGACACAATTAAATCAATTCAGAAAATGATTCTGATTCTGAATCCATTGTTATAAGTGAAGCGGGTGGGTGTGGCATTAGCTAGTTTAGAAGTTACAAAACATTCGCACAAACCTTTAAAAGGCAACATAGAGTGATTTGACTTCAAGCGACATAGTTGGGAAATACTTTCCAGTGCGGTGTACTCATCAGATTATTATTGATTTGCATTGATGGGAAGCGACGGCCAATACAAAAAACGTGAATTTTCTAAACAAAAATTCCGGTTTCATATTTACACGCCTGATAAATGTAAAATAATTTTTATGGGCTTTATGGTGTTTTTACAATAACTTTAAGTTGAATAATTTTGTTCTGGAGGTGTGTGATGGGATTTTCTAAGGATGTATGCGCATCGTACTGTAAAATAAAAAGTGTCCCAAGCACGGAATAAGGTTAAATGTAAGGCAGTGCAGTGGACTGATGTACGACCCCGAACAAGACAAAAACCGAAATGAAAACAGTGCAGTACTTATGTACGTAGTATGCATTAGCATTTCGGTACGTGTACTATTGCGCCATTTTGCAATATCATGACTTAAGTGTATGGGCAATTATCATATAAAGTGGTGCAGATTATGCTCAAATATATGAAAAAGTAAATGTATGCGTGCGTGGATGCCCTGTGTAGCATTGATAATTTCACACGATCTTCTACCCATTACAGTTTTGAGTATCACTTATGCAACAACATGCAGGCGGGCACTTATAAGCGAGTGCACAGTATACACACATACATCGGATAAGTGTAACTGTTTGTTTTCAAGTATTGTTTTTGGGAAGTTTAGAGTAAGTTCACTACACTCTCTGTGCGCATGCATTCATATACATATATATACATGTACAGTAGATCGCCTATAACACGGAACACATCCGTCGTGTTATGGGGGGTTGCACTGTAAATAAAATTATTTTAAAATGCATTCTTTCATAAGATTGTGGTTGGTTTGGGTTGGTTTTTTTTTTTTCTTTTTTTTGACGTAATTATTCATAATTTTAAGAGTTTTTGTGCTTGAATTGTTTTTAATGGGTAATAATGAATTCTTTTGTGTTGACTTTTTTTATGCAACAATTGTTGTGTTTTTTTTTTCTTTTTTATAGATTTGTTAAGTTATTTATTTTGAATTGTAACATAACGTAAATACATATTAGAATACAACAACAATTGAAATGTATGAGTCTGTCGTCATTTGGCCGACTTTGATTTACATCAAAATATAATAAATGTTAAATGTTTTTGAAAAAAAAAAATTCTTTTGTCTCGTTTTTATTATTTATGCAGGAAATACGTTTGATTTTAAGCAGTTTTTTTCATGCGCATGATTGGATTGGCTGCAGGATGTACAAAATATTAAGTAAAGAGATTATGTATAAGGTTTAGAGCAAATTTTAATTACGCTGCATTTGGTTAGGAAAAGTGGGCGTAACACTTGTAATGATTAGTTTTGTGCTCTTACATTTTATTTTGAGCATTTTCGTCAACCATCCGATTTGGTTCATTTTAAGTAGCAACCTGCTGACTGTGGGTGTAAGAATATTTATAAAAATATTTATTTATTTATTTTTTTTGTCATTGAAACATTTCAATAAATTTATTTCCATTACATTTCATTTCATTCTCTTATCTTTGTGAACTTCTTCTATATTATTGTTATTGCTGTTGATCTAATTAGTTGTGAATAACGTGCGTTTGTCGAAATGAATGGAGAAAATAAAAGTTTAGTTTTATACACTTTTTTATGAAAATATTCTCACATGTATTGTTTTTATCTATATATATACACGACGCGGCCTCTGTATTTACACCCATACAAATTGTTGTGCGTGTTGTTCTTTAACAACAGTATGGAGTAAAAGAAATACTCTGTACAAGAGCTTAACAGTGGGTCAGTGGATAATTGGGTCGTGTTTACCTTGTTTACTGCTAACGTTACAAGTGCTGGTTTTGCCACATACGAGTACATGTTTACGCACATATCTACATAGAGCTTACAACACTCTCTCTTCCATTCATTCAGTTCTAGTAAACAAGTAACAACCTAATCAAATATATGTGTATGTGCGAGTACGTGTAGTAAAAGTTAGAGACTCTAACCGTTAATCTTTTATCACTTCATTTAAGGCGTTTCATTTATACCATTCACGCAGGATACTTTTAACATTGATGAAGAATTTGCGATTGGGAAAATGCTAAAAGCTCCAGGTGCAGGGTTTAGGATGCCATTGTGGGCGTAACCTTTGCACAATTTTGCCGAATTGTCATAGGATACCGTAGAAAACCTCGAGAGTTCCAACAAAAAAAAGTGTATTATTCACATGATCACCCGGACGGACAGATTGATTGAATCGATATTTCTATTGATATTAATCATGAATCTATGTACGTTGGGCTCGCCCGCTTCTGAAACTTACAAACGTTTGAACAAAAACAATGCACCCCCTTAACCATTCTGATGATGGGGTATAAAAATACAAACAAAATTGGATAAGGATTCAGGGAAGGAAAGATTATTTTATTGATATTTATAAATCCCGCAAGTCCCATATATTACTCGTACACACGTGTGTATGTGTGCGGCTATAAAATTGAATTATTGTGCAACTACACCAAAACCAAACCAAAAGGCACTGACTGACTGGCTGACATTAATTTAAACTCTCAACCTAGTTCTTCTGCTTTGCATAAATATCAAAATGTTATTGTTGTTGTTGACTCATTACCAAAACACATTTTATAATCATTTCTTATAAAAAAAAAAACTTCATCTTCATTGTTATTGTTGTAGTTTTTATTCTACAAAAATAAAAATGTCAGAGTTAACCGAATTTTTCACGTAATAGTAACTTCGCAGTGATGCCGTTGTTCGTGGCTGTAAAGAAGTTAAATGGAAATGTTATGATCGATGAACCTTGAAATGCCCTACATAGCTTTGTTGAAACATTGAAACATACGTCTCATTATTTAGAACATTATCTGAACCAACAGTTCGCTCATAAGTATTGATCATGCAGGCTGCCAACCGGTTTCCTGTAAAAAAAAGCATTCCTTGGACAATGACAGAGAGATTGTCTCATCCCTTTAAATGTTGCGCTTACGTAATGATATTTATGTTAAAAAATACTATGAATTATGATTTATAGACGAAGCTCAAGAAAAAAAAAAAACAAAAAAGAAAATACCCGACCATTTAACATCCTATACCACAAATTATGCTACAATTAGTTTTTTTGTATCAGTAAGCGCGACCTATTGCCACGTATAAAAAAAAAAGGTCCAATTTTAGTACAGTTAACTATTAAGCTAATTAACTGTTTTTCACCAAATTTACAGGGACAGACAGACGGACATAGCTTAATCGTTTCAGATTTGATCGAAAATGGGTGTGGCATTTGCCGTTTAGGAGTTACAAACATCCTTACAAACTTATTATACTTTTTGCCACAAGTGGTGCAAGGTACAAAAATTTAAAAATAACACTGAAGAAGCGAAACAGTTCGTTAACAATAATTATCCCAACCAGTACGTCACATGCAATGTAGCATATCTTGGCACACGAGTAACAATCCAAATAGGGTCAACTGGTTTACCGGTAGTAAACTGTGTGCCAAATAACTGTGTGTGAAACATACCGAATGGTAACAACAACAACAATCACAATCAAATTGAAGACTATTACCAATATTACGTAACGAGTTGTTAGGCAGTTAAGAATTTAATGACGATCCCCCCATAAGTAATCTTTGTTCTGTGGTTTCTGTGTTTATATTGCCTTGACTTGAGTTTAGTTGTTCAGGTACAAAATGTTACCCGTGTGTACGTGAATACATATATAAGCAATTAACTCATACAAGTAGTTATTGTTTCTGTGCTCTTCAAATCTGAATACAAAGCAAAGCGAACAGTTACAATACAAGCAAGTGAAGGAGGGCTATATTAGGTGTACGCCAAATCTAGGCTACCCATCATCATAAACCTTTCCCAAACAGAACACCACTAGATTCCTATGCTCCAAGTAATAATAAAATAATTTTCAAAATTTAGGTTGACGTGATTAATTTGAATTTGTTCGTCTTTGAACAAAACCCATGTAACCCCTTAATCATTATGATGATACGTATGAGAATTTTGTAAACTGTCGTGCTACAAAATCCTTAGTTTGCAAAATGTCAATAATTTTTTATTTTATTTTTTATAAAATACAACAACAAAGATTTATGCAAACGATCACTTGCAACTAATAGAAAAGTTATTCAGTTCATCCAATTTATTACACGCGGTACAAACTCCGACATATGTGTATGTTTGTATTATTGTACCAAGGCGCCTGAGTGGCTTTTGGTTTCTTTGCAAACAAAAATGCAGTCAAACTTGTTCCCATACAATGTATTCCATGCAGCCCAGCATACATAACTTTATGTGTAGAATCTCTTCAACATTAAACTGTTTGGTTGGCCACTATGAAGAGATTCAGCAGCAATACTTATAGAAGAACGAACGAACTTTACTTTACGTTATGTGAATAAATATTTGCATAAAGAGCCTGCATGCTTGGAGCTACAATGAAGTGTGTGTGTGCATGTGACATGACCAGTTAAACACAGAGAGTGAAGTGTAAGAAAACTAGACTTACCTGGCATTTGTTGATGACAAGTGTTAAGGTGCGCATAAATTTACAATAATAATAACAACAACAACTGCAAAGAACATGTGTTTGACATAAATCAAGTCTTCAATGTACCCGCACCACCAAATAATGGTCAAAATTCAACCCAAAGCAATAAATTGTTTTCTCTTCTTACCACACTTCTATCCAGTCAGTTATTTATATGCTTTTGTAACTAAAAAAAAAATTCCATAGTAGACATCACTGGACGTGCAACTAATCAGTTACAATAATTTTTTTTCTCTTAATTTCACTTGTTTTTTAAGTTTTCTTTTCCTTTTATTCTCTGATTTGATTTTTCCTACATATATACATATGTGATGTGCACATATTTGTAGATATGTGTGTGTGGGTATTTCATTAAAATGTGACTGGCATTAGTGTCACAATTTTGTGGATTATGTGTTTCTTACGGTTGCACTGTGATTAGTTTGTGGTGCATACAAAATCTAACCAAATTACAAATGTAACAACAACAACAACAAAAACAAATATGGTGAAACAACAAAAAACAACTCAAACAACAGTTGATCATCAAGCGGTTGATTGCTTGACCAGTTTGTTGTTGTTGTTGTTAGTGGTGGTATTTGTATTGGCTACGGGGTCTGTAAACCAAAATTTCACTTTCTTTTTCGTTATGCTCACAAGAGATTTATAAGCGAAAAAAAAAAAAAATACAATAATGAAGAAATATACAAAAGAAAGAAAAGAAAAGCAAACTGCCACACACTACACGAACCAGCTCATTAGCGTTGCACAGAAAAGGAAGTGAAAAGTTGTGTGTTATGCGCTCTTCTATTGTCAGTCGTATTAGAAAAATATGCAGAGCAGCCAAACAATGTGTGATCTCTCTTCTAATTCTCTACATAATAAAAAACCAAAAAAAAAAAAAAAAAATTATGTAAAGTTGGTGCATATGTTTACAGAGTTTATTCAACCGTTTGTTTTAGTTGTTTTTTGTTGTTGTTGCTTTTTCGTTGTCGCGGTACCAAATCACAATTCAATTCTTTCTTTGACACTCAAATTACAAATCCAGTAAAATGAAATGAAATAAAAGTATGTGTGTATGTACGGAAGGCCACGGCGTACAATGCGCACGCTTCGCTGCTTGTATTAATTTACATACATAATAGCTAAAAAATTGCCGAAATTTGGCTTAAACGAAATTTTAAATACCCGCCACATCTACAAACAAACGGTGGGCGTGGCAGAAACATGGCAATACCCTCTAATGGTGAATATGATCATGAGTATCAGCCTGCAAGTCCAGTTTTACCCCGAATACGTTAATGTTTTATTTATAAATTGTAGGCATGTCCGTTATTTATTGGATGAAATAATTTATTTTTAAGATTTAAATTTTATTTTTATCTAATTTCAACTTCTTAAATAGACTTTTGTGGCAGATAAATAAATTTTTGTCGATTGTGGGCGTGGCTATTTACCGATTTTGCCAATTTTGAAAGCGTTCTGGATGCAGATCTCAAAATATGGGACCGTCAACAGACAAATACACGGACATACGATCACACATGTCTAGATTGACTGGGCGTACATACATACATATCATTGTGGGGTCTCTAACGCCTCATTCAAACTTGATGTGAAGGTATAAACAGCAAATTCATGCACAAATTTTAATGTACTTGTATGTACACATATGCAAACATATTGTTATTGTGGCTCTTGTAAATGGAAAAAAGATGATGAATGAGTAGATGGTTGAATGGATGGTTGGATGGTTGCATGAATGACTGGTTTTGGTATTTTTTTGAAATATTCTTACAACCCGCATCATCGCAAACATTTCTATACCAACCATATACGTATACATACATGTCGTATGTATAAGATGAGTATTTGCTAAGTTTGTCATTCCGTAGGCAAGCCCGTACCAGAACCAGGGGGTGTGCTTGTAATTCTATGATTTGTGGGTTTTGTTGTTGTGATTTATAAATTTCACCATCTCTTATACACATTTCAAATAATTTCTAACCAAATTTGCCCATAAAACTCATGCTTACCGCTCAGATAGTCGGTGATTAGCTGGTTAGCAAAGTAACTGCCTGCACTCGTTTGTATTTGTGTAAATCCAAGATTGTGTGAATGGATTCTAAATGAACATGAAACTCTGTTTATGTAAAATATGCGCTTACCATTCCAGCGAAGTTTAACAGTCTAACGGTATCAAATGAATTTGTCGAGAAACGAGTGAAATTATAAACAAGCGTAATATATTTTTTTCTTGTATAAATTTCGACTGAATTCTTTTTTACTTTTCTTAAGAAGTAACACGAATAATAATAATAATAATAATAACAACAATATATTGAAACTTATTTGTCATGCAACAGGTGACGGGCACTACTTAAAAATGGAGGCCAACAACTCGTTACTAAAGCACTAAAGCGTGTAAATGCAATAGACGTGTGTGTATACGTATTATTTATTTAAACAGGCACATGTATGTGCTGTACATATAGATGAAGCCATGTGCTGGCTGAGGGTACAATTAAATGAATTGAACTTTTACTTTTCTTTATAATTTCGTAACCTACCAAAACACACATGTGCTGTCTACCATAACCGAGACTTCCCTGAGAGAAAGACTGAAATCGAGATTGGGTAGATAATGCTGTAAAAACAGAAGCCTATTACGCTCTTCTGCTTCTCTCTCTAGCTGCAGCTTACCAATACATTTGTACTCATAAATAATTATTGCAAGGCGGGTGTCTACAGAGTGTCCAAACAACAGGGATTTTTGTTCTTTCATATGCAACAACCAAAAGGAGACGCCAGAGACTTTACAAAGTATATATATTCTTGATCAACATCTAAAAATTGAGTCAATGTCGGTACGTCCGTGTGCCGAACTGTTTTTGACACTCTCACGGTTTCTAAATTTTTAGATACTGTACACACACTTCTAGTATCTGCCGGCAGACCTTATTCACCGTAAAACTCGATTAGCAAACTGATACGCAATACATATACAATTAAAAGGCGTAATCATATACCTGCCGAGCCCACTATTGTAGATGTGGAGGGTATTTAAGATTTGCCCTGAGCCAAATTTAGTTTTTTTTCTACATATTTTATTGATTTAGAAAAGGCACATAACGGAAGTGTTAACAATAAACCGTCATGATCTCTAGGGGGCCCTCTGTTTTGCGTCATTAATTAAAAAAAGTACAACATAATGCTTAAGCAAACATTAGTGTTTCTTGGAATATCATTATTATAAGTTCATTTCAAAAGTTTTTTTTTCTTTTGTATGTAGGACACCCATACATGCGTTACACAGAAAAGACGAAGACAAAAAGGTGACAAAACACCTTAGACAACGATACAAATGTCGAAAAAAGAAAGTTGTAATTATCAAAGAAATGTTAAGGAGAAAAAAAAACACAAAACACAAATAAAACAAACAAAAGAGCATTAAAAAAAAAAAGAGCTGACTTTTAGCAAAAGTTGCTAAACTAACAAGAAACCCGGCGTCGAAAGAGGAAAGGTTTACGTTATCAACTCAGTTCAACTAAAAATTTAAAGCATTAATTCAGCTTTCCATCTACATTTAAGATGTTTTTCTTATACCCCCCACATATAGCTAAGCTAAGTCTGTAAAGGGGCGACTCTACAAAATATATATATTTTTGATCAGCATCATGTCAGCATGTCATCATCATCATCATTCATGTTGAAACAGGGAACGCTAGAAACAATAGAGCCATTGAGCTGAAAAGAATTCAAATACAAAATTTAAATATATATGTGTAACGGCTTTTATACGGATATTTGTATAATCTGTATTCGTCGATGTGCTTTTATTTCGGCACTAAACGCATTAACTTTCCTTACTCAGCTGGCATATGAAAGATCAGCTGTTTCGTGGTTTATGTCCAAGCTGTGCTATACTTATATACATACATATATATATGGAAAATATACACGTGCCATGTTAAATACCATATTTTTATATCCTTCACATAGATATTAAGTTTGTTCTTCCGTTTGCAACACCCACAAGGAGGCGTCAGAGATCATCCTACAAAGTATATTTATTCTTGATCAGCATCAAAAACTGAGTCGATTTAGACATGTATGGTTGTGTGTCCGAGTGTCTGTATGTTGTTGGTATTCTCATGGGCGTAAATTTTTAAATACTGTAATTTTTTTACAGAGACTTTTAGTTTTTGCATACATATCGCTATTTAAAATGGACAAAATTGGTCAAAAGCCACGCCCACAATCAATAAAAACCTATGTATCTGCCACAAAAGTTGACTTATGAACTTGAAATTTGGTATTTGGCATATTTACCTTAACACTCGACTTGCATGCTGATACGTAAGAGGGCATGCTGATGTTAGAGGGCGATATATATATATTTTCCACGCCCACTATTGTTTATGTGGAGGGTATTTAAGATATGGCGTAAACCAAATTTAGCTTTCTTAATTGTTTTTTCATAGCTTTCTTTTATCTGTACTTTTAAGATTTTGTTGCTTTCAATTTAGGATTTTTTTATGTGATGGTGGTAGGTGGTTAGGTAGGTAAGGAGAGAGAGAGAGAGGGAGAGAGAAACGTGTACACACATTATGCTGTGATCATCATCTCTCCTTTCGATTGTTATATAGTTGTTGTTGGCAAATTGTGATTGCGTCTTCATTACTAAAACTGTTACGATTTAAATGACTTTCACCGTGCACCACTTGTGCGAAAAGTTATATTAGATTTGTGCGGACATTTGTAACGTTAGTAAGCGGCAAATGTTCACATCCACTCTCAATTATTTAGATCAGAATCAAAATTGCTTTGTCTGCTACAATCATATAACTATGATATGATTTCATATAAAAATCGGGTAAACATGCGTGAGAGAGTATAAGTAAAATATATTTTTGCTATCTATTAAAAATGATTTTGTTTCCTGCATCATTTCAGTTTCTGCCACCCCACCACCTCAAAGACCGTGGATACCTTTGGCTAAACCGAATAAGTCTAGGCCGGCCTGTAAGTTTTTTATAATTCATAGTATTTTCTATTGCTTCACTTCTCTACTCTCTCTTCTCTTTTACAGGTATTTTTACAGTTATGTGTTATAATGTATTGTGCGATAAGTACGCTACACGTCAAATGTACGGTTATTGTCCGTCGTGGGCTTTAAGTTGGGAATATCGAAAGAAAGCAATCTTGGACGAGATACGCCTTTATTCGGCGGATATTATAAGTTTGCAGGAAATTGAAACGGAACAGTTTTACAATTTCTTCTTGCCTGAATTAAAGAATGAAGGTTATGAGGGTATCTTCTCACCGAAATCCAGAGCGAAAACAATGGGTGAAGTGGAACGTAAATTTGTTGACGGTTGTGCGATATTCTTTCGTGCCGCAAAGTAAGTTGTTGTTTTGTTGTGTTCTATTTGTGATAAATTGAATTGTGCTGTCAAATATGAACGGATGGTAATCCAAAGAATACTTTTGCAACAAGAAAAAGATCCACTTTTCCTAAAGAGACGTTATGCGTACATCTGAGTCTGATAGTTCTGCGTGTGACCATCCATCTTTACATAAATCCGTATAATTCTACTATTTTTAAAAGACGCAGGGCAAGAGCCACGCCCACAATCAATAAAAACTTACATAACTGCCACAAAAGTTGACCTATAAACTTGAAAGTGGGTATAAAAATTATTTATAATGAAAATTTATTAAAATTGTTGCCAAGTAGTAGCAAGCGATTAAAATGTAGAAGAAACCTAAACATAAATTTAAATTCACTTGAGCGAAATGTTTGGTACCCTCCACTATGTTTATATGCAAACCTAGACAGTTATCTACATAAACGTCCCCTCAAAGTATGCTCTACAATAATTTTATTGTATTATTGTCTGCATTGTTTACACAAGTAGCTGAAATACGATTAAACGCAACGTTCATCAATTAGTATTAAAGGCGACCTAATTGTTGTTGTAATTTATTTAGATTTTCCCTGATGAAGGAGCATTTGATCGAATTCAATCAATTGGCCATGGCGAATGCTGAGGGTTCCGACAATATGTTGAATCGCGTTATGCCCAAGGATAATATTGGTTTGGCAGCGTTGCTGAAAGTGAAAGAGACCGCCTGGGATCCGATGACCGAAGTAACGCAAATCGCACAACCGCTGCTGGTGTGTACAGCTCATATACACTGGGATCCGGAATTTTGTGATGTGAAACTGATACAGACGATGATGCTGAGTAATGAGTTGCGTTCGATTATTGATGAGGCCAGCCATAGCTTTAGACCGGGTCACAAAAGTGATGCAAATAGTGTGCAGTTGTTGTTGTGCGGCGATTTCAATTCGCTACCGGACTCGGGCGTTATAGAATTTTTGAGCAAAGGACGCGTCTCCATGGATCATAACGATTTCAAAGACATGGGCTACAAATTGTGCCTGCAACGTTTATTATCCAACGATTCGAACGAGTTCACGCATTCCTTCAAGTTGGCCTCCGCCTACAGCGAGGACATTATGCCCCACACCAATTACACGTTTGATTTCAAGGGTATCATTGATTATATATTCTATACAAAAACGGGTATGGTGCCGTTGGGCTTGCTGGGGCCAATATCGAATGATTGGTTGCGCGAAAACAAAGTGGTCGGCTGTCCGCATCCGCATATACCTTCCGATCATTTTCCACTGTTGGTGGAATTGGAACTTATGCATACGGCCAGTCAAGCGGCACCACCAAACGGCTTAATCAATCGACGGTAGCAATAAGCTGCTGAATGCATGAATTGTTCAGGATGATGAAACAAAAACCATATACCATACCAACCCACCACAACCATCGCCACCACCGCAACAATAGAACACAAGAGCCGACAACAGTAACAAAGCGTTCAGAAAAATAAATGGTGGTGTGTGCTGAGATATCACAACAATAACAAAGCTACCGTTGGCCATGCCATGTGTAACACCAGCTCCAACAACAATCATCTCATAATGAACTCTCATTCATTGTCATTAGGGGAAGAAAGCCGATGTGTTATCTCTGTCATCTCTACCAATCACCCATCAAGGACCACAAAATGAACAATCCCATTAAGAAAAAAAAATTTTAAAGAATATTATGATGATTATGCGTGTATTTATTATATAAGTTCTAAAGCAAAAGAATCCCAACTTTTGTTCGGTCTCCCTTAACAACTACTTAGTGCTAGCTAAACCTTTTCCAAAAGTTTTCAAATTTCATTTTTCTATATTCCTCTCTCCTACCTATTCTATATATATATATATAAATCTCTTTGGTGATGATGCAAAGAAACAAAAATTATAATAAATTTTATTTTTCTAAAAAATTCAACAATAATAATAACAACGTTTGTAACACAAACGCGTACAACTAAAGTTAACGTTAACTCACAACACACACAGCCACACATTTTTTCTTTTAATTTATTTTAGTGTCTTTAGGTAAAAACCAGTAAAGTTTCGTATAAAATTTGTTACGGAATAGAATTATTTTTTCCTCTCTCTCCCTCTCTCTCCCTCTCTCTCTCTCTTTGTAGATTTTATTTTGTACGATAAATTTCAATTTTCAACGTCTGAAATATCTAAAAAAAGTAAAATGTCCATTTAATGATAAAAAGAATTTCCTTTATTGTTGTTTTTTTTTTCCTTTTGCTTTTTTTTTTCTTTTTTTTATTTGTTTGCTTGTTTGTTAAATAACATGTATTAACTATAGGCTTTAATTATTTTGCTGCTTATAATCTAAACTATTCTTATTTTATGCTTATGACTGTGTCGTCCCTTCCCCTCCTTTCATTTAGTCTTTAAGTAAACAAACTTAAATCCTTTTGAACCATTGTAACATATAGCACTAAAAAGTTAATAGAGAAAATATTTATCAGCAATAAGAAGAACTGTGTACCGAGAAAGCCACCCCCTAAGCACGTGCACACAAACACACATTTATTCATTTACACACACAAACACGAATCAACACAAATGCCGCATTTTAACAACTAAACTAAACAAAGATAAGATTCAAAAGAAAAATAAAGAAATTAAACATAACAGTAAATGATGGGCTTTTGTGATGAAAGAAGAAGATATTTAACATGTTGTTTATTGAGAGTTTTGACATTGTGTTCTCATAAATTTGTATCACTTCTAGGCATCCGCATTAGCATCTTTGCTTCCCTTAATTATGGGAAATTCTGTACCAATGGTTTTTTGTGCTTTCAGCTTTTCTGCTATACTATGCCACACAACATTGCATTTGCTCAACATCTCCAAGTCACCAATAATGTATAGAGCCCACTTGGCCCTGGATAAAGCCACACAAATGCGATTACTCTCTCGTAGAAAGCCAATCTGATCGAACGCATTGCAACGTACTAATGATAAAACGACAATGTTTGCTTCGAAACCTTGAAAGCTGTCCACGGTGCAAGCTTTAATTTCCCTTAGATTTGAATATTTAGTCAACTGGAATTTTACAACAACATAAAATGAAAATATTCAAGTGTAGGTAGAGAGGCATTCTTTACCTGTCGTTTAAAGTGGTCAATTTGTTTAATGTACGGACTCAATATAACCAAATCTTGTGGACTGTAGCCAGCATTTATCACCAAATGCTGCGTCAAGCGTAGAATTTTCTTCACTTCATAGGGATTATACGGAGAGGTGTCATCTTCAGACTTCTCTTCCTTGCACTTGTGTTGCACAAAATACAAATTTGTCAACATTTTTTGAATATTGGGATATTGCCAGACCAAAGAGTGGCTGCTTAATTCTTTATAAATTGTGGGTACAAGTAACTGAGCTATACGGGGATGCATACGGTACTGTGTCTTTAATATTAACGGTTCCTGCTGCAAACGAAAGAGTTTCTCAAACAGAGAAGAATTCATTTCGTGTTCTTGACCAATACAACCATTGCTGGTAAACGGTTTCAATTGCTCATGATCACCTAGCATAATCACGTGTTGGATGTAAGGTGTTAAACAAGCTACTACATGGCATTCCAGAATTTCAGCTGCCTCCTCAAATATCACTGCCGTCACATACGAAAGTAGTAAGTAACAAGGCTTTTAAGAAATGTACAAAGAATGTCTAACAAAAGCATCAACCTACCGATGGAACTTTTTAATAAACGTAACAGAAAATTATTCTTTGCTGCATAGGTTGTGGTCATTGCTATAACGGACATTTGCCGCACCATATAAAACTGAAACATGATTTTTAAGCGTTTGCAATTTCTCGCGTACATCATTGACTTCTTGTTGAGCCTTTAATATCATCTTATACGTGTCCTTGGTACCATCACATATTTTATGTTTATTTTGTAATTCTTGAAACTTCATTTTGTACTCATTGTTTATTATAAAATATAATTTTCTTAATTCGACATCAACTTGTCCATGATCCGATATTTCGTTAGCATTGAATTTCATTAATTCGGGTGTACGACTTTGGCCACCAAAGCGCACTATGCGTTCAGTGTATTGGGCCAATTTCAAGAGAAATCTATCCAATGAATCGTTGGTGTAAGTGATGAGTACAATGGGTGTATGGGGAGCATTTTCTATTAGTGTTTTCACTAACTGCACGGACAGATGAGTTTTACCGGTACCCGGTGGCCCTTGAATCAAAGTAAATTCTCGCCTCAAAGCTGTAGAGTAGGCATCTAGCTGGCAATCATTTAAATTTAGTTTTTGAGCCGGCGGTGTTTCCGTTAACGGATGGAACTTTTTTTCTCCATAGGTATACAACGAGTCTGCTTTAAGGTAAGCGGGTGGACAAGGTGCATTAATCTATGGATTGCAAGAGAAAAAGGAGTCATTAATTGTTTCTTTACTTCTTTTGTTTCATTTCCTACATTACCAAATGATTTACGATGTATTTCTTCAAAGGAAACGCTGCCAAATTACAATGACGCAAATAATTGTAAGCGTTGTTGTATGGTTCGAAAAAATTCGGTGATTCCAACATCAGCAATGGGCAGTTGTATATATTGCCAATATTATGTTGTTGTACCACTTCAATGCCCACCTGAAATAATGCCGAAGTACACTTGAATAAAAATTGTACAAATCCTTAACAGAGACTAACATAACCCTCTTGTAAACACTCGGCTGCGGTATAGGTGACAATAGCGTATAAAACATTTTCAAAGTGTTTGCTAGTACTGAAGCATAATAAGGAACCATTTTTCAATTTAGCCAATTTCTCACGTAATGCAATCAATTCAGAATCCTTGGTGTCTGCGTGACGACGCTTTCCATACACATCCACAAATGTTAATTCGTGACGTTGCGCACTTAAATATTTCTCATTCAGAATTATGTAAACATTTTCATAGAGTGAGTATTTTTCAGCCAATTTCTTCAAATCTGCAGCTTCCTTTAGCAATTGCACACAATTACGTAAGGGGTGGAGAAAGTATTCCTTAAGAAACTGCAAATTTTTTATAACATATTCCAGGGTAGTACCTACTGTGGAGATGATATTTTGTTGTGTTGGAGTTGGATTGGAAAGGTCCTCCAAACTAGGATAGATCTATAATAAACGAAACACAAGAATGCCAAAGTTGAAATTACAAGAGACGCTGAGACGTTTCATAAAATTGATTAAAAATTTTGCGTTGGGAATACTCTCCATATCCTAAGATTTCGGTCAACAAAACACTCGGACAAGAATATATGTGCTGTAGCCATTAATTTATCATCTGGATGTTGGAAATATTATGGTTTGGAAACTAAATCCGTTTTAAATCACACGTGTGTTAATAAAATGTCTTTTATGAATGCACACACACACACACAATTATCCTCAACAGACTTTATTATTACCTCCATATTTTTATAATTGTCTTGTTTATGCTTGACAGCAAGAGCCAACCTTAGATTCTCTTTCAAATCCACACATAATCGTTGAACTAACGGATTTTCACAGCCTTCCAATGAACACAATATAAAATGCATAAGTTCAATGCCATTTTTGTCCAACAGGCCGTAAGTGCAAGATCCCAACAACAATGTTTCTACATTTCGTAGAAAATGTTCAATTTTCTTTGCATCCAGCCACATTTCTGGAAAGTATTTACTAAACAATTTGGCCATTATGTAACGTAACTGTTCTAAGAGTACCTCATTCTCAGAGAAACACTTTAGTATCATTTTGTGAAATCCTGGCAATTCCATTTCGCACATAACCGTCAAAGCTTGTATATAAAGTTGAATCCTTTCTTGATTATCATTAATTGTTATTTGATTATGAAAAAAATCCAATTGTTGGCCATAAGTTTGTGCAAATAAGAACACCTCCAAACTATTCATGGTTGATAATTTACGCAATTCCTTGATATTTATGGTACGTTGTTCACTTGAGTTTCCTGTTAAGTAAGTGGCGGACGATTTGTTTTTGTATAATTGTTTCAAAAATTCTTCTGCTTAAAGGAAAACTCATTGAATTAATCAATTATTCCACCACACAGTCGTAATCAGAATTTTTTTATTACCTTTTGTTGAGGGTCCTGTTATATGTTCCGTTTGATTTTCTTGGTTTTTCTTAATTGTTATTTGAAGATCTTATAAAAATCATCATTTTTATCGAACCATTCACCCTCCGAATCACTCATTTTTATTTTGTTGTATTAATTAACAGCTTTATTTAATAATATTTTAGTATATACGTTTAAATTATATTTAAAAAAAGCTAAAAATCCATTTATTTATTGTTACAGTTTTATTTTGCAATTTCTTTTTAGTTGTCTACTTTGTTTTTCTCCAGCTGATAGCATTTTAATCAATAGAATTGGTTACCCTGATATTTACGGTAAATTTCCCAGTTTGATAGCATTTTTAATATTACAAATATCACCCTATTCTTATTTACGACAACACTGCTTTGCTTGTATTTTGTTTTTGCTTTACCCCCACTGACTCTATAAAAGTAATAATCTCAATCAGTTTAATTACTCAGCTTGTGCAGTTCGGTCCCCAATAAATTTCGTAGTCTTTTGCGGTAAATAAAATAATTGCAATATTACTAAAAGAGGAATGGGGCTCACAATATGGAAAAATATCCAAATAAATATGTAAAGAATTGAGCAAAGAGGAAGTAACGGGATAGTGAAAGAAAGGAAGTTTAATATTACCTCCTATATATATAATTAAGGCTGTTTAATTTGTTTATTCATTTGATGTCAATTACATTAACATTTTTATTCGTCCCTTTTTGCACAATATCCCCTTTTTTGTAAACGGCCGCGAAATCACCTGCACACCTAAACATTTGTGCATTAATTTATATTGATTTTCTTTATGCGCACAAGATTGTTATTCACAGTAAATACCTTCCGAACAATGGTTGTGAACAAATCTTCTTACAGTTGTTGATAATTTTTAAGAAAACGAAAGAAAAAATACCATTTCAAAACAAATTGCGTACACTTGAAAGGTATTTGTGTAATAAAGCACACACACCTCATATATAAATATATCTGCATACAGAGGCCTCAGTTCAATAGTTTAGTGTAACTACAATAATAAATAATACTAAAAAATGGCATGTTTTGTTTATTATAATGTGAAAAAATATATATATATATGCAAGAAAAAGTAAAAGTGGAAACACGGACAAATGTTATTAAAGTGTAAATAATGCAGAGGAAAACAGTTCAATTGAAACTTTTCCATTCCAACAAAAACAAAAACCATGAAAATACAGCAACTTTAACTAAATTGGTTATCTACAGCATATTTGTGCGAGAGCAAGCAATAATAATAATAATAACAACAACAGCGTGAACTGCATCTATTGTATAATAAACAAGAGCTCAGCAGAATGTGGATACCAAGCAACAACAAATACGGTGTCGGTAAGTGGCTTCATTAACTTGTTTACGTGCAATAAGGGGTTGCCATACCTAAAATTCCTGTTTGTGAGAAAATCCGAGGCATAGAGATGAGATGTTTTTTAATTGTTACAATAACTGCGAGGAAGTTTTACTTTTTTTTTTTTTAAGTGAGAGCACCGCGCTCCATACTGCATAATTATAGATTATGAACTTGAATGTTGTTGTTATTAATAACGGGCATCCCTATTCATCATACACACACTAGCACTTTGTGTGTATGCTTAAAATTCAGCACAATTTTTATTCATCTGCTAATGTTTTCCTTTTCAGTTGCATGTTTATGCCTTCTTTTGCACGTGCATACATTCATATGTACACAGCTATTCATACAATTAAATAAATGTTTGTGTATTTGTATTTTCAAGTGCATATAAAAATAATTTATCTTATTCTCTTATTTTTTATTTTTAATGGGGACTAATCTTTGTTTGTGTTTCTTTAGAAATATGTAAATATTATAAATTAAGAAATGCATAAACGTAGCAAAATAATTAAGGTGATTCATTTTATATTTACATCTTCTACATCAAGTTGGGGGTATACTGACTTTGTCATTCCATTTGCAATATGCAGAAGGAGGCGTCAGAAACTCTAAAAAAGTAATCGGCATCAAAATCTGAGTCGATCTAAACATATATGTTCGTGTGTCTGTTCGATGAAGGCATTTTCAAAGTTGTACATTTTATAATAAGGAGCTAAAATTTTGTACAGGCATTTTTTTAGTTTTTTTTTCTTCTTAATTATTCTGTGGTTTTGGGATTATTATCCACGCTATGAGATGATTTCTTTTCTTTACATAACTATTCTCCAAACTAAAGTTACACTTGACCTCCACTTGGTGCTAAGCAGCACTTGTTCTTTGTAAAGCCAAAAATATTTGATTTATGGTTTTATACCAAATACACTGAGTTGTTGACTTATCACTTATATTTCAATTAAAATTAAAGTCAACATCCTGATCCTAAATGTTTTCAAGTTCTAAGTCTTTTTGAAGAAGAAGAAGCTAATCTTTATTTATCTAGACCTATGTTCAAACCCATACCTCCACCTAAAAAGGATGGTACAATAAAAAGCATCATTCCGAAGGAGGTGTCAAAGATCCGCCACAAATTCTGAATCGATTCATGGTTTTCGCAATACCGTCAATTTTACACGTTGAGCAGAAATTTTGTACCGAAACTTTTACTTTCTGCTCGTGAATTTAAATTTGATGAAATCGGGTCAGTGCCCGCCTTACAATTAATAAAAATCTGTCCTGAAACAAACAAAACTTTTTCTATGTACATTGTTGGTTGAAAGAGTAACATTTGCCCATAGCTACCTATTATAGCGTGAGTACTCCATAATTTGCTTCTTGCACGCTTTTTTATAAAAATACAATAGCTACCGAGCGGTTACGTTGTGTGGCCCTCAGGCCACTTGTAAACTTTTCCTAATATTTTTGCATAATGGTCAGTGAATTAAAAAAGTTTTTTATAGTGAAAGTACACGAGGTGGTGGTTGTGTTGAGAAGGGCACCACCCCTCAACAACTTTTTTATATCACTTGATTGTGCGGTTTTCATTTCCTCTACACTGCAGCAGGGCGTAGACCCAGATTGTCATGTCGTTTGCAAGAGGAGGCCGTATAAACGTCAGTATATATGTTCTTGATCAGCATTAAAGCCTGAGTCAGTTTTTATTATGCCACGTGGGCGTGAATTAAATGGCAAAAATGCCAATCAGTAGGGAAAATACAATGCATTCTTTAGTGATGATGAAAAGATGGCGCTATTGCGCCTACTTCACCCATGAGTTGCAGAGGGTAACCCAACTGTGGCCTTTCGCACTTTTGAACTGTTTGTGGAATTATTTGTTTTCATGATAACGTTCCAGGACCACGCTTGCAAGTCATCCTAAGACCTAAGTAAATTTCTGGCTAACAAGTACAGGCCAACTGTACACCACTGTGCTTAATGGTGCCCGAGGGATTTCATTTATTCAAATTGTGCTAAATTTTGAAATTTGTACCTTTATGTTTTTCTGCTTGTGGAATTAGGTTCTTGCATTGTGTAATGTTAAACGTAAAATGAATGCTGCCGGCGTCTGCAACTCTGTGTGTTGAAAAATTTATTACACATATGCTGCTGCTTCCAGTGTAGGAGTGCTTAGTGAAAGAAGGAAAATACTTTCTTCATGGGTGGGTACGTGAAGTCATACAATTTAGTAAATGAGTCCAAGTGTAAAATAATGAAACAAATGTGCTCCAAAGTAGCTTCGTAGTAGTTGTCCTCCTTGAGTGTATAATTTGTTCCCGCTATGCTTTCAAAATGATTAAATGAAGTAATTCCCTGTAATTATAAATGTTTTTATTATGTGAAGTAAGAGAAAATAAAATAATTTAATTTCCCTTCAGATTGTAATTAAACAACAAAGATTTTTCATAATACTCACCCAACGAATTTGCTCTAATTTAGTTTTAGCTGTAGTTTTACATGCTTAAGCTCAGACGTGTTGCAATTTTCATTCGCTCTCATAATTCAATTAGTATTAGTTAAGAAATAATATAATAATATAAATAATTTTTTCCATCCAATTGACTGACTCGGCCTCTTTCCCATACTGGAAGTTTATGTAGATCGTGCACACACACACACACACACACATATATATATTAGGTTACATGTCACAGCGCGAACTCATATATTTGTAGACTGGCATACACATATTATCCGTACTCCGGAAGATATAAATGTTTTGAGAAGAAGATTAACGCGCTTGAACCGTTACTGTTGTGTTGTTGTTGTGGCTGTTGATTGTTTCATTTTTCTATAACGTGAATCATGAGTGCAACCATTGCCATTGGAATGGACATTATTTTTGTTATTGTTATTGTTTTTGTTATTTATGATAATCTCAGTTCAATTACACTGCATGTGTAGTACACAGGGTGGGGAAAAAAGATGGAAACTTTCTGGTAACGTCATAGGATAAAATTTTTCCAAAAAAAAAAAAAACCTTTTAAACGAAGAACTTGACGGTGACAGTGACGGTGACCTTGATCTTGACCTTCCCCCCCTTCTAATCCAACAACTTTTATATTTAAAGATTTTTCGCAAAATTTCATCGCATAACCTTGCTAAAGAGTTTTCATCTTTTCTCCACACCCTGTATATGGTACTTACTCGTACATGCCTACGCATAAGTGTGTGTATGTAATTTTGTAAATTTAATCTTTGTATAGTATATGTCCCACATGAATAACAACCATTTTGTTCCCTTAGCCAATCTAATGAATGCGTGTGTATGACTGTGCGAGTGCGTAAGAAACTTTAATTATAAATTGCAAAATTATTGGAAAAGCCACCCGAATATATTTATGGATTCTATCTCATAGTAATTGTAGCGACGATTAAAATCTATTCACATAGTACCGTTAAATGACAACATATGTTTTTTGTTTCTAAATAATTGAAAACAAATTCGTATACTTTGATAATGTGATAAAAATAAATAGATTTGATGTCCAAACGTCTCACTAATTAACACATATTGTGCTTTCCAATAAGGACATAACATAAAATAAGTTGCGGCGCTTCACTTCACTTTTTCAGTTCATTTGATCCTGTAAGGAGAAAAGTGTAAATCAATAGTTTTATGGAAAATTCACTATAATGTAGTTTCAAAGGATTTCAATTCCTGTGAACGGCATGAAAGCAGCTAGTTTGGCTC
Source organism: Crataerina pallida (assembly GCA_949710015.1). Classification (NCBI taxonomy): domain Eukaryota; kingdom Metazoa; phylum Arthropoda; class Insecta; order Diptera; family Hippoboscidae; genus Crataerina; species Crataerina pallida. Next base: position 1,391,866 of record OX453290.1, on the reverse strand, counting down.
ATTTTGATTGAACTGAAGCAATTACAGCTGAAATTATTTTCGATACTTGGGCATTGTTTCTCTAACACAGGAACATTCAATAATGAATATTTTAACTTGAAGCCTGCCTGTCTGATGGGACGATTATTACGACCTCAAATATGGAGTAAATGCGAACACCGACTCAATATTGCGCTAGTAATTTTGACTGATTTCCAAACCATTCTAGTTGGTGTACTACGTTATGATAAAAATGTTAACCTTGATTGACGCTTTAACATTGACAAATCAAGAAATACGTTCAAGAATTTGTTCATATTAAAAGGCAAAATTGTTATGTCGCTATTGAAAAACCTTTATACATGTACAGCTCCAAGGTTGGCACATCATTCTTGTTATAAATGTAAAGGATTTTATTTTGACATTTTCAAATCTTTCAGTGGCCCAACATAATGGACTACGTTAATGTTATTGTTATTATTACGGATGTAAAATGTGTATGTATGTGTAAAACCCCCAAAATACGTACAAATATATTTAACTGAAATCATGCTTTGCTGTTTTAACCATTATACCGCCGACCACAGTCACATGTACATATTTGTATGTATGTATGTATTCATTTGTTTAGTATGTGCCATATGCTACATAATGTTTATGTTCAAAGCAAGTGAAAACATTACATTCGGTCAAGTCCGACCATTAAATACCCCCCACAACTTAACTCCATAAATCATGCTTGGCTATGTCATTAACTATCATTTTACGAAATTTTGTCAAAATATATTAAGAATTGCGATTTTTTGCTATATAAAGGTTTCTTTTAAAATATAGAGAGGGATTCTAAAAATGGTCTGATCCGTTCCATTTTCAATAGGGTTTTTCTTTGGGCCAATGTACCAAATTTTATTAAAATATATCAAAAAATGCAAGCTATAGCTTACGGGGACGGACAGATGGGCACATTCAGGTTTTGATTCTGAATCGATCGGTATACATGAAGGTGTGTATTGCATATGCCGCTTAGGAGTTACAAGCATCCGCACAAACTTAATATACCCTTTTCCACAGGGTGGTGCAGAGTATAATGAATATGTAATATGTATGAATACAGACATACATACGTACTTAGATGTTTATCAATTCCTAGAATAACCCATACACTCGCTAACGTATTATATAATATATACTCATGCATGTATGTATACGTGTGCTTTGAATGAGCGAACGTATGCATTAAAATTATACGGTTTATTAAACTCTTTCAATAACGTGCCCACACACATACCTATACACACGCAGCAATAGTGTGCTATTTGCTAAATGAATACTTAAAAGACATCAGCACACAAATGACTACCAAAGCACGCAATTCATACAGACGAACGTTTGAATGAATTTTTTTTATACGCGTATGTAAGGAATTGTCTAAGCGGTGAATGGGGTACGCACATGTGTACTTGAACATCTCTATACGTACAAACACATTTGAATGGAATTAAAAAAGAATTTCTTCATATTATGGATTGTATCGCATTACAATATCATCTACAATGACGACTACATTTGTTTTTACGTATTCCTCATCCGGTAGCTTCAATCAAAGCTAAATTTTTTATTGTTATAATCGTTGCGGCATTGTGTGCAGATCTACTAAATTTGTCATTCCGTTTGCATTTGTGTACTCGTATATAAAAAGAGGTACAAGAAGAAGAAAGCATACACAAGAATATTCTTAATAAGCATTAAAGTTTAAGTTAAATTGCCGGCAATTGCCGCGCATCGGACTAATCGGAATTTCAAAGTCCAAATTCCAATTGATGAGGTCTGAGTTGCATCTTGAAACAGGGTAGTATAGCTAGCTATTCCGGTAGTATTGTTAGTTACATTTAAATATGAATCAATGCAAGTAAGAAAAATAAATACCCTACACGCGTATTTAAGATTTAGCCTAAGATTTAAGATTAGAATTTAATCCACATTGGTGGGCATGGCAAATGTATAATAATGTATGTATTACGTGCCAGCTTGCAAGTTTAGTTTGATGGTGAATATGTTTTTCTTGTAAATTGTGGGCGTGTCTATTATTTTCCCATGCCCATTCGATCGCACATCGATGGATAAGGTAATTTTAATTTATGCGTACTAAATTTCTACTTGCCAGCTCAATTTTTGTCGTAGGTATATAGATTTTTGTTGATTGTGGGCGTGTCTTTTGACCGATTTGACCCATTTAATATAGCGATCTGCGTGCAAAAACTAAAAGTGTCTGTAAAAATTTCAGCTTTATATCACAAAATTACGCCCGTGAAAATGTCAACAGATCAATGTCAACAGCGTCCAGATCGATTCGTTTTTGATGCTGATCAAAAATATATATACTTTGTATGGTCACTGACGTCTCCCTCTAAATAATGCAAACGGAAGAATAAATTTAGTATCAAACCCCATCTTATGTGGAGGGTATAAAAATTGTTTACTGTTCGTATAGTGTTTTATTAACCATCCTTTTTACCATATTCCACGAGCCCACAATAACCAAACAACCCGTCAGTAAGTCATTTAAATGGAAGACAAGTAAATAAAATATATTTTGAAATTTATATGCATCATACGGAACGTGCATACGTCCGGCAAGTGTGTATGGCATGCACACGCATACATGTAGATCTGTACGATTGTCTATTCACAAAATATTTATCACTGGCTGCTAAATGTGTGATGGATTAATAAAACAATAAAATAAGAAGTAGAAAAGCCAAGTTTGGCTTAAGTCAAATCCTAAAAACCCTCCACATCTATATCGACACATAAAAAATGGGTGCGGCTAGTATATAATTCAGCCCCCTAATAGTGTACACATTACGTATCAGTTTTCGGGTCGAATTTCACGCCATATAAGGTGTTTTGTAAATTGTGGGCATGGCTATTACCCAACCACGCAAATGTTTGCTACACATGTACACAAAATTTCAACGTCATAGGTCAATTTTTGTAACTGTAAAAGATTATGGGCGTGGCTTTAAATTGAATTTGTTCAAATTTCAACATTTTCAATAATACACCAACACATCGACACACGATCGGGCATATACAGATTAACTCAGATTTTGATCGTTACCGATGTTGCAAATGGAATAGCAAACTTAGTATACTTTCATCAATAATGTGAAGCGTATAAAAAGACAAACAGAAACAAAGCGAAACATAATAGTTGAACAACAATAACATGCAAACGAAGTCATTATTAATCTACACCACAGCAACGTTATGGTAGAAGTAGTAGTAGTAGTAGTAGCGGGTTAGTAGTTAATGTTAATTGCATTGTAACGCAAAATCTAAAGTTTTCATTCATATAATGTAGTTAGCGTAGTTAGAGGGGGGGTGCAAGTGCAGGGGTGTAGAGATAAGAACCCAAGTTGACTTATTGCTATAAAGTCATGAATCAATTTGTTATTAAATGAAGTGAATAATTGGAAGAGAGCTCAAGTGTAGAGTGCATGAAGCCAAAGCAAAAACAACATAGATAAGGGACTGACGATGTTTAACTTTAAAAAAGAACGCATTGTCAAGCCTTAACGGAAAGTGATGGATGTTTGCATAGTTTTTGTTTTAACTTTCATTTTGAAAGATTACAAGACAAGACAAAACACAAAACAGAGAACAATGTGAAATTATCATGCTGTACAACATAATGAACACACACACACACGCACACACAAACTGGATTCCTTGGGGTATGCTTGTTATCTAACATTCAGTAATGCATGCCAATGCATAATTAATAAATGGAAAGCACATATAATAGAGTAGAAAGAGAAAATAGGTCATTAGAGTAGAGAGAGTCGGAGTTTTTGTCATGCTGGTCCAGTTATGTTTTTTCCATATGAGTATTTAAAGCAACAGAGTCTAGCATTTATGGACAATTTATAAGACATTACTTGATGTGAAACACACACACCCATTCGTACATTTTTACACATACAGTATGTGTCGTTTATACGCCACTGTATACTTCCCTTGTTTAACTATACACCAAGCACCCTACCAAAATGTAATGTTCATAAATTGATTGATAAGGTAAAAATGGACGAATCCGTATAAACGATACTCGACCACAACGTTTAAGAAACTTTTTTGCTGGGGAACTGTACCGTTGAGAGAAAAAACATTAGTGGCTGGTAAATGTGGTTACAATTGCATACATGTCACACCCACCCATACACACATATTTACGTTAATTTCCTTCATCCGAACTGAACATAAATATAAATTGCGTTGATAAATTTTAGC